>JAESUZ010004533.1:0-1461305 GCA_017311185.1 Proteles cristata cristata
ACTTGTAATGCAAATATGAAAATATTTATATCAAGGTTAGCACTTGCTATTTTTAATTCAATCTACAATTCACTAAATATCAGTATGAACACACGCCAGTAGAATGTAGTTTACATCAAATAAAGTATTTTCCTAACACTGAATTTAAATCTATTTGTAAATAAAATGTAAACCTCTCTTCTTGAGAGTTACTATTATATAAATTATTTTGCCAGTTTTCCATTGTCAGAAAATTGTAGAATCAATTCTTTTGTACTACACACCTTCAACATAGAGAAGTTGTTTACATAAAAATAGGAATTTACCATACAGTATTTTGCCCATACAGGCCTGAAATTATGACCTAAATAATGCTATATATGAGGATGTCAGAGCTAGCATGGATTGACTGCTTAGCATTGTGTGTTCTATAGATGTTATCAACCCATATGTTAATATTATAAAACAATTATTATGATGCATAGACACTTATTCTGGAGCTGGAGGCATCACAACCCCAGACTTCAAGCTGAACTAGAAAGCTGTTGTCATCAAGACAGTATGTATGGTACTGGACCAAAACCAGACACATAGAACAGTGGAACAGAATGGGAAAGCCAGAAATGGACCCACAAGTATATGGTCACCTCATCTTCAACAAAGCAGGAAAAAATAGCCAATGGATAAAAAGATAATCTCTTCAACAAATGGTGTTGGGAAGACAGGTTTGTAACATGCAGAAGAATGAACTGGACAAGTCCTTAAAAGATACAAAAGAATAATTCAAAATGGATTTATGTGAGTGTAAAGTATGTGAGACAGGACAACATCAAAATCCTAGAGAACATAGGCAACAACCTCTTTGACCTCAACCAGAGCAACTTCTTACTAGAAATGTCACTAGAGGCAAGGGAAACAAAAGCAAAAATGAACTACTGAGACTTCATAAGAATAAAAACCTGCTGCACAGCAAGGGAACAATCAACAAAACTAAAAGGCAACCAATGGAATGGGAGAAGATATTTACAAATGACATATCTGGTAAAGGGTTAGTATCCGAAGTCTATACAGAACATATCAAACTCAACACCCAAAATACAAACAACCCAGTTAAGAAATGGGCAGAAGACATGAATAAACGTTTTTCCAAAGAAGACATCCAGATGGCCACAGACACATGAAAAATGCTCACCATCACTCATCACCAGGGAAATACAAATCAAAACCACAATGAGACACCACCTCACACCTGTGAGAATGGCTAAAATTAACAACACAAGAAACAACAGTTTTTTTTTTAATATTTTATTTATTTCTGAGACAGAGAGAGTGTGAGCAGGGGAGGGTCAGAGAGAGAGGGAAACACAGAATCTGAAAGAGGCTCCAGGCTCTGAGCTAGCTGTCAGCACAGAGCCTGATGCGGGGCTCAAACCCATGGACTGTGAGATCATCACCTGAGCCGAAGTCGGACGCTCAACAAACTGAGCCACCCATGTGCCCCAAGAAACAACACGTTTTGGCGAGAATATGGAAAAGGAGAAACCCTCTTGCACTGTTGATGGGAAGGCAATGCTGTAGCCACTTTGGAAAACAGTATTGAGGTTCCTCAAAAAGTTAAAAATAGAACTACCCTATAATTGAGCAATTGCACTAGTAGGTATTTACCCAAAGGATACAAATATAAAGATTTGAAGGATTACATGGACCCTCACGTTTAAACCGGCATTATCTACAATAGCCAAATTATGGAAAGAACCGAAATGTCCACTGACTAATGAATGGATACAGAAGATGTGATATATATATATACAGACACATATATATACTATGGAATATTACTCAGCCATCGAAAATAATGAAATCTGACCATTTGCAATGACATGAGTGGAGTTACAGTGTATTATGCTAAGTGATATAAGTCAGTCAGAGAAAGACAAATACCATTTGATTTCACTCATATATGGAATTTAAGAAATAAAACATATGAACATATGGGAGGGGGGAAGAAAGAAAAAAGAGGGAAACAAACCATAAGAGACTCTTTTTTTTTCTAATAGTTTATTGTCAAATTAGTTTCCACATAACACCCAGTGCTCATCCCCACAAGTGCCCTCCTCCATGCCCATCCCCCCTCCCCCACACATCCATCAGTCCTCAGATTTTGTCATCATTCAAGAGTCTCTCATGGTTTGCTTCTCTCCCTTTCCCCCACGGGGAGTGAGAGGGGAAAAAGAGAGAGTCCGAAACAGCATAACAGACTCTTAAAAATAGAGATCGGGGGCACCTGGGTCAGTTAAATGTTCGACTTCAGCTCAGGTCATGATGTCACTTGTTGATTTTGACCCCAAACTCAGGCTCTGTGCTGACAGCTCAGAGCCTGGAGCCTGCTTCAGATTCTGTGTCTCCTATCTCAGCCCTTCCCTTGCTCATGCTCATGCTCTGTCTCTGTCTCTCTTAAAGAATAAATAAACATAAAAACATTTTTTAGAAAGAGAGAACAAAATGAATGTTGGTAGAGGGAGGTGTGTAGGAGATGGGTTATATGGATGATTAGGAGGGCATTTACCATGATGAGCACTGGGGTATTGAATGTAAGTGATAAATCACTAAATTCTACTCCTGAAACCAGTATTGCACCGTATGTTAACTAACTATAATTTAAATAAAAATTCAGAAGGAAAAAAAGAATTTTTAAAATTATTTAAAATCTGAATTTAAAAATTTAAATTTAAAATCAAATTTTTATTTTTTTTATTTTTTTTAATTTTTTTTAAATTTTTATTTATTTCTAGGAGAGAGAGAGAGAGACAGCATGAGCAGGGGAGGGTCAGAGAGAGAGGGAGTCACAGACTGAAGCAGGCTCCAGGCTCTGAGCTGGCAGTCAGCACAGAGCCGACGCGGGGCTCAAACCCACGAACCGCGAGATCATGACCTAAGCGAAAGTCGGACGCTTAACCGACTAAGCCACTCAGGCGCCCCTAAAATCAAATTTTTAAAAATTAACTTTAAGAAGATAAATAAAAGGTAAAGCATAAAAGGTCATTAATTCCAAGCAGTTTCAACTCCACATTTATCATTTAATCAACTTACATTTGCATGTGATCCACAGTACCATGCAAATGCCAAACTATTTCACTGGTATATACTACCTTCCCATTAGTAACATTGCTGGGCCCTTTTAAAAAATACTCCCTCAGGCCATTTTTCTTTTGATCCTTATAACAACCCCTGATGGTAACAACAGACATTACTATCCCTGGTAGATGAGATGCTGGTAAAGATGTGGAAGCTCAGAATTCAGAAGATAGGCGACAACAGAGAATCCCAAAGCGGTGTGAAATTTCATCTCCAGGGCCTACAACAGAGCTTAGCACACAGTAAGTACTGGATGTACATCCATATAAGACCATAAGCTTGTATTCTATTTTCACATTGTCATGGCACTCTCCTCAGGGCGTATGGGGTTCAAGGCATGACTTACAGCAAGGTGAACTGGAATTGTCATTTATTCATTATCATGGCAAGAAACTCACTCAAAATATATTATGTTCACTGGAAGAAATGGGTAAAGTTATTTTTATCAATAATAAGGCTTGTCAAAAAAATACAATGACTTCCAAAAGTGAGGCCAATACAGTAAAGCTAAAGTATCAAATTAATGATTGTTCAGCTGAAGTTATCATTTCTTTTAGGAGATAGTTTTTGGGAACAGATCATTACATCTTTTGCATCAGCCCACAGAGGAGGGATTGAAAATGTCTCTCCTACAGGGCTGCTCCAAGGATGGAATGAGGAAAGTATTCAACTACAGCCCTGGTCCATAAAGGTTTATTTGGTAAATTCAAATAAGTCTAATTCAAAACAACAAAATAAAAACTGTATCAACCATCTTTAATCTCACAGGACCTTGGTTTTCCAACCATAACTCTTTTATTAGTGGTTCATTATTCAGTTTCAGTTTTTAAGAGTGTTTACATCGTTTCCTTATGATTTTATTAACGTGCATATTATAAGAAATTTGGAAAAAGAAAAAAAATAATAACATCATCTGTCTTATCTCAAACCAGAGATAACAACTCTTAGGGCTTTTGTTTATTTACTTATATTCTATCTTACCTGAAAAAAAGGAAAAAAAAGACAAGGGTGAAGACAAAGGTAAAGGAGGAACAAATTTAAACCCCATGCATAATGTCCTATATTCTTGCTCTCTGGCATATCACTTGTGTGACAGTCAACACAAGACCAAAAAAAAATAAAAATACTAATTTCATGCTTCCCACTGTCAGTGAGGTTAAAACCATAGGATTGGCTCAGGAGGTAAACAAGTATTCTTGGACTTAAAATTTAACAGGAAATTTTTCCATAGGCTCCTCATAAAGAAGACTGAACAATATAATGAACACTGTAGTGTTTCATTGGATCTGAGATCTGAGTTTCATTGGATCATCCTATCTGACAAACCTAGAAATGGATTAATGGCATCAACACAAGTAATTCTGCATTTCACTAATGCAGTGGCTTCTTTTTAATATAACTTTTTAATATAACTGGAGTCAGGAATGTACTTTAAAAGATCTAGAATTGATAAGTGATATGTGTCCTTCAAGCAATTTCTATTGAAAGCCAACTCTCACATGAGATACTAAGTAGCAACCATCCTTATAATGCCTGGAGTATAGTTTTTCTTTGTTGCCAGCCGAACAGAGAATCCCATGTCCTACCAGAGAATGAAATTTAAATGTCAGCATACTTACAAAGCCAAGCACCTAATGCAAAGCATCCACCCCCAGAAAGAGTATTACTGTAATACCAGGATTCTCTCCCAAACTCATTCTGAAGACCTTCCAGAACTTGGATTAAAATAAATCTTAATATGTAGCTTCAAAACAATCCAAGGAAAAGAGATTAAATGGATAATGACTAAGGAACAGAAAACTAATTATTAAATGAAATAAGACTGGGTACAAGTTTGAGAATTATTGAAGATGATTGATGGGTATATAGAGTTCATAATTTAAAAGTGAAAATAAAAATCTAATAAAGTATCCAATGAAAGCCTACCATTGTACAGGATTGGTCTTATTAAGTTTTTTTTTTTTTTTTTTTTTTTTTTTTTTTTGGTAAAATAGTTTATTGTCAAATTAGTTTCCACATAACACCCAGTGCTCATCCCCACAAGTGCCCCTCCATGCCCACCCTCCTCCCCCCACATCCACCAGTCCTCGTTTTTGTCAGCATTCAAGAGTCTCTCATGGTTTGCCTCCCCTTTCCACCATTTCTGCCCTTCTTCTCCCCTTGGTCCTCTGTTAAGCTCCCCTCCTAATCCTCCTATATGTGCAAACATATGATATTTGTCCTTCTCTGCCTGACTTATTTCGCTCAGCATAACACCCTCAAGGTCCGCCCATGTTGCTACACATGGCCAGATTCATTGTTTCTCATTGCCATGTAGTATTCCATCGTATAGATAAACCACATCTTCTTGATCCATTCATCTGTTGATGGACACTTAGGCTCTTTCCGTGTTTTAGCTATTGTGAGAGTGCTGCTATGAACATTGGGGTACATGTGCTCCTATGCATCAACATTTCTGTATCCCTTGGGTAAATTCCTAGCAGTGCTATTGCTGGGTCATAGGGGAGTTCTATTGTTAGTTTCTTTAGGAACCTCCACACTGTTTTCCAGAGGGGCTGTACCAGTTTACATTCCCACCAACAGTGTAGGAGGGTGCCCGTTTCTCCACATCCTCGCCAGCATCTAGAGTTCTCTGATTTGTTCATTTTAGCCACTGTGACTGGCGTGAGGTGGTATCTCAGTGTGGTTTTGATTTGTATTTCCCTGATGAGAAGCGATGCTGAGCATCAAGCCATGTGTCTGTTGGCCATCTGGATGTCCCTTTGGAGAAGTGTCTGTTCATATCTTCTGCCCATTTCTTCACTGGGTTGTTTGTTTTTCGGGCGTGTAGTTTGGTGAGTTCTTTGTAGATTCTGGATATCAACCCTTTATCTGATATGTCATTTGCAACTATCTTTCCCCATTCCGTTGGTTGCCTATTAATTTTCTGGGTTGTTTCCTTGGCTGTGCAGAAGCTTTTAATCTTGAGGAGGTCCCAACAGTTTAGTTTTGCTCTTTTAATTCCCTTGCTTTTGGGGATGTGTCAAGTAAGAAGTGGCTGCGGTGGAGGTCAAGGAGGTTGTTTTCTGCTTTCTCCTCTAGGGTGTTGATAGTTTCCTGTCTCACGTTCAAGTCCTTTATCCATTTTGAGTTTATTTTTGTGCATGGTGAGAAAATGATCTAGTTTCATTCTTCTGCATGTTGCTGTCCAGTTCTCCCAACACCATCCGTTAAAAAGGCTATCTTTTTTCCATTGGATATTCTTTCCTGCTTTGTCAAAGATTAGTTGGCTGTATACTTTGGGTCCACTTCTGAGTTCTCAATTCTGTTCCATTGGTCTATGTGTCTGTTTTTGTGCCAATACCATACTGTCTTGATGATGACAGCTTTGTAGTAGAGGCTAAAGTCTGGGATGGTGATCCCTCCCGTTTTGGTTTTATTCTTCATAATTACTTTGGCTATTCGGGGTCTTTTGTGGTTCCATACAAATTTTTGGATAGTTTGTTCTAGTTTTGAGAAGTATGTTGGTGCAATTTTGATTGGAATTGCACTGAATGTGTAGATTGCTTTGGGTAGTAATGACATCTTAACTATATTTATTCTTCCTATCCATGAGCATGGAATGTTTTTCCACTTCTTTGTGTCTTCTTCAATTTCCTTCATAAGTTTTCCATAGTTTTCATCATACAGATCTCTTGTATCCTTGGTTAGGTTTATTCCGAGGTATTTTATGGTTTTTTTGTGCAATTGTGAATAGGAGCAGTTTCTTGATTTCTCTTTCTGTTGCTTCATTGTTGGTGTATAAAAATGCAACCGATTTCTGTACGTTGATTTTGTACCCTGCAACTTGGCTGATTTCTTGGATCAGTTCTAGTAGGTTTCTGGTGGAGTCTGTCGGGTTTTCTATGTAGAGTATCATGTCATCTGGGAAGAGTGAAAGTTTGACTTCCCCTTTGCCAATTCTGATGCCTTTGATTTCCCTTTGGTGTCTGATGGCTGAGGCTAGGACTTCTAGCACTATGTTAAACAGCAGTGGTGAGAGTGGGCATCCCTGTCGTGTTCCTGATCTCAGCGGGAAAGCTCTGAGTTTTTTCCCGTTGAGGATGATGTTAGCTGAAGGCTTCTCATAGATGGCTTTGATGATGTTTAAGTAGGTTCCTTCTATCCCAACTTTCTCGAGAGTCTTTATTAAGAAGGGATGCTGTATTTTGTCAAATGCTTTTTCTGCATCTATTGACAGTATCATATGGTTTTATCTTTTCTTTTATTAATATGATGTATCACATTGATTGATTTGCGAATGTTGAACCAGCCCTGTAACCCAGGAATGAATCCCACTTGATCTTGGTGGATGATTCTTTTGATATGCTGCTGGATTCGATTTGCAAGGATCTTGTTGAGAATTTTGCATCCATATTCATCAAGGATATTGGCCTGTAGTTCTCTTTTTTTGCTGGATCTCTGTCTGGCTTGGGAATCTGTGTGATGCTGGCTTCATAAAATGAGTCCGGGAGTTTTCCTTCGCTTTCTATTTTTTGGAATAACTTGAGAAGAATTGGGATTAATTCTGTTTAAATGTCCTGGTAGAATTCCCAGGAAGCCACAGGTCCAGGGCTCTTATTTGTTGGGAGATGTTTGAGAACTGATTCGATTTCTTCAGTCGTTATGGGTCTGTTCAGGTTTTCTATTTCTTCCCGTGTGAATTTTGGTAGTGAGTGTGTGTTTCGGAATTTGTCCATTTCTTCTAAGTTGTCCAATTTGTTGGCATATATTTTTTCATAGTATTCCCTGATAATTGCTTGTATTTCTGAGGGTTGGTTGTAATAAGTCCATTTTCATTCATAATTTTGTCTATTTGGGTGTTCTCTCTTTTCTTTTTGATAAGTCTGGCTAGGAGTTTGGCCAATTTTGTTTACCTTTTCAAAACCAACTCTTGGTTTCATTGATCTGTTCAATTGTTTCTTTGGTCTCTATGTTGTTTATTTCTGCTCTAATTTTACTATTTCTCTTCTTCTACTGGGTTTAGGGCGTTCTTGTTGCTCTGCCTCCTAGTTCCCTTTGGGTGAGCTGTTAGATTTTGGACTTGCGCTTTTTCTAATCTCTTGAAATAGGCCTGGAGAGCAATGTACTTTCCTCTTAGGACTGCCTTGCCGCATCCCATAGATTTTGAATTGTTGTGTTTTCATTTTCATTTGTTTCCATATATTTTTTAATTTCATCTCTAATTGCCTGATTGGCCCATTCATTCTTTAGAAGGCTGTTCTTTAACCTCCATGTTTTTGGAAGTTTCCCAGACTTCTTCCTGTAATTGCTAATCAGCCCTGTTCTAACTAGGACAGCCATATATTCTTGTGCACAAGGGCACTGTCCAAGGAGGCAGAGGCTGAATAGGAGCTGAAATTCAACCTTCATTCTGCTTGCCAAGCCATATGCCCTGACAAGAGGCTGCTTGGAAGAAGAGGCACCCCTCTCTAATTTGCACAAAGGTACCACATGGGTAAACAGAGGTCCCAACCCCAACATCTATGCCTTGAGTATTTGACTGGACTCCGGTTGTAGCTACAAGAACAGATGGTATACAGTAAGGAATATTAAAAACCAAAGACTCTAAGGAGATGCCTGCTTTCCCAGTCATTACATACATGTAGTTATGGCCTCACTGGGATCCCCAGGTGATTTATATTCCTACACCCACATCGTAAATCTCTGATAACTTTAAGGTAAGCAAGAATTCTGGAGACTTCTTTAAATAGAAAGGCAAAAAAAAAAACCTCTGACTCCTCCTAGAGACTGCTAGCGCAACATCCACCAGTCCCTATTCAGCACTCCATTCGCCCCCAGGGCCATGGTCAATTGGGGCTTAGGAAAAGAAACACCCGAACTCCTTCCTGCAGATGAGTCTTCATCTAGCATGATCTTCCCTTATAAATGCAAATTACTTTCATGTTTTGTAAATGCAAGCCACCAACGCAAGAGTACTCAAATCCAAACATGCCATTCCCTAGCTTAAAATTCTTCACACAAAAATCTAAAATTATGGCACACATTTTCAGCATGTGGCCCCTGCCTAAACTCCCAAACCACTTCTTACTACTCCCTAGCATTAACTACCCTCTGTTGCAGTCATACAAAATACCCAGAATCTCTAAGTATCCTGACAGGACATGTGTGATCTGGCCCTGCCTACACTCTGTATCACAGGCATCGTAGCCCTCATGCACTATCCACAGTGCCTGCCCATCATTCCCTCTGCTGTTTCTGTCAGAAACTATCCCCCACATTTTACCTATCTCAGTCCTAGTCACCCTTGAGGCTTTACACATCACTTCCTCCAAGAAGCTTTCCCAGATTACACATTCTTATAAATTCTAAACTTTTCTTTCATAGCATTTCACATAAATGGAATTACTTGTATATCTCCACTACTAGGTTTTAAATTAAAGTTCCATGAGGGTGATTCCAAGAAAGTTTATTCCCTGCTGCATTCCCATAGCATCTGCTGCAAAGCAAATACCTGATAAATACTTATCAATGACATTCATTTGATTTCTCAATCTATGCTGTCCATTCTAAGAAGCCACTACTACCAACAGGTGGCTGTCGAGTTCTAGAAATACATTACAACAAATTGAAAGGTGTTCCAAGTATAAAACATACCCCAGATTCCAAAGACTTACTAAAAATCAAACTAAGTAAAATCTCTCATTAATCTTTTCCATTCATTAAATGTTGAAATGATAGTGTTTTGGATATATCAGGTAAAATAAAATGCATTAAAATTGATGGTTTTAATATAGCTACTAGATAATTTTAAATAACAAATACAGTTCTTTGTGTGGCTTGCATTACAGATCTAGGGAGCAGTGTTGGTCTAGATGCCCTTTCTTCCACCAACTTCTCCTCCATGAGCCTGAGGCGGGGGGGCAGCGGGGGCACCCTGGTTGTTCCTGGGGAGACTCCCGAGTGCCCACTGCAGCTGAGTTCTTCACGGCACCCTCCATCAGTGTACTCAAAGTGCACTATGTCACTTATTTCTCATGTGACTGCCTTATTAAAATCTTTCAAAGGAATTTAATGAAGAAATAAGAAAAATCATTCTTCACTTCATCTAAGCCATATATTGTAGACTCTTACAGCTAAGCCTTACTTCAACTTTCTTAAAATGGAGTAAGATCTCTAGAGTGAACAAAAGTTAAAGATATGATATAAAAAAAAAAAGTAACAGATAACCCTCGTTGGTAAAGAACAAGGAATTGTTCTTTATATACCGGACCCTCCCTAAACTAGGGAATATATTCCCAAAATTACCCATTATCCTGTAGGCTAAGGGAAACATCGATCCATTACCCCCTGAGGAGTTCCAAAGGATCCTGGACACACTAAAAATTCTCAGTAGTTCCTACTCCTGACCACCTGGTATTACCCTACCTGAGCTGTAACATCCCCACCCATCCAAAACCTGCTTGAAATTCAGCTACAGAGTCTACATTAACATAATGCTTTGGCCAATGATGCAGGCACAAAAATTAACGTTCAAGAATTTCAAAGTTGTGGTTGCCGTGGGAACCTTAATTCCAACTGCATGGCACAGATGCGAATCGTGGAGTACTCCCAATACTGATAAAACTGGAGATCTCTATTTACTCTGTGCAATGAGGCACAGCTACAGTTACTGAGAGAACCTTACTTTGGCATTTCTAGGCTTTCATGCATTTAAATTCTCAACCTTACCACAATTTCATTTGCCGGATTAAATTGCCTCCTCTGTGGGGGGACTAAAAGAGAGAATGAACTGATTGGCCAAACATTCAAAGAACCCCTCCTGTATACGCACAATCAGATTCAAAAGACAATCATGATATTTTTATTTTACTCTTATGGGCTGTCTGTAAACTCTCATGCAAATGAACACAGGGCATGAATTTCAACTTATAAATGCACCAAGACATGTGTACGTGCAAAACATCAGAAAAGCACATTTCTCCTCTTTAGAACTACAAAAGGGATAAATTAAAGCACAGAGCACTAATGTAAACCATGCTGTGTTTAATTTCTGAAAACTGTCCAAACACCTGCCTGTGGCACCCTCTCTCACAGAGGACCCAGTTCTGTAACCAGTTACACACTGTAGTTTTATCAGAGGGCAAAATAAAGGTTGGAGAGTGGTCTATAAAAACAAGACACCAGCAAACAAGTAATTCAAGAAAAACTTCAACCCCTATCTCCAACCTCTCACAGCTTGTAACAATGGAAAGAAAATGACCAGAAAATTTACAACAAAACTGCCTGTAGACTACCAACCCATAATAGTTTTCTTCCTAAGTATTTCTCAAAATTGATATACCAAACCCCAATCATATGTGTCGGTAAAGCAAGCACCTTTGCTGCCAAAAGATCCAACAAACAGCACAAAACAGCGTAACTAATAATTTCAGTTACCACTCACAATAGATGAAGCAGGTGACCCCAGAGAATATATATACCAAGTTTCATTTCTTCCTCCAACGAAAACATATAGAACTTTCAAATCAAAATGACCAGTAGAAACAGGCCTGACAATCATACATATGAGATATAGACCTTCTCCTCTCCTAATTCTCAGAGAAGTAAAATCCTGTTAACAAATAAAACTTACAGTCATCTGATGTATCCCGGCCCTAATTCCTCTCAAGCCCCTTAGGGAGCAAGGCCCACCCAAAACAAAGCAGATCAGTGAATGTGGTTCAGGAGACACTGATGCCTACGCAATGAAAGCCAGGATGCAGACACTAGGAAATAATATTTGGGAGAATTAAAATATTGTCTTTTAGCATTCTCACACATATGTACCATATTTAAGTATTCTCCAGCTCCTTCCCTTCAGCTTTTGAAAAGAGGCTCCACAGCTTCCCTATTCTCACCTGTGTGTTCTCCCCTTCTAGCCTCGGTGGTCGGATGCTGGACAGGTGGATGGTCTTGTAGTCACCAGAGTTAAGCTTCACGACAATGGCATCTGCATTCAGCACTTGCATCACCTGTGGGCAAAAGGCAAAAATGTTCAAACCTGCTCCAATGGCCCAGATCTCATAGCACACATGCTAAGGAGAAAGCCCCACCACAGTCATAAGGAGAAAAGTCAGATCAATAGCCATCTGGGGTATTCCAATATCATCCTTCACTGTACAACAATGTTGGAGAGAACAATGCTATAATTATCAGTCCCCAAAGACCTTATCATGATTTCTCTATGAGACAGAATCTATATCATTCACAAAGATAGTACTTTTTTATCTTTTGCCCTGACCAAGATGTCTGGTTAACTACAAAGCTTACAAACTGGAAATCTAGTCACTACATGTTATTCATGATTTTCCTTGAAACAGGTTCTAAACTAAAATCAAAATCCCTCACTCAGTGTGAATCTAGGAAAAGAAGTAAGAGCTGGATTAGAAGATACCAGCACTAGATAAGAACCAAAACAGGATGCCCCAAAAGAGAGCAGAAAAATCAAAGGCAAGTGAAGGGCAGAAAGAATTGTCGTCACAGCATGGTAAAGGAGAGGCTCAGCTGTTAATCTCAGGGAAGAAACATTACATTGCTAAGATATTACTTCAACTACTCTGAAAGCCAACTTTTCAGAGCATTGCTATGGGCAACTTTGTTTTAGACCCCAGTATCAGTAACACTGGACCCACTCTCAGCTAAAAAAAGATTAACCTCCACTCTTGGGTAACTTACAGAGGTATCTACTAAAAGGGCAAAAGCACAAATATTCCTCTTTGGAGGTTATTAGAACATTCCACCAAAGTATACAGAATAAAACCACATTGAAACTCACCTAGGACCACATCTGGGTTATAACTAGAACCCATAATTCAGCCAGCGGTCTACAATTCGCCTGATTATATTCAGAGCCTGCTGTTACAAGGCTATTTGTGTTTTTCTACATTTTTTGTTTTTTTTTAAGCCAGTAATACTGTTCTACAAGGTAGCTATTGACTACATATCACTGTCACCATCCACTTTGTCTGCAGAATCAAAACCAACTCTTCCAGGCTTCAATCAGGCCCCATCAGGAGCCAAGAGGCAGCTGAACAAACTACAGGGTCAGCTGCCGCAGTGAGGGCAGACTCGCAAAATTTCCCTCCTCTTTCAAGCGAGAAACAAAAGGAGCCAGACTCGCCTTTGCTATGGTGGATATCACACTGATAGGTATCCTAAAAGAGCCCTCACTATTCCCTGGAAGGCTTCATATCTTTTAAAACAGAATATACCCATTTACTTGCAGACTCCCCCCCAAAAATGGCTATTCCAAAGAAGCAGCCAACCACATACCAAAAAGAATAAAGACTGATTTAAGGAACAATCTGAACCCAGTGAGAAATTATACATGACAGGAAATAGCAGGAAAAAAGCACCATCAGACAGAATGAATGAAAAAAGAAAGATAACAGTTGGAATCAAGCTGTAATCCATGGAAGGCTGACTATGACTGGCAGATGGGAAGGCATCCCCAGATTTTACCACCACAAGTAATGAGAGGCAAGTGTAGGGAAAAATAGGCCAGTGATCCGAAGAATAATGACAGGTCTGAGAAACAGCAGTATAGATTAGGAGAGAGAGTATTTTTAATTTTCAAATAAGTAAGATTAACTTGCAAACCTCAGCATAAGCAAAAGCCAGTCTAAAGCGATAGCCATTCTGCTTTAACTTTTTTGGTAGATCTGAGAATCCCAAAGGCTAAACACTAAAGCCCAGACAGGCAGAACCCAAAACTCAGATGGCCAGAAAAAATTAGTCCAAGTCCCCAGGCAATCAAAAGCATGATCTGGGTCACATGAGGACCACAAGGTCAGGGCTGCTTACCTGCATATGGGTGGTACCAACGCCTATAGGACTCTCCATATCAAAGAGCCCCTTATACCAGCCCAATCCCGTAGAACTGAGATAACAGCCCAGAAGGTATAACCAAAAAGTTTAACTAATGGAAAGAAAAAGCACACCTTCTCATTGCCATCTAGATGTTAATGCCAAGCAAAAATGCCCATCACGATGGAATCTTCCTCCCACTCCCTAAAGACACCATTAGTGACTTGGACAACCAAACAAAAGAGACAGACCACAACTAACGATTTCTCTATTCTTCAAAATCCCACATTTGGGTAAAAGGAGAAGTATCATAAAATGGATGATAAAACATTCACGGGCCAGAGAATTCACAATACATGCTATTCTGCTATCCTACCTTCAAACCAAAGAGAAGAAAAATTCCACAAAGCCACACCAAGCAAAGTAGCAAATCAACACTGCTCCTCCCTCAAAAGTACAGGACCACCATCTCCAATGCACATACTCACAGTACTTGCTAAATCTCAATGATGCACAGAGCTACACATTCCTCTCACCCCAAAATTATTATTAAATTATCAACTGCCAAAAATATAAGGAAATTCCCATTATCAAGACGTGAGAAATATCTTAGACATTCTCCACTCCCTAGTCATGCTCAGAGAGGAATAAAACCAGGGAAAGTATCGTAGTGCTCACACCTTCACCCCGATTACAGAATGTGAAGATCTAAGCGTACCCCTGTGACAAGTTACTGGTACTCGTCACCCCTAATAATGTGTTAGCAGCAGCAGCAGCAAATAGATTCTTAGAGCTGTAAATTTCAGGCCTCAGCTACAGCCTCTCTGCTCAGCATCTCCCTGATTAGAAACCTCCTCTTCAGGAACTGCACACTCTGATGCTGGCAACTGAACAAGGCCCAGCTTTCGGATGAAGAAGTGTGTGGTGAATGCATGTGTGTGTGAGGCTTATGACTTTTTATTCCTCTTTAAATTGTGTCATTACTGTCCAGAGAACAAGCAGCTCCTGAGCAGAGACACAGAAAAAGCAATAAAATAGTGGTTATAGTCACATACTGTGCAATAAGTAAAATGCAGAGTGGATTACTGTTCAAAGCCTGCTCATCAGCACCACTGCAGACCACATTTATAACCATGATATTTCTTATGGTGCTTTTCACCTGCATAAGTCCATGAATGCCCACATCGCTCATTCTCTCCACAGCCATCAGATCCATAATCACTCTACCCCTATACGCACCTACCATACCACACACTCTCAGAGATAACCTAAGGGACAGGTACAGAAGTCTGCACAATGAAGTCACTAGCTGCACTCGAAACACTAGACCTAAACCCAGTGTCTCCATTTCTTGCAGCCCAATTGTAAAAGAAAAAAATGAGTGGCTTAATGATGACAAGTGTAGGCTAAGGGCTGCCACAAGTCCAGAGAACTGCAGAGTTCTGTCCGGGGCAAGTGACATCCCTTCCCATCTCTGGCCTGCTGCCACACTCCCCATCTGCAAAGCCTGTCCACCATGCTCGCTGGGAGGCCAAGAGACTACTGTTCAGCTTCCTAAACCCCTGTAACATATATAAAACGAGCAAAAAGAGCCAACAACAGTTTCCTGAGCTACAGAGATCCTCAGAATAGCTCCCCAGACGCAACTACCAATACTCCCAAAGCTGCCTAAATTATCAGTGCTGGACAAAAATAAAAGGAGCATCAGCACACATGGGGCTTTTATGGGTGCCACCAAGGAGTGCCCTTGATGGGGCCGCTAGGAATGGAACACCAAATCTGAAATCATGTCCCCCGGCTGCTTCTTCTGCTCCCTACGCCTGTATGCTAGGTCTCTTCTCCCCAAAGCTAATCGTGGAAACACAACTGATGCAGTACCAGAAGCAGCTGAAAAGGGAGTACACGACAACCGTTACAGCAGTGGCCTGCAGCCACCCCCCAGAAGGGTACAGCTGCCACCCTGTACCCTTGACAAAATACTAAGCACAACAATGTGTCAATACGAATAATTCCAGGCACCTGAGCATGAGCAAGCCGACTAGTCAATAGTAAGTAAGGAAACCAGGTATCAGACAGATTCCAACAGATGGGGCACCCTTCAACATGGCCAACCAGCATTCCTCAAAACTGTCACAGTCATCAAAAGCAAAAGAAATCAAGGGCACCTGGTTGGCTTGGCTGGTTAAGCATCCAACTTCAGCTCAGGTCATGATCTCACAGTTTGGGAGTTCGAGCCCCATATCGGGCTCTGTACTGCCAGCGTGGAGCCTGGAGCCTGCTTCAGGCTCTCTGCCCCTCCCCCTCCTCAAAAATAAACAAATATTAAAAAAAAAAATAGAAAGCCCGAGACACTGCCACATCCAAAAGGAGCCTAAGAAGAATGACAACTAAATTTAATGTGCCATGGTAAAGCAGAGTCTGGAATAGAAAAACAGAGATTAAAGAAAAACTAAGGAAATCGGACTAAAGTACGGACGTCTGTTGATAATAACATACCAATACCAGCACACTAATTATAATAACTGCACCAGACTCCTGTCAGGGAGCAGAGAAAACTGGGAGGAGGGCAGGGGTAATGTGGGAACTCTATACCATCTGCTCAATTTTTCTGTGAATCTAAAAGTTGTTCTAAAAAATAAAATCTCAATTCAAACGGCAGGTTAAGTGTTTTTTACAAATCTTTTCTAATTCAATTTTTATATTCTTATCAGCAAATCAGTTTACTAATGTAAGCTACAAACCAAGTCTTGATCTCTTTTTGGTGCAGAGGTCACCTTCCAAACCAAACCATCCCCAGAACTTCCTTTTCACCTGAAATCCCCATGGCCAAAGCCCAGGAGATAGCTAGTATTTTTGAATTCTCTCCAAATTACCAAATACAAATGTAACAGAAGAGTCTAAATAATGCCAAACATATTAAAAGGTGTCTTTGCTTAAAAACCATCTCCGAGAGACATGATAATGAACTCCATTCAGAGCTAGGACTAGAAGCACAGCAGAAAGCTATCAGGGCCAACCAGAGTAAGTCCTAGAGTCCACTATGTGCATCCATGCATAGCTTCAACCTGACCTCCAAAACTACACATGGCCACAAGTCCAGACAGTTAACTACTCAGGGTCATCTCCCAGATGGAGCCCTAGAGGGTAAGCTCCTTGAAAGCAGGAAGCACTTCTCGTTCTTCTGCATCTTCTCAAAGCAGAAGGGCTCTAAGCAATCACTTGGTACAGAGAACTGAGTAAGAGTCCTCTAACCAGGCAGGGTGGAGAGAAGACTCCACCTCCTGAAGTCATGCTGTCACTCCCCAGCCCTCCCACCACCCGAGTGGTATTCAGGTCTATAAAATCTGCAAGGCCCAAGAATCCAGCAGCAGGGACAGGGAAGCCAAGCCACGTGCTCAGGGGACCATATGGCTACAAACAGCACAGATCAGCTAAAACGCCACAGGAAAGGCAAGCAGGAAACTGGCAAGCCACGACAGGCACAAAAGTCTCAAGCAGACTCAGCTAATCGCTGTGAAGTGAACATGCTTCTCTGCTAACCTGGAGAGACAAGGAGAGCCCTCCCTTGCATTTCCTTCCTTAAAAAGCAAAACTATGCAGAGGATGGAACACATTCTTTCAGTAGATGACATGTATCAAGACGATACTTTGCTGCATTTCAAGTTTCTCAGAAGTGAGACGTTTGGCCAGCACATCTCATCTACAGCATCAGTTCCCAAAATCATCTATAGGGCCTGAGAGGCACCCAGTTCAAGAGTTCAGAGGTTAACTTTTTCAGGCTTTTCAGGCTATTTAACTGTTCCCTGTACAATTAACTTCTAGGATACAGGGTAGGCAACTGTGAAAGAGAGAGCCACTATTTGTTCAGGTCTTACGGTTACATGAGCCTCAAAGTAGTATCCTTTAGCAAAAACTTGTAAGACTGTCAGACTGTGAAGTCCCAGGGCACCTCAGAAACACCTCTAGGTTTTTTTGAAAAAGCAGCATAGTATTAACAAACATTTTATATCAGGTATATGACTACACAACAGTTGGATCCTAGGTCACAAACAGAAATGCAGATCATTTTTTTCCTTTTGGATATAAGGTGGTATCCCATGCTCTACAACAGAGGATGGCAAACTGTGGCCCAAGGCCCTCTAGCCCACTGCCTACATAAAGTTTTACTAGAACACAGCCACACCCATTCACTTACTTATTATCTATTGCCTCTTTTCTCCCTATGGTAGCAGAGTCGAGTAGTTGCAACAGAGACTATGTGGTCCACCAAATGCAGAATATTTACTATGTGGTCCTTTAAGAAAAAACTGGTCAACCTATGTTCTACAACCTATTAGAAAATGAATACACATAGGGCAACACGTGGTTAACATTCCTAGAAAACCGTTTGGCAAATATGCTGCAAAACATTCTTATGGAAATAACTGCCATTTACATAGAGATTTATTCCATTTTCTAAATAATGGAAAAATTATACACTATATGAATATCGACCTATTGGGGACTGGTTACATAAATTATGCAGACTCACAATGGAACATTATGAACAAACTAAAGCAAGCTCAAACATTTACTTTGGTGCCCTCCCTAAATACCTTTAAACAAAAATAAAGGGATTTTGTTGTTGTTGTTGGTCCTAAGTCCAATAGGACAAATAAAATGGGAGAAAAAGAATATGGCACCAAAACACTGAAAGCTAGAAAGCAGATGGATGAGTGGTAACAGACTCCACAGATTCACAAAAGCTAAATCCTGAACCAGTGATAAGAAAACATAATAGTCAACCTGATTTATACTGCAGACTTTCCCCACCCACCAAGACAAAGAAATTGTCAAATCAGGAATCTCAAGTAGAGATGAAAATGGGACCAAAACCTAGGCTTGGTTTATGTAAGAAGCACCTGGATTTTAAGATACATACCATAAATCCCATACATAGGTTCACTGCTTTTAACCCAGTGTTTGAGACCTCATTCTTAAATAAGAAGGATAACCAAAGATCACTGGGTATCTAAGGGAAGCCTCTAATATGAAAAATAAGGGACCAAAATAACCGAAGAGAATTAAAAACAACATGGACACTACAGACTATGCAAGGAAATTTTTCAAAAAATTATAATTAACTCCTCAGAAAGCTAATAGATATTTTATCTCTGAAACAAGTGATATTACTATTAAAAAATAACAAGAGAAGACAGACACATAAATCAACAGAATGGAATAAAGAGCCCAAAAACCAAGCCATGCTTATATGATTAATCTGCAACAAAGGAAAAAAGAACATACAATGGAGAAAAGATGGTCTCTTCAGTAAACGGTGTTGGAAAAACTGGTCAGCTACATACGAAAGAATGAAATTAAACCACTTCTTAGACTACACACAAAAATTAATGATTAAAGATTAAATGGAAGACCTGAAACCATAAAAGGCTAAAAAAAAAAAAAAAAAACCCACAAAAAGTAATCTCTTGGACATCAACCTTAGCAATATTTTTCTTGGCTCTGTCTCCTCAGGCATGGGAAACAAAAGCAAAACTGGGACTACATCAAGCTGAAAAGCTTTTACATAGCAAAGGAAATCATCAAGAAAACGAAATGGCAAACTAGTGAATAAGAGAAGGGATTTGCAAATGAAATACCCGATAAGGCATTAATATCCAAAATATATAAAGAACTCCGGAGAATTCAACACCAAAAAATAATCCAATTTAAAAATGGGGAGAGGACGTGAACAGCACTTCTCCCAAAGAAGACAAACAGATGGCCAAAAGACACATGAAAAGATGCTCAACATCACTCATCACCAGCGAAATGCCAATCAGAACTACAATGAGATATTACCTCACACCTGTCAGAATGGCTAAAACTGAAAAATTAAGAAAGCAACATAAACATTTTACTCAAAGATATAGACTAGCCAAGAGTTGAAAATGGCTGCCTCAAGGAAAAGGAAAAGAGACGAGTACATTTCTTAATAAGCCCAGAGTTCTTTAAACTTTTATGCATTAAAAATAAAAGTGTAAAAACTTAAAAATTATATACAAAAGAATATAACTCGCTACTACTCAAAAGTGGCTGCCAGCCTGCAATGAGAGAAGGAGCTTGTACCAGAACATAAGTCAACTACATCACTGAGAACATTGCTGACATTTTTTCTGTAGCAAGCTTTTCTTGATGAAAGAAGCAATGCCTTGATTTACATTCTGGCTCAACCGCCTTATATCAAGGCACTATGAGTAGGACTGGTAAAGATCAAGGGTCAGCACACTTTCCTGTACAGGGCCAGATATCAAATATTTTAGGCTTTGCAGATGATATAGTCTCTGTCACAACTACTCACCTCGGCCCCTGTATTACAAAAACAGCTACAGACATCATGGAAATGAACAGATGTGGCCATATTCCAATTTATTCATGTCATTGAAATTTAAGTTCCATATAATTTTCAGGTGCCACAAAACATTTCTATGTAAAATCCACCCATACTTCACAGACCATACAAAAACAAGTGGAAGGTCAGGCTATGTGGCCCAAGGGTCAGTCGGCCCAGCCGACTGCTGGGATAGACAGTATAATCAACTTTAAAAAAAAGAAGTCTGTGTGATAAGTTTCATTAGCCTGAGTGTGTTTCTTCTCCTTTTTATGCTTTTCTATTTTTAAAAATAATAATAATAGTGCTAAAGAATTTCTAAAGCTCAAGAAGTTTTGAAACCATTTACCTACCTACAAATACATTTCTCTTTCTACTCTAGAAGCAGGTCTATATTCATATGACCTAAATTTATATTAAAGATACTACAGGAGAATGGCTATTCCCCTTAATCCTCAGATAGTTTTTAGAGGCAATGTTCTTTACTCAGCATTTTAACAAACAAAACTTCACCGTAATGGAAAAAAAAAAAGCCTCACTCTGTTTTAAAACAAAACAAATAGGGGCGCCTGGGTGGCTCAGTCGGTTAAGCATCCAACTTCGGCTCAGGTCATGATCTCACAGTTCGTGGGTTTGAGCCCTCCGTCGGGCTCTATGCTGACAGCTAGCTCAGAGCCTGGAGCTCAGAACCTGGAGCCTGCTTCCGATTCTGTGTCTCCCTCTCTCTCTGACCCTCCGCTGCTCACACTGTCTTTCTCTCAGAAATAAATAAAAACATTAAAAAAATAAAACGAAACAAATATACACATTCTGGAACCCTAGATTAAAACAAAACAAATAAACAAAAACGGTAGGAAATGTCCCAGCTCTTCTCCAGTAACCAATAAAGTCATATTTAAGAAAATACAAAGCTTTAGACTCAATCATCTAATCTTTCAAATTTCTTTCTTCAGAAATGCATTAGTTCCCTGACCAGCAAAGGCCCAAAACACTGCAAAATCTTCTGGGTTTTTCTATAAACTCAGGTTCAACTGAAGAGGGGCTAGCATGGACAGCACAAGATACAGGGACCCTCCTAAGCCTCATCTATACCAAAATATCACACCCTCTCAGAGTGATGATGGTGAAAACAGAGACATGCCTCCCTTGCTGAGTGAATGATCATCCTTCACTGTGTAGCAATAGTCTTAGAACAGGTGACAAGAAACATAAGCAGAACCAACTAAGTTCCAATTAGGTGCAACAGCCATGTCCAAGTTTCCAAGCTAGTGCAGTCCTCACACAGAAAGGAAGCAGGGGTTCATTCTGGTCTGTACCAAGACTTGGAAGATGCATGGGGGAGTATCCAACCAGGAACTATTCCCTAAATAGGATAAAAGACCTAATTATGGTTAGGTCTAAAAGACCCAATTATGGTTAACCTGACAGCTGCCTGGAGATCACCTACGACAAAAGGAAAAGAAGCCATTTGAGTACTCTGTGACTCATTGCTTTGGGCATCATAAAAAAGAAAATGAAGAAATTCAGCCAATTCCTCAGAAACTTAAAATTTTGCCATTCTAAGAGAAACCAGTCCAGGATTTTTTTTAGGCTGACAGTGCCACCTAGTGGCATTCCATCTTAAACTCATTTGGGACAACCAACTCTCAACAGATACAGATATGTTAATTAACTTCTTTTAGTTCAGGAAAACAAAGCTTAAAGCACCTCTTGCCAAAAAGTAAAAATAGATTGGAAAACATGATGGCACTTTGGTAAAGTGAGGGAAACAGGTCTACCACTCATGGTACCAAACCCAGCAATGAAGAAAACACCCAGCTCTGCTGCTGGACCCAAATGATCTACTGAGCACCACTAGCTCCTGTCAAAGGAATCCATCCCAGGACACTTCAGGAGAGCTCTCTGGAAAAAACATCACATGAGAAAAAACTCAAAACCACAACAGTCCCAAAACAGAAAAAAAGAGAAACCTGAGCTCACACACACTTGGACATAGGAACTCTAAGAGAAAGCCATTTTCTAGGCAGACAGAAAGAAACCCTAAAATATGAGAGATATTTCAAGGTGGCAATGTCCACAAAACTTTAACTCATGAACTTCTAATGAAGTTATGCAAATTTATGACAAAGTTCTTACAGTTTCTAACTCCCCTGCAATAAACACACGCATGTACGCAATCACTACATACACATTCCACACACCACTGGCTTGCTTTAAAATAGAAATGCTTCAGGCCTGGGTTGATGGTTCAGAACACTGTATTGTCACAGCCTGACAATGTCCACAATGCATCTCAAGATGCTGAGAATGACTCACCTTGGCAACAAACTGCTTGTCCTTTTGGTCCAAATTAGCAGTAGGAGCCACATAGTCTCTCCATATTCTCAGCCTGCGTTCCTTGGCAAACCTGGCAACAAAAACAAGGATGCAAATCATTCAGACAGAATAGGTCAGCAAACGGGATCCATCATCACCATGGGAGCAAAGAGTACAGAATCCTTCTCTACCTCATAGACAAGACACCCCAGAGAAAGGCCACCGGTCAAACCAGAACAGTGTGAAAACAACAAGAAAGTATATAGCAACTGGAATTATCCAAGATGCATATATACCATACACCCGTGGCTGGCTGACCGCGATCAGGTGTGCAAGTTTTCTAGCCCAGACCCTCCAAGTCCACCTTGAATGAGCTCGTTAGCTTATCCAGTACCTCCTGAGTGACTAGCAAATGCCAGGCTGGAATGACAAACACAGAGCAACTGCTCTCAAGTGGGAAGAACACCCACAGCTAAACAAACAAATATATTTTTTAAAAAGCAGAGGCCTGCTCAATTTCCATTTGAATTTAACAAAAATCTATCAGCTAACCAAATTACCTTTGTAGTGCATCTGAAGAGTAAGAAAAGGGATAAAAATCTACTAGGAGTTCACGGACAAAAGTGGAAAAACTGTATTGGCAGAAATCTGTTTTACAGCTAAAATACATCAGGCATTTTTTTCAGTCAGACTAAGAGAAGGAAAAGGATTTTGTGCAAAAAAAATTTTTAAAGCCAATGAATAGCTAGATTTACAAAAACACTTTTTGTGTTTTGTAATTACAAGTCTTTACAAATAAATGGATACATGTGCAAGGAATGATTAGTTCTGAAAACAGTACTGCCACTTTTTAAAAGAAGCACTAAAATGAGAAAAAGACAAAGTAGCATGTAGTAGCTGTAAAATACATAACATACTTTGATATAAATTTAACAATGCAAGCAAGTCAAATACAGCATGCAAAACAGCAGGCAAGTAATCACAAGTTATTGAAATATGATTTGGATTCTTTAGTCTAAACCTGTTTTTTAATGATGAGCCCTCTTAAAAACCCATAAAATCCATAGATGTTGTAAAACATGTAGATACCACTGCCATTGTACTCACTTCCTTCAAAGAGAGGCAGGAACTTAACGCAAAAAGAATTATCAATGAAAATTATATTTAGAATAATGGACTTACAGAATTTTCTGAAAACAAAAAAAATTCTGAGCATCACAGAATAGTCAGAGGTATCTAGAACATTATATTTGATGAGAGTATTTTATCTTTTGAATTTAACTATGGAACATGAAGACAAAAATTTTATAGAATCATGGTATTATATAAATCAGATTGCCGTATCTAATGGCCCAGATTAAAATCTACTTTTATAAAAAGTTACAAGTATTTCTGCTTACAGGCAAAGAAGGATATGAAAGATCCAAGGGAAGAAAATTATAGTCATACAATACACGTTCTTCCCTACCTCTTAGCTGTGTACCTCAAAGGCCAAAAATATAAAGTTACCAGACCATTATAGTTCTAAGATTCTGAAATAAGCCATACAACACACCTTAAGAGTGGATCATTGTCAGCAGTGATTGGTGGTCTTCTGCTTAAATGTATCCTGGGAGATGGTGGCCAGGACTTTCCCCAAACATCATCTCTACTCATCTACTCTTGCTACCTGCTTCATTTTCTTCCATTTACCCTGTCTAGTGAATGAAATTCACCTACGCCCAGAAATTCTTACCTCAATACTTGAAACAGCCACCTAATCTTTGGAATATCAACTACTGTTTTCCTAGAAGTGAGTTTTTTCTACATCTGCTTTAACCATGAGGCCCCTAGCTGAAAATGTGACAACAGTACCTCATAGTTGCATTAGCATTTTTAATTAATACATGCTTCAATAAATGAAGGCATTAGGCCTCACAGTAACACTGAATGGTTCCTGGTTTAGGACCCACAGGCTCCATGTTTCCATCATACCCCTGGCTCCAGCCTGCCTGTTAGGCAGTAGCCAGTAAGTAACTGTATCATCTTCAAATGAGCCTCAAGCTATGTCATTCCAAATGCCTAAAATTCAGAATTTAAGTGAAGGGCTTGGACAAAAAGGGACCCAAAAGCATTAAAGCAGCAAATCTGATGAAGAACAACTTCTGAGTGAAGATCTAGGCCCTTACTGTACAGCAGTGAATCAGACAACAAAAGACTTATAAGTAAACCACTCCTGTATGAAATCCTAGCCTTGTTTTGGAATTTCCTTAATCCATTACTGAAAGGTAACAAATACGGACATAGATAGGGGAGAAAAGATGGCTAGATTTCTTTCCCTAAAGATCCTAAATAAGATCCTTAGCTAGAAGGCTTTACTGACAGACCTTACCTCTCAGCTGCCCTCAGCTTTTCTGCTCCCCGAGTATAAACTGCAATTGACCAATCCACACAGCGTGCGAAACCTTCCTTCAGGAGGAGCTCTGTGATGTTGCCATTCTGAAAAACAAGGCACATGAGAAGGCAGGTACAAGAGAATCCATTTCTCTAGACTTGTGACACAATTAACAGCCACAATCTATACTGCAGTTCACGATGGATGGATGGATGGGTGGGTGGGTGGGTGGGTGGAAGGAAGGAAGGAAGGAAGGAAGAAGAAAGAAGGAAAGAAAGAAGAAAGAAGAAGGAAAGAAGGAAGGAAAGAGAGGGTAGAGTTCCTCTCATTAGGAAACTAGCCCCAATATAAGAGGCCCCACTCTGTGGCTCCTCCTAACAGCCTTGGCTTCGCATCCCCACAGTAATGCTCACTTAACAGGAGTAGGATAAATGTTAGTGGCATTGAATGGAATTGACATTTCAATAGCTCTTCCTGTGAGCAAAGGAGGATGTTAATCTTTAGTAGAGATTACACCTTATTATTTCCTTCCCTAAGATCAGCACTTACACCCCTTTTCAGAAGGAGAGAGCTGAAGAACAGGCTGACTAAGGCAATAACTTCAGCTACATTTTGCCCAATGAATTACAACTTCCATTCTCCTGTGCCACAGAGCCATCTGGTAGGGCACCAGCAGATAGCGAGTACTCCAGAAGAAACAGCCATGACCTTGGCACATTCCAAACCAAGCGTCCCAGCCTTTCACAACAGCCATCATGAAAGAATTCTCCAGACAAAGAATAAGAGTAACAGGAATTTATTCTGTACTGGACATAGGGGACAATAATGAAAATGCATTTACACTTGGGTGTTAAAAAAGGTCATTTCCTTTCAAGGAGAAACCCTCCTACCAAAGTCCATGCCCAGGTAGAATGGATAATCACAACTAGAAGAACATAGAAAACCTATTTCCTTCTCAAAAGCAGAGTTAGGAAGTAACTGGATTAGGCCTGGAGTACACAGAGTCATTTTTCCATAGAAAGGATTCCTCATCATAGTTCTACCAATACTTTAAAAGGCTACCTTCCAGGCCTACATACAAACCTCAGCAATCCTATTCCACACGTTTCAGTGCCACTTCTCATCTGTGTGGCAGCCTCTCAACATCAAGGACTAACACTTGAGGAAATAAGTCAAGAGCTCCTCTTCTTACAAACTCAAAAGTTGAGATCCACTTTCTAAAAGTGAGTAGTTCAGCAGATCTGTCCAATTCTATTAGCTAACTGATATCTCCCTAGAAAATGCCTCAAAAATCAGATGATAATCCTGCCAAGATCTTTAAATGGCTCTTAAATACAGAGAAAAATAAAAGTAGCAAATCATAAGCCATCAAACACCAAATGCACCCCCCCTTCAAACCCTACACAGCTCAGTCTGCACGGCCACACTCACTGGATGAAGGATGGTACCCAGAATGTTCTGGTTGTGGCAGCTCTCCAGAATGATCTGAACATCTCTCTGAAGTAGTCGAGACTCGGTGAAAAATTTGGCTTCTGCAGCAAAAGGCTCTGGTGTTTCACTGCCGTCTGCTTCCCGTCGAAAAGTTGGGCACTAAAGCAAAAGCAAGGTAGGTGAGTAGTACAGCCTAAACATGAGCACCAGGCACTCTCATGCCACACCAAACTGTCCAAAACCACAAGTGCCACAAAGCTAAATGAGGCAAGGTCGCCAATCAGGTCTTATAACCCCTTTTTAAAAACATACTGGTTAAAGTGTCTAGAAATAGATCTTCTCAGACTACTTGGTAAGACAAATAACTCAGGTCACTATCATGCGGAAATTTTAAATTATAGTTGAAAATGACTCCCTGCCAAGATAAGATTCATCAATCAGTGCCTAGTTTTATATCTCTGATTTTTTAAAAATCAAAATGGATACCCTAAGTTGAAACAAGCCATTCTCAGCAAACATCAGAGCCTCTCACCTCTCCTTTAAGGGTCTCAACAACTTCTCCACACAGCCCACTCAAAACAGACCCTGAGTACTTCAAAATACTTTTTTAAATAAATCTTTAAAATATGTTTTTAATCTTGTTTGATCTAATGAGAAAAGTTCCACTGCAAAGCATACAGTATAAAGTACTCTAGTCCCTGTTAATGGCCCATACTAGAAAGAGTCATTAAGTCCAAAACCCCAGAGTAGAAGAATCCATCTGTCACTGAACACTTCCATAAACCCTATATCCACCCCATAGCCCAGTGTATGGTCTGACCTTGATCCCTGACAGCATGACCGTAACCAGGTAGTAATCTGGGAGGAGCAGGGCCCTGACCACACTGCCGTCCCGCACATGCTCGATGATAGCTGTGTGACAAAATAAATAACTTAAGTCATTAGCAAAAGTCATGCCAGGAATAAACATTGCCCATCCAAGCTCCATTTAACATAGTTCATCTCCCCAAAACCCTCAGAAAGCCTCCCTCTGAGAAGTGACAAAGCACTGGGAGATCACAAGTGTGTACACAACAGACTCTTCTACAAACTACGCCTGGGAATATAGATTACACTGACTTCTCCATCTTCTGAGCTTCCTGGGATCTCACAGCTCGTCCCTGAGCTTTATTATCCATAAGCTAAGATGCTCTTCGGAGTACCAGGTGCCAGCAAAAAACAGTGAGTCAGATTTGCTAATAATTTTACTCAGTCTGTAGTTAACCAGGTCTCAAAACTGGGCTAAGAACTTTAGCACGAGTGAGTGTATGTGTGTGTATGTGTGTCTGTATTTACATCTTTATAGAATATACATTTCGGGGATGTTATTTAAGCAGCATCTTTTAGAAAACAGGAAGATTCCAATGTGGAAAATTACCAGCAAGTTACTACCCTGTACCAGCAAAGGACTAACCTCTCTCAAAATATACCTGATGTAACCTATGTACACTGGATTCGAGTTACCTTCCAAAATACCATGGTGTTGTTGCTCTCTTAACAATTTTCTTCAGATACCAAGTAAAATAGTTTTGATAAACCTCAAGAGACTTGAGAGCAAACAGAAATCACCCTGCATCATGTCGGTCTTTTCCCACTAGCCTCACCATTGACAGGCTTCTGATGGTGCGAGTCCACAAAGTGCCTTGGGTTCTCAATGGTGTACTTGAGGTCCCGAATAGTATGTGAACCGTTTCCCTCGCTCCACATCCCTTTCTTAGCTGCCTTTGCTTGTTCCTCACATTCTGAGAGCCGGTTTTGCTCAGGACTAGGACATGAAAAATAAACACGCATGAGTTAGTGAGTTCACAACAGGAAAAAAAAAAAATCAGGCTCTTCTTTGAACTCTTTCTTCGGCATCTGCTCCACTTGAAGATACCAAAGCACTTGTTTCAGATCTATGGCTGCAGACCCAAGCCTATAACCAGAAAATCACCATGAGTGCAATTTCCAGATTCCAGACTTGTTCCCTCAAACAGATTCGCTCTTACGAGCATTTAATGAGAAGATACAAAGAACACACATCTCAGTACTGCCACCATCAGTGACTACAAGAGAACAAGTTGGTGGCTCACAGGGAAGCCACTCCAGGGGGTACAGCTTCATTTAACCATCCCAGAATCAGGAACTGGAATCCAGGCAGAGCTCAGCAGGACGCAACACAAGGAAAGTGACTAAAAATCACCCTTACTCCCTCTTGTCTACAGAACAGGGCTGGGGAATGCAGAACAAATACTGTTATTACAGACGTCACCCAAAGCTACTTATACATACAATAAGACCAGCTCAGCAAAAACAGTCTGAAAAGCCTCCATTTTGAAAATAGAAGACTCCTTTACAAAGCAAGAAAACAAATATATAAGAGAACAGCCAGAAAGCAAGAGAGACCAAAAAATAAAGCGTGCTCTCTCACACAATACACACACACACTTAAGCTAAAGGAAACCGTGAACTGCAAGGCCTTTCCACAATCTCAATACCTGGTGACATAAACGGCGGTATCCATAAATTCAACCTCCCACCCTGAGCAGTAAGGATACTGGGATTCCTGACCTACAATTTCTCAAGCCAGTAGTCTTCAGTACTGCTGTGCCCCCCTTCCCCCAAACAGGACAGTCACATTCTTAGAGACCCAAGATTGCAAACAGAATTCAATAAAAAATATACTTCAGATATAGAAGCAAACATAGAAACCAAGAAAAAGAGAATTTAAGTAAAGACAGTTTCAGAGAAAAAAAGAAGAGGACTCTAGGGGAGATTTCTTTATTGAGATGGTACAATATAGGCATGGGCTTCTTAAAAATTTTTCATTCTGGTTGCAAACTGGATTCCCAGAAACTACTGCAATGACAATCATGCCAACAGTCCTCCTTAAAATACAACTTCAGCATGCTTCCAAAAACACCACCTAACACAAATGTTTTTATTCATTAAATTCCCACATGCTCACTCCCCAAGTACAGGCTCCAGCAAATGTATCTTTGCAGTTAAAAAGGACCCTCAGAAGTATATGACGAATGGGTTGGCCCCAAAGTCTATGAAGGCAGGAAGAATGCAAAAAGTATACTCTTGCCTTTGCTCATTCCCATCACTAATACAGTTCATGCAAATATTTACCTAAAGGCTTTTACACACCAACAGCAGTCATATAATATAGCAAGGACTTAATGATTTAAACAGCATCTTTAGCCTCCAAATTACTGATGTAACAGATTACTTTTCAGAGACTAAAGTGTTAATTAAAGCCAGCTGCAATCCATCCTACTGCAAGCCAACACTGGTGAACTTGAACATGATACATGTACTATAAAGCTTACATAACTAACACTCATTTCCATTAAGTTCCACTGCCATTAGCTAAACACATACATTTTTACCTACTGCTTGGCCATCTACAGACCAAAACAGACTTAAAAAGCTTTGGAGAGAGAGAAAATTTTCCCTGATTTTAAAACAGAACCATTGAGCCTTTATCGGTTACTCTAGCTTCTAAGCAGCAGATTTTGCTTTGAACTCTATTTATTCACTCCACTTTATTTTTTACTGCACTTGCTTCTTACACATGACGTATCATATATTTATTTGTTTATTGGCTTATTGCCTGTCTCCCCATTAAAATGTTAGCAGAAGCTATCTCTTTGTTCATGGCTGTATTCTCAGTGCCCAGAACACAGCCTGGCATACAGAAAGTGCTCAATAAATCTTTGGGACTAGATGGATAAATACTCTGTAACTGAATATCAGTAGCATAAGACATAGCCTATGGGCTCTTATGAATATAAAGAATGGAAGTGTCTTGTCTCAAAGCCTATTTTTAAAGGAGTTATACATGTCAAATGTCACTAATCAATGCTCAGAATAATCCACACCAAGGCAGTAATGTACCAAAAAACCAGGAGAGTACCAGAAGTTCCCCACTATATGACGGGACAGGAAAGAAAATGCAGCAAAGCATTTTGAGCTGACCACCCACGCCCCCTAGAGTAACCCCAGCTCTCACAATGGACTATAAGGGGTCAGAAGAGGAATGAATACTTACTTATTAGCTCTCATGCCTTCTCTCCGGGTGGCCAAGCCCTCTGCAACCAGAGACTCTGCAATGTTTTCCCCATTGGTATCTGAGGAGGAAAAAGGGAATTAAACACAAGATTCAAATCTCCCTCCAACAGAGGCAGAGCTCAAATGGAGCCACTTTCACCCTTAGCTCTTCAAGGAGAGTGATGTTGCCAGAGAATTGGACAAGGCAACAACACAGTGTTGAGTTTTTCAGGAAACCTCTTCTCCTATAATGTCTACTCTCAAAGACCCAAAGGTCTATAAATCTTCTTAGGACTTTGTTTCCAATTTTCCTGTGTAACTCCCAGGCCAAAGGCAATCTTGGGGACTGAAGGAAAGCATGGCAGCCCAGGAGAGTATAAAGAACACTGACCTAAGAAGCAGAGGTCTGGAGCAGAATACAAATTCTGCCATTTAATACCTTAGACAAGGTCTCTCAGTGTCTTAATTTATTCATCTATAAATACGGAAGAGTACCTGCCACATGGCTTCTTGTGAGAATTAAACCACAATGTCTGTAAATCTCTTAGCACAATGCCCAACACAACAGCAGGAATTAAAAACAAATCAAATTTGAGTCGTCACACCTGTACAATCAGATGGCTTCATTTAGGAATGTCTATCACGTTTTACAACAGAAAGTCCAATTCCTCTCAGGATGCCCTATTATCTGCTCCAAGAGGACACAAGACAAGCTACACCATTTGTCTCCAGCTCTGGGAGACACGAGGGCAGAGGTAATGTCTAGGTGTCTAATCTATCATACAGCAGCAGGCAAGAAAAATGAAGTTAAACTTAAAACTCAACCTGATTAGGTCCTACCTGGGCACCTGAAACATTAATTGCATTTCCATCCTATTGAAAAAGTTTCAGTCTACGTTTTCTCTTAAATCTCTGCTTGTCAGACAAAGCGGTAAAGGAATCGCCACATAAAAATCTTTAATAAGGCAGAGAACAAGGTCCCAGATTAAACAAACACGGGAGTCTAGCTGATAGGTAATGTCAGCACAGAATAAAAGTCTGTGAGATTTATATTCGATACACTATATATCACTTCTGTAAGCACTAACAATATACACACCACCCCCAAACCCAGCCTAAATGCCTTGCCATTAGCACTGCCCAAATTTCTACAGAAGCAAATTATAAGCCTCTTTTCCTATCAAGGAAAGTTGAGATGAATGATATTTATACAAGGAATTCTCAGGTTTGGGGCACTTAGGTGACTTAGGCAGTTAAGCATCGGACTCTTGATTTTAGCTCAGATCATGGTCTCACAGTCGAGATCAAGCCCTGCATCAGGCTCTGCGTGGACGTGGATCTGCTTAAGATTTTCTCTCTCCTTCTGCCCCTCCACCCCCTCCCCCCAAAAAAAATGAATTCTCAGGTTCTGAGGCTGAGCATGAATCCTAAGAACCTTTCCACTGAGGTTACTGAAGCCAGATACAGACACACAGAGCTATCTGACATTAGCAAGTATTACAACTCCCAAGAGCAAAAGTCAAAAGGAAGGGTTTTTAAGGATTTAACAATTAAAAGTTGAGGGGTGACTGGGTGGCTTAGTCGGTTAAGTGTCCAACTCAAGTTTCAGTTCAGGTCATGATCACATGGTTCATGAGGTCAAGCACCACACTGGGCTCCAGGCTGACAGCACGGGACCTGCTTGGGATTCTCTCTCCTTCTCTCTCTACCCCTACCCCACTCACTCACACACTCTCTCTCAAAATGAAAGAAGGAAAGAAAGGAAAGAAAGGAAAGAAAGGAAAGAAAGAAAGGAAAGAAAGGAAAGGAAAGGAAAGGAAAGGAAAGGAAAGGAAAGGAAAGGAAAGGAAAGGAAAGGAAAGGAAAGGGAGGGTAAGGAAGGAAGGAAGGAAGGAAGGAAGGAAGGAAGGAAGGAAGAAAGAAAGAAAGAAAGAAAGAAAGAGTTGAGCAGTAAGGTGCCAAAATGTCAGGGGGGTGGAAAGCAGCCCAGTTACAAACAAGGTGTGTGGTCATAAAACCAGCCAATCAGCTGCACACCAAACAGCTTCCAGTTTTCAGGCACAGAGCACTATGAAATGGCTGTTGGCTGACCCACTTCTAAAAATTTAGTTCTGATTGCTCCTTCAAAAGGGAGAAAAATATATTTCCCTGGATGAACTCCTAAAGGAGGCAACAAAACGTGGTAGATAGAATACTGAAATGGGGAATTTGTAAGTCAAGGATCTGACTCTTGCTTATTACTTATCAAATTATAAAATTGATCAACTCACAATTGGGATGATATTCTGAGCAAGTGGACTGTATTTTCTCCAAATGTCAGAAGACTCACCTTTTTTTTTTTTTTTTTTCAGTAAGTTCTAGATCAACCACAAATTCCCAAATTCTACCATTCTTCCCCGACATAAAAAGAAGTGTGGGGATCCTGGCTGGCTCAGTTAACTGAGTGTCCAACTCTTGATATTTGGCTCAGGTCATAATCCCAGGGTTTTGGGATCAAGTCCTATATTGGGCTCTAAACAAGCATCCAGCCTGCTTAAGATTCATTCTCTGTCCCTCTCTCCCTCTCCCTCTGCCGCTCCTTTGAGCACACATGCACACACACTCTCTAAGTTAAAAATAAAGAATAAAAATTAAAAAATTAAAAAGGAGAAACCATGACATAGAATAAACATATGGATATGAATTATCTAAGCCACTGTTCCTTTCACTACAACTGGCATTGAAATTTCTTTAGAAGATTAAAAACATTAAACTTTAAGTCATTTAAACCTTTAAAACTGAAAGATGTAAGTAATTCCAAAAATTCTTTCAGCATATATTTATTGATCACCTCTTATGTACCAGGTTTTATTTTAAACACTAGTACATTATTAGCATGCTACAGTATATCCAGTTTATAATCTGGATCACTTTTAAAAATAAACTTTCTAAAAACAAAGAATTTTAAATGTCAATTTCCTTCAACATAAACACTTAGACCATTTTAATTGAAGGCTGAGTTTATTTAAAAGAACTCTTAGGGGCGCCTGGGTGGCTTAGTCGGTTAAGCGTCCGACTTTCGCTTAGGTCAGGATCTCGCGGTTCGTGGGTTCGAGCCCCGCGTCGGGCTCTGTGCTGACTGCCAGCTCGGAGCCTGGAGCCTGTTTCAGTCTGTGACTCCCTCTCTCTCTGACCCTCCCCTGCTCACGCTGTCTCTCTCTCTCTCTCTCCTAGAAATAAATAAAACATTAAAAAAATTAAAAAAAAAAAAAAGAACTCTTAAAGCTGGTCCCTACAGAAATTATCATGCCTGACATTTCGGTAGTTTCAGTGAGGTCTCTGTCAGAGCAACAGAAGACTGACCAGCTGTCGTGGAACTGCAGTTTTTTAGGTGATAAAATCCTGGAGTGATGGCATTTTGAAGACCATGGGCTTCTATTTGTATTACATTCTCTCTAACCAATAGCATCCATCCAACAATAATGCTTAAGTATACTATATCCTAGTATATTATTTGAATTTTGGGTAAAAAATAAATTTGTATCTTTCTGAAAAGATACGATATAATTCTATAGTTTCCCATACAATCAAGAAGCAGATAGCCCTCTGTCTGGGAGGGTGAAAAGGGTGTCTATCTGCTGGGTAAATCAAATAAAACAATTCTAGGGTCATCCCTAACTCACTTTTCCAAAACCTCTACAGTTAGAATCTTAAGAGGATGGTGTTAGCCATGCCACATACCCTGTTTCCTTATTTCCAGCTACTTACTACCCAAATCAAAAGATTATCTAAAGCAGCTCAGTAGGAAGTTCATTCCATCAAAGAATCACAGAATTTAATCAAAGATTGTAAAAAAAAAAAACAAAAACAAAAACAAAAAACAAACAAAAAACAAATCTGCTCCCAAAGTAACTCCCAAAATGGCTGCTTTATGGAAAATATCCTACCAATCCTTTCAGTGTCTGATTTCTGTTCAAACTCCATTCCACAATCGTACTCTCCTCTCCCGCCTAATCCAAGAAAGATCAGAACACCTAATGTCCCATGAGCCATCTGGCCCAGCTGAACAACAGACATATGTGCGCTACTAAGTATACACTCTGTGCCAGAGCCAAGTGCTTTACATATACTATCTCCTTCAACTCTCTCAATAGCTTACAAACGAAACTAGAACTTACAAAAGTTAAAATTTAAATAAGGGTACATGGTAACAGAAGCCAGAATTCTAACCCACATCTACACAACTCCAAAGCCTGCATTCTTTCCATTCCATTCAAAACAAGTGGCTTGCAAAACCCCACAAGCCCCAAACAACTCTTCTTTTCTTAAAAAGCCCCAGGAGAAGAAAAGCCACAAGATGGATAAAGGAAACAGAAGATGCAACAGGAAATCTATAGGAATTCAATTAGCACTCTGACCTACAAGCACAGAGCCTCGGAGTTGCACAGGCTGATGGCCTAACTGTAAGGAAGAATGCCAGGGTGTGCAACACACACCTAAATAGGCCAGGAGAGCAGGCACAGGAGTAAACAAGGAGCAGGAATCGGGGGTCAATCCCCTGCACCTAAGCACCATGAGCTCTGGTACTCAAAGGACTTCCAATTACAACCACAGCCAACTGTCCTAGAACTCCCACCACTAGAACTCACACGGGTCTTCTACAAGATAAAACCAGATCTTTGGAGAAACTTTAGACTTAGAAAGGAGTCCTTTTCTCCTTGCTAACTCACCTTTTCCAAGGTAGATCATGCCATACTCTCGCCCCTGGGGAGTCTTGTTTTCTATCGTGAAACAGACTTCCTTCCCAATCAGCTTCTTCCGAAGAAACTCTCGGGCAGGAAATGCCCAGGGCTGAAAGACAAAACAAATGTGTCATGTAAGAACTGCCTAGTTCCCAACCAGAATCAGCATTCAGGCAACTTCATTCCTTCAATACCCTGACCCTACACTACGCCCTGAGGGGAACATATAAATGAAACGCACACAACACAGATCACACATTTAGGGGGCTCATAAAAAAGGAAGATCTAGCACTTGATTTAACTAGCACAGGCCCTGAAAACAGGCTTCACAGCTTCCCAGATACTGGCAGTAGTACTTTCTCCTCCATCACTTTCTATTCAGATCTACTTCTACATGAAGTTTACTTCATGAATAATAACTGCCAATAATTTTATAGCACTTGCCATGAGCCAGCCACTACTCTAAATGCTTTATATTTATCAACCCACTCCTGAATGGGAAGTCCAGGCTCCAGGAACTCACCTAGTCAAAGGGAAAACATAAATAACTACTACCTCCATTTGTTTGTCTCTTTCCAGTTTGCAAAGTGCTTTCACAAATTATTAAACTAGCCTGAAACCAGCTCAAGGCACAACTGTCAGTAAGGGCAAGGTTCTAGTGCTCTTATTTCCCAGAGTGAGTCTCCAGCTCAAGAAAGAACCTAGCTGGCACGCCTGGGTGGTTCAGTAGGTTAAGCATCCAACTTTGGCTCAGGTCATGATCTCACGGTTCATGGGTTCAAGCCCCACATCGGGCTCTGTGCTGACAGCTTGGAGCCTGCAGCCTGCTTCAGATTCTGTATCTCCCTCTGTCTCTGCCCCTCGCTCGCTCGCTCTCTCTCTCTCAAAACTAAACATTAAAAAAAAGAAAAAGAAATAGAAAGAGCCTTGCTTGTGTCATTCCCCCTACCTTTTTTTAGAACAGAGTTGAGAAGGGCAAGATCTATTCTCCCCAAAATGTCTCCTTTTCCTGCTGTAGTCTGAGGTTGTGGCAGTGGGACCCAGGTCCCATAATCTTATGGAAGACACCAGTACAGGCCCTGGTAAGGGGACATCTTGACAATGGTGGTTCTTTCCTCTCCCCGTGTAAGGTGCGGACACAAGGGGTGAACCACATATCTACACAATGCAAAGGAGTCTCTATGTGACCCCCAGATCCCCATGCCATCACTTCTAGGATGGTACGAAGGGAGCTATCTCCTCTGAAGTAGTCCTGTGTCAGTGGCCACCTGCACTTCAATTTATAGTCTAGACCTAGCTCAGTGCCCCCAGGTTCCCTCAGAACAAAAATGAGGAAGGAGGGCATAAGAGTTCAGGGAATATATGATATGCAGGAGCTCATGTACAGAAAAAATGCAAAGTGCAACAAGGAAAAGTGTACACAATATGTGTACAACTGTCTGTTACAATCACCTGGAGCCACAGGGCTGGGGCTACACATAGTAAAGACAAACAGTACATCACTGGCCTGGAAAGGAAGCCTCTGCTAACCTTTTCAGGCCATTAAGATTATTCCATGGAGTTATCCAACAAGCTTTTCTAAAAGAAAACGCCCATATGACTTCCCAGAAACCAGAAGTCAATCAAAAAATGGCAGTTCACCAACCCACTGGACTGGTAGCCACAAAACTAGTACTGTTATATAACATCAGTTGTGAGCGCTTCTAGAAGAATCGATCCTGTGTAAGTGCTCTCAAAGACAGAAAAACAAGCTTATCCTCACTCATCTAATGCTCCCTCCTCAAAGCACCCAAGAGCAAAAGAGTCCATCACTCAATGGTCATATAAAGTTCACAGTACTTTCATGTCCCATCTCTACCCCCTAAAAATGAAAACAGCCACTTCTCACCAAAAAGAGTCTTATAATTGAAAAATGAGCCCAATTATCAGCTACATCACAAAAACAGTACTGAACAAACTGGCACAGCCTCCTCCACTTTTATTACCTTAATGATCCACTTAACTCTAAAAACATCCTCAGCTACAGGTCTGCTGTTCAGGATTCAGTTTTGAGTAGCACACTAATATCTAAAATTCAGTAACATGCAGTTTTCCTAAATACTTGGATAAGCTCTGACACAACAAGTACTCTTAAAGGAATTTGATTAAAAACTCATTTATCAAGGGTCAGTTCACAAGGAACTATCTAGCACCTATGAGTAAACCTCCAATTTCTACCAACTAAACAAAATTACTAAAAGCTTTTAAGACTTGCTGAAGGAGAACCTTTCTCAGGACCTCATGTTTTACAGTTGGTCAGTCCCTGGGCAATAAAAGAAAGCTATACTCTTGGTCTTGGAAAGGACATCTACCTAATCCTATTAAGAAAACTAATCTAATTTCTGTAATCATGCTTTCTTGAACCAGCCTTCTCAAGTTGTGTTCCATCTCGGGTCAGGCAAATTCACTAACTGCACAAGAGTTCACCTATGAAGAGAGGCAACTGAGGGACCCATGAGAGCAACTGACCAAACCACTCTTCACAAGGGCAATGAAGCATCCCAGGACAAATCTCTGTGCAGGTGTCCATACAGAGGACAGCTAGTCTGCTGGAGAGGGCTATCCCAACACAGCCTTCCAGAACAACTCTAGGAGTCAAGTATGGGAAAGTTGCCCAAAGCATTTATCAAGGAAGCTCCAGAATGGCCTAATAAGAAGAACAACTGTGGTCTGTTCGTGATGTCTCCGAGCTCAATCTAAGAATTAAATGGCTACTAAGTAGTTGAGATGCAAAATTCCCTCTTCCCTTTAGAATGCCCAACAGCTGGCCACCTAGCAGCTTGCACCCTGCTCCCTGCCTCAGACAAGGTCTGAGGTCTATCACAATGAAATGAGTTTTTTAATTCCAATCTTTTCTTTGAACCAGACAGACTCCTGAATTATTGTGCCAGTGTAAATCCTTACAACTGGCTACTTTTGTTCATGGCCCAGTGCTCAATGCCTTGTCCCACCTTCTCATCACCCCACCGGCTGTGCCACACGTCTATGTAACTAATCCCTCAAGGCCCTGCGATCCCACCACCCTAATTCTCAAAAGCTCCACTGACAGTAGGACTGTTAACATTCATTTCTGTATTTCACATGAAACCAACACAGAGCTTCACACATAATGGAACTCAATAAATCTGCGGGAAATAAATATGTAATTCCCACAATGCTCATCAATGCAGTATCAAGGCTGCCTAGAGTAGCTAGGCAACACAGGAGATTAGCCTGCAACAGAGCAGAGAGGCCTGGGAACATACAGTGGAGCCATTTTTACTGCCACAAGACTTAGGAGAGCTGAGCCTCTTTAAAAGAAGATGTGATGATGGAAGGCAGAGAATAATCAACTAAATGATACTTGGGACAGTGATACAAAGGGAAGCAAATGAGCAATACCATCCTGGACTCTTCCTGAATGTGGAAAACATGGACAACATGCTCCCAAACAGCGAAAAGCCAGAGAGAAACGGTAATGCCACATTCCACAATCCACTAATCCCCAAAAAAGGAAATGTTCTGGTTTTTTACACTAATTATTCACATGTTGATTCACCGTGTATCAGTTTTGTTGTGCGCTGACTGGGTACAAGAAGAGAGTTGAGAAATAAGGTCCCTCCCCTCGATGAACTTACAATGTTGCAGAGGAAGACATGTAAGCAAGGAATGAGTGTGAGAATAAAATTGAGCAAGGGAATAAATGAAATTTTGTTTCAAAAAGACCTGGGAGCCTCTGGAGAACGAGTCAGAGAGGAGGGGAATGAAGGAAGAAGCACCATTATTTCAGCATTCCTAGCACACTATCAGAGTGGAACAAAGAACAACAGGAGTAGTAATGAAGTTTTGAGGATGGAGAAGAGAGATCCATTAAAGGAGGGAGACTCTCTAGGTCTTGATAAAGGCCTTGGACGTCACAGGGCAAGAACAGAAAGGGAGATCAGGTCTCTGACTTGGGATATCAGTTGGCATCACTGGTCACTTGAGCCAGAGCAGCTTCAAAAGCATAGGAGAGGGAGAAAACCAGATCACAGCAGGGAAAAGAGAGACTAGGGTATTAGGACAGAGAAGTGACTGTGGCTGAGGAAGGGTGACATCTGTAGCCATCAAATACTTTATGTCCCAGGGACATTTGAAGAGTTACCAGGAGAAACTTAGTGAGACTGGGTTGCTCTGGAAGAGAGAGGGCTGGGATCAGATCACGGAATATTCTCTCAGCTAGAAGAGTTCCTGTAAGATTTTATTGTACTGTTACATAGGAAATATTTTAGAACAAGTTCCAACTGGCCTTGTGTTTCTCTGCCCTAGATTCCCATCCACAAAACAGGAAATTAAAACCCAACGCTTCTTTCTTAGAGACTACATTGCTTCTTTCTTCTGGGACAATGAACTTGATCAGCCCTAGCCAGCCAGGGTCATCGCTTCTCCTCACAGGAGCACTCAAGCTATTACACAACATACAACTGAAAGGTAAAGAACTATTGAAAAAGTTGCACAACTGAAAGGTAAAGAACTATTGAAAAAGTTGGTCAAGAAAAGCACTTAGCCATGCAAAATTTGAAAAGTGCTGTGACAGAGTCAATCTTCCGGGCTTCAGTCTAACAGTACCACGAGTATTTATAACAAAAATTAACAAACAGCAGTAGAGATTACAAGTAACATTTATCAAGTACATTACAGACCTGTGCTAAGTGAAGTGCTTCACATGATCTTGTTTAAGCCTCACAAACAATGTCTACACTATTCCCAATAGTTATGGTCACTGATGGAGGGCCAATGAAAACGAATTTCTTTGATCTCCTCTGTCATTATCCAAGAATCTAACTGGATTACTGTTGACAGCAGAACCATGGGTAAGCTGTCTCTATTTTCTATAATATTGCTTCACTATCGTAATTCAAACAAAATGCCTCTTTTATTAAAGATTCTTTAAAACTACATTTTTTCCTTAAACAGAAGATCCACCATGACCGCCTTTTCTTTACTTTCATGTCAGGAAACAGCAGAGAAAACTGAGCTACCAACTTGCCCAAAATCATCAAGTTGGGGAAAGGACAAGTAATTAGAATCCAGAAGTTTCACTTCTAATCATCGCCAAAGCACTACTTAAGAGACAAGAACTGAGGTTTCAAAGTATAGGAGCCAAGAAGACTAGATCACGCCAAATTTGGACTCACTGCAGCTGCTGGGAGATGGAAGAACTGAAGGTGTCCAAGGTAGACCACAGACAGTGGTACAGTGACGGGGCAAAGGAGGGGATGGCGGGACAAGCTCAGAAGCCTCTCAGCTCACCAAACACAATGCTTCTTGACTACTGAGCCAGAAGCCACCTGAACAACCAATTAAAAACTCCCTCCCTTAACAATGCACGTTTACACAAAACTTTGAGAACAATTTCAAGGGGTTCACAGATGGAACCTGTAATAAAGCACAGGCATTCAATACACTACCATTTATGGAAGGGAGAATGTCTGCTTGGACAGGTGATAAATATCTCTGGAAGGAGACACAAGAAACTAATGACATCAGTAGTCCCTGGAGAGAACTGGATTTTTCACTCTACATCCTTCTGAATTTTGAACATGAAGAACTCAAACACAAATTAATAAAAGAACTCTGCCATAACCAAGGGCAGCCTCCAATGGCTAAGAGACCATTGGAGGAAATATCCCAACCTATGCTCCAATAGAAGGAGTGAGAATGCCAACAAGCATGCAGAGGCAGCTAGCCTATGGGAAAAGGCAGGAGAGACAGGCCGGGACCGGGATTCACTGCTAGCGGTGGGGAGCTGAGAGCAAGTAAACTCTGCCAGCCACCATGGCTGCGACCAGAGTCATCATTCCTGCAAAAACACTCAAAATGTGGGAAAAGAAAGTATGAACGTGCACCAGTCGCAGAGATTAGTCTAGAACCCGGGTCCACAGCCTCAGGGAAGTCTCTGGAAGCACCTACCTCATCCGGCGTATCTTTTGCATCAGGTTGTGTGGCAGCTGCCCGGCGGGCAAGATTTCCAGCTCGAATGTTGCTAAGGTTGATCTGCCTCTCAGGAGGAGGCCCGCCACGGGGCTGTCCCCGGACAATGATGGCACATCCTGAGAGGACCTACGGAGGGGAAGAAAGAGAGAAAATCAGTGGTCTAGAGTAATTTCACCATAAAGTGAAGTGTTCACTCACTGTATCCCCAACATACTTGGAAGCTTGGAGGCATTCAAATAAACAAATGGGATTGTTTTTAATTATATTATGCGAAATACCCACAGAAACGCTGGGCTACATTCTGAAATGACAGACCCAGAAATAGTAGTACGAATTAAACAAACAACAGAAAAGTTAAAAACAAGATAAAAGAAACAGACTGTTCGGGATAAAGAGGCATGTGAGACATGGAGATGAAGGACCTCTGTAACTTCATGCCAGCAAGCACCACCACCCATGTCCTTTTTCAATTATTAAGAAGTTAACACCTCCACCCACACATCCCATTCAGAAAGAAGCAAGCAATGGAAGGCCTAAGAAACGGAGAAGCAGAAGGAAGAAGCCCCTACACTTCATCCACAAGGAGCCAAGTACACCCAATGCTACACGTCCCTTGTGGACAGCACTCAGTCTAGGCCAAGGGAGACACACAAAGTGATCTAGAAAATCCATGCTCTCTAGGATTAAAACCTTGGAGCTCTAAGAGGCACCTTATAGCTCCCAAGCACAGTAGCTCCTTTTTTCTCTCTAATCAAAGACACCAGGCATAGAACCCACTTGCAAAAGAGCTCTGAAGCTCACTGGGATTTAACTTAAAATATCTGCAGGGGAGAAGTAGGGAGGATTTCAAGTGGGAGAACAGAAGAAAAGGCGTATAGAAAAAAATGACAAACGTCACCCAAGCTATTCAAGTTGTCTTTGCTCAGCAAGGCACAATTTAATGAACAGATGGACTTGAGCACTGGCTTCACTAGATCTGAAAGACTCCCAATCTTACACTTTAGAAAAAGAAATAGCTGCTGAAAAATTAGTAGATAGGTTGGAGAGTTCTGCCCAACACAGAGCCCTTCGGTACACAACACCGCAGGTCTCTGTAAAGGAATGACGCTTGGAAAGAAAGCCACCCCATATACATTTGCTTGGCTGACATTTCTCCCTCATCTCTCCACTTTAATTCCTTAAGTTATGGAATATTAATATAAATACAGAAGCACATTTAAGCACATATGTACACTTTTAAAAAAATGAGCAAACTGAGTAACCACCACCCAAGTAAAAAACTAGAACATGCTAGACCCTAAGCTCCCTTCTGCACCCCACTCTGCTTGTAGTCCCTTACCCTGCCACCATTACGACAACCCCTCCCTTACTTTCCTATACAGTTTTACCATCTACGTATACATCTCTACACAATTTAGCTTCATTTTTCCTATTTCTGGACTCTCTATAAAGTGAATCTGCTGTGTGCGCCCATATGTCACTTTGCTTCTTTTGCCTTTTGCTTTTTGTTTGTTTTGGGTTTTTGTTGTTGATGTTGTTGTATTGGTGAAATTCATGTTGATGTAAAACACCTGTTTATTCATTTTCATGGCTATATATTTCACTGCACGAATATAACACATTTATACACTCTACTACCTTCTTACAGAAACTGTCCAACAAATATACACATTCCAATTTAAAAAAAAAAAATAGCATTCTGATTAATGCCTCAGTATCATCAATACCTGAAGCACCTTGGTCTAAACGGCTCTTCCTTGGCTACACTAGGACACATATAATAAATAATGGTCTTCTTTATAGATGACAAATCATGTTCTCCATTTATATCGTTTCTGATCAAGTGTTATCAGTAATTAAACTACAGCTTCCAACCAGTCTTTCTAAGAAACTGCCTCTCCTGAGAATCCATGCCCTGGGCATCATTCCTGGGAACCGACAAAAAAAAAAAAAAAAAAAAAAAAAGCCCTCAAAGTGAAGCCAGGAAAGAACAGGTATACTAGAGCACAGGATATCTGGGGTTCCTGAAATGAGAGGCACCAAAGGAAGTAAAGGAAGAGTCTGGATCTGATTCATTCATAGTCAATTCGTCACAATCAGAATAGCACATTGCAGAGTACCTGCACTTGAAATCACTGACGCACAAATTCCAAATGGTGCTGAGGAGAGCCAAACTACACCCAGCACACAAACCAGAGCATCTGTCCCCAATGCCTTCTCCTCAGTTTTAGTCAACTTTTCACAAAAAGTAATTAAGCACTCCCAGGAGACCCAGTGCTTCTCAGTAAGCCCAGCTGGAAAAGCTAAGGCCCATTTACAAGAAAACCCACCTTGGTTGATCAAGATAAACCCTGATGAGTAAGCAATGATTTAGGCTAGGAAAAAAAAGTCCTGATTTCTCAAGTCTGACCAAAAACAAAGCAAAACAAAAACACCCCCCAAAACAAACAAAAAAACAAAAAAACACCACACTGAAAAGCTCAAGAATAGAATGACTGATGAGAACAACCCCCCTTTGTCCCCTAAATATCAGAAAGGTGCCTTCTCTAATACCTCTACTTAGTAACCTAGGTCCCTGGGAGACAGTGGGTCTGTAACTATTACCGTGGCCCCATTAAGGGCTTTAGCAAACAACTTAGGCATAGGAATTTTGCAAAACTTCCTTTGTACCTCTTCCCCTCTCCCTGAATGCTATTCTGAAGACTGCTGTCAGAACATCTTTACATTATTGCACCAAATATGCCATTCAGACAACAGTCAATGCTTGGATTAATATTAGAGAGAGAAGGCTTTTTTTACTTTAGAGGTTGCCTGACACCTTTTATACTATTGAGTATACAAATTTCACGCAGCAGGCACCAATTCAACCTAATAAGCAACAAGAATAGATATTCATCGTAGCAGACACTGCCATTCCTATTCCCCCAGGAGGAAAGGGCTGACATGTATACATCTCTCCCATAAAACTGGCTCCCCCTCATTCAGGCATGGCCTTGGTAGAGAAGTAGGAAAAGACCATCTTCAGACCATTAAGAAAGAAGAGACCTTATCAATAAGAGAAGAACTAGTTTCCTTCCTACTATTTATAGAACTGAAATAGTTCAACACACACTACACCTCCTTCTTGCTATCTCCATTTCACCTTCTAAGGATTCTTAAACTCCTTCCACCTGCTTCAGGTGCCAATAGTCTTCACTCAATAAAAATATATTAATGGGCTTCTATTATCCAAGGTTCCCCACCAAATAAAGCCAAGGAGAAGTAGCTCCATTAGAAAAAAATTAAAAAGACCAAAGTTTATATATCAAATTTAACTTGTATCTCCTATAGCACCAAAACAGGTCATTTTTCCCCCGTGAAAGACCTGACATCTATGTGGATAATTTTTTAAATTTTATTCATTGATTGATTCATTTATTCACTTATTAATTCAATCCAAATCTGAGTGCCTACTATGTGCCAGGTATTATTCCAGGCTACTGGCATACTCAGTGAAATAAAATGGGACAGAAAAAAAAAAATCTGCTCTTCAGCACTCTCAACAATAGCCAAAACATGGAAAGAGCCTAAGTGTCCATCAACAGACGAATGGATCAAGAAGATGTGGTTTATCTATACCATGGAATACTACATGGCAATGAGAAACAATGAAATCTGGCCATGTGTAGCAACATGGATGGACCTTGAGGGTGTTATGCTGAGGAAATAAGTCAGGCAGAGAAGGACAAATATCATATGTGTGCACGTATAGGAGGATTAGGAGGAACTTAACAGAGGAACAAGGGGGAGAAGAAGGGGGAAATGGTGGGGGAAAGGGAGAGAGGCAAACCATGAGAGACTCTTGAATGCTGACAAAACCTGAGAACTGATGGATGTAGGGGGGAGGGGGGATGGGCATGGAGGAGGGCACTCGTGGGGATGAGCACTGGGTGTTATGTGGAAACTAATTTGACAATAAGCTATTTGTAAAAATAAATAAATAAATAATTAATTAAATTAAATTTTAAAAAAAGGTAAAAAAAAATCTGCTCTTAGCGAGCTGACATTCTAGTAGGGGAAGACAAACAATAAGCATAACAAGTAAATAAAATACACTTGTTTATCAGAATTTTAGCCTCAGAAGAATAATGTTAAGATTGAGAGGAAACTGTCATGGATAATTGTTCTGCCAAAGCTGTACTGATTCATGTTGCAAACTTTCATGGATGCAATAATTATCCTTAATTGCTAATTTATAGGGCATAGAAAGCAAATCATATGGTAACTGCTTTATCCAATTATATTAATAAAATGACATATTCTAGAAAAATGATCTTAGCCCTACCTGATACAGCAAGAGGTTTGTGAAAACAGCTGTCACAATGAATCAGTCTGATTGAGGTTATGGATTAGACATTTCTCAGCTCTGCCAATAAAGGCTGCAAAGGGCCGTGGCATGATTCAGAGGACCTGGCTTCAGGGCACAAGTTGGACAGTGACAAAGGCTGAGACAAGTCAGCTGAGAAGGAAAATGGGAACTCAAACTGTTCAAACCCACATACAGGTTTATTGGGAGATTTACATAAAGTCAAACACTTTATGGGCAGCCACTAACATGTTGCCCCGCAAAAGAACACCACATTAAAGCTTCACTACATCCTGACAGACAATCTGGTGTAGGTAATTCTTAAACCCCCAGACCACAGACATTAGGAGATAGAAAACTTATATAAAACCCTAGTCATGCTATACCTAGCATGTATAAGAATAAAGAAGGTGATGGTATAGAAATCCATTTAAGTATACCACTAAAGCCAGTATTTTTTCTACAGTACCAAGAATAAAAATCATCTTGGCCTGAGAATGGAATCTTATTAGCTGAGAACATCTCATTAAGCTCTGCAAGAAGAACTAGCTTAACAGATATATCTGCCTGTTAAGATTCAAGAGAAATTTCTTAGCAATACCTGCCAATATGAAGACCTAGTATAAGGAATAAGGGCAGTCACCTGATGAACACTAACATGTTACTAAAAGGCCTTAAAATAACCCATATGTCTACACCCAAATGACTTTCAAAAAGCTTGCCATGATAATTCAGTTAGAAAAGAATCTTTCCAACAAAAATGGGCTGGAAAACCAAATATCCACATGCAAAAGAATGAAGTTGGACTTCTACTTCATATCACATACAAAACTTAGCTCAGAAAGTATCCAACTTTAAGGGTTAAACTATAAAACTCTTAGAAGAAAATACAGGTCTAAATCTTCATGACCTTACATTAGGCAATGGTTTCTAAGATATGATGCCATCTTACAAAGCACAGGTAACCAAAAACAAGATAAACTGGCTGACAAAATTTAAAACACAGTGACTCAGGGGCACCTGGGTGGCTCAGTCCTTTAAGTGTCCAACTCTTGATCTCGGCTCAGATCAAGATCCCAGGGTCATGGGATAGAGCCCCACACTGAGCTCTGCACTGAGCATGATGAAGCCTGCTTGAGATTCTCTCGCTCGCTCTCTCTCCACCCCCACCACTCCTACTACCCATCTCCACTGCTATGCTAAAAAAAAATAAGCAAAAAACAGTGACTCAATGGACACTGTGAAGACAGTGAAAAGACAATATTTACAAAACATATTTGATAAGGGTCTAGTATCTATACTAAGGAAATATTGTACTTCAATTTTAAAAACGATGCAATTAAAAGTGGGAAAGGGGTGCCTGGGTGGCTCAGTCAGTTAAGTATAGGGCTCTTGTTTTCAGCTCATGTCATGATCTCACAGTTCATGAGAGCCCCGTATCAGGCTCCATGTAGAGCCTGCTTGGAGTTCTCTCTCTCCCTTTCTTTCTGCCCCACTCCTGCTCGTTCTCTCTCTCTCAAAGTAAATAAACTTTTTAAACAATAGGTAAAAGATATGAATACATTTATACAAAGAAGATATACAAATGGCCAATAAGTACATGAAAAGGCAAATCCAAGCCACAATGACATACCAATTCACAGCTACTATGATAGCTTTAATCAATTAGACAGACAATAAAAAGTGTTGGCTAGGATGTGGAGAAATTAGGTCCCTCATACGTTTTTTGTTGATACAGTCATTTTGGAAAACAGTCTGGCAGTCCCTTAAAAGTTAAAACATTATCAGAGGACCCAGCAAATCCACTCCTAGGTATATACCAAGAGAATAAAATATGTCCACACAAAAAAACCTGTACACGAATGTTCATTACAATATTGTTCATAATAGCCAGAAAGAGTGGAAAGCAACCCAAATGTCCATCAAGTGATGAATGAATAAAATGTGGCCTATCCATAAAATGAAGAGATAAAAATTTCTCCATTATCTAGAAATAAGAAATGAAGTATTGATTGATACTGCAACATGAGTAAACCTTGAAAACAGTAAAGTGAAAGAAGCCAGACAGAAAAAGCTACACACTTAATGATTCCATTCATATGAAACGTCCAGAATAGGCAGATCCCTAGACAGAAAGTAGATTAGTGGTTCCCAAAGACTGAAGGGGAGGGAGCTGATGAGTACAGGGTTTCCTTCTCTTTTCAGTAATGATGAAAGTGTTCTAGAATTAGACAATGGTGAGCGCTGTAAAAATACAGTAAAAGCCACTGAAATGTATGCTTTAAAAGGATGAATTTTATAATATGTGAATTTATTTCTATAAATTTTTTTTAACATCCAACATGGAAGTACAAAAACTAGAGGATAAAAAACATATACTTCGCTACGGAGGATTTTCATATCTCACAGGAAGGGTAGGTGCTTAGCTGAACAACCGTAACGAAAAAATGTTTTAAAAAAGACAGTTGACTCAGTATCAAAAGTCAGGCATGGTGACTCACCAAAGAATGGAGGGCTACCATAAACTTTCCAGTCCACTAGAAATAACAAGGTAGAAGTAACAGGAAGAAGAACTTCAGCGAAATCTACAAAGCTCAAAAATGATGAAAATGACTGAAAACAATATAAGCTTTTTCTCACAACACAGCAAGGAGAATGAACTCCTTTGCCTCTGTGGCACAGAAAGAAGAACGAGGAAAGTCACTGGGCTGAAAGAGCCACAGTGCCATCTGGAAGCTTGTTAACTGCCACAGCCCAGGCGGCACGTGCAGGGGCTGTATGTCAGAGTGACAAAGAAGCAGGCCAGGGACCCTTCCCTGGACAAGAAATTTTCTCTACCTGAAAGTACCATCAGGGGATGGAAAAGGAGCTGTTGTGGATGAGGTAGGAAAACTCTTATTAAATACACATTCATGAAGCAAAAAACTATTAAAAAAAAAAAAAAAAGGATTAAAGCCAGAGTAACTGATGAGAAACTAAATTGGGGAAAATTTCAGCAAGTATATCGGGAGAAAAGCTTCTTGGCAGCCGGCGCTGTTGCCTCCACAAGAATCATCTCTTGAAAATTAAAAAGTCATTGAGACAAAGAGCAAGCAATCCCCAAAGAACATAAGCTGTGTGGTCTGGGAGGTCTTTCCCAGAATACTCGCAAACACAGCCAGCTTTTTCTTTCTTTTTCTGGCAAGAGCGAGAGGCAAACCTAAATGAGAGGGCCAGCATTCAAACACAGTGAACTGGAAGCCCATGGCCTCATGGCAGACCACTTCAGTTGCTAAGGCGCACCAGCACATCCAGCAGACAGAAGTGTAAGCAGCTGCTCCGGGGGCCAGCTATACCACACTTCAGGCGGCCTTAGTTTGAAAACTGAGGAGTTTACATCTCGGAGGAACTATACCGATCATCTACAGAGAGGGGGCAACTAAGAAAACATCTCATCCAAGCCCTTTTAGAGGTGAAAAATACGCAAGCCAAACAAGTAAGATGACTTTTGCTTATTACAATAAAGCATTGATGGCCGAGCAAGGACTAGACATAAAGTCCTCCAATCCTGATGCCGTGCCACATATAGAACAAGCATTTGCAGAGCTGACATCTATTAAAATGGTATCTGAAGTTACCTACTGATTAGATCTTTTTCCCAATTAAAATCTCCATTTTTATGTGTCAGCAGAGCAGGTGTCAAAGACGAAGCAAGTAAAGCTTCCATGAGCTTGCTGTTCCAAATCAAACCAACGTTTGTTAAATACCACCATATGCAACGCAAGCAGAGACTTAAGAGTCCAATATTACAAAAGAACACCCAAAAAAGAAGCACAAAGGAAGAAAACTCCAAAATGATAAAAACAGGATTGGCAAACTACAGCCCACTGGCCAAATCCATCCCACTGCCTGCTTTTGTACAACCCAAGAGCTAAAAATGGTCTTTACATTTTTAAATGGCTGGGAGAAAAAAATCAAGAGGGTATTATGTAACATATGAAAAGAGTATGAAATTCAAATTTCAGTGTCCATAAATAAAGTTTTATTGGAACATGGCCAAGATCATTTATTTACATAACTGTCTCTGGCTGCTTTCACACTGGAACAGCAGAGTTGAGTAGCTTCAAGGAGACCGTATGGCCTGCAAAGCCTAAAATATTTACTTACTACCTGGCCCTTTACAGAGTCACTTTGCCAACCTCTTATATGAGACATGACAAGGGAAGGAGATAAAAACTAGTCTAAATAGCAAGTGCACAGCAAAAATAAATTCTGGACTACCACTTCAAGTTATACAAACTGCTCCTTTTTGAAATCAAAGGACAGAGGTACATGGCAGTAAAAATTTAGCTTCAGAATCAAAGCAATATCAGAGCCAGTTAACCTTCAAAGGTTACCACTATCAGCCTCAGTTTCCTCATTTATAAATGTTCGCAAAATATGTAGGAATGAATACCCATGAGAGCTGTTATAAAATCTAAATGAGAATAAAAGCACTTAACACAGAGGCTGGTCAAAAGACCCAACACATAACAGCCAATATTGTTCTAAGAAATGGCTCAAGGGGCACCTGAATGGCTCATTTGGTTAAGTGGCAGACTCCTGATTTCCTTGTGGCTGAGATCAAGCTCGATACTGGGCTCCGTGCTGACAGTGCACAGAGGGCCTGCTTCTGATTCTCTCTCTCCATCTCTCTCTGTCCCTCTCCTACTTGTGCTCACTTGCTCTCTCAAAATAAACAAAAACGAGGGGAGCCTGGGTGGCTCAGTCGGTTAAGCATCCGACTCTTGCTTTGGCTCAGATCTCACAATTGGTGGATCTGAGCCCCACGCTGGGCTCTGTGCTGACAGTGCAGAGCCTGCTTAGGATTCTCTTTGCTCCTCCTGTGCACTCTCTCCCCCCTCTCTAAATAAATAAATAAACTTTTAAAAACATTATGTAAAAAAAAAAAAAAAAGAAAGAAATAGCTCAGACTGCAGTCTCATGTAAAGACTATAAGAGTACGTACAATAGAAAAAGGTGGACATTTCCTCCAGGAGTATAAAAGAAGTATCAAAATCATGGAAATTCTCCCACAACTGAATGCAGTCAGAAAGGATTAAATAGTAGCTACACTGACACACAGGTGGTGCCGCAAGTTTACTTCAGTGCTGACGAAACGTGCGCTACTCTCTGCCAGGCTCATCAAGTAGAGTGGAGACAACAAAACTTTTCAATACTGGAAAGAACTAAAAATAGTAATTTTAGATCACCTGCCAAAATAGCAATCAATGCACTTACTACAATTTTACTTCCAGAGCCCTAAAGTAAAGGAACTAGATCCCAAATATTACAGGTGGGGAATTTCTGAAGTATGTCCACATGCAAGTGGAGATCAAAGATGTCAAACTGAACAAACTGTGGACTGCCAGTGACAACTGTGCACTGATTCTTTTTAAAAGGGCTATTTTGAAGATTAGGATTCTGACTTTGGAGGAACTTGTGGGGGTTAGCATTGGAAGGAATCACATGTAAAATTCCTTAAGTAATAATTTATTGACTTAAAGAAGTGACTAAGTCTGTGCTCAAAAACTTACATTGTTATCATTATTATTAAATTCAGATTATTTATATGTAAAAAAAAAAGGATTAAATAGCACATAATCTACTTTCCCCATTTACGAGCTAAGATACTCCCTCCCTCTCTAAAACAGTAAATGTTAAGTGTTTATGTCAGAATTTTTGTCTGTTAAGTATATCTTAAGTCTGCACTGAACTTCATCCCTGACAAAGTGTGGTGGCGATCATAGCCTCAGATGACCACGAACTCTGAAATGAGTCCTGAGTTTGAAAACAAATTCAAGTGAAAATCATTCCAAGCACTGTAATGTTCCCTCCTGTATAAATGAGGGCAATACTTCTACTACAATCTTCCCTGGGTTGTTAGGATTACTAAGTGAGACGCCTCACAGTACCTGACCCCCAGCAGGTACTCAGTAGTGTTAAGGGCACACTGGCCTCTCTTCCTTTCCTTTCCCTTCCGCCCTATCCTCCACCCCTCTACATCCTCACAACCCTGCTGTGAGGAAGGAGAGCAGGCACTGTCCTCCTCCCTCTGTAACTGAGGAAATGCGGCAGTTAGACGACGGTATCAGAGCTAGAACACAGGTCTTCCCAGCACACTTTCAATAAACCCCAAAACTAAATACACGTGAACTGGGAGTCAAAAACTGGTGGCTGGGAGTGGTGGTGGGCAAAACAGGTAAGAGAGTAAAAAGGTACAAACTTCTAATTATAAAATAAATAACTCTTGAAGATGTACAGCATGGCAACGATAGATACTGTACTGCATATATGAAAGGTGCTAAAGGGGAACTTAAAAGATCTCATCACAAGGGGCGCCTGGGTGGCTCAGTCGGTTGAGCGTCCGACTTCGACTCAGGTCATGATCTTGCAGTTTGTGGGTTCGAGCCCCGCGTTGGGCTCTGTGCTGACAGCCAGCTCTTTTCAGATTCTGTGTCTCCTTCTCTCTCTCTGACCCTCCCCTCTTCATGCTGTCTCTCTCTCTCTCTCTCTCAGAAATAAATAAAACATAAAAAATTTTTTAAAAAAAAGATCACAAGAAAAAAAAAAACACCTGTAACTATGTATGCTGACAGATTCCAAATACCCTTATTGTGATCATTTTACAATATACAAATATCCAACTGTTATACTGTACAACGGAAACTAATATAATGACGTATGTCAATTACATCTTATTAAAAAAAAATGGTAGCTTACATAAAACACTAAGGTTGTAACTTCTGCACAAATAAAGCCTGACCCAATCTTCTGGAAGACTGTACCAGGATTTACCCAGGATGATGGTCCTCTGCGGAGCCAAGTCTGCACTACTCAATGCCAAGCCCCACTGTTGTCAAGGATCCAGAGATCAAGACACAGTTATGCAGAAATAAGAGACTTCAGGAAGAACTATGTCAGGCAAATGTGTCCTTTCAGAGAAATCCATTCCAGCTGTCAAAAGAAAAATCCCAAAGTGTGCAACAGTCACGTGAAAATTACCAAAGAAAGAAGCAACATAACATAGAAGAACATAAAAGTTATTGCTGAAGGACTTTGACCTCTATACCAAATGCTTAAGGTCAAGTATTCATACTACATTAAAGATGAAAAATTACTGTAGTGAGCAGAGCTTTGTGTTGGAGACTTTGCTCTTTAAATTTATATTTTCTTATTTTTATTTGTTTTAAGGGAAAGGGAGAGAGAGAGCGCGCTAGAGCACACAAGCAGGGAAGAGGCAGAGATAGAGGGAGAGAGAATCCCAAGCAGACTCCAAACTCGGCACACAGCCCATGCATTGGGCTCGATCCCACGAACCATGGGATCATGACCTGAAAAGAAATCAGGAGTCAGACGCTTAACCAAATGAGCCACCCAGGAACCTCTAAAATGCTTTGGAATCAAAGAATTCAAACCTTCTCGAAGTGCACAGTTCAAAAAGGCTATCATGCCCAAAAAGGATCTCGAGTTTTAGAGAGAGTCCCTCTTTCTTCCTATGCTCGTTATCTGGTGGGAATTTTAAAAATTTACGTATGTGGTTTAATTAGGTTTTATAGTCAGGAAAACCAGAAGCTCCCTAATGTCTCAAAAGTTTTTAGAAAAAACTGATGGAAGTTCAATTATAATAATTAAGCACATTCTGTAAGAGAGTAGAACACTTCCACACTTCCGGTTTCAGTGAAGCCTTGGGATCTTGCTTATAAACTCTTTCTCTGAGTTGGCTTTCCCATCATAGAGGAATGGGATTATCAAAAACAATGCCTGAGTCTCCCCTCTTTAATCTAGAAGAGGCAGTCTGGGGAGATGCCAAAAGAAATTCTGTTAATTTGCAAGACACTGGATTTTCTTTTGTTCTTAACCAAATCCTGAAGTTTCCTCCTCAGGTCCTCCATACCTTTGGCATTCTCCATAATGTGGATTGTCCAGATCAAAATGGAAGGACAGGAAAGTAGTATTTTCAGCCAGCATGTGGAGGGGACAGGAAGAAGTCTCTACTGCTAATCAACTACAGCTTGAAAGCACTGAACAGTTATATCACTGCAGCCACAATGGCTGCAGACTAGAGAGAAGAATGACTCAGTTGAGTCCCATCACCTTTCAACTGAAACAAAAGAATTTTAGGCAGAAGTGAGAAGTGTGCACAGAAAGCCTCTAAAAACAATTACAGACCAGAAATCACTTAAGAGCCTGTTAGAAATGCACACACCAATTCCACCCAGGACCTACTGAATCAGAATCTGCATTTCAATCAGATCCCAGAGTGATGGGTAGGCACAATAAAGTTATTAATTCCCTGCCTCTTTATCCCCACCCTGACTGCCTGGCTCAGAAACATGCGTTCCAGCAAATTCAGCTTAAACTATTTCCACAAGGAGGCCTTCCAAATCCCCAAACTAGGTCAGATAGCCTTGTTATATGTGCTCTCTGACTACGCCATACTTCGACTCACGGAATTTATCGTAACACTAAACAGTATAGTTGTTTAGTACTGGTTTTCCTCTCTAAGCTAAAAGATCTATAAGGGCAAGGACCAGGTCTATCTTAATCATCATGATAGCCCCAGAGCCCAGAACAAGACCAGAGACAAAGTCAGCATTCAATAGGTATTTTTTGAATAAATGAATGGCCCTACTGTGTATAAAACACAGTGCCAGACTTGAGAGAAAGGACAAGAACAATCAAGACATGGTCCTTGTCCTTAAACAACTCCTAGCTTAGTGAATTCTTGCCGTAGCTAACAAGAGCCAGGATTGCCAGAGCATGTGCCACATTCACAGCTGTTTTCCTATTTCTCTGCCAAATGACAACAGGTAGCCCAAATGTTCTCTAAGGCCTACCCACCCCCTTGGCATGATCCACAGGCAAGCATGTCCTCAACTAGTCCTCCCCTTATCCAGGACTATCCACTCCTAGAGTTCAGAACCTGTCCAGCCTTCTCTCTGCCCTCTATAATACCAAGTTCCAATGGTCTTCAGCATCATCCCATTCTCCTCTAGGAAGTCTGTGTTACTGCTGGGAACATTTTCTTCAGCACCCCCTTCCCTCAGCAATCCTCTTATTATGTGATATTGAATTTCCCTTGTTACCTCCTTCAGGAACATCTTACCTAACTCCTATCTAACCACTCAATTGATTACTTCCTAGGAGCTGTCAAGTTTACTCTATTCAACAGAAACCACTCAAATCTATATCCCAGACCACACCGGAGAATCTCCCAATTAACTATTCAATATGCAATTGTCTTCCCACTTTCCTCAGTCATTTCCCATATCCCCCAAAGGGACACTAAACTAATGCGATAATTTCATCTTTGATTATATTCTCCACGATTCTTATATTTATTCTTATTTAACAGACAAGAATCTTTCGATAGATTTTACACCCCAAAGTCTATATCCAAATACCTAGGTAGCAAAAACATATTTGAATTTCTTAACTGGCAGCAATGAAAGTAACACTATTTCCTCTATCATCAGAGAAGCAACTCACAGAGAAATGTAAGCGGACAGGCAAAGAACACACCGTGACAGGGAGGCAAGTGATCAGAGAAGGCATCAGCAAGATTGGGCTACCAGCAAGCCAGCTCACAGCTGTCAACAGGCTCATAATAAACCGCCCCACCTCCACCAGACCAGATCCCAGCTGGAGCCCAATGAAGCCACTAAAAATATCAAATTCTAGACTTTAGGACTCTGATGTAGCACTGTGTGTACATGAGTATTAGACATGTGTTCCTGTGCTGGTCATGGACAGGGTTAACAATTCCAAGGGCTGTGCTTTCTGAATGTTTTCCACATCCCAACCTTTAACAGTCACAGATGGATAGGAGCCCTAGTTCAAAGATTTGGTTGGGGACTACTAGAAATTTTAAAGCACTAAAAGCACTTTGAAAAGTTACTGATTTGTGGGGGTGCCTGGGTGGCTCAGTCAGTTGAGTGTTCCAACTTTGGTTCAGGTCATCATCTCACGGTTCATGGGTTCAAGCCCCGCGTTGGGCTCTGTGCTGACAGCTCAGAGCCTGGAGCCCACTTCAGATTGTTTCTCCCTCTTGCTCTCTGCCCCTCCCCCACTTGCACTCTCTTTCTCAAAAATAAATATTCAAAAATTTTTTAAAGTGACTGATTTGTATTTTTTCTTAAACATTTCAAAATATACACTCAGGGGCGCCTGGGTGGCTTAGTCGGTTAAGCGTCCGACTTTCGCTTAGGTCATGATCTCGCGGTTCGTGGTTCGAGCCCCGCGTCGGGCTCTGTGCTGACTGCCACCTCAGAGCCTGGAGCCTGCTTCAGATTCTGTGTCTCCCTCTCTCTCTGACCCTCCCCTGCTCACGCTGTCTCTCTCTCTCTCCTAGAAATAAAAAAAACATACACTCCTAGGGTGTCTGGCCTCAGCCTATCTTATGGGTTTCAATAACTGATACAGTTTTTCTGTGCCCATACATTTCATATACATGCCCCCTTTGGGTTTCAGAACTACTACAGTCATACAAGAGGAGGGTTGAAGATCACATGCCTCTTAAACTTCTGCGTGCACCACACATAGCAGAGGCAACTCCCTGAAGACACAGGCTTCTTCTCTTAAGGAAACCCAAGAAAAAGTTGTTGCTGATGGCAAAAAAGATCTCCCCTCCTCCGCACAGGAACTGACAGAGGTGAACCAGAGGTTGCCAAGGTAAGGTGAAGCCTGGGACTGCATTCCAGGAGCAACTCAGTTATTGGTGGGACTGCATTCCAGGAGCAACTCAGTTATTGGATTGGTCCAGCACCCGCCCCCCACTCTGACTCTTTCCTCCTCAGGACCCTCAATGCTCAGAGGAAGGAAGTGCCCCCATGATTCCTGATCCAGGGAGGCAGCAGCCAGAGGGCAGCTCCCATGCCTGTGGTGGCCATCCCTGACTTCTCACAGCACTGCTCTGAAGAGGGCTGACACTAGAAACAGCTAAATGAAAGCACACCAGAGATCCTGAAATATCCAAGAGAAATGAAGATTAGTGCCTTGGGTATTTCTCAGGTTTGTTTCCACAAAGACCTATGCATTTTTCCCCAGAATGAACTTACAGCAATAGGGATGCGAGCTTATAAAGCATAATACTCAGTACTATTCAGAGTATATCATCTCTAAAGAACATCTAATACATTTATTGTGATTTATATGCAATACTGACTGTAGAACTTAAGGATGCAATTCAATTTCTATGCCACCCATGCAAAACATTAATTTTTCCCATTTTATTTTCCTGATTTGTTTGGAAACTTTTCCTATGTGAAACATTAATGGTCAATTTTAGATGTCAAAATAAAGTACAAATCACAAATCTACCATAAATATTTCAGAATCCTTTATTGCTAAATTAATATACCATCCCAGGGTGCTCCTTATCATTAAAATCCTAGGAAAACTATCACGGGGGAATAAAAATTGAAGTTTCCAATCGTCTAACACACCTGGAGATCACCAGACAAGGTCCTTCCCCTGCTACCTGCTGGTGCCCCAGCCTAGGCCCTCCCTCCTCCACCATAAGGCACAGATTTGCATACCTCCTCAAGAAGCTAAACATAAGCCTATCTGGAATGTCCTTGTATTATCTTCACTGCAGCTACTGCCCCTCCATTTTTATTAAAAACATACATAATATTCTACATATCATATGCTAACCGTAAAGTCCAGCTCTCTGATTCCCCTCACCTTTTTGGGGGGGGGAGGGGGGTGCAAAGGGAGCACACTCTCTAACGAATAACAAAATAAATACATTCCTGTAACATATAAAGCATAGAAATTTCAATTCCACGTTTATGGACAGCCCCGACTCAGAGAGCACCTTTACTTTTCTCACTGGCATCAACCAGTTTCAAAAACCAATTTTCGAAGTTCCTGTTCCTCAGATAATCTAAGTCCCAAGCTTCTTTTCTCTACATTGGCTTTCAGCTTCCCCTGTTGATAATCAAAGAAACACATTTTCTATTACACGAGAGAGGTACTCTCATTAAGGGCACTGATAAGGGGACACTTAAGAATTAAATGGAAACCAAGCAGTCGAGCTAACAACCCTACAGCTGCCTGGCTATGTAACGGGAAGTTATTCCTCCAGAGCTAGAATCGGATGACTGACACTGGGGCAGGGCAGGCTTACCCAGGAGCTAGGCCTGTAACCCACAGAGAGCCTGCGGGAGGTCTCAGGAAATTCTAAAGCTCTCACAAGAGAGGAGTTTAACAAGATAACTGGGCTTTTAAGTAATAGAGGCAACCTCCTGGCCTCTGGGCTGTGAAAGGGCTCACCTACCAGGAGTAATAACACAAGCAATTACTGCACACAGAATAATAGATCTCAGCAGGATTCCAGGACCCAGGCACTCCAGCATCCCCACTTCCACACAGAGGGAAGGAAAGGGAGGTAGGAAAAGAATGCACCACTTTTCATGAAGACCTTGGAGAGTCTTATTAGGTAAGCAGATAAATTACACTTGGCATAGTAATTCACTGTTTGGGGTTGTTGCCCAAAATAAAAATGCCCTGGTATTAAAGGCTATAAAACAATGGATTTTCCCTCTCCTGGAAGAGAATTCATAAAGTTTAAAAGTTCACTAACCTCCCATTCCAGAGACTGGAAACAAAAACTCCGAAGCCCCGCTTCTTGTTCCTTTCTCTACTACAAACTTCCAGCAACGCTTAGTCACTTTAGGCAAGTAGCCTTAACTTTGCACATTGCATCCAGATTGCTCACAGCTGCTTTCAAGACCATCTGAGTGTTCCCACCTGTACTTACCCATTTCTCCTGCCTTTTATCTCATCCATTGTATTCCTCTGGCTCTGTCAAGACCTGTCACTTTCACCACCTCCCCAGAAAAGATTTCTAAAACAAATGGATCTGAAAATATCACATTTGATTTTGCAATGTGTCCATTCTCCAAAAACCATCAATACTTAAATTCACAAGTTCCCCTTTCCATCATAAAACAAAGCTCCCTGCTCTATTTATTTTTTTAATTTTTTAAACATTTTTATTTATTATTGAGAGACAGAGCATGAGCATGGAACGGGCAGAGAGAGGGGGAGACACAGAATCTGAAGGAAGCTCCAGACTCTGAGCTGTTAGCACAGAGCCCGATGCAGGGCTAGAACCCACGAACCGCGAGATCATGACCTGAGTTGAAGTGGAATGCTTAACCGACCAAGCCACCCAGGCGCCCCTCCCTACCTCTATTTAACAGCAACATTTTAATGAGAATGACAAGTAAATTTTCATCAGTCCAAAGCTTTATCCAGAACCAAGCACATAACCTGGGGTCTCAAGTCTAGGCTGCCTACTCTCCATTAAAGGCTTTTTTAGCCATGAGACCCTCCCCTCAGCCATCCTAGTTGCTCGATTTACAGAAATACTTACCTTTTGATTATTTTGGTCTCTGTGAACTTTGTGGACCCCCCACACACACACTCCCCCAGATTTAACTGTTCTTTCTAAGCACAGTAAACATGCATTTTATCACTGGAATCACATACTCTGAAGTGAAAAGAGGTGTTACTGATAATTATGCCGGGACAACAGGTGTGAAGAGAAAGAGCCCAAGGCAGACTGGGATGGAAGTTGCCCTGTCATTTACAAAGGTGCCAAGGCCAGGTAAAGAAGCTGTTCCTTGCAGATAACTAATTTGTGTTCTTGGTGGGAGACTGGAGGTTTAGAAAATTGGCATAGAGAACCAAAAAACCCCCAAGCACATTTGGATTACTTGGTTCCCCTGGGGGAATAAAGATATTAGAAAATGTTTTACATTGAAGTAAAAAATTGTTCTAAATATATACCAGCATTTAATATTTACACACACATAAGAACTGTCCCCTTTCCAATTCTCTTTCAATCATTCCTATTAAATGAAGAACGAAGTTCCAGTTTGGTGGCTGAAAGCCTTCAGTACATCTTCGTCACTTATTAAACTTTCTACAGAGGCCTCTGCAAATCACCGTACCAAGCTAGAATTTACTAAAACTTAAGTTTCCATTGTGCATTTTTTAAGGCACTTTCTAGTTATGGCAACTAACACTGGTTTCCCATTTTCAATAGTGAAATTAAGTTTGCTTTAAAAATAATATTTCAGGGGCGCCTGGGTGGCTCAGTTGTTCGAGCGTCCGACTTCAGCTCAGGTCCCGATCTCAACGTTTGTGACTTAGGAGCCACGTATCGTACTCTGCTGTGTCAGTGCAAAGCCCACTTTGGATTCTCTGTCTCTCTCCCTCTGCACCTCCCTGCTTGTGCTCTCTTGCTCGCGCGCGCTCTCTCTCTCTCAAAAATAAACAAACATTTAAAAAATTTTAAAAAAATAAAATAAAAACATTCCAATTTTTAAAATAGCTGATTGCCAGTAGAAGCAGTATTCCCATGCTAAAACCATGGCAGAAATACACACACATCTGAAGCCCAGCAAACCTGAGGTAACCCGTTAACACCAAGGCTGGGATCAGCACTTGACAGAAAGGCTGCCAGCACTGACTCCCCTGGTTCAGTCTCTCCAAACAACTCTAAAAATGTCAGTCTCCCCACACACGATGTGGTCATGCTTACCACCACCTCCCATCCCCACCTTCTTACCCAAGAAGAAAAAGGAGGAAAAGCTATGTGCCTGTCCATAGGAAAAAAGTCAAACCTCTCACAGGACCTTGCCTCTCACCTCCTCATGTCATCTGCAGCTGCATACTTCCTTAGTCATGGAGCTCCCCAGAACCCAAAGAAAGCAGATGAGGCCAAAGCTCAAAGAGCCTACTCTCCTTTAAACACCAGGACCTTGGGATGCCTGGGTAGCTCAGCTGGTTAAGCATCTGACTTAGGTTCAGGTCATAATCTCACTGTTCGTGAGTTTGAGCTCCGAGTCAGGCTCTGTGCTGACAGCTCAGAGCCTGGAGCCTGCTGCAAACTCTTTGTCTCCCTCTCTCTGCCCCTCCCCCACTGGCACTCTTGTCTCTCTCAAAAATAAACATTAAAAAAAAATTTTTTTAAAGTAGTTATTTAATGATTCCCAGATGGTTGGCCTCTGCCCTCTGCCAAAGAGATACAATGGTTTTCAAGGATACTCTGGAGAAACAGGACTACCAAACATGCAATGATTAATGAGTAATAAGATATTAAGCTGTATTTTGCCCTAAATTTTACCTAAGATGGTATTTTAAGAAATAAACAGGTGAAGTGTAAGTAAAGCCCCCCTTACAACCACCAAAAACATTAAGTGAGAGTAAAAGGTATCAGCAATAGTACTTCCAAGAATGTATCTTACAGAAATGCCAACACAAGAACACAAAGACGTAAAAAGAACATTCAGTCAGTGTAGCAATGTGTAGAACTACGAAAAACTGAAAACATACATCAATGAAAAAATGAGTAAGTAAATACCCAAATGATGGAATACTCTGCAACCATTAAAGAATGGGGTAGGATCTATAATTAGATATGATAGCTATGGCAATTTTTTAAAAATTTGTAGGAGACATGTATTATCACCCCATTTCTGTTTCTTAAAAAAACAAAGGGGGTGTATGTATTACATTTCTGTATGCAAAGTTTGGAAACACATTTTCTTAGGGGAATGAGAATGAATGACAGAAAACTGAGAAGGTCAGAGGGAGAGATTTTTTTATATTTACTTCACATACTTCTATACTATTTGAAATCTCATGAGCAGATATTAAGTCTAAAACTTAAATGTTGGTAATTATTAAATAATTAATACTGGTTGGCATTCACCTGAACATTTTGAAGAAATTCAGGATTGAACTAGAAAACTGCTGCTGAAAACGAGGAAAAGCCACAAAGGGGACTGTAGATGTGGCCCTTAATCATGACTTCAAAAACCTGAGAACCATAGAAAATTTTACTTCCATATTAGACAAACTAGTGGAATAAAAAGTAAAGACTAAGACCACCAAAGAGGTCATTTGGGGTTTTACTGATGTTGTCAAGAACGGGGCTTATAAACATAAAACAGGATACAGACAAACCAGAAGGCCTTCTTCTGGGAGAAGTGTGGCTCCCACGGATGACAAAAGCAGAAAGTGAGCAGCACAGAATCTTCATGTTTGTAGATGACACTAAAGACTTTCAGGGTAATAATGTGCCAAGTTATTGGCACCAAATTATAGGAAGATCCTGGGAATCTATGCAAATAGAAGGAAAAGTGGCAGATGAGTGTTAAAATGAGCATATGGCCTAAATCAGGCATTAGAAAACAACAACTTCTCAGCTGTCAGTTATGACCCAAGAATAAGATCTAAGAGTCACTGTAAACAGACCCCTGAGGGTATCAGCCCAATACTGAGGTACAGATTAAAAGCAACGCAGTGTCCTGGGAGCCATCAAGACAAGAGCTAAAAAGAAAGCGAAACTAGTATCCTCCCCTCATTAAATTCTGATGCACCCGCCCCCACACACACACACACTATGTTCCTTCTGTCATTTGTGTCCTGCCCCTTCAACTACATACAGAAAAATTAGTGGGTCTCAAATGCCAGTCCCCAGATCCATCCAAGAAATGACTCTTTCAGAAACACTTAAGGAGAGGCTTTTCAAAAAACACAGATTCCCAGGCCACACTCACAGAAATTCTATTTCAGTGCCCCCAAAAGGCCTTCTAGGTGGTCCTGAAGCATGGATATGTTCAGGAAATCACTGGGAGGCTTCTCTCTAAATCTACGCTCAGAAAGGATTTAAGAAAGCTTACAATAAAAAAATAAATTCAAAAGAAAAGAAACCATGTAAGGAACTACCAAGAAAAGATTATAATGATTCCTATACATGCACATTAAATGAAGTGGAAAAGATCTGCAAAAGACAATTAGGATCACCTACAGGAAGAAGCTCCAGACTTGAAGTGTGAAAAGCAGAGCTCAGAACCCTACCAAGCCCCCCAAGATCCTCCAATTAAGAGCAGGGCCAGAATAAACTCTCCCCATGAGCTACAGGTTCCCAGAGTGCCCTCTTCATCTCTACCCTTTCAAGTCGAGGCCATAGCCCCCAGGAGAATGTCAGGGTATTCCAAAGCAGAGGTGAGCCTGTGTAATTAAAACCCACCGCTGACATGTTCCTCTGGGTCCCAAACAAGCACTCTTGCTAGTCTACCCTAATACCACTACTGAAGCCAGAACCCTCCCTAGCTCATTTCTATCCACCTTCAAACCACTCCACTATCCAATGACTTAGTCTAATTCAAATTTTAACTCTCTTAGGGCACCTGGGTGGCTCAGTTGGTTGAGTGTCCAATTTTGGCTCAGGTCATGATCTTACGGTTCGTGGGTTCGAGCCCCGTGCCAGGCTCCGTGCTGACAGCTCAGAGCCTGGAGCCTGCTTCTGATTCCATGTCTCCCTCTCTCTCTGACCCTCCCCTGCTCACACTGTCTGTCTGTCTCTCTCTCTCTCTCAGAAATAAATAAAACATTTAAAAAAATTGTAACTCTCTCATTTTCCACACTTTGTACAAAAACCACAGTACCACATTTCATATCTCATAATCTACTGTCTGAAAAAAAAAAAAAAGACAAGCAATGGGAACAGAAATGTTTCATGCAGAATAAGCAGCAACTCAAAGTAAAGCCTACCATAAGGCAGATTTCCCAGTTTGGGTTCATCATGCCTAAAAGACATGCAATGTAAGGTTTCTTATACAACCACAGCCTTTGGGACTGTTAGGAGCTTAGCGACAATGAGTTTATCACTTCTTTTAAAAAAGAAAGAGTATGAGGGGCACCCAGGTGTCTCAGTCAGTTAAGGGTCTGACTCCTGATTTCGGCTAAGGTCATGATCTCAGTTTGTGGTTTGAGCCCTACATGGGGCTCTGCACTGACAGAGCAGAGCCTGCTTGGGATTTTCTCTCTCTCTCTCTCTCTCCCTTTCAAAATAAACGGAAGGATGGGAAGGAGGGAGGAAGGAAGGAGCCTGAGAGGTGAAATGTCTTATCCCACATCACCCCAGTGGAGAATAGCAGCTCTGGGCTAGAACCTGTATTCCCTGAACCCTAGGCCAATGATCTCTCTCCTCTGCCACGCCGCTTCCCAGAGACAAGGTTAATAAATTGGGTTTACTAACTTTAAGCACAGATTCTCCAAGCTCAATTCATCCTCTTACACACGAGGTTGGTGTTACAAGACCATCCCAAGGAGACTACTTCCCACACAGAGAGAACCGAAAGCACCTCAAAATGTGTTAAGGTATAAACAGAGGAGACGGTGCCTTAAGTCAGTTGTCATAAAAGGAGACAATGTGCCAATCCCAGTTTATATCACTGATTGAACATTTAAAAAATGACATCTGAAAATGTCACCTAAATTTTCATTAGCTTTTCACCTATAAATTGTTTTACTTCCTAATTTTCAAAATATGCCAACAGAAACCACTGTTTTTTCCCCTAAACATCAGAGCTAAGTGTGAATAACATTAGTGTATCATATTGAGTCTCACTGAAAGTGAAATCCCAAAACACTCCATCTGCATCAAATGTTCACAACCTGTGATTCTGCATTAATTTCTGCTGTAAAAACAAAAAGCATATGTCAGTCTCCCATGAGAGAAATTAGCAAGCGAAGCTGGGTGTCTATCCATTTTCCAACAAGAACTAAGAGGAAAAGCTATATAAGCCCCATAAGAGCTGAATCCCGTCATTCCTTGTCCCAGATAGATAAGGCAAAGAATGTCCTACAATATTTCTTAGCTATGTCATTCTTTGGAGAAATGAAATAAAATAAATCCAGAGACCAGATTCCAAAGGATATCAACTGCACCTCCTGCTAGAACCACGTTGTCTGTCAGCTAGACCGCTAATCCAATGAAAAGCGGGTACACAAAAGTCCTTGGATTCTTCACTCATTTCCCGAATTCACCCTCCAAGTAAACTAAGGCATAGACTCCACCAAATCATTTGCCCATTTATTACCAGCACTGATCACCACCAAACCTTAGGAGTCTTCCATCATGTTAATAAGCCACACTGTGCATGAGCTAGTTCCTCCCTTGAGCTCTGAAGCATGCTACTCTGCTCTGCACTATCACTGTTACTTCAAGCTTGCTAGGTTAAAAGTGTTGCCAGAGGCCAGAGCAGCAGAATGTTCCATGTAGTAATAAAATGCTAGCAGAAATATAAACAAGGACACGCTCTACATGCTAGTTTACTCCCACTGAGCCTACTCTTGGCATTTATCTTTTCAGCTAAATACCCTCCATTGAAAGATGGTGACCTTAGGAATACTGGCTGACAGGAAGTCAAAAAAGTTTAGTCTTGGCCCCATAGGAAACATGAGTATGACCAAGAACAAATATTTCTTTTTTTATCAGTTTTCCACTGTTTACATGTATTCGGTGGAGTTACTGTCCGCTAGTGATCTCGCCAGGGTACCAGAGAACAACCACCTACACTGCTCTTTTGCCTTCTATCACCTAAAATACGCAATAATAGCTCATGCCAAACCCATAGCATTTATGTGGAACAATGAACTTGAGGAAATTAGATACTATAAAAATACTGAAGATAAACATCAATAGGAATCGTATAGCTTTTGCACTTGCTATTCCCTCTCCCAAGAACATACTTCACCTATGGTTGATTCTTTGTTTTGTCCATCAGATCTCAGGACAAATGCTGAGAAACAGCATTCTTTTAGCCTTTCCTAAACACCTTATCTAATGGAGCCACTCCTTCCCTTACTCCCAACCACCCTGTCCCATTCCCCTACCTGAAATCACTATCTCATAATATCGTACTTATTTCTTGTGTACTTGTTTATTGTCTGTCTCCTTCAGAAATCATAAGGGCAAGAATCTGGTCTACTTTTACTACTGTTTCTCCAATACCCACATAAAGCTTGATGCAGCAAATGATCAATTTGGTCAAGAAAGGAAGTAAGATTGATCACCATTCTGTATCATTAGTTAGTACATGGCAGCAGCCACTGTGAACACGACTAGAGCCAGCTGGATGCTTCCTTTAGATATAGAAAAAAAAAAGACAGAAAACATTTAAGATACAGTAAAACTTAGTACTCCTTTACTTACAATCTTGGTTGGAAGCTACCATGCTCACCTGCTGAGACGTGGACAATTTTAAGGCTCTGGGGAAAAGCCTTCCATCCTATTCTACCTAGTTCTTTGCAAATGGCTCTACTAAAGCATTATTATTCAGCCACTTTGTCCCTTTGAGTAGCAGAATAAGACTATTTTAAGTAGCTTACGAAAGATGCTTTTTCTTTCATTCTGCATGAGCTAAGTGCACGTAGGAAGGAGCAGATCAACGGACTACTACTCTTGTCCCCACTACACTCTGGAAAGATACATACTTCTTAGTTCAGAAACCTAAGATCTAAATTACAGATGGCATTTTCTACAAGCTGTACACTGGAGAAATTTCCACTAAGCTACTCACCGGAAGTCTACATCCCATTTTAGAACAACCTGGCAGCACAATTCCCGGCTGAAGGAGGAAACTTGTGGCCATCTCCTCCTCTGGATGACCCTCTGCCTTAGTCGCCCAGCGAGAATCTCGGTTCTTAGCATAAAACCAAAGATTGGCAGAGGGATTCCTTTCTCCGTTAGGCAATCACATGGGGTGGGGTGACATGAACTGAAATTTGGCACTGTCCTCCCTCTGGCCTTCTATACCATAAGCAGGTGAAGATATGCTGCTTCCATAGCCACTTCTGCTAAGCACACAGATTCCAGAACCGTGGCAGACTCACTCTGCTGTCCTGAAAGCAATCCGTGTACTCCTGCTTGGAAAGACACACAAACACAAAAAGTTAGATGGGAAAATTAGAGTGAAAAGACATAGAAAAGGGCTCTATCCTCAAAACAAAAAGTAAATCAGGTGCATAAAACCAGAAAAAAACAGCCATCTCTAAGCAGCTGCTAAGTGCGGTGACCAAATTGTATACTAAGTACCCCAAGACTTCTCTCAACCTCATCTATTTAACATGTGCTGATAATAATCTGTTGAGGCTAAAGAAAGTCTAGCAAATCATTCAAAGAGATCCAGAGTTAGAATCTTTCAGAGTTTTCAGAAAACGGTATCTGATCTGACAAAGGCATTTACTTTTCCAGGTTATATTTTGTCTGCCCACACACTTGCCAGTCTCATCCCAACTCAGGATACAGAAATCCACCTTCAGTTTTTCCATCATCCTCACTGCCTTTTCAGTAACAGAACAGCTCCAAAATGCTTGTGTCAACTTACTGCCCACTTCCTCCTTAAACACATTCCAGAACCAACTCTGTTTCTGTCCCTTTGCTCCCACTCTCAAAAACAGAGCCTCTACCTTCACCATCTTTTTAAAAAACTGGTCAAATGCAAAGATTTTTTTTTTTTTACAACCTGATTCCCAAGTTCTTTCTTCTTTAACCTTAAAAAAGGATCAGGACTTACTAGAAACTCGTACCTTCCATGGCCCTACAATCGGAGTTTTGCCCCCTCAAAAAGAGGAAGGACTTTTCCTCTTCACTGCAGCAAAGTGCATCCCTAGGCGGTTTCAGACCTGCAGCTCGGCCTGAGTCCAGTCACATGTGGAGGGCTCACCAAGAAAAGCATACCTCCAGTTAGTCAGAGTTCCAGTTTCTACCCTTCTCTCGAAAGGCAGTAACTACTATTTTCCAATTCTTCAAATTCTTGCCTTCTCACTTTCCTGTCACAGAGCTCCATCTTCCTTTCTGGAGTTCTTACAAAGCAGTTCCCAGTGCCACTGGAAATAATGACTCTCCAGGAAAATACAACTTTGCCTAGCAGAAGAGCTTCACGCAGAGCAATTTGCCAGTGGTCGATTTTTCATTCCAGAGAAGGCTTCTACACCTGGCATAAATCTGCTCATCGCTCTGCAGTTCACCTAGCTTCCCTCCCCTAATTCCTACCTGCAACTCACCCACTCATCCCTGCAGTTTGGTCACAGAAAAAAACAGCAGTGTAGACTATTCAATGGCTGAATTTTAAAAGCTTCCTCTCAGATTCACATGTGTCTTCCACACTACTCTCCTATGCATGTAATGAAGTCACTGACCACAATAACAGCTTAAGGATAAGGCAAGGAGTAACATCTAATCTTTCCTTAACTTGATTACAGTCAGCTTCACTTTCCTGCAATTTTGTGGTCATACATAACTGGCCCCACCCTCCAAGTTATAAAGTCTTGCCCTAGAGGCAGAAGCTGCGTAGCATGTCAAACAGCACATGCTTTGGTAGACAGGCCTGGGTTCAAGTCCCATTTCTGCCTCTTATTACCAATAAAAAGTGCCTGCCCTTGGGTGAACTATTCTTTCTAAACCTCAGCTTACACATCTGTAAAATGCAGCCAAAAATGCTATCTACTTGTTAGGTGTTACACATGAAATAATATAAGCAGAACACTCAACAAAAGACATGACCCTTAATAAATAAGTGATTGTTGATATTCAGTATCCATGGGGGTAATCTGTCGGGCAAGGTCACTTCAGAGAATCCAGATGCTCTGGAAGCCTCTAGCACTGGTAGGAAGGAAAATCTGTTCAGCCTCATTCCTACGCCACAAGTGAGAGGGACCTTTAAGAAAAGTTCAAGCCTTAGCAAAGGAAAAACTCAGATCCGCTCAATGCTGCCAATCACACCACCAGAGCGCCTAGCAATGCTGTGTTCTTATGGTGAAGGGGAAGATCAGTGCAAATGAAAAAGCTAATTTAAGAGGATCTACTCATGGGTCAGATCAATATTTCAAAGAAGGGAAAATATGTGGACCGTGGAAATTCCCTTTATCAACCAGTTTCTAATAAATTCTGACTCTCCATTTGTGTATAAAAGAGAAAACAATACTGAAAATCCCAGAAATTTCAACTGGTGGCAGAATAGTACCTAAGAAATGAACATGAGAATTAGGCTGGGGAGAAAAAAATCTCAAAATCTAATTTTTACACACACACACACACACACACACACACACACACACACACACAAGCTAAAGAACATTTTAACTCCAACAGACAATAAGCCAAGAAAGCAGGATTTTTTTAAAACTTTTTGCAACTACAAAAAACCATGAAGCTTTGGGAGAAAATGTCACAAAGGATATCTGTTGTTCCAGAAGGAAGTCAGTATTGAAGTCTGAAATGAAATCTATTAGTCTGTGGTCATCAGAATTGGAAAATCTATTAACCAAGAAATGTCAAGTTCCAGGATTTGAGAGGGCTGGAGGAGAAAAAAGGAGACAAGTGATAATAAGAATTTATACTACAAAGCTATCATGGCGCTGGGGGTAAATTTTTAAAAATGAACCTTGCAGTTTTAAATTCAAAATTCAAGAATTTAGGGAGTGAGGGGATATGCAAATCAGGCAGAATCTAGTGTTACTGCGGTGGACTGGGAATCCGAACACTTGGGCTCCGGTCCTGGCCCCAATCCAAGCCACCATGTGATGACCTTAGGCAAGTCACTGCCCTCTTCAAAGCAGTCTCCTTAGATTAGGCGTAAGGGGTACAGTAATAACTAACATTTAAGGGTCAAAAGGAGAAGGAACACAAATACTACTAAGAGCTCTTGGGACTACACACTTGACACCAAAGGTAGAGAGAAAAAGAAGGAATATGAGGGCCAAAAAGTCAGAAAACTTGGGAGTAAGCGAGCGTTGGTAGAAACTGGTAAAGCTTCAAGATGGCCAAATGCTCTTAGTTTCTGGGAAGAGCGGATGTCAGGATCTCGAAAAGCTGCAAACTGCTCAGCAGATGTCAAAATAAACAGAAGAACGGGGGGATGAGAGGGCAGATATCAACTTATTATCTCCGTTAATCAATTAAGTAATCGATCTGTCCTGGTAAACAGCAGATCTTAGTGCCGCGACCACAGAAATCACTGTGACCCCTGACTCCAGGGTGTCCGGAAAGCAAAGTACCAAGGGGAGTCCTTGTCGGGTTCCGTCTAGGAAGGGAATTCCGAGAATGGGTGAAAAGTGAGGAAAGGGGCAGAGGAAGGGATCTGGGAGACCATGCAGACTGGCGGAAGGGGAAGAAGAACCAGCGCCAAAACCCGCCCGGAGGCGGGCGGTGGGGTCAGTGTCCGGGTCCCCGCTCTCACCATCTTGACGATGCCCCGCTGCACGGTGGGGACCACGGGTCCCCCGGAGGTGCCGCCGCTCTGCGCGGAGGAGGCCATGTGTAGAGACGGAAAGGCAGCAAGTAAGGCGGTGGACCGGCTTGGAGGTGTCAATGTGGGTGTCGGTGTTGGTGGGAGGCCGCCGCGGCAGGGAGCTGGCAGGCGACTGATTTCGGGCAATGGACGGCACGGACGCGGCAGAGGCTCACAAGAGCAGCAGCGGGACTGAGAGCGAAAGAGGGGACGCGTTCTCCGCCGCCGCCACACGTTCTACTCGCCGCGCAAGCGTGCCAGAGCGCCACCGCCCTCCAGCCAATTAGCGCCCAGAGCCCGCCGGACCTCAAGCCAATAGGCACCCTGCTCTCGGAGCCCCGCCTCTTAGTCCCAAAACGGGTGGCAAGCTCCAGGAAGCGCTGAAAGAGCTGATTTGCGGTGACGGGCTAAGTATGGGGCAGGACTTCCGGGGCAGCCGTAGTAGGTAGTGTCGGGAGGTGTAGTGGGAAGGAAAGGACACGTCAGCATCTGGCCGCGGGGCGCGGGGGGCCATGGGAGCCTCGGGGGCGGGGCCAGCCTCGCCCTCCAGCCTAGCCCCGCCCATTGAGCCCCGCCCCGCGGGCCCGCGAGGAGCCCACGTGGACTGCTGAGTTCCTGGAGGGGTGCACCCGGATTGGGAAGTGCGGATTGGGGAATACGGAGCTGAAGACCTGAAGACCTGAAGGATCTCCGTACCGACTGCACACCTAATTCCGACATTTTGCCTTAGCTAAAAATGTGGAGAGAACTTGGAAAAGTCTGAGCATCGTGAAATCTACGAATGGTGGCGTTGACACGGAACGCGGCCGGGCGCCCTCTCTGTAGTGGGGAGTGTATCTCGCACGCGTTTGTGTCTCGGGTGTCTAGCACTAGTAAGGCTTTCAATTAATGTTCGTTGGTGGGAGAAATAAATCCCTCTTGGGGGTGTGTGCCCTGTGCACGGGGGAGAATGGCCCTCGTTTTAGGGCTCTTCTCAGCCTCGTCAATGAAGTTAGGGAAAGCTAATGGTAGAAGCGCTCGCTGGGCCTAGAGGAGTCAGTCGCTTGACCGCTTGTGAAGAGCTATGCCGCTTCCAGCCACCTGATCCCGTCCCTTTACCTAGCCCTAGTCTCTTGAATAAAGAGACTGAGGGAGAGGGGTGCAGAGCAAGGACATATAAATGTTTAAGTGAATGTTTAGAGACCACTAATATTCATCGATTGCCTATTATGTGGAGCCAAGGACCTTCCCTTTATGCCATTTAATTTTTTTTTATGCCATTTAATCTTAATCTTCAAACCTGGCTCTACACTGAGGACACCACTTCACCTGTTGTTTTACACACTTTACATATCCCTGGGTCAAGTGTTGGGGCCAGCATCTTCCTAGATCCTTAGTGCTGTCCCTTCCATGCCATTAACTTGCTACCCTCTCCAAAAAAACCAAAACCAAACTAACAAAAAACAACTTTGTGAAGGCTCATTCCACCTGATTTATACTACTCTGTCTCATTAAGGTTGTCTTCTCTGCCCTAACTGCTACCTTCTCATTCGTTGAAATCAATACCTGGTGCACACTTTTCCACCCCATGATCCTGAATGACTTTAACATTTATGAGCCTGACTTGGCCCAATACCCTGGCCTCTCAGCTCCTTTCCCTCATCTTCAGTGAACTTCACCTCTGTACCCATTTAGCCACCCTGTTCAGTACAGATGAAGTATGGCAACTGTTCCATAGCTGAAATGCTGAACTCCAGACACCCCATTCTCTGATAATTGCTGTCCTTTCTACTTTCTCACTCAGTTACTTCTGTTATACCTTGTATTAGTTATCTATTGCTGCATAACAATTTACCCCAAAACTTAAGTATTAAACTGAGCAGTTTTAATCTCTGCATTGTTTAGCTGAATGCCTTTGCCTCGAGGTCTCTCACGAGGTGGTAATCAAGGTGTCATTGGGAGTGGCGTTCTCGAGAAGATCTGTTAGCTGACGGAGGATCTGCTTCCAAACTCCTTCACATAGTCATTGGCGGCATTCAGTTCCTCAAGAGCATTGGCACCGAGGGCCTCAGTTCCTTGTTATTGGGCCTCTCCATAGGGCAGCTCACCTGGTAGCTGGTTTCTATCAGAGCAGGCAAGTGAGAGAGCAAAAGAGGAGATGCAAGCCAGAGTCTTTAGGGGGATTTTTTTGTTTTTAATTTTTGTTTTTATTTTTATTTATTTTTTTGTTTTTGAGAAAGAGAGACAGCATGAGCAGGAGAAGGGTCAGAGAGAGAGGGAGACACAGAATCCGAAACAGGCTCCAGGCTCTGAGCTAGCTGACAGCACAGAGCCCGACACGGGGCTCGAACCCACAAACCATAAGATCGTGACCTGAGCCGAAGTCGGACGCTCAACCGACTGAGCCACCCAGGCACTCCAAGCCAGAGTCTTTTTGAACCTAATCTCAGAAGTAACATCTCGCTTTTGCCATATGCTATTCTTAGAAAAGTCATTCAGTCCAGCCCACCCTCAAGGGGAGACAATTATTCAGGGGCATAAATATCAGGAGGTAGGATCACTGGGAATCATCTTAGAGGCTGCCAATCACACACTGTTATTTACCTTTGCATAGAATTCAAAGTCCCTGAACTTCTCTATCTTTGTAATCTGTTCCCTTTTGCTTTCTCCTGAACCCTTGGTTAGGACTTTGTCATTTTTGCTCCCTCTTCTCAGTGTCCTCTTCTCTGATTCCCATTGTCTTCCATCCAACCTACCTGTCAAAACTCCAATTCTAGATCTCTCTGCCTTCTCCACACCTACCACTTAGCTAGAGAAAACACATAAATGTGCAGGTTGGTGCCACAGTGAATTCATGCGCCCTCCCACATTGCCTGGAGTTCTGTTTCCTCAGTCGGTAGGTCCGGTTGTAGTTGTGTAGTTAACTATGTTTTAGAGCAGTTGTAGGTTTAAAGCAGTATTGAGGGTAAGGTAGAGATCTCCCACATGCTCCCAGCCATTACGCATGCACAGCCTCCCCCATTATCAACACCCCTCACCAGACTGGTGTACTTTCTACAGATGATGAACCTCCACTGACACATAACAATCACCCAAAGTCCATAATTCACATTAGGGTTCACCCTTGATGTACATTCTGTGGGTTAGGACAAATGTATAATGACATATATGGACTGTTGTGGTGTCATGCAGACTATTTTCACTGCCCTAAAAATCAGTGAGTCTGGGGGGAGAAGGAGGTTGCAAATATATATACAGTAAAAAACAAGGGGCACCTGGGTGGCTCAGTCGGTTAAGCGTCCAACTTTTGATTTTGGCTCAGGTCATGATCTCACAGTTCATGAGACTGAACCCCACATTGAGCTCTGTGCTGACAACGCAGAGCTTGCTTGGGATTCTCTCTCTCTCCAAATAAACAAATGAACTGAACTGAAATGAAATGAAATGAAATGAAATAAAATAATTATCAGTGAGTCTGTTTTAAACCTCTGTTTTCCTCTTAACTCCTACTCCACTGGCTCCCACACTCTCAAAAGTGGTAGGCTTTCTACTTGAGAGATAATAAAAGCCGTAAAGAACTGCCTCCATTTCCCACACCAAATCTGAAACCTGACCTTTCTCATTTCTCTTCTTCTTCCTCATTACAAAGAAAAGTGTCCTCCTACTGCTTAGGCTAACCCCTCCATCTATGTTCTAGACCCACCCCCCTCCACCTTGTCAAGAACACTCTTTTTTTTTTTTTCTAGAGAGAGAGAGAGACAGCGTGAGCAGGGAGGGTCAGAGAGAGGGAGTCACAGACTGAAACAGGCTCCAGGCTCTGAGCTGGCAGTCAGCACAGAGCCCAACGCGGGGCTCGAACCCACGAACCGTGAGATCATGACCTAAGTGGAAGTCGGACGCTAAACCGACTAAGCCACCCAGGCGCCCCTTTCTTTTTTTTTTTTTTTTTTTTAATGTTTTATTTATTTCTAGGAGAGAGAGAGACAGCGCAAGCAGGAGGGTCAGAGAGAGAGGGAGACACAGACTGAAGCAGGCTCCAGGCTCTGAGCTGGCAGTCAGCACAGAGCCCGACGCGGGGCACGAACCCACAAACCGCGAGATCATGACCTAAGCGAAAGTCGGACACTTAACCGACTAAGCCACCCAGGCGCCCCAAGAACACTCTTAATAGATAATTCTCTCTCCTGTTTTTATAGCTTCTCAGTTTATCTGGATTCTTCTTATTAGGATTTAAATATTCTCCCAATTTCTTGCATAGTGAAAATAAATAAACCTTCCCTTTCTCTACAGCCCTTTTTTAATGGCTCTCCTCCTCCCTTCACAAATAAACTCTCTCAGTGAAATTCTTTGTTGCTTCCCACATCCTCACCCTGCATTCAATCATCAGCACACTGTACTCTATTGCTCTTATCAATTTACTGAAACTGTTCTCCCCAAGGTCACTACTGACCTCCTCCTCACACCTCACTTTGCTGAGCTCTCCATAACATTTGACACTATTTGCTCCTCAAAATGCCTTTTTCCTTCCCACATTCCTTGTATTCCTCCAATCTATCTAGCTGCTCCTCCTTATCACCATTGTGAATGCTTTCTTTTACTTGCACTTGATACTGATGTTCCTCTGGGTTCTTTTCAAAGCATCTTCCCTCCCAATTTGAAACATTTCTTGGGGGCACCTGGGTGGCTCAGTTGGTTGAGCATCCAACTTCCGCTCAGGTCATGATCTCATGGTTCATGAGTTTGAGCCCTGAGTCAGGCTCTGAACAGATTCTATGTTTCCCTCTCCATCTGCCCCTCCTCCATTTGCAGCCTATGCTTGCTCTCTCTCTCTCTCTCTCTCTCTCAATCTCTCTCTCTCTCAAAAATAGTCATGAAACATTCTTCCTAAGACATCTTAGCCACTCCCATGGCTGCATGCTAAGGATTCCTAAATATAGGCATATAGCTCCTCTCTAAATCTCTTTCTTCAGCTGCAGATCCTATGTTCAATAATAATAAGCTAGCACCTTGGGAATTCAAATTCAACATGTCTCACAAGAAACTCCATCTTTCCCCCCAAACCTGCTCTTCCCTAGTACGCATCACAGCCCCAATAATGACACCAAAAGTTACCCAGTTGCAAGCCATAACTCTGGAGACCATCAGTGACACCTCCCCCTTCTCATTCCCCACTTCCCAGCCAACCTCTGAAATCTGTTAGATCCCCAGGGGCACAGCCAAGCACACAGGCCCTAGAAACAGACACCCTGGGTTCACATCCCAACATTGTATAACCTTGAGCAAGTTATATGGTATCTCTGTTTGATGGATGTCTCCCCTGTCAAATAAAGATAATAAGGACTTACCTCCTAGGGTTGTTCTGGTCTTGAAAATTATATGAATTAGTAAATGTTAAATACATAGAGCACTGTCTGGATCATCTATGTGTTAAACTTTTAAAATTATTATTAAATGTCTCCTATTGCTTAAACTTGGCTTGTTTTTACCTGGACTACTGCACCAGGCTTATAATAGAGCTCCCCCATGCCAGTCTTCCTTACCTACACCCCATCCATTCTTGTTACTGCAGCCAAGTGGCTTTTCTAAAATGTCTCTCTTCTCCTTGATTCCCTCCTGTGATTTCTTCACCCCAGATCTTCTGTCACAGCTCTACCTTTCAAACAGCTGCACAGGCCAAGTGAACTTGGTTTTAGTCTTTGAAGGAAACACTCCTTTCCCTCCGGGTCTTTGCACATACTTTTGTGTCTGCCTAGATTGCTCTTTCCACCCCTTTGTCCTCTTCTCCACCCTTCTAACTCCACATGGCTCCCATCTCCCTAACCTTCAGCTTCCTACCTAGAAACCACAATTCCTCCCCTGAAAGGCAATGAGGAGATGACAGGTTTAGTTCTGTTTCCTCCTAGTTTTGGTTTATCAAAGCACTTGTCAGATTGGAACATAACGGTCTCTTTGCCCTCTAAAATGTCATCAGACTCAGTCTGATTTATTGACAGTGGAATTCCCAGCCCAATGTCTGGCACAGATAGCTGGTCAGTCAATATTTGTTAATAAATGAATGAGAGAAAAGTATTATCATATTCATTTTACCTATAAGGAGCTAGAGACTCATGGAGGATGTTTGTTGAAGGTCGCAGAGCTAATAAGTGGCCGAGAAGGGACTTGACACTAGTTCTTGTGACTCTAAAGCTCATGATCACGTTGCCTTTACAGGAAGGAGAGGCTTTGATCCTCCTTAGAAGTAGACTCTGTTCATTTCTGTGCCTGGGCAGCATTAGCCCAGAGGGGGTGAAGAGAGTGATGAGCAGGTGTAGAGGTGAGAAATCCTCACCTTCTCTCAAGAAAGTTGATAGAGCAGCATTTGCTGGTTTGGAAACATGGTAGAGATTGCAGCTCTGGCTTCTCTCAATTTAGTATAGTAAGACCCCTGGATCCTGGTCCTAATGGTGCACACCAATCCCTTGCTTGGAACTAAGATTGGGGTGCCTGAGCTGCTTCTCTCAAGTCATGTAGTGGCTCTTTGAAGAAGGATCAAAAGTCAAATGCAAGTGGATGGGGTAAAAGGTCAGAATACAAAGTTCTTCTGTCTAGAAGCCCCCATTCCCACCTCCCCACAGAAAAACCTGCTGTAAGATGTCTCTAGGTGTCCCTGGCCCCAGACAGGAGTCAGGTATTTTATCTCTAGGCTGACCTGTAATATATTTTATTCTTTAAATGATCTAGTATGTTTGTGAAGTTTACGTATACTAGCAAGATTTTGAAAATGTATTTAATTTTGTAATGTTATCAATGACTTATTCATAAGCTATTTACTCAAACAAATGAGGCTACTTGCAAAAAGTCAGAGAGAGACTTTGAAATCGTTAAAGGTAACTCCTGTGCGGTGGAGTACACGTGTGTGCACGCATGCGTGCGTGCATACACACACACACACACACACACACACACACACACACACAGGGGCTAAAGATGGACAAGATTCATTTAAACAAAGAAACAGAATACCCTGCTTCCTATATTCCTTTGAAAGCAAATTCAGGAAATATATGTTGGTAGTAATAATAGTCAAAATATATTAAGCACTAAACATATGCACTCAACAGACTTTGTGCTAGTGGAGGGGTAAAAAAATAAAATAAAAATGAATAGACTGTGCTAAATGCTTTTATCTGGGATGTCTGGGTGGCTCAGTCAGTTAAGCATCCAACTTCAGCTCAGGTCATGATCTCTCAGGTCAAGCCCCACAGCAGGCTCTGTGCTGTCAGCTCAGAGCCTGGAGCCTGCTTCAGATTCTGTGTTTCCCTCTCTCTCTGACCTCCCCCATACTCTGTCTCTCTCTGTCTCTCAAAAATAAATAAACAATGAAAAACAATTTTTTAAATAAATAAATAAATGCTTTTATCTGCAACACATATTTTAATCTGTAGACCAGCCCTATGAAATGGATATAATCAATCTCTTTCTACAAAGGACATTAATGCTTAGAAAAGGTAAGCAGCCAACTTTAGGCCAATGACAAATAAGGGATGGAGTCAAAATTTGAACCCAGAGCTTTCTGACCATAGTCTACTCTTGACTATTTAACCAGCCAGCTTCTAAGGTGACCAAGCATGTCCTCCTCATGCTTGGACCTGCACTTGTAGGATCTAGAGGCTGGGCATAGGAAGAGTTTTCAAATCTCCGGTAAGCTTACTTGAGGGAAACAGGAGAAATCTCAACACTAGAGTAACTCCTGCCTCCATTCTTCCTGATGCACCTCCAACTTCAACCCACCAACTACACTGTTAACCCAGTGTTTTTCTAAAATGCAAATGCCAGTGGCACTTGGGTGGCTCAGTTGGTTAAGTACCCTACTTCAGCTCAGGTCATGATCTTACAGTTCATGAGTTTGAGTGAGTTTGAGCCCCACATTGGGCTCTGTGCCGACAGCTCAGAGCCTGGGGTCTGCTTCAGATTCTCTGTGTCCCTCCCTTTCTGCCCCTCCCCTACTCGCACTCTCTGTCTCTCAAAAATAAACATTAAAACAATTAATAAATAAAAAATTATTTAAAAATGCAAATCCCAGAAATATGGAAACCCTCCTCAGCACTGCAGTGGCTCCCTTTCTGTCTCTGGGTACTTCCAACCCCATCGTGTAGCACATGAGGCTCTTGCAATCTGCCCTTGATCTGCTTTTCTTCCTTCTCTTCCTTTTATTGTGGAAGGAATAGTGTCTCCTCCAGGTTCATATGTTGAACCCTAAACCACCAGTGTGACTGAATTTGGAGACAGGGCCTTTATGGAAGGAATTAAGGTTAAATGAGGTCATGACTAGAAGGCCCTCAACTGGTAGAATTCGTGTCCTTTTAAGAAGAGAAAGAGATCAGGGACACCAGGGTAGCTCAGTCAGTTAAGTGTCCAACTTTGGCTCAAGTTTGTGAGTTCGAGCCCTGTGTCGGGCTTTGTGCTGACAGCTTGGAGCTTGGAGCCTGCTTCAGATTCTATGTCTACCTCTCTCACTGTCCCTCCCCACCCCTCTCTCTCTCTCTCTCTCTCTCTCTCTCTTTCAAAACAAAACATAAAAAAAAAAGAGAGAGAGAGGAAGAAGAGAAAGAGACCAGATCTCTTTCTCCCTTTCTCCCTGCAGGTGCACAGAGGAAAGACCATGCAAGGACACATGCAAGGACACAGTGAGAAGCCAGAAAAAGTCTCACCAGGACAACCCTAACACCTTGATCTTGGACTTCTAGTCTCGAGAGTTTTGAGAACATGTTTCTGTTTTTCAAGCCACCCATTGTGTAGTGTGTTGTTACGGCAGTCCAAACTGACCAGTGCAAAGTTTCACTATATGCTTACTTAAAAGAAAAGCCTCACAAACCCAGGTTATCCAGATCAGCTCTGATCAGAAGAACTTTCTGTGATGATGGCAATGTTCTGCATATGCTCCGCCCCACCCAGTAGTCACCAGCTCCATGTGGCTAATGGGCACTTGAAATTTGGCTAGCACAACTGAGGAGCTGAGTTTTTAATGTTATTTAAGTTTAAATAACTCCATGAGCCGAGTGACCAATGTATTATTACACGGCACTGGTCTAGGTGATGGAACTTGAATCTTGATTAAATCTGGATATCAGATGCCATAATTTTCTATATAACTTTTTAAATTAAGTGATTTCTATATTCCTTGTGTAGCCCAATTATGATTAAAATGCTTATGGCATGGTTTAAAATAAACCTTAAGAGGGGCGCCTGGGTGGCTTAGTCGGTTAAGCGTCCGACTTTCGCTTAGGTCATGATCTCGCGGTTCGTGGGTTCGAGCCCCGCGTCAGGCTCTGTGCTGATCGCCAGCTCAGAGCCTGGAGCCTGTTTCAGTCTGTGACTCCCTCTCTCTCTGACCCTCCCCTGCTCACGCTGTCTCTCTCTCTCCTAGATATAAATAAAATATTAAAAAAATAAAAAATAAAAAAAATAAACCTTAAGAAACAAAAAAGTAAGTTTATAACATTAAAAGCAGAACTTAAATCCTGTTTGAAAAAAGAAAGAAAGAAAAGAAATTATCCTGTGCTTGAGACTTAGAGACATTATTTCTCAAACTCTACAAACCCTAGGACAAAATTCTTACCAACCTAAGAAAACTCATGCATGCTTCCCAATTTGCCCTATCTATATACTAAGTCAATATAAAGGATTTCAAAAGATGTAAAATGCATTTATGCAAGTATACAATTCTTTGGGCAATGGTTACAAAATTTCAGTTAGCACATGAACTCTGTACCCTGTCCTGTTGTCATTTAATGGCAAGACCAACCTTAATTCCATTTTCCCAAATGCCGGTAATCAATGCCTCTGGGTTCTCAGTAGCCTTAGGTAATTGTATATTGATTTTCTCCTGCTACAGCCATCATTTTAACCACTGTCAAGTTTTGTCACCTTGGAACCTCCTTGCCATGCTCCAGCCCCTAAGAAAAAAAGCATAAGGAACACTCCAGCAGCACCATCTTTATCACAGAGCAGATGTTGCTCTGAATCTCTGTCTCTTCACTGCAGCCTGAGTCAGTCAAGCTAGGACGGAACCTGAGATTCCTCTTCTCTGTCCTCAAATCCTGAGGTCTCCGGCTAGCAAACTAGCTAATTTCCAGCTAGCGAACATTAGGAACATTTGGGCAAGTAAATAGCAAACTAGATGAGCCATAGATTAAGCATATATTTTTTTCTTTCACAGATCAAGAGGTTGGAGGTATTTGTTTAGAGGCTCAACCACCTCAGGGTGGGTATCTTTGTAATCCTCTTAGCTTTTCCCTTGTGGTTGCAAAATCGCTGCTTCAGGTCCAGACACTGTGAGAAGAAGGCAAGAAAGAGGAAAAAGACCAGTACCAGATATACCTACCCATTAAAAAAAATTTTTTTTAATGTTTATTTATTTTTGAGAGACAGACAGAGCATGAGCTGGGGAAGGGCAGAGACAGTGAGGGAGATACAGAATTCAAAACAGGCTCCAGGTTCTGAGCTGTCAGCACAGAGCCTGATGTGGGGGCTCGAACCCACGAACTGGGAGATCATGACCCAAGCCAAAGTCAGACGCTTAACCAATTGAGCCACCCAGACTTCCCATCTGCCCATTTTTATCAGGAATGCAAAAGCCTTCCCAGAAGTCCCTGGCCTAGGCTTCACCTTGCTGCAGGGGAGGCTGAGAAGGCCCTTAGACAGACAATGGAGAAGGATTCCAGAATGGGTGCTGGGGCAGGCCTGAGCACTAGACATCTTCTTTACTTCTGGGCCTGGTCTACCCTCCCTAGAACTCTGCCCTATTTCTTTTTTTTTTTTTTTTTTTTATACAAATAGTTTATTGTCAAATTAGTTTCCACATAACACCCAGTGCTCATCCCCACAAGTGTCCTCCTCCATGCCCCCCCTCCTCCCCCCCACATCCATCAGTCCTCAGTTTTTGTCAGCATTCAAGAGTCTCTCATGGTTTGCCTCTCCCCCTTTCCCCCACCATTTCCGCCCTTCTTCTCCCCCTTGGTCCTCTGTTAAGCTCCTCCTAATCCTCCTATACGTGCACACATATGATATTTGTCTTTCTCTGCCTGACTTATTTCGCTCAGCATAACACCCTCAAGGTCCATCCATGTTGCTACACAGGGCCAGATTTCATTGTTTCTCATTGCCATGTAGTATTCCATGGTATAGATAAACCACATCTTCTTGATCCATTCATCTGTTGATGGACACTTAGGCTCTTTCCAGGTTTTAGCTATTGTGGAGAGTGCTGCTATGAACATTGGGGTACATGTGCTCCTATGCATCAGCATTTCTGTATCCCTTGGGTAAATTCCTAGCAGTGCTATTGCTGGGTCATTGGGGAGTTCTATTGTTAGTTTCCTGAGGAACCTCCACACTGTTTTCCAGAGGGGCTGTACCAGTTTACATTCCCACCAACAGTGTAGGAGGTGCCCGTTTCTCCACAGCCTCGCCAGCATCTAGAGTTCTCTGATTTGCTCATTTTAGCCACTCTGACTGGCGTGAGGTGGTATCTCAGTGTGGTTTTGATTTGTATTTCCCTGATGAGAAGCGATGCTGAGCATCGTGAACTCTGCCCTATTTCTTTCGTTCTTTCTTTTTTCTTTAATTTGCATTTATCGTTTAGAGAGAGAGGGGTGAAGAGGGGCAGAGAGAGAGGGAAACACAGAATCCCAAGAAGGCTCCAGGCTCTGAGCTGTCAGCACAGAGCCCAATGATGGGCTTGAACCCATAAACTGCGAGATCATGACCTAAGCTAAGTCAGATGCTTAACTGACTGAGCCACCCAGGTGCCCCTGACGTATTTTCTTTTTTTTTTTTTTTTTAAGTTTATTTATTTCTAGGAGACAGAGGGAGAGACAACGTGAGCAGGGGAGGGTCAGAGAGAGAGGGAGTCACAGACCGAAACAGGCTCCAGGCTCTGAGCTGGCAGTCAGCACAGAGCCCGACGCGGGGCTCGAACCCACGAACCGTGAGATCATGACCTAAGCGAAAGTCGGACGCCTAACCAACTAAGCCACCCAGGCACCCCAACCCCTGATGTATTTTCTAAGCCCTTTCCCTTTCTCAAGGAAGAATATTGTCCCTTCGTGCTTTCCAGACTAAAAAAGGCAAAAGCAGTAAGCCTGTGTTTTCATCTCTGCTGTCTCTGGACTATATAGGCCTCCCTGTAACCGCCTCACAAAAGGCGTTTGTGGAGTGGAGGGAACATGGACTTCCTCCACTTGTCCACCCTTTCCGCCTATGGAACAGCCTTCTATTCACTGAGGCCAGAACCACGCCTCGCATTGTCCTGTGTTCCTCACTGTGGCTGTAGGAGCTCTAGCGGCTCTAGAAAACTCAGTCTAAATAAACCCAGGGCCCAAATCCCTCCACTTGGATTGCACTTCCATTCAGTGCAGTCACCGCTTTTCCTATAAAATCTTCTGAGACACATGCAATTAGAAGTGACTTCTACCTCCCCTGTATCCCCAGGCTCCTCGCGTCATACCTTTCCTATTCTATGTCCTATACTCTTCCTGTGTCACAGTTATTTGTATAACAGTTGTACTGGCCTGTGAGCTTTTTAATAACAGGCTCCTATGCATCTCATTACTTTTTGTGTTCCCTGTAGACCTGGCACTGCCTTGGAAAGAATAAGCACTCAGTGAGTGTACTGAATTAAATGGAAGCATTCAGTCTGTTTGAATGACTGAGATACCTTATTTGCCTTCTCTCTTCTTACCATATTTCCAGTACATCGTTTTTTGTGTTTTCTTTTTTTTAAGTTTGCATTATGCTACTTTGCTTTAAAAAAAAAAACAACTTTTTTTTTAAAGTTTTTTTTTTTTTACATTTATTTTTGAGAAAGAGAGAGCACAAGCAAGGAAGGGGCAGAGAGAAAGTGGGGCAGAGGATCCAAAGAGGGCTCTGTACTGACAGCAGTGAGTCTAATGTGGGCTTGAACCCACGAACTGTGAGATCATGACCTGAGCTGATGTCAGAAGCTCAACCAACTGAGCCACAAGGCGCCCCTTTTTGTGTTTTCTGGAATTGAAATTGAGAATATTGGGGGTGTTTAAGGTGGATGTTGGGGATTATAGTGAGGGTTATTATCAATGGCCAAGTGCAGACATAAGACAGTTCATCTGAGATGTGAATCTTAATTTACTCCTGCCAGCAATTGTCTGTATTTCCCCCTCTTCTTGAACCCTGGCAACCACATATACCTTAACTTTAGTTTGCCCTTTGCTTAGGCAGGGTTGGCCAGCTGCGGAAGCAAAAGAACCAACAATTATTCAGTGCCTTAAATAATAAAGAGGTGTAATTTTCTGTCACATAGCAGCCCAGTCATGCAGTCACCCAAAGGCTCAGGCTGGTTGCAGCTCTCCTGTCCATTAACAGGGACTCTAGTGGAACTGTCCTTTAAAGTCAAGAGCAAAGGAAGAGGGATCATGTAAGGATGCAGAAACATTCTGTGGAAGAGAGGAAAGACAATGAGATGGTCACATTGGACGTTCTCAATCTTCTACATGAAGCCAGGAGAACTCGGGAGACAGCAGACAGGATGAGTCCCTATGGAAGCAGTGACTCCAAGATTGAAAAGAAGACCCTTTTCCAGGGAGGTCTGTGGCCTGGAGTAGCCAGCAGTCCCCCGCGGGACAGCCAGTGTCAACTACCAGAGCTGAGGGGCCAGAGCGACAAAGAGGAAGTGCAAGAGGCTGGGATCTAGGTGAGAGGTGATGGTGGGGGATGTAGAGGAAAGATGAGGACTTGGGCAATGGGTCCTGGGCTTGGGGAACAGAGACAGGGCAGCTGGAATGTGGGGGGTTTGGAGCTGCCAGGATCAAATGACCAGAGTCCAGGAAGGTGTGTCATCTGCTGAAGGTGAAAGAGCAGGGGTGGAGCTAAGGCAAGAGGCCAGGGCTCAGGTGGCAGCTTGAAGGGGCTCGAACTTCAGGACGATCCATGCATTTCCTTCAGGCACCCTGTTCTGGATTTCTCCGAGCTTAATTCACTCCAAAGAAAGTTATTTCAAGTCCAAGTAGACCCTAGTGCAGTCACATTCCACATAAATGCTACAGAGACATTTTGATGTCAGAAAAATCACCTCTCTTTCCCCTTCATCCAAATCTTTCTCTTATGCATTCGAGAATGGCATAAATTCCAGGGGCGCCTGGGTGGCCTAGTCGGTTAAGCGTCCGACTTTCACTTAGGTCATGATCTCACAGTTCGTGGGTTCGAGCCCCGCGTCGGGCTCTGTGCTGACTGCCAGCTCAGAGCCTGGAGCCTGTTTCAGTCTGTGACTCCCTCTCTCTCTGACCCTCCCATGCTCACGCGGTCTCTCTCTCTCTCCTAGAAATAATAATAATAAAAAAAAGAAATAAAAAGAGAGAATGGCATACATTCCAATAAGAAATGATTTTCTGAAAAGGCAAATCATTCTAAAATTATACTACACCCTGATGTTCAGTGGAGAGCAGTTGATAGAGTTTGCTCTCTTAAGAGTACTTCAGAGGACAGGATTTTGCTTTACACCACAATTGAAACAGGCTAAACAACAATAGGGTTGTGTGATGTCTACATGCTTTTTTTTTTATTTATATATATTTTTAATCTCTTTTTCAATACAAAGCCTTTGAGCATTTTCCCTCTGCCTGGAGCTCTGTCCCTGCAACAAGGAAGAAAAGGGACAAAATTTCTGCCTTCTGGGAGCTTACATTCTAATATCAGAAAATGGGGATGGGATCATTATGATGGCTGAACTATAAATTAGGATTAGAGGTATTTGCAATGAAGGCAAAAACAAAAAAGACACATTAAGGTTATATGTATCTCACTCTCTGACTAAAGGAGGCATATTATTTTGTGGAAAGAGAGAAACTTTTCCCTAGACATTGCATCCTAGAAAGTTTTCATTGTATGCATTTCATTCATATCTAAAGAGCAATCAATGAGTAATATAATGGGTGACAGTTTTGAAAGAAATGCAGAAATGTGGCTCTTTCTTATAAAAAGTTCACATAGAACCTAAAGGAATACTATTGGCTAGTAATTCAGCAAGAGTTTGATAGGAAACTGTGATCTTTATAAAGAAAAAAATTTGCTTGAAAAAAGAGGGCAAAAATACCTAACTCTTTCTTTCTAGGTACTGATAGTCAATCAAAACATGTAAGAAAGGGAAAACAAGACCTATAAGATTCTAAGTGGGTTGAATGTAGAGAATAATGCCAAGTCATTCACTGGCACATACCATTTTGCTAAGGGAAGATGTATGGAAAGGCTGTATAATTGGATTCCCTAAACTTGAAGTGACCCTGACCTTTCACTAAACCCTCCCAATGTCATTGTAAATTGGCTTGGAGTGTATGGAGAATAATCTGGAAGATGTGTAAGAGCCTTCTAAAATTGCTTAAGACTCTTAACTTGGCAATTCCACTTTGGGAAATCTCAAGGGAAAAAAAAAACGCTCCAGGTCAGGGTGGGAGGAGTCCAAATGAAGTATTCTGACAAAGGGAAGAGAGTAAGGGTGCTGGGATGTGATCGCCAGAATATGAATTGTTTGTGAAACTTACACTTTGCAAAATTTGCAAGTTACTTAAACTCTCCAAGTCTCAATTTCCTCATCTGTAAAATAGGAATAAAAATAGAACTTGCCTCATTAGGTTGTTGTGATATTAAATGAGACGATGAATAAAAAGTTCTACTTACAGTGCCTGGGATATAGGAAGCTCTTAATAAGTTTGGTAAGAATGATGATGATAATGATGATCTTGAAATTTTTTTAAGTCACTCAGTCTCAAAGATATGAAAATAGCTAAGAAAATGTGTGGTATGTAAACTAAATGATATACTAGGTAGCTATTAAAATGACACGTGTGTAAACTACCTGTATAGTGCCCAGGACATGAATGACTTCTACATATTGATTATAACAAAGTAAGAAGACATATCTACGTTAAACATAATCCAAGAGGGGTGCCTGGGGGGCTCAGTTGGTTAAGCATCTGACTTCAACTCAGGTCATGATCTCACTGTTTGTGAGTTTGAGCTTCACATCAGGCTCTGTGCTGACAACTCAGAGCCTGGAGTCTGCCTCCGATTCTCTGTCTCCCTCTCTCTCTGCCCCTCCCCGACTTGTGCTTGCGTGCTCTCTCTCTCTCAAAAATAAATAAACATTAAATACATATATTAAAATATGTATCAGAATTTTTAAACATTTTTTAATGTTTATTTTTATTTTTGAGAGAGAGACAGAGACAGAGACAGAGCACAAGCAAGGGAGAGGCAGAGAGAGAGGGAGACACAGAATCCAAAGCAGGCTCCAGGCTCTGAGCTGTCAGCACAAAGCCTGACACAGTGCTTGAACCCACAAACCGTGAGGTCATGACCTAAAGTCAGATGCTCAACTGACTGAGCCACACAGAAGCCCCCTCAACAGACTTTTTAATAGAGTTTAATGATGTGTCAGTTTTCTGGCTATTGTTTCTAATGTTTCTAATGTTCAAAATGAATTCTTTTTCAAATAAACTTAGTTCTCAGTGTCAAGAGATTAATTTCTTATTCTGAAAGAATCACATGCAATTATAGGAATCACTGTCTTATTTTATTGTGAAATACAAGACAAAATTCCCCAAACAAAAATGTACAACTCAATGATTTATCAAAAAGTGAACACCAGTGTAATTAATTACCTACCATCCAAGCCGAGAAACTGACACGAGTATCCTCAGAACGCTCTCTCCTAATTACTGCTCTCTCTAAGCATGGATCCCAAAACACTGTAATTTTGCTTGCATTTTTACAAATTTGTAACTGAAATTAAACAATATATATTCCTTTGTGTGGCTTCTTTTACTCAACGTTACGTTTGTGAGATGCATCCCATTTATGTAGCTGGGGTTTGTTCATCTTCATTGTCATACGGTGTGCCATTGTAGCAAACACACCACAATATATCTATTCATTCTACTGTTGATTGACATTTGGTTTATGCAGATTGTGTTTTCCAAAGATGGTCACAGACATATCTCTCAACATACGTGTTCTTCTTATAAGTGTCCTTGAAATTCCTCCTATTAAAAGGTGGAATCTATGTCCCCTCCCTTGGACTCTGGGTGAGCCTTTACTCTGCCTCTGCCCATACGCTACAGCAAAAATGATTTCTTAAGTCACTTCATAAAATATGTCCTGTACTTCTTCCATCTTGTTCTTTTGGGATGCTTGCACTTGGAACTCAGCTACCATGCAGTGAGAAAGCCCAAGCTATAGCACAGAGAGGCTGCATTCAGGTGTTTGGGTCAATAGCCCCAGCTGAATTCCTATCAACAGCTGGTATCAACAGCCAGATGAAGGAGTGAAAAAGTCTTTAGATGACTCCAGCCCCTCACCACTGAGTCACAGCCTTTGAGCTTCCCAGCAAAGCCACAGACATTGCAGAGCTGGAACAAGCAGTCTTCTCTAGATCCTTTCTTTCTGAACTCAGGACTTACAGAATCCATAAGCATAACAAAATGATGGGAGTTTTATGTCTCTAAGTTTGGATTGTTTGAAAACACAGCAACAGTGTCTGGAACAGTATTGTATATAACTTTTAGATATTATAAATAAAATTTCATGCACATGAATTTCTTTGGGGAATAACAGAGGATCGTAGGTTGTGAATATCTTTAACTTTGGTGAATATTGCCAAAATTTTTCCAAAGCGGTTGTAGCAAGTTAGACTCCTACAATAGTATCTCATTATTGTCTTAATTTGCATTTCCCTAATTTCTAATGAGGGCTAGCATCTTAAATTATGCGTATTTGGCATTTTGGTCATTTGTCTCCCTTCAGTTCATCCTTTGGGATTGTAGCCATTTACATGCTGTTCTAATCCAAAATGAGATAGGAGGGTGAAAGATTTAACCTTGGGAATATTCTCCTGCTCCTAGAGCTTAGAAATTCATAATTGTAAACCACCTGATAAAATACAAATCCTATGGCCCTAAAAGAGTAAAATTTTTATGCTTCAATTACCCTAATCCAACTTAATCATTTGGGACCCAAACTCTGTAAGAGTTTACCAATTCACTCTGTTCTCCCCATCTCAGACCTCTGCTCCAAATCAAGTTCTGCTTGAGCCTGTCTGTGGCTTTCAACCTTTCTCACTGTGATAGCCAAGCAAACAGAAACTTTTCCATTCCTATCTAGACCTTGTGGCCAGGACAAGGCGATTAACTCTTCTGAACTCTGGATTCCCAGATTTTGGGATAAACATGAGGATGTCGGTGCATTTTAACTGTAACTTTAGACCTTAACATCTGAGTCTTTGAGTTCCCCTGGAAGGATTAAGATGGTTTCTCTTCCCAGGAATTATTATCCATGGAATTCCAGTGAAGTTAGATCTCCGGGCTGCTCTTCTCTAAGATGTGAGACAAGCTTCTTCTTCCTAGCTATGACAGACCAATGCGAAAATCTGCTCACCTACCCCAATGTTTACTGCTGTCCAGACTCCTTAACATTCATTTTCTTTCTTTCTTCTCTTCCTCCCATTCATCTTTCTTCTTGCTTATGATTCCTTCACATCCCTAAATGACTTTCTCTCTTTCCCCAAACTAAAAATAAACACATTGTAATTAAACACCCCCAATACAAAAATTCCACCCCCAAGCTTTTTTCTCTTAAGATTTTCAACCTAAAATACAAGAACATTTTTAGGGCCAGGAAATGCTAGAGACGAAAAAGAGTCAAAATATAGTGGGAGCAGGGCAGGGGTGCCTGGGTGGCTCAGTCAGTTAAGCATCCTACTCTTGGTTTCTGCTCAGGTCATGATCTCACGGTTTTGTGGGTTGGAGCCCCATCGGGCTCTGTGTTGACAATGCAGAGTCTGCTCGAGATTCTCTCTCTCCCTCTGTCTTTCTGTCCCTCCTGAACTCCGTGCTATCTCTGTCTCTCTCAAAATAAATAAATAAACTAAATATATGTATATGTGTGTGTGTGCGTGTGTGTGTGTGTGTGTATAACATAGTGGGAGCATAATAAATGCTGCCAGAAAAGGGTTGCAGTTGGTTAGGAGATAGGTGGGTAGGTGGTACTGATAAGCCTTTCTCCTGCAAGGCAACCTTGAAGTGCTTGGGTGCTCACAGAGCCCCTCACTGCCCCACCCCTAGTAGCCTCCATAGGGAAAGCATTTTTAAGAGTCAGCACCCCACTGTGTGTGTGGGGGGGGAATGCTGTTTTATAATGCTAGAGAAGAGCTCAGAAATTCAGCTCTAATCACACATTCAGAGAACAGTGTTGTGGCCACTCTGCAGGAGTTGGTCGCACCAACCCTGCCTATTGGCCAGCACAATCCAGAGTACACTGTGGAGAAAGAGCAAATTGCTTCTCTCCAGTGACTGCTTAATTTAAAAAAAAAAAAACTTTAACATTTACTTATTTCTGAGAGACACAGAGACAGAGCACGAGTGGGGGAGGGGCAGAGAGAGAAGGAGACAGAATCCGCAGCAGGCTCCAGGCTCTGAGCTGTCAGCACAGAGCGATGTGGGGCTGGAGTCCACAAACTGTGAGATCATGACCTGAGCCAAAGTCAGAAGCTCAACCAAATGAGCTACCCAGGTGCCCCAGCATGATTGATACTTATACCTTTCTATCTTCTAGATCAGAAGTCACCTAGGTGAGGGAAAATGAATAGGAGTAAGCCTCATGCAATTGTAAACCATCAGCCTAGAAAAACCGCAGAAGACTCTTTCCCACCTGAGTTGTTTGTTTAGCCTGATTTTGTGTGGTGTCACTTCAGTATGCCTGTGTAACCCACATGCTCATCATTTTCACTAACAAAGAAGTTTCACATTGCCTTCTATCGGTGCTTACGTAAATTATAAACACTAGCTTTTTTATTCAGTCTCTACAATGTAGCAGGCATAGTACTAGACATTTTGAATATATTATCATATTATCTCATGAAATTACTAAAATAATCCAATGGGGAAAATGTTTCCATTATAAAGGCAATAATATTGAGGCTCAGGAGGACAGGATTCCAGTCCAGGTCCGTTGACTAATAAATTCAAGGTCTGAATGCTTCTACCTATTTTAATCTATTCATGAAGCATTGTTTTGGAAGCCTCTGGAGTCCATCCCACCCCACCCAAAGGTTGAGGTCATTGTCAAAGACTTCCTCCATTTAATAACATTCACCTTATCTGCCAATTTTTTTCTTACTTCACAAGGGCTCCTGCTTACTCATCTTTTATTTTCCCCATCAAATGATTCTTTTTATTTTAGTCCTAGAAAAAACCCGCTGGTGACATGAGTCATTGTTGCAAGCCACTGTGACAATTCTCTGTGCTCCTCCTACAGAAACTGTTATCTAGCTCCTTGGGAAATTTTTTTCCATTTTCTCCAACTTGATTGTCCTTTCTCTGCCAAAGAATTTTCTGTTCCTACACAATAGAGATTAGGGGAAATCTCCTCTAAACTCTCTCTTGGATTCAGACAGAGCTGACAATATCTGAGCAGGTTTGGAACTCTTGGGAATGGTTTTTAAGGAGGGGATTTGCTTTAATGGTCCTTGCTTATTCCAGCCCCATCCCTACATTCAGGGCTTCTGCCCCCTCTTGATGGCCAAACACTGCCCTCTGGCTGCCCAGCAAAGCTTTGTTGGCAGGGCATGTTCAGTGCTTAGCTCATGGCCATTCCAAGTCACATATTCCAGATGTCATAGGTTGGTCAAGGTGTTTGCTGGAAGCAGTTAACTTGAGGACTGTTTATCAGATGGACCCTGGAGAGCTCCTGATCTCCTCCGTACCCTGGGTCCTTCCTGGCCTAGTTCTCTCTCTCTCTAGGCCTCAGTGCTAAGATGTTACCATAGGTCAGGTCCTGATGGAAACAATGGAATCAGTCTTGCTAAGGGTTGAGCTGTGTCCCCCACAAAATTCATGTGATGAAGCCCTCACCTCCAGTACCTTAGAATGTCATTGTATATGGAGACAGGGTCATTGTAGATGTAATTAGTTTCATTAAAGTTGGGTCATCCTGACATACGGTAGGCCCCTAATCCAATATGACAGGTGTCCTAACAAAAAATGCCTTGGGAAGAGATAGATACACAGGAAAAACACCATGTGAACACTGGAGTTATGCAGCCACAAGCCAATGAACTACCAGAAGCTTGGAGAAAGACCTGAAACAGATCCTTCCCTAGAGTCTCAGAGGCAGTGTGGCCCTGTTGACACCTTGATGTCAGACTTCCAGCCTCCATGACTATGATACAATACATTTCCGTTGTTTAAGCCACCCGGTTTGTGATATTTTGTTACAGCCTCTTGACTTGTGTTCTCTCTCAGCTGGGGTTCTCCCAGTACTCAAGATGTATGAACTCAGAACTATAAGGGAGTTGGGTTTTGTTTCATACACTGACATCTTTACAGACTTGCTTTGTTTTTACCCATTATCTACACACACTGACACCTCCATTCTTCCTCAAGCCTCCACCAATAGCTCCAAAAAGAGCTTTTACTTTTTGGCACTAAGGTAATGAAGAGGAGGGAAAATGGAAGCATGTACAAGAGATTCCTTCCCCGAAAACATTATGCCAAATGAAATGAGCCAGACATAAAAGGACAAATATTGCTTGATCCCACTTATATGTGGTGCCTAGAATAGGCAAATTCTATTTGGAGCTCCAAGGGTTGGGCGAGGGAGAAATGTGGAGTTACTGTTTAATGGGTACAGAATTTAGGATGATGAAAAGTTCTGGAAATGGAGAGTGATGGTATGACATTGTGAATGGGCTTAATGCCGCTGAATTGCACACTTAAACACATTTAAAAAATGGTTAAAATGGTAATCTTCATGTTGTGTATATTTTCATGCAATGGAAAAAAAATTACCAAAGGTAAAATCAGCATTTTTACTGATCCTATACAATTACAATTTTCTTTTCTGAGTTACTAAGATTAGTACCTTTGGGCAATTATGTAGGACAATTTGACTGATATTTGTACTGGTTGTTTTAATATAAATTCCCTGTTTTCTCTTAAAAAAAAAGAAGAGGGGGAATTCTGCTCTCAAACTTAGCTTCCTCTAACAGTGGCAATAATACCCCAAAGATTTTACTCTGTTAGCTTTCAGAGCCAGTCTTTTCAATGCCATCCCTGGAGGCAAAAAGACACATGATGCCTGAAGGGGGACACAGGGAGTAGATGTGGGAGAATGTGGGACGGACAGGGACCTGGGCTTCAGAGTGCTGGCAGCTGCCAAGTCTTTCCCAAGCTTGTATCTTCTTTGACCTTTCTGACCTGCTGTTGACTCTTCCGACAGTCACACTGATCAGGAGAGATGTGATTTTTCTGGGTCACCCATTGCTACTGTCATGCTGTCCACACCACATGCAGGACACTGGGCAGGCTGCAGGGGGAGCCCGTTTGCAGACACAGAGGGCCGCCTCTTCAATCTGCCGGGCTCCCAAGGGACTGATCTCAGCGAGGGTCAAGCACCAATAGCCAGCTTTCTCTCCCACCACCGTTTGGTTGGAACAATTATTATTATACATTAAATTACAAAAAATATAAAGAAAACTAAGAGAAAGAAAGAACTCAAGGTGCCAGGTGACTGAAGAGAAAATGGTATAGTGGGTGCCATGGGTGGTCTAAATGCTGGGGAATGGGAGAAGGAAGGAGAACTAGAGAGTTTCCTCTACACATTAGTGTTGTACGTCTTCCAGGAAAAAACAAGGCGGGGGGGGGGGCGAGTGGTGGCGGTAACATGTTGCAGTGCAGGAAAGGCTAAAATCATTGATTCCAGATAGTGGAGACTTAAAAGTGCAGGCAGTTTGATGTAAAACCAAGAGTGAGTGGACCTGAGGACCAGAAAGGAGGTATCAGGTGAGCAGAGGATGGTGGCAAAAGGGATGCCAGGTGGGCTGATGATGACACCTGAGACCATGGGCCATTCAGAGTCTAGTTACTGTGTTTGATGGTGCCAAGCCAGAGATAATAATGAGACTTTCTTTATAACCACCTATCTTTACATAGCTTGCTCTCTGGATAGGGTCGTGACTTCTGTTGGCCTGAGCAGGTGTTGCCTGGGAGGCCTTTGGAGGCACAGTAAAGATTAAGAGCTCTGGATTTCTGGGAGAGATAAGATCCTTATCCTTAGGGAGGGAGTTTTCTTCTCCATTGCCTTTGGTTTTGTAAAGCAGTGGGAAGTTACCTAAGTGGGAGCACTGAGCTTTCTCATGTAGGACCTGTTACAGATCTAGCTTCAGTGATGGCTACATTAAAGGTACCACAGTCCCTCTCATTCTGTCCTACGCCGGCCACGCCCCCACAACCTTCAGACAGCTCACATGCAAAGACCTTGGATTGCTAGTGACTTTTGTTCCTCATCCGCTCCCTTTCAACAAGGCAAAACTTTTAGTATATTTCAAAGGCAGCAGAAAGATAGCCACTCAACTACCTCCCAGTAACTCTAGGTCAGAGAAGGAATTTCATATAATAGGCTTAATGAGTTCAGAGATCAGGAGGGTCAACTGAACAAGTGAAAAGCAGAAACAACAGGAGTGCAGAGCAAGGGCAGCAGGTTGGGGGGGGGGGGAGGGGGCGGGCACTGGGAATCTCCTAGACTAGAACTACTGAACTCAGTCAACAGATAATGGTATTACCTACTGGCACATAACAGTAGTAGTAATAACAATAATAATACTTATATAGAATGTTCTTTACATATATTAACTTATATAATACAACAGTCCTGCAAGGTAGGTACTACCATAGTCCCCTTTTAAAGGTATAGGAAATGCAAGCACAGAAATTTTTAAGATGCAAATCAATAAAAACGCAAGTTCCAAAAAGCTTCCTTCCAAGAAGGATTTGTCTTTTTTTTATTTAAAAAATTTTAAAGGTTATTTATTTATTTTGAAAGAGAGAGAGTGTGCAATTGAGGGAGAAGCAGAGAGAAGGGAAGAGAAAAAATCCCAAACAGGCACAGTACTGTCAGCACAGAGCACAACACAAGGCTCAGTCCCACTACCTGTGAGATCCAGTCCTGAGCCGACATCAAGAGTCAGAGGATTAACCTACTGAGCCACCCAGGTGCCCCTATATTTTTAATTTAATTTAATTTAATTTTAATTCCAGTATGGTTAACATACAGTGTTTTATTAGTTTCAGAAGCATAATATAGTGATTCAATAATTCCATACATCACCCAGTGCTCATCACAACAAGTGCACTTTTTTTTAAGTGTATTTATTTATTTTGAGAGAGAGAGTGTGCAGGGCAGGATGGGAGGGGAGGAGTGGAGACAGAATCCCAAGCAAGCTAGAACTGGGGGCTCAAATTAATCATGAACCATGAGATCATGACCTGAACCAAAATCAAGAATTAGAAGCCTAACTGCTTAACTGCTTAGCTGACTGAGCCAACCAGGCACCCTGACAAGTGCATTTCTTAATCCCCCATCATCTATTTCACCCATCCCCCCAACCCACTTTTTCTCTGGTAACCATAAGTTTGCTCTGTTTCTTGGCTTGTTTCTCTCCCTTTCTCTTATTTTTTCCCCTTGCTCATTTGTTTTGTTTCTTAAATTCCACATATGAGTGAAATCAGATGGTGAGGGTCTTTCTCTGACTATTCACCACCACTATCCCAGTGCCTGGCACATAGTAGGTGTTCAATAATCATTTGTTAAATTAATAGTGAACTGGCCCAAGATTATGCAGATAACATAGCAGGGAAAGGACAGGAGTTGAGGTTTGATGGTTAATTACTGAATCAAACTGTCCTGGATGGACTTACAGGAGATGAGCTTTGTGTGTCTCTCTCAGCCTGAGTTACATCTGCTTGACAGACTCTGCCTTCACTCTCAAAGTTGGCTATCTGAGGAAACACTTCCTAACTCATTTTATGAGACCGACATCAATTACCCTAATACCTAAGGAGATAAAGACATTACAAAGAAGGAAAACTGAAGACCAATAAGTCTCATTAATATAGATGAAAAATTCCTCAAGAAAATATTAGCAAATTGAATCCAACAATGTAAAGAATTATACACCATGACTAACTGGATTTATTCCAGGTATGCAAAGCTGGTTCAACATTTAAAGATTAATCAATATAATCCACCACATCCACAGACTAAAGAATAAAAAAAGTTATATCAACTGATGTAGAAAAAGCATTTAACAAAATCCATTCATGATAAAAACTCTCAGTAAGCTAGGATTACAGGGAAACTACTCCAACCCAATAAGGAATATCTACAAAATCCACAGCTTAGATTCATCAGTGGTAACAAATGGGGGATATTGAAAATGGGGGAGGCTATATATGTGTAGAGGATAGGGGGGTTGTGGGAAATTTCTGTGCCTTCCTCCTAATTTTGCTGTGAACTTAAAACTGCTCTTAAAAAAATGAAGTCTATAAGTATGGTGATATCTTTCTAGATACAACATCTAAAATATGATCCATGAAGGAAATAATTGATAAACTGGATTTTATTACAATTAAAAATAAAATTTTTAATTTTATTGTAAACAATGTAATGTTTGACAATGTCAAAAAAAATTGAAGACAAGCCACAACTGTTAGATAATATTTGCAAAAGATACATCTGATAAAAGACCATTATCCAAAAACAAAGAACACTTAAAACTCAACAGTAAGAAACAATCTGATGAAAAAATGGGCCAAAGACCTTAAAAGACCCCTCCCCCCCAAATATACACAGACAGCAAATAAGCACATGACAAGATAATGCACATCACAGGTCATCAGGGAAATGCAAATTAAAACAACAATGAGATACCACGACACACAGAATTGCCAAAATCTGGAACACTGACACCACCACATGCTAGAAAGGATGCAGAGCAACAAAAACTCATTCATTATTGGTGGGAATGCAAACAGTACAGCCACTTCGGAAAGCAGTTTGGCAGTTTCTCACAAAACTGCTTTTACTATCTGGTCCAGTAATTGTGCACCTTGTTATTACCCAAAGGAGCTGAAAACTTATGTCCGCACGAAAACCTGCACATGGATGTTGTAGCAGCTTCAGTCATAATTGCCAAATCTTGAAAGCAACCAAGATGTCGTTCAGTGGGTGAATGGATAAAGAAACTGTGGTATATACAGACAATGGGATATTATTCAGCGCTAAAAAGAAATAAGGTATCAAGCAGTGAAAAGACACGGAGGAAACTTAAATGCATATTACTGAGTGAAAGAAGCCAGTCTGAAAAGGCTATATACCACATGGCTCCATTATACAGCATTGTAGAAAAGGCAAAATTATAGTGATAGTAAAAAGATCAGTGGTTGCCAGGGACTTGGGGGTAAGGAGGAGGGTAGAAGAGGTGGAGCACCGATGATTTCTCAGGGTGATGAAACTACTCTGTACAATAACTGTACTTGTGCATACATAACATTGTGCATTTATCAATTCTATAGGACTTTATAGCACAAAGAGTGAACCTTAATGTATGCAAACTTTTAAAAAATGATGTAGAAGTCAGGGGCTCCTAAGATGAAATCCAGAATGTGACAAAATAATCTAACTGTATTACAAACGTATGAAATAGCTTCAGTGAAGGGAGTGGGGGTTTCGGTACTGATTCAGGTGTCTTTGGAAATGAGTGGAGTCTGTAAGACGAACAGAAAATAAGTTGTACATAAATATTATACGGTGTTCACAGGAACTAGGAGGGGAGGATCCATGTAATAGTGGATAATCATGTTTAGTTAAACATGTGTAGTTTAATATAGATTCAAATGGTCACATATAGAACTATTTATAAACATCTCTATAGACACTTAGTTCACACACATCTATTTCTCTGCTCTGTAACCTGAGAGAACCTCAAAACATCCCAGTAGCAGCAAATGTATCTAGCACCAGATCTTTATTTCTCATACTATTCCCTTCCCTTCCCTTCCCTTTTCTTTATCCCCCACAAGGTAATGATTCCTGGGGCTCCTTGGGGAAATGGCTGATCCTAACCCTGGGGCAGGAAATATACAAGATAAGCCAGGGTCATTTTGCAGTTCCAAAAAAGTAAGGAAACACACACACATGCTAGAGATAAAAACCAAACTCCACAACAATGAGCTATGCCAAAGAGATACAGGGGTCAAACTGAAAGAGGTCCTAATGGCCAAGGTTGGAACAATTTGAGCAACGAAATAAAGTAGTACATTGGATTATAATGCAAAGAATAAAATAATTATCCACAAATCCATATTTATATAAAGAAATTATTGAGTAAATGAGAGGGAAGAGAGAAATCTCCTGGGCAGAAGAAATCCAAATGATTTATGTAGATACTCCACCCTCGAACTGAAAACATACTCCCCCTCCCTCAAGTGTAAGGACTTTCTTCAGAAAAGCACTGCATGGAAAGGAGGCACAAGAGTAACTTCAGTGGAGACACCTGACAAACACTACCTCAGCCAGGCGATCAAGGTCAACATCAACAGAGATCAGTCATTTGACAGCAAGTACCCCTAATATAATGAGAATGGCACTTACCTTTTTTGATCTTCCTCAATACTCATAAGCCCAGTCTAACCATTAGGAAAACATTATGGGCTCCTGGGTAGTTCAGCTCAGGTCATGATCCCAGAGTCCTGGGATGGAACTGCAAGGGGCTCCGTGCAGAGCAAGGAGGCTGTTTGGGATTCTCTCTCTCTCTCTCTCTCTCTCTCCCTCTTCCTCTCTCTATCTCTCTCTCTCTGACTCTCTTGCCCTTTTCCCAACTTGCATGTGCCCAGGAGCACACTCTGTCTCAAAAAAAAAAAAAAAAAAATCAGACAAATCCCATTTGAAGGACGTTCTACAAAATACCTGACTCCTCAAAATTTTCAAAGTTACCAAAAACAAGAAAAAAACTGAGAAATTGTCACAGCCAGGAGAAGGCCAAAGATATGTGGAAGCTAAATGTAAAGTGGAGTCCTGGATGGGGTCCTGGAACAGGGAAAACCTGAAGAAATCTGAATACAGACTAGTTTTAGTTAATAATAACATATCAATATTGGTTAAACAACAAATATACAATATTAATGTAAGATGTTAATAATCAGGGAACTTGGGTGTAAGGCATATGAGGACTCTCTGTACTATCTTTGAAAGTTCTCTGTAAATCTAAGACTGCTCTAAAAAACAAAGTTAATTCAAGTGTATTTTAAAAATGGACTGCTATTCTGCCTTCCCAGATGCTCTACTCTTTGCAACCTGGGTGGGAAGAGGGAGGGAAGCTTTGGGGAGCACAGAGCTGGCGGTCTCCTGGGAACAGACTGAATTTCAGGTTACCGGTGTGAAAACCCCAGCCTGAACCCAGCGCCTTCCCTGCACTGGCCGGGCTGGTGCGCATGCGGACGCAAGCACGCGCTCTCCACAGGCTGCGCGCAGAGAGCCCTGTCTGAGCGCTGCGGTCAGCCGTAGCCTGGGGCGCACGGTGCTGTGCCTGGCGGCTCTGGGCTGGGCTCTTCCTGGCCTGTCCTTCACGTCCCCATGGGTTTCCTTGCCTGGCTTTCTTAGGCACTTGGTTCTAACTTTTCAAATCCCCAGCTCTCTCTAGAGGGTGCAGACTCACCACCCTACCGAGCAAAGCCCAGTCCTGAGAAAAATCCGGGGAAGGGTTGAGCTCAGAAGCTAGGGGCTCATGGTAAAAAAGAGGGGAAAGGGGGGCATCTTCTGTGCCCCAGTTCAAAGCCACAGTTGGGAGGACACGCACTTCACTGCCTCCCAGGCGCATTGGGAGGGAGGGAGCCAGATAGCCAGCCTTCTAGAAACAGAGCGATAAGCGCAGGGATTTGCAAGTGTTAAGAGAAGCGTCTGGGTGGGGAGAGCAGAATAACTACATAAAGTTATGAGGGTGAGGAGGGGTTGCAGATTCAATGTCAAGCTTAGGAATACCCAGGGCATTGCAGATTCGCCAAGTTTTTGTAGCAAGGAAACGGCTGACTTTAAACTAGGAGGCAAGTGTTGCCAGAGTGCGATTTTGGAGAGGTGGCGGCTAACAGCGCGCTCTGGAAAGCTGAGGGCTGGCATGAGATGGTGCTTGCTGGAGAGAGGGAAGATGCGAGACAGAACCCCACAGCCTACTAACAGATGCCACAGGGAGGGGTGGAAACAGCCTGGAACTGGTGTCACCTCCCCCAGTGAGTGCCAGAAACCCCCGGTGAGGCGTTAGACCGAAGCCGCCGCCTGGGCTCGGCACGGGTTGCGCCCTGTCCTCTCCAGCTTTACGCACGAGACTGTCTTGTCTTCTGGCCCCTTGAGGAGGGCAGGGGAATTCCAGCCACCTCTCCGGAGGACAGATCTTTTCCCACAGCCACTGGGCTTCATCCTAGGAGGTCCTGAGGGCAGAAGACGCCAGCAGTTAGGGCTCTGCAGCAGGGTGAGAGACAGGCTGGAAAGGCCACGGGTGGCCTGGAGAGGGGCGCGCAGCCTGGCTGGCGGGTGGCAAGACCTCTGAGTTAATGTATAATTTCGAGCAGATGGCGGGGGCTGGTGGCAGCCTGGGCCTAGCTAATGAGGGACAATTAGCCCCAAACCTGGAGGGGGAGGTTGAGAGAGTCAGACAGTGAGGGCAGATATTTGCTCCTCAAACAGTCTGGTGCGCTGGGGAGAGGGCTGAGTGGCTGAGCCTTTGGGCTGGCTAGGCCCCCCTGCCAGGGCCCTTCCTCTCTTTTCCCTCCCCCCATCATCTCTGGGTCGAAAGCCTCTGTTTGTTCAGACCCAAGAGCGCGTTGTAAAGGCGGGGGGGAGAGGGTGGTTTATGGGGGAAATCGCTGCCACCACCATCTGCCAGGGCTTGTCCCTTCTCCCCCTGATACCCCTATCTCCACCCTCACGCAGCTGTCTATGAGAATAGCGGGTCAGGACCTGGAGGCTTGAGTCCCCAGATCAGGGGCACATGTGGGGGGAAGGGATGAGACCGTAAAGGAGAACTGAGAGCAGACCTACCACAGGACTTCCATGAGACCCTCTCTCACCCAGGCATGGCTGAGTAGAGGGAGCACTGGTCCCAGCTGCCCAAGGATTGAATGGTTTCTACAGGCACTAGCCTATGTGCTGTCCTGCCCATGGTGCTGAAGCCATGTGCTGCAGTCTCCCCCATGGCCCAGGGCTCTAGGCCAGCCTGAGGGTGCTGAAGGAGGCTGGAAAGGAGGGGAGTACATATGAGGGTAAGATAGAAAAGCCATTTCTGTGATACATTTGGCCCTGTTTTAAGAACAAGTGTTCCCAGCCCTAGGATCAAGCTGAATGTAGAACACCCCACCCCATTCCTCCCCAAGACCTGAGCGCTGGCCAGCAAAATCCATTCTTCCACCCTCTGGGTCTAGTCTTATTGCCCTGCACCCTGTTTACTTTCAGCCTGACTTCTGAGAGGGTTTTACCAAGTCCAAGGTATGGAATGGACCCAAAGGACTTTCCATGTTGAATCCTTCATGAAGGACCTGCCCAAGACTATGGTGGCCATGAAGCTTCCATCGCTAGGCTGTGTTTCACTTCCAGCATCCCACTCCACAAGAGCCACCTACCCAGCTACTGGTTCCCCCACCAGTCCCAACAATGATCCACATAGCCTTTGGTGTTCTCTATGGGAACAGGGGTGTCATTCACAACATAGAGTTTAAAAGCACCAAATCCCTAGTAGGTTGGAGCCTGATAACATCCAGAGATGGAAGAAGAAAAACAAAGCTGCATACCTCATAAACATCCCGCCTTCTTCCTAACTACGCTTAGAGGCTCATTACCACCACCACTGTTGCCAGGGTTCTCGAGTTGAAGGTGCCCCTATTTCTAGGCAAAAATTCACCCTTGGTGTCACTTCAGCCAAGGAGCCAACTGGAGCGCTGGTGAAGATGCTCTGTGGAGAGAGCTGGTGCTATATGACACATGCTTTTCTACATGTACCATCATTCTCTCTGAGAGTTAGGGGCCAACTCAGCCAGTATTCAGTATCCGTCTATATACCCATTTCTCTTTGATAGTAATACACACAAGACCCAGGAGTTGACCCCAGACCCCTGGCATGTGTACTCTGGCTGGGAAGCCCTCTGTGGTTCTGGAAGTCACACTTGGGCTTCTGCGCATTCCAAGCCTTCAGGAGACAGTCTGAAATTCCCCCGTTTCCATATTCTCCATTGCCTTCAGGAGTACTGGCCCCTAGATGGGTGCATTCCGGGTCCCGGGGACCTGCATGAGAGATGGCTCTGTACCTGCTTTATGGTGGCAGGTAGACACTGGATGGGCTCTGAGGATTCCCATGGAAGGACAGAATGGATCTTTGGCTGTGGTTTGCTCTGCCTTGGGGCCGGTGTCTGTCAGCCCCATGCACACCTCCCTCCTCCTCTCTCCTCTGCTCATGGCCTGTGACATCACTGGCTGCTCCCAGAAGGCTGCCCTCTGCTCCTGAGCACGGGCTCTCTGTAGCTCTGGACCCCCTGGCAAGACTGAAGCAGAAGCAGAGTGGAGGCTGTGGCTGGGACCAGACCACCATCACCCCTGGCACCTGCAGGGGGCTCAGGAGCCCAGCATAGGAGACTGAGACCCTCCCACTGAAGCTCCCACCTCATTGCCTCCACACAGGTAGCTCACCTACAGGCTCATTGTCTGCTCTGCCTCCCATGCTGTCTCCATGTCTTTGTGTGGCCAAGCCAACTTCTCTCCTCCTCTGTCTTTGCAGCGTAGCACCTTCCTGCCTCTCCAACTCCCTATCCTGCTTTCCCAACTTGTGAGCACCAGTTCTTTTATCAGACAAGTTATTATGAGTGCCAGGAAGGAGTGGGTGGCTGCTGGGAATGGGGTTTCTGTTTGTGCCTTTTGCATTTGGAGATGATTTAAGTTTGGATATGGAACCTGAGTCTCCACTTCTCCTCTGGGCTCTGGCCACTTAGAGGGGACACAGTCATTTCAAAGGCTTGGCTGGTATCTTGAGCTCCCATATCCCACTGCCCTGGCAGAGCCCTTTACAATCCCAGCTTGACTCTCCTGTCTCCATTGCTTAGCTGGCAATCCCACATACAGAAGCAGGGTTGGGGGCTCCTTTGTGCCAACAATTAGAATTGGAAATTTTGTCTTCTGGTGAGGGACTGGCTTCTAACCCTTCCTGGAGCTTTATTCCTTGGGTGGTCCCTGATTTGTGGGAATGCCTCAGCTTTCTTTTTGGAAAGATCTCTGCCTTCTTTCCTGACTTTCTGGGAAGATGAGAACTTGAAGGGGAATGTGTCTCTACCCATCTGGAGAGGAGTGAGTAAAAGCCAGTTCAGCCACTGAGTTGAAAAGCGGCTCCGGGTGCCATAATCCACGAGTTCCTTGTTTCTCCTGTGCTTTTCTCCTCTTTCCAGCTGCACTGTGATCTCTTGGAGGACAAACCCTTGTTCCTTTTCTTTTCATTCCCTTAATCCTGAACAACCAGCAGTGTGCTGATGGTTAATACTTTATTCAGCAAATCATTGCAGATTAGTTAACTGAGCCAAGATGGCATAGTTATCACAGGAAAATTCTATGCACAAGCTATTTCCTGGGGTCACCTCAGTCCTGCTGGGGTTCTAGGCATGAAAGGAGGTGGTTTCAACTCCTGTTGCTTGCTGATGAAAGCAAGAGAGACAAAGCGTCCCTTGCTACTCAGAGAGTCTCTTCTTCTCACAATTCTGTGTTAGTGACCATGCAGCTCTCTCCTGCTCCTCACTCTCTCCCTTCAACATGCTTTCTGTTAGTTCAGTGAGTAAATGTCTGATCCCAGGGAATTGGTCTCTAAGAGTGAAGCTGCCTCACTGCGAGATCTAGAACTCTCCAGAGTTAATAAGAACCAATGACCCCAGCAGGTTAGAGATGCATCTTCTGAGAGAAGCCAGTAATTCATGCTTGTTCATCAATACTTCCAGTGTGTGGGACCAGAACCTTGAAGGGTGGGGTGGAAATGAGCCCCTGTGTTTCCCCAGAGGTTTCTGGAGAGTACAAAAAAAAAAAAATCAGGAGGAAGACCCTCTCCTGAAGTTTTCTGAGGAAAGCTTTCTGGTAGGTCGTTTGGAGAAACTAATCTTAATAGCTTCCTGATAGTGAAGGCAGAGTCTTGAACCTGGTCTCTAGCCTCAGACCAGGGCAGTTGGGATCTTTGGTCACTGATGCCCTCTTCTGGCTGGGCAGAATATTCTAAGTTTTGGGGTTTGACCCTACTGAGACTAAACTTAGGAGGCCCAAGTGCTAAGAAGGCTTTTGAGAGATCAGAGACCACAGCTGGCCATTTGCAAAAGGGAAAGCCTGAGCATTTGGAAGCATAAGCCTTTTTCACCTCCCCGAGCTCTTATAATATATGTGTGAGCAATGAGAACCCTCTCACCCTCCAGACCCTTATCAGGCCATCCAGAAAGATCCAGTCCTCTGTTGGCCCTGTCATGTTTTAGTTCCTCACAGAAGGGCATAAGTAAAGAGAATTTGGATTTTCTCAGCAAACCTTCTGGCAGCTTTTAGAAACATGGCCCTCTATCACAAAACACTCTAACCCAAGACCCTTCTGAGCAAGAGACTTCATCCAAATAACCTCGATCATTGTAGACTGGGCTCCAAGACCAAAGAAGGAGCTCCCAGGAGGAACCCCTCTCCCCAGTCTTCCCAGTTCCTGTCCTTCTGTGAGAAGTGTCAGCCTGGAACATGCAACAGGATGGTAAGACACCTGGGAGAAGTGAGAAGAACAGGTTGGTGCAAGGAGGGAAGGAATATCTCAGGGTCCTGCTTCCATCTGCATGGTTTCCTGCCCTTGGCCAGTGTTCTGCAGGAGCTCGGTTCAGTCACTCCCTCCCTGCTCCGCTCTGCTTCCCTTAGATCACTAGGGTCAGCACAAATGGCCCCAAAGCAAAGACTCTCCTATGAGCCACCTCCTAAAGAAAGTGGGAACCAGGGGACCCTGGGAGCAGAAGGGGAGCAGTCCCCTAGGGAGGGGACTTTCTCTGTGGTAGGAAACCAGACTGGAGGGGCCTGAGTAACCCCCAGCCCCCTTCAAGAGGGTCCTCCCTGCCACAGGTGGGGTGGGGAGGGGGAGATGTGTCAATGCCTCCTTCTCATGCTCAGGGATCAGCAGTGTGAATCAACTGGGGGGGCTTTTTGTGAACGGCCGGCCCCTGCCCCTGGACACCCGGCAGCAGATTGTGAGGCTGGCAGTCAGCGGGATGCGGCCCTGTGACATCTCACGGAGCCTTAAGGTAGTGTGCTTTACCCGGTGATGGGGACAATGGGGACAAGGAGCAGGACAAAGCACCCTCTTAAGGCACGTCTGAGGCTGTTGCAGACTCTGAGGGCTGTTGGGGGTTGGGCTACTTCCTATAAAACCCTCTTGGGGTCTGGGATGGGGAGCTTCAGGCTCCCAAAGGTGAGGCTGAATTCTTAACTCTGCAGCCTGGTCCACTAAGTCTCACTTTGCCTTGGAGCCTCCTGCTGCCCCAGGGACACTCACCCTCTGCCAATATACCTTACCTGTCCCTGCTTCTCTCCTGATCCAGGTATCTAATGGCTGTGTGAGCAAGATCCTAGCCCGTTACTACCGCACAGGTGTCTTGGAGCCCAAGGGGATTGGGGGAAGCAAGCCCCGTCTGGCCACACCCCCTGTGGTGGCTCGAATTGCCCAGCTGAAGGGTGAGTGCCCTGCCCTCTTTGCCTGGGAGATCCAACGCCAGCTCTGTGCTGAAGGGCTTTGCACCCAGGACAAGACTCCGAGTGTAAGTGCTCTCCCCTCCCTGTACCAGGGCTGGCGAACAGGCTGTCTATGAAGAAGATCCCTTCTTACTTGGCAATGAGGCCATTTCAGGCTGGTGGGGCAGGGTTGCTGGGCCCCCTTCTGAAAAGTGGGAGTGGTGAGACCGGAGAGAAGAAGAAAGTGGGGGAAGAGAGGAGGCCTCCCTGGGAAAGATGTGTGGGCCCGGACAGAGGAGAGAAAGGCTACTGGGGAAATATCCTCAGGTTACAACCCTGGATCTGTGCACCATCTCCCCACTCAACATCCTGATACCCCCAGGTCTCCTCCATCAACCGAGTCCTGAGGGCACTACAGGAGGACCACCGACTGCCCTGGGCACAGCTCAGGTCCCCAGGTGGGTTTTGGAGCTGCAGACGTAGGCATTTTACAGGAATGATCAGAGCAAATGGAAGCATCTTACAGTTTGCAAAGCCCTTTCCTGTTGTTTCCTGGCTCACCCTCACTCACGACAAGACAATAAGGAGGGCCTGGCAAGGAGGCCTGCTCTCTTCTGGCAGAAGAGAACTGAAGCTTAGAGAAGAGAAATGGCTTACCCAAGGTTACCAGCTAGTTGTCGGCTGGTCCTGGAACAGAACTCAGGTCCTCTGGCCTCTAGGTTCACAGGATCTGCTGAGGAAACGGCGGGGCCAGACTTCCCACACCCTCCCTATGCCTCATGCACAGCTCTCAGAGTGCCCTTCATGTTCTGTGGGATCATGCAAACCTGGACCAGCCTTGCTGCTGTTTCCCCAAACACTAAGCATGCACTCGACCATGGCATTGGGAATGCCTCCCACGAAGTGCCCACTTAGTAACCTCCAAGAAACTGTGAATGCCCTATGAGCATGGTTCTGCTCTTGTATCCACGTTGTCCCTTATCCATAGCCCCAGGGCCTTGGGAACCTCATCTGATGAGAAGAATCACCATCACAAACCACAACAAGCCATTGTTCCCCTTTACAGATGTGACTCCAATTCCTCATACTCCCCATAGTGGGTGTGAGGTTCCCCGTGGTCCCCACCCAGGGACTGGCCACCGGAATCGGACCATCTTCTCTCCGGGCCAAGCTGAGGCGCTGGAGAAAGGTGCCAGGGCTGGGGCAGACAGCAGGTGAAAGGGTGCTTGGTGTGACATATGTCATGGCCTGTGGACAAAGGCTGAGAAGTGGAGGCTGTGGGTAGCCCCGCTTTAGGGAGGAAGGTAGTTTAAGGTCATAACAGGTGGAAGTGGGGCCTGAGGGGGAGACCCATGCCTTGCTCCTCTCCCCATAACCTTACTATTTGAGACCTGATCTCTGTAGAGTTCCAGCGTGGGCAGTATCCTGATTCAGTGGCCCGTGGAAAGCTGGCTGCTGCCACCTCTCTGCCTGAAGACACGGTGAGGGTGAGTGAACTCTGCCACACAAGGTGCACAAAATACAAGAACAATGACTCTGTGCTGAGGTGGCTTTGGGTTCTGGTGAGGTGGGGATGGGATGAAAAAAGTGGAAAAAGATTTGTTTATAGAAAAAAATCAGACATAAGACCCTCCTTGTTCTCCTTCTGCTGATTGCTCTCCTCTCTTCTCAACTCCAAGCCTTTGAAGTGAGGAAGGGGACAGAGAATAAAGGCCAGAATAGAGAGGGAGGACATCAGGTCTGAGGAAGGGTCTGCGCTCTGAGTCCAGACCAGAAACATGTGATAAGAGCAGTAGGTGCCAGGAAGTGAAGAGCACAGCCAGCTACACTATTCTGCTCTCCCTCAGGTCTGGTTTTCCAACCGAAGAGCCAAATGGCGCCGACAAGAGAAGCTCAAGTGGGAAATGCAGATTCCAGGTCATTTCCCTGCACATCCATCCTTCTGTCCATGTACTCATCGACCTACCCATCCTTCCATCCATCCATGTGTGCATGGATCTATCCATGCATCCACTCACCTATCCATCCATCTACTCATCCATCTGTCCATCCATCCACCCAACCACCTGTTCATCCACCCACTTACCTATCCACTTCTCCATCCATCCATCCATCCATCCATCCATCCATCCATCCATCCATCCATCCACCAAACATTTAGTTGGCATCTCCCATGTGCCAGACCCTGTGTTAGATGCTCGGCATTCAGAGTCTCTGGTCTTTAGGTCTGCACTACCCCCAGTTTACCATCCCTGATCTTTAATCCTTCTTCCCCAGTCTCCCAAGGCTGTGCCTTGGGAAGGAAGGCAGTTTAGGGTTATAGCATCCATCTCCTCCCATCCCTGCCAGAAGTTGCCATCTTTCTTAGAACCTCCCTGCTTCTCACCACTACTCTCTGTTCCCCAGACCTATTCCTCCTTCTGAGTGGATCTACTCTCACCTTGTAGGTGCTTCCCATGTACCGACTGTGCCCAATGCCTCCCCTGGGATCATCTTTGCACAGGTATCCAGCACGAGAGGGAAGTTCATCAATTAGGAAGACATGGGACTCACTGCTTCTCCCAATTCCTGATGCTCCTGGTTCCTACAACACACACTTCAGAAAACACCATGCTCTTAGTCTACTATGTGAATGGTGCCCTCTAGAGTTGTGCAGGAGACAGTCGGAGGCAGGGGGGCAGACTTGGGGCCCCAGTTCTGCTAAATAGGAGGCATCACTGACAGCCGAGGATCCCCTCTTGCTTTTTGTAGCAGCTCCCTGGGAGTGTGCCCTCAGCCGTCCTGCCTACCCTGGAATCCTTGGGTCCCTCCTGCTATCAGCTGTGCTGGGGGACAGCACCAGACAGGTGTCTGAGTGACAACTCACCCCAAGCCTCTCTCAAGCCCTGCTGTGGTAAGAATCCACAGGCCAGGCCTCACCCCTGTGGGGTGTGGGGAAGGCTTACTCCTTGACCCTCAAGAGGGCATGGATCTCCAGTTGGGGTTATCAAAGGAACTTTGATACAGCTTTCTTCATTCTTTGCATGGCCTACAAGTTGGACATTAGCCCCTCATGGGTCTATAGTTCCACTGACAGACATAGCAGGAAAGGGGATTGGGATTGGGATGTGAGTATATATATCCAGGGTAGAGAACTGATATCTGTCCCTCTCCGCACCAGTGACTTTGGGAGGTGGGGTGACAGCAACAAATCCAATCTCACCCTCTCTCTGTCCCTGCAGGCCACCTGTCTCCTGCAGCTCAACTCCCTGGATTCAGTACTGCTTTGCCATCCTTACCCTTCCTTCCACTGCCTCCATGGCCAGTCTTGGTGCCCCTGTGGCCTTGCTCTGGTCCATCTCCCCACTCCTGCAAGGCCTGGAATGAGGGAGGAGGGCCAGAGTGGAAAGGAGATGGGGTGGGGAGGATCTAAGATCGTCCTGCCCAAGCGGACTACGGGTTCCTTCTTCTTGTGACTCTTCCTTCTCATCTGCGGACCTGGTCTGGTCCTGCCTCTCTGCCCCTCCTATGCGGCACCTGGTTGGAGGACCTGGGAAAACCATGCGCACCCACTTCTCACACCGGTCTTGAATGGCCTCTAGTTGGCAGGAATAAAAACTTTTTTTTAAAATTAGCAGTACTTCCTGTTTGTGTTTTTCCCATGAATAGTCACACACCTACCCCTGCTTTTAATAACGATATAGTTTGCTCTCTATCATCTATCTAGCTGTCTTTTATCCTCCTCTCTTCCAATCTATGTATCTATCTGTGTGATCTATTTATATATTTATAACTATGTATGCATTTAGCTGTCATCTACTTAATGTATCTATATGTTTATGTAACTATCTACCCAATCTGTCTAATCTATAGTCATCTACTTGTGTGTATATATATAGATATATATATCTACATATGTATTTGGACACTCATACACCAACATTATGTCCCCCCTCCCCCCCACACACACTAATAGTACATCATGGCATGTCACTCTTAAGTCCCAACAGGTATCTCCAAAAATAAGGAACGTTTCTTTCATAACTACAACACCATTACCACATCTAAGAAAATTTACAATAATTCCTTTATCTAAGAAAATAGACATTACTTCCTTAATTGCATGTGTATTTTTTGCAAAGCAGCAGGATGGAAATGCCATTTTTCATATTCTGTTTGTCCCTTCATACATACTCCTGGGGCATATTTGCTTGCTTCTTCTTGGCAGTAAGTTTTAAATCTTCTCAGTTTTGTCTCCCTGCAAAAAAAAATCTGGCTCCCCCTGGGAAGCCTTAGTATGCAGGGAAAGAGGGGGAATATGAGGAGAATGGGATGAAGACAGTGATATTTTGAACGGGGATGGGCTCATCCCTCCAAATTCTTTCCCATTTGAAGAGCCAGGGATGGAATAATGGCTGATGGTGCAAAGCAGGACAAAAGGAGTGGGGTGAAGTTTGTTGTCTCTCATCTGGGAGGGTTACTCATCCAGAAGTTATCTTAATCAAATACTCTGGAGCTGTGCTCTTCAATAAGTAGCCACCAACCACATGTGGCTATTTTAATGTGATTAAAATTAAGTCAAATGCTGGGACACCTGGGTGGCTCAGTCGGTTAACCAACTGACATCTGGTGGTTCACTAATGTGAACCCTGGGTCGGGCTCTGTGCTAACAGCCTGGATCCTGCTTTGGATTCTGTGTCTCCCTCTCTCTCTGCCCCACCCTCGCTTGCACTTTATCTCTGTCTCTGTCTCTCTCTCAAAAACAAATAAAACAATAAAAAATTTTACGTAAAATGAACAATCCAACTCCGCATTCCCACTAGCTATATATCAAATGCCTAAAGGTCACAGGTGTCCCCTGGCTGCTGTATGAGACAGTAAACATTATAGAACATTTACATCAGCACAAAATTTTCTATTGGGACAGCATAGCTCTAGAATGAAATTCTAAGGGTAATGGAGCATACCCTGCCTCTGCCCTGCTGACAGACTGCCTAGGTAAATGGGTGAGGTTTTGTGGGATGACAATCTGCACAGTACAGTCTGAGAACAAGCCATTCATTCAACTATAGGACTGATGTCAGCAATGTAGGGAGCTGTCAGCTGAGGCCCCATGGTCAAGCACATTCAAGTGGAGGATGGGTGACCACTTGTGGGAATGGGGCATAAGAGACAATGTGTGTGTCTCCATCCACATGCATGCCCATGCATCTGAGTTTGTATATGCATTTATGGAATGATGAGGAAGAGATTCTGCCTTAAATGACCCCCAAGTTCCTATCTCTCTAAAGAGTGTATTCCACTCCGTATCTTTGGCCCGTTCTTAAAGTTCTCTGGGAAAGGACTGCCCTGGTCTCTAGTGTTCTCAGGCTTCACTTACTAGATAAAAATTTGTACAAAAGTCCTTCATAGCTCCTGAGGAGACACATACTTACAAAAACCTGAGGTCATTTTCCTCTATGCAAATGGAACCTCTCTCATGCTGTGGTTTGAGCTTCTTTTCTCAACAGATTTAAAAACCAGGCACTCTTTATAGTGTGGTGCAATTTTCCCAGAGTAGGGGGGGCAGGCATCACTGTTGGTATCGGAGAGCATTTTAGGAGGCAGGTAGACACTGCGTTAAATAATATTGAGTCAGAAATGAGAAAATTATTTCCCTTTTGACTCCCTTTCAATTCTAACTGCATCAAAGAGGAGAAGCTTTCATTTTGGTCCTAGTCTTTAGTGCCTCTCTAACAGTCGTTAATTTTTTTTTTTTTTTTAATGAGGGAAAGGGACCCTCAGGTTCTGAGTCTTGGACAGGGGAGGGAAATCTAACTAGGGTATGCTAACATCATTTCATTTTTATTTATTTATTTTGAGAGAGGGAGAGCATGAGTGGGGTGGGGGGCTGAGATAGAAGGAGAGAGAGAGAATCCCAAGCAGGCACAGTGGGCACAGAGCCTGATACAGGGCTTGAGCTCATGAACTGTGAGACCATGACCTGAGCCAAAATCAAGAGTCATATGCTTAACTGACTGAGCCACTTAGGTGCCCCTCACTGTATTTATTTATTTAAAAAACTTTTTTAATGTTTTATTTTATATTAGAGAGAGAGACAGAGAGAGACAGAGCATGAGCAGGGTAGGGGCAGAGAGACGGAGACAGAATCTGAAGCAGGCTCCAGGCTCTGAGCTGTCAGCACAGGGCCCGATGTGGGGCTCAAACCCAGGAGCAGTGAAGTCATGACCTGAGCCGAAGTAGGATGCTCAACTGACTGAGCCACCCAGGCATCCCTCATTGTATTTATTTTTAAGGTCACTTTCTATTCATGGTAAGTGATTCTGGTCTTCCATTTTATGATAGTGATTAAAATATTCCTTTCATATTGATAGAGAATATGGTAGGTAGATGAAGGCCAAAGTTTTACAGACAGTACAAGAATGATGGTCATTTTGGAAGTTGTGTTTTGACAGAAAGAGTAGTGGACATTACAGTCCATTCTAATTGAAGAATTGAGTCAGAGACCCTAGTCATGGGACCTTGGGCAAATCACTTCAGCTCCCTATAAAAGGTGGGCAGTGTTGGAGAAAGTACCCAACTGATGAGATCAAAGGTAATGATAAGGTGGAATAACTGGTAAACCTTAGGGGGGTGATGCTGAGGGGGAGTGCTATGCCAGCATAAGGTGCTATTACCATTGCCCTGTGCCCATAGGATTAATAATTCTTCATTCTTTCAAAACTGAAAGGGCATCTAATCATATCTAGATTCTTAATCCTTCAGGGCAAAACTGGCTCCTCATTGGATCACTGGAAAAAGTCTAGTGATTCTGGTGGGAATGGGGAAGATCAGTGGAAGAACTGGTTACCATTTGGTGCCGCCTCTTCTGGATAGAACTTGGAGTGGCCTGGGTCCTCAGTCTCCACCCACATCCAGATTCCTATTCTGTACTGAGTCATATGCACACCAGGGTCTTGGGGGTGGCCTTTTTTGATGTATTGTTGCTCGAAACAGGTGTTTTGCTAAACTGGGTAGGGAAAGTTGTGTAACAGATATTCTCATGGATCTTGACTCTGGGGTTCCTGTTGTGTTTAGTGTAGTAGTTTCTCCTGGAGGATTTGGATTTCCGTAGGTAGCATCCCATTGACCTGGGAAGGGAAGAGGAAACAGAAACCTTCAGTCAGTCATTTGCTGATCTTGGACTTTTAGGAAAAATCTCATAAGACCATCTGTGAAAAGAGACAATAAAATGATTTGTCCCATTTTTGATGAGGGATCACATAGATGTATGTGAAGTTAAGTTGTAGGAAAAGACGGTAAAACTTATTTTGTAAATCAAATTAATGGCATGAACATACCATCAGGGTTCAAAGGGATACTAAATTCAACAGAAAAGATTTACTAAGAGTTCAACAGGATCAGGGAAGACTTCTGATAGAGTAGAATCCACTAGGTGTCAGGCTGTCTACTAAGCATTTTATAATCATTAGCTCATGTGACACAACAATCCCATGAGATAGATATTATATTCCCATATTATCCACAAGGAATAAGCTTTGTGAGGTTCATTTCTCCAGGGTCAAATATCAAGCTAAACTGATAAAAATCTAATTAGAACCCAGTTCTGAGTTCAAAAATGAGCTCTTAACCATTATGATACACTGTCTATTGAAATGTCAGGCTGGAAGAGCCTGAGAAGTTTAGTTAAACTGAAACCCTTCATGTAACAGATAAGAAAGCAAGCCCAGTGGGATTTCATTTGATTTTTCTAGCATGGCCATAGTAAAGGGTTTGTATAGAAAACTGGTAGAAAATGGAAGAAAGAAGTGAACTTTTATTAGGAGTCTATATCTAGATTCATATTGTCACTTAACCTTCACACTACCCTATGAAGTAGATATTCTCATTTTACAGATAGGGAAACCAACGCCTAGAAATGTTAAAGCAATCCTCCAAAGTTCCAGGTTTATATGATATCAAAACCAAAATTCTTCCTCCTACAGCATTCTCATAATTTTCTAAGTCAAGAAAGTGAGGTCGACGGTGAAGAAACAGGGCTAAGAGCAGTGAGGTGTCCTGAAGAGGTATGAACAGGGAATGATGGATTAGAGGCTGCACCTTAGGAAAACAAACTTGATGTGAAGAGGAGATTGAATGGAATGGACCTGAGGCAGGGGAGTGCTGCCAGGGTGGGGGTGGGGGGGACTTCCTGCAGTACAGGCTTTTGGTGACAAGCCTGGAAGCAAATATACCAAACGCAGTTAAGAAAGAGGAAGCCCTCAAGAGGCATTGTTAAGGGAATACCCAAGAATTTTCAGGGTTTGGTAAAAGGAATGAAAGGGAGGAAGGAGAGATGGTGCTGAGGTCTTAATCCAGAAGCACTTGAGAGGGCAGCCATGCCCTAGATGGCCATGGGGAGGGCAGGAAGGATCATCTTTGAGGGGAGAGTGAGAAGGCTGATTTTGAGGGGATAACAAGACAAAGTCAAGTCAAGTGCCAATCAGGAAGTTAGAAAGAGATGAAGTTAGAGTTCAGGAGAAGGGTCAGGGGTGCAGTGAATATTTGGGAGCCATCAGCACTTCAGGGATCCAGGAGTGTAGGGATCGAAAGTGCATGGGATAGAAAACATACCCTCAGAGTTACCTGTCTCCCCTAAAAATGGGACAAAACTCTGCATCTTAACAAAGAAAGATAAACACACGAGTACACCTGATTTTGTCCCCTGTAAGCTTGCTTGCACATTTGTATCAGTGTGGCATAATAGTGAGAAACCTAGATCTGATTTCCCCTCCTTTCTCTAGCAAGTCTGGGTTTAGAAGCCATGAGACGAAAGGCACAGATTTGGAACAAATGTCTGGTGTTGTTCAAGTTGTGGGACAGAAGTTGCCCAGGGGAGGTGTTTTGGTCACCTCCCTTCCTTTCTTTCCCCTCAGTTCCTGCTCTCCCACCTCTGGGTCCTTACTCACTTTATCTTACCTAAAATTCCCAAATACACTCTTTGGTAATCTCCTCGCTGTCTGCCAACAGGGTGCCACTTCGGTCGGATCGCATGTAGAAGCCATTGGGTGCCAGTACCGTGAGCAAGTTGCTCCCATGAAGCTCTATACAGAAGTTGAGAGCAAACTTTCCCCAAGGGCGAAAGGTGCCAAAGGATGTTATTGACCAGAAGGATCCACCCTGTGCTGGGGAGGGAAGAGCTCAGGTCGGTGACCCATTCAGGACCAAATTTTCCAGCAGTACAACTGAGGAGGCTCCCAGGAAGCATGCCAACCTTCCCTGACTACCCTACCCTGCCTGTGTTGGCAGGTCCCCCTATGGAAACTCAGGAGGTCTGGGCTTTGCTCTGCCCACCCATTCTGGGGGGCCTTGAAATGTGGAAACAAACAGAAACTCTGTTTTTCCTTTTATGATGAGTAGGATCTGAGCAGCAGGCTACACGGCTAAATCTGAGTCAGGGCTAAGGCAGGGCTAGACTCTGAACCCAGGGATGAAGAAGAGGAGCTCCTCACCCTGGAAGTGGTAGATGCCTTGGCGGCAAGGCAGCAGGTGAATGCAGTCAGGTTGATCCATATTGCACTTCATTAGGTCGTGTTCTGATGACGTGCCCACGTACCCATAACGACCTCGCAATACGAGGAAGGGACGGTTAGCTAATCGAATCCCAAATTCCTCATTTGGGCCTAAAAGATATAGAAAGGAGTTATCTGGATGAGCTGTTTCTAGATGCTTTCACAGATAGAAATGGGAAGAGGGGCCCTAATTGTAAGATGTTGTCAATACTTTAACGATTAGTAAACACCTACTATGTTCTGGATCTTATGCTAGGTGCTTATGAAATGTTTGTGTAAGCACTAGTGGGACCCAAGAAATGTTGATGTTCTTCCTTCCTTTGAGATGTGTGAGTCTATTTAATCCTCATGATAATCCTGTGAGGCAGGCAGGCTGGATATCACCTCCATTGATATAAGGGAGCCAATGAAACCAAGGCCCAAAGAAGTGGTTTGGCCAAGTGATGACAAAGTCAGTGACTCAGCAAATATACAGACCCAGATCTTCTCCCCCCAACTCCAGTGCTCTTTCTGTCATATCCCAGCTCCCTCTGAAAGCATCTCTGAGTTGCAATAACCTGGCAGGAGGTTTCTGTGCTTACCTGGAATGGTGGCATTGGCCATCAGCAGGCCATTGTCTATGATGCCCAAGAAGCGTCCATTAGGAGACTGCAGGATGATCCTGCCACAGTTCCAGTGCATGCGGAAAAAAGTGTCAGACTCCATTGGGTGCCCATTAGCCACCACTGTCCTGTGGTGCCTCTGGAGAGAGTATAGGGGGCAGAGAAGGGAAACAAGGACTGAAAATCTCAGCTTTCTTACCATCATTTCTATTCCTAGACCCTTTCCCACATCCCACCCACTAGCCTTCTTCATTCTCCCTACCCTAGAAGGGTATGCTTTATGCTTTCACATCCTTTTTTGGAAAAATGTATTGTGGCCTTAGCTCTCCCACTTCTCCAGTTTGCTATTTCCCAAAGCCCATTATTAAAAAGGGACTGGATAGGGGGCCTGGGTGGCTTAGTCGGTTAAGCGTCCGACTTTCACTTAGGTCATGATCTTGCGGTTCGTGGGTTCGAGCCCCGCGTCGGGCTCTGTGCTGACTGCCAGCTCGGAGCCTGGAGCCTGTTTCAGTCTGTGACTCCCTCTCTCGCTGACCCTCCCCTGCTCACACTGTCTCTCTCTCTCCTAGAAATAAAAAAAAAAAAAAAAAAGGGACTGGATAGGGGCGCCTGGGTGGCTTAGTCGGTTAGGTGTCCGACTTTCGCTTAGGTCATGATCTCGCGGTTCGTGGGTTCGACCCCCGCGTCGGGCTCTGTGCTGACTGCCAGCTCAGAGCCGGGAGGCTGTTTCAGTCTGTGACTCCCTCTCTCTCTGACCCTCCCCTGCTCACGCTGTCTCTCTCTCTCTCCTAGAAATAAATAAAACATTTAAAAATAAATAAATAAATAAATAAAAAGGGACTGGATATCCATATGGAGAGAAATAGTCATCAGCCCAGACTCCAAAATCATTTCAAAATGGATTATAGACAGAGAAATGAAAGCAAAACAATAAAATGTCTACAAGAACAGATGGGAAATTCTTTGCAACTTTGGGACAGGCAATGATTTATTGGAACAAAAAGCTCACTAACCATCTACAAAATGGGGAAGTTGGAATTCCATCAGAATTAAAAACTTGCTGCTCAAAAGACACTATAAGCAAATGAAAAGGCAAGCCACAGATTGGGAGGAAACACAACACATATATTTGGCAAAGAACTTGACTTCAGAACATAGAAAGAACTCTTAAAACTCAATAGTAAGATAAACAATCCAGTGACAGATGGGCAAAAGATGTGAACAGACACCTCACAGAGAAGATCTACAAATGGCCAGTAAGCCACATGAAAAAATACTCAACATTATTAATTATAAGGGAGATGCAAATTAAAGCCACAGTAATATGTCACTACATACCTATTAGAGTGGCTAAAATTAAAAAGACAGACAATACGATGCGAATGTGGAGCAATTAGAACTCTCATACATTACTGGCAAGAATGTAAAATAGTATATTCACTTTCAAAAAATAACATTTTCTTAAAAATAGAAGCACACATTGATCATGTGACCCAATAATTCTACCCCTAGGTATTTGCCTTAAGATAACTGAAAATATAGGCCCATAAAAAAAACTTGTACACAGGTATTCATAGTGACTTTATTCATAATAGCCCAAACTGGAAACAACTCAAGTGTTCGTCAACAAGTGAATGGATAAGGAACTTATGTTTGCGTTTATGAGTGGTGGTATGAAACACTCCCTCAGCAATAAAAAGGAACAAACTACTGATACACAGATCATGAATGCATCTCACAAATATTATGCTGATGGAAGAAGAATACATACTGTAACTCTGTGTGATTCCATTTACATGAAATTCTAGAATGGACTAATCTATAGTGACAGAATACATAAAAGGGTAAAGAGGGGCTGACTGGAAAGGGGCAAGAGGGAATTTCTCTGGTGATAGAAATATTCTCTAACTTGTGATTGTGGCATAGTTGCACAGGTATATATGTCAAAACTTATTGTTGCTTAAAAATGGTACATTTTATGGTATATAAATTTGCCTCAATAAAGTTGATTTTTTTAAAGAGGCCCCATTGGATAAAATTGGGCCCACTGGTTGAAAATTGGCATGGCCCTCCGTTGTTCACTTCAGCATCTGCCTTGAAGAAGGAGAAAGTACATCTAGAATGGGAGAGCTCAGGGATCAAGGGTTCTCTTGCTCAGAAGGCCAAGGTCTCACCTGGGCTAGGTAGCAGCCATTTGCTGTGCGAAGCTGCAAGGTGAGGCTCTCGTTGTCATATTCAAACTGGAACAAGGACATTGGGGTTATGTGCTCAGAGGCAGCGTACACTCCAACATCTGCAGAGAAAGAATATGTCAGAAGAAGCCAAAGTCTGGTATCACCCTCAGTGTCAGCCCCTCCTCCATGATTTATGGCTGGGGTTCCCTCTGTCTTCCCCCCTCAGCCTTCATCATCTCCTGCTGGCCCATAGGAGCCAGGAAAGCCCCAGGCTACTTTCCCCTAAAGCCCATGCCCCTGGCCTTATCACTATGCTCCATGGCACAAGAGATCTTCTTGGGACCCCAGGACGTTCAAAAATCTTTGTTGATCACAAACAGATTTTTCTCTCTCCAGCAGCCAGCTCTCCCTCCCTCCACAGCTGTGTTCAACCCAGCACTTGCCATAGATGATGGAGAGGAACTTCCGAGTCTTTGACCTGAGGCTGACCCACGTTGGACAGCGCTGTAGGATGAACCACTCCTCACCCCTATGGGGATTGGAGCCCAGGCCCAGGAGCAGGCGTGTGCCCTGTGGATACAACATGCCTCCTTCTCCATCGCTCAGTGCCACGAGCCCTCCAGGTCGCACCTGCATGTGAAAAGCTGTCTGTGATGAAGGTTGGGGGACCAGCCGGTCTAAATGGGACAAGAAGAAGTGTGTTGAGGTCTCCAGGTGGTAGCATCCATCTTGGAAATGCAACAGGAAGCCACATTCTTCCAGGCAGGGAACTGGTGCATCCACCCAGATGCGGCCTGTGGTAGGGTCAGCCCGGGCATAGCAGTGGTTGATGGGGCTGTAGAGGATCACATGGACATGCAGGGCTGGCCGGGGTGTCCACATGTGGTAAGCTGAGAGGACCCTGGAGTTGCAGAACACATCTTCACCATCAGACTCCAGGTAACGACCACTAATAATGCACTGGAGAGTCCACTTGCCATTGCGGTGGAAACGCAGTAGGAAGCACCCATGGTGGCTGGTCCTTGGCCGGCCATAGCACAGACTGCCATCTGCCTCGCATAGGAGGTAGAGGCCCTGCAAACTTCTTAGTCGTACTACAGCCTGTGTGTCGTGTTCATTGCTCACCAAGATCTCCCAGGTCTAGAGGCATTGGGAGGAAGAAGGAAATCAGTACTGCCACATGCCTAGGCCAGGGAGCCCTACCAACATCACCCCTGGCATCACCCTAGAACCTTCTTTGGGACCAACCACCTTCCCCTCCCCATCAGCCGTCAGCTCTTCCAGCCTCTCATCCAACAGTAATGAAAGGATTTCAGGGGATCTCTACTTCTGGAATCAGAGTGCTTCTCAAGAACCCAAGAGAAGTTCTAAACGCTTACTTCTTCCAGCTAATAGAAGGCAAAGTTCCCTCTCTCTTACTTGCTGGCTTCCTTCAAAACCTAATTTTCCAAGAAGTGCTTTGATTTAAATGTTACTTTTCTCTTCCTCACTGTTGCCTCTGGATAGCACACTAGCCACACTCCCATCCCCAAAGTCCACCTCGCCAGCAGGGCAGGAGAAAAGCAAGACCTCTTACAGGTGGGCCCAGACTCCAGGGATAAGGATGGGAACACACACAGTTGAGATACAATTGTCTGGTTCAGCTATGATCAACCCTGTTCTAAACAAGGACCTTGCTACTGCCTCACTCTGTAGTACCATTGCAGGGCTGCCTATACCTCTCTAAAATGAACTCCCCTAAGCTCATAGAGTACCCCATCCTTGAACTACAGCCAGAACAGAATCATGGGCCTCACAGTCACTCCACTTGTACAACTTCCCCTGGATGCCCCTCCAGGCTGGGCTCTTCGTCTCTCCTCTTTGTGATGATGCAACCAGTCTGTAGTGGGATGGAGGGAAGAGAGCAGCCAGGGAAGACATGGCAGGAAGGGCTGATGCTTTGTCTCTCAGGACAGGTTTAGAGAGGGAGAGAGGGAGCAATGGAGACCTGCGAGTGACATCCTGGGGTCAGAGGGTCTCAGCCTTGCAATGGTAAAAGCTAGGAAGAGGATTATGTTGAGAGCGTACCTCTGCCACCACTGCGTACGTGCGCGCGCGCACACACACACACACACACACACACACGGCTTGGCCTTTGGGAAATATGGGTCCAGTATAGGTTTGCTTTGTTACCTGTCTCCGGCCCAAACCTTTCGCAGTAGCAGTGACTATATTCTTATAGGTCTCATAAGTGAGGTAGGATCCTGCCCAGCTGATGAGCCCAACCCTTAGCTCCTCAGGCTTGGGGCTTTGCGTCCACTCCATGTCATCCATGGGGCCGGCACCACAAGTGATGACACAGTCCGGCCCAGCCTTCCCCCCAGTGGTGTGGTTCCACAGGCCATAGGGCCTGGAATCTGGCCTGTAGTACCCACCAGAAGACGTTCCCAGAGGGAACTTCTCAGGCAGAGGCTGGGCTAGGGCCCAGCGCCTCTGTGACCCGGGAGCATTGTGACTGTGAGGGCTGCCTCTTATCCATGGTGGGGAAAGGGCACTGGCCCAGCAATGTCAATCCACAACCCAGAGGAAGTGGGTCTAGGGCCTCTGGCACTAACCTACTCACACAACTCCAGGCACCGAGATCAACTGAACGAAGACTGGGAATCAGAACTTTGGCCTGTACCAATGATCACCCTCACATGACTAAAGGCAAGTCCTTCTCCTTCTTCACTTTCTCATTTCAATGGCAGGGAGATAACCAACCTCTTTCTACCCTCCAAAGTGAGTTCTTCTTGGCTCCCTTGGGACTCAAGTGTTTTTGAAATTCAAAATATCCAAGAAAAATCTATTCACTTTTACAGCCCTTGGGAGGATGAGGCCAAAATGTCTTAGAAGGTGTTTTTCAGGAAGTGTGGGGAAACCCTAGACAGATAACCCGCAAGGATCAAATTACTCATATTAATCAGAAAGGGCTGGCTCAGAGCAGGGTAAGGAAAATGCCCTAGACGGGGAGAGCGCTGGGCATCCTCCTCACAACCCCCAGCCGCACTGCTGCTGGGCAGACAGACAGTGCTGGCCCTCAGCATCCGAGCCCTTGCCCTCCAAGGGTCTCTGTTGGCCAACAGCCTCTGGTGCTCACTTCCTACAAAGCTCATGGAGATCAAGGCAGAACCTAGAGGAATTGATGACACAAAAGGAGAATGGCAAGAAGAAATAATGGTGGTGATGGCGGTTTTTGTTTAAGCTTTGCTGGGATTCAAAGGATAGGCAGAGTGGACCACACGTGGAGAAGAGCCCACCCTTCTGGTTCCATTCACCTACTTTCCTATTCCCTGTGGTGGGGGTGGGGGAGTAGAGGGCAGGGTTGTCTTCCCAGGTAGAAAGAGTTCCAGTCCAAGGTGAAGAACTTTAATTCGCAAGGCCCTACCAATGTTTTATAGAAGACGGCTAATAGACTAGAGTGACAGATTTCACCTGGGTAGTTTTTAAGATTCATATTCTCGGGCTTCACACCAGTCCTGATGAATCAGATTTTCTGAACGTTATCTTGGGACCCTATTTTCAAAAAATATCCACACCCCCTTGATTTTAATTAGCATAGTAATCATTAAGAGCCACTGCTCTAAGCAGCCAGGAGACGGAGAGGTACAGGGCATACGTGCTTTACAGAATCATGAACGTAGAGCCTGTAATCCTCAGCAAAGTTCCCCTGGAATTGGGAGGGAATGGAATTTCCTCCACTGGAACTCCTGAAGTACTGTGGCCTTAAGAACAAGGAGGGAGAAGCTGAGCGAGGGGAAGGCAGCAATGTGTGTGCGTGCGCTGGGGGGAGGGGGTTGGCTGTGCAGCCTTAGCTACTTTCAGCCTCCCTCCATCATACTGTCCCTTTGTACACAGCAATCCAGCACCACCCCCCAAGCCCCCGCTTCTAGGCTACAGACAACACTGTGTACAAACCACAGCAAATTTATTACTCAATATCCAGTGCCACATCATAGCACCACCCGGAGCCCTCACCTTCCCTCCCCACCTGGCCCCCAAATGGTACACCCAAAATGGAAAAAACAAAAGTAAACCCAGATTCCTGCTCCTCCTCTGGAAGAAGGGGCCTTAGCCCTGGAGGTCCCTTCCACAGGTTCCAGCAGGCAGGAGAGTGGACCCCTCCGTGCCCGGAGGCGAGGCTCCAGGCTCCAATGACAGAGAGAACATGCAGGCGGGAGCAGAGGCCTGTGTCTGTGGGAGAGGAGGAGTGGGAGGGAAGGGCACTGCCTGAGGAGTCCGGGACTCTGGTCATCCCGGGATGCACGCGGGAGCTTCCGGGCAGCAGGGGCCGGCCCCTGGTTCGCTAGCGCTTCGACAGCTCATGGGACAGCCAGTCCAGCCCATCATACAGGCCTGTGCCTTGGGTGGCACAGGTGGCCTGCACGTACCACTGTGGGGAGAAGGAAAGAAAGGTCAGTAACAGGGAAGAAAAGAAAAGGGGATGCCTTTGCTCCTGGCCCCAGCCTGTGGCTCCCCCAGGAGAGGCAGGACCCTCACCGTGCGGCTGCGCAAGTGCTGCAGCCCCAGCTTGTCGGTCAGCTCGCTCACGGGCATGGCGTTGGGCATGTCCTGCTTGTTGGCAAACACCAGCAGCACCGCATCCCGCAGCTCGTCCTCCTGCAGCTGAGAGAGATGAAGGGGATGGAGTCTGGAGTCCCAGCAGAGTCTCCAGGCTTCCTCTTGCCTGCAGTGTAGGGGACCCCCCCCAACCCCCGCCGCTTCTACCTTCCAGCATATTTGTGGGGAAGAATGTAATATTGTGCAGTCTACTGCTGAACACAAGACATAAAGTCATAAATCAGCTTGAGGCCATTTGGCCTAAAGTCCAGAGTCTTTTTCTAACGACTTGCCCTAGTCCAAATGATGTTTCCAAATGGAAAAACAAGAATGAAGAATGTAAGATGAAGTTTCTCTCCACGACACATAATCTCCCTTTCCTTGCCAACTTCTGAGGTGAAGATACGAGAAATCAGGGAAAAAGTCAGTCCTATACTTTTCACCTGACTCGAATTCCAAACAGGGTGAGATACTACTTGTGTCAGTGTCCACAAAGAGAAACACATTCAAGGCCTGTGAGGCATTTCCTGACTTTCACACTAGCACAGAGGTCTCAGAGCTCTGCGTCCAAACCAGGGCTCAGTTTCCAGCGCTCTGGGGGCTCACCATCTTCTGGAGTTCATCAGCAGATTCCTGGACCCGCTCTCGGTCATTACTGTCCACTACGAAGATGAGGCCCTGGGTGGGAAGGAAGAAAGAAAGGATGAGCAATCACTCTCACCTGGGACATATTCTAGTCTGGCTTTCTTCTTCCCATCTTTGTGTCCAAACCCTTCTCATCTAGTAAACTTTCACAAGGCTCTGCAAACATCCTGGCACAAATTGGAGATGCCCTGCAGGGAATAGTGCCTCTGCCCTCAGGCAGGCAGTGTAGCTAGAAGAGGTGCAAGGGAACAGGGAAAGACTTGAGAGTTCAACGAGGCAGCATGAGGGCGCCTGGCTGTCTCGGTTGGCAGTAGGTGCGACTCTCGATCCTGGAGTCGTGAGTTCAAGCCCCACATGGGGGGGTAAAGCTTACTTAAAAAATAAAATAAAATAAATAGGGGCACCAGGGTAGCTGAGTCAGTTAAGCGTCTGCTCTTGATTTCTGCTCATGTCATCATCTCACGGTTCCCGAGTTTGAGCCCCATGCCAGGCTCTACACTGACAGCATGGGGCCTGCTTGGGATTCTCTCTCTCAAAATAAAGAAATAAACTTAAAATAAAAATAAAAATAAAAAGGCAGCATGGACTCAGAACCCTGCTTCTCAGGAGAGCATAAAGTGGCTAAGTCTCAGAAGACCAAGGCTAGTTCTGAAGGACGAGTAGAGGCAAGCGTACACACAGACAGAAGGAGGTAGAGGGTTTTTTCCTCTGGCTTGGGCCCTCAGTCTAAGCCATCATCTCAGTCTTTGCAGCCCTACCACTTTTTCTCCTGGGGTTGGAGAGCCCCATTCCCACCTGAGTGTTCTGGAAGTAGTGCCGCCACAGAGGCCGAATCTTGTCCTGGCCTCCCACGTCCCAGACTGTGAAACAAATGTTCTTGTATTCCACTGTTTCCACATTAAAGCCTGGAGATAATTGTAAAAAAAAAAAATATATGTATATATATATATACGAGAACAAAGTCCTGTAAGAAAGGAACTCACTACATCTATGTGAAGTCATCAGGGACATAAAGCCAGGAAACGATCAAGTCCGCTGGAAACAGAACCCCAGAGGACCTGCGGTGCACAGACCAGCCGGGGCTAGGTCACATTCACCCCGCCAAGGCACCATCCAGCAAGCAAAGGTAACTGTGACCCACTTCTCAGGTGTCTGGTGTCAGGGTCAGCCTCTGCACAGAGATAAGGGCCTCAGGCAGAACCGCGAGCCGACCCAGAGAAGGCCTGCCGCCAGCCTCCCGCTCCTCCCGGCCTCGCCTCCGAACTCACCTATGGTGGGGATGGTGGTGACAATCTCCCCCAACTTCAGTTTGTACAGGATTGTGGTCTTGCCAGCTGCATCCAATCCAACTGCAAAGGAGAGGGGCAGAGGGCTGGAGATGGGAGCGAGGGAGCCCTCTAGAGACCAGGGAAGGGGAGAGGCCAGGACAGCCGACGGAGGCGGAGAGCTCCTGCGCCTGCAGGTGCGCGCTGTTATCAACCTTCGAGGCCTTGAGGGCAGTCTGGTGGTGAACACCAACTCTAGCCCCAAAGCGGGCGAGGGGCGGGAGGGAGCTAGTGGGTAAAGGACACAGAGGAGGGCCGCGCTCCTTTTAAAAGTCGTCTCCAAGGGCGGAATCCTCCCTTCTTACCAGCCGGGCTGGGGCGTCGGGAGCTTCACCCCACCCAGGCCCGCAGCTACCAAGCTCAGGCCCCGGGGTCGGCGCTGCAGACCGCGAGGCGCCTGAGACCAGTGACCCCGGGGGGTTAGGAGCTGGGTGACTCGAGATCAGAGACCCGGCTCAGCTGGGCTCGGAGGGACGCGGGGGCGGGAGGGCTGCGCGGGGGCCAACGCTCCCGTCCGGGCCGCGCGCGCTAGATTTGCCTCACCCATGAGGATCCGCATCTGCTTCTTCCCGAAGATCCGCGAAAAGAGCGCGGACACAGTGAGGCCCATGGCGGGGCCGGGGGAGGGGGTGCGGGCACGGACGCGGGGAGCGGGCTGGAACCGGCCGGCCGCTGGGGGATGGGGCGCAGCAGCAGAAGGAGGAGGCTCCGCCGCCGCCTCCGCGCGTCCCGGCCCGCCCTACGTCACTGCGGGCCCGCCCCCGCCAGGGCCCCGCCCCCTCCCCGCCCCTTCCCCGCCCCCAGGCTCCCTCTTCGGCAAATACTGAAGCTAAGCGAGTCTCCGCAGCCTTGCTGGATCTGGCGCGGGCTTTAAAGAGTGGAGGGTCTGGATCTCCCCTTGTTCCTAGAGCGCTAGCAGCTCTGTGGCTGCTTCACCGGCAGCCCGAGCGGGGTCCGGAAAAGTCTACAATGCTCCACACGGACCCCGACCCCCAGCTTAACTGGCCGGCCTTTCGGCTTTGGTTTGTCGCGTCCAGCCCACCCTATTCTCCGGTGTAGCTTTTGCGAACTAGCATCATCGACTGTATGCACCACCCTCCTAGGGGAGCGGAAGCTCGGTGCAAGGGTCTTATTCCTCTATTTGGCCCTCTCAGCGCCCAGAGAGGGGCTTTGAGCGTGGCAGGTGGTTCAAATGACCCTAGAATCTCGAGAAGAGTGCGCCGGAGATGAAAAAAGAAGGTGCCCTCGTGCTGGCTGGACTTCTTGGTTTTCCAATCAGCAGAACCTGCTGCTGCATACTGGAGAGCTCCGCCTTCGCCTCCATGGTTCCAGGCACAACGCCTTTCAGTTGATCCAGACAGCTTTTCTGAAACTTCTTCACTTGGCCACAGACCCGGGAATCCGGGTTTTTAATGCACACCTATCCAGGGTTTTACGAAACTCTTGTGGCCCTAGACTCCAGGAGCTTCACAAGTAATTTCCTCACTCAGCAACAGAGGGGAAATAGCAGGATAGGAATTTAAGTTTCTATTATGAGAGAGTCTGGGTCAGTGCCAGACACATAATATATGCTTACCAAATATGATACTTGCCGGATTTAACGGACTAATAGGATTGCTCAAAGGCAAGGGATTTGAAACTCAATTGCCAGTAGGCTTCTAAGATCAATGCTTACGGATTGGACATGGTGAGGTGAGCTGAGAATCAGAGAACCTTCATTAATTCACTCATTCAACAAATATTGAATGCCTACTATGTATCATTGTTCCAAGTCTCAGTTCAAATCTCACTTCTGTCCCCTGCCCGCCCCCCCTCCCTGGCCCTTTTGGAGGGTTTGGCTTCAACAGTCCTCATAACTTGTTATTTTCTAAAAAAGGAAGCCAATGTCTGTCATATCTCATGACGTTATGATGAATATTAAAATGATGAAACTACCTGAATGTTTTGTATATTGCAGTTGGATGTTATCTGGACCACTAAGAAACTAATTGGGTCTGAAAAGACCTCCAGGGTCTGCCCAAACTGACCCGAAAAGCCTGTAAAGAGAATACACTTTGAGCACCAGGTATGAGTGAGTGTGAGACTTTCCTTTACTCTTTAGCCATATACTTGCATTCCTAAGAAGGCTCTTCACAAGGCTGAAGAGTGCATTTAAAAGAGTCCCAATATAATAACACAACTAGAGTTGACTGAGTCAAGTCAGTTCTACATCTTGAGCTCCCCCCGCCCCCTCTTTAATGTTCATTTATTTATTTTTGAGAGGGTAGGAACAGAGAGAAAGGAAGAGAGAATCTGAGGCAGGCTCCGCTTTATCAGTGCAGAGCCTGATGCAGGGCTTGATCTCATCAACCATGAGATCATGACCTGGGCTGAAATCAAGAGTTGACGACTAGCTGACTGAGCCACCCAGGTGCCCCAATCTTTAGCTCTTTTTATTAGCCTCTTCTTTTCCATCCCTGTTGTCACTGCCCTGTTTCACTACCATCTCTCTTCCTCGGGACAGAAATAGCCTCTTTACCTTACCTCCTTACCTGCCCATTGGTATACAAGTCTTGATGATGCCGCTCAAGATTAAAATCCTTTAGTGTCTTCTTAGCACTCAAGATAAAAATAGAAAGGCCTTGGGTGCCTGGGTGGCTCAGTTGGTTGAATGTCTGACTTCAGCTCAGGTCATGATCTCATGGTTTGTGGGTTGGAGGCCCACTTCTGACTCTGCGCTGATATCTTAGAGCCTGGAGCCTGCTTCAGATTCTGTGTCTCCTTCTGTCTCCTTGTCTCTCCCCTGCTTGTTCTCTCTCTCTCTTTCTCAAAAAGTAAATAAATAAACATTAAAAAATAAAAAAAATAGAAATGCCTTAATTTAAGTCTCTACCTATTGGGCCAACCCCATCTGTTGCCACCTCTTTCACCCTAATCTACCGTCATGAAGTGATTTTCAATGCTTCTTGGGTGAGCCAGGCTCTATGATACTCCGGGAGTCCTTGCAATTATTTTTCTCTGCCTGGAATGCTTGTTTCCCTCATCTTTAGTTAGATCACTACTCATGCTTCAATCCCCACGTATTTTCCCTGAGAACCTTCTCTGCCTCCCCTAGACAGGTCTCCCTCCTAACTCCCATAGCACTTTGTGTATACCCATACATACTGGCATGAGAGCAGGACTTATGTTTGCACCTCTGGTGTTTCATTAGATGGGGGCTCCCTGAGGCCAGTCTCTTCATGGTAATCACCTGGAGCAGCCCTTGGTACGTTGAGAGTTGGACAGATATAGATAGGATTCCTAGCTCTGTGACTTTGGGCATGTTATTTAACCTCTCTGTGCCTCACGTTTCCATTCACTGAGCAGAATAATTTTAAGGGCTAAATATCAAAACTCTTGTGAAGGTCCTGAAATATACTTGGCACACAGGATGGAGGTCATGCCTATAGGATGCCCTCTACATGTATTTGTTGATTCAACTCGGCAGAACTCAGGAAGGGTGTAATAATCATACTAGATGCCTAGGAGGGCTAAAACTGTCCTATCAAGGGTTGCAGTTCTCGTGGTCTAAATGGGAGTCTCAATTGTTGATTACTTTAGAGACAAAGGTGCTGAGCCGCAAATGTGGGGACGCGTCGCTCATCTAAGTTAGGACTCAGTGCGACGTTGCCCACTCTCCCTCGCTCATCGTATCCCTACGGTACTCCAGCAAAAAATTATCATTCCCGAGTTTTTGACTGCGCTGGCCCTGCGCTCAAAGTGCTGCTACTAATAGGCTGTCTTCCACCCACAGGCCGAAATAGCCCCACCCACCTCGCGCCCCCTAGGGGGCGGAACCTGCTGCGTCGCGCTGCCGTCACTTCCAGCGGACCCGGAAGCGCCGTTTGGGGCAGCTGTGCTTAGGAAGTCTTCATGGGGTTACGTTCGGTTTAAATCCTTCGCCGACCGTGGGCCGAGGGCCGTCTGGGACTGCTGTGACCGGCGCCAGCACCAAGATCGGAGCAGCCTCTGGGACAGTACGGGCGAGCCCTGGTCGTGTGCTGCTCTCGTGCCGGCGTCGCCCCGCCTCTAAGGTAGGACCCGCCCCCGCCCTCCGCGCCCGGGACCTGGCGGGCGCTTCTCCTAGGCTGTGCCGTGCCGGGCATCCGGTCTCGGACAGCTAGGAGGAACGGTGTGCGCCTGTGGGGACAAGTCTCTTTTTGTAGTTTAGTGCCCCCGCCACGGTCTTCGCGACCCTCTTCTGAGCTGCCCGAAGGCTGACGTCGAGTAACCCGTTCTGAACATGGAGAAGTTTGGGATGAATTTCGGGGGCGGACCGAGCAAGAAGGACCTGTTGGAAACCATTGAGACACAGAAGAAGCAGCTTCTCCAGTACCAGGCACGTCTCAAGGATGTGGTCCGTGCCTATAAAAGCCTACTGAAAGAGAAGGAGGCTCTAGAGGCCAGCATTAAGGTGCTGTCGGTATCCCACGAGGCGGATGCGGGCCTCGCCGGTGTCCAGCCTCCAGGCCTCACTTTTCCTGACTCTGTAGATGACCGATGCTCAACTCACAGCGAGGATAGCACTGGGACCGCCACCAGCTTGGATACTGCGGCCAGCCTCACCAGCACCAAGGGTGAGTTTGGGGTAGAGGACGACAGACTGCCTCGCGGAGCACCACCTCCAAAGTCTGAAGAGGCCAGCGGGTCGGAGAGTGGCGTCAGCAGTAGCAGTGGGGAAGGACCATCTGGCGGTGGGGAAGCGGACAAACGACTGCACCAGCTAAAGACTCAGTTAGCTACTTTGACCAGCTCTTTGGCTACGGTCACCCAGGAGAAGTCTCGCATGGAAGCTTCTTACCTGGCTGACAAGAAGAAGATGAAACAGGACTTAGAGGATGCCAGTAAAAAGGCAGAGGAGGAAAGGGGCCGTCTGGAGGGAGAGTTGAAGGGGCTGCAGGAGCAGATCGCAGAAACGAAGGCCCGGCTTATCACCCAGCAGCATGATCGGGCCCAAGAGCAGAGTGACCATGCCTTGATGCTTCGTGAGCTTCAGAAACTGCTGCAGGAGGAGAGGACCCAGCGCCAGGACTTGGAGCTTCGGCTGGAAGAGACCCGTGAAGCTCTGGCGGGGCGGGCATATGCAGCTGGTCAGTTGGAAGGGTTTGAACTGCAAACCAAGCAGCTGACCCGTGAGGTGGAGGACTTGAAAGGTGAGCTGCAGGCTCTTCGAGATGAGAAGAATCGGCCAGACCCGCGGCTGCAGGAGCTTCAGGAAGAGGCTGCCTGCTTGAAGAGCCATTTCCAGGCCCAGTTGCAGCAGGAAATGAGGAAGGTAATAATTGCTTCAGACATTTATCAGTTAGCCTGAAGTGGAAAATAGTGGGAGTTTTTTTCATCTTTGGTAGTTAGAACCAGTAGCTGCGCTGTCAGTTGTTGACGCCATTTAGAAGGTTTTACCTTGAGTCCTGGGAAATCTATTCTGTGTGGTGTTGGCAGTATCCACAGAATGTGCTTCCAACAGGATGTAAAGTGTCTCAATGTCTGGCTGGTTTGGAGTCAGACACCTCTGAATTTCTGGGCCTTGGCCTCTTGCCAGGGCTGCTCTGTGAAGCAGGGTAGTGGCAGCCGCACAGTGAAAAGTAGTGCACATACCCATAGGTATATGCATGTGTTTAGATAGTGGTTGGTATATTCCTATAGGGAGGGGGCGAGGCAAAAGGAATTTTGGCAGAAGCCACCTCTTGTAATTGCTTCCAGTCGATTTGCGTGTTCTGGAAAGGTGTGCTATTTTACAGTGCTCCTTTCAGTGTGGAGAGAGATCCAACTGAGTTTTGAACTCCAGGAATATTGGGAGAGGAAAAGAATGTCCCGTGATTTCTTAGTAGGATTTGGGGAAGCAGTTGATAAACAAAGGTCACACACTTCATGTGCGCGTTTGGTGTATGACGGGAGAAAGTGGAAGCGTTAAGCAGAACAACAACAGATATACAGAGGTTCTTAATACTGTTTGGTAGAATGTAACTCTTCCCAAGCAGGTTATAGGAACTTTCGTTAGCTTCCGCATCAACAGAACACCCCCCACCCATTCCCATTCTTGCCAGGCTATTCCCCCCCTTGTGACCCTTTGGCTCCCTTCTCTTGCTTTCTCAAAGATTGCCATAGGGCTTTGTGACTTTTCTGGATGCATTTCCATCTGCTCCCTTGTTTTCCAGACAGCCCTTGCAGAAGATCAGCTGCGCCAGCAATCTCAGGTTGAAGAGCAGAGGGTGGCGGCCCTGGAGAATCAAATAGCTGAGGTGTCAGAACTGCTGGGCACCTATGAGAAAGCCAAGCAGAAGGACCAGCTGGCCATTCAGAAGCTAAAGGAGCGCATTCTGCAGCTGGACCTGGAGAACAAGACGCTGGCTCTGGCAGCCTCCAGCCGGTCCCCTCTCGACGGCCACGGAGAGGAGTCCAGTCTGGATGTCAACGTCCTGAAGGATAAGATGGAGAAGCTGAAGAGGCTGCTGCAGGTTGCTGCCAGGAAAAGCCAGGTGACCCTGGATGTGGAGAAGCTCTGTGACCTGGAGATCATGCCCAGCTCGGAGGCTGCTGACGGGGAGAAGGCCTCTGTGCTCTACTACCAACAGGAGCTGAAGCAGCTGAAGGAGGAGTTCGAGAGGTACAAGATGAGGGCCCAGGTGGTCCTCAAGAGCAAGAACGCCAAAGACGGCAACCTGGCCAAGGAGCTGGAGGAAGCCCAGGAGCAGCTCGCCGAACTGAAGGAGAAGTATATCTCCCTGCGGCTGTCCTGCGAGGAGCTCGAGCGCCAGCACCAGCAGGAGGCCGACGACTGGAAGCAGGAGCTGGCCCGGCTGCAGCAGCTCCACCGGCAGGAGCTGGAGCGCAGCCAGCTGGACTTCCGGGACCGCACGCTCAAGCTGGAGGAGGAGCTGCACAAGCAGCGGGACCGGGCCCTGGCCGTGCTGGCCGAGAAGGACTTGGAGCTGGAGCAGCTGCGTTCCGTGGCCTTGTCCTGCGGGCTGCCCGGCCGCAGGAGCCCCGTGGGCAGCGGAGGCCCTGGAGACCCTGCGGACGCATCTTCCCCAGACAGCCTGACCCAGGCGCTGCAGCTGGCTGCGGCCAACGAGCCCACTTTCTTCCTGTATGCTGAGCAGTTGGCCCGCAAGGAGGTGGAGATCACGTCGCTGAGGAAGCAGAGACACAGGCTGGAGGTCGAGGTGCACCAGCTGCAGGACCGGCTGCTGGAGGAAGGGGAGCGCCATCGCGAGGAGGTTGGAGCCCTGCAGAGCCACATCGAGAAGAATATCAGGGACCAGAGTAGGGAGGGAGCCAACCTGGAGTACCTCAAAAACATCATCTACCGCTTCCTGACCTTGCCTGACACCCTGGGCCGCCAGCAGACGCTCACGGCCATCCTGACCATCTTGCATTTCAGTCCAGAGGAGAAACAAGTGATAATGCGCCTCCCAACCAGTGGTAGCTGGTGGCCTTCTGGCAAGAGATGATGCCATTGTCACTGACTCCTGAAATTTCTGTGCCTCTTACGTGGGAAGGGACAGGCTGTGGTTTCTACTGCCTCTTCTCTTACATTATCATTTCTTTCTTCACTGTGTTAAACTGGGAGAGTCTTCAATGTGGGATGGGGTTTTTCTGCCAAATGCCATTAATGCCACATTATCCTGGGGCCCAAGAGGTACTGGAAGAGTCCCAACAGCATCTTCGGGTGGTGTGTTTGTGAGGGGATGTGGGGTGAGAGATAAAGGTTGAGAGGTGCCAAAGTTGGAAGTGGTGAGAATCTTTTAAAATATGACTTTTTGTTTGAGTATTATGCTCCTAGCGCAGAACCAGGAGTAAATGTGACTCCAAAGGGAGTTCAGTTATTTCTAAACACTCGCAGGACCAGCTGTTGACTCCCCATCTCATCTGAGTCTGGTCCACTGCTGCCCCAATTTTCTGGGGACATAAATCCAGGCTGGAGAGGGACCAAGACGTTGGAGATAGTGACAGATTGTCCACCATTATCCACAGATTCTTCAGTCCTGGAACTGGAAGCTTGGTGTAGGCGGGGCCGGGTACCACCCAATCAATCTGGGTAAAGCACCCGCTGTAACCATCCTGTAGGGGGCGTTGAGCATCACTTCGGTCTTAGGGATTTCCTGAGTAGCCTGCTTTTGGCCTGGATGGGGATATGATAGGCCTCTCGCATTTGACCCTGCCTTAACCTGTCTGCCTAAAGTTGGCCTGAGATTGTGAGTGAATGCCTTTGCTATCTTTTCCTCTGCAGTTGAACTTTGATTACGAAAAAACCCCTAGCTTTTTACCAGAGGGGTCAGATTGGGAAACTCTGATCCTGTCTGGATGCAAAGAAATAGCTCAGAGATTTACAACTGCCTCCCATCCCCTCTGGCTGTTTCTGCCCTTGTAGGACAGAGAAGAGGAGGGAGATTTGCTGATTCCAGAAGATTGCTATGACCCTCACTGGAAAGTGGTGGAAGTTCAGCCGAGCGGCTGGAGTGCTTGCTGCCCTGTAGATAACATTCTGGCAACATCTCCATGTCCCTGCAGCCAGGATTTTCATGGGTTACTGTCACTAGGGTATTTTGCCTTTAGGGAGTAATAAGAGTTTCAGTACACAATCGTTGTCTTCCCTACATGCGTTACTATAATTTTCCCTCCTTCCTGCGATTTTTTATATTTGGCTTGTGTAAGTAGATTTGTTCTGCACTGAAGGAAAGGGGGCTTCAGGCATCTGGAAAGGGGAGACTCAGAAAAGTTGGGTTCAAACACTAATCAGTTCCCCTGCTTTTTCCTTTCCCCACCTTCTCTTGCGGGTTATAGAGATCTTTGGACCCTAAAGACCAGTGCTTTGCCACTGACTGGACTAATGTATATCCTTCTGTTATTTCTTCATAGAGACCTGCTTTGTGAGGGTTTGGGATGCAGAAGACTTTGATTAAATGGGAGGCTGGGTGACCTGCACTGTCTACAAACAGTAGACTTAAACAGATGGGATGTGATGTGTTCAAATGATAAACTATGGAATCATTAAATCTGAACAACCTGACCTGTGTGCTTTCTTAGTGGTATACACACACACACACACACACACACACACACACACACACACGTGTATACGTATACACATACACAGTGTGAATGCAAATAGTGAATGAAAAGGATGGAAATAACATATTAATTCATGAGCTTGGATCTAGGGAGGAATATCTCCATGCTTTACCTCGATCACAAAAAAATTTTTTTAGCCTGGAATTATGTGTGTTTGTGTGTAAGCAGCCACACTAGAAAAAGCTTTCTCATGGGTTTAGTGGGTGGGCTTGAAACTTCCGTAATTGCTGCTTGAAACTTGTTAAGAGTTAATCCGTTTATTGAATGCTTTATTATGGTTCAAGTTAGGGTTCATGGTATTCTGGGAAAGTTTCTCAGGATTTCAAGCTAAAGTAAATCATCATTGTCATCTCTTTTTTTTTTTTTTTTTAATTTTTTTTTTTTTTTTTTTTTTTAATGCTTTATTTCTAGGAGAGAGAGAGACAGCGTGAGCAAAGGAGGGTCAGAGAGAGAGGGAGTGACAGACTGAAACAGGCTCCAGGCTCTGAGCTGGCAGTCAGCACAGAGCCCGACGCGGGGCTCGAACCCATGAACCGCGAGATCATGACCCAAGCGAAAGTCGGACGCTTAACCGACTAAGCCACCCAGGCGCCCCAATCATTGTCATCTCTTAATTGTCTTACCTGATCCCCTTAAATGTAGCCTCTGTTCTGATTGCTCTCTCTAGGTGGTTTTGGACACCATAGAAAGATCCATAGTCCCAGCTGCTTTTTCCTAAGACTAGTAATTCAGGTGCTTTTGACTTTTGAGTAGATACCACATGGGAAAAGAAGGAATTTAGGTTCTGATTAATGTAGAAAATTTTTTTTTAACATTTATTCACTTTTGAGAGACAGAGACAGAGCACAGATAGGAGTGGGTAAGAGAGAGAGGGAGACTCAGAATCCAAAGCAGGGTCCGGCTCTGAGCTTTCAGCACAGAGCTCGATGTGGGGCTTGATCTCACGAATCATGAAATCATGACCTGAGCCAAAGTCAGACACTTAACCGACTGAGCCACTCAGGTGCCCCTCTGATTAATAATTTTTAAAGTATTGATACTCATAAGCCTGTAAATACTCCCAACTGAAATGGAAAAGGCCTGCCCCCTTCCTTCCCTTAAGAACACAAGTTCATTGTCTTCCCACATTTTCCTGCCAAATAAGTTTTCCAATTACTTGACTGGTTTTCTGGTGCTAGACACTCTAAGGAAAGGGAGAGAGAAAAAATACTGAGATCAGATACAGAGAAAAATGAGTTTTCCCTTGGCCTCGGTTCCAGAATATCGGTGCATGAGGTGTGTCAATAAAGTAATGAAACAACCTTACCTTCATTGATACCACACAAATTGAGAATTGCTGAGAAGAACAGATGCAGGGAGAAGGGCTTTCTGCTTTCCCTTTTGTCCTCTTGTTGAGCTCCTCTTCTCTGGGGAAAAAAAAAATGCCATGTAATCACATCCTGGATGGAAGTCCCCCTCTCTTACCTAGAACTCTACGGCACTTGGCCTTGTCTTGAGAAGCTTCCACTATAGGGTTGTGTTTGCCAACTCTCCCCAGCTGCCAGCACCATGCTGAGCCATTCAGCCCTGTTACTCTACACACGTGTTGGTATCCTCCATTTTAGAGATGAGGATTGTGGCTGAGATGTTAAATTTGCCCAAGACAATGTAAACAGTGGACGTCTGAACCAGGTCAGGTTACCCAACGCCTGTTTAATCTGGATGTGTTCCTGTCTTCTCAGGACTTGGGAGGGTCAGGACCTGCCCCCATGGGTGACTGCTAGGGATGGAGAGACTGATCTCTAGGTTGAACTGGGCCAGTTCAAATGGGAGAGAGAATCTCCAGCTGTAAATTGCAGTCAAGAAACTGCTATGTTGTAGAATTAAACAGGCAACATTGGTTCTTTATAAAGAGCCTGAAAGCTGCCCTGTTCCCCAGGTTCTAGATGACCACTAGTATTTAGGACTGGGAACATTCTAACAAAGCAAAACGAGGGCTGGGTACCAGCTATTGCCCTGGTGGGTTCCAACTATAGCTTCCAATAAAGCTGGGGAAACAGCTTAGAGAATTAAAAATGGAACCCTAACGAATGGGTCACTTTACCTGATCATCAATCCCCTTTACTTCCTCCTCTCCTCGGTTTTTGGGTGCCTTACTAGGCAGCCTCGTTACCTCAGGCTGATGGTTTTGGAGCAGAGACCTAGGTTCACACATTCTGGGTTGAAGTCTCAATCCAATCTCCTGCCGGTTCTGTGACCTTAATAAATAAATCTTACTGAACTTAGTTGTCTTATGGGGATGGTAATACCTTTTCAGGGTTCTTTCCTCACCTTAAAGAAAAATAAAGAACCAGCACAGTACCCAAAACAAAGTAGGTTCTAAACCATGGAGTATTTAGGTGGCAGAATGGAAGGTAGACTGAGCTCTCTGGATTTGAGTCTAGTATTTCTTAGCCACAAATGTTGCCGTAAGCAAAAAGAAGTAACAATGGCCTTTTGTGGAGTGCCTGCTATGAAGCAGACTGCTAGCATTTTCCTACATTACTCAATTATCATGACAATCTTGTGAAGCAAAAATGAGGGCATGGCAAAATATGAGGCTTGGCAAAACAAAATGAATTGCCAAAGGCCCAGGGCTAGTAATGACAGAATCAGGATTTAAACATGTGTGGCCCTGGGCTCTTTCTGCCGTGTGTCCCAGCGGAGGGCAATGAGGGAAACACTGGAAATGTGGCTTGCTGAGAAATTTAGGGGGCTGTGTTTTTGGGGTCGGGGGGAGAAGGGTCACCCTCTCTGCACTGACAAGTGACTGCCTTATAATTTCTCTGAAGCCTCATTCTTCCCCTGCAACAGAGCTCTTTCTCACTGAAAATCATGAAATGGACTCGTGTGTTACAAGTCAGTTTTATGTGAATTTGAGTTTGAAAAATAGCCTGTTTTTCCTGGGACACTGATCTCCTGGATAACCCCAATGTCAAAGGTTCTGACAAACCCACAGTGTAGGGAGCCCCAAAAAGTGAAAGCCATCTGGAGGCTAGTGACCCTCTTTAGGTGGCAAACTCTTATCTTTTCAGTTTAGCAGGTAGACATTCTCTGGCTCCCTGTACATTTGTCTGTCCCTATAGGCCACAGACAAGGGGCCAAATGTTTTCTTTCATGTCTGAGAGTATGATTCTGAAGACTGATACCACTTTATACAAATGTTACTTTTTTAATGTTTTATTTGAGAGAAAGAGAGAGCACGAGCGAGGATGAGCAGGGGAGGGGCAGAGAGGGAGGGAGACAGAGAAAGAGAGGGAGGGAGACAGAGGATCTATGCTGGGCTCAAACTCACGAACCCTGAGATCATGACCTGAGCTGAAGTCGGACTCTCAACCAGCTGAGCCACCCAGGAGCCCCTATACAAATATTAGTTTTTATTTAAAAAATTTGTTTAATGTTTATTTTTGAGAGAAAGAGATAGAGTGCAAGCAGGGGAGGGGGCAGAGAGAGAGGGAAATACAGAATTTGAAGCAGACTCCAGCCTCTGAGCTGTCAGCACAGAGCCCAACGTGGGGCTCAAACCCATGGATAGTGAGATCATGACCTGACCCAAAGTTGGACACTTAACTGACTGAGCCACTCAGGCACCCCTACAAATATTACTTTTTAAATGTAGATTACACATACCTTTTTTTTTTTTTTAGTGTTTTTTATTTATTTCTGAGAGAGAGAGAGAGAGAGAGAGAGAGTATGTACAGGGGAGAGTCAGAGAGAGAGGGAGACACAGAATCCAAAACAGGCTCCAGGCTCCGAGCTAGCTGTCAGCACAGAGCCCGACGTGGGGCTCGAACCCACGAACCGCGAGATAATGACCTGAGCCGAAGTCGGACGCTCAACCGACCGAGCCACCCAGGCGCCCCACACATACTTTTTTTTTTTTTTATTAACTGGGGCTATGCTGTCCACTGTCAAAATACTTTGGAGGTTAGTATTTAGAGTAGGGCTCATTGTCTTTCTCTTAGTTCAATAGCTATCAGGTCTCTGAAAAATAGAGCCTCAGTCCAGGGGATTTTACAGGGCCATACTAGGGGCATCCTGTCTTGGTGGCCTGTGTGGTCCACTGGGATCACTGCCCAATGTGAAGCTCTGGTCGGCTGAGTGGACACACCTAAAGGAGTCTGGAGGTCAAGCTTGTTTGTGTTGGGTTTACAGGCCTAGGTTGTATCACCTGGCCAGTTTACATTTTCCAAAACTAGGATCCTTGGCCCTGGTCTCTGCCATCACAATCCCTCCCGCGGCCCTATCAGAATACTCCCCGGCAGTATACTCCTACCCCTTCACGCCCTGCTGAGACGCCCCCCTCCTCCATGCTGATTTTTCTGATACCCAGCCATGTGCATGTGCTTCCTTCTCTGAGGGCCTCCCACACCTTTTTCATACTGACCTTGGGCCCAGTGATTTACTGTGCTTTTATTTTTAAATTTACTTTTTTGTCTCTGACTAGCCTGTAAATTCCTCAGGGTCAGGCCCCATACCTCATTCATCTTTGTGCTATCAGGACTTTTCATACCTACCACATACTGAGTGCTCAATACATAGCATGAATGGAAAAGAGGCTGAACATACCAATCTCATATGATTCTATAACCTAATCCACCATCTGCATTCTAATTTGTCAATTAAGGCAATAATATTCTTTTTTTTTTTTTAAAAGGTTTTTATTTATTTATTTTTGGGAGAGAAAAAGAGAGAGAGAGTGAGCAGGGGTAGAGAGAGAGAACCCCAAATATGCTCTGTGCTGTCAGTGCAGGGCCGGATGTGGGGTTGATTCCATAAACCGTGAGATCTTGACCTGAGTTGAAATCAGGTCAGAAGCATAGCAGATTGAGCCACCCAGGCACCTCATCAGTGACATTTCTAAATAATATAGGACCACCCCCACCATCCTTTTAACAGAAGTTTTTGAGTTTGATGTTTCTCTATGATTAGGTTCTGGTTATACATTCCATGCCAGGATACTATACAAGTGATGTGATCTCACAATATCACATCTAGAGGCAAATTAGATCTATTTGCCCCTCATTGGTGACATTAATTTTGGTATACAGACAACGTCAGATTTCCTCTCTGTATGGTTCTATTTTCTGCCTTGTTACTGATAAGCAGTCTGTGGGGAGATGCTTGAAGTCTGTGAGGATATCCTGCTCCTCATCAAAGTTTCCCTCCTAAATTTAGCATTGACCGATCATAATCCAATCAGTACTATCTTTACTGTAATGCAAAATGATTTTCAACTCCAACATTTATCTTTTGGTTCTTGGTATTTTCTAAGCAAGAGCCCTGCCTTCTCCATGACTTATTTAGTAATTTATTTATTTATTATCAGTATGAACTGATGGATTCCTACTTTTCCACAATTTGTAATTCGCTATTTTTCTTAATTCTTTTGGCTCAAATTTCCTCGGATTTGGTAAAAGTCCCTTCAAATTCCTGTGTGCTTGTGACATTGTCCCATCATTTGTGGCACAAAATGGTTTCTGCCACATCTTAGGGGTTCTATACCCCAGTCCTGGAATCAAGTATTTTTCTGGTTCCTTTTAGTGGCGACTGGTATCAGACACCAATATTAGGGAGCTATGTAAGCTCATTGTTACTAGATATCATTGCTTTTAGGCCCTCACAGCAGACAGACTTAGGGAATATATGCATGTATTGTTTATACATACATACAATTGTACACATGTAGCTATATACATATACAAACACACTATAGAGGTCATGAGTTCACACTGACATCTCCAATTTCAATCCATTTACACTTTTGTTTATTATCCCCTCTTCCATATTTGTATTTCCTTTCTTCTACAGCAAGACCTCTAGGATAGAGTCCCTTAATGTTTCATTAATATTAAACATTTCATTAACATTTAAGAAGTAGGCTGAGTGAAAAGAGCCCAGGGAGACCGACAGGGAACAACCAGAAAAGGAGGAGAAAGCCAGTGAAGGGGATGTCAAAGAATTCACGGGAGAAGGAGCATCATCATGGAGACAGCGCTCAGCCCTGTCAAATTTTAAACCACTTTACAACAGGATTTTAAATAGTTTTTAAATATTCACATATACTCCTGCTGTGGACCTCAGCACCTGTTTTCGGTTTGACGCTCCCTTCCGGGATCTGTGCATGGGAGCCCTTGCCTGTGTACTGCACAACTGTGACAAGTCTGCATTATAACTTAGAGTTTTGCTTTTTACTTGAGATTATTTTTTAACGTGTTCATTTGCCATGTGTCCTCCTCCCCTGTTTAATCGCTGTAGTGGTTAAAGAGGGGAGAGGCCTCCTTTCTTTCAGCTTCTAGGGTTTCCCTCCCCGCTCCTTTCCCCCTTCATCGGCTCACTCCCCCCGACTCTGTGGAACAGACAGGGGCTACAGTGTTTGCTATGGTGAAAACTTACGGAGACCCTGATAGTCAGTCCAACACAACAGCGATTGCACCTGTTTACAATCTAACATAGGCCAGCTGCTATGTTTACATGTATTGAAAGACCTGACTTAAGAGCTTCTCTATGCTATTAACTTAATCATTAATTATTTCATCTTCCAAACAACCTTATGAAGTATTATAATTATCATCCTCATTACATCTGAGGAAACTGAGGTGAAGAAAGATTACATAACTTGCCCAAGATCACATAGCTAGCAAGCAGCAGGTGTAGGATTTGGGCCCAGAAAGTCTGGCTTTGGGGCCCAGGTTCTTAATCATCACACTATAATGCCTCCCTAGGATTAAATCCAAATTAAAAGAATAAAAGAACCAAATCCAGGGGTGCCTGGGTGTCTCAGTCGGTTAAGCATCTGACTTTGGCTCAGGTCATGATCTCATGTTTTGGGAGTTTGAGCCCCACGTTGGGCTCTGTGCTGACAGCTCAGAGCCTGGAGCCTGCTTCAGATTCTGTGTGTTTCTCTCTGCCCCTCCCCAACTTGTGCTCTGTTTCTTTCTCTCTCTCTCTCTCAAAAATAAATACAACATTAAAAAAAAAGGATCCAAATCCAAAGTTGTTGAAGGAACTGGAGCCAGTTTTCCTTCTAAGTGAGTGTACTTGGTGTTTCCTTCTTTTAGAATATATTGTTTAGTGTATATGTGCATTCCCCAATAGATGTAAGAGCTGGGAGGCTAGGGAGGGAGCCTGCTCTTTATGTCTTCGCTCCTAGTGCCTTGTGCAGTGTGCATGGTAGATGTGCCCTCAATATTTGCTGAAGGAGAAGGAAAGGGAGGAAAGGAGGATGGTAAATGGCAGGTAGGTCTTCGGTTGGAGATGGGAGGGCAGGTGGGGATAAATTGTAGCATTTGTGTGTGTGACTTTTGGGAGAGTTGAGCTTTGAGGGGCCACAACAGGGTGAGGTTTTCCACTTCTGGCATCCAGGGTAGGATGGGCCAGAGGGGCCAGAGGGATGAGTTCAGGCCAGAGGGATGAGATCTACCCAGGGATTCTTCGTGCCAGTCAAATGGTGAAACCCTGGTCCAGAGAGCTGTTGCCAGGGTTCAGAAGAGGGTGGATGCAAGGTGGGAGGGGAGAGCCAGGTAGGAGTAAACCCTTGAAGGAAGGAACCAGTCGTGTCTGTGAGTTACCTTGCTCTGGGAAACACATGTGCTACCATGGTAGCTCTGGAGCACCTAGAGCTGCCTGCGTACTTGCCTTCTGGTCATTGCCTGTAAGCCCAATGGTGGAAACTCTCAATTAACTTAAATGTCTCTGAACTCTTCCCTTAAGTGCTAGGTATGGTGGCAGACTGCCTGCAAACATACAAATGTCCTTAGGAAAGTGGGCTTGTAGCGATGAGTCACACACAGAGTGTCAGGACTACTGAAGCTTTTCTTTCCAGGAAGCAGCTTTATTTGTACCAGCACAGGTTCAGCAGCCTAAGAGCCCTGAGCCCAGAATGAAGGGGTGGGGGAGGGTAGCTTTTGTACGATTTTTGTTCCTTTGTCTCCCATATATGGTGACATACAGTCTGAATGGGCAGTCTGTGTTACACAGTTGTGAGAAATGTTGTGCACGCACACACAGACAGCTTGTCTTCCCTGTGTCTTGAGGTTCTCACCACATTCCTTCGGGAGGGGCTCTACCACAGGCTTTTGGTTTCTAGCACCCTGGTACTCAAGTTCTTTGAAAGAGTAGGAGAGGTTGAGGGCCACTCCTGAAAGAGATAAAAACAAGGTGCTGATTCTGTCGTCACCTGTCTTTGGGACCCTAGGACCTTTGCAACTCACTGTCTTTAATCTGTCAGAAAGGAGGCAATGCATTTACATAGTTTTTCAGTTATGCTAATGATCAAATGAAACAATGCGTTGAAAGTTTTTGGAAAAGTGTAAAGTACTATAAAATGTAGTTAATATTAACGTTGACATTTTTTGCACTAGATAACACAATGCAGTGATAAATTAACTACATGTTGGTGAAGTGTCACCCAACCCCCAGCCTGGGTCCTCCATCCTACTGTCTTCCTAAGAAATAGAGTCATATTCTCAAAAGGACGAAGTGGGGAAAATATTAATAGATATACTGATTTGCTACTGATGCCATAAATTACCACAAACTTAGTGACTTCAAAATAACGCAAATTATTATCTACTGGTTCTGGAGGTCAGAAGTCTGAGAGGAGTCTCCCTGAACTAAAATCAAGGTGTCCATAGGCCTCTGTCCCATCCTGGAGGCTCAAGGGAGAATTGTTTCCTTGCCTCTTCCAGCTTCTAGAGGCTGCCCGCATCTCTATAGATGCCTTACAGTCCCCTTTTCCCATCTTCAAAGCCTGTGATGTTACAGTTCTCCGTGCCTTTCTGCTTTTTCCACTCTTGATTGACCCTGTGAGTGCATTAGGCCCATTGGAATAATGAGGATGGTCTCCCTATTTTAATTCCCCTTTGCCATGTAACCTAACAGGTTCTGGAAATTAGAACATGAACATCTTTGGGGGGGACATTATTCTGCCTACCACAGTATATACCTGGTAAATATTTTTATCTGCAAAGAATTTTAGCAAAACCGAAAATGGAAAAATCAAAACACTCTCTAACTTCTTGGTAATAAAGCCTTCCAGTACTACTGGATAACTCCTAGTGATGTTCTTTTTCGTGGGAAAGCAGCAACACCTAGTGTCTCTCCAAATAAATTTCAACAGAAAACATAAAGCATCCTGTAATTAAAAATACAATAGAAGGTGCAGCTCAGTGCCTGATGGTGGAGAAAGGAAATTCTCATGGCTCATAGAGGGAAAAGGCTGGTGATTTTCTCTTCTATCTGTTCTTTAGATGTAGTTGTGAGCCCCCACATACACGCATGTATCTAGAAATATTTAAATTAATTCTGTTTGGGGCATGGCACAATATTGGGCTCTGTGATCAATGAAGGAAGATAAGAACATGATCCCCATCCTCAAATTGCTTCTTATCTCATTAGGAAGACAGGACATGCATTGGCAATTAAAGCATATGTATGTACCCATTTACTCATGTATATGTACCCACTAGAGACTTAATGGCCAAGGGTACCGCTTATAATTAGGTTTAGTTGTACATCTATCAAAACCCAAAAGAACACTGGCTTAAATCTCAGAGAAATTTACTTTCTATCCTTGTGAAAGAATTTGTATAGTCACTGGCATCACCTTGAAAAGTTAAACATAGAGTTACCATAGGACTCAGCAGTTCCATAGCTAAATACATATCCAAGGGAATTGAAAACACACTTCCATGCAAAAACTTGTACGCTGATGATTCTTAGCACATATAATAACCATAAAGTGGAAATGACACAAATGTCCACCAACTGACAAATGGGTAAACAAAATGTAATCTATCCGTATAATGGAATATTATTCAGCCATAAAAAGGAATGAAGTACTGGTACATGCCACAGTGTGGAAGAACCTGGAAGCCATTATACTCAGTGGAAGAATCCAGAAACAGAGGCCACATAGTGTGTGATTCTATTTATATGAAATGTTCAGAACAGGTAAATTCATAGAGACACAAAACGGATTAGTAGTTGCTAGGGACTGGAGAGTGGGAAGAGAAGAAGGGAAGTGACAGAGTTTATTTTGGGGGTGATAAAAATGTTCTGGAATTAGTGGTGATGGTTGAACAGCTTTGTGCATGTGCCAAAAGCCCTAACCACCATTGAATTGTATATTTTAGGTGGGTGAATTGTTTGGTATGTGAATTATATCTCAATAAGGTTACTAAAAGCATGTCAGGAGGGTCAAGGAGGCAAAAATGGGTGATGAATAATTTGAGGACACAGAAAAGAGATTGGAAAAGTACCTCCTATGAGTTGTTTGCCCCCCTCCCCCCAGCTCCTTCTCCAGGCCTCAGAGTGGTTGCCTCTTTCTTTCCCATGTATTAGGCCTCCTTTCTCTCCTCCTACCCAACTACAAACAGCAGAATGTTCACTGTGTGAGGCTGACCTGGCCCCAGACAGGGAGAGAGATAGCATTTCTGATCCCTATGGAGATAAAATGGAGAATGTACTGATGGAAACAGAATGGAATAGGGTTCACACCCCCTGCTACTCATGGTGTCCCCACATGGGAGGTGCTTCTGGTTCAAGAGAACAAGTGTCCTTGGGAGTCTCTGGCCCTGATAGGACAGGGGAGGGGCTCTGTGAGCTTGATACATCCCTGTGGCCCACAGAGAACAGTTTACCCATCTGTTTGCAGGATGAAGAATCTTAGGATTGCCTGTGTCCCTAATCTCCATGGGGTATGTGAACTAGCAGTGCCTGTCCCCACTCCCCTGGCTGGCCTGGCTCTGGGCCCTCAACCTATTGATCCTCCCCCCAATCCCCACTGATAAAGCAGAACAAACATTCTGACACCTCCTTCCCAAACATGTGGCTTTATTCTTGATCTGTCTCCTGTTCGTCCTGTGCTATAGGTATCAAGTACCCTCCCTCCCTCCCTTCGTTCTCTTTTCCTTCCTTCCTTCCTTCCTTCCTTCCTTCCTTCCTTCCTTCCTATCATTCTTTTATTCATTCTTTCTCTTTTTCTGTTTTTGGAGTTGTCACACAAATGAAACTTTATTTGTGGCAAATAAGGAGATCACACAGAATAATTTCCAAAGCTGTGACCCCTCAAGTACTGTTTCTGACACCACTGTAAAAGTTATTTCACTCTAAAAGGTCTTTATCAACAGTACAGATTGGATTCAGCTCCATGCGTTACCTCAAGTGACTCATGTCTGCCCCTATGAACTTCCTCCTCATATTCATGGATTTCAGGTATCTGTGTAGTGTGGAGATGCATGGAGGTTGAGTCTGAGGTGGTGGAACCACCATCAAAGATAGAGTCCCAACTGTCACATCCAGGAGAAGTGCAAAGAGACATGATGGCTAAATGTCACATGGTATCTAGGATGGGATGACATTAGGTAGAAACTAAGAAAATATGAATAAAATATGGAATTTGGTTAATAATAATGTATTGATGTTGTTTTTTAAATTGAGACAAATGTGCCATACTCATGTAAGATGGTCATCACAGGGAAAACTGAGTTTGAGGTGTATGGGAACTCTCTGTATTGTCTTTGAAATTTTTCTATAAATCTAAAATTATTCTAAAATTAAAACTCCATTTACCACTCCCCACACCCATTAACCACTCCTCCCCACCCCCCACCAAATATAGTGTCCTCATCTTCATCAGAGCATTTAGCTCTGGACTAGCCAGATCGTTTTAAAGGAAGAGTGTCATCCCATATGCCTACTTTTTTATTTATTTTTTAAAAGATCTTTAAAATTACTTTTAAGTAATTGCTGCATCCAATGTGGGGCTTGAACTCACAACCCTGAGATCAAGAGTCACAGACACCCCCCATATGCCTTTAAAGGGTAGTTCTCCATACTACTTGTATCATCAGTGCAGCCTGGAAAAGATCCATTTATCTATGTATAAAGGACAGGGTTTTAAAGTTCTGGGTGAGTGGATAAGATGAGCAGAAGTGCACATTCTGGTCCCAGGATGAATGAAGCCTTAAAGGTCAGTGAGTGACTATGGTAACCTTGGTCCATGTCCGAATGGCTGTTAGGAAAGAATTGACCCATGAAGACACATCTTAGGGCACTGAGGTAAATTTTGCATCTATGGCAGAGCCAAAGGTCAGGAGCTGAGGTGCAGTGAGCTCTGTGCCAAACTCAAGAGCATAGTCTGAGAGTGAGCAGGGGTTGAGGGGTATGTGTAAACCATGTAACTGGGTCAGTCAGAAGTGGGCTCAGGAGCTCTGGTTCCCAGGCTTCTGATTGGGTGCACAATGGGCCTGCACACTTCTTGTGACAAACTGTTAAAGGTAGACAGCCTGGCTGACAAAATGCCTATGTCCACTCCTCCGGGGGACACTGCTGAGGAGAGATTGAAGAGGTGGAGGGAGGGGAGAGAAATGACTTGGCAGCCTGTGCTACTCTTTAAGCAGTGACTTGTTTTCCTAGGGAGGTGCTTACATATTCAGTGTCTTGTGCTGAATAGTGTCTCTCAAATTCATATCTACTGGGAACCTCAGAATGTGACCTTAGTTTGAAATAGGGTCTTTGCAGATACAATTATTTAAGATGAGGTCATCCTGGGTTCAAGTGGACCCTAACTCAACAACTTTTGTCTCTATAAGAGGAGACACACGGACACAGACGGGGAAGAAGTCTCTGTTAAGTTGGAGACAGTATGGAATGATACAGCCATAAGCCAGGGGACATAAGCCATGGATTGCTAGGAGCCACCAGAAGGAAGGAACAGGGAGTATGGCCCCATAGACACCTTGATTTTGGGTTTGTAGCCTCCAGAGTTGAGAAAGAATGCATTTCTTTTGTTCTAGGCTACCTAGCTTGTGGTTCTCTGTTATGGTGGCCTGAGGAAATCAATACACCTGATGGGGACGATGCTGGGAGTGTGTATGGCACCAGCTACACTTGGAGGGCCTGAGGCTGTGGTGATGCCTGCTCCCTGGCAGATCCAAAGTCTGGAGCTGGGGCCTTATAACTGTGAGCCCCAAAATGGTCCCAAAATTAATGAGTAATTAGTATAGGTGATAATGTGGGTTACCCTTGCCTTCTACCTCCCACAGTGAAGGCTTGCCCATGTGGGATTTTCTTGTGAAATCATTGTGCAAACTCCTTCTGCAAAGTTTGCCCAATGGTTCTATGGGATATGCCCACATTTTCTTCTCTAGGAATTACCTATCCTGCACCTTCAACCAGGAATGCCTCTCTTTCCAGATCCTTGGTCTGCTTGACCATTGTGGTCTCTGACCGCCCTAAGGTCATAGTGTGGCCACAGTCTCTGACACTACGAACCATCTCTTCCCCAAACTTCTCTCCTAGAGAGCAAGAAGTCTTCTTCCTTCTTTCTCCTGTGACTTCCTCTCTTCTTACCTCTGTGACTTAATTGTCTCCCTCACTCACTAGAAAATGTTCCTGTTGACGTGAGTTCTGTATTTGAAGTTCTCTCATCACTCCACAACTCTCTTGAGGAACCATCCAGTTTCCTAGCTTTAATTGCCACCACCACCACCATGTAACCCGTAAGAGCTGTGTTCCAGTTCTGAACCCTTCCTTGAGCTCCAGCTTCAGATAGCCAATGCAGGGTTTCCACCTGGCTGTACCAGTCACTTGTGACTCAGGGTGTTCTAAGGACCATTTGATGTGTCTCTTCCCTTGCCTAGAACCACAGACCCCTCTCTTGTGAACTGAAGAATTCATAAAGACTTTTCAGTGAAGATTTAAAAGGTGTTGAACAGTTTTGAAGGAAGTAAAACACACACACACACACACACACACACGCAGAATCACAATTGGTACGAGTGTAGGAATTACCCAATCAATAGACTGACAAAACTTGTCTATATTAACTTTTATTATGATACAAAAGGATTTTAGGATACAAAATATACATTTAAAGAAATCATAGGCTAACGTATAATGCATTTAATAATTACTTCCAGCCACCCTCCTCTCCCCCCTTCTCAGATCTTAGCCCCAACTAAGAGGCCATTCTTCTTGGTCACCTGGTGTTGCCTTCACGCCAGGCTGAGACCTTTGAAGTCTCTTAAGTGGATGGAAAAATACTTTTTTCCTGTCTTCATCCTCTGTGCAGGTAAGTTTTGCCCTTCTTCCCTGAAATGATGTCTTTCTGGCCTTGCTCTTGGTACACCCAGCAGGCTGATGAGCCTAGACCTCTCTTGTGAGCCATGGTTCTGAGCCTGGGACTATCACACTTCTCTCTGTACTCCCTCATCGCTTGCATTAGCTGCCATAGGTCAGAGTCGAGGCCAGCAAATACCTCCGTGAAATCATAAGAAATATCAGAATTCTGCAATGGCCCAAGGGCTGTTAAAAGAAAACCTTAAAGGGTTGGTGAATTCACAAGTGGGCTGGGGAGTTGAGAGATGGGAGGAGAACCAACATAATAAGGTTTATTTCCAAATGTGGTACAAAGTTATCCAAGTCCAGTATCCCATTGCTAAACATGATAAAATCCTGACTCAAGAGGCGGAGGAATATATATATGAAGATGCTTGGATACATGATGCTGGCCATTTCCCTTGGTATATGAATGCACAGTTTGTTTCTGAGACATCCAGTAATGATTAGAAGTGTGCCCCTGAGCAGCTCTGGGCTCCACTATGGCACTCATGTCTTAATTAGGTGGGTTTTGACTCACCAGTATTTAGTTACCTATTTTTCCTTAACAGGGTGCTTTCCTTGTTTTATGCAATTAGAAGGCGGAAGCTCACAAAAGTCATCACATTACAGAAGAGATATGACAGAAAAGATCATTAATTCTATATCACTGTACAAATCCCAGCAGTAGTTAGGGACTTACGTAAACAGCACCGCTTAAATTATTTAGTTGACAATCGCTAATAACAACTCCAGCTGTGTGGTGGTGCATTTTATTCTTCATAAAAGCAAAAGTGATTAGTTCGCTATACAATCTAATCATCGGAAAAATGTAATTCCCATAACAACATCTGTTATTACTGCCTTGTAAAAGGGCAGGCAGAATTTTGACACGTCAAATTGTACTGCAGCCTGAAAATCAAAGTAAATGCTTCCTCCACTAGAGGGCTGGTACCCACGCATCTGGGGGAGTTCTCTCACACCCCCGGGGGCAGCCGGCAGTGTGGACAGACTGGGGCAGAACCTCATTTTCAGCAATTTCTTACTTTTTCATTACCTGGATGAATTCTAAGAATAAAAGCCTGCAGCAGCTAATCGTTTTGAGACAAGAGTAGTTCTAGAAAGATGACTGAAGCTCACATGAGAGATTGGGGGGTGGGGCGCGGATTTTTAAACTTACAGTTACAAACAATTCAATTTAAATATTTATTAGGTTCCTTGGATGTGTGAGGATGTGGGCCAGATGCTAATTGCCACACAGGGAGACACCACTTCTGGTGTCAAGAAGCTTCTTTCTTACCTTGGCCCATTCCTAACTGACGCTTCCAGATCTCCCCGGCCTTGGTCACCTGCTAGAAGTTGGGCATGGTCCTGTCGCTGCTTTAACCTAAAGAAACTCTTGTATGATTCCTTTACTTCCCAATTCCCTCCCAAAACGTGGCCAGTGAGTTTTCTTCTTAACTGCATCAAATCTAGCCCATCCTGTTACAGAAAGTGAGACTCCCTGCCATGCCGGCTGGTAGACCATCAGTGAGAGGACAGATAGGAAGGCACCGTAGTTGGCATGTAATAGGCCTTGGGGAAGGTGTTTTTCTTTCCTCTTTTTCCCTTTTACAATCTCATGAAAAATGAGAATTTTTATTTCTCAAAAGAAACCTGAATTCATGTATATTTTTACTACAGCAATGTCTAGAAATGTTTCTATGAGAGATTTCTTCATTTGAGGTTTGGGTAATGTCTGACATGATTTTACAGTTGTGATATGTGATAGAGTCTGCTGATTGTCTTCCAATATTTATTCTCCTCTTCTCCCTTAGTAATAGCATCTCAATATCTAAGTGGGCACATTGGGCCTCAAGCTCAAAGACATTTGCTAAGGTCTGTTGCAGCTATGTGAGACCATGTGACTACTACGTAAGGAAGTGTTGAAATGAAGTATTGTTTGGGATTGCTTTTTGGATTTTTAAATGTTTATTTGTTTTTGAGAGTGAGAGAGAGTATCGAGTCGAGCACGGGAGGGGCAAAGAGAGATGGAGACACAGAATCTTAAGTGGGCTCCACTATGCAGGGCTTGAACCCACAAACCATGAGATCATGACCTGAGCTGAAGTCGGACACTTAACGGACTGAGCCACCCAGGTGCCCCAAAGGCTCTTTTAAAAGGGGATAAGTACCTCTGTCCTTTCCTTTGCTCCATTCTGCTGCCTGGAATGGATATGCAGTGGCTGAAGCTCTGGCAGCCCTTCTTAGACTATGAGGGGGAGGGCCCCACACTGGGGATGGTGGAGAGTGAGCTGCAACACACCTTGGGTCCTTGGTTACTTAGTGGAGTGTCATATATGTAATGAATTGTCCGCTTTCAGACAGAGAGAGAGAGCATAAGAGAGGACAGAGGAGCCCAGCATGGGACTCGATCCCACAGTCCTGGGATCATGATCTGAGCTGAAATCAAGAGTTGGATGCTCAACTCACTGAGCCACCAAGGTGCCCCTAGATTGTCTACTTCTAGATTTCTTCTAGATGGAAGAAAAATAAATTCCTAATTTGCTCAAGCTACTGTTTTTAAAATTTTAATTAATGCATTCAATCATTTTAAAATTGTGGTCAAAAAGTGAAATAAAATTTCCTGTCTTAACCATTTTTAAATGTATATTTCAGTGGTGTTCACTATATGCACACAAACCACTGCTGTTTTGGTTTTTATTTATATGAAAGGCAAACCTAACCCTAACTAAGGCACAATAGAAGTTCTTTACCTGACCTCCAGGTAACTACCTTGTTAAATTAAAGGCTCACTCCACTTGTTGTCCATCACGTGAAGGCTTCCAGGTACTATGTACTCCAGGACGATGCTTCTCAAACTTACCTGTGCTCAGAATCAGCTGGAGGGCTTAAGACTAATTACTGAGCTCCACTCTCAGAGTTTCTGAATCAGTTGGTTTGGGATGGCCTGAGAATTTTGCATTTCTTAAATTTTTGTTTAACATTTATTTATTTGCGAGGAACAGAGAGAGAGCAGGGGGAGGAGCAGAAAGAGGGAGGCACAGAATTCAAAGCAGGCTCCAGGCTCTGAGCTGTTAGCACAGAGCCAGATGTGGGGCTTGAGCCCACAGAACCGTGAGATCATGACCTGAGCTGAAGTGGGACGCTTAACCCACTGAGCCACCCAGGCGCCCTGAGAAGTTTGCATTTCTAACTGGTTCCCAAGCGACACTGATGCTATTGGTCTGGGGATACACTCTGATGCTGATCTGAGGATACCACAGTTTTCCTTCCTTGTAGGGAGAGCTGAATGCTACCAGGAATAACCTGTGTATTTGTATTTTTGACTGTCTTTTCAATTGTAACGATGTCAATATGTTTATACGGAATGTACTTGTGATTATAATTTTTAAATGCCACATCAACCTATGGAAAAGTAGTTGAAAAAAGGGTTGTTACTATGAAGCCAACCCGAATGGTTTTGGACTTAATATAGGCGCTCACAAAAATAATGTTTGGTTGGGGGGCAACTGTTGAGACCGGAAAAAAGAATCTGTAAAAATTTAGAGAAATTTTACCTTTAAGTTGCTTTAACAGGGTCTTTAAATCATTGTTTTACTTTAAATAAACTAAGGCCATGTGTTGTAAATAGGTGCGCTGGTTATGATTTAGTCAATAAAAACAAAATAGGACTTCAATCTGTGGATCCAGTCTTTACAAACACAAAAACCTTCGGAGAAGTGGCAAAGGAATGCACGCTCGAACGTTTTAAATTGAAATAATGTTTTAAATGAAAACTAAATGTTTAAAACTAAATGAAAACTGATGTTTAAACGTAAAGCATGTTCCCTGCTTGCTTTTTGAGTGAACTAATTGTCTTAGACTGAGTCACCCAGGATGCAGAGCTTGTAGAAATAGATGGCTCATGTGCTATATTGCTTTACTCAGGAATACAATCCAGGCAGGATGAAGAAAAGGGGAGTGAGGCAAGGAAGGAGGGAGAGAATATGAAAATGCCAAACTGAGCTGGCCTGCACTTAACAATCAAGTTTGACCGATTGCTTGATCCTATAGGACTGTTTTCTTTTTTTTTTTAATTTTTAATGTTTATTTGTTTTAGATAGAGAGATATATAGAGAGAATGAGCAGTGGTGAGAGAGGGGCAGAGAGACAGGGAGACACAGAATCCGAAGCAGGCTCCAGGCTCTGAGCTGTCAGCACAGAGCTCAATGTGGGGCTCGAACTCACCAGCTGTGAGATCATGACCTGAGTCAAAGTCAGACGCTTAACTGACTGAGCCACCCAGGTGCCCCATTACAGGACTATTTTCTGAGACACTATATAAATGGCTGCTTTTTGGGACAGCACAGCTAGTGAAAAGAGGGAGAAGAATATACTTGCTGCTTTTCACACTCATTGGTTAAAAATTTCCTCTACGGAGTATTAATTTTTCTCACACTGTCATTTAGACATGTATGGGCACTACGGTTGGCTTCTTGGGCGTGTGACGAAGAAGTCACACAGGACCCCAAGCTCAGGAGGGGGCTGACTCCTGACTCCTGGGGTTTAAGGTTCTGTAGTTGTTGTCTTGAAATTCTTTTTTTTTTTTAATGTTTATTATTTTTTCAGAGACAGAGAGAGACGGAGCGTGAGTGGGGGAGGGGCAGAGAGAGATGGAGACCTAGAATCCGAAAAAGACTCCAGGCTCTGAGCTGTCAGCACAGAGCCAGACGAGGGGCCTGAACCCACTAGCCATAAGATCATGACCTGAGCCAAAGTTGGAAGCTCAACTAACTAAGCCACCCAGGCACCTCGTTGAAATTTAATAGTTTTATCTCTGAATGTGTATTTTGTAAGAGAATTTGAGGGACAATGGAGCATGTGCATGGGGGCTGGGGGTTTCTGCTTACAAGATGTCCTGTCTCCTCTTTTCCATGATTCCCTGAGATGGGTTCTCAGCGGCCTGCTTCCCAGCCCTATCGCTGCCCTCTGCCCTGTGCCTTTACATTATTGGCCTAAATGTGTCAGAGTGATGAGGCATATGGTGAGACAGTGGAGTCCACGGTCATGTGTCCCTAGTTACACTTTCTTTTCTATCAAGTGGGTCCCTTGGACCAAGGCAATGTTATATGTAATATAATGTCAATAGAATAGACATTTGTAAACCCTGGACAGCATTGGAGCATGTTGGAGGCATTGTGGAGAGGAAAAGCAAATCCTAACTCAAGCCGATGTCAAAATCTGGAAAGACTACTGTTCCCCATCTAGCATAGGTGACAAAGTGTAATTCCTTGAAGAATAGTGGTATGTTAACAAATATTTCAGTCGGTATCGGCTGTTAGCTGATTGAGCATTCAGCAGTGGTATTAGCTACATCAGTCTTGGTGAGGACTAATTCATGCATGTGACTCTTGATCTCAGGGTTGTGAGTCGAACCCCACATTAGGTGTAGAGATTAGTTAAAATCTTTTTTTTAAAAAAAGAATGATTTCTCAGTCTTGTGAGATCATTTTCTGACAGGCTTTGTTATGTTGTGTTTTGTTTTCAGGTCAGTTTATATAGAGTTTGATGGAAGGAAGAATTTATCTGTCAGCTGCCATTTTGCTTCAGTCAAAAACTTACCCCATAGGGCATTGATTTCCTCGCACTTCCCAATTGCACATATGGGGACAATATACATACACGTGGGCGGGTCTTCCCTCCAGAAAAACCTGGAGGTGGAAGTGAGAGACCTGGGGGCGTGGACACAAGGCCCTGTCAAATTGTGGCACCTGGGCCAGAATAAGTGACCAAAGTCCCTGGATTCAGTTAGGCCAAGAACGCTGAAGCAAAACATGAAAGAAGTATTTGATTTATTAACTCTCTGCAAATCCCAGATGAATTGGGTTGGAGAGCTTCTGCTACATTTATCGGTGAGAGGAAGGGTCTTAAGCAGAATAATCGACTATGTTGTCATTTACCCTATCGCAGTGACTTGCAGATCTTATGGCAGCCCTGACCTTTCCTTGAACCTTCTAACTCACGTGTTCAACTGCCTACTCGATCTTGGCCACATACACATTGAATAGGGTGCCTGAGACTTAGCGTTGCCATACTGGAATCTGTAATTCCTGCCACCCCACTAGACTAGCTTCTCCCCCACCGAGTTGCTCAATTTTCACATCTTGAAGTTACACTTGTTCTTCTCTTTCCCTCGGTGACCTCTCCCTTGACTCCTCTCCATTTGCTCCAGTAACAAGTCTACCAAGGCATATCTTGAATATGCTCACTTCACCACTACTTCCCAGTTGAAGCCATTTTTAACTTTACTTGTATTATTGAAGTAACCTCCCTTTTTATGCCTGCTCCATCGTTCTTCACAGGGCAGGAGTACTTTCTAAAAATGGAACATAGTGTCACTACCCTGCTTAAAACTCTCTGAGATGTTCCCTCCTATAATTAGCATAAAATCCAATCATGTACGTGGGCGGGTTCCTGCCCATCCCTCTGACTTTATTTCATACCACTCACTTCCTCCACCACTGCATTCCAGCCACACTGGCTTTCTTCCGCCCCTAGTTCTTCCCTCTGCTTGGACTGCTTTCCCCCCAGAGCAGTGCATGGCTAGTTCTTCTGAAGAGTCCGCCTATGCAGCGGGGCCCACCTGGCTCCTCTCCCACCACCCTAGGCGGGTCTTACTTTTGTTTATTTGCTCCCTCTTGCAACTCCCACCATTAGAATGTGAAAAGCAGAGATCTTACTCTTTTTCACTCTTTAAGAAAAATGTGTTGGGGCGCCCGGGTGGCTTAGTCGGTTAACCGTCCGACTTTCGCTTGGGTCATGATCTCGCGGTTCGTGGGTTCGGGCCCCGCGTCAGGCTCTGTGCTGACTGCCAGCTCAGAGCCTGGAGCCTGTTTCAGTCTGTGACTCCCTCTCTCTCTGACCCTCCCCTGCTCACGCTGTCTCTCTCTCTCTCTCTCTCCTAGAAATAAATAAATAAAACATTTAAAAAAAAAAAAAAAGAAAAATGTGTTAAGTGTATTTATTTATTCTGAGAGAGACAGAGATAGCATAAGTGAGGGAGGGGCAGAGAGAGAGGGAGAGAGAGGATCCCAAGCAGGATCCGTGCTGCCAGCACAGAGCCTGATGTGGGGCTTGAACTGATGAAACTGGGAGATCACGACCTAAACCAAAACAGTCAGACACTTAACCAACTGAGCCACCCAGGCACACAGAACTTATTCTTTCTCACTCTTGTGTTTATGGAACGTAGAGTAGTGCTTTAGTGCTTGTTGCAAAGTGGGCACTCAGTAAGTATTTCCCGAATGACTACATGGATAGCAATACCTGTAATGGAAGAATTTATGACGAAACCAAGATTTCCCCTTTATAAACACCCATTTAAGAGATATATTTGTCAAATGATTTTTTAATGTTTATTTATTATGAGAGACAGAGAGTGCACGTGTACATTTTGGGGAGAGGCAGCTAGAGAGAGAGGGAGAGAATCCCAAGCAGGCTCTATGCTCAGCATGGAGGCTGATGCGGGACTCGATCACACAACAGTGAGACCATGACCTAAGCTGAAATCACAAGCCACCTAGACGTGCCCTCTCCTCCTGCCCTGCCTTTTCTAGTTAGGCTTCACGCCCAGCGTGGAGCCAGGCCAGGACTGAACTCACAACCCTGAGATCAAGACCTGAGCTGAGATTGAGACTCACATGGTTAACTGACTGATCCGCTCAGGCTCCTCAGTAATTTTTTTTAAATGGCATCCTGTTTTTCATCTGACTGAAGAAAATTTGGAAACTGTTTCTAGAGGAGTAACAGCTGGGGCCCCATAGCCAAGTAGGTCTAGTTGGCTTCCCTATGGAGAATTCAGACTGCAGATCAGTGGGGCAGGCAACTGCCAGAAACTCTGTGGCTAATTTCAAATGGATCTCCCTGAAGTTAATTCCTATGCGTAGCATAGGGATGACCAGAGCCTTTAGAAGACTAAGAGGAAATCTTTCAAGCCCCAACCTATGCCAGTGAAGCTATTGTTACATAGAAAGCAAATAACATGAGAAACTCATTTTAGACCTATTGTAATTATTGTTGTCAGCATTCTCCATAGGAATGCTCTCATCACTCTGATATTATTTCTGGGATGGCCCTTGGTAATCATCTAGTTTAGCCTTATTTTATGGATGAGAAAAGTAAGATCTAGAGAGGGAAAGCACCTAAGCCAAGGTCATTTCATTAGTCAGAGGCAAAACCAGGACCAGAATTCAGATCTTCTAATAGAGAGTGGAAACTTTTACAATATACCCTAGCACCTGTTCCTTTATTCTCCCGGCCTCCTAAAAAGAAATAGCCCCAAGGATTTGCCTTAAACAATGTTCTTGTAAATTCTGATTGGATCACCTTGGGTCTTAGAACACTGGCAGTGGTGCTAACGAGGAGGGGGCCGATCTTCCTTTTTTATTTTGCTTGGAATATTCTTGACTCATTATCAAACACAGCTTTACCACCAAGGGAAGTATTGTGTTTTCATTTAGGGTCTAGAAACATTCCCATTCCAACTAGTTAACAGGCTACTGAAATTCACTAGAAAGAAATTACTGTGGGTGTGTTTTCTCACAGTGACTCAATTTGTCTCATCAGGAATCCGTATAGTGGTCTTTCCTCTCTACCTTTAGGTTTGCAGAGTTTCAGGTTTGTCCAGATCTGAAAAAGCCAGAACTGTTTTCTTTATACTGTATGGCTGTAGTTAAAAGTTCGGACCACCAGGGAATGAGTTTGAATAATTTGTTTTGAAGATTTGGGGAGGAAGATGGAAGGTTTTCCTTCACAGAAAACAACTTGATTCTATATTTTCTTTCCCATATATGTGTTCACCATTTACTTCTTTCTCTGTTTGCCCGGCTTCAGGGATTGGGGGCAGAATAACATCCAAATTTACAGTTTTCTATCCATACTTGTTTCCTCCAGAGAATTCTCAGGAGGATGAGGATTTGGTTGTTGGGGGTGGTGAACACCTCTGAGCAAAGTGAGTAACTCAATAGCCCTGCGCATTTCTAGCTGAGCATGCGACCAGGAAGTTCAGGGCTGCTGTTTTATGGTTGGAGCCTCTTGGTAAGCGTGCCCTTTCTAAACATTCCAAATGAGATGTGATCACAGCAGCACGATGTTCTTTTGTTTCCAGGGTGGGTTTGGGGAAACGGCAGACAACTCAGGACTTTTGAGTTCGTCCCTCCCGGAGCAAAAGCTTGAACCCACACGACCGGCTGAAATCCTCCCGGGTTCCTCCCTCCAGCAAATGACTTTGATATTTATTGCAGCTGCCTGTGTTTGCAGCACTCTCCCGGCTCTGCTCCGTCGCTGAAGAGGCACCGGCACGTCTCGCTGCCCGCGCGTCCAGCGGCCCTACCTCTGGGCAGCCCTTCCCTCCCCAGTAAAATGTTCTCGGCGCACAAAAGCCGCGGCTGAAGGGAGCAGCTTCGGGCCGAGAGGGAGGGAGCTGGCCGGCCGCACCATCTCCAGTGGAAACGGACGCCGCTCACCCCGCCTAGGAAACTAATGGAGCGTCCCTAAGAGACCCAAACTCCAGCCTGGCTCACCCCAGCCTTCTCCCCCACCTCCAGACCCCCAGGTGAGACAGCCCCGTCAGCCTGGCTGTGGAAGGGCGCCGGCAGCATGCTTCTAATCCCGGAATTCGACCGGAGTCTTTAGCAGGTTTTGTTTTGTAAAAAGAAATGTTGTCCATCACCGTCTCCCCCCCCTCCCCCCCCACCCCGTTTTCCAGCAGTTTCTTTTCTTGTGGTAACTTAAAACATTTCCTCTGGGGATGGGGTGAGAAGAGGCCGACATAAATGTTTACAAGTGCAAAGTTCTCTGGCTGAATGTGGTGTCTGCGACTAGAGAAAAGCCTCCTACTAACCAGGTTACCCAGGCAAGGCTACGAACCGCCTGCGAAGAATGGTGGCCGAAAGCCAGGGGTACGCATGTGACGCTGCGGTTTGCGGGGGTCTGTTTCGGCATTTATATTTAAATATCTTTCCCTCTAAGAATTTTTAATTGGAGATTTCGCCTTGAGGTGCCCCAATAAATCAGAGAAGGAGCCAAACCTAGTTATTTCGCTTAGGAACCAAGCTTTATTTTCAGGGCTTTCTTTCCCCTGCGGTTCTTGCCCCGAAGCGATCCGTAAAGCGAACCCACTCTGATACAGTTTGAAAAGTGCATTTTGTACTTGGCTCTTTCTTTGATCGAATTAATCTGGGCTTTTTTGTAGTTCTAAATGAGGCCTATGGGCTGACAATGTAGCTGTTTAAAGGGGATTTTAGGGGATAATAGCCAATGCAAATAGTGCCATGAGAATGGCAACTTGCTTTTGCACTTTCAATCACATAATAACAGCAAAGAAAGCTTTTAAAATGAATTGAAATTTTGTGGCATGCCATCTGGGATTATTTGGGGAAACAGTTCTGAATACTGCAGTTGGGCAAAAGAATGGTGGTTCGGTCTGTCTTAAGCTGACAAGTTTCAGACGGCAACCTTATGCTAACTTGCTAAATGCAAGCAAAGTTGGCTAGCATTTTTTTTTTTATTTTATTATTTTCTTTCTCTCGGATTATCTGCAAAAATTCTCTTTGATTGCTGGTATTTGGGTCTGAAAAACTTTTCTATTGTTAAAGAATTCAATTCAACCCCTTGCAGCTGCTGATCCCCTCATTGTTCCACTCGTTATGTGTACGCGTCTCAGATGAATGTAGCCAAGCCTTTTAGTGCCTTAATAGGTGTCTACATAAAGGTCATTTATTCTGCCGTACTTGTTTTAACAAAAGTTTATACACAAACAACAACCACAGCTAAAACATTCACATTAATCAATTTCCTCCTGATGCAGAATGCAGAAACTGCCTCGGGCCACGGCGCAGGCATGAAAAATGTTTTCTGTGTATGATGTTGTAAAGCAGAAAGTAGTTTAAGCAGTTTCATCGAGGGCAGAGCATAATTATTTCAACACACTCTCTGGCCGAGAGCGCCCGTTCTGTGTTTCTGTGTGTGTGTGTGTGTGTGTGTGTGTAGCTACGGTCAGGTGACACTGTGGGCAGAGAGGTGCTTCGCATGGAGTGAGTTGAGGCTTTAGCTTTTCCCTTGATGTTCACCCTGATTCGGGGGCTGTTCTCCGTGAACTTCAGCTATTGTCTCTGCAGGGAAGGACACATATGTGATACTAGAATCTGGAGAATATTGCATAAAGTTATCTAGAATTTGCAAAGAAAATGTCCTCGCAGGTGTAAGTCCCCTTGCTATACAAAAGAAAAGAACCACAGCCACCTCTTTCCATCTGCAAACCCCACAGAGGGCTGCTTTTAGGATGAAGTAAATGATGAAAATAATGCCTTCCCACTGTAAATACCGGGAGGATGCCCGTAGGCTGATTAACTTCTAGTTGGGGGAGTTACTAGAGAGGGTTTCTAAAGGATCTCGGTGAGGGGGGAGGGATTGCCAAGCACAGTGGACGTCACGTGGGAATTATAAAACTCTGGCCACGTGGGGGAGGGAGCGAGGAGGCCCACCCACCCTGCCTCCCTGAGCAAACCCCAAAGAGTTTGGCAGGGTAATTCACAGACAGGGCCACATTCTTTGATCCATCTCAGGATGGTACTTAGTAACAGATCACGGCCCTAAATTGTCAGATCCATAAACATGCTGTTTGGTATCTACAGGTAGTTCTCGTCTGTGTCAGTTTACCTGCTCAAAGTTTAGACTTTGTGAGTTAAGGATTCAAGTTCTTAGATGCGTTGGGGCTTTTGTAAAGGTCAAAAAGTTCTGAGATTTGACCTCTGGGTGTGGCTCCACCCCTTCCCCCAACCTCCTCTGAGGGTGTGGTCTCTTCCCTTCGAACAGTCTCCCAATTCTCCCAGGGGCCGAGTGCAGCCAGCTGATTCTCTTCCACAGGACTTCTCAGCCGCGTGGGTTAGATGGTGCTTCTCAAACTTTAAGGAGCTGTGAATGACCTGGGGTCTTGTTAAAAAGCACATTGTGTTTCTGTTACTCTGAGATGGGGCCTGAAAATCTGCATTTCTAACAAGCTCCCTGGTGATGCTGATTTTTTTAAAATAATTTCTTTTTAATGTCTTATTTATTTCTGAGACACACACACACACACACACACACTCATGGCGTGAGCAGGGGAGGGTCAGAGAGAGGGAGACAGGATCTGAAACAGGCTCCAGGCTCTGAGCTGGCAGTCAGCACAGAGCCTTATGCGGGGCTCCAAGATCATGACCTAAGCCGAAGCTGGATGCCCAACCGACTAAGCCACCCAGGCGCCCCTGCCTGGGTTGGATTTTTAACTCACACAGAGATGAGGTACAGCTCTCATGGTCCCACAGCCTAATATTCCATCTGTTAAAAATGCCCGTTGAGGCAGTTAGGGATTTCTTAACTTTTCAACTCAAGTAACTTTTTGGAAGGTTGGGAAGGGCTTGGAGACAGTCTAATTTTAGGGAGGCTTATCCTACAGTTTATCTTGCACCTCATTTGGTCCTTCTATTATAAGCAGGAGAGACAAAGTAAATGATATTTGGACCCAGTCTTTGATCGTTTCTATATTATTTGCTCATTTAAAAAACTTCTGAAATGTATATTGGATGCCAGCTGTGTGCAGGCACTGTGCTGGGTGCCGTGGGTGCCCTCATCCCTGTCCACAAGCAGTTCGCATCCCAGGAGCCTCACCCCAGCTGCATGCCGGAATCACTTCGGGAGTTGCTGTGACTAATATTGACCCGAGCCCCACTCCCACTTGGAGAGAAGCACGTTTAACCCGGTCTGGGATGGGGCTCAGTCATCAGCATTTTTCAAGTGCTTTTCGGGGGAATCTAGTACGCTCAGGATTGGGCATCCTTGGCCCAAAGTGTCGAACTGGATGAACTAGAACGATGTGGGTGGGACTCTGCCAAGAGCCACCTCAAGTACAGACTCCAAAGCTAGGGGAACACAGTGGGATGACTGTAAGGAGAACTCTCTTTCCCTGCTAGCCTGCCTTTCCAGAATATGCCCATTGTGGTGAGAGAGGAAATGGCAAAGTTACCATGTGTGCCCTTCAGAACTTTGTGGGATCATAGCTACTCATCTGTCAGTGATCTCCCATCCTGATTCTCAGTCCTGGGATGGGTGTCTCTCTGGCACTGGCCCCTCCACTCTCAGCTGAGGCTGCGTTGATGCAAAAGCGGGGCAGGACTCCATCGGCTCTAGTTTGAAAGATCGACTGTCCCAGTTTGTCCAAGACTGAGGGGTTTCCTAGGACGTGGGACTTTTGGTGCTAAACCCGGGAACGTCCTGGATAAACCTGGGTGAGCTGGTGGTCCCCTTAGTTCTAGTGTAATGACCCCTGCTGTAGGGTTGTCAAGCTTGACACATACATGAAAGGAAAATTTGATAAATTGGACCTCACTCAATGAAACACTTTTGCTTTGTGAAAGACCGTGTGAAGCAGATGAAAAGATAATATACAGAGTGGGAGAAAATATTTGCAAACCACATATTTGATAGAAGACTGCTAGCATCTAGAATATATAAAGAATTTTCAAGATTCAATAGTCAAAACCAAACAGTGCAATTAGAAAACGGGCAAAAGACATTTCATTGAAGAGGACATACAGATGGCAAATAAGCACACGATAACATGTTCAACATCACTAGTCATTGGGGATATGCAAATTTAAACCAAAGTGAGCTATTGCTATATGCCTATCAGAATGGCTATAATGAAAAATAATGATGCCACCAAATGCTGCTGAGGATGTAGAGAAAATGGATCACTCGTATGTCATGTGTGGGAATGTAAAATGGTACAGCCACCCTGGAAGACAGTGTGGAAGTTTTTTATAAAATGAAACATGCATCTACCATATACCCACGCAATTGCACTCTTTAACATTTATCCCAGAGAAATGAAAACTTATGTTCACACAAAAAGCTGTTCACAAATGTTCATAACAGCTTTGTTTGTAATAGCTAAACATTGGAAACAACTCAGCGATCCTTCAGCAAGTGCATGGAGAGCCAATGATTGCATTTCAGTAGATAAAGTCTTCTAAAACAATCCTTTTGGGGAAAGAAAATCAAAGGAGGTGAAAATGTTGGGAACTACTATTTCAGCGCTTGCTGGGTCTGAATATTTGATTTTGGGGTTCTACGTTCAGAGGGTAGTCAGCCTGTGTAGTGAGTTGGGAAGAACCCTCTGAGGGGCTGGATGAGAAACATAGAAAAAGAGGATGCAATGAACTGGAAACAGCAACAACAACAACAATAAAGCCAAGTTGTAAGTAAGAATGCTCACATCAAGGATATTTAGTTAAAAAAAAAAAAGAGACTGGGGTGCCTGGGTGGCTTAGTCGGTTAAGCGTCCGACTTTTGCTTAGGTCATGATCTTGCGGTTCGTGGGTTCGAGCTCTGCATCGGGCTCTGTGCTGAGGGCCAGCTCGGAGCCTGGAGCCTGTTTCAGAGTCTGTATCTCCCTCTCTCTCTGACCCTCCCCTGCTCACGCTGTCTCTCTCTCTTTCTCTCTCCTAGAAAAAAAAAAAAGAGACTATTACTAGGATATAGTTGATGCAAGTCCAACTCGGTATTCTTCTAGGTCTACACCCCTGTAGTATAGGGATAACAAATGCTCATAATAATGGTTGGATCATGAAGTGCTTTCTGACCTGGCAAAACTGCTTCCTAAGTGTTATCACAGGTAGGTAGAGTCGAATCACAACTTCTGCAGCGTGGTAATCGTGGGTGGTCTTGTCAGGGCATCTCTTCATTAGTTAAGGTTTGCTGACCCAGACCATGGTCTTCCCCATCCCTTGGATGTTCAAGAGTTGAAGGTATCTGGACAAAAAAGAACTCATGAACAGCTCCTTACATTGCTCATAGAAGGGCTCATTCGTTGGTTCAGATCATCAGTCAGGTTGGATTTGGGGGCCCAGGCATCCAGAAGTGCCAAGCCAAGGGGCTCACTTGTGTTTTTCATGCTAAAACAGTGCCCTACTGGAGCCCTCGTCTCTAGTACCATAGATATAATGGCAACTAACTCCTATGTAGTACTTCTTCCCCTGCAGTAGACACTGTTAAGGATTTACTCATGTTAACTCATTTAATTTACCTTACAAGCCTATGAGATAGGTACTATTTCTATTCCCATTTTACTGATAAGACAACTGAGTCACAGAGAAGTTAAACTGCCCAAAGTCATGCACCTTAGCAGAACCAAAGTTCAAACCCAGTTCATCTGTCTCTGGAGTTCATTCCCTTTCAGAAAGACTATGCAAATGTACAGGTTTTGTGGTAGGTCTATTTGAATGCCAAATATTTTTATTTTAATATACCTTAAATGTTCTAGAGTTTGTTTTGGTTCCCTTTTATTTATTTATTTTCGTTCTTTCTCTTAAAATATTTATTTTTGAGAGAGAGAGAGACACACACAGAGCACGAGTGGGGGAGGGGCAGAGAGAGAGGGAGACAGAATCTGACGCAGGCTCCATGCTTCGAGCTGTCAGCACAGAGCCCAACTTGGGGCTCGAACCCATGAACCGTGGGATCATGACCTGAACCGAAGTCAGACACTTAACTGACTGAGCCATCCAGGTGCCCTTTGGTTCCCTTTTCTGAATCAATTTATCTGTTAAGGGTCTATATCACAAAGCCCACGGATTTAAATGCAATATTCTAGATTGACAAAGTGGTAACCCATGGTAGGTTGCATTATTTGTGGAGTCTTATAAACAGCAAAACAAGATCAAAATTGAATAACGTTATTCTGAATGTCATTGTGCGTGTCACCTGTTTTGATGAGGCCTGCATAATTTAACAGTTGGTGGTACTATGGAATGATTGGTTGGATGGTATCATTTTCATTTATTTAAAATTGTGATTCAAGATAATGTGTCATTTGTTTGTGTTCATGGATTGTCATTTTACCCCGTGGGCACCTTTGAAGGTGAAGGACAAGCTTGCTGTAGAAGCCCTGATATGTCTTAAAGGGATTAGCTCAAGTGTGTATCAGCTCTCTCCCTCTCCCGTGTTGGCAAATCTACCGCAGGTGGGCTGACCTATGAACACCAGTATGTTTTTTATTCTATGATAGGTTTGTAGACTTGGAGGGATTTGAATGGCTCTAGATTTCATCAACAGGCTGCTGTTTCTTAGTGTGGCACGTATTCCTTTAAAAGTAAAATAGGACTATGTTATCTTGCAGCGAGGTCTAAGGGATTTTTCTTGCAGGAGTTTGTTGTTGTGGGTACTATGACTTTCCCTTAGTATTGCTTCTCTTTCTTTTTTCGAGAAAAATCAGTGGCTGCACTGAGGATAACTTATATGATTTCCCTCTCTTTCCTCACTCAACTCAGACCGCTGGGCTAGCTCAGTAGGGGAGCTAATGGTTGGTAATTAACTTTTAGATAAAATTACTGCTTGAGGAAAAGGGAAGACACCTTGAGAGCTAGAAGTCAGTCCATCAAAGCAGTCAGTGGAGACATCCCTGTAATTTTGTCATTTTGCAAATGATGACAATAATGTTTGCTTGACAATCTAACAGCATCTCAAACACCCAGGCATCCAAATTAGTAGGAAAAAACCCCATGCCATCATCAAAGTGCTTTTCTCTGACTCAGAACATAAGGGGCAGAGAGAACAGTGTCACCATGGCTTAAGATAAGACTTAAACTTGTACATCCTTCTTTGTGTGACCCACTGGAGCAATCTTCAATATGATAAGAAAGTCGTGGCCCAGAATCTAGCCGGATTATGGAAATTCTACTTTAACTGAGCAATCAGGCAACTGACAGAAGATGGAAAGAAGCCTCAAATACACACTGTTGCCATGGCAGTCTTTGGACCGAATGACACGAGGACCTCAGCTTTTTTTTATTATTTTAAGCTCTATGTCAAGTCAATTTAAGTCATAATTCTGTCTTTGTTACTATTAACTCCCTTATTTAGTTTTCATTTGATTAGTTCTTTAGAACTACAGTTTATAATTATGCATGCTAAAAATGACAGGTTTTACATTCTATTGACTGAGCAAAAAACTCTTCCTATATGTTCCCTCTTTTTTGCCTCATACTTCATTGAATTATGAAAACCTTCTCAAGTATTTGAAGTAGCATTACTATTTTTTATTATATATACTACTTAAATTGTAATTCTGTTAATATCTCAGAGACTTTTAGAACTGGAATGAGGTGTGCCTGGGTGGCTCCTCAGTCGGTTAAGTATCTGACTCTGACTCAGGTCATGATCTCAAGATTCGTGGGTTCAAGCCCAGCCTCAGGCTGTGCACAGTGTGGAGCCTCCTTGGGATTTTCTCTGCCTCTCCCTCCCTTTCTCTCTCTCCCTTTCTCCCCTCCTCTCCCTCTCCCTCCTTCCCCCACTTACACTTTCTCTCTTTCTCAAAAATAAATAAACTTAAAAAGAAAAAAAGAACTGGAGTGCCTCGATGGCTTAAGCATCTGACTTCAGCTCAGGTCATGATTTGAGTTTGTCAGGATCCCAGTTCGAGTCTTACATGGGGTGAGCTCAGACTCCCCTCTGAGTGAGCAAGAGCTCTGCTTGGGTGAGCATGAATCCTGCTTCTCCTTCACTCTCTCTTTCTCTCTGCACCCCCCACCCATTCTCTCTCTCCCTCTCTCTGCCCCTGGCTCACTTGTACCCCCTATCTTGTTCTCTCTCAAGAAAAAAGAAAAAAAAAAAAAGAACTGGAATGAGCCTTTGAGCCAATACCCGCAACTGCAGAGTGCTTAGTCCCTGTCAGCAGTACTAATCAATGTATATCGTTTCATTCTCTACAGTCTATGAGGTGAGTATAAATTATCCCCATTTTACAGTGAGGATGAAGGAGGCCTGGCAAAGTTCAACAATACTACCAAAGTCTGCCATCTGGTAGGGCTGGGAGGAAAAGAGTAACTGCTCTGACTCCAGTACGGATACTCTTAATGTCTGGGTTCTAACTCTGGATGAATACCTGAGAAAAGAAAACTGAGGTCAAGAAAAGTTAATTTAGTTCAAGTAACATCAACAAACTGCTGATTTTCTGAATTAACTAAGTGAAGGAAAAAAGGAGGAAGGCCAGGTGAAGAACCTGGTGTTCTGGAATGGAATTCTATCCCTTCTAGGTCTTAGAAATTCCCCATCCCCATCTCTGCAAACTCCTTTAGTGATCAGAGCACAAAGCACATTATATCTATAAGCCCTTACAAGGAAATAACAGCTTGTTGGGATATAATCTATATATCATAAAGTTCACCCTTTAAAAATAGGCAATTCAGTGGATTTTAGTATATTCAGAGTTGTGGAACCACTATCAACCACTGGAAACCACTGATCTGCTCTTTGTCTCTATGGATTTGCCTAGTGTGCACATTTTAAATAAATGGAATGATTCAATATGTGGCCTTTTGTGTCTGGCTTCTTTCACTTAGCATGATGTTTTCAAGGTTCATCCATGCTGTAGTATGAATTAGTTGCCTTTTAATGGCTGAATAATATTCCATTGTATGAATATACTACATTTTGTTTATTCATTTTTCAATCAGTGGACATTTGGGGTGTTCCATTTCTTGGTTATTGTGAATAATGCTGCTATGAACAGTCACGTACAAGTTTCTGTGTGGATGTATGGTTTCATATTTCGCGGGCATATTCAAGGAGTGGAATTGCTGGGTCATATGGTAACTCCCATGTTTACATTGTTGAGGAACTGCAAACTGTTTTCCAAAGTGGCTGCACTGTTTTACATTCCCACCAGCACTGTTTGGGGGCTTCAATTTTTCCACATCTTTCCCCTACTTGTTGTTGTCTGTCTTTTTGATTAAAGACAACCTGGTGGGTGTGAAGTCGTATCCCATAACGTTTTGGTTTGTATTTCCTTATGACTAATGGTGTTGAGCACCTTATCATGTGCTTATTGACCATTTTTGTATCATCTTTGGAGAAATGCCTATTCACATCCTTTGCCCATTTTTAATTGTGTTGACTGTTGAGTTCTTTATATATTGTGGATAGTAGACCCTTATCAGATATATAATTTACAAATATTTCTCCCATTCCGTGGGTTGTCTTTTTGTTTTCTTGATGGTGTCCTCCAAAGCACAAAGTTTTTAATATTGGTGAATTCCAATTTATCTGTTTTTCTTATATCACTTATGCTTTTCATGTCATATCTAAGAAGCCATTTCTTAATCCAGGGTCACAAAGATTTATGCCTATATTTCCCTCAAAATGAAATATGTACTTTTAGTTCTTATCAATCATAGTAAGAGCTAAAATCTTAGGTTTATAATCCATTTTGATTTTTTATACATAGTATGAGGTAATACGCATTTTTAATGCAAGCTTATGGGAGTTAATCAAGTTGGCAGATATCACTTTGATTATTAAACTGATGTATAGTAGAACAATATAGTCCATTACTTGAAATTATGTTAATCTATTAATGTGATTGTGAAGAAATATTAGAATTTTGGCTTCAGGTTTAAAATTAATTCTAGCCATGTCTTTTCTAACTTTAATTTTCTTAAAACTAATAATGTTAAAATGTTCTATGGTTCTTTGATTCATACCTGTTAAGCTACTAGGCTGGGGATGGGAAATAGTTTTCTGTTAAGGCACTTCTAACAGGAAGAAAAAAAAAAAAAGCAATTCACTGAGCCATAGGAGTAAAACATAACTTTCATATTAGAATATACTATATAAGCACTTAAGAATTAAATATTTAGGGACACCTGGGCGGCTCAGTCAGTTAAGCTTCCGACTTCAGCTCAGGTCATGATCTTGCAGTTTGTTGGTTTGAGCCTCATGTAAGGCTCTGTGCCTGGAACCTGCTTTGGATTCTGTGTCTCCCTCTCTCTCTGCCCCTACCCAGCTAGTCTCTCTCTCTCTCTCTCTTCCCTCTCCCTTCAAAAATAAATAAACAAAAAAAAGTATTTAAGCACGCTGTCATCCTATATGTTGGCCAACTGCTGAGGAAGAGAAAAAGGATCGATGGGATTGGGAAGGAAGGATGAGGGAATATGAATTCAGGAGAGAGATGAATCTGTCAGGAAAGCTATACTCAGAGGGCAGTTCCTTCCTATGGGGTGATGGGGACTGTGGCAGAGTGAAGACCCACCTAGATGAATGACACTCAATGAAATGTGTAAAATTCTTGTGCTGTTCAAATACAAAGGCAAACAATAAAAGAGGAAAGAAGGAAACTGGAGTAAACAAAGAAATTGATCACAGCACTGAAGAGAACAGCAGGTTTCATGAAGTAATAAACATTTTGAGGGATTAAGGCACTTTAAAGAGGGTGTGTGTGTTCCCTTTATACAATCAAAACAATGAAAGATATCCCATGTTGGTACTCTCACCCTGGGTAGGATGACATTAAGTTAGGAGCCCATCCAACTTCACAAACCACATCTTTTATCTTGGCAGGGTCTATTTCCTTAATCACAGCTAGCCCCAGTGCAGAAGATGGAATTTCTTCTAGTGAGTTCACAGGCATCATTGTTGTATATTATTCTGATTATTGAATACATTTCAGGCAGCCTTAACACACTTATTAGAATCATATATAGATTTTTGTTTTGTTTTGTTTTGTTTTGTTTGCTTTCAAGGAACTCCTAGCTGTAATGCAGGTCAGTAGGCAAAGGATTCTAGGTCTTCGATACAATATTAAACATGTAACATTATTATTGTGAACTTTAATTCAGATTGTGAGCTACTAGAATTCAGTTGTACTGAACTGACAGGAGCTCCAGGCTTTGTACCTTGATAAAAAGGTTTGAAGCGATTAAAACAAAATGTTGATAAATAGCCAACAATGTGAGACTCTATCAGAGTGTGTGACAAGTTTTTAATTTAAGAACATTACATGCTTTTGTATTAAGTCCTTCAATAATATTAATTTTCAAGAACATTAAATTCTGTCTAGTGTACTGAAGCTGGTAATTATAATGCATAAAAATAGCTGAATAACCAGGGTAGTGCCAATTACTCTGTCACTCATAAGTAATCAATTATTTTTGTGCAGCATAACATATATGGTGGCTGCACAGAGTGATAAGGTACAGCTTATAAATGAAAAATAATTTTTCAAATGCATGGTAAGGCACTCCTGAAAGCTTTAACAACTGTATTTGAGGGCTAGCTTATGTCTCTTTGAGGGGTGCTAAACTGAAAAGTTTGGAAGGATTTTGGTCCCAGGCTGGCCCATGTGTCCCCACACTGGGAGTGACAGATGCACACCTTCCACGTGTGTAAGATGACCCATGTCATTTGACCGACCACATGTCAGACATTGATGTGTAGGCTGTGTGAGGAGTGGAGCGTATGAACTGGGTGGATTACGGTGGTGACAATGGTGTGGGCATCACATCGCCAGGATTTCCCTGTCCCTTCCCAGCAGCTACCCTATGAAGGTAGATAGGAGAGTCTTCTTTGAGGCTCAGTCACCCCTAGTGCTTCTTCTCGAGCTCTGTTCTGGCGTCATCTTTTGGAAGGCCTCAGCAATGAGCCTTCTGGGTGTCTCAAGTATAACCCCCTTCCTCAGTTATAGGCTCTTTCAAGAATGGAAGCTCAGGAAGAAGTTGGTAAAATTCAGAAACAGCAAGAAAGCAACTTGTATGTACTGTGGGCCGGGCACTGGCTTAATAGACATTAAATTAATAAGTTTTACGATTAATTGTTATTAATGACAACAATACATTGGACCTGATTGCCTATTTCATACTCTAACAATCTATTTCTACATAGTCATGAAGGAGGGAACAGAGGGATGCTTTAATTTGTAAATGCTGTGTTTCATTTTAGATTTATGTAGAATTTAGATTTATGTAGAATTTATGTGGGATTTGTTAAAATCCCTCTAGTTCAAGTATATGGAAAAAAAAAGATTTGGATCCAGAGACGTCCCAGAAGATGATACATAGAGTATGACATAAAGCAGATTATTGGATTCAGTGGTGGCATTTATCGAGCACATGCTGAGGAGCTCTGTGCAAGAGTGAACAGAGGGATGTGTCCAGTAGCACAGGGGATGGGACAGAACACATGCCAGACACACACGAGGGAAGCCTAGGACAAGGTACATAATGCAATAGGATAGAGAAATGTTAGCTTAATATTCCTAGTGAAGTTAGATAAAAATTCACAGAAGCTGAGCTGTAAGTGACTTGGGAGGAAAGAGCCTTGGTAGGAAAGAATGGGATGTGAGGACTAGAAGGAAGGCTCAAGTCAAAGCTTGGTGAGTGTGTGTGTGTGTTGGGATAAAAGGGAAATAGGGCATGAGGTAATAGAAACCAAGAGAGGAGAGCATGGGTTAGGGAGAAATTGGGAAGAAAGGATCCTAGTCATTTTTACTGCGTCCCGGGTGCTATGCTTCTGATGGGGACACACTGAGCAAGCGGGGCCAGCCTCTGCCTTCACGGAGCTTTTATACTAAGCAAGAGGGGCACGCAGACAAGGCTAAAGGCACAGATTGGCTGAGAGGCACCTGCTGTAACCTCGTGGAGAAATGAGGGTGCCCTGAACTAGGCAGTGTCAGACGGTGCTTTTCATGCTATAAAGCCCAGAACACTCCGTGGCTCAAAACAACGAAAGTTTGTTTCAACCGGTGTCGGAGCCCAATATGGGTATTCCTGGTAGACAGTGTTCTAGGTGCTCATTTAAAGATCTAGGTTCCTTCTATCTCATGGTCCCATCATCCTCCAAGACCCAACGGTCCACTCTATTCTGCTGGTGGATGAGGAAAGAGCCTTGGGAATGTACATCTGCTTTGTAAATGCTAAGTAGTACACGTAACATCAGCTTCTGTTCCACCGGCAACAACTAATCATATGCCCTCTTACCCATTTCCAGATACTAGGGGCTTAGAAAATATAGTTTCTGTCTGGATAGCTGTTCCCCTGTGATAATTCCACGTTACAGAGGAGGAGTACATATCTTGGATGTTAGACCATGATGTCTGCTACAGTTGGGGTGGTGAGACATGAATGAAATAAAGAGTAAACCAGGAGCTGGAATCAACAGGTGAATTAATTAAGCTTCTGTGATTGATTGGATATGCTGTCTGAGGGACAGGTAAACTTGTGGATAACTCCAAGGTTTTTGAGTTGGACAGTGAAGTCAATGATCAGAGATAAGGAACAAAGGAGAGGGAGCAGTTTGTGAGGGAGAGAGGAATCTGATTTTGGATATGTAGAGTTTCAGGTACCTGGGGATATCCGAGTGAAGATGACCCATTGTGGACTATGTGGATTACATGAGTATAGGGGAGAGGTCTAGGCTGGAGGAGGGATATGGAAGTCATCAGTACATAGATGGTAATCGGTATCATGGAAGAGGAAGAACGTTCTATTTTCTCTGTCTAGGTGAGAGGCAGTAGAAGAGGGGTCAGGCCTCCTGCTGTGGGAAGGAATGAGGGATGTTGTAGGGGAGAAGGGGGGGGAGCCAGCCATGACACCACGACACCGTGTCCCAGCTGCAGTTAAGGGCCTGGGAGGATAATGCTGCATTTGGTAGAAATGGGAGAGCTGGAATGGGGTGTTGTTTATGATAAAGCTATAGAAATGGATACATATTGGGGCGCCTGGGTGGCTTAGTCGGTTAAGCGTCCGACTTTCCCTTAGGTCATGATCTCGCGATTCGTGGGTTCGAGCCCCGCGTCGGGCTCTGTGCTGACTGCCAGCTCAGAGCCTGGAGCCTGTTTCAGTCTGTGACTCCCTCTCTCTCTGACCCTCCCTGCTCACACTATCTCTCTCTCTCCTAGAAATAAAAAAAAATTAAAAATAAACATAAAAAAAGAGAAATGGATACATATTGATTGATATTGATAAAACCATAGTATTAAATAAGGGGGTTTAGAGGTAATCCCTCTATTTGTCGAAATCTCGGGAGATCCAGGAGAGGAAAGATCAAGGTGTTCTTATTGTATACGCCATTAAACCACGTGCTTAGATACAGGTCCCTAGATTACATGTTTGCGTAATCGTCCTCGTGGCATACGTTTCAAAATTGTATCAGTAAAAGGACAGTTCTCATTTTTGTAGCCTATGTTTGGATTAGTGTGTATGTTACATACACGAACGTTTGGTTTTTGAAAAGAATCAAAATGGCATAAAGCCTTGTTTCATGAGAGGGTTGAAGGCTAACATGAGAAACTATGAACACAAGTTTGCAATCTATCGGGAATGAAGGACATAACATACCTTAAATGGTTGAGGGCCCTGAAGAGATTTGGTTTAGAAGGAGCTGTTGTGCAGCTGCAGGGAAGGGAAGGACTAGAAGATCCAGTACTCTTGTAGCCAACAGATGTCAGTGTTGTGATGTGATGCACAGCCGAGTTTGGGAGCCTTCTCTCGCGCTGCACTTCAGGCTGTGATTTAATGTATGAATAATGTTAGCTTCCTCTCCCCCTTAAAAAAATGCCAGCAAAAGTACATGGTAATGAAAGCTTTTCTCTATACGGAGAACTGCTTCTCCCACCCATTTATCTGATCGTGAACGTGGACAAGAGCTGATGGCATTTCAATGCGTCTCTTGCAACAAATGGTAGAATGAAAGCATTTGGGCGAAGCTATCTGATAATGAATGTCTTAGAATGGACAGGGAAAATAGTCAATGGTGAGGAATATATTGGCTAAATGTTAGCACATATCTTTTTTTTTTTTTTTTACATAGTCACTGGCTCTAAAGAGAGCCATATTTATTCTTTCTCCAGGCTCCATTGTATCCTCTGAAAAATTATGGTCATTTAAAAGATGCAAGAGCTCTGCAGTGTGCTCATTCTTCTCATTTCATGTCTAGGTGTCTCGGACGCTGGGGTCCAGTGGTTTTGTGGGGTGTCAGCAACCCTGAAAGGGCTAAGCAGCTGATTTCTCCTTGTTCTTTGGGGAGCCTGCTTCTGTGACCAAAAGCACTTGTTAGAGGCTGAACAGAGCTGTGTATCTCATCAGGCTGCTGTTTTTTAGACCATTACCCAAAGCAGTGGCTTGGATATCAAACTTTTAAATTGAACTGGGATGAGCCTGCAGACTGAAATCCAACTTCTCTTTTCTCTGTGGATGGGACAGAGTTGCTGACTTGTAAGCATCTGTCTGGTGAAAGCCCAGGTAAGACAGAATGACACAGGGGTCAAGGTCAAGGGGAGAGAAGCTGTACTCCCAACACTAGTAGCTGCCATGTCATCCTGTATTCTCATCTGTTCAGGGATTTGGCCTTCCTTGTTTCCCCGCTTTCTAGATAAGGCTAACTGCTCTTTTGAACAACATTGTATCTGAAAGGAGGGAAACTGACTCTGACCCTTAGTACTGGAGAAAATAATGCTGATTTCCAGGGCTTAAGTTTATCTAGTTACAATGTATAGATAATACTGACTTCTCAGCAGTTGGAAGGTGTGACATTGTGGTTTATAATAATAATTAAGATAATAAGTGGTCCTGCTTCTGTTTCCACACAGGGCTCCTAAAACCCTCAGAATTTCCTAGGTGCCCAGGGCTATATAGGAGTCTCTTTTTCTGCAAATGAGGCCATTTTTGGAAAGTTGCTAAGGATGGGGGCTGGTTGCCTGGGCAGCTAACTATGTGATTAGAAGGTTGGAACTTCTTGTCCCTCCTGATCTCCAGGGAAGGGAGAGTAGTTTGAGATTGAGTTCTATCAGTCAGGTGATGTAATGAAGGCTCCATAAAAACCCAAAAGGTTTAGAAAACTTCCATGTTGGTGAATTTGAGGAGATTGGGGAGAATAGTGTGCCTGGAGCAGGCATGGAAACTTTGTGCCTTTTCCTCATACCCTGCCCTGCATCTCTTCCACCTGGCTGTTCCTGAGTTTTATCCTTCTATAGTAAGTTGGTAATATCATGAGTAAATGGGTTTCCTCAGTTCTATGAGTTGCTCTAATTAGTCAAAACCTAAGGAGGGGTCTCGGGAGCCTCAGATTTATAGCCAGTCAGTCAGAAGTATAGTAACAACCTGGAATGTGATTTGAATCTGAAGTACAAGGAGGTGGGTGTGAAGACCTTCAATCTGTAGTGGGTTGGTCAGAAACCAGGTAACAATCTGGGCTTGCTACTGGTGTGTGAAATGGGGGGGGGGGCGGTGCGTCTTGTGGGACTGTGACCTCAACCTGTGGAATCTGATGCTATCTAGGGATAGCTTTCTGAATTCAATTAAGTTTTAATTATTATTTTTTTATGTTTATTTTTGAGAGCAAGAGAGAGACAGAGAGCATGATCGGGGGAGGGACACAGAGAGAGGGGAACACAGAATCCAAAGCAGGCTCCAGGCTCTAGTTATAGGCGCAGAGCCCAACATGGGGTGCCAGCTGGGGGATCATGACCTGAGCCGGAGTCGGACGCTTAACCAACTGAGCCACCCAGGTGCCCCAGTAGTGTCAGAATTGAGTTGAATTCATGGACACCCAGTTGGTGTTCCAAGAATTGCTCGTCGGCGTGGAAGACTCCTGCCCTTACCTGGCCCCCACCACATTGCAGTTGGGTCCAGGAACCTAGAAAGAGAAGGATTTGCACAAGGTAGTGATCTAACCATGATGACTATAAAATTGCTTTATGGAGTAGGAGGATTTAAACTTAGAGTGTAAGAAAGCTAATTCTATCAGCACACAAGGTAGAGGCTAACGACACATAGCGCATTCTGAGAAATTTGACTGGATAGGGCACATTTACACTGTGTCATTCTCACTGTTTGTGACTGAAGCTAAGTTAGAAACCAGAAATATGGGAGCTGGATGATGAAGATGGAACTCTAACTTAAAATTGCACATATTTGGCACCAGAAATTGTGCTGGGATAATACTAAAAAGCCTAGTGACTTGCCAGAAGTTGTGGAAGAAGTGCCCAAATTCTGATTATGACTCCGAAAGCAGGGGTGCCTGGGTGGCTCAGTCAGTTAACCATCTGACTTCGACTCAGGTCATGATCTCATGGTTCGTGGGTTCAAGCCCTGTGTCAGGCTCTGTGCTGACAGCTTAGAATCTGGAGCCTGTTTCAAATTCTGTGTCTCCCTCTCTCTCTCTGCCCCTCCCCTGCTCACACTCTGTCTCTCTCTCTCTCGAAAATAAGTAAACGTTAAAAAATTAAAAACAAAACAAATTTTGTTTTCATGCTCTTGGAGACCTTGCTTCATTATTGTCCTAAGAAGTTGTTTAATATTTTTTATAGGGTTATCTAGTCGTGGATGAAGTGGATAGTACTTGAAAACTGGTTGGAAATAGGAGATAAAGAATAGAGTGGAGTTTCTGGCTTGGTCAATAGGGAGGAGAGAGAAGCCATTGACAAAGAACATAGGGTAGGTCCTGGATATAAAGTGCTAATAAGGTGCTAGAGGGAGAAACAAAGAAAGCTTTAAGACTCTGCCCCAAACCTTGCTGAACATAAGAGCCATTCAAGCCGCTGACATAATTATAATATTTATTGACTCATAATATTAAAAAAATTCATTCCCATTTCTACCTTCAATGTTGCATTCTTTTAATATCCAGAACATACAAAGAAGTCTTACAACTCAACAAAACCAAATACCCAGTTAAAAAGTAGGCAAAGTACTTGAAAAGACATTTATCCAAAGATGACATACAGATGACCAACAAACATGAAAAGATGCTGTACATCACTGATCATAAGAGAAATACAAATACCATGGTGAGCTATCACCTCATGCCCATCAGAGTGGCCATTCTCTAAAAACCAGAAAATAACAAACATTGGCAACCGTATACACTGTTGGTAGGATTGTAAAATGGTGCAACCACTATGGAAAACAGTATAGGAGTTCCTCAAAAAATTTTCAATAGAACTACCACATAACCCAGTAATTCCACTTTTGGGTATATATCCACAAGAATTTTAAGCAGGAAAAAAAAAAAGAATTCAAGGTAGGGTCTCAAAGAGAGAGATATATGTATTTGCATGTTCCTAGTGGCATTATGCACAGTAGCCAAGAGGTAGAAGCAATCCAAATGTTCATCAATGGATAAATGGATAAAGAAAATGTACCATATATATGGAATATTATCCTATTATTCAGCCTTAAAAAAGAAGGAACAACATGGATGGAGCTTGAGGACATTATGTTAAGTGAAATAAACCAGTTACAAAAAGACAGATACTTCATGATTTCACTTACGATGTGTCTAAAGTAGTCAGACTCATAGAAACAGAAAGTAGAATGGTGGTTGCCAGGGGCTGGGGGGAAGGGAAACAGGGAATTGTTGTTGTTGTTGTTGTTGTTGTTGTTGTTTTTAACACGTATAGAGTTTTTAGTTTTGCAAAGTGAAAAGCTCTGGATATCTGTTGCACAAAAGAGTGAATATGGTTAACACTACTGAACACTCAAAAATGATTCAAATGGTAAATTTTATATTACCCATTTTTTTACCCCAATTTTTTAAAGTTAGTACTTGTTGCCTTTTCTGTCGTTACAAACCTAAGCCATCTCTTACTTAGGTTCCCTCCCCCCCAAAAAATCAAGCTACAAACAAAACATGGAAACACAATCTGATACTATTTACAGGTGCCCTGCATTCAGCTGAATCAGAGAGATGAGTTTGTGTCATAGGACTGTGGGAGCATGAGGATCAAGAGAGAAATGGGGAGAGCAAAGTGACTTTTCAGTACAGAGCCTAAAGAGATTTCCAGAGTAAGTCATTTAGCTGCCAACAAAGGGCCCCATTCATGTCATCATAAGGATGGATACTCCCTCTTATGGCGTGGCCTTCACTGTAGTTTCTCCCCTTAGGTTTGTGAATCCCATCTGTGTGTGGTCAGAGGCACCCTGATGGTGACAAAATAGCAGGAATAATGATGTGTACCAGAATCTTAAGTAATATTTATTGAGCATTTTCTCTATATAAGATTCTGTGTCAAGTCTTTATATGCACATATGAACTCATTTCAATTGTCATGATGACCCTTTTAGGTTAGTATTACTTTTCATTCCATTTCTCAGTGGAGAGCCTGGGTCATGGAGAACTTAAGCACACATAAATCGTAAATAGTAAAACTTGGGTTTGACCCAGGTCATTGTATTTTAAGGCCTGAAGCCTTAACTGCCATTCTACTTGTGGTAGAAGATAGGAAGGGTTTATTAGAGTAGGGCATGCTGAAATGTATGCATGGCAAAAATAAAAGCAAATATTTAGAGTAGTGAATCATATCTGACTTAAGGGTAGTTTTCGTCTATGACAAAAAATGTATATACCAATATGTAACTATTTGTAACAGTTACAAGAGTATTTCTACTAAAATGCTAATAGTATTCAGTTGTATAAGGGACATAAAATGCCTGTTAAAGAGGAAAATATTATTTTAGTATGCTGATAGTAATGAATGCTTTTTATTTTTTATTACATTTATTTATTTATTAAAACAGTCTTTAAAAAATGTTTATTCATTTTTTGAGTGACAGAGAGAGACAGAGCATGAGCAGGGGAGGGGCAGAGAGAGAGGGAGACATAGAATCCAAAGCAGATTCTAGGCTCTGAGCTGTCCGCACAGAGCCCGATGTGGGGCTGGAACCCATGAACTGCGAGATCATGACCTGAGCTGAGTCAGATGCTTAAATTACTGAGCTGCCTTTAACTGACTGAGCCACCCAGACGCCCCTACATTTCTTTATTATTGAGAGACAGAGAGAGACACACAGTGTGAACGGAGTAGGGGCAGAGAGAGAAGGAGACACAGAATCTGAAGCAGGCTCCAGGCTATGAGCTGTCAGCACAGAGCCTGACGCGGGGCTTGAATTCAAAAACTGTGAGATCATGACCTAAGCCAAAGTCGGACGTTCACCTGACTGAGTCACCCAGGCATCCCAATGGATGCCTTTTAAAATTGAACATTTATTGAGATAATTGGAGATTCATATGCAGTTGCAAGAAATAATGCAGAGAAATCCCATGTACCATCTACTTACTTTCCCCCAATGGTAGCATCTTGCAAAACTGTAGTACAATATTATAACCCAGATATTCAGATTTTCCCCATTTTTAAGTTTATTTATTTATTTTGAGAGAGAGAGAAAGAGAGAGTGAGAGAGAGAGGGACGGAGGGAGAGAGAGGGCGTGGGAGGAGCAGAGAGAGGGAAGAGAGAGAGAGTCCTAAGCAGGCTCTGAGCTGTCAGTGCAGACCCTGACAAGGGGCTTGAACTCACTAACTGTGAAAGCATGACCTGAGCCAAAATCAAGAGTCAGACGCTTAACTGGTTGAGCCCCTCAGGCACCCCTGCCCATTTTCTAAAGGATTGTTACTTTTTTTTAACTTTTGAATTCAGAGAATCCTTTATATTTTTAGATCTTAGTCTTTGGTCAGACATGTGGTTTGCAAATGTTTTCTCCCTGTTTGTAGCTTGCTTTTCATCCTTATCATACAGTCTTTCGCAAAGCAAAAGTCCTCCATCTGATGAGGTCCAATATATCGAGCTTTCCTTTAATGGATTATGTTTTTTGTGTCAAGTCTAAGAACTTTTCGCCTATTCCGAGACCCAAAGTTTTCCTATTTTTTTTTGTTTCTAAAAGTTTTATAGCTTTATGTTTTCCATTTAAAGCCATGATCCATCTTAAGTTAATTTGTTTAGAAGGAGTAAATGCTTTTAATAGAAAAAATTGGGTGATATGAGCTGGTGTTAGTTTTTGGCTTCTGAAGATTGTATTCATGGTATTGCTTGTTTAGTAAGACTGTCAGTGGATGTCAAAATAGACCTTGTCTTTGCAGATAAACTGTGCAGGTTTTAACAGCAAAACAAATGTAAAATGTTTCTGATTCCCTTGGGCATAGCTCTGGGCTCTTTTTCATGTGAACATCAAAAAAAAAAAAAAAAAGAAATTCCTTAATTCCTTACTTCAATTAAAAAAAAAAAAAAGACATTACCTCAGAAGAGAATTAAACTGTGGCTTCAAGGGGAAAAGAAAAGGAAAACCTGACTTTGTAGTTCTTTTGAAGAAAAATAAAGAGAAAAGATTCCATGACATCTTTCTTGCTCAATTTATTTGTTGTGGGCTTGAGTAGTTTTAACTGATGCCTTATAGAGCTCTGTGACCTGGTTTAATGCTCTTGATACTGACTATTTCATTACCTCTTCTAGTTTCAGAAGCACGAAGTGCCTTTTTCAGTGCTAAGTTTCTCATTAAATTCCATATAATATTGTCGGACTATCGCTGGAGAGTACTGCTGAAGCAAATCATAGAGTGAATTTTGGAAAGGAATTAGGGAGAGATTTGTAAAACGTAAAAACCAGCCTTCTGAAGGATGCGACAAAAACACGGATTATTGGTATTATTGCTGAATGGTGATAAGAGACCCCTGGAGGGTCTTTCTCTCCACCCTGGATTATATACAAAAGAAGTAAATGTAAAATTGTATCTCCCTCTGAAATATTCGGAAATATTCACTGTTATCAATTCAGATACATTTTTGTTCTGGTAATTTTATCTTCCAAATTTCATGGTAGATTTCAGACTCTGCATATGGAAGGAACAAATTCAATAGAATATATGTACTTTGAGTTTCCAAAAGTCCATACGGAAAGTGAAGTGGCTTTTGTAATAAATCTAGCGACTGGATTGGTAGAGATAATTATGGAGTGATTCTATCCTTGCCCCTTGAAGATAGATTCCACTGAAATCGATGAAATTACATGCATGGATCAAAGATAGGATGTTGATTAATTTTCACATGTCAAATTAAATCAGCTCACAAACTAGTTGTTACATGTGCTGGAAGAGCAATTTTAAAATATAATCAGATCTTTATATACTTTTGCAAAAATTATTAGCTTTAAAGAATATACGTTATACATGTTATTTGGTTGTCAAAAATACAATAAAATAATATGAATGTTATTACTGCGCATGTATCTTGGAAATTTCAAGGACCCTTTGGTGATATATCTGGTCTCCACAATTGTAGCTTGATTGTATATCATCAAATGAAGAGAATAAGCCTCCAAAAATAAAAATGGCACTGTTATAGTTAGTTTTTCTTCTTTCAAAGCAAAGATGGAAGCAAATATTCTAATAGAAGGTAGAAAACTCTGGTCTTCTTGGGCCACCAGCCTGTCTTCTCTACCCAGTTGGGCTCAACATGTGTGCTTGTTCTTCATTCTCAGCATCTGACTGGCCATGGACATGTCACATGACATGCATGCTCCTGCCTCATGTGACAGCTCCCTAATGTTGCATGACCAGATCACAGCTCCTAAAGTATCCTATTTAGGACTTGGACCTAGAATTAAAAAGGCCCAATGTAAAAATACATGTGTCAGGCTAATTACTTGAACAGGATCCTTGCTTTTTGTCTTTGTGGACCACCTGATCATGTTTTCTGACTTGGCCTCATTCTCTTTGGCTTATGGACAATTCTCTGATATGTGTACCCTCATTTAGTTTTTGAATACCTTATGCAAAGATTGGTCTGGGTGAAGTGGGACTGCATCCCTGTCCAATGACTGAGTGTGATAAATGCTTATGTTAGCCTGAAAGGGCCCCTCTTGCAGCCCATATACTTTCACAGCTTTCCTTGGCCATATGGTTGAAGGCTGAGTTCGCCTTCTCCAGTCTCTTCATGCAGAAGGAAGTACTGGCTCTCTGCTGTGAATTTCCTCAGTACTCCATCTGATTCTTAGAGCATTTCTAACTCGTTGCCTTGATATAAAAATTACCTATGCACTAGTCATATCTCTCAGTAGACTGGGAACATCTAGGGGGCTCAGGATGTGTCAGAGATACTTTCACTTTTTGGTTTCGCAAGGCTGCTGGTTGGGGCCGAGTGGATCGGGCACAGGATAAAAGCAGGTTGTGTTAATGTTTCCCATATATTCTCAAGTCTGAGTGAGGTGTATCATGATAGTGGAGCTATGTGTGTTGTAACACTTACTGACGCAGCTTTGGTTGGTCTGGATTATAGCTTTTGGATCAGTGGGTCTGGTTTTCATATGACCAAGTTTTCTGCAGTTGTGTCTTCAAAGGGAGAAGTTACTATCTCTTCTCTTTGTTTCCTGTTTTTATCTCCTAAGACATGAAGCATGCTTATGCATGCACTTCTTGGTAATCATTACTTTGTGACTAATCATCAGGACACGTCAATTTAGAAGAAAATATGTAAAATTCATGACTTGAGTTTGTTTTTAGGGAGCCACTGAGGTATTTTCCTGAAAAAAGAAAATCACAGTCTTAATCCTCTCATTATTAATATTAGATTATCCTTAGAATCAACATGCTCTATAGTGCGCATGAAGAAACGACACAATATTTTTACAGAGATATTTCTCTTACATGAAAGAAGGCTTCCAGTCTTCACACAGAAGTACTGTCTACATCCGAAGTACAATTATGATTATTTTATGTCTTTAATTATTATTAAAAGTGGCTGCATAAAGCCAGGAAGATATGTTTTCCAAGGAAACAGGAAACAAATTTGGTTTTACTAGTCAGACCTAGTGGAAAGTCATTAATTTTCTTCCAAGAATAAAATAGAATTGCAAGAGGGTGTTTTAAAAATACATTAAAATGGCAATGTGTGCATAATTTAAATGAGCCAAGAGCTGCTAATTATCCTGGCACGTATTCGGTTACTTCTGTACTATTTCTCCTCTAATGTAAACAAAAGAAATCCTCTTAATTGTCAAAAATGGCTTTTAGTAGAGGTTGCTTTTTTGTTTTTTCCCCCCAATTCCTTTTGTACAGTTTGCATATTTAAGAACTAGTCACAAAGTGTGGTTATTTAGAATTTTTTTTAAAGAACGTCCTATCACTTATATTTTTTGGCTCTTAAAATCAAATTAAGGAGCTAATTAAGCTATTCATTTACTAGAGCGGAAAATAATTATGCAACGTGTATCTGGAGGAATAAATGGCCTCATGTGCATCCAAATGAGGTAAAAGTGGATTGAGACTTAGTCATGTAATGGGGTACATGGAGCACTTTGGATAATGAAGAAGGAAGGGCCCTTTCTGTAGTATACTTGATCATTATTTTCCAGAAATGACATTGATTTGTGTCTGTGACTGCACTGTTCTCCACAGCTCAGGACCTTCAGTGTATGATTAAATACTGCAGTTTTATTTTTAAGGCATTTTGTCATACATTTACAAAATTTAAATGAGTTAATTAAGTTTATTAGAACGTGCTTCTGCTTCCTCCAGTTTGCTGAACTAAATGCTCAGCTAGTTCATCCAGAACATACTTGTTGAGTAACAGAATGTTGAGCCAAAATCTTCCCCCTGAGATTTGACTGACACACCAATATGATAGATACCAAAGAGAGAACATTCTGAGAACCATGTCGATGAGGCAGTAGATCAAGTGCATGCAAAAGTTCATTGCATGGGAGAGGAAAATTAGTAAAGAGGATATCTTTGGGGAAAACTGTGTGATAAATCCCATGCTTCTCCCCACACAGAGGGAGAGATACTTCCTTCTTCATCTCAGGTCCAGTGAGAACGTCCATGACCCCATTTGCAGAGCTATGATATATGTCGGCTGGAGTCCGATTCTGGTGCCAGAAATCTAGAGGACAAGAGAAGAGCTGATCAGTCACCCTGTGGTGGACATCAGGAGGGATTGGCTTTGAGATTTGTTTTGTTTTGTTTTGTTTTTGAAAAAGCTGTCTTTATTAAGAGATGAGGTACAAGATGCTGGCACATGGGTGAAAAAGCCAGTATTAGAGCCTACCATCTGTAATGGGTGAGAAGATATTAGAAGATAGAGGCTGGTTATATAGCGCTGGTATAAAAGGACTAAGGGCATGGTGGGTGGGCAGGGATTATGAATGACCACTCAGGATATAAAGGCACCCATTTGGGGCTAGACATTGTGAGAGAAAGATGTTCATTGATACAATAAGCTCTGAAGAGCTCCTTAATCCTCAGCTCATGAGGATATCAATTCAAGTAAGAATATTTGTCCCGTGTTTCTTTGCCATCCTCCTGCTTTGACCCCGAAGACGTCAAAACATCAGCTCGGGAGAGAGAAGAGGAAGGAAGAGAAGAGAAGCACAAGGCAATGAATTAGGGAAGAAACCAATCACCCTCTCTTTCTCATTGTGGGCTTTCAGCTTGAAGCAGAAGGGAGCTGGGAGAGGAGGAGATTTACTGCTAAATCAAGCCCACAGTTATAATTATTATACAGAATTGGACATTCTAGTTTCTGAATCAAGACTGTTTTTCTTCCAGGCATAGGGAAACATTACCCCTGCTAAATAAAGCCTAATGGAACAGTGGGAGGCAAAAATAAAGCTGTGTTTTGATTACATTATGATATACATGTGCTTGAGTAACATTGCGATTTCAGATGCAGTGCTGTTTGTAGGAAATGAGGGAAATATCTAACAGTGTAAAAAAAAGAATAGTTTGTTGAAATTTGAGTAGCAGATGCAGTGAACAGTAAGGAAATGCAATCAGGAGACTAAGCCTTGTGCCCAATGCAAGGTGAGTGATTGGAACATGAGACTTTTGTTTTATTTAAAAATACATATTTATTTATTTTTGAGAGAGAGAGAGGAGAGGGAGTGTACCTGTGAGTATCTGTGAGTGGCAGAGAGAGGAGAGAGAGAATCCAAAGCATAGGACCATGGGACCATGACCTGAGCTGAAATCAAGAGCTGGACTCTTAATCAGTGTGAGCCACCCAGGTGCCCTGAGACTTCTATTTAGTTCAGACCCTGGAAGGGAGATAAGGCAATTCCAAGTTTAGTGCTCCCTGGCCCATAGGAAAACATGCTCTGGAGGCCCCATGATATTCCTGTGGATTAATATCTACCAAATATAAACTCATAGTCAAGCATCACCAAAATGACAAGAGAAAGCTTCTGTCTCACCATGAGAAGAGTCAGCAGAAACAATAAATGAAGGATTTAGAGTCCTAATAAATTCAGATTTCAAAATTATGAGATGTAAAATATCAAATGATTATCTACGCAATGTTTAAGGAAATAACCTGGTATCTCACAGAAATGAGAAAGCAATAAGGAACTATTCACAAGAAGCAGGAAGATTTGAAAAGAAACCAAATACAGATTTCAAAACAGGAAAATATAATTGGTAAGTTTTGAAATTCGTGACTTGGTTAAAGAGCAAATTAAACAATTGAAGAGATAATCATTGATAGATGGATTGAAAGAAATTACCCAGAATGCAACACAGAGAGACATGGAGATGGATGATATGCAAGTTTATCACCAGTAGGCTCTCAGCAAGTAAACTGCTAAAGCAAACATTTTTGTTTGTGTGTTTGTTTTAATGTTTGTTTATTTTTGAGATAGAGAGCACCAGCGGGGGAGGGACAGAGAGCAAGGTGGGCAGAGGATCCAAAGCGGGCTCTGTGCTGATAGCAGTGAGCTTGATGTGGGACTTGAACTCACAAACTGCAAGATCATGACCTGAGCCGAAAGTCAGACACTCAATAAATTGAGCCACTCAGGGACCTCCTAAAGCAAACATTTTGGTCTCATAATTCCTTTACATTCTTAAAAATTATTGAAGACCACAACTATCTTTTGTATATGTGGGTTATATCTATCATATAAGAAGTTAAAATTGAAATTAAAAATATTTATTTAAAAAAAACAAACCCATTTGATGTTAACATAAATTACTTATTTTAAGAAAGAATAACTTATTTTCATACACAAAAACATTAGGGAGAAATTGTTTTACATTTTTGACAGTCTCTTTATTGTCCGGGTAAGAAGACAGCTAGATTGTCATATTTGCTTCTACATTCATTCTGTTGCTGTATGTTGTTTTGGTTGAAATATATGAAGAAAATCTGTCCTAGTACATATGTGTAGATGCAAAAGGGAGAAATATTTTAATAGTCTTTTCTTATAATGGAGGATATTATTCTTGTTATTATACCAAAATTCAACAAATGGCAAGTTTCCTAATAGCTAGTTGCAATGTGAAATTTGAAAGCCATATCAAGAAACATTTTGCCTTTTGTTACATTAAAGTTTATTTGCCTATCTTCAACTTTAGAATGATCTTTTACCTATGTATGATTTTGTAACATCATGGACTGGTGATTTGGAAAATGCTGGTTTGTTTACACTGATACAACAGGCACATTCATTAATAATAACATCTGCACAGATCTTGTTAGAAAAGCCCATGTACTGAGAAGCTGTCAGGCTCATGGTGGGAAATATAAGTTTTCTAAAATTCTAATTTTCCTTGAAAACTTGAATTTTGTCATTGGCAACAAATTCTGTCAGCTGTTTTCCTTGAGGTAACAGGCTTCGTTCATTCAATTTTAAGAAAATGTCTGCCAATTATCCAGGTCTGAATAGCCATAGTTCATCTGTCAGTCATTCTTTTAAGTAAAGATGGTGTTCCATGAAAAAAGTGGTTACGTCAGCTTGCAACTCAATCACACAAGTGTTTGCCTTGGGACAACCGTCATACGTCAGTGTTCAGCAGAAGTGCTTATTGTACTTCCCGTTTGGTCACAGAGAATATTAAAAAGACATTGTGTGAGGGCCAAGATTTATAAATCTTTTTTCTGCTTCACCAAGCATACTGTTAAGTGAACTACCATTTCAAAAATTTACTATGAGTGGGTGACAGAGAAGAACACAATGATTCCTTGCATGGTTTGGTCCACTGCCTTGATGTGCGCTAAGGTATCGGCACTTTTACCCACCATTGCTTTCGCACCATTAAGGTATGTGGCGATGCAGTGAATAAGACAAATAACACCTTAGTATTATTATGAAAGTAGTTTGACCTTGTGGACTCCTCCTAAGAGGGTCTTGGAACCCTTTTAAGTGCATAGAGCACACTTTGAGACTGCAATTCCAAAGGAATGAGAAGAATCTCTGGAAGTAAGGTCTGAAATAGAAGAAGGTCTAATGAACAAAGAAACTGGTAATCTAACAAATCTTATGTGTATAAAATAATAATGCCTTATTTGTTGGGGATTAAAACATTAGAGTTAAATTACATTGGGATAGTGGCATGTAGATAGGAAGAGGTGAACGTAGCATGTGAATTGGGAAGGGTGTTCAGGAAGGGAGGGTTATGGCACTAAATAACTTTAGAGTTTACCTTAAATATGAAGGAAATGTTTTAAGGTGGAGAATGTCCAATTAAACATTATAGATTGAATGTATGCATTTATTTTCACTCCCTTCTCCCTTCTCCCAATCACAAGCATGGCAATGAATGGATATTTTTAAGAGATAGAAGCCTATAGGCCCAAGCGAGAAGACAATGGCAGCCAAATGTAGAAAGCTCTTTTAGGAAAGCAGGTGGGTGAGTGACAATTGTCTCAGACAGCCTGGGAAAGTGAACTCTCAAGCTGCATGAGGAGTCAGCAGAAACAATGCAAAATGATTTAGATTCCTAAGAACTTCAGATTTAGAATCACCAGATGCAGAATATAAATTAATTATGTACAGAATTGCTTAAAGAAATAACATATGCACTCACATAACATACACACACACATCTCAGAAATGCACTGTGTACCTGGAAGAAACAAATGGCATCATGTGCATCCAGCTGGAGGAAGCCGAGGAGCAACTTGTTGAGGAATGCTCCAGTACTTCCGGGCCTACTGGGCAGGTCCTGAAAGTGGGGAGAAGGTGAGGCTGTCAAAGGAGGAGTGTTTGCAAGGTTTTCTACCAAGTGGCTGGCCTTCCAGCTTCCTTCTCTGTCCTGAAGATTTCCTGTGGGTGAGATGATTCATGCCTTCTGGGCTGGCGAGGGCCAGACCCAGTTGTGAGTGGAGCATGGTTAAAGTTTAAATATTGAAGGGTAGGGGTGCCTGGGTGGCTCAGTTGGTTAAGTATCCGACTTTGGCTCAGGTCATGATCTCACGGTTTGTGGGTTTGAGCCCCACGTCGGGCTCTGTGCTGACAGCTCAGAGCCTGGAGCCTGCCTTTGGATTCTGTGTCTCCCTCTCTCTATGACCTCCTCTGCTCACGCTGTCTCTCTCTCTCTCTCAGAAATAAATAAAACATTTTTAAAAATGTAAAAAAATACTGAAGAGTAAGTATTGAGTGTGTGCAAAACAGCAGCCCCTATCTCAAATTCAAAGAACTATGTTGTGCAGATTGAGGATGGTGTTTGCGTGTGTGTGGTAACTTATAAGAGGATATGGGGTATGTGTGAAAATATGTTAAGTCTTTGTTTTCCCAAGTGGGAAGGCAATAGATAATGCCTAACACAGAAAAATCAAGAAGTAGTACTGTAACCATGTTACATAGAGATATGGACATAAATAGCACAAGAATTAGTTAAGAAGTATTTACCTCTGGGGGTCAGGAAATGAGGCTGCATTTGACTCAAAAATTATTTGACTGTAAGTTATGTCCACACGTATCTTTGATAAAAATAGGAATGAAAATTTAAAATTATAAAGGTAACTACTGGGGCGCCTAGGTGACTCAGTCAGTTAAGCATCTGACTCTTGGTGTTGGCTCAGGTCGTAATCTCAGGGTTTGTGAGCTAGAGCCCAGCGTCAGGCTCTGCACTGACAGCATGGAGCCTGTTTGGGATTCTCTCTCTCTCCCTCTCTGTATGCCCCACCCTTGTTTGCTTGCATGGACTCTTTCTCTATCTAAATAAATACATAAACATTAAAATAATTTTTAAAAAGGCAACTACTAAAAGAAGAGGAAAAAATTCTATAATTTCAAACTCGTTAGAGGGAAGCAAACAGAAAAAGTAATCTAAAAAAGTAGTTAAAATCTTGCCAGAAAAGATACCAGGTCCAGATATTTTTACCAAACTTTAATGAATAAATTATTTCAGTCTTATGCTAATTCTTCTAGAATATAGAAAAAGAGACAATACTTCCCTACTCATTCTGTGAGTATATAAACTTAACACCCAACTTTGGCAATATAGTACAAAAAGGAAAATTACTGGCCAGTCTCATTCTTGAATATTGGTGTAAAAATTCTAGACTAAATATTAACAAGCCAAATCCAGCACTATACAAAAAAGATAATGCATTGTGATTATAGTGGGCTTCCTCTAGGAACACAAGGGTAGTTTAGCGTTTAAATATTTATAAATGTCATTCATTACATCAAGAGATTAAATGAGAAAAAAATCAATGCAAGAGATAAAGAAAATTTTTTGGACCCATTCAAAATCTATGATTTTTAAAAAGAAATCTGAATATTGGAGGACATTCTCTTAATATTGAAGCTGGATATTGGAAGACATTCCCTTAATCAGATAAAGGGCATTAAACAAACAAACAGCACCATACAGTGAACATTATTCTTAATGATGAAATCTTGTAAGTATCCTTTTTAAGATCCAGAAAAGGCAAGAACACCCACTATTGTCAGCTTTCATTAATATTTTATTGGATTTCTAGTAAGGCAAGGAATAATTAAGAAGCAAATTAGTCATTATTTCCAGATAATATGATTCTCTACCCAGAAAGTTAAAAGAATCTAGAGACTTCTTAAAGAATAAGAAGGTGTTTGGATATCATGTTATTATATAAACTGTTTGCCATCAACAAGTAGATGTAACAGGAGGAAGATATGATAGCAACCAAAAATGGTACTTATAAATAAATCTAGCAAAAGATGTACATAATCTTTATGAAGTAAAATATAAACCTTTCTAGAAAGATATTAAAGAAGATCTAAATAAGTGGAGAACTATACTATGTTGATTTGGTAGAAGATTTGATATCTTGGACCATTGATTCTTTCCAAATTGATGTATAAATTCAATGCAATTCCAATTAAAATCTCATTAGGGATTTTTTTTCTTTTTTGATAGAACTTGGAAAAACTGATTGCAAAATTTATATGTAAGTCCATACATTAAAATAGAGCTACAAAACTCCTGAGGAGCAGCAAGAAGAGAAACATTTATAAAACTATAGTATAATTAAAATTATTTCGAAAGTAGCTAACCCAGAGTAAGTACTCAATAAATGTTAGTTATTATTATATTTCCACATTTCAGTATGTATATATTTTTGTAGTAAACATTTGCAAGGATTGTTTCTTTCCCTTATTAGGAGCATTTCAAAACCTAAGCCTTAGAAAAAATTTGAACTGTTCGTAAGGCCTGGGTTATAGCTGCACTCTGGATTATGTGGCTCCAGTTTTGGAACTGAGTTCTCTATTCCCTTTGCCTCTCCTGCCAGCTTCCTGTCTTTCTTTGAGTCTGAATGGAAATGTAGGCTGTTGGGACAATGTCTATCTAAAATGGAGTAAGGAGGTAAGAAGCAGTATCCAGAATGCTTGTAACAAAAAAAGAAAGGGATAAACTTGTACTCCTTGGGTGGCAGAAGAGGCATACTTAGTGGACAGGGCAACGGTTGGTCATAAGTGGTAAACTGGTGAAAGTCATTCATTCATTCATTCATTCATTCATTCATTCAAGAAAACTATTACCTGTGTATGAAACACCATGTCTGGCATGGATATAAAGATGCATTAGACAGATCCCTGTGTATGAGCACTTACAGACTAGCTGGAAAGACATGCCTGGAAAATATTAAAATATAGTATGCCGACTACTAGAGTACAGTTGATACCAGAGTTCTGTCAGAGCAATGAGGCTGAAGGATGAACTACAGGAAGTAGAAACAGTTTCTCAAAGGAGGTATCATTCATGCTTGGTCTTGGTATCTGTGTTGTTGAAGGAGGAGATGGTGGAGGTATATACCATAAGGCTATACATGCAGAATTTTCCAGATGTGTGTAAGCAGTATCAACTTCTATACTGTAAGTGCCATGGAAATTTTGTAAAGGGCGTTCATACCACACAGTTTACTGTTTGTGAATTTTAAACTCTTGCCTTCTTCCTTCCTACCTACTTTTTGAGTAATCAATAGCCAAATTACCCAAAACTTGACAGTGGTGGGGAGGAGGCAGAGAACCGGGATCCTGAGAAACAGACTGGCTCTATAGAGTGTGGAGTAAAGGAGAATTCAGTGTTGCAACTTCTTTGATTTGCATGGAAATGTTTAGAGAGTGAAGTAATTTTGCAGGTCTGTGGTTTTACCTGTGATTTATGTGAGGCTTCTTTCTTAAACTGTATGGTCCTGGTAAATGTTGAGGCATAGCTGAAAATCAGTACAAGTTTTATCAGTGACCTTTGTGAATCCTACTCTGGTTGGCATAGTTGTTTCACCTGATCACACATTCAACAGTGTAGAACTCTGAGATGGAACAAGAGGGTGACACGGACAATTAGCACTGCTACTAAAGAAGCTTATGATTGAGGTTAGAACTCTAAGATGTGAATAAACTTCTTTTGAGAAGGGGCTGCTCTTACAGAGAATGTTATATGACACCGAAAGTGCAGGAAATGGGCTCTGGGCAAGAAAAAAGTGCCTCCACAGGAGGCATAGTTCTAAGAACCAAAATTTTGAGAGAGTAACAGAGGAAATCTCTTCGTCAACTGCCAAATTACATAAATTCTAGAATGTTTCCTTAAGACAAGCACCCTCCGCCTGGAATGGAGGATGCCATGGGCCCCATCAAAATCGAAGAGATGGACAGGATGGGAAGCGTTAGGTGTTCAGGGGTTCATCTGAGTTTCCCTGCAGGTGTCACTGACAAAGTGCAGCTGGGCTCTGTAGCTCAGGAGTCCTTGCCTGGAGGGTACAGTGGGTACGATGCTTTGTTGCATTTGAGATTCCTACACTTGTAGCAGTTGCTTGGTGAGCTATGGCTGAGTTCTGGCTGAGATAACGCTCATTTCAAAACCTGGGATAGCTTTTAACGATAATTGAGTTTCTTAGAGTTAAAGGGAGAAACACAAGCCATATGGAAATAAGTGGAGAATTTTAATGGGAAGAGCTATAAATGTGCAATTAAATCTGAAAGTCATTGTAGTATTTTGTAATTTCTTCTTATGTCCCCTGTGAGGTTCTATAATGCCCGTCAACCTCTTTCCACGTCACTAACTTTAGAGTTCCCCCAAGGCTATGACCCGTGGTCATAGAAGCACTGTTGGTTTGCCACCCCCTTTGCTGTCTTGGGGGACTCATCCATATGTGGTTTACAAACTAGCTTGTATGCATAAATTGTATTTCTACACCTCTTGCCCCAGTATCTTCCATCTCTACAGGCCAAGATCTCTAAAGTACACTTCTCTGTGTGTAACATTCTGTTAAGTAAAATAAACAGATTACATTGCTTTTAAAAAAAAAAATCAAAGTAAATGATATCAACAGATTGTCAGTGCTTTAGAATCATCCCATTGTGGTACTTTGAACTGATTATCTGTCTTCCTGATAATTCTTCATCTAGAATTGTACTGCCTACTACTATAGCCCCTAGCTGTCTGTGGCTATTTAAAACTGTGTGGATTAAAATGAATAGAATGAAAACTTCAGCTTGGCAGCAACACTAGTCACATTAGCCACATTATAAGTGTTCAGTAGCCACGTGTGGCTAGTGCCTACTTAACTGGATAGGGCAGATATAAAACATTTCCGTCGCTGGACAACATTCTTTTGGACAGTGCTGATCTAGGACGTTTCTTGTATTTGTCTTGAACTTTTACTGTTCTCTACCAGCTAAGCCAGGCAACACCCGCAGTGCACCTAGACTTTTACAACAGACACTTTATGGTCTTCTCTCTCCAATTTCTCAGTCCTTCCAATGTACTCCCATGAATCATCCTGAAACTGAGGGCCACACCTGGGCCTTGTCATCATCCAGAATCACTGCCTCTGACACTTAAATCTAAGAACGAAGAACTACTTCTGAGTTGCTTTGCTCTCTGATACCACCGTGTCTGATCTTCAGTTACACTGAGACCTTCAGTGTACTTCAGTGTTCTTCAGTTACACTGAGAGGGGTCCAGTTCCCGGGCCCCTCTATTTATTTTCATTTGACTCTTCTGTCTTTCTTTTTTTTTAAATTTTAAAATGTTTGTTTATTTTTGAAGGAGAGAGACAGAGCATGAGTGGGTAAGTGGGGAACAGGCAGAGAGAGGGAGACAGAATCTGAAGCAGGCTTTGGGTCCTGAGCTGTCAGCACAGAGCCCGACGTGGGGCTCGAACTCACAAACCATGAGATCATCACCTGACCTGAAGTCAGACACCCAAACCACCTAGCCATCCAGGCGCCCCAACTTTTCTGTTTTTTCTTAGCCAGCCTAGTGTCCATCTTTACATGCTCCTCTTGCCATTATTCTAGACTCTACAAATGCTTATCCTTCTGATAAATCCTCCTTAACTTCTCTGCTTCATTATCAGGTAAGTGGAGCAGGAAAACTGACAAAATTACTTGCACCTGAAGTCAGTCAGGTGCACTCAGCTAGTGTTTTTCCAACTGAGACACAACCCATCAATGAGCTCAGTCTAGTGAGTTTTTTGGGGTGTTTTTTTTAGGTTAAATAGGATGGAGTAGAAAGCATTCATCTCAGAAAGGAAGAGTAAGTATTGTTTCATGAATCTTTTGTGTTAGTTATACACACACACACACGAAAAACACACAGACACACATTATGTATGTGTTGGGCCACAATATAAAAGGCATTTCTCTTTTTTAATGTTTATTTATTTATTGAGAGAGAGAGAGAGAGAGAGCGAGTGAGGGAAGAGCAAAGAGAGAGGGGGAGAGAGAATCCCAAGCAGGCTCTGCATTGTCAGCACAGAACCCAACAAGGGGCTTGATCTCATAAACCATGAGATCAGGTGCCTTCTTAGCGCAGTGGGCAGCACGTCAGTCTCATAAACCATGAGATCATGACCTGAGCCAAACCATGACCTGGACACTTAACTGACTGAGTCACCCAGGCACCCCACTGAGTTTTTTTTCTTCATGTAACTTAGCACACTTTCTATCTCAGTATACACATGTCCACATAATTCTTTAAATTGCTCTATAATTTTACATAGTATAGACTTAATTTCCCTTTCTCCCACTAATGGGTATTTAGATTGTTTTCGGAGTTTGGCCATTACAGATAATACTGCTATAAAAAGCTTTCTACATATATTGGATCATAACTGAGAGATCCAATCTATCTGTTGGATAGATACTTAAAAGTGGAATTGCTGGTCAAAGAGTATATGCATCTAAAATTTCAATAGATACTGCCAATTGTCTTCCAAATAACTGTAGCCAACTTATATTTCCATAAAGACCTTTTCCTGATACTCTTACACTAACATTGAATGTTTAACATTTGCAAATCTGATTGTAAAAAGCATCCAATTGTTGCTTTTTTGCATTCTTTTGATCAATAGTAATCCCAATCATCTTTTCACAAGTCTAGTGTGAAAAGTTTTGGTGAAATACTTGTTTTATCTTTGCCTATTTTTTTAAAGTTCATTTATTTATTTTGAGAGAGAGAGGGTGAGAGAGCAGGTGAGGGGCAGAGAGAGAGAGAATCCCAAGCAAGCTCTGCACTGTTAGCACAGAGACAGACATGGGACTTATGAACTGTGAGATTATGACCTGAGCTGAAATCAAGAGTCAGACACTGAACCGGATGAGCTACTCAGGTGCCTACCTATTTTTTTTTTATTGTTTGTTTATTTTATTTTATTTTTTAAAATATTTTTATTTATTTCTAGGAGAGAGAGAAAGAGAGAGACAGCGTGAGCAGGGGAGGGTCAGAGAGAGAGGGGTACAGACTCCGAAACAGGCTCCAGGCTCTGAGCTGGCAGTCAGCACAGAGCCCGACGCGGGGCTTGAACCCATGAACCGCGAGATCATGACCTAAGCGAAAGTCGGACGCTTAACCGACTAAGCCACCCAGGCGCCCCATATTGTTTGTTTATTTTTGAAAGAGAGAGAGCGCGCACGAGCAGTGGGAGGGGCAGAAAAAGAGAGAGGGGGAGAGAGAATCCCAAACAGGCTCTGCACCATCAGCACAGAGCCAGACATGGGCTCTAACTCATGAACTGTGAGATCATGATCTGAGCTGAAACCAAGCGTCAGATGCTTAACCGACTTGAGCCACCTGGATGCCCCTACCCTTGCCTGTCTTTAAATTGTGTTGTCTTTTTCTTACTGATTTGTAGGAGCTCTTAAAAATATTTTCTCCCAGTCTGTTGCTTTTTCTCATCTTTTAAAAGGTCTTGTTTTATTTAAAAGTTTAAAATTTTTACATGATGAAATGGTCAATATATAGCCTCTGGGTCTGGTAAAAAACTTTTCACCCCAAGATTATATTAAAAGGATCTTGTACTTTCTTAGGATGCTTTTATAGTTTTGTTTTTACACTTAGCTCTTTAATCCATGTGGAATTTATTTTTGTGCAACACAGGAAATAGGGATCTAATTTTGTTTCCAAATGGTTAGCTATTTGTGCCAATGCCATTTGATGTAAAATGCTGCCTTTATCATAACTGAAAGTATAAATATGTGTCTGCATCTAGATTCCCTCTGTGTCCTCTCTTGACTGTACCACATGTTTTAATCATTAAAGCTTTATGTTTTGAAACCTGGTATGGTCAATGCTCCCGTGTTGTTCTTTTTCAAATGTAGTCTTACATATTTTTCTCTTCCAGGTGAACTTTATAATAAGCTTATAAAGAACCATGCTTGGATCTTGTCTGAGACTATATTAAATTTTTAGGTTAATAGGATAGCTTTACAATTTTGAATTTTTTCATCCTGAAATATGGTATATTTCATTTACTCAAGTCTTCTTTAGGATATCTTTCAGGTAAATTTTATTTTTAATGTTCATTAAAATTTTTTAAAAGTTTTATTCATTTTTGATAGAGACAGAGCTTGAGCAGGAGAGGGGCAGAGAGAGAGTGAGATATAGAATCCAAAGCAGAGTCCAGACTCTTGAGTTGTCAGCACAGAGCCCGACACAGGGCTCAATCTCACAAACCGTGAGATTATGACCTGAGCTGAAGTCAGATGCTTAACTAACTGAGCCACCCAGACACCCCCAGTTTATTTTTATTTACATGAGTATTATGCATTTCTCATTAGGGTTGTTTCTGGATATTTCAACTTTTGCTATTTCTGTGAATGGATTTTTTAAAATGTTTATTTATTTTTGAGAGAGAGCAGAGTGTAAGTTGGGGAGAGGCAGAATTTGAAGTAGGCTTCAGGCTCTGAACTGTCAGCATAGAGCCTGATGCAGGGCTCAAACCCAAGAACTGTGCCATGGTGAACTGAGCTGAAGTCAGATGCTTAACCGACTGAGCCATTCAGGAGCCCCAGATGTTTTTTCATTATATTTTCTATTGATTATTGCTGGAATTCAGGGCATTTACATGTCTTTTTTGTATTGATTTTGTACTTAGCTACCTTAATGAACTTCTATTAAGTATTTATATATTAATATTATTTCAGTAGATGCTAATGAACTTTCTAGCTTGACAGTGACATTGTCTCCAAATAATGGCTTAATTTCTTACTTTGAGATCTTTCCCACTTATTTCCTTTTTCTTAAAAACTTTTTTTGTCTTTATTACACTGGCTAGGATGTTGTGGTGGCATTGTTGTTTGTTTCCCAGCACCCCTTTCTCCTAAACACATCTTGATTGATTGATTATTTGTTTTTGTGGAATTACCTCTCCCCCACTGTGGGCAGTCATGGAAGAATGGTAAATCCAGGGGCCCTGCTTTCTCATAATGGAAGTAAAAGAGGCCCTTGGATATTATTTTATTAGGTCTTTTCCCTTAGTTCCCCTGCATTGTTAAGGGGGAAGTCCATGACACTAGCTTAGCCAATTAGACTTACCATCCCTAGGACTTTAGCTCTTCAAGAAATTGAACCCTATCTAAGTAAGCAAGAAAAACTGCAATTCATTGATTCCAGAGACCAAAGAATTCCTGTCTGTTTCTGAGCTAGTTTCTCCAGTCTTTTGGTTGATGCTGTGAACTTTCTACAAGCTTTCTAATAAATCCCCCCTCCCTTTGGATCAAATTAGTCTGAATCAGTTTCTGTTGCTTGCAACCAAGAAACTTTTGTCTGATACATATTCTTGGTCTTATCTTTAATTAGAGTACCTTTAATAGTTCACCATCTAAAATAATTTGCATTTGGGGAGCCTGGGTGGCTCAGTTGGTTGAGCATCCAACTTCAGCTCAGGTCACGATCTTGTGGTCAATGAGTTCAAACCCTGCATTGGGCTTTGTGCTGACATCTCAGAGCCTGTAGCCTGCTTCAGATTCTGTGTCTCCTTCTCTCTTTGCCCCTCCCCTGCTCTCTCTCTCTCTCAAACATAAATAAATATTAAAACATTTTTAAAAAATAATTTGCATGTTTCTGATGGTTAACTTCCATCTAGAAAAAGGATGTTTCTATTCCTACCTTATAAAATATTTTCTGAAAGCTAAAATGGGACTTTTACTTCAAAAAGACTGCTGTCTTCTATCAAATGCATTTTCATATCTATCAAAATAAAGATAATCCTGATATTTTCTCCTTTGTTGGTGAAATTTCCTAACATTGACTTATCCTTGTATTCCTATAAAAAGCCTTATTTGTGTTACATACACACAAACACACACACACACACACACACACACACTGCTGTATTTGATTTACTAATATTTGGCTTAGGATTTTTGCACCTATATTTTTGAATAATATTGTCAATAACTATCTTACTTAATGTGCAATTTTTGTCTAATTTTGGTAACACAGTTATGTTTATTTTGGAAAATAAAGTGGGAAAACTTTTTACCTTTTCTATGATCAATCTGGAATTGTTTTCCTAAAATAGAATCATTTGGGCACCTGAGTGGCTCAGTCAGCTAAGCATTCAACTCTTGATCTTGGCTCAGGTCATGATCTCACAATTTGTGAGCCTTTTGGGCTCTGTGCCGACAATGTGGAGCCTGCTTGGGATCCTCTGTCTCCCTCTCTCTCTGCCTCTCCCCTCTCTCTCTCAAAATAAAAAAAAGAAATTATTTTTTCCCCTAATTTTTTCTAGAACTCACCTGTAAAACCATTTAGATCTTCTTGATGCCTTCTCAGGGATAGATTTTTTAAATTACATTTCTATTTTCTCCAGTGGTTTTTGGTCTCTTTGTGTTTTCTATCTTCTCTGACCCAGTTATATTAAAGCTATCCACCTAATTTAGGTTTTCAGTTTCTTGACGATAACCTATGTTTAATATTATTTTAAAAATAAGAGCTTTCTATAGTTATGTTCCTTTTTTTAATTCTAAAAGATGTTTGTGTTCTCTCTCTCTCTCCTTAATCAGTCATGATAAAAATTTGTCTACCTCATTGGTCTTTTCAAATATTAAGTCTATGGATCTTGAGAAACTTAACAGAAGACATGCAAGAAGGGAAGGGGGAAAAATAGTTACAGAGAGGGACGGAGGCAAACCATAAGAGACTCTTAAATACAGAGAACAATCTGAGGGTTGATTGGGGGAGTGGGTGTGAGGGGAAAATGGGTGATGGGCATGGAGGAGGGCACTTGTTGGGATGAACACTGGGTGTTGTATGTAAGCAATGAACTGCAGGAATCTACCCCAAAAACCAAGAGCACACTTTACACACTGTATGTTAGCCAATTTGACAATAAATTATTATTTAAAAAAGAAAAATATAAATTTTTCTTTTCCATTTTGTTAATATTTATATTTGTCTTCATTAGTTGCTTTTTTGTACTTTCTTTGGGCTTATTTTGCTTTTGAGTTGATAAATTATATGGGAGACAAAGGCTGCCTTCTCTATAAAAGCTGAAAACATCAGTGTTTCTTTTAACTTGGACACGGGCACAAGATCTGGGCTCTAAATAGAGCAAAGCTACCTACCCCCGTGTTTGAATTGGCAGCCAGCAGGGCACAGGAGTGACTGCGGTGGCATTTGCAGCAAGATCAAGTTCTTGAGACAGCACTGACGGACCGCCAGGGGCAGCCCCAGAATCCGGGCTGTCAGGGTCAGTGGTACCAGATGCAGCTGCTGGCACCTGGTGGTGGCAGGAGCGCTGTCCTGTGCAGACTAGTCTGGTAACACTATGGTGGGCATAATCCTACCTGTGCCCCTCTAAGCTGGTTCTCCTGCTCAGGCAGTGCTTCTGTGAGCTAATCTGTGTTCTTTAAGACATTCATTTTCTGCCTTAGTCCACCAGACTTGGTTTCTATTGTTTCCAAATAAGAATCTTGACTGAATACACGCTTTCATTGTTATTACTTTCAAATAAATCATGTTTCTAAACAACATTTTAGTTTTCTCTTTCTCATGGGGATTATTTAGAAGGATGTTTAAAATATTCCCCAGTTCCAGGGCACCTGGACATCTCAGTCAGTTAAGCATACTACTTTAGCTCAGATAGTATGATCTCATGGTTTGTGAGTTTGAGCCCCACGTCCGGCTCTGTAATTACAGCTTGGAGCCTGGAGGCTGCTTCGGATTCTGTGTATGTGTGTGTGTCTCTCTCTCTGCCCCTCTCCCGCTTGTTCTCTCTCCCTTTCTTTCTCTCTCTCAAAAATAAATAAGCCCTGAAAATATTTCCCAGTTGATAAATATTTTGTTTCTTCGTTGTTAATTTCTTTTTCTTGTGATATGGTCAGTTAATACGGCTTGTATGAGTTTTTATTTTGAAATTTATTGAAATTTTACCTGTGATCTAATATATGTCACATTTCCTTACTGTCCAATAGTATATTTTTCATTTGTGAGTAGGAAGTTTCCTTCTTGAATGTAGCCATTCAAGGGTTTGTCAATTTACCTTGTATTTCTGAGAGTTAGTCTTCATAATCAATTATATCTTCTTTAGTATATTCTTTTTTCATTTTCTATTTTTCTTTTTTAGTCTTGAATCCCATTCTATTTAATATTAATATTACTACATTTGCTATTTTCTTCTTACCAATTGTGTATTTTCCGCACTTCTTTTTAAAATTTTCTTAATAATTCCTTTCCTTCTATCTCTCCTCTTCTTCCCTTCTTCCTTCCTTCCCTCCTTCCTTCCTCTCCCTCCTTCCCTCTGCTTCTCTCCTTCCCACCTTATTTTCTTTCTTCTTTCTTCCCTTTTTTCTCTACGCAATCTGCAAATCTCTGTCTTTTAAAAAGAGAATTTAACATATTTGTGTTTATTATGATTTTAGTTCTACTACTTTATCTTATATTTATCATTATCTCTTGATTTTTTCCCTTTTGGGTCTTTTGCTAAATTTATTACCTTTTCTTCATTTAATTTTTATTTCTTTTTCCTATCATTATCCTTTAAGTTTTTATCCTAGATATTTTTTTTAAAATATTTTTTTTTATTTATTTCTAGGAGAGAGAGAGCGACAGCGTGAGCAGGGGAGGGTCAGAGAGAGAGAGGGAGTCACAGACTGAAACAGGCTCCAGGCTCTGAGCTGGCAGTCAGCACAGAGCCCGACGCGGGGCTCGAACCCACAAACCGCGAGATCATGACCTAAGCGAAAGTCGGACGCTTAACCGACTAAGCCACCCAGGCGCCCCTATCCTAGATATTTAAAATTAAAATTTGCCTTTGAATTTTAGAGCAGCATTCTGTAATAGAAATCAATATGGTGATGGAAATGTTGTATATTCTGCAGAGAAGAATGCTTACTACAGAGTAATCACTAGCTGCATGTGGTTGTTGAGTACTTGAAATGTGGCTAGTGCAATTGAGGACCTGAAGTTTTACATTTTCATTTTAATTAATGCAATTATAATTAATTCAAATCAACACATATTTCAATAACCACATGTAGCCAGTGAGTACCATTATATTAGTTTTGCTGCAACTGCCATAACAAAGTACCACAGACTGGTGTCTTAAACAACAGAAACTTATTTTCTCATAGTTCTGGAGGCTGGAAAGGTCAAGGTCAAGGTGTTGGCAGGCTCAATTTCTCCTGAGGCCTCTCTCCTTGGCTTGCCGATGGCTGTCTTCTTGCTGTGACCTCGCCTGGTCCTCCCTCTGTGTATACGTGTCCCTGGTGTCTCTCTGTGCATCCACATGTCTTCTTCTTATAAGGACACCATCAGATTGGACTAGGGAGCCACCCTAACTGCCTCATTTTAACTTAATCATCTCTTAAATACCCTATCTCCAAATACAGTCATATTCTGAAGTGCTGAGGGTAATAGGGCTTCAACTTATAAATTTTACAGGGACACAGTTCAGTCCCTAACAACCGTACTGGAGGGTACAAGCCCAGAGTTAATCTATATTTATTTTTTTCTGTCCCAGATACACTGCTACTCACCTTAGGATACTTTGATTTTTCTCCTCCACATCTAATACCACCATCTCCTGTCTGGTAATCATCTAGAATTCTACTTCCAATTTTTTCTTGCTCTCTACATTAGCAATTATTAGAATTAACTAGACTTTTACATATTTCTTTATCATTTTTTCTTGTGTACCATGCACTTCTCATTCTTAAGCTCATTTATCTTGTTGCCACAATATTGCTCTCGAGTAATTCTTTCCGAGTACTTTGAGGACCAAGGTATAGGATTCTAAGTTCAAAATTAGTTTCTCTTAATTTGAAGATATTGTTTACACTGCTGGTGTCTCACTCGGATCCCCTTTAGCAGGCTAGGGCCCCCATCCCTCAGCACTGTGAGCATTGGTTAGTAACAGTTCACTCCTGCCCACTGTTGTGTGAGCTGTTCTTTACTCAATGACAGTTAACCCTTTTGGTAAATTACTCACCACTACTTCTGGGGGAGCCTCCAGCCATTATTGCCTGATAGGGGAGTATAAAAGGCTTTTAATATTGCCTTAAGGTGGGACCAATTCTGGGGGACTGTTCATACTCCAAGGTTTTCCAAGGGATCAAGCTGAAGCCAGACTCGTGCTGACATATCTTAGTTTATTTAGTTCCTTTCCCAGCTCTATTCTATTTCTTTTATTCTCTCCCTCATAGCACTCCCTTAATACATCATGTGCACCCAAACCCGTTTCAGGCTGGGCTTCTAACGGAACCTGATCTAAGATACATTGTCTCAGTATTTTCTATTCTCCATGTCCTCATTCTTAGCCCAGGACCCAAATGTCAGTTAGACCTTCAGAAAATGTTCACTGAATGAATAAAAGGAATCATCTGCCTTGGGCAGATGTTGATTATAGTACACTTTCTAGTGTAACTTCTGATCATAAAATTAAAATTCCTGATTTTGGCATAAAGCCTTATTCTAGTGGCTAACAAACATTAAGCCCACCTGTCTTTATTTATGAGTCTACTCTGATTTTTTTGTTTTTACTGATTTTATGATCCCAAACATTGTTTTATTTTTACATCTGGATTATATATAGTATTACATTACTTGTACATTGTGTTCTGTGTCTTATTTCCTCAGTTGGAACACAATTTTATGGATTTTATGTTTCTCTGAATTGCTTAGGACCTGGCGGCTTGCTAGATACATAGTGCTCAATTAATAATTGTACACTGTTTATATAACAGTTTAGTTTAATGGGATTGTATTTGAACACAAATTTTAGAAAGTTCTTTGTTCTTTATTACTCTTGGATCATTTAATCCCTGTTTGAAAACTCTATTTCCATAGCAACAGATAAAAAAAAAAAAAAAAGGATAGTGTGGTCTTTACTTTGAATGGCCAGAAAGAGAAAGATTGTGAGAAGGAAACTTATAATTGCAAAATTATAAATAAAACGAATGAATCAAGCAGAGGGAAATAGTACAAAGAAGGATAAATCATTTCTAACCCCGTTAATGGTATTATTGTACTTCAAGATGATTAAACTAGCCAGCAGAATCCAGAAGCTCAAACATAGTAATGTGATAAACTTTAGAAGCTAAAGGCAAAAAGCATTAGGCCAGTCCCAGGGGTCCTTCCTGGCTTCAAAGCAGTGCCCTCTATTTGATCAGTGAGGGCAGTGGTACAGAACCTAAGCTCTGTAACGATTTACAGTATCATCAAGTTTCTAATAAGCCTGTATTTGAGAGTTGCCCGAGGTGACTTTCTCTTTAATTTGCAAAAAGTGTTCAATATCTAAGTAGTGACAAACTGAATCTGGACCACAGATGGGGAAGAAAAATAATGTGACACAAAACAAGCTTCTTTTTGGAGAATCTAAAGAGAGTTGAAGACAACCTTTAGTGACTGGAATTTGGTGGGTATTTCTTTGGCTTTATGTGGCAAGATATTTTAAAATAATATGTAGTGGGTGTTGCTGTCAACCAGACTCTTCTTGCCATTCACTATGCTCATCTCTTATTGAAGTGGAGACTTTTGGATTACAAAAAGGACTGCCAGAGAGGTGTCAAAAGTTCAGGGGCTGCTGGCTGGCTCAGTCAGTAGAACATGCAACTCTTGATATCCAGGTTGTAAGTTCGAGCACCATGTTGGATGCAGAGATTACTTAAAAATAAAATCTTACCAAAAAAGTTCAGAAATAGCCAAAGTAAAACCAATGAATCACTGAAGTAGTGATCAGTAAAAGTTTACTGAGTACGTACCAATAAGACAGTTTGCAAACCAGAAGCACTCAAGCCAAGACACAGAATAATAAGGCTCAGGGGTGTAATGTTATAAAGCAGCTGATGTAGTGAGAAAGCACTGACTCTTCTTCATAGTGATTGGTTATAAGAATTGTCTTAAATGATGAGGAACTGGTCAGTGGTTACCTAATATCAACCTTGCAGTTTAAGTTTTGCATATGACTTTCAGAGGCATAAGTAAGAAATGACCCAGGTCAAATCAGTCTTGCAAAATAAGCAAAATGAAACTTTGCATGACTAAACTGATTTTGTCTGCTCAGGAAATATTCAAGGATTCTTTGTTTTTTATGTTAATGGATGAGATCACACCTACAGCTGAAAACTGACCCATTCTTGGGGGTGCAAAAATTCAGATAAATGTCTAAACATGGATTTCTTTTTATTACCAACTTGGGTTTCATTAGGCTTCTTCAGCTGGGGGAGAGATGTGCCATGATTTCTGAAAAATTCTTAGTCATCAATCCAAATATTTTTTCCTATTCTTTCTCTCTCTTGTCCTTCTTAAAAAGATTTTTTAAATGTTTATTTATTTTTGAGAGAGAGAGAGAGAGAGAGCGAGCGCACAAGCAGGGGAGGGGCAGAGAGAGAAGGAGACACAGAATCCGAAACAGGGTCCAGGCTCTGAGCTGTTAGCACAGCCTGATATGGGGCTTGAACTCAAGAATGTGAGATCATGACCTGAGCTGAAGTCAGATAGGTAACCAACTGAGCCACCCGGGCGCCCCTCTCTTGTCCTTTTAGAGCTTGGGTTTGGCATAATCTTTTGGTCTCTTTTTTTGTAATTTCCATTATGATCTCTCTATGTTCTCTTCTGGATGATTTGTTTCTTCATGTTTCACATGTCAGCTTTTTAAAAAATTTTTTTATTAAAAAAATTTTTTTTGTTTATTTCAGAGAGAGAGAGAGAGGGGGAGCAGGGGAAGGTCAGGGAGAGAGGGAGATATAGATCTGAACCAGGCTCCAGGCTCTGAGCTAGCTGTCAGCACAGAGCCCGACGCGGGGCTCGAACCACAAACCGTGAGATCACGACCTGAGCTGAAGTCAGACGCTTAACCGACTGAGCCACCCAGGCGCCCCTCACATGTCAGCTTTTTTAGTCTATTAAAATTTAAAATTTTTTTTAGTTCTAGAAGCTAGTACTTTAGCACTAGTATTTTAGTATATATGCTTCAGAAGTGAGCACTATGTATGTAGTTTTTGTTTATTTAAAAATCAGCTTCATCATTTCTGTGGTGTCTTTTTCCTCTTATTTTAAACCATTCTTAAATTTATTTAAACACAAAGCCTTTTAGACTTTTTCTTCAGGTCTTTTTGTTGGCTTTTGCACATGGTACTGTTTTTTCCCTCTGTTTTAGGTAGTTTGGGGGGAAGAATTTTTGTTTTTTACAGCATGACCTCATGTTTCTGGGAGCTTATTTGCATAAATTCTTTGAAAGTTTGATAAATCTAATACTCTGGAGAGGATTTGAATTTGTTTCTGTCAGGAACCTGGAGAAACTACCAGCCCAGACAACTCTAAATTGACTTTTTAGCTTGTGATTTATTGGACCTCCCAGGTAGTATGAATTTGGCCTATAAAACTGCATGAAGGGTGGCTGTGGTTAAGAAATTTTAGGGAAAAGGGGGCGCCTGGGTGGCTCAGTTGGTTAAGCATCTGACTTCGGCTCATGTCATGATCTCACGGTTCGTGGGTTCGAGCCCCTCATTGGGCTCTGTGCTGACAGCTCAGAGCATGGAGCCTGTCTGGATTCTGTGTCTCCCTCTCTCTCTGACCCTTCCCTGCTCATGCTGTCTCTACCTCTCTCTCAAAAATAAATAAAACATTAAAAAAAAGACATTTTAGGGAAAAGTCCCACCCTCTCTGAGACTAAATTTCTGGATAGGTGGTATTGTTTGCAGTTCTATGAGTGCCAGAATTATTTCCTAGTTCACTCTTACACTGGGGTGAGGCCCTTGGCAGTCTTGGCTTTATGAAAGGGGATCTCCTATTAACCCCCCATCCCCCAATGTTGTGTGAATCCTGGGCTTTGTGGCCTTTATTCTGTGGCTTTACTGGACTGGGAAGAACAAGGAGCATGTTCATTCACTTTGGCAAATGCTCCCCAAGCCAAAACTGGCTTCATTTTTCTGACTACCCCTCTAGGCTTCTACTTTCACTGAATTCCCGGTACTCAATAGCCAGGTGATTTATTTTATTGTATTTTATCTTGTATTTTGTTTTCTGCAAATACAAGGTCAGGCAGGGTACTTTGTTAACCATATGGCTAGAAATAAAGCCCAGATATCATGTTGGGGAAAACTTTGCTAATACTGAATAACTAGAAGAGCATTTGATGACCACAAAATGCAACACATGACAATGCTTTTTATAGAAAGCTAATTATTAGTATAGCTAGCAATAATATAATTGCGTACACAAAATAGTGAAGTGGCATTTGACCAGGATTTTTAAAAAGTTTATTTTGAGAGAGAGAGGGCATGCACATGTACACACATGTGCTCGGGAGGGGCAGAGAGAGACAAAGAGAGAGAGACAGAGAATCCCAAGCAGGCTGTGCACTGTCAGCACAGAGTTTAATTTAGGGCTCGAACCCACAAACCATGAGATCATGATCTGAGCTGAAATCAAGAGTCAGGTGTTCAACAAGCCAGCCAGGTGCCAGATCAAGATTTAAATACAAACATGTACGTTTAATTTTGTCATTTAATACTTCATTTGTGTTCATGATTATGAAATAGGAAGAGCTAGGTTTTATGGTGGTGAAATATTGTATTTTCCTGCTTTCTCCTCTTCAAAGACCATCTAATATCCTGGCCTGGTAATTAAGGCTCTTCAAAAGGAGAAGAGCTCATTTGCTCCATCTTTCCATTGCTCCCTTTGTAGAGGGTGATACTCAACCAACCGGATTTCACCATCCATAACCCCTGACTATGTTCTTTGCTTTGCTTCCTCAAAGCTTTTGCATTTGTCCTCCCTCCTCTTCCCACCCATGCCTTGATTATTTTTGCAAATAATATGGCTTTTGAGAAATAATGCATCTTTTCTATCTCTATTTCTGCTCTCAGGTTTATTTAGAAAGTATCCTGCTAAAGCCTTATCCTGACAAGACAAGATGTGATCTCTCTTTTTTTATTTTTTAATGTTTTATTTATTTTTAGGAGAGAGAGAGAGACAGCGTGAGCAGGGGAGGGTCAGAGAGAGGGAGTCACAGACTGAAACAGGCTCCAGGCTCCGAGCCGGCAGCCAGCACAGAGCCCGACGCGGGGCTCGAACCCACGAACCGCGAGATCATGACCTAAGCGAAAGTCGGACGCTTAACCGACTAAGCCACCCAGGCGCCCCAGATGTGATCTCTTTCTTTACCTCCCAGAGCCTTTGGAACCTGTCTTCAAGCTCTTCTATTCCGGCTTTCATTATCATTTTGATTTTTTTCTTACCCTCTCTGTTAGAGTAAGCTTACTGGATGTGGAGGCTTATTCATAAGTGTGTTTCCCTCCAGATGCCAAAAACAGTGTCAAATACATGTGGTGTAGGTACAAGAAAAACACCAGATGTAATATTATCAAAACCCATCTGTTTAATGGGATGAAATAGCCTGGCTTGAACACAGTGCACTCTTGTTTCAGTGTTAGTGCATGTGAAATTATGAAAGGTGATAATAGTATGGTATGGGAAAAAAGTGTGGCTGGTATGTAAGCAGGATTTGGAGTCCTTGTACTATGCAGAAGAAAGAGAATCATTATTCAGGAACTAGGTGGAAAAAATGACTGATTTATTATCATTGACCTTGTGCATAAGTCTTTGTAAGCGGATCCAAGTTAAATTTTGCAGGATTATTGTCATGAATGAGAATTAGAGGAATTCTTCTGGGATATAATTAAGCGTGGGCTAAACACAAATTGCATAGTGAGAAGTCACCCAAGACTAGCTTAAATTTAACATGGCAGTTTTTCAAAATATTGTTTTCTTATGTGAGGACCCCAGAATAAGCGCAATCAGTTTTTTATGTGAGCAGCCCGTCTTTATTTCTACTCTTTTGTGTTTTCAGGTGCCTCTACTTTCATGTGAGACATCACCAGCAGCCTTGTGGCTGGCTGGTGGGATCCCTGCCTTTTTATACCCTTCACCAGATATAAAGCCCTTTGTACCCACACGGTACTTTGAACTTTTTCAAAGCATGTTTACACTTTTTATGCCTGCAACTCTGTGAAGTAGGAAGCAGGAGTTTTACTACCCACCTTTTACAGAACAATGAGCCACAGAGAAGTTAAATGATGGCTTAAAGCAGTGGTGCTTCCTCACGAGCCTACTCTGCTTTCCTTCCTCGGTGAAATTATGTGGGCACACTAGCTCTCTTGGAACAAACACAAGCTGGACTATATAGACTACTTGCTACACCTGTGCGATTGCTCACTCCTGTGTGATTGCTCACTCTGCTGTGTGGACAGAGGACTGATGTTTGAACCCTGTGGGCGAGCCAATTTTCATAATGACTTTACATCATCATGCTAAGAGTTGAAAATGATTTGGAAATTGGTTCACTTAATTTATGCCAGATGCTTTCTTACTGTTTTATCACTATTCGCAAAATAACATTCAGATGTGAGAGCTTTTGTTTTAAAATTAAGTTTTGGGCTCCCAAGCGAAACACTCATAAGACTGGTTAACTTGTTTTTTGAAAATAGCAAAGTAAGCCCATCTCTAGCCAAGAAGCAGGGGATTCTTTTGAATCACTTGTTTTACATGGAACTAAATCCATGAATTAGCCCCGTGGGCATGATGATGTTATTTAAGAATTTACGGAAGAAATGAATGACCTTGTTCATATCTCCTCACTCTTTTGGTAATTCCTCTACAGACAAAAAGGCAAGTTTTTTTTCATAATACATTTTTCATGGCTTTGTTTACCCCAAGCTTTCCATTTTGTGGCACATTTTTATAGTTTTGCCATTTAAATCCATTTCAGTCTTCAGTTTTGCATTAAGGAATTTATATAATTGTAGTGGTCTCTATGAGTAAGAACTGATTCCAAAATCTGTTTTTCACTAATGAATTTCTTCTAACCCTTATTAGATTCTTATTGTTTTCCTCCAGATCAGGTAAGTTTGTTTCTCTTTTTCTCCATTATGATTACTTATGTCAGTACTGTAGACTAGAATATTCATTTTGCATATAAGGTAGGTCTCACTTTTTAATGTTTCCACTAGCTGTATTCAAGTAGGTTCCTTAAGATAATTCCTGGCCTTAATTTTTGCAGAATGAAAGTAACAAAGTAAGGTCACCAGCAGGCCGAGAGAGAGAGAGAGAGAGAGCTGATGGACTCTTATCCTCAGTAAAGGGATGCTGGAGATTGGTGACTAGGTTGGCAAAACGGGGTCTGGGGAGGACTGGGGTCATTGAGGACCCTTTACTAGTTGAATGGAAGTTATATAGATGCAGCCTAATATTGTGCAGAGGTGCTGAACTTGGGAACAGGCTGAAGTTCTAGATCCTCTTCTACTGCTATGTAGCTCTAAGACCTTGGATAAATTACCTAATCTCTGAACTTCATATTCCTAATTTATAAAAAAAGAAAAATGATAATATCTTCTAGGGTCAATTATCTATCACTAAGTAACAAATTGACCCAAAACTTGATGATTTAAAACATGATAATTTGCTTGCTCACAGTTTGGACTGGGTTTGGCTGGGCAGTTCTTCTTTTGGTTTTTGGGGGTCACTAATGCAGGCACAGTGATATGGAGGTTTGACTGGAGCTTGATGACCCCACACCCACATAGCTTCACCCTCACATGGAGGTCAGCTGGGACTCTCAGAAGAGTGCCTCCATTCTCTATGTGGCTGCTTCAGCAGCAGAGCCTGGGTTTCTAACATGCTGATGGCAGTAATCCCAAGAAGGCAATTCTCAATGTTCAAGTGCTTACCAAGTCACATGGCTAAGCCCAAGGTCAATGAGAGAGGGAACTATGCCACAATGTGGAAGCTCTATGTGAGATGATTTCTGTAATAGTCTATACATTCTTTCAGTCAAATGTGGCAGTCCATGGAAAATGATTTTTTAAGTGTTATATCAGTGTACATTCTGTGTGGTGTGTACATGTGCATATGAGTGGAGGTGGTGGTGGGGAGAAGATAGGAAAACTTTAATAGATATTGAACTCACAGTCCTGAAAATAATTATTTAGTTTTATCTTTGAGTTCTATTATTAAATTAAAAGTATTTAATTAAAGTGGGCTCAGAGGTGTAGCATGCTGGAGCCTGGATAAAGTGATCAGTACGTGAAGCTTAGAGAAATGGATTTAGCCACAGATAATTAGCAGTCCGAGACTCTGTGTTGATCATTCATCAGAGCTTGGAGGTCCATTCTAAGTGAGTTTAACTTGAAAGTCAGAAGGGTATTAGTTAATGTCATGAGAGGTCTCCACATATCCTGACTGTGGATGGAGATTGTGGAGATGAGGATTCATTTGAGACAGACTGGTGGGAACTAGGAGGGCACCATACTTACAAGTAGAGGGAATTAGGAAAAGGACAGGGGACTCGAGGCAGAAACCAGGAGAAATGCCTGCTTCTCTGGAATACACAAAAATACATGGGTAGATAGGGCAAATGGTATATGATTTTGAGAGAGTACTGTGACTCAGGGCAGAGTCAGACAAGAACTTAGAATTTCCATGTCATGAGTGTCCTTAATGTTGGCCTTTAAGTAATCTTGGGATGAAGAGGGAGGATGTGGAAGCTCGAAAACTATCCCGAGCCACTGAGGCCCAGATATAAAGGCAGGGCTGACAGTGGGGTTGAGGCTTTTAAATCTTCTGAGTCAGGACAAGCTCAGAAATTGAAGTGAAAGTGGCTGGCATCAGTGGGCTGAGGGGAAAAGTTTCACAAGGCTGTCCCTGTATGATAGAGGGTCTCAAGTGTTAGTGAGCACAGGAATTTCCAGGTTAAAAGTGCACATCCCTGACTCATCCCAGAGATTGTGGCCCGGTACATCTGGTGTGGTGCCCAGGAATTTGCATCTTCAGGAAACAGCTTGGTGCTGATGATCTACTCTGTATTATCCAATATGGCACACATGTGATTGTTTACAATTAAATGGGTTAAAATTAATGACATAAAAGTTTGATTACTCATCTACTAGCCATGTTTCAGGTGCCCAGTAGCCACATGTAGTTAATGGCTACTACACTGAAAGATACAGGATTAGAACATTATCACCATTACAAAAAATTCTATTGGATTGTGCCGGTTAAGCCATCTACTCCATGCATCCGGTCCTTTGGACCACATCTAGTTCTGCCAGACCTTCCCAGGTTTGTGCCCGATGCCGCATAACCACATCTCCTCTTCCCGGAGGAGCAAACCTAGCGTGCATGACATTTCAGGACCATGGACAACGACACACATGTCCCTCCCTCCCCTTACCTAGGTTTTCTCACTCTGTGCTTAAGTAGAGAAGCTAGGAATGGCAGTCTAAAGTAAGGAATCCAAGGCAGCAAGCCATGATGATGCAAGAGACTTTGACTCATTCTGAAAACTTCAGTCTATTATCCCATAGCTCAATGGTAGTGATTTTGGCTTCTGGCCACATCAGCTTTTCTCAAAGAGAAATAAGGAGAAGGAACCTTGAGTTGCTATTTAGAATGTATCACTAACAAGCACCATACATATTGATGTAGGGCAGAAAGTAAGAGATAATTATAGTAGATTCAAGGAGGATTAAATTCTGGGCTGCCATTTACTTGCGGTGCAACCATGGGAATGTTATTTAACCTCTCTGAGCCTGTTTTTCAATCTGTAAAATGGCTATAATAATATTAATGTTATTAAATAATGAAATGCATTTAATATACCTACTGTAAGTCCTAGCATTCAGTAAGTATTAGTTTTATTTCCCTTCTTGGTAAATTGAACTTTATATTCCCTAATGTGGCAAACTACAACTTATGGTACAGAGTCTCTACTCTCTGGTAGTGGTGTCAAAATTTAGGGGCAGAGGGGCGCCTGGGTGGCTTAGTCGGTTAAGCATCCGACTTTCGCTCGGGTCATGATCTCGCGATTCGTGGGTTCGAGCCCCGCGTCGGGTTCTGTACTGACTGCCAGCTCAGAGCCTGGAGCCTGTTTCAGTCTGTGACTCCCTCTCTCTCTGACCCTCCCCTGCTCACTCTGTCTCTCTCTCTCCTAGAAATAAATAAAACATTTAAAAAAAAATTTAGGGACAGAGATGACTTGATAGGCCATCTTTTAAAAATCTGTCCCCAGGTAGGGTCTAGTAGAGCTATATACTTCAAGTACCCAGAAGAGCTCAGAGGAGCTGAGCTCTTTTTCTCTTCTATCTCTTCCTCCTTTTCTTCTTTCTTCTTCTGCTGCTATGAAAACTGCCATATGGACAAAATCACAATCTTGTTATTTACTGGGGCTAGTAAGTTTTGTTAATGCAGTCCTTTTCAAAATGTCAAACTGTAGTATGCTTATCTGTTTGAGAACATAAATGATCATATCATTTTCCAAAGATATCTCTCTTACATAGGCTCTAGTGATTTAAATTCCTCAAATAGAGATCAGTTAGAAATTATGCTTTGATACGTTTTTATTTTTAGATTTATTGAGGTATAATTGACATAATTGTAAGACATTTAAAGTGTACAATGAGAAGATTTGATATACATGTACATCTAGTTAACTCCTAGTTAATCAACACATCCATCACCTCACATATTTACACGCACCAGCTTTTTGGGTGAGAACATGTAATTTCTCTCAGAGCAAATTTCAGTTATACAAAACAATGTTATCAATTATAATCACCATGTTATACATTAGATCCTGTTATGGATCTTATTTACCTTGTAACTGAAAGTTTGTATCCTTTTACCAACTTTTCCCTATTTTCCTCCACCCCCTCAGCCCTTGGCAACCTCTTTTCTACTGTTTCTATGAGTTTACTTCTTTTTTTCTCTTTAGGTTTCATACATAAGTGATGCCACACAAGGTTTGTCTTACTGTCTGACTTATTCCATCAGTGTAATGTCCTCCAGGTTTATCCATATTGTCACAAATGACAAGATTTCTGACTTTTTTTTGAGGCTGAATCATATTCCTGTGTGTGTGTGTGTGTGTGTGTGTGTGTGTGTGTGTGTGTGTGTGTATGTGTGTGGTGTATACACACTAGGTTTTCTCGATCCATTCATCCATTGAGGGACACTTAGGTTGTTTCTATACCTTGGCTATTGTGAATAATGTTGCAGTAAGCATGAGAGTACAGATATCTCTTTGAGATAATGGTTTCATTTCATTTGGACATATGAATCTCACCCAGAGGTGAGATTGCTGGATCATATGGTAGTTCTATTTTTAATTCCTTGAGGAAACTCTATGCTGTTGTCCACAGCGGCTGTATCAGTTTACATTCCTGCCAACAGTGCACAAAGATTCCTTTTTCTCCACATCCTCATTAGAATTTATCTTTTTAAACATTTTTTAAAATTAATTTTTTATAAGAGGCATCCTAACAATATTCATTCTCATTGTGGTCTTTATTTTCATTTCTCTGATGATGAGAGATGTGTACCTTATCATGTACCTGTTGGTCAGTTGTATGTCTTCTTTGGAAAAATGTCTATTGAATTTCCTTGTCCATTTTTTAAAAAATTTTTAATGTTTTATTTATTTCTAGGTGAGAGAGAGAGACAGCGTGGGCAGGGGAGGGCCAGAGAGAGAGGGAGTCACAGACTGAAACAGGCTCCAGGCTCCGAGCTGGCAGTCAGTACAGAGCCCGACGCGGGGCTCGAACTCATGAACCGCGAGATCATGACCTAAGCGAAAGTCGGACGCTTAACCAACTAAGCCACCCAGGTGCCCCTTCCTTGTCCATTTTTAATGTAGGTTATTTGTTTTGTGTTTCTGCTATTGAGTTATATGAGCTCCTTCTATATTTTGGATGTTAACCTCATCAAATATGTGGTTTGCACATGCTTTTTCCTACTTCTTATGTTGCCTTTTCTTTTTTGATGGTTTCTTTCATTGAACAGACATTTTTTGTTTGATATATTCTCACTTGTTTGCTTTTGCTTTTGGTGTGAAATCCAAAAAATCGTTGCCAAGACCAATTGTCAAGTTCTCTATGTTTTCTTCTAGGAATTTTACAATTTCAAATCTTGTGTTCAAGTCTTTAATACATTTTGACTTGACTTTTGTGTATGTCATAAGATAGAGGTCTCGTTTTATTCATTTGCATGTAGCTCTAGCTTTTCCAACACTATTTATTAAAGAGACTATCCTTTCCCTATTGAATACTTTTGGCTCCTCTGTCTTAAGTTGATTGACCATTTATGCATGGGTTTATTTCCGGGCTCTATTCTCTCCCACTGATCTGCGTGTCTGTTTTAAATGTCAATGTCATCCTTTTTTGATACTATAGCTTTGAAATATAGTTTGAAATCAGGAAGTGTACGGTTTCCAGCTTTGTTCTTCTTTTTCAAGATTGCTTTGTCTTGAAATCATGCTTTGATTCCCAATGGATATAATAATATCTTCATTGAATATTTCCTTTCCAGTTAATTGTAAACAGTAATATTTAGAAGTGCCTGCTAGTCCAGGACATTTATCCTTATCAACCTTTGGATAATGTGAAGGTTTAGTATCTATATAGTTCAGGATAAATCTATGTTCTAGTTAAGTTTCAAATAACAGAAAAACACATGATTAGAATAGAATATTTTTCAATGATGGTGTTTTGGGGACATGTCAAACATGGAATTGTCCATTCCATAGCAGGCATTGCTGTGTTAAGGTTGCTATAATCCAAAGGCCCTGTTTTAACTAACATGAGTATAAGAATGCATAATGGCATAGAAGCAGTAGAACCCTTAGATTCTAATCCCCATCTGACTGTTTACCAGCAGTGCAGTGCTGAACAACTTGCTTGGCTTCTCCAAGCTTCGATGTCTTCCTGTTTGGAATGGAGATAATAATAATCTGCACATATGTTGTAAGGATTAGAGATAATATACAGTGCTCAGCATGGACATGGTAAAATTGATTTTATATTACTTACATTTACTCTCGTCCAGGAAAGATTTAGGGAACATACTATTGTATTAATAATGATCATGAGTGTTACCAGGGAATCCTATTAATATTATTAAAAGCAAACATGAACCCACATTATATAGTGTTAGTTTCATTCTTTGCCTTGAAGATAGTTATTTTAAGCATATGTAATAGAAGATCACATGATTCTGGAATGTATTATTCATAAAATTAAAAAGAAACAGAGTATGGGGCGCCTGGGTGGCTTAGTCGGTTGAGCGTCCGACTTTCGCTTAGGTCATGATCTCGCGGTTCGTGGGTTCGAGCCCCGCGTCGGCTCTGTGCTGACTGCCAGCTCAGAGCCTGGAGCCTGTTTCAGTCTGTGACTCCCTCTCTCTCTGACCCTCCCCTGCTCACGCTGTGTCTCTCTCTCTCTCCTAAAAAAAAAAAAAAAAAGAAACAGAGTATGTCAAACTACCGAATTAAAAATTTTTAATGTGCTCTTTATTTTTGAGAGAGAGACCATAAGCAGGGAAGGGGCAGGGAGAGAGGGGGACAGAGGATCCAAAGCAGGCCCTGCACTGACAGACTGGCAGCAGTGTGCCGAATGTGAGGCTCAAACCCATGAGCTGCGAGATCATGACCTGAGCTGAAGTCGGGTGCTCAACCAACTGAACCACCCAGGTGCCCCTCAAACTACCAGTTTTTAAAAAAGATATTGTTAGAAAGTTTCACAACTGGGGAAAAATACTTCCCTTTCCAATTGCCCTGAAAGCATTGTTTTTCATCCCTGATGCATAACTTACTGTCTCATTTTAACCTGGTAAAAAATGTGCCCTCCAGATAATTAATTCCAATTTAATTTTTTTTGACTTAATATGTTACCTATTAAAATAGGTAGGAGTAAACCTTGGCTTTTACATGAGTGGGAAAAAGATTATAATTTGAAGTTCTTTTTCTTCCGTTCCTTGGACATTAACTTACAGTTAAAGGAAATAAAACACTCTAAGAAGTCTTTCTGCTTTGCATTTATGCCAACAAGTAGAAATAAAATATATTTCAATTGGGTTTTTCTAATTATTATATTTATTTCCTTTGTGAAAGTGGAAATATTTGAAAATTTAAGAAATTTTTACTCTCTTGTGCTAGCATATCTATATTACAGAACGGAATGCATTATTTTATTTTATTTTTTATTTCTAGAGAGAGAGAGAGAGAGAGAGAGAGAGCGTGAGCAGGGGAGGGTCAGAGACAGAGGGAGATACAGACTCTGAAATAGGCTCCAGGCTCTGAGCTGGCAGTCAGCACAGAGCCCGACGTGGGGCTTGAACCCACGAACTGCGAGATCATGACCTGAGAGAAAGTCAGATGCTTAACCGACTAAGCCACCCAGGCACCCCTAGAATGCATTATTTTAAAGCACCGTTTTCATCCCTAATGATGTCATCTTTCCACACTGAAGCAGTAAAGTTTTTCTTTCTTTTTCTTTACATCTATCTTCAATATCAAGCTACAAACACATTTTTGCTGGCCTTTGTGCATAATAAATTTAGATAAATTTGCTCATAATAGAGACTATGCCCTTTCTATACAGAAATGATGAGTGTTTTGTTTGTAAAAAATATTTCATAGTGGCATGTGGTAGTGATTGTTTAAAAAACCACTTTGTTGAGATATGATTGACAAGCATGAAACTGTACATATTTAACACATATAACTTGATGAGTTTGGAGATATGTATATGCCCATCAAACCATCACCAGAATCTATGCCATAAGCACATCTATCACCTTCAAAAGTTTCCTCCTGCCCTCTTTTTAAATTATTATTATTTGTTGTAAAAACACTTAACATAGACCTATTCTTTTAGAAAAATTTAGAATATACAATACATTTTTGTTAATTATAGGCACTGTGCTGTACAGTTGATCTATGGTGGTGATACATATTTGCACCTTAATAAGGTAGAAATAAAAATGGTATTTCACGGAGGTTCATTAGAAAAGCAATAACCTATCTTTTCATATAACAGATTTTCAAACACTTACTAGAGCCCGTTGCTCAAGTGTTATCTGGCCGGTGTGGGGGCAGGGACATCAGTCAGGTTAGCTCACCCTGCCCAGTCATGCTGGGATGGGTGATGGGAAAGTGATCAATGGAAAACCGCAGTGTGGCAAATTAGCTGCATGTACTGAAACGTGCCAGGAGGACAGCCAATAATGGTTAGCTGTGTAAAGGGTGCACTTTTAGTTACAAGAAAACTAACAAAATGAACTCTCATCCAGGCCAAGAGGTGGAACTTTGCCGTATTCCGAGTGCCTCCTCTGTGTTCTTGCCAGATTGTGTTCCTCTTCCTCCTGGCTGAATTTTATACGATACTGTCTTATTTCATTACAAGTTTACTCCATGTATGCATTTTAAGAAACATATTGTTCAGTGTTTCCTGCTTTCTGTAAATAGAATCATATTTCGGTATTCATCTGTAACTTGTTGCTTTGCCTCAGTTTTAGATTTTTGAGATTCATCCTTGTTGATACATGTTATTCTAGGTCATTCGTTTTCACCAGCAACTATTATTGTACTATATGAACACATGACCACTTAGCTCTCTGTTCTACTGTTGATTGACGTTTGTGTTGTTTCTTGTTGCTGTGTTATTACTAACAGTGAGGTTATCAATATGCTTGTGTATGTCTCCTGTATGTGTGCATGAGTTTCTCCAGGGAATTTAACTAGTAGTAGGAATATTAGGTCACAAAGTGTATGCTTTCAAATAATATTTTCCAGATTGGCTGTAATAACTGTTAACAACAAACAATGCCACGGGGTCTATATGAGAGTTTGTGTTGTCTCACCTCGTTGTCAACACTTGTTATTTCTCCCCCATGTTTGTAATGTGACTGTGGGCTTTAGCGCTTTAGTGAACCAAAGTTCAAACTCTGACGGTAGCATGTGACCTGGGGCTAACATTATCAGCTGGCAAGAGTTCTTGTAATGATTAAATGATGTGATGTATTGAGAGGTGCCTGTGTCTTTACTCTGGGAGTCATCATTGTATTGCTAATATCATATACTTGTGATAAGCTTTAAGACTTTTTAAGAAAATTATATTGAAAAGATGCAGTCTCTATCATATGTTATTTAGAATAATCCCAACTTCCTTTCTAATAAAGTCACTTAATGAATGTGTATAGAATAAGATGCGTACATGTTTTACCTACACTTCCCCCCATTTGGGCAAACTGAGAAAAAAAAAACACTTCCACATGTGACTGAGAATATTCTGTTGGTCTGGGTAAGAACAGGAATACTGTGGTGTGTACAACCATTTATCTTTCTTATTGCATAAGCATTTAGTCCAGGAAAAATTCCTTTCTGGCTTTCTTTAAGAGCAGACAGGAATATTTTTCTGTTCCTGATGGATTTCTGAGCACATCTGTGATAGATTAAAAATTGTCTCAAATTCTTGGACATTCCTTCCATTGAGAGATCCATTTCTCTCCACCTGAACCAAGGCTGGCCTGGATTGCTTTGATCAATAGAGCACAACAGAAGTGATACAATGCCAGTTATGGGCCTAGACTTTAAGAGGTCTGACAGCTTTCTCCTTTGTCTCTTGGAGTCCTGATCATAAATCAGCCATCAGATAAGTAGTCTAACTACTCTGTTAGAGAAAACATGTGGAGAAGTCCTGAAATTACACAGGGAGAGGAACTCAGCTGAACCCTGCCATCTGCAACACCACCAAGATGCTGGAATTGTGAGGGAAGTCGCCTGGGACTCTCCAGCCTAGCCCAGCCACCTGCAGAATAGCACGAGTGACCCAATGATGCCACATGGAACAGAAGAATCACCTAGCCTCACTCTTCCCAAATTTCTGACCCACCAAATCATAAAATAGAGTAAAATGGATGGATGCTGCTTTAAGCTATTGAATTTTGAGGTAGTTTGTTACACAGCAGGAAATAACTGGAAAAGTAGATTTTCAAGGCTGGTGGATGGGGTGGTGGAATGCTACATTATTCTGCTGCTGGCCAAAGTGTTTTCACATGTCTGACTGTACAATGGAGAGTCTTTCTATTTATCAAGCACCAAGAGCCATTGTGACAGTGACTCATGGGTTTTCATCAAACCTTTGAAGAACTAACAACTACAGTATTTGGCAACATGGATGATTTGGCCAATTCTGTCTGTGAAGTAATACCAGTGGATAGATTGTAAATGCTTAGGTGAGTTTCATAGTTCTCAAATGTTTGGTCTGAAAGTGTTTAGGATTTGTCTCTCCAATATCTTCCTTCACCTTAATTATATATTATTATTTGCTAGTTAAACCCTGCATAGTCATCTTCATGTGCTTGGCTATAACATTTTTATAAAGTATATTTCCTTTTATTTGAACTTAGTCTATATCTTTTAAGCTTTAGGTGGCATCCTGTAGTTCTAGTATGCTAGGATTTAGTGAAAAGGCCCCAATTACACTATTTCTGTCTCTATGGATTTATAACCTTCAAGTCTCCAATATTATGTTTTGCTCTCTTATTTTCATTGATTTCCCTTGAGTTTCTAATAAAATAATTACCCTTCTCTGGATTTTTTTTTGAATTTCCAATAGTATTTTTATGGCAATTAATATATAGGATGGAATAATTTATCTTCCATCCTCTGTCATTCTGTTGGCTTTGTAATTTAACTGCCTGGTGGGATGATGTGGTGAAACTCTGCCTTTCCACTGATTATAGATATTTCCCAAGTGAATTTCTCATTGTTAGAAATCCTGGAAGTTTACCTAGCCTTTCTTTTCCTCTCCCCAAGGGATTCAGCACTGTTTTAAACTCTCAGTTCCTAAACTCACCATCCTATCAGGCCAAATCTTCTAGAAAGGCTCTTGGCCTAGAATGGATGAACACCCTAGGTGATTCTGCCATATATTCTTGCCCTCCCTTGAAAATAACACTTTAAAGAATGTATTTTCAACTTCTTTTGGACCATGTAGCATAGTCCAGGATGACTCCAGGCCAAGTTCACCTATGTTAAGATAGATTTTTTTTTTTTTTTTTTTGCTTAGGAAACTTAAAAAAACACCCTGCTTCTTTATTATGGAAATGTTCAAATGTACACAAAATAAAGAGAATAGGAAAGTAACTCTCCTGTACTCATCACAGGTTCAACAATTATCAATACATGTTCAATCTTGTTCTATATTCCTAACCATACTCACCTCTTAACTTCTCCCCACCCCACTGCATTATTTTATTTTTAAATTTTTAAAAATTTTTAAATATTTTTTATTTATTTCTAGGAGAGAGAGAGAGAGAGAGACAGCGTGAGCAGGGGAGGGTCAGAGAGAGAGGGAGTCACAGACTGAAACAGGCTCCAGGCTCTGAGCTGGCAGTCAGCACAGAGCCCGATGTGGGGCTCGAACCCACGAACAGCGAGATGATGACCTAAGCGAAAGTCGGACGCTCAACCGACTAAGCCACCCAGGCGCCCCCCCACTGCATTATTTTAAAGCAAATTCCAGATATCCTATCACTTCATTGTAAGCTTTAGTATTTGCTTCTAAAAGATAAAGAATTCTTTGTTTTAAATAACATAATACCATTGTCATGTCTTCAATAGATATCAAGATTTCAGGAAACAAAGTATCCCAGGAAAATAACTTGAGCCCATATAATATTATTAATGTAGGTTTGAATTGCTTTTCTTAAAATGCATGATCTATTCTATTTATACAGAATGAAATCATCCAGCAACTCATCTTGATTCACTTAGCATGCATTATTAAAAGAAATTTAAGGATCATCTACAAAATTTGCTTCCTATACAATTACTTTCTTTAATATTAGCATTGAATAAGATAGATTTGAATACTAATCTCTAGGGAAGAAACCCTGTTGTTGACACCTCTCCACCCACGGATCCACCCCTTTGTCTACCATCTTTATGAGACAAATTCCTCATCCATATTAAGATATTTCTTTCAGACCCAAATTTTAAAAATGAAAATAAACTTTTTAAATATTATTTTATTAAAAGAGTTTTTAATCAGTTTTGTTGAAGTATAATTTACATACAATAAAATTCACTTATTTTAAGTGGATAATTCAGTGAATTAAACTGGATTTTCAGTTTTGAAAAATGTATACAATCCTGTAACAGACACCACAATGAAGATGTAGAACAATGACATCATGCCAAATAGTTCCCATATGTCTCTACCAATGCTCTACCACTTGGCCCATGGCAATGGCCAATTTGCTTTCTATCATACAGTTTTGCCCTTTTTGGAATTCATATAGGATGGAATCTTTTGTATCTGGCTTCTTTCACTTAGCCTAATGCTTTTGCAGTTCATTGTATCAGTAGTTTGTTCTTTTCGTTGTACATAAATCATCATACAAAAATGCCACCAGGTGATGGATGTTTGGATTGTTTCCTGTTTGGGCTATATGAATAGGAGATCGTGTTTGTGTAGATCTATGTTTTCATTTCTCTTTTGTAAATACCTAAGAGTGGAAGTGCTGAGTCGTAAGTGCATGTTGAGCTTTATAAAAAACTGCCAAATTGTTTTCCATAGTGGCTGAACCAATTTGCATTTCCACCAGAAAAGAATGAAAGTTCCACTTTCCTCTACATCCCCTATAACTATCAATATTTAATTTTAGCCATTGTAGGGATTGTGTAGTAGTATCTTATGATTTCCCTAATGACTAATGACATTGAACATCTTTTCATATACCTATTTGCTATTCATGTATCTTCTTTTCTGGACTCAATGTTTGGGTCTTTTACTCATTTTTAAAATTGGGTTATCCATCTTCCTATTGTTGAATCATAAGGGTCTTTATATTCTGGAGACAAGTCTCTCTCTCTCTCTTTATTTTTTAATGTTTTATTTATTTCTGAGAGAGAGAGACAGCGTGAGCAAGGGAGGGTCAGAGGGAGAGGGAGACACAGAATCTGAAACAGGCTCCAGGATTTGAGCTGTCAGCACAGAGCCCGACGCGGAGCTCAAACCCATGAACTGCAAGATCATGACCTGAGCCGAAGTCAGATGCTTAACTGACTGTGCCACTCAGGCATCCCTGGATACAAGTCTCTTACCAGGTATAAATATTAATAATTTCTCCAGGCCTGTGGCTTATCTTTTCATTTTCCTAACACTGATTTCTGAAGAGTGAAAGTTTTACGTTTTGATGAAGTCTAATTTGTCTTTTCTTTTTTTAGAATTTATGTTTTTATATCATATAAAAAATTATTTGCTGAACCCAAGGTCAGGAAGATTTTTCTCTGTATTTTCTTCTAGAATTCTTAGAGTTTTAGCTTTTATATTTAGATCTGTGACCCATTGTGAGTTATTTTTGTGTATGATGTGAGGTAAAGATTAAGGTTCATTTTTATTTTTGCATATGAATATCCAGTTTTTATAGCACTCTTTTCGAAAGGTTATCATTCCCTTATTTAATTATCTTGTACCTTGATGAATCAATTCACAATATATGTGTGAGTTGATTTCTGAACTTTTTTGTTTCATTGTCAATTATTAATGTTTATCAACATTGTCTGCTGCCATTCTGTATGTCTCTCTTTGTCTTTAATTTTTTAAATAATTTTTTAACATTTATTTAATTTTGAGAGACACAGAGACAGAGCACAATTTGGGGAGTGGCAGAGAGAGAGGGAAACAGAATCTGAAGCAGACTCCATTTTTAAATAATTTTTTAATGTTTATTTTTTTAAAGCTTTTTAATGTTTTGTTTATTTTTGAAAGAGAGATAGTGACAGCATGAGCACGGGAGGGTCAGAGAGAGAGGAAGACACAGAATTCGAAGACAGGCTCCAGGCTCTGAGGTGTCAGCATAGAGCCTGACGCAGGGCTCAAACCCACGATCCATGAGATCATGATCTGAGCTGAAGTCGGACGCTTAACCGACTGAGCCATCCAGGTGCCCCTAATGTTTATTTATTTTTGAGAGACAGAGAGGCAAAGCACAATCAGGGGAGGGAGATTCAGCATCTGAAGCAGGCTCCAAGCTCTGAGCTGTCAGCACAGAGCCTATGTGGGGCTTGAACCCATGAACCATGAGATCATGACCTGACCTGAAGTCAGATGCTTAGCTGACTGAGCCACCCAGGAGACCCTAGTATTATTTCTTCTAAGAGTTTATCTGAAAAAATAGAAATGTCAAAAATGATATAAAAATATTTATTTCAACATTTATAGTAGCAAACTTGAAAAAAAACTATATTCTTAATGATAGGGGAATGATTAAATAACTAGTGATATATACATTTGATGAAATATTGGGTAATCATTAAAAAATGTAAATTTGAGACTGTAAGATCACAGGATAGATCATTTAAAATGCCAAAATCATTTTTGCATTGAGAGAGAGAGAGAAAATCCCAAGCAGACTCCATGCTGTTAGTGCAGAGCCTGAAGTGTGGCTTGATCTTATGAATTGTGAGATCATGACCTGATCAAGAATCAGACACTCAACCTACTGAACCCCCCAGGAACCTCCCAAATCTCTTTATAAGAACATTGAACCAAGTTACATTTATCAGTCATATTTGAGAGTATCCATCTAACTTTATCCTTGCTACAACAAGTAATTTGAAAAAAACACAATGTGATATAACTAAACGTGTGTGTAATATGGAATTATATAATAAAGCCAGTTTGGATGGCAAAAGGGGTATCTTGTTTTGATTTAAAATTCTTTGATTGCTAGCAATACCGAATATTTGTTCATCTGTTTAGGCTAGTTACATAGCCTAATGGTTTTTCTCTTTGAAGGGAATTTGGGTAAATTCTATCAGTTTCTTGAAAAGGCACATAGTTAGTGAGCTTTTGGTTCTTTTATTAAGAAATCTATTTAATGTGCTATAACGTGCACGGTTTATAAAGCATATTTGAAAAATTTAAACTATTCTTTAGGTTTACTGTGGGGAAAAAATCTACATCAAAATACTTTGAATAGTAAGTATTTATTATTCTTTTCTCATATTTCTTTGCTGTTTAAAAATATTATTATTAGGTAGGCAGAACTTGTTGTGTTGTTAATTTTGCTTATTGTTTTAGATATTTTAAAATACGTTTGTTTTTTTTTTGCATATTTAGCTGTTCTGCTCTGTGTTTGGAAGCGTCTGTTTCTATAACTTTCGATATTTAAGGTTTTTTTTAACTGTTTTTTAAATATTTTGTTTCTGAGAGAGAAAGCGTGAAAGGGGAGGGTCAGAGAGAGAGGGAGACACAGAATATGAAAGAGGCTCCAGGCTGTGAGCTAACTGTCAGCCCAGAGCCTGATGTGGGACTTGAACCCAGAAACCGTAAGATCATGACCTGAGCCAAAGTTGGACGCTTAACCGACTGAGCCACCCAGGTGCCCCTTGATATTAAGTTTTGATTTGAGAAATAAATAAAACTAGTAAGCCAGGGCCTAAAGAAAATTGTTAAGTGTACAACTAAGGAATGGAAAGTATTCACCATCTGCCACTAAATTGCTTTTCTAAAATACAATGCCAAGATGTAGAAATGTTCTAAATTGTCGTGTTCCAGCAAGTGCAGAGTTCATATGGGAGTCAGTATGACGCATTTGCAAGGTAGGAGAGATGGCTCACAGGGAGAAGCGTGTTGGTATTGAAGAAAGGTGGAAAAAGCTGGGGGACAAGATGGGACCAGATAATAGAAACCTTAGATGCCATGCCGAGAAGTTTGAAATTCTTTCTGTAGATAATTGGGCACAATAATGGATACAAGTTTAGAAAAGTGACATGATGAAAACAACATAAAAAAATATTTTGTCTAATGTGTAACATGGCGACTGTAGTTGATAACTGTACATTTAACTCTATATTGTGTTGTATAAATTGAAATTTGCTAAAAGAATAGAACTTAAATATTTACACACACAAAAGGTAAATATATGAGGTGATGGAGGTGCTAATTAACTCAATAAGGGAAATTCTTTCGTAATGTATATGAATATCAAATAATCATGTTGTATAACTTTAAATACCTTATATTTTTATTTGTAAATTATACCTCAATAAGATGAAGAAGGAAAAAATTTTTAAAAATTTAATGTTTATTTATTTATTTTGAGAGAGTGAGAGAGAATCCCAAGCAGGCCTCATTGTCAGCACAGAGCCTGACATAGGGCTCAATCTCATGAACCATGAGGTCATGACCTGAGTCAAAATCTAGGGTCAGATGCTTAACCAACTGAGCCACCCAGGTGCCCTGAAAAAAATGTAATTTTAATGATAGTCTTGAATCTATCAGAGCCAGACTGTGAAAGGCCCTTACCTTAGAATCTGAGATGGTTCTTCTCTCCCCAGGCCACTTCTATTTGCTCCAGTGAATTTGACCAAAGTAAACAGAATGATTCTAGTCAGCACTCATTTAAGCAAACGGAGACTTAATGATTTTAATGAGAATGATGTCTGTTACAGCCAAAAATATTACAGAGGCCAGCAAAATGGGTTCTAGTTTGTGGTGGGTTCCATGGACTTTCTGTGTCTGAGCCTTCATCACTCCATACTCACCACAGCTGCATGACCCCTGATGGACTGTCATCTGCTCTCAGTGTTTATCCAAAGAAGACCTGAAAAAAAGAAAAAACAAAGCAAAACAAACAAACAAAAAAAACCCCACAAAAAATAAAGAAGACATAGAAGTGTCCTGATGGTATGGTGACAAGAGTCCTTACCCGGGTGACTATGAGTTTCTGTGGATCATTAAAAGTTAACTTTTGTAGTACTAAATGACTCTCACTTAAAATAAATGAATTCAACCATGTGTGTAATGTCACCTGAAAGGCAAGCAAGAAGGACCACTGACGTCCATTCTTGGTGGTCATTTGGGCATTAGGGAAAGGTCTGGGATGGGTATTCTATTGCTACACTGATTAGCAGCTCCTCTGTAAATAGGAGGGCATTAGGCAAGATTAAAGACTAGAAGCGAGGTAGGTGATCCTGCTGTTTGTGCTTAGCTGAGTGTCCCCTAACATCTCACTCGGCTGAGAGCCAGGGTCAGTTCTGTGGTTTCAAAAGGCCACACTTACACAAGATTGGATATGCTCCCAGAAAGATTAAAATTTGAGTGTATATGAGTGTTGTACAATTATTCATTCAACAGCTATTTATTTTTTAAAGTTTATTTTGAGAGACAGAGTGTGTGTGCAAATGAGCGGGGGCAGGGCAGAGAAAGAGAGAGCCTGATGTAGGGCTTAAACTCATGAACCGTGAGATCATGACCTGAGCCGAAGTGAGGAGCCAGACGCTTAACTGACTGAGCCACCCAGGCACCCCACTTCAAGAAATATTTATTAAGGGTATATTATGTACTGGATACTGTTTTAGGTGCTGGGATTACAGCATTTTTCAAAAGAGATGAAAATCACTGCTATTAAAAGCCTATATTCCAGCCTTGTATAGAACCACAGTATGTAAGATTGATTAAAAGGAAAAAGAGAGAAAAAAGAAACCAATGGGTGAAAAAACTCTTGTGCTCTTAATGAACACCATTAAGTAGGGGAAAAGATGACCAACAGAATGGAAGAGGACATTTGCAAATCATATGTCTGATATCATATATCTAGTATAAATAATATATAAGAAACTCAATAATAATAAGACGAATACCCCACTTTAAAAATGAGCAAAGGATTTCAATAAACCTTTTCTCAAAGAAGATCCACAAATGGCCATCTAGCATGAGCAAAAGATGCTCAATGTCACTAGCCATTGAGGAAATGCAAATCAAAACCACAATGAGATAACTACTTTACACCCACGAAGAGGACTGTAATCAAAGAGAGAAAGTAACAAGTGTTGGTGAGGTTGTAGAGAAACTGGAATCCTCTTATATTGTTGGCAGGAATGTAAAATGACACAGCTGCTATGGGAAATAGTCTGGAAGTTTCTCAAAAGACTAAACATAGAATAACATATGACTTAGCAATTCCACGCCTAGGTATATCCCCAAGAGAAATGAAAATATATGTCTGTACAGAAACTTGTACACAAATGTTTATTTATAATGTCCACAAGTAGAAATAGCCAATTGCCTATTAACTGATGAATGGAGGAATAAAATGCGACAAATCTTTATAATGGAAGTTTTTGGCAATAAAAGGAATGAAGTATTGATATGTAGATGAACCTTGAAAACATTATGCTAAGTGAAAGAAGTCAGACACAAAAGGGCATATATCGCATGATTATATTCATGTGAAATTTCTAGAATAGTCAAATCCTAGAGACAAAAAGTATATTAGTGGTTGCCTGGGGCTGGGGGAAGGGGGCCTGCTGTTGGGGAGAAATGGAAATGACATCTAATGGGTTTAGGATTTCTTTTTGGGGTGAGGAAAATGTCCTAAAATTGTGATGGTTGTACAACACCCATGAATGTACTAAAAACTATTGAGATGTACAGTTTACATAGCTAAATTGTGTTGTATGTGAATTATACGTCAGTAAAGAAGAGGCTTAGAAAGGGTAGTGGGTGAATGTGTCAGTCTCAGCCCTGGATTACTGACACCTACAGAAACGAAACGGTTCTGGAAAGGAAGTTCCTATCCTGTCTGATTAGTGGGCATGGCAGCTCTACGTCAGACCTGCGGGGTTTTACCAGCAGCCCTGAGACCTGAGTGAGATCTGTCTTCCTCTTCGCTAAGATAGCTCCGGCTTGGTAGTCTGGTCATGGCCATTTGTGGGAAATGCTGATCTTACTTCTATCCCAGATTAGATGGCTCAGTTCCCTGCTGTGGCCTGGGGAGTCCTTCCCACTGAGGGCCAGGGGCCGTGAGAGGCCAGGGTGAAGAGGGATTAGAGACAGGCTGGTGACTATGGAGGGGAGCAGGGAAGAATGCGTCCAGTTTTCGTTTGACAGAGGACAGTATTTGAGAGAGAGGAGATAATCTTTGGTTTCTTGTGCAGAATATCTAAACAAAATTTTAAGTTTGTTTTCAAAAGCCAAAATCAATATATTATATGCTTTTAAAGTGATAGAAACTTCATATTGCTTTTCAAGTCACTTCCAAGTTCATAAACTTAAATCACTTTATATATGTTGTGAAAATTACAGTGATTCAAGAGACATCCCAAATTATTATGTGGGGGAATATTAATAGACACTCTCAGAAGACAAAAGCAGAGATGGAAATAATTCAGAATGGTTTGATATTCTGAAATAAAACCAATATCTGTTAGGGATGAAACAATGTTAATGCAGGTGGCTTCAAATGGTAACAGTATATGGGCTTTCAATTGTTAGCCATAAAAAGGGATGAAAAAAGACAGTAACTTCATTTTTAGTGAGTAAGTATGTCCTTACGACATTCCAGCAAAGGCTCCTTACCAAGCTGCCCTTGTGGTACAATTCACGTGCTTCTGTTCCTGTTGGCTGACTGGCTCAGCGCTGCACTGTTTTGCCTGTAGTATCACAGTTCTTGTCTCTTCCCATGTTGAAGTTATATGATTTGATGAAGCTGTTAGCACTTGTGCAATGGGTTTTTTAAAAAATATTTTAATCAGCAAAGGGGCACCTGGATGGCTCAAGTTAACTGTCCCATGCTTGATTTCTGCTCATGGTTTTTTAGTTCAGTCTTCACATCGGATTCTCTCTTTCTCTTTCCCTCTACTCCACTCCCTCTGCTCCTGCTCTCTCTCTCTCTTAAATAAATAAAGTGTTTTAATCAGCATGAATTCTGTGACCAATCCAACTCCCAGCATTTGCCTCTGCGTGGTAGACCAGTAGTACTCAAACTTTGCTGCACATTGAATTCTCTTGATCTCTAAGTATGCTGATGCATAGCTCCTACTCCCAGATATTTTGGTTTAAGGGGTATGGGAAACAACCTGGTCACTGAGATTTCAAAAATTCCCCAGGTGGTCCTCATGTGTAGCAGCAAAATTTGGGCACCACTGCACCGTACTATTATTTAAAGGCTCTGCATAAGCCACTCCCAGACCAAGAGGGAAGAGCATTAACCCTGGTAAGTCACTGTACACAGAGAGTAAGACTATTATATATGTAGTAGCATGTAAAGGCAAGTAGTAAAAGATGTTCCAGTGACACCATTTAATTACTTTTTACTACAATTTTTTTCAGTTCTTAATTTTATTTAATGCCATTATTCTCAGCTCCGGGCTAAATGCTTTCTCTTGCTTCTCGACATTTAGAGATCTTATGCATTTTTGTAACCTTATCTCTTTACTCTGTCATCTTGTGGCAGGTTCTGCATATTTCATTTAATTTCTTGGTCTTTTTGATGAACGGATCTCTGAAGGCTCCTATTTATATGCTTTGCTAGCTGTACTGTTCACAGGTTTCTTGTGTGCCCAGCTTGAATGTGACGTGGGGCTGGATGGTCTCAGCAAGCAGGGAAGAAAGGCAGTCTTCTGCCTCCATATCCTGTCCAAATCAGCAGTGACATGGTTTTCACTTACGTCATTGGAAACTAAATCTCTAATTTGTTTCCCATTATCGTTCCAAGGGCTCTCCCATTTCTCCACTGCTGTTCCTCCTTGCCATTTGTTGCTTTCCAGGCTTCTCTATTATTGAATAACTATGCAGAAAAGAATTCCCCCGGAGGTATTAGATTGAATTTTTTTCTCAAGATTAAAAAAATGTCCTGTTTATTAATGAGTTGTATGGGCAGTTTGTATCTGGGTTGGCCTGCTTTTGCAGCCCTCCCTCTTGCTTTGGCAAGATACTATTTGAAATATGATTTAATATGCCTTGAACTTCCTTTTGGAAACTATTAATATATTAAATAACGTCAGAGCCAAAGCAACAATAGACCAACATCCCTGTTGCCTTAAATGGGTAGGCTTAAGACTTTTTATTTTTTTTCACACACAATTCTACCTAATGTCTGTATTTCTTTTACTCACTTTTTCTGATTATAAAAATAATATGTAATCATTAAAAAAATTGAAATTACCGAATAATATTTTTTAAATTGAGAGAGAAATCACCTATAGTTATATTGACATAATTACTGCCAATATTTTGGTATATTTCTTCTTAACTTTTACCTATATATATTTTTCAAAATTTTCTGATGAAATTTTTAAATACATAAAAAACAAAAATACCAGTGCAAGGAACACCTGTTTATCTATACATATACTTACCACCTAGATTTGACTGTTTTTAGGATTCTGTAATTAAAGATTCACATCTGTCCACTTCCCCCCCCCACCGTGTGATTGGCAAGAGTAATTATGGTATGAAATTTTGACTCTCTTGAATATTATCTTTTCATCTAATGGTTTGCGCATCCTTTGAGATTCTTGCCTGAATAAATTATTTCATTGGGGATTGCAAAATGGTGTTTTCTAATTCTGTTCCTTCTACATTTATTAGCTGGAATTACTTTGGAAAGAGCAACTTTCCTTCACAAATTTTGGTTCCTCCTAAAAAGGCAGGGCAAATACTTACTAATTTCCCTTTATTTACTAATTTTCAGAGTAAACAATTATTGTAATATTTCATAGTTGTATTAAAAGCCACAAAGTTAAGATCCTAATGTATCTATGGCTTCTAGCCTTCTTTTTAGCTATTCTGCTAGTTTTACCAGAGTTAGCATTTTCTTGTACTTACAATGATTTGTCAATATCTCCTTTAATGGCTACATATGATTTTTTTCTGTTTGGTGGGATCAAAGTTCTTTCCTATTAAGTTTAGATTGTTTCCAGTTATTCATGGTCACCAAAAATGTTTTGGAACATTTTTGCCTAGATTTTTGCTTAACTTTTGGATTATTTCTTTAGGATAGAGTCTATTTTCTTAAAACCCAAATTAAGCGTGTAGCTATGAAGAACATGTGGGTCAGGGATTGGCTCATGGTTGTATAATGGACCTTTATTCAAAGCTGGTTCCCTCCTTAAGACCTAATGCTCATCTAGTGCCGTAGTTTCCCTCAGGCTACCTTGTGTTTTGTTTCACTTGCCCTGTGTGTGTGATTTTTCTCGATGATTTATAAGCCCTCTGAAGTCAGGTATTGTGTTTTATGTTTTATTTTTTGGTGTGTCCCTAGCATCATGCATTATGTTTAACTCACTATAGACACTGAAGAAATGTTCATTAATGATGGTGATTTTGTGATTTATTTTTTTTTTTTTGCCATATTGTGGCAAATTTAGTAGACTTAAAGTGACTAGAGCTGTCTGTGATTTTGAAGGCTTCTGTCTGATGGAAGGCTCACTTAGGTCTGTCTTCCTATTGAAATCATTTTGTGGGGACCTGGGTGGCTCAGTCGGTTAAGTGTCTGACTCTTGATTTTGGCTCAGGTCATGATCTCATGGTTTGGCTTGTGAGATTGAGCTGTCTGCCAGGCTCCATGCTGAGGGCGCAGAGCCTGCTTGGGATTCTCTCTCCGTCTCTCTCTCCCTTCCCTGTGTGTGTGCACGCTCTCTGTCTCTCTCTAGGTAAGTAAATAAACTTAAAAAAATTTTTTTGTGTGTGAAATATAAGATTGGCAAAGGTGACGTTATTTTGTTTCCTAAATTACTCCTGTGTCCTGGATAATATATTGTAACCTTGGTGCTGACAATTGTTTATTATAACACAAAATCTACTACGTCTTCTGTGGTATGCTCTGGGAGCTCCTAGATGTGAAGCAATAAGTGGGTAATGGTGGCTGGATGGTGTGGCAGTATCTTCCAGGAAGATTTCATTGACAGATGAGTCTGCATAGAAGGCGTAAGCAGTTATCTTCAGGCAGCCAAGTTAAAGGAGATAAAACCTTTATTACCTGCCTCATTATTATTTTTTTGGTATTGCTAGACATCAGTGATGCCACCTAAACAACTACTTTTTAATGATGATTTTTGTGCAATGATAGCTTATCAGTGGCAAAACTTGCTCTTTGAGGATTCTTTGATTTTTTAGTTCAATTAGGTTAAAGTTGGTATTTAGTTCAACATTATTACTTATAACCTATTTAAATAATCTGTCTTGGTTGTACTTCACATATATTCTATTTTTTAAAAATTCACAATTTTATTTTTTTTAGTTTGAAACATTTTATGTTTAGAAATGTCTAGACCTGGAAGAATGACATGTTACTTATTTAGAGTAACACTGGCAGACAGACAGAATTATTCTTCTCTATTAACAAATTATATCTCTGTTGTATAGACCACAAAGTTAAAATGCATGATTATATTTTCCTTTTTGATTGTTTTGAAATGAGAGAGACTTTCTTTTTTAAAAAAATTTTCTAATGTTTATGTATTTTAGAGAAAAAGAGGGACAGTGTGAGTGGGGAGGGGCAGAGAGAGAGGGAGACACAGGATCTGAATCAGGCTCCAGGCTCTGAGCTGTCAACATAGAGATTGACGTAGGGCTCAAACCCATGGGCCATGAGATCATGACCTGAAGTGAAGTCAGACATCTGACTGACTGAGCCACCCGGCGCCTCTCAATAAATTTTCCTTGAGTCAAAGAATGAATTTGTCTCTGTTGCTGTCTTTGGTGCCTAATCAAAGAACAAATAAAGTAGCTCCTCTAGTCTCTGAACAAGCTAAAATCCTTTGCACTTTTTAGAATAAATGATGCGTGATAGGAGATGGGGACTGAGGAGTGCCCTTGGGATGAGCCCGGGTGGTGTACATAAGTAGTGAGTCACTGGATTGTGCCTCTGGAACTAATATTGCACTATTTGTTAACTAACTGGAGTTTAAATAAGAACTAAAAAAATAGTAAAGTTATAATTAGAAGAGCATAAAAAAATAGAATAGATGGTAGTAACACTTTCTTTTAACTTAAAATGAAGTACTCTAATCTCTGTCTTTTGGGCCAAAGTAGATATTGCCATTTTTCTTTTTAAGGTGTTTTGAACAACACATACACACATCATGGAAAAATACATCAAAATTAATTAAACTGCAGTATTTTCTTTTTTTTTTCTTTACTCCCAAATTTAATTTAATTTTTTTTTTTACAAGTAGTTTATTGTCAAAATAGTTTCCACATAACACCCAATGCTCATCCCCACAAGTGTCCTCCTCCATGCCCATCCCTCCCCACCCCCCACATCCATCAGTCCTCAGTTTTTGTCAGCATTCAAGAGTCTCTCATGGTTTGCCTCTCTCCCTTTCCCCCACCATTTCCGCCCTTCTTCTCCCCCTTGTTCCTCTGTTCAAGTTCCTCCTAATCCTCCTATACGTGCAAACATATGATATTTGTCCTTCTCTGCCTGACTTATTTCGCTCAGCATAACACCCTCAAGGTCCATCCATGTTGCTACACATGGCCAGATTTCATTGTTTCTCATTGCCATGTGGTATTCCATGGTATAGATAAACCACAGCTTCTTGATCCATTCATCTGTTGATGGACACTTAGGCTCTTTCCATGTTTTAGCTATTGTGGAGAGTGCTGCTATGAACATTGGGGTACATGTGCTCCTATCAACATTTCTGTATCCCTTGGGTAAATTCCTAGCTAAACTGCAGTATTTTCAATGCTTTATAAACATTAGCCCCATTAATTGTCATAACATCCTTATAAAACAAATATTATCTTCTTCACATAGGTGGCTAAATTGAAGGACCGTGTCTACAATGAATATGCTGAGGCAGTTAGTGTCATAAGAGTCTTCTTGTTCTTATATTAGGTACACAGACTCCACCTATAGTTTTGATGAAACACTGCTTTCCTTTAAAATTAATTATGGTTAGTACAAATAATTTTTTTAATTCTGGAAACTATCAGACACACTTAAAAAAAAATAAAAGAGAATAGGAGGTAGATGAAGTATCCTCTACTGGACAAAGATTATAGTTAACAGAGCCAAAAATACAGTGAAGTATGAGAGACTAACCACTAAATTGCAATTCCTAGTGTACTTGTGCTTACCACCAACCACCTTCTTCGTGTCACATTTCAAATATTAGTGACCTAGCACTATTATATCTGTTTCCCTTCTCTAGTCACCCTGAGACTCAGCTCTCCCTATACACCTTTCTGACTTGTCAAACTCCTAGAGGGGGCTCTGGAACTGTGTCTTTCATCCATTTCACGAAGTCCATCTTCCCTACCTGACTTACTTCCAATATCCCATTTATCCTCGTGAAAGCAAGTGACCCTATGTCTACCTAAATGCACAGCTGCGTACCCATCCAGCAGTTTTTAATCCCTATCTCAGAGTCAAACTGTTCAAAATGGGCTGAAGAAGAATGTACCAATGGTTTCTGGAGGGAAACTATATAGGTTGGTTTCCTTCTAGGATTCTTTTTTTTTTTTTACCACTGCCTTCCAACCCGCCTCCCTTCCCTGCCCCCTGCCGGAAACTCAGTACAGAAACTCCTCCTAGGCCTGGTTAAAAACTTGCCCAACCGAACCATCTGAAAAAAGACTGTGAGCTGAAAAAAAAGATAAGGAGTATGTAGGGGAAAGGTGTGTATGTGGCAGACAGAATGTGACAAGGACAAGTTCTAGGCTCAATTCTGAAGACAAACTGTAATTCTTTTGAATCACACTTTTTCCATTTTCTTCTTTCGTTACTTCATGCTACCTGGAGCACTTGCGTCAGGAGAGAAAACAATAAAAGTAATTACTCTAAAATTTTATGGTCTCACTATGATATTATTTCTTTTTATATATTATTATTTCTTTTTTATAGCCTCTGTGATGTAGTTAATAGTACTTACATTTTACAGCTGAAAAAAGTGGAGTTGAAAGAAGGTAAGTGATTCATAGAATCAGTAAATGGCGGAAATTGGAATTAATCCAGGGCTTTGATGCTAACTAAGCCACAGTGCAAAGACAATAAATAGCACAGTATATGGGAAATGACAAAAATGAACATAGGAAAAGAGGCCATATGTAAGATTTCAAAAAGTTAGTCTAACAACATTACAGAGTCATTATTGGGGTAGGAGATTGTCGAGAAATGAAATGCCACACTTTCTTCTAGCTCCCTAGATAGGTACAAGTCAACCCTGTAAAAGATTGTGCTTCATTGATTTCAGAAATGACAACTCCAGCAATAATAAGAATGGAGGCCCATAAAATTCACAGGAAGTACCTGAAGGAAATCTAAATGAAAAACATTTAAACATGGAAACAATAGATCTATGCTAAGGAAAACGCATCTTGAAGAATCAAAGTGAGGAAGATAAAAAAGCTTCAGTCTCAGTTGCTGCAATAAAGAGTAACTAAAAGATGGCTCCTTTGTCATTACAGTGTAACTGCCAGTCAACCAAACTGCCATCATCACCCTGTGGAACTGAGAACTATTAAGTATGACGAGGGATTGCATACAATGACTCCATGTATTATAAAAAGAGTCCTCTATATATTCCAAAGCATATTCTTTATTTAGTGTAAAAAACATTTTCCCATCTTAAAAAACTCTGTTAAAATGAAAATAAATGTTTCTGAACTTCTTCCCTAGAATATTTCCTAATTCCCATGTAATGTAGTCAGTCCATCTGTGGCATGTTAGAAGGAAATGATGAAAAACAATGGGGAAAAAAGTCTCTGTTCAATCCTGTTCATTGAAAATGCTTTCTATGTCAATTTATACATAAAAAGAAATCTGTACCTATCAAGAGTCAGAGGCTTAACAGACTTACCACACTGGTGCCCTTTATTTTAACATTTTATTTATTTAAAAATTTTTTAAAAAATGTTTTATTTATTTCTGAGAGAGAGAGAGAGAGAGAGAGAGAGAGCAGGGGAGGGTCAGAGAGAGAGGGAGATACAGAATCTAAATCAGGCTCCAGGCTCTAAGCTAGCTGTCAGCACAGAGCCCTACACGGGGCTCGAACCCACGAATGGTGAGATCATGACCTGAGCAGAAGTCGAACACTTAACCCACTGAGCCACCCAGGCACCCCTATCTCAACATTTTAAAGAAAAAGATATTAATACTAAAATATAAGGACAAGAATAAAATACATTAATAATTCCTCTGCCCAGAACTACCTACTGTTAACATTTTGGTAGATTACTTATTTCTATTTCAAAATGCTAAATGGAATAAGATATGCTTCAGAACGATTATTTTCATAAAAATGGCACATCTTAAAAACAACATAAAGTCAAAGCTTTGAAAAAATTAAAGAGCCAATTATTTGTAATTATACAATTGCTTAATTAGGATTGTTCTCTCTCAGTGCTCACAGACTCTTGGTATTGAAAGGTACCCAAAGACCAAAACACGGGAATCACTTCAATAGGTGGCGTTGAATCTTTGACAGAAGATGATTTGGCTTGGGTCATTCTGACAGCTTTCCCCTTTAAATTGTTTTACTTATTAAGGATCTTGGGTTCAGGACTTAAAGGCTCTTTCACAGTTTAAGAAAATATTTGTTATAGAGCAGAGCTAAACCGCAGGTGTGCATCAGAATCACTTGGACGGCTTAACTAAAACACAGATTGCAGAGAGTCTTGTTCAGTAGGCCTTGGTGGAGCTTGGATGCTGCATTTCTAACAAGTCTGCATCCCAGGTGATGCTAGTGCTACTTCCCTGGGGATCTGACTTTAAGGATCACTGATATAGGAGATACTTCTGTAGATGAAGCTTAGGGGGCACCTGGGTGTCTCAGTCTGCTAAACCTCCAACTTTTGATTTTGGCTCAGGTCATGGTCTCCTGGGTTTGTGAGTTTGAGCCCTGCATGAGCCCCTCTTGGGCTCTGCGCGGACATCTTGGATCCTGCTTGGGATTCTGTCTCCCTCTCTCTCTGCTCCTCCCCAACTCGCTCTCTATCTCCCTCTCAAAATAAATAAAAATAAACTTAAATAAATAAGTAAATAAATGCAGCTTAGAAGAGGCAACTTCTCCTAACACTGCAGAAATAGTTTCATGCTTACAATTAACATATTCCATTTCACACCAGAGAGATGAGCGGTAGGTTTTATTTAGGAGTTTTAAAATGAAATTTTTAGTCTGATTTTAATGAGGACATCAGGAACAAACACAAGTATAAAGTAAGAGTTCAATTTCATGCTGTATAGCTATGAGAGGGAAAAAAACCAATTCCTTCAAAAGAAAATCTCCCAAATTCCAGAATTTCCTACTTTTGTGGAGATTGTTCATAAAAGCATGGAGGGTATGTGTGCCAGTTTACGAATCTGTATGTAGAGTGAATACTTCCGTTTCTAATGTGCTAAATTCCTGCTCTTTGAATTTTCCTTTCCAAACCCTAAACCTTATCAGCACGAACTCTTTCCCTTCTCTTCCCTGTGATCAGTATCTGGCCACTCTTACAGATGCTTCTAGTTCAGAAGACTCCTACGTTTCCTGCTTTATAAAATATCTGCAGAGCACAAGACAGAAATGAGTTCCAGGGGGCCTCAGGCCTTTGCTAGACAACCATGCACCAGTGTACTACCTCTATAAAGCTTTGTATTTCTTTTTTTTTAACGTTTTATTTTTGTTTTTGAGAAAGGGAGACAGGGAGAGGGGGAGAGGGAGAGAATGTAAGCGGGGGCGGGGGACAGAGAGAGAGAGAAACAGAATACAAGGCAGGCTCTGAGCTGTCAGCACAGAGCTGGATGTGGGGCTTGAGCCCATGAACTGCGAGATCATGACCTGAGCTAAACTCAGGCACTTAACCCATTGAGCCACCCAGGTGCCCCAAAACTTTGTATTTCAGAATATTGTTAAAAAATGTCTTTATGGCCATTGAGGCAGGATGCTGGTTTAGGGATAAAGTGGCCTCCATTCCAGCTCTAGTCCTGCTATGAGTCAGTTGTTAACTTGAGGCAAATTGCTTAATTTCTTCGGTGTAGTATTTAAGAGTTCATGACTTTGGTGCCAAACAGACCTGGGTTTGAATCCAAGTTTCTGGTACCAACTGGCTCAGGGGATCTGTAAAAATGAGGATAATAACAACTAACAGAAACAAAGGGCAGGGTTGATATAAGTATTAGAATATATGTATACTCCTCACAGTGTCTGCCACACAGAAGGCACTCAATACTGCTAGTTACTGTTACCCTCCGTAAAAGGACAGGGCTGGGTTGGATAATTGATGCTTGGGTACGTTTCAGCTCTCCAATGCTATGATTTTAGCATGAAATCTATAAGTGAAAAATAATTATGGCTACATTAGGCTTGCTATGGCTGCCATAACAAAGAATGACAGACTAGCTTGTTTAAATGACAAATGTATTTTCTCACAGTTGTGGAGGCTGCAAGGCCAAGTCAAGGTGTCAGCAGGATTGACTTCTTCTGGGACCTTTCTCTTTGGTGTCTAGATGGCTGCCTTCTTCCTGTGAATGTCTTCACATAGTTTTTCGTCTGTGTGTGTATTTGTGTCCAAATTTCCTTTTCTTATGTGGAAACCAGTCATGTTGAATTAGGGGCCACCTTAATGAGCTCCATTTAACATAATTACCTCTTTGAAGACCCTGTCTCCAAACACAGTTGCATTCTGAGGTCCTGGGTTAAGGACTTGAACATATACATCCTAAGGGGACCCAATTTAGCCCATAGCAATGACTATGCATGGCTGTGGGTTTTGTTGTTGTGGTGGTTTTTTTTTTTTTCCTTACTGGGGTTGATGAAGAATTAGGAGTTTTCTATTTTTGCTTTGGTGAGACATTTGATGGTGAGCCTTTGGCTGGCCAAAACCAATACACAAAAGGAATCCAAACGCCACCACCATCACCAGCACAATGCAGGGGAGAGCAGTGGCATTAATATTGTATTCTGTATTATGTTTTACACTTTACAAAATACTTTCACTACATATGTTAAAGTAGTCTACACTATGGTGACAAATGGACCTGAGACTGGGCTCAGTGCAATAGAAGTTTATTCCTCTCACACATAACAGCCCTGGGACGCTGTTGAGTTCAGTGTGTGACTCTTCTCCGCGTTGTTCAGGAGACTGCTTTCATCTGTGATTCTGTTCTCCTCTAGCAGTGTTTTTGTTTTCCCTTTTTAAGTCAGGTTTATTTAAGTGTAATTTAACATACAGTGAAATTTCGCCACCCCTGCCTTTTTTTTTTACGTAGACTTCACACCCAGCGTGGAGCCCAATGTAGGCTCTGAACTCATGACCCTGAGATCAAGACCTGAGCTGAGATCAAGAGTCGGATGCCTAATTGACTCAGCCATCCAGGCACCCCTGAAATTCTCCCTTTTTAGGTGTACAGTTCAAGTAGTTTCTATGGACATACACAGCTGTGTGGCCATCATCAACTTTGAGATACAGAACTTCACCAGCACTCCAGAAAGTACCCATGTACCCCTTTGTAGTCAGTCTCCTTTTCTTCCCTACTGATTTCTGTCCCTGTGTATTTGCCTTTTCCAGAATGACATGTCAATGGAATCACATAGTAAATAGGCTTTTAGGTCTAGATTTTTTTCTTCTTTTTTTTTTTTTTTTTAATGTTTTATTCATTTCCAGGAGAGAGAGACAGCGTGAGCAGGGGAGGGTCAGAGAGAGAGGGAGTCACAGACTGAAACAGGCTCCAGGCTCTGAGCTGGCAGTCAGCACAGAGCCCGACGCGGGGCTCGAACCCACGAACCGTGAGATCATGACCTAAGCGAAAGTCGGACGCTTAACCGACTAAGCCACCTAGGCGCCCCTAGATTTTTTTTCTTCTTGGCATAATCTGGGGTCTTAAGCTTTTTGTGTCATGGGCTACTTCGGCAGTCTGGTTGAGTCTCTACACTTCCTTCTTGGAATAATGTTTACAAATGCATAGAATAAAGTATTTACGATTACATACTGAAAATGGTGCTGAAATATAGTTAGTAAAGTTTTAAAAGAGCTAATTTGTGATATAGTATTATGTGTATTTTTTCTTATTGCCTTAAATAATAAGATCTAGACATGAGTCTAATAATTACTATAACATCAAAATAGTGATGAGCACACATTGTATTTGAGATGTCTGCAATAATTGTAATGAAATATGATGATATTGGTGGTTGTTATTGGTGAAAGAGTCAGATGTTAGTCCTAGTGCTGTGCTTTCTTGTTGCCTACATTACTAACAGGAAAAAAAGATAATGAAAGGAAATGCAGCATTTTATCTATTATTATTATTTTAACATTTATTTATTTTTGAGAGAGAGAGAGAGAGAGAGAACAAGTTGGGGAGGGACAGAGAGAGAGGGAGACACAGAATCCGAAGCCGACTCCAGGCTCAGGGCTGTAAGCACAGAGCCTGACGCGGGGCTCCAACCCACAGATTGTGAGATCATGACCTGGGCTGAAGTCGGATGATTAACCAACTCAGCCACCCAGGCGCCCTGGAAATGCAGCACTTTAAATAGAGGTTAGTGGAAATAAAGGCTTAAAGGTTTTTTTCATTTATATCACAGACTCTGAATTCTATCCATCGACCCTTTGGGGCTCCATGTACCCCTGGTTAAGAATTCCTATTTCTAGGGCCTCCTCATCACTTACGACCAGCCTATAGAATGGGAAGGGAATAGAGAAGTGGTTGTGGGAGATGTTTCTGGGCCTGGCTGGCAGTGGCATATGTCACTTCTGCTCACATTTTGTTATAGAGAACTTAGTCATATGGCTCCACCTATCTGTAAGAAAGACAAGAAGCATAGTTGAGCTGTATCCAAAGATGAAGTGAATGGATTTTGGTGTCTAGCTTGTAGTCTGTCAGGCTCACTTATTTAATGTAATGCTTACAGGATACCACCTTACATGATAATATCATAAATGGTAAAAGCATGGTTTTGAGAAGTTTAATGATTCCATAATTTAGTTAGTAAGTTAGAGGCTCAGGACAAAAATCTGGAGCTTCTCATTCCAAATCCTAAACTGTTTGTGCTATGTCTTGGTGTCCTTATGATGCCATGGAATTGAAGGACCTCTCCAAAGATCTATGTGCATGAAAATATGACCCCCTTTTCTAGGGTGCCACTGTACTTGGGGGCTTAATGCTGTGTTGCTACAGTCTTGAAATTCAATAGTATTATCCTTGAATTTGTGTTTTGTAAGTGAGGGTCTGATGGGACAGTGGAGCATTCACTGGGGTCTTGGAGCCTCGGCTCACACGCAGTGCCACCTGCCACCCCCTCCCTGCTCTCTGCCCCCTGGGACCTGGGCCCACCTTGCCTCTTCCTCTCCATTCTTGCCCCAAAACCACTGCTATCCTCTGCCTGGACCAGAAATCAGGCCTCCTCAGCAGAGGGGGGAAACCTGCCTTCTCTTGCCCTCTTCTGTCCCCGGGAGTGGTCTGGGTGCAGGCAGATGGGGCAGAGTTGGGTGCATGCCCTTGTGGTGTCTCGAGTGTCAGCAGCACAGCACCTTTGTCAGGTGCATCAGAGGGACCCTCCTGAACAGGCACAGAGGGTGTACTGGTGTGGAAGTTATAATCTTTTGGGGGTTGCTTGTCCTCTTTGTTATGGAGTACTGGTTCCAAGCCTCTTCATTTTCATTTTGCACTGGACCTTGCAAATGACATAGCTGTCGTTGTGTGGGGAGCCAAGTGAAAGGCTCTGTGCTGAGTTATACAACAGAGGCATCCGCCATTGTTTCAGAAGGTTTTTTTTCTTTTTTTTTTTAATCCAACACAGATTTATCTAGAAGGGATGGAAGGATCCTTTATCAGCCTCCTACAACCACATTATCATGGATCAAATTCATTAATTGTGCAAAGTACGATAAAGGATTGAAGCTTAGAAACTGATCCTGAGGAAATCCGGAACTGGCAGGTTTCTGCAGGTAAATGCCATGATAGTAAACTCTGACAGGTAGTCGCAGAATAGGCCAAACAGCAAGGCTGGCAGGCTCAGGCCAAGTGTCTACAGGACCCCAGAGGATCTGTGCCAAGAAAGGCAAGTAAGAGACAGGGGAGTGCATGAGGTGGACTGTGCAAGGGGAAGAAGCAGGGCAAGGAAAAGAAGGGAAGAGCCAAAGGGCAGTTCTCCTTTACGGCGTCATTTTGCTTGGTCTGCGTTTTGCTGTGAACACTCTTAATCTTGAGGAAAATGGCAGCAGGAAGCAGAGGTGTCTGTCAGCAGTGTTTATATGCTCAAATCTAAAAGTAGCAATTTCTTGATACTTTGAAGTTTGGCTGGTAATTTTGCACATTCTTCCAAGATGAGTAGGTATATCTCTATTGCTATTATCTCTCTCTCTCTCTCTCTCTCTCTCTCTCTCTCTCTCTCTCTCTCTACACACACACACACACACACACACACACACACACACACACACACACACAAAACCACTCACAGTGACTTACAGACGCTTACAATTGTCCAAGACTACTGTTATTTTTCTTCCTCAGTATCAAGAAGAAAAATGAGCAGAAGGACTAGAAATTGAAACTAGAAGTCGTGGTTGCCACACCGCTATTCAAAACCACTCTCTTACTTCCTTTCCCACAGCCATAATTTCACAGACAAAGCATTAATGCTTCAAGCAAGAAGGTAAATGTTACGAGTTGAATTGTATCCTTTCACCTCCAAATTTGTGTGTTTGAGTCCTAACCCCCAGTACCTCAGAATGTGGCCTTATTTGGACACAGGGTTGTTGCCGAGTGATTGGGTAAGATGAAGTCATACTGGAGTAGGGTGGATCCCTACTCCCATAGAACGGGTGTCCTTATACAAAGGGGGGATTTGGCACAGATACATGTGCACCGGGAGAGCATCATGTGAACATTGTTAGGCTTTCACAAGACAGAGAACTATTAGAAATTAGGAGAGAGGCCTGGAACAAATCCTTTCCTCATATCTTCAGAGGTAGCGTGGTCCTGCTGACACCTTGATCTTGTATGTGTAGCCTCTAAAAACAGGAGATAAAAAATTTCTTTTGTTCAAACCACTCTGTTTGTGGTTACTTTGTGTGGCAGCCTTAGAAAACTAGTATGCCATTTTAGGGGAGCTTGGGTGCTCAGTCCTTTGAATATTCAGCTCTTGCTATTGGCTGAGGTCATGATCTCAGGATTGTGGGATTGTGCTCTGCATGGGACTCTGTACTGACAACTCAGAACCGGCTTGGGATTCTCTCTCTCCTTTTCTCTCTGCCCCTCTCCTGCCTCGAAATAAATACAGTAAAAAAAGATTCTCCTTGGGGCGCCTGGGTGGCTTAGTCGGTTAAGCGTCCGACTTTCGCTTAGGTCATGATCTCGTGGTTCGTGGGTTCGAGCCCCGCGTCGGGCTCTGTGCTGACTGCCAGCTCAGAGCCTGGAGCCTGTTTCAGAGTCTGTGACTCCCTGTCTCTCTGACCCTCCCCTGCTCACGCTGTCTCTCTCTCTCTCTGCTAGAAATAATAAAACATTAAAAAAAAATTTAAAAAAGGTTCTCCTTTTTATTAATTACTGGTGAAACAAGAAGAAACAGAAAGAATGTATTACCAAGATACACAGAGTAAACTAGAAATTTCAATCAAGTAATCAGCTAGCACATGACCCCCCAAACCCTAAATTGTTTTATTTTAGTTATAATCTTTACTGAATCACAGGATCTTCTGTCTGAAAGGGACAAAGAAGTCCATCCTTAGCTCTTCTCTTTGTTTATCACCAATAGGAACAGATGTATTTTTTCCCAGACAAAGATTCTGTGATCCTTCTCAGGGATCTTTTTTGGCCGTCTTGATGTAGGTATTCCATCCCATGCAGTTTATACCTACCTCCTTCCTAATATAATATGAGTCAGTTGATGACTCTTTTCTCCTCTCTGGTCTGGAATGACATAGCCATATTGGTTACTAGATCAATAATACAATGTTCATTAAGAAATTCACAGGGGCACCTGGGTGGCTTAGTCGGTTAAGCGTCCGACTTTCGCTTAGGTCATGATCTCACGGTTCGTGGGTTCGAGCCCCGCTTCGGGCTCTGTGCTGACTGCCAGCTCAGAGCCTGGAGCCTGTTTCAGTCTGTGACTCCCTCTCTCTCTGACCCTCCCCTGCTCACGCTCTCTCTCTCTCTCTCTCTCTCCTAGAAATAAATAAATAAAAAAGAAATTCACATGTCACCAATGTGACTCTTATTGCTATAATACCATGTGATAATTATAAGTGATGTCTTGATATTAGGTCTAATTCAACTTTATTAAATTATATATTTAAAATAAAATGGGAGGATTCAAATTGAGAAAGCAAGAATGGATAATAAAGGCTCCATATTTTCCAGTTCATGCAGCAGCAACTGGACTCCAAATTCTAAGACTTGCATGCCTTTATTAGCTAGAAATTGTAGAGATCCAGTCCACAGCTAAGTAACTATGCTTGGAGGTGGTCAATACATAAAGTTAGAATATAAAGGAATTAGATTCAGGGCACCCAGGTGGCTCAGTGGGTTGAGTGTTAGACTCTTGATATTGGCTCAGGTCATGATCCCAGGATTGTGGGACTGAGCCCTGCTTTGAACCTTCAGGCCCCCTGCTGGGCATGGAACTTGGTTAAGACACCCTCTCTCTCTTCCTCTGCCCCCTCCTCTGTTCTTGCTCTCTCTCTCTCTTTAAAAAATAAATAAAATAAATAAATAAATAAATAAATGAATAGGAATTAGATTCTTAAGATCATTAAGCCATCCCCCAATTGTGTGTTTCATGCCTTTGTAAATTATACTATTTTATGATGTTAATCCCTTAAGGTCCCAGATGACTCTAGTGACAAAGGATGAATATAATGATACCTTGTCCCCTGGGGGAACATGGGGGGATATTGGCCATATCTTCACTAGATTTCAGAGAAAACCAGAAAGGCTTTTATGTTTCTCTTGAGTCCATACATGAGCCTCTCACAGTCCATTATCTACACATCAGCTGTAGTTAATAGAACCCAAACATGATTATGTTACCTTCTACCCTGCTTAAAACATTTAGAGTTAGCAATCATTAAAATACCGCATTTTAATTTGGCCTTTAAATCATGAGTTTATCATCTTTGACATTAGAAGGTGAAGCTTGAGGGTTACTGCCCTGGGGATGAAAAAGAAGTCTCCTGACGTCTTTAGTCTTGAAACCAGGCTTGGGCTAGAGATGATTATCTAAATTTCTGTAGCATATAAAGAACCAAGCTCTGTGAGATCACAAAGTCCACCAAAGCCCCCCATCCTCCTATGAAAGGATCTCCATGCCATGAAGCTTGCTGCCCTTTGGTGGATGAGGGTTCGTGGAGAGCGGTGATTCTCAACCTTCTCAGATCCAGCCAGGGTCCCATTTTCATAACTAATGGTTTATAATGCTTCCTTTATTATCCTGAAATGAAAGTCATAGATAATATAAATTATCTCCACATAGAATTCCAAAAAATCTATGTAATAACCTAAGCTAATATAAAGGAGAAATAAAGGGAAAGTAATTTATTATAAAATAATAGTCTTTCTAGCTTACACATGTCTAGACTAGAAGACATAATGAGGGGGCCAGATGCTTGAATCTTGTTACAGTGAAAAAGTTCAAATTTAAGAGAAGTAAAAAACTCTTCTGTATAAGAAATACAGGAAAATGAAAGGGCAGAAATAAAAATAGAAATGAAAATAAAAACCAGAATTAGGATATGTGACATCAAATGAGATTTATTTATATATGATAAGAGAAAGAGGGAAATAACCATAACTGAAGTGTGGATAATAGCAAAGACAAATTACAGATAGTTGAAATGGAGAAAATGAGGAAAGAAGATATTTGTACAAATGAGTTTGGTTTTATTTCTTATACAATGTAAAATAATTCCCTCCATTATGGCATCAGACAGGCAGTGATCAAGTGTCACATACACACAAAACACATCTCCTATCTTAAATTCCCACTACATCCAATCTCTGGTCTTTAAAAAGACCCTGGATACTGTATTCTTAGGCAAAGAGGAAGAAAGCAGATTGGAAAACAATACCATATCAGTAGAAAGTTGTTTGACAGGCTTCTGGAAACAGAATCAAAGTAAGATTAAAAAACAACAGGCTGTTACAGATTATATTACCTAACTTTAATATATAATTTCCACAGCATAGGCAATGGTGTGTTATATAACATTGAAAACGTTAGAAATGACATAAAATATTTTAAAAACCTTATTATTACTACTTAAAAAAATTTTTTTTAATGTTTTATTTATTTCTAGGAGAGAGAGAGAGAGAGAGAGAGAGACAGCGTGAGCAGGGAGGGTCAGAGAGAGAGGGAGTCACAGACTGAAACAGGCTCCAGGCTCTGAGCTGGCAGTCAGCACAGAGCCCGACGCGGGGCTCGAACCCACGAACCGCAAGATCATGACCTAAGCGAAAGTCGGACGCTTAACCGACTAAGCCACCCAGGCGCCCCTAAAAACCTTATTATTAACATGCAGTGAGATCCTCGTGTTTCAAACTGTTAAAAGGAGTCTCAAACTCCTTTGGGTACATATTTGCATGTCACAGGAACAAACAGAGACTAATACAGAAAAGCATGTTGCACCAGCAAATCAAATACCATGAGGGCACTGCCACTAGAAATATGCTCTGAAATAATGAAGAAATTTTGCTAAACTTCCAAACAAAACAAGATATAAGCAATACCCAATTTACATGGTAGCTGCATTTCTTGAATTCGCTGTATATTAAAATAATGAAAAACTACTTCATGATTACAGCTGACTGTTGAACAATGTGGGTTTGAACTGTACAGGTCTCCCTGTATGCAGATTCTTTTTGACAAATACAGTACAGTACCGTAAATGTATTTTCTCTTCGTCGTGATTTTCTTTCTTTCTTTCTTTCTTTCTTTTTTAATTTCTGAGAGAGAGAGACAGCATGAGCAGGGGAGGATCAGAAAGAGAGGGAGACACAGAATCTGAAGCAGGCTCCCCGCTCTGAGCTGTCAGCATAGAGCCCGACATGGGTCTCAAACCCACGAACCGTGAGATCATGACCTGAGCCGAAGTCAGACGCTTAACCGACTGAGCCACACAGTGGCTTTTCTTAATAGTGTTTTTTTGTTCTCCAGATTACTTTATTGTAAGAATAAAGTATATAATACATTTAACATACAGAGTAAACGTTAATTGACTGTTTTATGATTGGTAAGACTTCCCATTGACTATATGCTATTAATAGTTAGATTTTTGGTGAGTGAAAAGTTATATGTGGATTTTCAACTGCACTGAGTGTCAGCACCTAGCCCTAACCCTTGTGTTGCTCAAGGGTAAGGTGTATATGTAAACTGAAGTTAGATTCTAGGCTCAGATAATATTTTTCTACCTTTATGAAAGCCTAGTGGGATATTGAAACATCAGGTATATTTCTCCAGAGAAGACATACAAATGGCCGATAAACACATGAAAAGATGTTCAACATCATTAGCTCTTTGGGAAATACAAATAAAAACCAAATGAGATACCACTTCATACTAACTAGAATGATTATAATAAAAAAGAGTATTAGCAAGGATATAGAGAAATTGGAAACTTCATCCACTGCTGGAAAGAATGTAAAATGGTGCAGCTACCTTGAAAAATAGTCTGCATTTCCTCAAAAAGTTAAAACAGATACCTTGTGACCCAGCAACTACACTCCTAGGCATATACCCAAGAGAAATGAAAACATATCTCTACAAAAACTTATACATGCATGTTCCAGCAGCATTATTCATAATAGTCAAAAGTGGAAAAAACCCAAGTGTTCATCAATTAATGAATGGATAGGTAAAATGTAGCATATTCATACAATAGAATATTATTTGGCAATCAAAAAATTGAAGTACTGGTACGTGCTACAACATGGGTGAACCTTGAAAACATTGTGCTAAGTGTGCACAAAGGATCAAATATTATATATGGCCAATTATACAAAATACTCAGAGTATACATATCCATACAGCTGGCAAGTAGATTTATGGCTGCCTAGGGATAGGAGGCTGAGGTGAAATGGGGAGTCATTGCTAATGGCCACAGGATTTTTTGGGGGGGCAATGAAATGTTCTAAAAATGATTGTAGTGATGGTCGCATAACTTTGAAAATATATGAAAAGAATTGAATAATACTTTATATGTGAGTTTTATCTCAGTAAAGCTGTTATTTAAAAAAATGTCAAACTGGGGGCACCTGGGTGACTCAGTTGGTTAAGCATTTGACTCCTGATTTCGGCTCAGGACATGATCTCACAGTTCGTGAAATTGAGCCCTGCATTGGGTTCTGTTCTGACAGCCCAGAGTCTGCTTGGGATTCTCTCTCTCTCCTTTCCCTCTGCCTTCCGCCCCCACTCTCTCTCTCTCAAAATAAATAAATAAACATGAAAAATGTCAGATAGAATGTTGCACAGAGCGGTCCTAAGCACTGTGAGATGTCTGGTATCTTCTACCCTGTTCTACTAAATGCCAGTTGCAACTGCTAATCATTGTGACAACCAATAATACCTCCAAACAGAGTTCCAAACATCCCCTAGAGAGAAACCACTGAATTGTGGAAGAAGTAATAATAAAGTCTACCCATGTTGGTGGACTAGACAGGTAAAGCAGAAATGAGGGTGTGAAAATAGTTGGACAAATTCTCTTTATTCTGAGTTCCTGAAACTCTGTAGAGGAGATCAGACATGACAGCCTTCTCCTGGCCTCATGCATTTTGGGCAGGTATGTTCAATAAACTGGGAGGAACAGCAGTGGATCGATTATTCATCCACTTATTGTTTGGGATCCTGAGAGGAAGCTGCAGCGCAGGGCAATTGGGCATCCACTTGGGGGAGTACATACCATAGTTAAAGGATGTTGTGGTGTGTTCAGTCAGCGGTTTAGTTTGCATTCCTGATTCTCCCTCAGTTCCTGTGTTGCCTGGATGCTGAGTTTAGAGCTGGCAGGCCTGTTACAGTCTGCCAGGAGCTGGACAAAATATGTGGCAGACATACAGCTTGAACCCAGGAGAGGCTGGGCAGGGACTAAGGGGGCACTGCTGGGCTCTGACTATGCAGAGTGAAGAATAGTCCAGATGTGCATCTACTACAGATGTTAATAGTGAGCATTAAGAAGACACCCATATGAGCCAGCAATTCCACTGTATGGTATATATCCAAGAGATAGGAAAATAACGGGGTGCCTGGATGGCTCAGTTGGTTGGACATCCGACTTCAGCTCAGGTTGGTGGGTTTGAGCCCCATGCCCCGCATCAGGCTCTGTGCTGACAGCTCAGAGCCTGAGCCTGCTTCAACTTCTGTGTCTCCCTCTCTCTCTGTACCTCCCCTGCTCGTGCTCTTTCTCTCTCAAAATAAATAAACATTAAAAAAAGGAAAAGTAAATAAGATGCCCACACAAAAACTTGCATGCAAATTGTTTGTGGTAACATTAATCATAATAGCCAAAAATGGAAACAACCCAAATGTCCATCAACTGATGACTAGATAAATAAATGTGGTATATCCATTCAATAAAATATTATTTAGCAATCAAAAGAAATGAAGTACTGATACACACTACATGAATAAATCTTGAAAACATAAAGCCAAGTGAAAGAAGAAGCCACAGATAAAAGACCACATATTATATGATTCCATTTATATGAGTGTCCAGAAGAGACATATGCATAGAGACAAGAAGTAGATTAGTGGTTGCCCTAGACTGTGGGGAGACAGGAATAGGGAGTTACTAATGGGTACAGGATTTCTTTTTGGGCCCTGAAAAGGGTGTGAATTAGATAGTGGTTATAGTTGTACAACTCTGCAAGTATACTAAAACTGGGTTTCACCACTGACTTGTTCATTTTAAAAGGATGAGTTTTATTATATCAATTATATAATGTCAATTATATATATCTCAATTTCAAAATCTGTGTATATATGTACATGTAAACATACGCAACATAATGACCATGCGTTTTTTGTGCATGTTTGAGTGTAATGATTAGATCTCTAACCTTGCTACACATGTGGATGCTTTTTCTCTGCTCTTAAGATAAAGGACCTGTACACATGGCCTACAAAGGTCTTTCTATCCTTATGTCATACCATGTCTGCTGTGCAAAGTCACACTCGCCATCATTCTTCCATAAGAACTTTGCACTTGCCAGGCCCTCTTTCATTCTCACTTCATTCCGGATAATTCCATGTCACTTCCTTTAGCAAGCCTTCCTGACCTCCCTGACAAAGTCAGATCTTACTATTATTCTCTATCATGATACCATAGGTCTTATTATACCACTTATATTATGCACATTATATTTACATTGTAATGAGTGCTTCTGGGGTTAATAGTTCTCTTTTCAATTAGTCTGTAAACTCCTTGAGGGCTAGTACAATCATGTCTGGTTTTGCTTCCCCCATAAACCCTGGAACAGTATCTGACACACAGTGCCTGATCTATTTATAGAGATCAACTCCTTCGTTGGATGAATTGATAACTCCCTTTCTCTCTAGTCCCTTTTATGCCACTTCTGAGTTTACTTCCACTTCTGCCCACTTGTACATTTAGTCAAAAATGTCCATAGAGTGGCTACTGTGTGCCAGACTGTATATGGTTGCCTGTGACTAATGAGATGATAACTGGTTTAGTCAATTGCAACTATAAAGGTAGGAGTCCGTTTACCTCCAAAAGATTCTGAATAGGCCTCACGGATACAGGATTCGTTTTCTCATAGCATGACTATATATACAGCACCAATGGAGGCCTTTGTAGACTTTTCCTTCAGAGTTTTCAATATATTATTCTTGGTAATGTCAGTTACCTAAATCATATAACTTAGTCTTGAGTTTCGTTTGTTTCTACCTCCTAAGCTAGTCCTGCTACCAACATCCAGCTCATCTGCAAATTTAATTTTATAGCGAATCAAACTATTGGAGTTTGTAAGAAGTAGGCATACTAACCACAAAACTATGGTTAGTATCTGAAAACTGCAAAAAGTCAGCTAATTGTCATAAATGATTTTGATTATTCAAGTAATTGTATTTTCTTAATGAATCATATTTTATGCAATTTGTCTATATCAATAAATCATAGCAAATGACATTCTTATATATTACATATATTTGTACTAGCTCCATAAGTATAAGCAGTAACATATTAACATTAAAAAAAATTTTTTTTAACTTTTATTTTTGAGAGAGGGAGATAGAGAGACAGAGCGTGAGTGGGGGAGGGTTAGGGAGACTCAGAATCCAAGGCAGGCTCCAGGCTCTGAACTGTCCAGCACAGAGCCGGACGCATGACAAACTGCAAGGTCATGACCTGAGCCAAAATTGGACACTTCACCAATTGAACCACCCAGGCGCCCCTAGAAAAAATTTTTTTAAATGTTTATCTATTTTTGAGAGAGACAGACACACACAGACTATGAGCGGGTAAGAGGCAGAGAGAGGGAGACACAGATTCTGAAAAGGGCTCCAGGCTCTGAGCTGTTAGGACAGAGCCCAACGTGGGGCTCAAATTTGTGAACCTCGAGATCATGACCTGAGCCAAAGTCAGATATTTAACCAACTGAGCCACCAAGGCATCCTTAAGCAGTAATGTATTTTTGGTAGAGGGATGGTTTCTCAAATTATGTAAATTTAGGGTTGACAATCATGAGTTTTCTTTTGAATGTTTAATAGAAGGAATTTTTTTCCTTTTAAAGTTGTTTTGGCATTTTTAATCAGAAAGTAAATTAATGAAAGCATATGCACGGAAACAGTAGATTTCATATAATCTGTGGGAAGATAGCAATTCTGCAACTGTAAATTCCATGAGGGTCAGGTCACGGTTTTTGTTTTTGCTCATCATTATAACTCCCAATCCCTAGGACTATTACTGGAATAAAGCAGGTGCTCACTAAATACCTGTTATGTGAATGATTCAAAATACTCTAATTCAATAATTGATATTTTTAGGGGATGAACTAATGAAATTTCACCTAGTCAGCAAACACTTCAAATACATATGGGGAATGGAAGAGGATTTGTGTATGTTTTATATACTCATCTTTGCTGGGTATGAGGAGCTCAGGAAGGCCAATTTATTTATTTTTTTAAGTTTATTTGTTTTGAGAGAGAGAAATAGCGTGAGTGTGGGAGGGGCAGAGAAAGAGGGAGAGAGAAAATCCCAAGCAGGCTCCACGCTGACAGTGCAGAGCCTGATAAGGGGCTCAAACTCACGAGCTGTGAGATCATGACCCAAGCTGAAATCAAGAGTCAGATGCTTAAAAGACTGAGCCACCCAGGTGCCCCAGGAAGGCCAATTCCAATGCAATTGAATAAAGTGGAATGGATTATCTCATTCCATGGAGGTGGTAAATTCCCTTTACTTGAAAATGATCAAACATTAGCTGGGCTTTTGATAGGAATATTGTAAGGAAGATGCAAGCTTTAGATAGAAGGTTAGAGTTTAAAAAGATGACTTTGAAGTTATTTCCAGTCCTGACATTGTGCAAAGATAGTTGGTAATGGAGCCAAGTCTTTTTCCCTCTAAACTCATAAAGTTCAAAATATAGTAAATTTGAACAAACTTTTCACACATGAACTGTATGATAGTAAATCAGACTTATATTCTCTTGCTTCTCCTAATTCAAAGTGAGAATATATATTTTACTGATTTCTTTCATAAACTGAGACACAAACCAACAACCTGACCTAATAAAGCCAATTACTTTTTCCTTTCTTCTTAGCACCTCTTCATATTTTTCCTTGGATTTCCCCCCCTCTTTTTAACACAAGAATGACATAGGGATGAACAAGTAGGCTACAAAATATTTTCTGTAGACTCTGTTTTAGTTCTCAGAGGACATGAAGTCTTTGTTTCCTTTAAGTGACATCCTAAGAGACAGTTAGATGAGATAAAAATATCTCAAATGTTTTCCAAATAAAATATAGCACTGAAGTTGAACAGTCTTTGGAGATTCACAAATTGTTGGCTTCTGCATTATTTTGCATTTCCATTCATTTGGCTAGATGGCATGTTTAAAATGACCTTTCTATGACCAGAAAGACCACAAGTTAAAAAAGGAGGGATTTTGGGGCTCCTCAGAGGCTTAGTCGGTTAAGCATTCGACTTCAGCTCAGGTCATGATCTCGTGGTTCGCCGATTCAAGCCCACACGTCTGGCTCTACGCTCACAGCTCAGAGTCTAGAGCCTACTTCAGATTCTGTGTCTCTTTCTTTCTCTGTCCCTCCCCTGCTTGTGTGCTCTCTCTCTCTCTCTCAAAAATAAATAAATAAACATTAAGAAAAGAAGGAGAGATTTCACTGAGATCTTCTCTCACCTTACTGTATAACTGTTCTCAGTTTCACAAATGATGAAGAAAAGAGAACTAATATTAATGGGGGAATTTTCAGCGTTCTATAGCAATTGTTCCTTTTTTAAAAAAAATTTCTGAGAAATGCAAAGCAAGTTTATTTCAATAAAGGAAACTGTCATTCCTGACAGTGTGGGCACACTGTCTTTTCTAGCAATAAGATGTTTAGAAAGACACTGAACTTTGACCCATTTTTTTCAAAGGCATTTTTTTTTTTGAGAAAAGAAAGCAACAGTAGATTTAGATACCCTCCCCGCCAAATATTAAGAATAAAGTGTCATTCTGTGACATTGAAAACAGTGATATTTACTCCAGCAGGTAGGTGTCATTAGCTGATTTAGTTCTGCCTTGCAACACAAATCTTACCAAGAATCTTGACACTCTGTATCCTGTGGTGCTTTCTCCTAAATAGAAGCTATTCTGTTTGAGTAGAGGGAGTAATTTCTTGATGCTCTATTCCAAAATTCTTACCAATCTAACTTTTTCTTACTCCATATATGACAATTACAATACTGAAATTGCTTTATAAAGTCTGTTCTCACTATCTGATGACTTGAAAGTAGAAGAAACATCCAGCAAACTTCCTGACTATATAAAATACCATCTACTTTCATATGCTGTAATTTTAGAGATTTCTCACGTTCAAGATATACAGCTTTCATTTGAAAAATATAGACAGTTTGGGGCGCCTGGGTGGCTCAGTCTGTTAACTGTATGACTTAGGCTCAGGTCATCATCTCGCAGTCCATGATTTCGAGTCCAGTGTCCAGCTCTGTGCTGACAGCTCAGCCTGGAGCCTGCTTCAGAATCTGTTGTCTCCCTCTCTCTCTGCCCCTCACCTGCTTGTGTCCTATCTCTCTCTGTCTCTCAAAAATAAATAAACTTAAAAAAATAGAAAGTTTGAACTGGAATATTAAAGTTAATTTAAGATAGAAGAGTGATCATTCTGTAGAAATTATTTTATAAAATTATTTAATATCTTGGATAAATATAAGTTCAGAAACCAATCATTTACTTAAAATGTTTCATTGAAATATTTTGTTGTAGGTTATGGTCTGATTCATAGTAGTCTATGTGTTCAACTGGATTTAAGACCTGAGACATATGTATGGATTTTTAACTTTTGAGTCAGTTTCTATAAGCCAAAAGTGTACATTTTTCCTGATACTCTATCATTAGAGAAGATTTTGGATTTGGTAGTTCTGAGCAATACACTAATGAAGTTACAGTTACATAAACGAGTTAACTTCATTCTGTTCCATAGTTTTGAACTGCAACTTTATTAATTCAGTCTTGCAAATAAACTCCTTTGGCCTTAAGGAGGAGCAGTTGAGAGAATGAATGAAATATTCAGAATGCCTTTTTAATGATAAAATATCAAATATAAAACTCTTCAATGACTACCTGTTTAAATAAAATCATAAAGCATTTACAATTTAGAATTTAGAATGCATTACCCTGCAAATATATAACAATAGGTAATCTATCAGCCAGTTATCCTTAAGGAATAGGTCTTGGAAATATTATACTATTTACTTGGAAAAAACCCAACACATTATTATTATTGTTTACTTATTCTTTTAAGTAAAAGAATTTATTTATTTTGAGAGAGAAAGAGAGAGAGAAAGTGAGAGAGTATGAGCTAGTGGGGGAGGAACAGAGAGAGAGAGATAGGGAGAGAGAGAGAATCCCAAGCTGACAGCACGGAGCCTGATGCGGGGCTCAAACTCATGAACTATGAGATCAGGACTGGAGCCGAAATCAAGAGTCCAGTGCTTAAACACGTGAGCCACCTAGGTGCCCCCAAACTAACATTATTATTCATCCTCTATAATGATCTCTTCTCTAATTCAAGTGAGTTGAAAAACAGTTGCTGCAAATGCTCCCTTGCCCTGTCCCCCTGTTGTGTGTGACACCTTATAATTCCAGGAGTTCAATCATCTCTTCTGTGCCTGTCTTGTGTGATTATTATGAAGTAATATATTTTTTTACATGTCATCATTTAGATAGGGAATGCCTCAATAATTAGACTAGAAACTCCAAGAGAATAAGAACTTCCTAAATTATTCATGGATGTATTCGTAGGACCTACTATATAGGCACTAAGTAAATTTTGACTACAGGGAAGACTACTTGTCTTACTGTATATTCTCAGTTTGGCAGGATGTTTGAAATACCAGAAAACAGCTTCCAGTTACATAATTGATTATTAGTTTCTAATGATCAGATTAGAAATAAAGATTCAATTCAATTAACTTTTATTCTTTTACTTTTGCTTTAGTAATTTCTAAAACCTACATAGAATTCTCAACAATACTGGTTAAAAGGAGTCTCTATAATAAAACCTTTGTTATGTCCTCACAAATTAATTATTCATAACAAAAATAGGACTATACAGTGGAGAAACTGAACAACCACTTAAACCAGTGATAAAGATTAATATCAAACAAATATCGCATGGTTCTGGTTATGATATGCTGAGAAAGACACCACATTCCTTATGTTGTATTCCACTCAAAATATGTAAAACCTTAATCTAATCATTAAGAAACATCAGACAACCCCCAACTGGTTCTTTCTATAAAACACCTGGCCTATCTTCATCAAAATGTGGTTGTCCTAATATCATATGTGTGCACGTATAGGAGGATTAGGAGGAACTTAACAGAGGACCAAGGGGGAGAAGAAGGGCGGAAATGGTGGGGGAAAGGGAGAGAGGCAAACCATGAGAGACTCTTGAATGCTGACAAAAACTGAGGATTGATGGATGTGGGGGGGAGGAGGGATGGGCATGGAGGAGGACACTTGTGGGGATGAGCACTGGGTGTTATGTGTAAACTAATTTGACAATAAACTATTTGTAAAAAAAAAAAAAAGAAAGAAAACAAAATTAAAAAAAATAAAAAATAAAAAATAGAAACCAAAAAAAAAGAAAAATGTGGTTGTCCTGAAAGACAAAGACTGAAGAATGGTTCCAGGTTGAAGGGAAGTAAAGAGATATAACTAAGTGCAGTATGTGGTTCTGGATTGGGTTTTATATTGGAGCAAATAAAAAAGATTCATAAAAGCCATTATCAGGATAACTGACATAACAATATAATATAAATATCATCAGTTATAACAATGTAATATAAATATAATATATAATAATGACTGTAGATGAAGTAAAAGTACAGTTGGCCCTTGAGCAACTCAGGGGTTAGTCTTCCTCAAGGTTCAAAATCCACATATAACTTTTGGCTCCCCCAAAACTTTACTAATAGCATGTTGACCAGAAGAATTACCAATAGTATAAACCACCAACACATATTTTTAGTGTCATCTGTATTATATACTGTATTCATACACTAAAATAAACTAGGGAAAAGAAAATGTTAAAATCATAAGGGAAAATACCTATATAGTACTTCATTATTGAAAAAAGTCATGTATAAGTGGACCTGTGCAGTTGAAACCCATATTGCTCAAGGGTCAGCTATATTGTATCAAATCATGAGTGAGTGTGTGAATCTAGGTAAAGGGATTATGGGGAGATTAACTGATTTGCTGAAGGTAACACAGTAACAGAGCCTTCTGTAAAAATGCTAGTATTTGACATTTATTGAGTAATTAATGTTTTAAGATCAAGAATAACTCATCCTATCAATTCAAGGAGATTTTGTTATCCTTTTCTGACCCCAAAGTGTATGCTGTTTTTATGTTCTTGTTAAGAATTTCCCTTCTTCATGTAGAAAATTGGCAGTCAACAAGGATTTTAAATTGGAGAGTAGTACTAGATTTGTTTGGACCATAATTCTGTTGCTATGTGGAATAATTGAGGGAGACATGGGCAGTAGGGAGGCCATGGCGGTAGTTACTGCAATGGTTCAGAGATGAGGTTTTAGACTAGAGAATTGGTGGTGCATATGGAGAGCAGACACTGTATTTGCTTGATCTTTCTGAGGTATAACCAATTGTTTATGGTGCTAGGTTAGACATTGGGAATAATTGTGTACAAGTAACTTGCATTACTTTGTATTTGTGCATATGATCTTTAGGACTCCAAGTCTTCTGTCTTGAGAGCCTAAATGGTTAGGATGTTGATTAAAATTTGGAAGAGGAAGAGCAGTTTGGTGAGTTCAGTTTTGGTCCTGTTAATTTTGAGATGCCAGGGGAAATTTACATAGTCTGTTTCATGGGCAGTTAGAGAGTTTAGAAGCTCCAGAGACAGGTCTGACCTGGAGATAAAATTTTAGTAATAAATAGAATATATGTTACTTGAGGCACAGGACCTGGACTCAGACCTATATTTAAATCTTGGATCAGACACTGATTATCTGCTTCTCTTTATATAAAATGGGATATCTAACCCAGGATCTTTGTTAAGGATTCAGTGAAAAACTAGAAAGCACTTAGCACACTGAGTCCAGAAAGTGACAAAATCACCATTAGCTCTTATTAGATTACAACACAGACTTATAAACAAACTCCATTATAACAAAAAGCATTTTTTTAAAATGGGATTAATTTAAATGCTATCTGAAATGCATTTGAATGGAAGACTTGTCACGGATGTCAAGGATGGTTTGGTGCCCATGTGGCAGCATGGTGCATGCATTATGTCACCTGGCCAGCAAGACCTAAGTGTGCATTAGTGCAAGGGATGAAAGATGCAAGTCCATGTGAGGGGCTTTCTGGTAGGCGACTTGTCTCCAGGGCAGCAACCCAGGTACAACTTACTCCTTCTTCTTAAAAGAAAGATCTTACGGAAAGCATGATCTTCTTTTTTCATATTATGTTGCTGGCCCAATACTTAGGTGTTAAATTCTATATAGTTGATAATCAGTAGTTTAATATTTGTGCCTCCAAATCAATTTCTCCATGGCTCCTTTTAAATTCTTAGAATTTACTTGTGTTGTAAAATGCCACATCATTACAAAGGCCAGCAAAATTTGGACCAGAGTAAAGCTTCTATAGGAACCATAATTGCTTCTCCTTGGTGTTAGGTTTTCATACTGTGATTTAGTGGGATGTGTTTAAAACAGATGGGAAAACCTTTGAAAAAGTAACAAAATGACCAGAAAAAGAAGTCCATTTAGAAAAGTTGAGGAATCATCAAAATTTATCTACACAGGGCCACTAAATTGGCCCAATTAGTTTAAAGAATAGGTTTGAAAAGTGTATCCTTGTTTTGCTGTTCTTAAAGGAATCATATGGCATTAAAAAAATTCAGCAGCTTTAATTAGCTAGTATCATTCTTGAAATAATGATCCATTGTGAGTGTATACAAACATCATCATCATAATTTTCCCATTCCTATGTGTATGTCCTTTTGAAATGGAACTTTGCTGTTTTTCCTATCAAGAAGGGTAATCTGTGCTGGCCTTTTGATCTACTTTGACTAATAGAATGTAGTAGAAGTGAGCTCATGTAACTTCTGCTTCAAGAGGTCTTATAGTTTCCTGTTTGTATCTGCCTGGCATGCTGTCTAGATATGAAGCAGCCCAGGCTAACCTTGAGAAAGAAAGGATAGAAGTACAGACAATAGTCAACACCAACAACCAGTCAGAAGTGTGCCCAGTTAAAATGCCAGATGACTATATGCATGATCCCAGACAAGACCAGTCTAAATCACTGCTCTATACAATTGAGAGTACATAAAATGATTATTTCTAGAGTGTTTTCTTATGCAGTAATATGTACAGGTATGTATGTGTAGATTTATGGTAGAATTTTCCTTGAAAGATGAGACAATTTTAAACCATAAAGAAGTCTTAGGCTAATCATTAGGACATACTTCCAGACTTTAACGATCAAAATGTTCCTTAAAGCTATAATAATGGGTCATGTAGGTTGCTGCAGTGAACAAGGAAAGGGGAAGAAGACATAATTTTTCTGGGATGATTTGTGTACAGTCATTTTAGAGGTAGGATGATAATTCTAGATGACGTCCAAAGTCTAAGCTCTAGAGCTCTGTGAAATTTCAATTAAATTCTTGTAATTTAGCAACTCCATTTCCACTTCATAAACTTGTACATAGCATTTTAGTACATTTCACAACTGACAGGATCTACTGGCTCATCTTTCACATATAGTGTGATCCAAAATGGCTCTGGTGTAGAGGGGCACGTGGGTGGCTCAGTCATTTGTGTCTGACTCTTGATTTCAGCTCAGGTCATGATCTCATGGTTTGTGTTTGAGCCCCTCATTGGGCTCTGCACTGACCTCCTGGAGCCTGCTTGGGATTCTGTCTCCCTCTCTCTCAGGAATAAACATTTTTTAAAAATGGCTATGGTACAGTGTATGCAATGCAGTATAGGCAATATAGGATAATGGCTAAGGTCATGAATTTCAGAGCCATACAGCTTGGGTTCAAATGCTGCCTCTCAGCTCTGTTTTGCCTCAGTTTCCCTACCTGTAGAATGAAAGGATAACAAAATCTCCTTGAATTGATGAGTTATTCTTGATCTTAAAACATTAATTACTCAATAAATGTCAAATACTAGCATTTTTACAGAAGGCTCTGTTACTGTGTTACCTTCAGCAAATCAGTTAATCTCTCCGGGTTTGTTTTCTCATTTATAAAATAAGGTTTACAAGGTAATTTCCATGGTTTCTTTCCATCTTTAAAATTCTGTAATTCAGTTTTCGATATTTTCCATACACAAACATTACTATCTTGTCTATAATTCTGATTTCTCAAAAGTTGTTTAAAATTTATTCTATTAGCAAGCAGTTTTGAGGACCCTCCAATACCAGGGTTGCCCTCCAGGTTACTCAGGAAGCTAACCGTTTTTTACTCCCGTGTGGTCAGCAAACATTTATAACACATATCTGAAGCAGTGACTTTTCAGGTTTATAGAAACTTAAAGTTGTATAGTCATTTTTTGTGCTAACTGTGCTAATAAAAGTTGGAAAAGGTCCTCCGAAAATGAAAATATTTCACCTTAAATTTTACCAAAGATATCCAATGTTAAAAATTACCTGTAATTCCACTGTGTAATTCCACATTAATTTTTTTCGCTCTGCCTAAGCGTACTGGATACAATTAAATATTACACAAAATGATTTCTATTGGCTGCATAACAAACACCATCACGTGGACATATCATAATTTGTTTTACATGACATATAAGTTGTGGCATTACATTTTAGTTTGACCTTGTGGGATGCTTCTTGACAATGGGACAGAAAAAAATGATCAAACATAATACTCCTGTGACTGGTTAAGTGTGTAAAGTGGATCACTTTTCTTCTTTTTCCTGTCACCCCTCTAACCAAAGCTGCTACAATCTCTCAAGACCTACAAAATTCTCCATTAAGAATTTTTACAGTAACAAGTTTTATCAATTAATGACTGGACGGACCACAGACTTTCCTTTGCATTTTGAAAACAGATTTCAGTCACGAGTTTGCTCTTCCAAAATACACATAGAGCCTACCTACTGCTAAACTGCTCTTTCAGGACCCAGCAAACCGACAATTTAGGCGCGAGGAGCTAACAATACAAATGAGCTTTTTTCTCCCTTAACATTTCCCGGCCGTCGGTGGACACATATTTGCGTGAAGAACGAGAATTCCCTTCTGCGAGATGAGGCGGCAGCTCTCCTGTCCCAAGAGGCGGCCACACGGGTTTGCGGAATTTGACAGACGACCTCGATCTTCGGGGATTTTCCGAGCAGGACGCGGGCGCCGAAGAGGAGGGAAAAGTGCGTACCGCCCACGTGACCCACCTTCGGCTTCAGGTCCCAGAAGCGCAGCGCCGCCGCAGTCAATGTCGACCCTCCACCGCTAGTTTTCCTCCCACGGACTTGATGAAAACCCCCAAGTTCTAAGAGGCACACTTCGAAAATCGCTGGGTTGAAAAAAAAAAAAAGCCACCGACTTTTACCATTTAATAAGAGTGCTGACAACCTTTTCGGAGTCACCACTACTTACAGCTCACCCATTTGCCAATCTCTTCATTCCCGTGCTTTTCCAACCCTCCCTCTTTGGGTTCCACTCAAAGGAGAAAAGCGAGAGCAACAGTTTGGTCGCCGATCAGCCCGTCCGTCTCCAGGGCACAAACGGCCCAGGGCTTCGGCTCTCTGTCGGCCCGCGGGAGGACGCGCGTACGAGGGGGCCGGCCCGAGACCCCGGACGCGGCCCGAAAGCCACCGGCCAAGGTTCCCTCCCCTAGCCCGGCCGCGGCGCGTTGCCTCCCCACAGGCCCGGGCGCCCGGCCGGGCGCATGCGCGCGGCGCTCCCGGGCGTGCCGGCCACACTCCCCCCACCCACTCGGAGAGCTTGTCACTTCCTGCCCTCGCCCCATCTCCGTCCGGGGTCAGTCAGTCGCTCCCTGTCGCTGCGGGAGAGTCTCTGCTTCCCCCTTCCTACCCGCTCCGCGGCTGTAGCTCAGGCTCTTCGAGGAGGGGGGAGACGGAGAGAGACAGAGAGACTGACTTAATAAAGTTTCCTGAAACAACAACTACTACCAAAAAAAGGCCCAAGGTGGGGGGAACCCCCATTCTTCCCCGCCCCTCTCCAAAAGCCTGAGGGACCGTTGCAGGTGGAGCGGCGCTGGGGGGAGCCGGGCTCCGGCGGCAGCCGTTGCCCCGGCGAGGGGCGCCCAGGTCCTGCCCGCTGTGGTTCCGGCTCCTTCGGTGGCGGCGGCGGCTTCTGCGGGGCGGTTCCTCCTGTCAACTGCCTGCGCCCGCGCGCCACCCGCCCGCCCAGCTCCAAAGCGCGGAGGGACGCCGTGAGCCGCCGCCGCCGTCGTCGTCGTCGCCTCGGGCCGCGGAGGGACGTGGTGAGCAGTGGCGCTTCCGCGTCAGCGCCGGCGGGGACTCTTTGGGAGCGCGTCGGGCCCGAATCCCGGTTCCCTTCGCGTGGTCCGCCGAGGCTGCGCCAGGTGGGGCCCGAAGCCGCCTCCCACGCCAGGCTGTCCCCGCGGCTGCCCGGCCTGCCTTCCTTCCTTCCGCCTGCCCGCCGGCCCGCCCTAGGAGTTAAGTAAGTTGGGCGCACTTGGTTACGGGGACGGGGGCTCCTCCGGAGAGACCCCAACGCACGTGCGTGGCGGGGGGGCGCGGCGTGGGTCGGCCCCCAGCGGGAGCCGCACCTCGGCTGCCCCTGTCGCCGCGCCCGCCGCCCCGCGGGCCCCGGCGCTGGCCGTGCCCGCCGCGCTCCGCGCCTCCGTCTCCGCGCGCGCCCGCCCGGGCCGGCGAGGCCGCTGCCGCCCGCGCAGCCGGCCAGGCCCTCGCCTTGCGCTGCGCGCCCCAGGCTGCGTTTCCGGGTAGGGCGATGAACCTGTGCGGGAGTTTGGGCCGGAGAAACCTTCGTGCGTGTTTCTTTTTCAGTTCTGGAGGAAGGTGCGGGCGCATGGAGGGAAAGCGGAACGCGGGTAGGGGGAACGTATCTGGAAAATAGAGCCAGAGCCTCCCCAGGAAGTTCAGGGTGAGTGACGGGTTTGTGCTTCTTTTAACAGCCGAGCCGCAATGAAGAGCTTCTTACAGTGAAAGGAAAGTAGGTCTCGCCCACTGAAAATGCCTTTAAGGGACAAATACTGTCAGACTGACCACCATCATCACGGATGCTGTGAACCAGGTATACTCCTTTCTTCTCCAGTTACTTTGCCCTCCGTCAGGGTCAACTTTGCCTTGTGTTTCTTTCCAGTTTTCTTGTTCACCTGCCCAAGAAGTCATTTCTAAGGAAGCAGGCTATAATTTTCCCCAGCATAAAACTAGTTATGAAGCTAAAAGCTTGTACAAACAAGAGGTCTCCCCTGCTTGATCCCTTAAAAAAAGTGCTGCAAGTGTCACCTTAAATCTTTTCCACTAGGTCAATCACTCAGTCCCTTTTCCTTCTTTCATGGCAGCCCGCAGTTAGTAATATACCCCCTTGCCCCCTGAGTGTTTAAAACTGAAGAGAAAGGAGAAAATAGGTAGTAGAATGCTAGCATTTGTCTTTGTGAAAGTGGAGTCTTTTAAACTTTTGAAAGTTAAACGTTTCTCATGCGTTTTTATCAGGGAATAGCGGTTAGAACCAAAAAATGAGTTCAGTTTGGGCTAAAACGATTGTTAAACTCAACTTGTTGGAAGAATCAGCTTTTTGCTAACTGCAAACTTTTAAATTTTTCTTGGACAGAATACAGTGTATGGCAAAAAACAAAAAAACAAAAAAACAACAAAAAAAAACCCAACCCCTGATTATTTAAGTAGAATATATAAGTGTTTTTACCTAAGGATCCATAAGGATAGTTTATTCATTGGAACTGTTTTTAAGTTGGATTTATGTAATGAAAAAGTTCCTTTTTTGAGTCTCATGAAGAATTTTAGAAAACTTTGATAAATGTGGCATATAAACTTGAGTTTTTCTAGTTATTAGAAGTTTGATGTGTTTTGTCAGAAACATTTAGAGGTACAACTTACAAGTGAATCATTGAATACATATGTGAGTAGGCCAAACAGAGGCTATTTATTCTATTCTAGTTTAAAGGCAGGTGTTTATCATTATTATTGACCTAAAAGTTGTTAGGACTTTTTATGCGTTTGCTTGTTTTCTGTTGGAGTATTTTGACTGCTCCAGTGTACTTGGTCTTATCACAATAGGGTTCATTTCAAGTAGTGAACTTTTTTTGACTAATGGGGAAAAAGAATGGTAGTGGTAAAAGGGGAAGAAATCGCATTTTCAGAAAGCGTTTGTACACATGAGAATTAAAATTTTACTGTGACCCCATCTCCCCCACTGGCTTGTTGGAAATCAGTAATAACTTAACTTCTTCTAAGAAGATAGTCCCAGGATGGGACCTTGTTTCTGTTCTGCTGTTCCTGACTTACCTAATTTTCAGCACCCCTTCACACTGCATGTTTTGTGTGTCATTTATGTTTTACTAACTATTGGAGTTTGCTAGTTTTGAAGTAGAAGGCTGTGAATGCCTTTTAAAATTGTGTTCTACTGACCTTTTTATTCCAGTTTTGCTTTGTTCTGAAAACATTTCAAGTCATTTAAGTTGAATGAATTAAGGAAATCATTTTATTAAAGCTTCTTACTTAGGAACAAGTTTATGTGTTCATTTTATTTCTTTATTTCTTTGCCAAGTTAGTGAGCACCTGTTAGGTGCTAGGCACTGTCCATGGCAATGAGGATGTAAGTGGTGAACAGAACAGATAAGGTCATTCACTTATAGGACTTTTGACTGGGAAGAAATGGATATAAAGTAAATAAGATAATTTGTGACTATACCTTATTTAGTGTATTCTGATAATTAAGTTTCCTAGAGACTTCAGTGTCTTTTTAAAGATGTTTTTCACAGTTGAACTTTTTAATGTGTGTTGGAACTTCTTTGTTTTCTTCTCCTTCATTAACAAATCATCCAAGTTGCATTAATTTTGAAAATTAAACTTTCTTTTGTGAGAAACTTTTTCAACGTAGTTTACTTTTCAGACTACCAGGTCAAAAGTAGTTAGTGTTTCTTTGCTTTCTTAGAATTAAACACTTTCATAAGACTACTTTGGTTGAAAGCTAGAAGTTTGTTAACCTATAGAGTTGTTAATTGTCATTATTTCAAAGGAAGTTATGTGCTGAGTGGGAGGGTATTTCCAGTATAAAGAGGAATACGTTATGATGTGATAGTTTTTGAAAGATGATGCCTTCAGATGGAGGGAAGAAGGTAACATGGTGTTTGAGAAATTATTTTAATGGCCAGTCACCAGAGATCTATCCTCTTGAATTATGAATAGTGGGCAGGTCCCTGGATGAGAGCAGTGTGTTCCTGAGGAGGCCTTGATAGGATGGGTCAATTTGTAGTGGAGGGTGGTGTTACAAACCTGTCAGTGTATGTGAAGTACTTTTTTAGTTTTAAAAATGTTCCTTACAGAAATTTTCAAACATTCAGAAGTAGAGAGAAAGGTGTAAGGAACCTGGTATAATCATCACATACTCCATCAGTTATTAATACATGGACGATATCTTTTCGTCTACATTCTCCCTTCTCCACAGTTCTCCACCCTCCAACTGCTTCCCCTTCGTCTATTATTTGTAAGTAAATGCCAGATGAAAGATCTTTTAAGGCACTTGTTTTAAGCGAGGAGAGACTGTTACAAATGTAGGTATTTGATTCTGGGAAGTGTGTTCTTAGAAGGATGTAAAGACAGATGTTAACTTCTGAGTGTTTTGGTACTTTGGAGGGAGATGGTGGATTTTTTTCCTAATGGTCATGTAAATAGATGTTGGGAGGGAAGATAGGATATATGAAAGGAAACTTGTATAAAATACTAGTATAAATTTTTTTAGGATTGAGAGTTTATTTTCAAATGAAGGTTTTGTTTTGTTTTGTTTTACAATGGGAACGACACAGATCTGTATATTAAGTGGATGTATCTGTGGATAACTAAGCTAACCCTGGGGTTCTTTTGAATGATGTCTCAGGATGTTGATGTGTCTGGTGGTAGCAGTGTTCTGAAGGTGATTAGGTAACACAATTTCGCTTTGGCTTTGAAATCAGATGTTGTCATGTGGAAGTGGAAGCTGACGTATTATAGAAAGTTTTCTGGAGCATTTTTAAATGAGGAAAGGGGACTCTCAGGACCAGTTACCATTTTTTCCTCTTATCCCATCCTTATTCATCACTATTTTTTTAATTCTCCCTTTCTAGAATTCTTGCCTCTTAGAGAGCCAAACCTTTGACCCTTTTGGTTCTTTATAATTACAAAATTTCTATCCTTTTCTTGGTAGAAATTAATATCTTTTGGTAAATGTTTGTCAGATGTTATAATGTACAAATAGTGAAAAGAAATCCATCTAATCTCAATAAATGGTGTCATCACTTTATTTACAAGATTCTGCTATTGTATTTTTAAGGGGTTGAATTCTACTTCTCTTAGATTTTGGAAACAATTTTTCAGTTTTTTTTTTGTGTCAGAAAGCAGTTGATTTGTACATGATGATGTTGGTGGTGGTGGTGGTGATAGAGTATTTATTGAGCACTTACTATATCATAGGCTCTGTTTTAACTAGTTAACCCTTGCATTAGCACATTTAACTCTCATGCAACCCTAAGATTTGGATACTTTTATTATCCCCATTTTAGAGATTGAGAATGAGATCAGAGAGTTTAATTTGCCTTATTTATGTCTAATAAATGTCAGAAAAAAAAAATTTTGGTGTAGTAAGTCCAGGTCTGGAGTCTTTATATTCTTAATTGCTGCAGGTAGTACCAATGTCAGATGTCTCAGAATGAATTGTAGGTGTGTGCATGTTATTCACTTAAAGTACTCCTAAAGTATCTCTTAAAATCGGGAAAGTTGTACATGATAAAATGACTTGGTGAGACATAGTTTCTCTCGTTTGGTGAACACTGAGTACAAGACTTGAATCCTTAAAGAGACTCTAAGGCTGTGTCTATATACAGAGCACAGCAAGCATTAGCCTCCTTATCAGAAAGCTAACTGCTGTCCAAGACCAGGTCCTGAAGCAGTAGCAGCACACATCCCTCCTTATTTCCCCACAGACTGGACAGAAAACTGGCTGGTTTTTCTGTACCACAGTCATGACTTTATTTGGTATCTGCTGGGAAAACTCAGTCTTCCTTTTCAGTTACTTTTTATCATAATCTAATTTATTATGTAATTACACTGTGAACCTGAGAATTTTGGAAAAGAGGCCTTTGTATATGAAAATAAAAAATTTTATTTTTAAGGTGGAAATATTATTTTTCCTTCTTATGGAAATGTGTCTTTTTCTAACATGCCCTGCTCTGAAGCACTCACTAGTGAAGTATGAGGCAGAAAGTGAAAATTACCTCTGTAAAACCCACCCAGACAGAACCCTTGTTTTGTTGGTATCCCACCAGACTTTCTGTGTTTATATTAGTGTCTGTACATACACACATGTACATTAAATTTCTCTCTGTATCTGTTTAAATATACATTAATATGATAGAGATCATATTCCATAAGCTGTTTTTATTGCTAAATCTATTACTGACATTCTTTGTTGTTAGTATATGTAGATCTAGCTCTTGCGTTCTAATAGCCCTGAAGGATTCCGTTGTAGGGATATTTCATGGTTTATTTAGTCTGATTCCTGTTGAGAGACTTTTAAGTTGCTTGAATTTTTTCTGAATTATTTACAGTGCTACAGAGTACTGCAGTGAACATTCTTGAACATCTGTCATTGTGCACTTCACTAGTTCTTTCCTAGGAAGTGGTTTTTGAGTTTTGCTCTCATAACTGCCCATAGAGCTATGCTAGATTGTCCAGAGGGTTTTGTAATGGTTTATGAGATGTGGCTAGGCCATCATTGCCCTAGAATTTTGGTTAAATACAGTAGTTCCTCTTCAAGGGGAATAAAAAGGCAGACATGACAGATAATATGCTAAATAATACCAAAATACTAAGTCTTTGCATTTGAAGCCTTACATAGCTTTAATTTAGCCTTGAATTGAGGATAATTTTAGTTATTTTTTTCCCGTTATTTCATTTTACCTTACAAAGATGATGGTGAAATATATACAAATAAGTGTGATTATCATTAACATGATTGTAGCAAACCGTTGTTTAACAGTAAATGATTTAAATAACCCTTTTTTTGTGGGGATTGGGGTGGGTGTTTGTCTTCCATGTAGTTTATATCCTGGAACCTGGAGATGCTCCTTTGTTACAGCAACCACTACAGACATCCAAATCTGGTATTCAACAAATAATTGAGTGCTTTCGATCAGGTATGAATGTTTTAGGATGTATTTTTCAATCTTCACATAGTAGTTAAAAAGTACCTAGAAATCCTCAGAATTAATTTTTTAAAAATATTAAAATGTATGCATTGGTTTTATAGAATACTTTTAATTGCCATACTTTTAAAAAGTGGATCAATAAATATTGACTTGATCTAGATTCTTTTTCAGTACTGTATATTATATATTAATATAGAAATAAACTTATTTAGTATGGTTTAAAGAAATATATGTGGTTTCTTTGTTGATAATGATTTATTGTTATTTTTTGGCATATTCTTTATAAACTCTCAAAGGGCGGTAGTGAATTATATTGGGTCTTTAAACCCATTGACAGAGTAGATTATTTATTCACAATGTTGGAGATGTCACATATTTTAGATTAATGTATCATCCTTTTATGTGACTCACCTTCTTCTGCCTAACCCTGGAATTTCAGTATCTTTAATGGAGTAGAAGATAGGAAAAATGCTTATTCCAGCCCTAGTTAGTATCTTCGGCTGCATGTGTTTAGCTTTTCTTTCCAGTAGATTATTATAGTAATTGTGTGTATAATAAGGGTACTTGTGCAGGTGCAATCCAGTGCTTTAAAATGGTTGTTGCTTACTACATATACATGATTGAGAACTGTCAGAACTGTGTTATCAGTAAGATCTTAGGGTGCTGTGATTCTTATAATCCATTTGTCCACCATTTGTAGATTTGGCTTCTTTGACATCACAGATTATTGAGTTAGATATAAAATAAACACACATGATTGATGGGATACCTAACTGATGGAAACTTAAAGAATTAGAATATCTTTTGTTATTATTCTCAAGCTTACTATTTTGATGAAAAATTTCAGAGATTCAAAGGAAGAGATGATTTATATGTAACCACTTGTTTTATGTTGATAAATTCTTTGAGGTCCTTGTTTTTAAATCACTGTAAAGAGGAATGGCATATATTTGCTTTATTTTAGGATCTAAGAAATAATTTTTTCCTTAATCTAAAATAAAAAGGTTTTCTGATTTTACAATATGTATTTCTTGGATTTTTCATCTCTAGTCCTCATGGCATTGCTTTTATGTATATTTAGTTAAGTACTGAGTGTATACCAATGCCTTGCTTATGTTGGTAGACCTATTTTAGGGTGGGTTTTTTTTTTGTTTTTTGTTTACTTTTGATAGTTGCCCTTCATTAACAGATGTAACTGATAGGTCAGATTTCCCTATAGTGAAGACAACTAAAATTTTACTTATTAAGGACAGTATTTATAATATACTTCTGGCATAACAGAAGAGTGGTTAGTTTCTATTTGTAGTAAGAGTTTTTATTAGCTACTTTTAGTGGAGAAATAATTCTTTTTGCACTTTTTCCTGGAAACGAAGATAATAGTTTTTCACATTTAGTTATATTCTTTGCTATAGGTTTTTAAAATCCAAAATTTACAGAGAAAGACAAATACCATATGATTTCACTAATATGTGGAATTTAAGTAACAAAACAGATGAAAATAAGGTCGGGGGTGGGGAAGAGGAGAGAGGGAAACAAACCACAAAAGATTCTTAAGGATAGAGAACAAACTGAGGGTTAATGGAGGGAGCTGGGTGGGAGGTTGGCTAGATGGGTGATGGTTACTAAGGAGGGCACTTATGATGAGCGCTGGGTATTATATTCAAGTGATGAATCATTGAATTCTACTTCTGAAACCAATATTGCACTCTATGTTAGCTAAATAAATTTAAATAATATTTAAAAATCCTACTACAATTTATTATAGTGTTCTTATTTGATTAAGTTAGAATTGGTTCATTCATAAATGCTTTGTCTTGTAAAATATCCCTTTCCAAGAAGATCCTGGTCTCAAAAATCTGTGTTTAACTGTGGAGGATGAATATTTAAAAAATGAAATTGTTTTCTTTTTGCACTGTGGTCATGTAGGTTTTCTGTGTTTGCTGTTTCTTTACAATCAAAGCTAAAGAAAAGGGTCTGTGAAATGGGTAAAATGTTCTTTTTAAAATGTCCCCAGCAGATTTGCCTTCTATGTTTCATTTAGGCAAATTTTGAAAATACTATGAATTTAATAATTCTAAGTACCCAGTAATTTAAATTAGAAGTGATTTAGAAATATGCTTCACAATACAAAGAAACTAACTTTGTATTTTAAAAAAAGGGATTCTTTTACTTCATTAATGTGTCTCAGTACTAAGCAATTTTAATTTTCTCAAGATTATAATCTCTCACATATGTATTTAATCTAAAGTCTACAAAGATAACTTTTTAGCACTGAAGTATCCAAATCCTGGTTCACTGAAACTTGGGGTAGATAGAATGGAAGTTTGGGCCACATGACTTAGGGACAAAGATCCATTCTCACCCTGTTAAGTTCCTCCTGGTCCAATTCTACTCCCAACCATGCTTTCAGTGACTCATTTCTTTCTAGGTTCTCTGCTCTACAGCTGGGTCACACACATTGCATTTAAAAAACTATCTGAAGTCCATGCTTTTGCTCTTGTTAACCTATAGAAGCTAAGTCAGGTTGGGTATTGCTGATGTGGTAGGGTATCTAGCTTCATCTTTAAGCTCAGATAGTTGTCTTCAGCTATTGTATCATCTCTAAGTGATGCGTCTTCTCCAGCCTACACTGGGCTGTCTATGACCTGGTATGAATTCCTACCCAAGCTGGAAGTTCATAAAAGGCTGAAGAAGTTCTCTCATTTTTCAAGCCCATAGCCCCCTGTGTGCTGTACTGACTGCTTCACCAGTTTTGACTTGTTCTCTTTGCCTCACACTTAAGTTTTTGCTTTGGACTGTTTTGCTGGCTTTAAGTTATCCTTCTTGACCTCTAATATCTCTTTATTTTTGGCTCCTTTACTTGTAAATTAATTTGAATAGATTTTTTTCTTTTTGGAATTAAGTAATATTCCTATAGGAATAAATAATGTTACTGGATTAAGTCATAAATGCCTGTGGTTTAAAAAAATAATAAGGAAGTAGGAATATAAAAAATATAAAAATTAGTCTCTTGGCTCAGGCAACCACTGCTACATGGTTTGTGGGTCTTCTTTCAAGACTGTCTACATATAGCCCTCATTTTTCCCCCAATATGAATAGTAGCTGACTTTGTGCCCTGTTGTGTATATTTGCTTTATTAACAGTACATTTCAGTGTTGTTTGACATCTGTCCATAGATAGATGCCTTATTTTTTTAGGCTGTCTATTTTGCTACAACTTACAGATTTTCCATTCTGCAATCCCTGATGGTTGGGTGATTTTGAGACATGCTGTTTGCTCTGAATCCTTGGCTTCTGGTACTGCCTTGACTGGACCCTGCCTTTTGCTTGAGTGCTGCCTTAGCTGTGTTAGTTCTTCTAGGATCACATCTTTGAATTGACATCTTCAAATTTCCTCCTTTTTATTAACACTTTTAGCTTCCTTCCTTCCTTCCTGATCTCTCCCCCCAGTGAAGCAGAATTTTAGGTAACAGCAACAACATAAAGGTGTACTTACATGAGACATTTATTAAAATTGATTTAATTGAGCTTAATATTCTTTTTTTAGTCTCTTAGCCTTCTGCTAGAGGAACTATTGACTATCCTAAGGGTAGAAATAGACAAATGAGAAGAAAAGAGAATGATAATTATTTGGTTTGGTATTCAAAACTGGTCATTAATATGAAGTTGGTATCTTTTTTTGAATACTTGTAATATTATTGAGATATATAATATCATAGAAAAAAGATTCTGCTTGTAGAATACCCTACTGTGCAAGGAAGGGCATCTTTTCTCACTCTTAGGGAGGAGTAAATTGTAGTGGAAAATGAGAATTAGCTTTGTGTGATATTTGCTATTGTCATTATCATTTTAAATTGAGATTTGGTCATTTAACTTCTTAGAAGAGTTTGTTTTGTTTTTGTACTATTTAAAGCAACATTACTTACATTTAGTGTAAGCTGTGACTGGATGGGGATGCCTCTGACCTGACTTTGCAAACAAAAACTTAGGTTGGAAGTGTGATTTGTCAGAGGTACATTAAAAGAATGCCATACGATATGGATTTTGTTTTTGTTTTTTTTGGTTGTTACATAACAATTGTAGGAAATTTAAAATTGGACTAGGTATTTTTTGGATGAATAAGAAAGTTGTAGATTTAATTGATTTGTCATTCTTAACCTTCTTCAAAGCATGTCATCTGGGACTGTGTTCTGAGACGAGCACCATTTATGTTACTTTGGGAATTTCTTAAAGGCACAGACCAGATCCTTTTGTGTTTCCAGTGAATAGCATTGTGACCTCATATTTAATAGGTGTTCAGTAAATGTTTGCTAAACTAAAAGATTCACCAAGTAGGTACTAGAATAATTTTATTCTATTTATGAATTTACTATAGTGTGGCAATGTTCCATAATTAAGCTAGTAATTTTTTTTTTTTTACGAGCTCTTGTAGGTGATTGTTTTAAGATAATTTAAATTTTCTTAAGTTCTCCCTGTTACCTTCAAGAACTTTTGTTAAAGGAAGATCAGCTAGAAATTTTCTTTGTATTGGCCTTGGAAATTAGTTTTGTCACAAATTACGGATTTGCTTGCAATGTTGAGATGATACTGTGTTTAAACAGTCATGCTAAAAGTGATTGAGTTCATGTGTGAATCATTAATAAAGCCACAAATATACCATTTAAAAATCATTATTGCTACAATTTAGGGACACCTGGTGGCTCAGTTGGTTAAGTGTCCAGCCCTTGATTTTGGCTCAGCTTATGATCGAATGGCTTGTGCCTCGCGTTGAGCTCTGTGCTGACAGCACCCATCCTGCTTGGGATTCTCTCAGTCCCTCTCTCTGCTCCTCCTCCATGTGGTCATTTGCACATGTGCTATCTCTCTCACAAAATAAATACATAAACATTTAAAAAATTCATTATTGCTACAATTTAAAATGATCGTTGACTAACATTCATATATTAAGAGGAAAAAATGAAAGCTTATCTTTGTCTGGCATAGAAGAGTTAGAATTAATATCACATCAGGTAAAATGACTGCAGTCCACCCTACTGTAAAACTGAATACTGATTCCTTTTGAAAAAAATCTTGTGAACATTTTTCTCCGTACATGGAATGCTTTTGACATTAAGGAATAGCACATGACTAAATCCTTAATGAGGTTTTAAGTAATTTTTATGAGCATCTGTTATGAGAATCGGAAATATTCACTAATTAGCTAATTTCTAGGTATCAAAAATCTGCCCTTTGGAGGGCTGGTTTTTTGGAAAGATACTGATTAATGATCTGTGTAAGCAGTAAATAGTGAATTCTAAGCATTAAAACCTGAGGCAAGAAAAAGTTATTATATAGGAAAAGGAATAATTAGGAATAAAGTAGCATGGCTCTTGCTGGATCAAGAGTTGTGGAAGAACTTTATGTTGCTGTGTAGATGACCATGTCTGTTATTGTTGTCTCAGGTGGTAGAAAGTTTTAGCTGTTGATGGAGGCAGAGTGGATTGGCTGTGCCTCATTGTTAGTGAGCAAAGCAATCAAAAAATAGTAGCTGATTAGACCGTTATGACCAAAGTCATTGTGACTGCATGGGAAAAACAACAAAACCTTAAATGGGAACTACTAACTTAGGGAAGAACTTCTATTGTTTGAATTTATGGAATAGATGACATCTTATTTTTCTCATTTGTAACATGTGTAAGTTGAATTAGAAAATCTTGGAGGTCTAGGGGTGCCTGGGTGGCTTCAGTCTGTTGAATATCTGACTTCGGCTCAGGTCATGCTCTTATGTTCATGGGTTTGAGCCTTGGGTAGGGCTCTGTAGACAGCTCAGAGCCTGAAGACTGCTTTGGATTCTTTCTCCCTCTTTCTGCTCATGCTTCTTTCTTTCAAAAAATAAACCATTAAAAAAAGTCTTTGAGGTCTCTTTTTTGACTTCCCTATCAACTTGACGTAGACTAAAAGAAAGTTTAATTTATAGAGAAGATTTTCTTAAACATAGATTTTTCTAGTATGTCATTTGACAGACAAAAATCAGGCATGGACCTGAGGGCTGGGAATATAGTGGGAAGAATATAGATATCTTCTCTGTCCGCTTTAAGCTTCCAGTTTAATGGAAGTACAGAAAAATAGTTACAAGATAGTGGGATATTATAGTATAGATGTATAGCATGCTATGGGAGTAGGGGTGAAGAATTCTTAACAAAAAACAGAAGGGATCAGAAGGCCTCCTGGAGGAAGCAACATCTAACCTAGAGTTTGAAGGATTGTTGGAATTGAGCTAGCCAGGGAAATGGGAGATTGTTATAGTCAGAGAGAAAAACATAGGTGAAGATCTGAAAAGTGAGAGAGAATTTGGTGAACCTGTGGCTCTGAAAGGAATTTGATGTACCTGGATCAACACAACATGCTTGTGTCTGTGCATGTGTTTGTGGATGTGTGTGTGTGCTTGTGGGTGGGGTGGGGTGGAGTGTGGGGAGCATTTGTGAATGAGTATTAAGATTGATTAGTTCAGGTTAGAGCTAGAGACTTGTTTTAGGGGGATGTTTATTGGGAACAGATAGACACTCTACTGAATATAACTAGCTCTCTAACTAGGACTAAACAAGAATCTATCTATCTATATATATAGATATAGATTTTTTTTTTGGTTGACTGAGAGAACCTGATAGACAAAGTGAGAGCTCTGATTTAAGGATGCAGTCTTCTATTTTTAGCAGTAACTTTTTTATGTATAACCTCATACTTTCTTTTTAAATCTTCAACTGAATTCTTACTTTAAACCTAGTTCAGTTTATTTTTGCATTGCTCTTCAATCTTTTTTGATGATCTTTAAAGGCAGAATTGAATCTTTAGTATGCGTCTAGCAGGTAATTTAATTTAGAATTAAAGCATGCAAAAACTTTCTATGTTTTCTTTTTACTGTTACTATACTTAACTGTATTTCTTGGGAATTATAGATCAAGTAGAGACGTTTGTCTAAAATATTTTTATCATCAGTCTACCTCTCATAGTTTGTCACTTAGGAGATTAACTATGAACTAAATATGTTAACAGTCTATTCTCAATATATTTTGTAATGTGAAGTGGACTAAAGTATGTGTGTGAATTTACTTTATATAAAGAATATACTCAAACTGTCCTCTGAGTCTTTTTAAATTTGTGTTTTCTGTTTTGCAGTAATATGGTTTAGCACAGTAAACATTGATTTGGATTTGAGAAATGGTGAAAATGATTTCATTATATATATTTTTTCCCAGTAGAAACCCAGATGTGTAATTTTATTTTACTGGGATGTATGTTCATATTTTCTTTCATGATCTCTAACATAGGCTTGGTTTGGTTTGTTCATTTTACAAGATGGATAGTAAAGTGTATTTGCTCTTTAGTAATACCAGAGCTTAACAGAGTGTCAAGTGCTTGCTGAGTGATGGAACACTTTGCACCTAGATAGTCTTAAAGCCTTTTTTTTTCAGGACACTTTTGTTTTTCCTCTTTTGTTTAAGTCAGTATCATTATCATCTTTTTTATTTGACGAAATTAAAGGCTAATTAATTAGTAAAGCACTGCAGATCAATTTTGTCAATTTACCTGTGGCAAAACCCTGTAGGAAATAACGACAAAAGATCTTCTGTTTGTGTTTTATTCCTGGTGGATGTTTTTACTTTAAAGATTAGATGCTTGTTGCCATTTATTTTGTTTCTTGCCTTTTGATCTTCTGTCATAATACTTAGATTCCCTAGATCAGTGGCATTTCTTCAACTAATCTTTATTGAGCATTGTTAGAACTGAACACTTTGTAGTTGTAAATAAGACTGGTTTGGTTTTGGCTGCTTTGGAATTTATAATCTAGTGGGGAAGACAGGCTTTAAATTAGTTTAAAGTGTAAAACTATCAGTATTTAATTAATTGCACTTGAAGTGAGTTTGTGAGGGAGAAAGGCTTTGAATAAATTTATAGTGGTATCAAGAGGCCTAAGCAAAATTCACATTATGGACAAGGATTCTGTACTCTCACACTCAATGGCCAGAATTCCCTTTTGGCCTAGAACCTTAAGTAATTTGAGCTGAGTTTAAAAAGAAAAGTCACAGAATCTTGTGACACAGTTTTGACTTTCTTTAAAGAATCAGGGAAAAATGTATTAACAGAATTCCATCTTCATTTCACTGCCGAAGAGAGCTATAGGAATCAGCCAGATACTTTGGCAGTGAGTAGCGGATAGGGGAGGAGGGGCATGGTTAATTCTTCTTTCCCATTCCATATCTATTGAATCAGTCTCTGGAGGTGGGTCATGTACATCTTTATTCCCAGGTCGTTGTGATGATCAACAAGATATGGGAACCACTGTTGGGATATCCTAAGAATTGATTGACTGCTGAATTAGAAAAAAGAATATCAGTTTTAGCTGTGAAAATATTCAAGTGATGATAGGATTTTGCTTATAATTTACTTTATAACTTAGTTCTGAATACACTATGGTAAAAATTGGCAGTGTCTGTATTTTGTTTTCAAAAAGTAATTGCACTTTGGATTGTCAACAGTGGTTACCCCGTTTAAAGTTAAGTTACCTTTTGTGTTTTCTTTTTTTCCCCTCAGGAACTAAACAGCTTAAGCATATTTTATTAAAAGATGTGGACACTATTTTTGAATGTAAATTATGCCGCAGTCTCTTCAGAGGATTACCAAATTTAATTACCCATAAAAAATTCTACTGCCCACCAAGTCTCCAGATGGATGATAGTAAGTTTTATTCATATATCTAGTTTTGCATTTTATAGTTAAGTATTCGTATACTGCAGCTCTATGTTTGTATTAAGATGGTATTGGTAATTTAATGATGGAGGATAAAGTTAAATACTTGATTTAATGTTATATTCATTTTCTTAGATCGGTACTCTCATATGAGTGCTTTTTACTGGGTTTTTCTAAAGATATAGGAGATTAGATTTATGAGTCTATTTGTATTAAAATACTGGATATTGTTTTTGAATGTTTACATAGAGCAGATAGTTTATGTTCAGTATTTTTCTAAGTTAAAATATGAGTGCTTGAAGGGGCTATTGGTATTTTTCATTTTCACTTGTTTAACAACTTGTTACATATGACTGTTAATTTACTAAGATTACCTTTAAGTAAGTGAGAAGGCTAGAAATAGAGTAAAGAATGAGTAAATGAGTTGATTTCTTGGGGATGGTGAAGAGCATTAAAAAATATCAATCTTTCCATTTTTTTCGGGGTCTTGGTTTGAAGATCAGTTTTGTTCTCAGCGAAATTTATAGATCAGTCATTTTATCAGAAATAAGATTATGTTATAGGCTGACTGGAGATCTGAAATAGCTTTATGTGATGGAGGCAGGTTGAGGCTAATAATGTCTTTGTGGAACCAATGTTGGATTAAGTATATTGACCCTGTATGATCAAGTAAGTGGTGTGTGTAATAGTATTATTTTCTTTAAAGAACTGGTACAAATTCCTTAAAATATTTTAATAAGTAATAGGTTACTTTAATTATGTCTTGTTCAGGAGTTTTACTCTTTATGGATTTATAAATTTATAGAACTTGTCAGTTTAAAACTATAGTTGTGTTACAGATTTTTCATACTTTTCAATTTTAACTTTTTTTGGGGGATGGAAATGAAGTGAAAACTCCAAATATTAAAAGTACCACTTTAATTACTAGCATGAAGCTGATATAAAGTTTATTATAGGACATAGTTGAAACAAAAATTTCATACTTGGAAATTTTTCTTACCACTGTTAGATCTTGCTATACTTGTTTTTAGTCATTGAGATACAAATGAAAAGACAGTCTATAGGGATAAGTTTTAAACCTGATCTTTTAGGGGCGCCTGGGTGGCTTAGTCGGTTAAGCGTCCGACTTTCGCTTAGGTCATGACCTCGCAGTTCGTGGGTTCGAGCCCCGCCTCGGGCTCTGTGCTCACTGCCAGCTCAGAGCCTGGAGCCTGTTTCAGTCTGTGACTCCCTCTCTCTCTGATCCACCCCTGCTCATGCTGTCTCTCTCTCTCTCCTAGAAATAAATAAAAACATTTAAAAAAACAAAAAATCTGATCTTTTAATAACTGAAGTTCTAGTAGAAAATTAGTTATTTTTCTGATAGTTACTCTTTGCAATTTTTTAGTGTAGACTTTTAGATAAATAGATAAATGGATTTGTTGGATTATTGTTTAGTTCTCTTGGCAGTACTCATTCTAGAAACACTTCTGAGAAAGTGTTATCCTTCTTATAGACACTCCTTTATCCATTTTAATTAGGAAGATCACTAGAAGAGCAATAATGAATTATTTCTTATTTCTAAATAGATAATCAGATTTGATGCTATGTTTGTAGCCAGATTTTAGAGTTGGATGTGGAAACATAACTAGTGATAGATAACTCTGTTAGAATAGGAATATTTGGTTGCCTATAGGGGATGTATTTATTGTACACGTAAATAAACTAGCCCTGTTTTTTAAATAAAAATCTATAGTTTTAAATCACTTGCTTTAATGGTATTGTGTCATGTTAAGAAAACATGCAATAGGACTGAGTTTAGCACTTTTATACGTCTCATTTGTATTTATATCCTACAGATTTTTCAATTCCGTAAGATGTTTAAGTGTCCCTATACAAGTAAACTAGATTATTTATTATAGATTAAGTTAATAGGTATGCTGTTATGTTTTCTAAAAAACATATTATATACAATAAAAGTACATTCTTTATGATATTTTATCCATCTTCAGTTATGAGAACTTTGATTTGCCTTTGCTAGCCTAAAAGTTCTAGGCTAAAAATTTGAAACACTGTTTTTATTGTTTAGGACACTTGTGTGCTTATGTATTTTGTATTAAGGGCGCTTAGAAGTGGAAATAGCTATTCAGATTACATTTATTCCTTAACATTTGTGTACCATGATGAGATTTTAAGTTAATTTTAGTTTAATACTAATTTTATCTTCATAAGATACAGAAAAGTAGATAATGCTTTTATAAAAATAAATATAAACCAGTAATGTAATAAATTTTAAGGTAGAAGTTTGTAATACAATTTTAAATGTTAGAGAGCTAGAGCAGGCTAATTATTTCAGATTAAATTTTTTTTTTTTCTTGACAGGCCTTCCTGATGTAAATGATAAACAAAGCCAAGCCATAAACGATCTCCTAGAAGCCATATATCCAAGTGTGGACAAGCGAGAATATATTATTAAGCTAGAACCCATAGAAACTAATCAAAATGCAGTGTTTCAGTATATTTCAAGGACTGATAATCCTACTGAAGTCACAGAGTCAAGCAGTACTCCTGAACAAACCGAAGTTCAAATACAGGAGACTAGCACTGAACAGTCTAAAACAGTACCAGTTATAGATACAGAGGTGGAAACTGTAGAGCCCCCTCCTGTTGAGATTGTTGCAGATGAAGTTGCACCTACATCTGATGAGCAACCTCAGGAATCACAGGCTGACTTGGAAACTTCTGACAGTTCTGATTTTGGTCACCAGTTGATATGTTGCCTTTGCAGAAAAGAATTCAATTCCAGAAGAGGCGTTCGTCGTCACATTCGAAAAGTACACAAGAAAAAGATGGAAGAACTAAAAAAGTACATTGAAACACGAAAGAATCCAAACCAGTCCTCTAAAGGACGCAGTAAGAATGTTCTAGTTCCATTAAGTAGGAGTTGTCCAGTATGTTGTAAATCATTTGCTACAAAAGCGAATGTAAGGAGGCATTTTGATGAAGTTCATAGAGGACTAAGAAGGGATTCAATTACTCCTGATATAGCAACAAAGCCTGGGCAACCTTTGTTCCTGGATTCTGTTTCTCCTAAAAAATCTTTTAAGACTCGAAAACAAAAGTCGTCTTCAAAGGCTGAATACAATTTAACTGCATGCAAATGTCTCCTTTGCAAGAGGAAATATAGTTCACAAATAATGCTTAAAAGACATATGCAAATTGTCCACAAGATAACTCTTTCTGGAACAAACTCTAAAAGAGAGAAAGGCCCTAATAATACTGCCAGCAATTCAGAAATAAAAGTTAAAGTTGAACCAGCAGATTCTGTAGAATCTTCACCCCCTTCCATTACCCATTCTCCACAGAATGAATTAAAGGGAACAAATCATTCAAATGAAAAAAAGAACACACCGGCAGCACAGAAAAATAAAGTTAAACAAGACTCTGAAAGCCCTAAATCAACGAGTCCGTCTGCTGCAGGTGGCCAGCAGAAAACCAGGAAACCAAAACTTTCAGCTGGCTTTGACTTTAAGCAACTTTACTGTAAACTTTGTAAACGTCAGTTTACTTCTAAACAGAACTTGACTAAACACATTGAGTTGCACACAGATGGGAATAACATTTATGTTAAATTCTACAAGTGTCCTCTTTGCACTTATGAAACTCGTCGGAAGCGCGATGTGATACGACATATAACTGTGGTTCATAAAAAGTCATCCCGCTATCTTGGGAAAATAACAGCCAGTTTAGAGATCAGAGCTATAAAGAAGCCCATTGATTTTGTTCTAAATAAAGTGGCAAAAAGAGGCCCTTCGAGGGATGAGGCAAAACATAGTGATTCAAAACATGATGGCACTTCTAACTCTCCTAGTAAAAAGTATGAAGTAGCTGACGTTGGTATTGAAGTGAAAGTCACAAAAAACTTTTCTCTTCACAGATGCAATAAATGTGGAAAGGCATTTGCCAAAAAGACTTATCTTGAACATCATAAGAAAACTCATAAGGCAAATGCTTCCAATTCACCTGAAGGAAACAAAACCAAAGGCCGAAGTACAAGATCTAAGGCTCTTGTCTGGTGAGGAACAGTTACAGAGTTTTGCTTTTTTCTCCCCATCGAACTAAAAAAAATCATTTGACCATAATTTATAGCTGGTTCCATTTTAACACATGTTTGCTTCCATATATCTTATGGCAATGGGAACTGCAAGAGTAATGTGCATATTGCATTTACCTCTTCAGTGACCTTTATTCCAGTGGCTTGGGAACAAAAGTTAACTTCAGAACTTATCTTCCACAGGACAATGCATTATAGTTCTAGGTAGATGGCATAGGGTCAGTGCTTTCTTCTCAATGTTGTAAAATATATACATTTATATTGGCTTATGTTTACAATAGAAGTCTTCTGTTTAACTAACTTTGCACAGGTTTAATTTGATTTAGTGACTTAGTCTACTAATGAAAGCATTGTAGGAAAAGTTAAATATATTAGAATGAACTTGTGATGGCGATAATTATAGGAAAAAAGTCTTTTGAGGCACTGTAATTATTGTAAAAATTAATCTGTGATGGCTAAATAAAGTGCTGCACTAAGAAAAAGAAAATCCCCAAACTGAATTTAGAACAATAAGCAATTATTATTTATGTTTAACATAGTGCTTCCAGTCAAAGGGGGGAACCTTGATAAACAAAAGTTTGGATTTTTTTTTTCCTTCTCCTTGGGAGTGTGTGTTAGTTACAGTTTTTAGTTTTGATCTATGGAAAAAGTGATTATTTAGGTTCCAAATCTTACTTTTCCCTTTCTGTTTAAATAGACTTTTTGTGATCATTTCAACATAGTTAATATTATTAAGTAAGTTTTTTTTTTGTTTTTGTGGTTGTGCATTGCAAGAAAAGGAAAATCCCTATTGGGAAGAAAGAAAAAAATTTACTTTTTTAGAAGGTTTTGGAATAAATGTAGATTTTAAAAATGCAATATGAAATAAGGAATAGACTCCCTATACTTGTTTTTGCAAGTCTATCTATATTTTTAAAAGTTTACCTTCCGTACCTGTGTCCCCTTTAATAAGGCATTTAATATATTCAGTTAGTATTAAATTAGTTTGTGATTCAGGTTTTAAAGCAATATACTTAGTTTGAGTACTGAGTAGGTTAAATGTGATTTGAGTATCACAATGTTTTTATTTGGAAACTTGAGATGAAACCATTCTTTAGAAGTCATTTGCTATTGTATAATTTTAAAAACAAGGTTTTATTGGTAAACTCAAAGTGTTCATTTATCCCCATTTCTCCTCAGATAACTTCAAGTGATGTACGAAAAGGTTTGGAGTTCATTTTTGTGGAAAGACTTTAAATTGGTGTTAGAACCACTAAACGTCTTCAAATGGTACTATGAGAAAAAAAAGGAAAAACATTTTCATAAATATTCGACTGTAACTGCTGTTTTCTGACTAAAATAATAACCATCTAACCACTTGTTTCTAAGGCACTGCCTCTTCCAGCACTTTCCAGTAGCTGTGACATTACATATTGTCATCACAGTCCATCAGCTAACCACCCTTGACCTTGTGCATTTGGTCTACAGTTTCTACAAAAATGTTGCAAATTTTGTTTTCCAAACAATTTGTTGATTAAAGCGATCAACAACCTGAAGAATATATCACCACTGGTGATTTTTAATTGACAGAGACTTTATATCTTAGTGACTTTAGTTTTGTCTCACTTTATTTGGCAAAATTTTCATCTGGGTTGTACAGATCTATTTCCTAGTGAGTGTATGTTAGGACCAAAAGAGAAATTAGTATCAACATATAAATATTTAGCCTACTAAATATTTGTAATTATTTTTACATTCATTTATTTCTAACTTGTTCTCCAGCACTTAAATGTTTGAAAGTTTCATTCTAAAATATATTCAACAGGAAAGTTCCAGTTCATTTTCATCCATGGATCATTATTTTTATTTGTCAACACCTGAGGTTTTTATGAAAATTAAACATTCCCCTTTTTTTCTTTAAATTTTATACAAAGCACTTTAATAATAGCTACAACTTAATTTTTCAGTTTCTATTTTTTTTAAACATCACACATTTACTAATGTTAATATGAAGGTGGTAAATAGCTTACTGATATTTTATGGATGCAGACAATCCATGCACAACCACTTCTTATGTTATTAGTTTAATTCTTTAAATATTGCTAAAAAAGGAAGATGGGAGTATAAACCCTGAATTTTTACTCCCAAGTGAAATCTTAAATGACTACTTTAGATGATATTTGATTCCTACTGTTAAAATAATGAATTCTTGTCCATTTTTGTAATCAAGATTTTAGGAAAAACAGAAGTACATCTATCTTTATGAAATATTGGGCAGGTTTTTGTGTATCAATATTTTGTACTTTTTAGAGAATATTTTATTTTTTAGTAATTTTTGTCAAATTATAATTTTAAAAGGTACAGCAGAGAATATACCATGTTTTTATATAGGTTCATACCTGTACTTAGGAGAGACCCTGTCCATCTATATACCTTTTGTATAAAATTTTAAAGTGTTGAAGATTCACAAGGTCATAATAAAATGCTTCTATAGCTAGAAAAACATTTACCCTTCCCAGTGCTTTGCACTAAAATATACTGTGAAAGGAAACTAGAAAGACTGTAACTGTTGCTGGAAATGTTCTATATTGAATGTACATGCTCTTGTTGGAAAAATGTACTCTATGTGATGGAAATAAACCAGACTCAAAGTTATTTCAGCTAAATGTGCTTGAACAAAGGTGCATTGGTTGAAACTTAAATGTTTTATCAAATTTAAATTTATTCAGTGACTATGAGCAGCTACATTTGAATTATACCCTGATAGTTTTATTTTTAAGAATTAGAGTGATAATTTCTCTTTAATTTAAAAACAGATTTACTTTTCCACATATGGAAAACTTGTACTTATAGATCTAACTTTAATGATTAATAGCATAATATATTTAGGGAACTAAATGTGTAGGTGGTATTTCATTTATAAACCATCTTCATTAGTTGCACATTATTAAATCTGTATGTTTGACTTTTGCAAGGTGTTATCTTTTATACATTCTTACACACAAGACATATTCCAAAGATATATTCCAGACTTAAGTACCTACAATCAGTTCTTTGCTACAGCTTCTCATTTGTGTGTCAACCTCTTGCTTTCTACTGTTACTTCTTAAATACTGTAGGGAATAAAAAAAAGAGCCTGATTTTGGTGGAGGGGAGCCCAACTGCTGGAATTCCTTTATTTCAACTCCCCTATTTCCGCAGTACCATTCATAGTTTCTCTCTGCCATCATAACTCTAGGCCCACAGAGCAGGAATTTAGGAGGAATTGAGGGTTCCAAGGACTGTCAAAAGGTTTCATCTGGGTCATAGAGGAAGCAATAACATTTTGTCAGGATATGTCTATTTAAATCAGAATTGCCTAGAGAGATTGAGGGTATTTTATCATAGTAGCCAAATTAATGGATCATGGCAGATAGGAGTTAGAACTAAACAAGTTTACAAATAAGTCATTAGAAGTTCTTTGTTCTTCATTTCTTTCTTCTTACTTTTTGGTTTTATTTTGATTTGTGAGCTGCCTTCTCAGAGCCTGAGGCTTGAGGCTCTTAAGAAGAGTCCTAGGAAATTTGTGGCAGAAGCTTTTCTGCATGTATGCTATATAAGCAAATATTTATAGCACTTTTTGTTGTGGGGAGGAGTCGTTAGGCAAGTAGAGAGCCATCAGAAACTGCTTATTTTATATTAAAACCTATCTTTGACTACCAATTATATCTACCTTTGCTGTATTTGAGCAGTTAAGAGTTTTCCTGTAGAATTCAACTCCTCTTGTTTCCTGAGATACCTTCCACACGTAAGTGCTGTGGAAGAGGAAGAACGATGAAAAGTTTGGCTTGCATTTCAACTTCATAAGTTTGGGTAGTGCAAGTGAGAGCTGGATGAGCTATGGCTGCCACTGGGCAGGTGTTTATTAGAACATGGAGATATAGACCTTGAATGTATGATAACTTTTTTTTTCATGTCTCTTTCTCCCTCTTTCCTCCCAACTTCAGGAAGAAAGCCTTCTTCTTGAAAAGTATATATATTCTTTATTCTTGTAGAATTTTTGGCCATCCTTAATTTTTGGCCCACTTTTGTATATATGAGTTTTTAAAGGTATGTATTATATTGCTTTATGATCAATAGACTCTTCTACTTGTTTTGCTTAAAAGAGCCCATGGATGCAGTAGCAGGGAGTTTTATGGTCTTGCTGTGGCTGGAGTTTACCAATGACTCCATTGGTATGACTGTTATGACAAGAAAGTATTGAGAGAGAGAGACACAAGTCGGTATCATTTTCTATTGTGAAGTTGCAAAAGATGTTTTCATTTAAATAGCATGACCACTGAGAAAGAAATGCTTCTTAAACTTTAGAAATTAGATGTCCAGGTTTCCTACAGTGGCCCATGGAAGTATTCTAGATCCTTAGTTAGGAGTTTTAGAAGTTATTTTGAATGGAATCCATAAATTACCAGAATTATGATTTAGCTGTGACTCTAATAGTTGATCTGAAGCCGAGCTCTAAGATATGTGTAGCATGTTGGTGGCTGTGGTAGACAAAATCCTTCTGTACTCTGCTATTCTTTACATCTTCTCCAACTTGAGAAACCTCAGGATTGGAAGGAAGTAAGGCTCAGCAGTCTTAAGAATGGCTGTTGTTTGGTTTCTAAGGAATTGATAGAGTGTAGAATAAAACATGTTTCACTTAAATTCACCTGCAGTTATTTTGACTTTTCTAACTTTCAAAATAACTCCTCTCTCCCAGATTTTGTTTCTGTAACATTTTACTCTGAGTTCTCTTCTGAATTTCTGGCTCGCTCTTTTTTTTTTTGCTTCTGTACCAAGTACCAAGATAGCCAAAATGTTTTTTGATAGGGTAAGAGGTGGAAAGTTAGCTCATTTCTTCCTGAATATTTATTGCTCTAAATTCGATTTCTCAGGTTTATTATTTCTTTTCGAACTACTTCTGCATGTATTCACCACCACTGCACCCCAAGCAGAAGGGCACTTAATGAAGACCATAGTTGTGTCTGGTTGAGAAAATGCCTGAAGTTGGAGGTTTTGCTGTTTGTGCCCACTCAGCAGAGTTAATTTGCTTGTTTATTTTTTAAGTCAGGGACTATGTCTTGATAATTTTGTTTAGTGCCTAGCACATTTTCATGTATTCTCAGGCACTTTAAATAAAAACTTGATATTCAAGTAAGTGATTTAGCTTTTTCCATCTCAGAATTATGCTGTCATATACTTTGAGACTTTGGGTTTTAATTTCAAATTTTTAATGTTTATTTTTGAGAGAGAGATAGAGACAGTGTGAGCGGGGGAGGGCCAGAGAGAGGGAGACATAGAATCTAAAGTAGGATCCAGGCTCTGAGCTGTCAGCACAGAGGCCGACACGGGGCTTGAACTCCTGGACCATGAGATCATGACTGAGCCGAAGTTGGACGCTTAATGGAGTGAGCCACCCGGGCGTCCCGTAATTTCATAAACTTTTATTGTCTCAATGTTGATTTTACTTACTTTAGGAAATGCTGCCAGTACTAAGATGATAGTTTTTAATAATAAACAGAACTCTTCGTATTAGATAATAATAATGAACATTCATGGAGTGCTTACTGTATGCTAAGCACTCTGCTATCCTTTACATGCATAATGCCCCTCATCTACCAAGAAGACCCACCAGTAAAATCCACCAATAAGAGCTGTTACTTCATTATCTCCATTTTATAGAATAGGAAGTTGAGGCTTAGAGGATTTCAGTGATTTACTTAAGTTCACATAGCTAGTGAATTACAGAATCGAGACTTGACGCTAGGTCTGACTGCAAAGCATGTGCTGTTAATTCGTGCATATTACATTTGCACATGGTACCGTTTGCAAAGCACATTCACCACATTACCTTATTGGCAGCTTAGTGTAATGATCTGGAGCTAGATTAGTTGGTGAAATTTTTGTATTCACACATTATTTCTTGTGTGGCTTTGTACAAGTTACTTAAACATTCTGTGTCCTAGTTACCTCACCTATGAAATGTGGATAATATCTACCTTATGGGGTTCTGAGGATAAAATGAAAAATACATAAAACATTTAAAATAGTGCTTGGCTTGTTACAATAAATGTTAGATATGGTTACCATAAGTGATTTTCATAGTATTTGAAGTGTGTAATGATTTTTATTACCACTAAAAGTTTAGATGGAAATGGATGCATTAGACAAGAACTTTATTGCTACATATCAGATTTTAACTCCTGCTTTGTATTTAATTGGGACAATGAAGACAACCAACTGCATTATTATTTGCTATCAATTTTCTTCTGATCAGATATTACTAGTTTACCATTCTCATAAATTTTTCATTCCTCTTGAAAAAGGTATTAGGTAGTTTTAAGCACATTCATTTTAAGTTTGGCTTTGTTTTTATGGTTACTCCCCAGAATAACCCATCTATCTTAAAATTCTTATCAGTGTCTGCCCCATCACACAATTATTTTATTTTTGGTTATGTGCAGAATATTGACATGGAGCAATATTAATGGAGTAACATAGCTGAAACATTTCTATAAAATAAACGCATCTATGCAGTTTTATTTGAAAGAAAGCTTCAGTTATGGAATGAGTGGATTCTTCAGGAGAGCACGATTTGGGCTAAGTCAGGAATTTCTTTGGTAAATATGTCATGAAGAGGTGAGAACTGATAATTTCAAAAGTCTTACCACTGGTTGTCATTAGTGCAGTACTCCAAATTTCACTGGGGCCCAAGTACTGTTAGATTATCTGCCGAGAGGATTTGCCCACACACCTGATTGTTCTTGATTTTACTATTTTAACAATAAGATAAGGATTTTAGAAACTTTAATATTTAGGGACTTGTATAATTTGCAACACTAGAGGACCTTTGTCCTAGGTTTAGGGAACCTTCATGTTCTGAACTTCAAGGGCTAGGGTTCCAGCGCCTGTGCCGTGTAGATTCTTAGTGATCCACTTAAGTATTTGTGTCAGGTATCTGGAGCATATTCCTGGCACTCAAAGCACTGTGATGTTTAAGGCATAGAATGATAATGTTTGAAAAAAATAGCCAAACCAAAATAAACCAAAAAAACAAAAACCAACCAAAAAACCTCACTTTGAATGCTTGTGCGATAATAACTTGAAGCTATCTGGGTGTCCTGCTTTATATAATCTCATAACACTTTCAGTACAAGAGTGTGTAATGATACTATGTTGAGAGGAAAAGTTATTACACCAAGATGAACCCTAAGTGCATGTAACAGTCATTACAACTCAAGTTCTGAATATTGGTTTTTAATCTCTTCTATCTGTGGGATTATACTGAAAATAAATTAGCTCTGAGAAATGGAACTGTGGCTTTTAGTCAGACTTTCTAAGCTGTGCAAAAATATTTTTTAAAGAAGCTTGAGACCCTTCTTGCATAGATTGGGGCTTTGGTAGACCTGAACCTCAAAATACCTGTTAGTTGTGACTAGTGGCTTTTATTATGGATGGAAGAAAGAAGCAAGGAATACTTTTCTTCTAAGAAGAAATAGTGAAGCACTAGGAACATATTGTGTGCACAAGTGATTGAATTATATGAGAAAAATACTTTTAGGGAAAGGATTTTTATGTAGTTTCCTTGAATTTTTGACATATAAGTTGTTAGGGACTTTTTATAAAGGCTTCTGTAGGAGAGTGGTTATGTCATTTTCAAGCCTTTGGTCATTATATATTTGTTGAATTCCTTGGAATTCCATGTGCTGTGCATTTGTAGATGGTTGAGACATTCTGAGCTTGTTTCTCCATTCCTTTGGGCAGACTTCAAGCTGATAAGATAGGCTAATGGGAGTGTCATAAAGATGGTCAAAAAACATGGTTAGTGAAATTTATGCATAATTTTCAGTATAGCCTCAAGATAAACTTTTTTCAAAATGTTTTCACATTTTTCCAATTTGCCCTTTCTTTGCTTGGCCATCTTGTCAACTCTTGCTTTGTATGATTATGAGAAAACAGAATCACTTATTTGCCATAAAATGTGGACACAGATTATTGTACACACAAGAGGAAGAGATGGTTTTGTTTCCTGTAACTTCCCTGCATCTCTTTTTAATCTTTAAGTGCACAATTGTAATGCTATGAATTGTTAAATTTAAAGGTTTAAGATACTTTTCTGAAGCCCCACCCTTTTTTTTTAAACAGTTAACTAGAGCTAAGTAACACTACGTCTTCAAATCACAGATTCTACAAGATGGAACTAAGATCCACTATCCCCAGTGCTTACATTACCACCCACCACCTAATTTGCCTTGTCATATAATCGCAGCTGTGTTGAGTGTATGTGCACTCATATATAAAAATATTGTGCCATGCTTTAATTTGCTTTATTTTATTATCTTTTGATTGCAAGCACAGAGTTTTACTTGGTCTGTAGCTGGTAATGAAAGGCTTATTAGCAAGCTTTATGTGGGAAAATAAGAGAGATCAAAACTGGCTTCACCGTATAGATTTCAACTAGGTGTTAATAGAACCTGGAAAAAAGTCAGTGCAGCTCTAGTGACTGGGTGTAGTCCTTTTAGCAACAGCAGTATTCTCTGCTGCTATTGCCCTTCTCAGACTGTTTGTACTTTTTATTTTTAAACCAGTGGCCTCACTCTGTATCTTCTCAATGTGGTTATAGCTGCTTCATTACTTCTGCTGCCTGCCTTCTTTGCCTTTCAGCTACTTTTCATATAGCTGGAGTTCAGACTCCTGTAAGAGAAAATCTGATTATATTAGGTTTATTCCCTGTTGGATGAATCTCCCATTCCGGGTCTTTACATAGGTTGCTGGCCATAAGTTGCTCTTCGTAGATGGGCTGCTTTTGGGATAGGTGCTCCCCGTTGCTCCTGTCATTGGTGATCATGGTGGCAGAGTCAGTGGCGTGAAACATGTCCCTGAACCCAATAAAAGGAATCTCGGTGAGAATCTTTTAAAAGAGGGATCTGGGGCGCCTGGGTGGCTTAGTCGGTTAAGCGTCTGACTTTCGCTTAGGTCATGATCTTGTGGTTTGTGGGTTCGAGCCCCGCGTCGGGCTCTGTGCTGACTGCCAGCTCAGAGCCTGGAGCCTGTTTCAGAGTCTGTATCTCCCTCTCTCTCTAACCCTCCCCTGCTCACGCTGTCTCTCTCTCCTAAAAATAAATAAAAATATTAAAAAAAAAAAAAAGAGGGATCTGGATAGTTCTGGAATGTAGTCTTTCTAGTACACATGATTAGATATAATTAGGTAAAGGGGATTAAGAGTACTCTTCCTATGATGAGCACTGAGTAATGAATCGTTGAATCATAGTGTACACCTGAAACTAACACTGTATGTTAATTATACTTCAGTTAAGGGCTGCCTGGGCGGCTCAGTCAGTTAAGTGTGCGACTTCAGCTCAGGTCATGGTCTCACGGTCTGTGGGTTCGAGCCCCACGTCGGGCTTTGTGCTGACAGCTCAGAGCCTGGAGCCTGCTTCAGATTCTGTGTCTTCCTCTCTCTCTGTCCCTCCCCTGCTCTCTCTCTCTCTCAGAAGTAAATAAAACATTAAAAAAAAATTTTTTTTTAAATTATACTTTAGCTAAAGTCAGAGTTGGTACCAGATTCATGGTGTGAATCTATCTTATTGTGAAAACAAAACAAAAAAACCCTAAAAAGGTAATAGAATTAAAAGTAACCTGGGGCCTTGAGTGTCCTGTTAGTGCAGCATCAGTCCTTTCCAAACTGAGAAAATGTGGGAAAGAGTTTTCTGATCAGCATCTGCAGTTCCTTTTCTGAACTGATGCTGTTACCATCTTCGGCTTTGCAGATTCATAGACAGCCTGAGGTTTTCACTCCGAAAGAAACATTACATCTCCTGTAACAGCGAATTGCTGCTGTTTTCCACACACTTCCAATTATGCTGTATAGTTTGAGTTGGTGATTTAGTGAATCCTTTAAGTATTGCTTTTGTTTTTCTACTCGTATTTTCCATGTTTGGGTTCACTTTCGAATAGCCGTTTTCTCTCCTCTCAGTCATTCCTTAAATGACACATACCGTTGTTTGAGTGTCCATCATGTGCCTGGCATTATTCCATTCTTTTGGGAAAACAGAATCATACAGTGGTGAGAGCATGGATTTCTAGGAATCATGCAGACCCGAGTTCAAGTCCTGGCTCCTTTACTTATTAGTTACTTAGTCTTTCTAAGCTTGAGTGTAGTCTGTAAAATGCTAATATTGGAAACTACTGTATGGGTGTGTTTGTTGTGGGAATTTATACAAATTTAATGATATGTCATATTTTATATACTTAGCACAATGCCTGGCTCAAGTAAGACCTCAATAAATATGCATTTATTACTGTTATAGTAATCACTAAAATTATTATCAGTTTGCTCTGAAATACTTTCTAGCACTTAGTGTCTGTTTATCTTGCTTTGCCATTTGTGGTTCGTTGCCTTTTTTTGGTGTTAATCCAACCGTTTAATGAAAAGTCAGATGTAACATCCGTGATAAAGCCAAGATACCCAGCAGTTTATTAAGGTAAAGCATATTATTTTATGGGTCTTTAATCTGCCGTTTTTAATAGCACCTTCTGCTGATTGTTAAAGAATTTGTTGAACTTTCCATATAATTTTGCTTCTTTGTGGCTAATGTTTTATAGAAGCATGTATAGTTTGAGTAGTGAAACTCAAAGCAGCTTTTGGTTTTGTTGTTTTGTTGTAAACATTAGGCTGTGGGTACATGAAAAGACTGAATTTACAAGCAAGAATTATGTCTTCTCTTTGCATCACCAGTGCCTCACAGTGCACTTGGCATATTACGGGTGCTAAGAGAATGTTGAAGGAAGGAAACCGGAAGGAAGGAACATGACATCAGTGATCTTCAGGCTTATCATTAGTGCACAAATCTACCTTTGCTTTTAAGCTTCTCTTCCCATTACCTCATATTCTGATCTATATAGTTTATCTACTTGTGAGCTCCTCTTTGTTTCTGTTACTGCTGGCTTCTGTTGCCTGCCTTGTTTGTGTGAGCCTCATAGCTTCTGCCATTGCTGCTCAGTGATGGTGACAGATTCAAACTCATGGGAGTGCTGTATTAACTGTATATGCTGTAAGTAATCCGTAATCAGTTGCACACTGTATGGATGTACATTTAGTGATTTTTTTTTTTTTGGCTGGTTCTTTTAAAGGTTTACTTTTGTTTAATTCATGTTTATTGAGTTCTTTGAAATTCAGCTCACATTTCACTTCCTAGTCCATTCCTTATCTCAACAAAAAGCAGGCAACTAATTGTTGACATTGCTTCTTCTGTCATTTGTGTCATCTTAGGAATTGGAATTGATTAGTTATGTCATTTATCTAATTCTCATATTGCCTACTTTAGTACTTTTGCACTGTCCTTAAAGCCTCCAGCTGTATTTTTGCTCCCTTGGTAAGAAGCCGCTTAGCTTGTGTCATGGCAAAAGGTAGAAGCATTTCTTTATACTCCCCTTCTGCATCACACTTACTTTCTTGTCTTCTATTCCTGTTTGATTCTTTGCAGAAAGAAGTGTTCTTTTCCGAGTCCAACACTTCTGCCCTTGCCAAGCTTTTCCCCCAAGACCTTTCTTCAACAACCCTCCTCACTTTTCCCTTCCCCATCTTCAGTCTTTCCACAAGCTTCCCCACAGCCCACAAATATGCTCCAATTCCTTTCAGCCAGAAAGTAAACTTTGCCTCCATACTACCTTCAACCTAGTTACTGCCATCCGTTCCTGCTTCCTTTCGCTGTCAAGCTTCCACGTGCTTTCATACTGCTCTGTTTTAGCACCAATGTCACTGTACTATAACCTTCTATTTCCTTGTCTTCCTTCTCCTTTAGACTATAGAGTACCTTGCCTATACCATTCACTTGTGAATCATCTGCAATTTTTTTCTACCTCTACATTTCTATTAAAAGTTCACTCGAAGGGCCTCAGTGGCCACATAAATGCTAAATCTTGTGGCTTCTCGCTTTTCATCATTCTTGACCTTTTCATGACCATTAATACTTACAAATTTACTTTTCTCAGATTTTTATGGTCCCTTACAACTGGGTCACCTTGGGCTAATCTCAGCATGGTAATGCATCAAACAAACAAACATCATTGTTTCCAGAAACCTTTGGAAAATAATGAACCTATTTACTATTTTACAGAAATTTCTTAAGGAGGTAGAAAGGTACAATTATATAAAGCTTAGTAGACTTCATACAAGTTCTTTTACCCATCTCTCTTCCCAAATCCTCATACAACTTGGCAGCTTCTTCCAATCTCTCTTGTGTAACATTTCTCCCAAAACCTTTTGGAACTTTCTACCCAAAACCCTTTGGCCACTTTTCCCATCTTTATTTTCTCTAAGAATAACTCTTTCTGGTTTAAATCACTTTAGTCTTTCAGCTTTTTCCAGTTCTTTTTATACCCATTATCCTGCTCAGCATTCCAAAAGTCTAGGAATATTCTCTTGATTTGATCTGGTTTGTCCTTACCAGCTTTGCATGTTTTTGCTTAATCTTGAAGCTTTAGACCAGACACAATGTCCTTCAGTGACTACTTTCTGACTTGCAAGGTTTGGCTAGGTTTTCCCCTAGCATGTTTCTGTAGTGCCCCATCAATAACTGTGTTGAAATGATCTATTTGTCTCTCTTCCTTAGGCTATAAGCATCTTAAGGGTAGGACTCCTATCTTTTCTTCATGCCTCTGACATCTTACATTGCATCTGGAACATGGTGGATGTTGATAAATATTTATTGAACTGATGCTCCTGTGAACTCTGAGCCTTTTTTGCCATTGGCATTTGCTAGTATGCCTTTAAATATGGATCAAAGTTTCCTTAGTCCTTTTTATTTTTTTTATACCTTCTCAGTGATTCTTCACTTCCAAACCATCAGGTATCACTTCTGTGAAGATGACCAGCCTGGCTATTCTGTTTATAAGACCATTTGATTTCAAAGTTGCATGTCAGACATCTCTATGTGGGTGTTTCTCCAGTATCTTAAATGCACAAAACTCAGTAAACCAAACTTTTTATCTTTCCTTTAAACTTGTTCCTTTATGTGTTCCCTGTATCAATTATTCACACTCTTACCCTCCCTCCCAGTTGCCTAGACTAATTAGGATCCTAGGAAATACCTGGACTTTTTTCCTTTTTCTCTCCTACACTCTTCACCTAATCAGTGATCAATGCCTGTCCATTCTGCCTTTAAATGTTTTTTACATTTGGCCCTTCCTTGGCATCTCCATCTTTAGGAGTTTAGGTTGGACTCTTATCTCTTACCTACACTATTGCGTTAGTCTTATAACTGACATCCTCTCTAATCTGTCTTCCATGCTGCTGTCAGAATTATCTTCCTAAAACACAGATGTGCTGTTACTGTATGTTCCTTACTTGACTGATTTATTCATTCTCAGGTGTCAGTTTGTCGCTTCTAAAGGAAGACAACCTAAAGTGTGTCTCCCTTGTAATTCTGTTTCATATTCCTTTCCTGCTTGTCATCTAATACAGTTTGTAATTATGCTTATATTTGTGTATTAATTGTTTTAGTGTCTGTCTTCCCAGTGGAGAGATTTATATAAGAGACCGAGTGAGGATAGTTATATATAGACCCTGTGCCTAGCACAATACTTGGGACATAGTAATGCTTTAAAAATATTTGTTGAATGAGTGGATGAATGGTAGCTTATCAATATAGGCAAACAGGAGATAGCAGAGGCAGAGAAGTTACAGGGTCCTAGAATCTTCCTACATCCTCATAGAACTTGGTCTGTAGTTCTAGTTTTTCTGTAATAGTAATAGATTTCTCCCTTCTGTCTATTTCATTTGTTTCCATGAGGATGGGAGTCAACGATTATGTTACCCCACACTCACACTGCTGATGTGACTGCAGTTGATTTGGGGGCCATTGGGTGGTGGCAGCTAGATTTGTTTACCTGGTATTGATGCGTAGGTGGTGCCCTAGGCATGCAGGCTAACAGGTATTTGGTAGGTTGAGTTAACCCAGATCCATTTTAGCTGTATGAGTGACGCAAGCCTTTATACAACCTGTTAATTAAAGTGTTTGTTAGTTGTAGGACGAGTTGTATGTGAAATGAGGTATTTGCCTTTTAAAGATTGAAGATTTCAATTGAACAAACTTTTATTGAATAAGCTGAATAAGTCATTTGAAATTATTATCTGGGGCTAGGTCAGTAATTCTAAGCAAATTAAACTTTTTTCTCCCCTGTGAAGCCTGCCCAGGTATCACGAATCGAAGAATTTCATAAGTATTCTTCAGATTTTACTATTTCATAGATTGACTAGCTTCATCCATTCAGTAGGCACATTGAGCTCCTGCTTGTGTGAGGCACTGATTTAGGTGCTAGGGTTACAGAGATAAGACAGTTCTTCCTCCTAAGTATCATTAAAAAGAACACATTATAAGGATACACAGAAGTGTAGTGTTAAAGTACATTGAGGGGTTGGGGAAGGCTTTTCATAATTCCTAAAATTCATTCTTGAATTGAGTTTTAAAAGAGGCAGAAAAACTCTGGGTGGGTATAGACACATGAGACCACACGTAGACCAGGTGAAGGAAGATGAGACAAAGTGATGGCCAAATCAAGAAAGATCTTATGTACTAAGTAAGTAGTTTGAATCAAATTTTCAAGATTAGTGGTAGTTATTGGTGGATGTTAAGCAGGGGTATCTGATACCATTGAGATTGAATTGGGATGGAGAGTAAGATTTGTGGTGGGGAAATCAAATAGAAGCCACTTTCAGAAATCTAAATAGGAAGTGATAAGGGCCTAAACTTAGGTAAGGCAATGAAACAGGAGACAAATATGGATACTACAGTTATTTCAGAAGTGGAATTTTCCAGGCAGTGGAGATGAATAAGGAATAAGATTGCCAGGTTTGGGAATTTTGGTTGGGCAGGTGGGTGAGGCCATTCTTCAAGGTAGGGAACATAGGAAGAACACTTTTCTGGGGAGAAATGTTGAATTAAAGTTTAGACATGCTGAGTTTGAGGTGCTCACAGGACGTTTTATTGGATATGCTTAGTAGAACTAGGAGATACAGACTAGAGGTGAAGAGAAGAGAGATTTGCCCAGGGTCTTGAGATTTATGACTCATTAGTGTACATGTATTTTAAGCGATAGGTCATAAAGAGGTTACAAAAAAGGATAAATAGACTCCTCATATCATACTATTTCTCACATTCTTCTGGTTTAATGTGTAATTTAGGTCAGTGCCTTTCTATTTCAGTTTTTCATTTGGGAAATGATGTTTGACTAGCACTGATTCTCTGCTCCAACCACTACCACTCTCCACTGCCATGTGTACACTCTATAATGTAGTTTATATTTGATGTTACTGTAAGAAGTGCTGGTTAATTAAACTATAACACTATTAGACAATGTGAACGAATCTGTGTTATATTGAGAGGGCTTAAAAAAATCTATAAGACCTATTTTAAAAGATTATCTTTAGAAAGGAAATAACCTTATTAAAAAAAAACTATTAGTATTCTGAGACTGAACAAGATGTTTTTGTTGAGTCCCATACCTTTCATATGTTCAGGATTTGTCTGTGATTTGGTCCCTATGCTTCTGATCAAGGCAGAAACCATTTCTGAAAACTAGGAGGAAGCCATGTCACCAAACTGATAGAATCTGACATAATCCATATGATAAACTTAACTTATTATCCACAGCCAGATTCTAAGGGGAAAAATATGCTATTAGATATTGAACAGATCATTGAAATACATCAATTCTACTTTGCCAAGCTGCACTTTTTGGATGGGTGAATATTTAAGGTGACAATTAAAAAGTAGGTCCTGTGTTGTCATGTATGTTTCTTTGGCCCTCACTGGTTTCTCCCAATTTCTTTTCACTCCTTTCTGAAGGGAGAACCTAACAGTGGAACTTTAGATCTTGCCATCTAGATAGCCACTAGAATTCTCCACAGGTGGAGGCTTTTGTCCCTTCAGAACTGACATGAAGCAGCTTGTTTACCTGGCATGGACCAGCAATATTGTGGAGAGTGTGTAGAATGAGTTTTAAAAAGTCAGCCCTGCTTGGGATTGAAAACAATGACTTAGTACTGAAAGTATAGTTCGGTATACCATTTGAGCTATCCAACTTTTGATTAACTTTTAAAATCTGCCTTTAAAGGGAAGAATTTCTGGGAGACTTTCTGTGTCAGGTTTTAATAGAGTAAATTTATGGATGAGTGAGGACCCTTAAAAAGTTAATAATAGAAATGTTGTCAGACTTGAATGAGAAGAGAACAGCTATAATAAAATAACATTTTATCATACCGTATAGGGTAGGGGGAAACCTTTAAAGTTTTCTCTTCTAATGTTTTGAAAATGGTTTCATTTTCTTGTTGTTTGAACTTTATTAACGGGTATTAGCATAAACCTAATATCCATGTCAAAGTAACACAAGATACATTGCTGTAGCATAGGATTATTTAAAAATTTTTTTTTAATGTTTTTTTTAATTTATTTTTAGGAGAGAGAGAGAGACAGCGTGAGCAGGGGAGGGTCAGAGAGAGAGGGAGTCACAGACTGAAACAGGCTCCAGGCTCCGAGCTGGCAGTCAGCACAGAGCCCGACGCGGGGCTCGAACCCACGAACCGCGAGATCATGACCCAAGCGAAAGTCGGACGCTTAACCGACTACGCCACCCAGGCGCCCCAGCATAGGATTATTTTAAATCTTAAACTTTTAATACTTGTTTCAGATCTTCTTTTCTAACTAAATTTGTTTCTAAACATTGATTCCCCCCGGCAAGTCTCTATATACCCATTTTCACCTTAGTAACTTACTAAAAAAGTATTGAATAAAGGTAATTTGTGTGCTTAGGCACTTGAAAGATTGTAGCAAAAATGCAGAGTGGAATAGAATTTTAGAATACATATTGTCTACATTGAGGACTTAATTTGTTTAATAACCTTTATACCTGTTGATATTCTTTCGTGCCCCATGCCAACATTTTAGACATTTTGTGTAGGAATTTCTTATAAGATTAATCATGTTACCAATAACACACAGAGATTCTTTATAAGGTAGTGAGTACCTTGAATTTATATTACGTATTATGCCAAAATTTATTAAGTGGGTTAAACATTATTCTTTTAGCTTTACTGGATCACTGAGAGTTAGAGGGTAATGTTTTGCTTTGTTTTGTATTGTTTTGGAATTCCTTCTGATGCAGTAAAATCCATAGCACACTCTTTCATCTGCTAGACCCAATTCACAGACTTAATCAATAGAAAAGTAAACCCGGCACCTCTTGATTTCCTGGTTTTGTGTATCTTGGGTGGAGCTGACTCCTAAGTATGAAGGTTGTGATAGGAAATGATGCTAGGTGCTTGTAAGAAAATACTGGAAGAGGGTTGCCAAGCGTTTTCTCATGCCTCAGAGCCCTGCCCTATTAAAAGTTACATCTAGATGCATAGTGATCTTGTATTTGAGCCTGTTCAGTCACTTTTGATATAATGCTAGTGTGTCATCACTCCTATGTAGAAGTAGTCTGCAAAGAAAATTTGGCAACCCAATATTTGAAAATAATTTCTCACATGTTTTGCAAAGTTACTATTTAAAATCAAAGTATGACTGAGCCTAAATTTGTCATCCTACTACAAGTGCCAGCTTCCCTTGCTGACTTTACTTGGCCCATGCTACCACCATCATGTTGCCTATCATACAGGCTTCAACATCCTCTTTCTTTTATGAATCTGTTCTTGACAGCTCCAACCCATGGTGACCTCTTCCTCTGATGAACTCACAACATTTACCTTACCACTTATTTTTCACTCTCGTGCTGTGTGGTGTTATTGCATTATTATTTAACTAGAGTGTCCCCACGATTAGACTCTAAACCCTTTGAGGCCCAACAGTTTTTCTCTGCAGCAAGTGGGATAATGAATGAACAGATCTCCAGGCCTCTTCCTGTTTTCTGTTCTCCAGCTGTCAGTTTGGTTGTCTTATCTGTCACTTCTTTATGTCCTACTTTGGTCTAAACCTTCTATTGCTCTCCTCTTGTCTCCTCTGGTTCTGTTAGTATCTTGTGTTTATGAAGATTATGGATGATTTTAGGAGACTCTTGGGCTAACTTTATGGGAATAGGGGATGATTTTTTCGCTTTTTTTCCCCCCATCTTAAAATCCAGTTTAAAACTCTACCGCAAAAATTCTACCTTTTTACAATTTTAATATGTATTCATTTATTAAAGTATATTCTAGGAGTCTATATCTTGAAAACAGTTTAGATATATGAGAAATGAGGATTAACCAGAAAGAAAGAAAGAAAGAAGAGAAACATTGCTGCCAAACACAAAGTTTATTTCAGACTCTTGCTTGCTATGTTGCCCTTTTTTTTCTTTAATAGCCTCATGGGAACAGAGCAGGCAGAAGTGTAAATAATTACAGTATTGCATTATATAAGTCACTGCAGACTAAGGCTTATCATTGTTATTTTTTTTAAGCCACCTGGCATTTTGTATATACTGTTTTTTTGAGCCATAATTCTGTTGAATTGCAGAATGGGACTCTAGAGATTTAGCATAACCTCATTCTAAAGTGGAAAAAGTTGAGGTAAGTGATTGCACAAGGTCACACATGTAGTTAATGAAGAAGTCAGAAACAGAGGCCAGCTATCTCTTAAGGATTCGTAGGTAATAACACATACATGTAAAAAAAAAATGGTATGATGAGGTATTCTGTGAAAGGTAAGTTTTCCTCCTACACGATCTCTCTGTTCTCTCATCCTCTACCCCACAAACAAAATACCAGTTTCTTAGGCTTTCAAGAGCTGTCCTATGTATGTATAATCATATAAATGTATACATTCTCCTTTATGTAAATGGTAGCATGTTTATATATACTTTTCTGTACCTTGCTTTTTTTTTTTTCACTTTTTCATATGGCACTATGTCTGAATTTTGTGGAACCCAAGTATTCTTTGGTCCATGAACTTTCATTTTACTGTATTGTCTATCATTTAAACAGTTTTTGTTCATATGAATGGACAAAGTATTAAATCATCCTTTGTTTCTAGTATATATTGAGTCCCTTGTGTGACCATAATATAGTATTTCACATTGCTTCCAGAAAGAGATCATGGTCATTGTTTTATTTTATGGTATATGTTGAAGTTAAAAACTAAGTGAAATATATAATTATTACTGATAGTTACCAATAACAGCTGATTAGGAAATTTTCTTTTCCATTTGAAAAAGAAATGACAGGTAAAGTTTTCAGGGAAATGATTTACCTTTAGACTTGTATAAAAATCTGTTTGGTATGTCCAAAACAATTTTAAGTTTTCAGTGCCAGTGAAAGATGATGATGTTATAAATAACAAACCACAAATATTTATTTTCTAAAGTTTTAAATACCTTTTTTAAAAAAGATTTTACATAGTTCCTGTAACCAACATGGGGCTTGAGCTCACAATCACAAAATCAAGAGTTGCATGCTCCATCAACAGAGCCAGCCAGGTGCCCTTGTTTTGTGAATTTTTAAATCTTCAACCTCATATGCAAATAACAGAAATATTTGTTTCTCAAAATGGATTATAACTCTATGTGTTAATCTTTTTACTATGACTCATGGTCCTCTGTATAAAAATGTATCCTTAATTTTGATCATTCTGGGTTTATCTTGACTAACTTATGTATGTATCAATGTAATTATTGCTTTATTTATCAGAGATTAATGGGGCCTAAAGAATTCTTTGATTTTAGTGCTTTGCAACCAAACCATATCACAAACGGCAAACCCATGTGTCCTGTGCCAAATGTCCGTGATAGGACTTATAGAGGTTCAGTATTTATATTTGAATTTCACTTTAGATAGACAGTGATCCTGCCTTCTCCCTAAAGATGGCAGTGCTTCTCAATGCTTCTGAGTAATTCTGTTTGAAAATGGTAATAATTAGGGGCGCCTGGGTGGCTTAGTCGGTTGAGCGTCCGACTTTCGCTTGGGTCATGATCTCGCGGTTCGTGGGTTCGAGCCCCACATCGGGCTTTGTGCTGACTGCCAGCTCAGAGTCTGGAGCCTGTTTCAGTCTGTGACTCCCTCTCTCTCTGACCCTCCCCTGCTCACGCTGTCTCTCTCTCTCTCTCCTAGAAATAAATAAAACTTAAAAAAAAAAAAAGAAAATGGTAATAATTATAATTCCATTATTGTTTGGAAGACTAATCATACTAAAAGTCTATTTTCAGAATACCTTCACAATTTGTTCTACTACTGAATAGTTAGAATTCAGTAGTAGAACAAATAAGATAGTATTTTTGAAGTTTATAGCATTGGTGCAGCTTTTATATGTGTTATCTTCGACCCCAGACAGTTCTAGTTGCATTCTGACTTTAGAATTCTTGGTGTAAGACTGAAAACTAAAGTCTTGTCAAAAATTGTGATAAGTACATGGTAAACCTTGCTATATTTATAGATCTCTCTACTATGGAGATATCAGAAAACAAAAACTGACAAAACACCCCAAACAAAAACTAAAACTCTTAAATAACTGCGTGTTGGATGAGATGGGAATTTAAAAAAAATTGTTTTTAGAGAGAGCACAAGTTGGGGAGAGGGACAGAGGAGTGGGGGGGGAAGAGAGAGAGAGAGAGAGAGAGAGAGAGAGATTTTCAAGCAGGCTTCATGCTCAGCCTCATATGGGGCTTGATCCCACAACCTTGGGATAATGACCTGAGCCAAAATCAAGACTGGGATGCTCAACCAACTGAGCCACCAAGGTGCCTGGGAAATGTTTTGATATTTATTGTTTGATATAAATTTTATATGTCCAAATTTTACTTGAATTTTTTTCCTTAGGTGACTAACTTCTTTTAAGAAGTGAAACAAATACTTATTGGTTCCATTAAAAAAAACAAAACAAAACAAAATCAATCTTGGGGCACTTGGGTGGCTCAGTTGGTTGAGCTTCTGACTCTTGATTTCGGTTCAGTCATGATCCCAGGGTCATGGGATCAAGCCCCATGTCGGGCTCTGTGCTGAGTGTGGAGTCTGCTTAAGATCTCTCTCTCTCTCTCTCTCTCTCTCTCTCTCTCTCTCTCTCTCTCTTTCTTCTATCCCTCTCCCTTGCTTGTTCTCTCTCTCTAAATCAGTCAATCAATCCCCAATCTTGAGCCTTTTCTGCTGTAAAAAATAAGCTCTAAATTCATAGGGTGGTGCCCTGGAGCCTGGATAAACACTATGTTTTGTCCTCCTGTTTCCATCATTTTCATTCCTAAGTGGTTCTTTGTGTGTGTGTGTATGTGTGTGTCTGTGTCTGTGTGTGTGCGTGTACTCTGTACCCATGTGCATGTGTATGTGTTTTATATGTGTTTGAAATCACATAGCATTGTAGTTTGAAGATGGTGAACAAGATAGGGCAGGCTAGCCTTCCTGCCAGACCTCACAGGTCACTTTGACATAGCTATTACTTTTTAAGGCTGGCCTTGATTATTGGTTGATGTAGCAAGGTGACTGGGTGCTAGAGAACTGTGTTATCCAACCAGCCTCCTAGATACTGGTGTATAAATACTACAATGCTGATTTTTTAATTTGCAGGCAGAGGTATCAGGCACACTGGCTTCTCATGTTTACGGCCCAGTGTATTTTCTCAAATAGGCAAATCTATAGTCTACTAAATTATAATCAGAAGGTTGCTTGATGAGCATTGAGTCAGCTCACAGTGACCAAAATCAGCAAGTTCTGGTAGTGTGATACATTCATCTTTCCCAAGGAATATGCTTGCCACTCAGAGCAGATGTTCTTCAATTTTCAAAGCATCCTTTTTCCTAGACCAGGCTCCAGACAGATGGCCAGCTTTTGATTTTCTTGTTTTCTTACATAGTTACCATAGACTATCTCCTTTATCACATTTTTTTTCCATTGGAGTTTAATGAAATTGCATTAATATCTGTAAAACACTTAGCCCAGTGCCTGGCATACAGTAATTAAATAATAACTAATATTAATAAGTAAAACTGGTGTTGAGTTCAAGTCACCTTGATACTCATAATGTCAAAGTCGATCTTTTGGGCCATTTCTTTAGATGACTGTTCTGTCTCCTCTTTTACATTTTGAGTTATTTTCATTTTTTATGCTTTAATTTTTTTAACCATTTAATTTCATTTATCCTTAATATGGAATCCATGAGCTAATTAGGGCAATCCTTTTTGGCTCTGAATGATTCGCTATTTTGTTTTTGAGACTTTCTTACCACCTTTCAGTTTTTTGCTCCAAAATACCTCATTCTCCACAGTTCCCCATCTGCAATATGAGTCTATTAAAAGAGATGATCTTAAGTTACTGCCTTGCTCTAGAATATATATAATTTTATATCTTATTTGACCAGATGATGCCCGTTATAGCCCTTCCCCTCTAATCATACTTACCTTCATTTCAAGCTCTGCTTAAATTCTTTCTCACAGAATGTAAAGTTATTTTGAAAATGGTAGCAGCATCTGGATTCTTAGAATAGGATGGCCATGGAATTGGGAGGTAATGATTGAAAAACCCAGAGGTAGAGGTATGATGACAGTGAATTTAGCAGTCGACAGTGACATTACAGATAGGACACACAGTTGGCAAATCAAAATGTTTTGTATGGAAATGAGTATAGAAAAGAACAAGTGAGTTGGACACCACAGCAACAATAAGCATTGTCAGCCTTCTTTCCATCCATCCAGGGATCAGTTATTCTTTTAAGAGTGGTGGAATAGATTTAGGAAAACAGTGAAGACATTGCCACAGCTTTTTCTGGTACTTGTAAAAATACAGATTATGGTGCATTTTTGAAGCCGGTGGTCTCAGAACCACACTTGGAGAACAGCCCTAGGTAGGTAGTGTTATGGGAGTTCAGAAAGTGGAGAGATCATTTCAGGCTGTAATTATCAGGGAAAGCTTGTCAGGAGTGGCTTTGGTCTGGGTCTTGAGGAGTGGGAAATGTTTGAATAGATGTATGGAGGGGGCACGCTTTTTTTTTTTTGATGGGTGAAATGCCAAGAACAAAAGCATAGAGGTTAGAAATAATCATACATATTAGGGGAGTGGAGTGGTATAGAGTTTCTTAAATATGATCCATGAAGGAGAATTGAGGTAGTGCTTCTGTCAAATACCACTAACTCCAGAATTAGAAAAAATTGGGTGCTATGCCATTTTTGTTCGACGTGTTTTCTTACACTATTGTAAGAATGAACTATTGATGCCTCTCAGTGCATCAAGCTTCATGTTTTCATGTGCTCCCTGATGACCTCAAAGAAGAATTCCATTTTAGGACACTTTTTGTAAATTGGAAAGACTGTCAACGTTTTCAAAATAATCCTGTCTTTCTCTGTCTCTAATAAATGGAAGGAAAAAAAATAGCACCCTGAGGGCAGACGCTCGCCCATCATATCAGGCATACGTCATGGTTTTCTTGCTTTGATGAGGGAAAGATAGCCACACGTCATGTGTCTCATTACTTTCCATATCAGCTACTGTCACCACCTTTCCAAGAGGTACTACCAAGAAATAGGAACGGAATATGTTTTTCTCTACTAGACAAAAGTTTGCTGCCTTTCAAGAGGTCTTACCTTAATTTGAAAGCGGGAGAAATAACATTACTTGACTCTAGCTTGAAAGTCTTTGAGGAGGGGTGCAGTCAGTTAAGCATCTGACTGTTGGTTTTGGCTCAGGTCATGATCTCATGATTGGAGAGTTTGAGCCCCGCATGGGGCTCTGCACTGGCAGTGAGGAGCCTGCTTGGAAATCTTTCTCCTTCTCCCTCTGCCCCTCCCACTCTCTCTCTCAAATAAACTTAAAAAAATTTTTTTTTTAAAGTCTTGGAGGCATTTAGTGTTGCAGTACAGAGGCAACCTTAACCTGACAAAGCATTCTATGGAATTCTGCTTTAGTTCAGTGTACGTTTGGGAGTCAAAGATTTCACTGCTTGTTGCCATGGACAAAAAAAGCTCTAACTGATTATCGAAGAAGATGTAGGTGTTGCTGTGTCAAAGACCATATCATAATTTTACTTCAGTAAGCCAAATCTCATGGAGATTTACTACTGAGCAGTTACAAAAGTTTTAAATTAATTTTCTTCAGGAAGCCACCATTTTAAATGAAAAATAACAATATGAGGGAGGCACAATCCTTTGTAAATATTGTTTTATAGAAATTGCTTATGGAAATGGAAAATCCATTTCCAGTGCAGTTAAATAAAGTATATGGTGTATGCATTTCTGTGCGTGATTCTGTAGGACAAAGTCTGTATCTTTAATCAGCATCTCAGACTGGCCTTTGACTCTCTGAAAGGCTAAGAGCTAATAATTTAGCTAGTGCGAAGACAGTGGGATGCTGTGGATAAATATGAGCAAAGGAATGACAGGAAATTAGAAAGCTCATGTTAAGAATGAGAAGGAAAGCTTTGGCAGGACTGAGGGGAGGTTTAGGGATTCAGATTAGCTCCAGGTCTCAGTTATCCTAATTATCTGAAGGTAATTTTCTAGATAGAGCTTCTCAAAGATAGGAACCTCCAGTAATCTTTTGGTCTTAGTGTGTAAGCACAGTTCCTGAGACAATCAGTACTCAAAAATGTCAGATTAAATGGACTCACTGTATGGAGAATGAAAGAATATAGCACCAAAAATAAATGCTCTTCCGTATCTGTATTCAGTCCTGTTTATGTTAACTCATTTGGTGAAGAAGAAGATTTTTGGAGAGGAAATGCTTTATAGGAAAGCTCATAAAACCATCTTTTTCTTCAGGAACGGTTAGTTAATACAAACTTTTGGCGTCTCAGGATTTGTTCTCTGTAAATTTTATTTCTGATAAACTTTTACTAGAATGTGCCTTTAGACATGATAATTTTATCCAGCACTTTCAGAGAGAAGGAAACTTGCAGGATGGTGGGGTTGATTAGGTCATTGTCAATTTAAGCAATTTGTAATAAACATTTAAACTTGGATTTGTTCATCATTAAGTAAAATCAACCTGACAGCTCTGAGGTCACTTTGGCTTAAAGTATCATCGGAATTTATAATGTATCTTCTATCAAATTAACAACACAGCCCTGGAATCCCGCCCATATATTATATTAATATAATTTACTGGTCATCTTTATGCATTTTCCTGGGACAAAGTTTAGCAAAAACCAGACTTCCTAAGTATTAACAACTGCTAAAAATTTAAATGTATTATATTGGAAGACCAAGATGTTTAGACTCTAGTTCACAGTAACATTTTAATTTGGCTCCCACTAAGTTCTTTTAAGTCAAAGAGAAAGTTATTGAATATGTTAAAATGTTGGTATTATATAAAACATTTGCTCCAAAAATATAATTATTTTTTTCTGTTTTAAGTAAACTTTGTGTTCCCAAATTAGGTTTGTTAGAAGCCCAGAAAGCTTTTCTCCCTTTTTTTCCTAAAGCAGAAATGATTACTAGAGTAAAATACGGTATAACTTCACAAAAGACACTGGTTATGGTTAAATGCATAATATTTAAGGGACAAACTGCTTTCTAATACTCTGATGTACTCAGTACCTTTCAGGAAGATAAACTACTGGGGACCATCCATTCATTCTTAAAACCTGATGTCCACTATTTTGCAAAGCAATATGAATATTTTCGTAAATTTGAATTGGGAGAAAGAATGGGTACATAAGAATGAAATAAAATTTTATTAAATTTATTGCTTATTTACAAATAAAATATGCTTATGTACACGCTTTGGGAAGTATATCAAGATTACCTACGGCCTCATCACCTGGAAACGACCATTTGGATTTTTTCTCTCCATTATTTTATACATGTGTGGTGTGTTATGTACACACATAAGTATACACCTCTCCACACACACTACAAATGGGGATGAAAACTGATTTTTTTCATTCCATCTAATATACTTTTCCATATGATCAGGTGTTACTTCCCAGCATTGTTTTAATAGCCCGCTAATACCCACCGTAAGAAAGAGTATCATCTGACCGACACCTTCTGTTGGATCTAGGATATTTACAGTTTTGCTTTAATTCTTTTTAATTTCCTTTGCCTTTTTGTTTTCTGTTATAGATACTGTACTGAACACCCTGTATGGAAATTTTGTATGTATTCATAATTATTAAGAGAAAATTCTAAAACTAGAATTGCTGGCTCAGAGTATGAAACGATTTAAGGGTTTTGATACATTTTCTCATTGCTACAACACGTATGCGATTTCAGCGGCACGCCGTTTTCTGTGTGTCGGCGGCGGAACAACCTGTTGGGCGGAAATGGCATCGCGCGGAGTTTGTGTTTGTGGCGCCCGGATTAGCTGGGAGGAGCCGGCGCGTGTGTCCCGTTTCTAACCGGCGTGTCTTTGTCTTTCTCCATGGGGACCGCTGCCGCCCGTGCGGGCCGAAGCCTGGGGAAGCCGTCGCCCCGCAGCGCCGCCGCCCTGCGCCCGGCCGCCCCGGGGAGCCGCTGCCCGCCCGCGGGCGCCGTCACCACGCGCCAGGCCGCCGCCAGCTGCCGCGCCAGCTCTCCGCGCGGCGCCGCCCGGAGCGCCAGCACGCCGCCCGCGGCCTCGGGAAGCCCGCGCCGCCGTGAGCGCCGCCGCCCGGCCCCCGGCGGGACTACGCCAGCGCTCCGCACAGCCCGAGTACCTCAGGCGCCCCCGCCGCGTGCCGCCTTCTTCCCCGCGCGCCCCGCAGACCCTCCCGGGCTCTGCCGAGCCCGCCCCGACGGCAGCGAGCCCCGCGGTGTGCCCAGCCGTTCGCAGACCTCCCTCACCCCCTCGCCGAGACCGACCCTGGCTCACCCCATAACTCTTGCCCACGCAGCCCCTCAGGAGGACCGTGTGCCTTAGGGCCGGCGGGTCGGGAGGATGGCCCCCTTGCTAGTCTTGGCTGCTCTCAGAGCATCGCTTCCTCGTCCTGCCTGCCAAAACCCCGGCTTTTTTGTTGTTGAGAATCTTGCCACTGGACAGTAGCGACCTCTTTCCCTCCTTGTAATTTATCAACTTCCCAGGCAGTTGCTTTCATCATTAGTTCTTCAGAGGCTAGCTCCCACTTTAGTCTTCTTCACCTCCAGTCCTATCAACAAGCTACTTCCCACCCCCGCCCCACTGTCTGCCAGAGATTGTTTTAAAAAGTGTGCAAATCCCTGATGACTACGGGGTCATCCACACAATCTGGAGTGTGTAATGCAGAACTGTGGTTGAACTTGAACTCCAACATCTTTGTACCTTCCCTCCTTGTAACTGCATCCCCAGTGAGCATTTCTTCCCTCCGGAGTCAGTCTGCCCCCGCGGCTCTGGACTGCCATCCCAGGGGATCCGCCACCGGGTTTGCACTGAAGCCATGCTTCTCCTGGGCTACTCCCAGCCCTTAACTGAGCCGAGTGTGGCTATTAGTGATGGCCCGTTCATGTGACATGCGGAACTCCTCTAACGAGCAACTTTGTCGTGGGGACCCCTCAGCAGCCTGGCTGACACTTTCTTAGAAGGGTGCTGCATGCAGTCGAAGGCTCTTCTTGCTGGATCGCCCTCTCCTTTTCATAGGTGTCAGACTTGTGTTATGGTATGAAGTCCTTCCCCTCCCTGCTCCTGTTTCCTTAAACCTTTCTCCTTCACAGATGTTCCCTCAATAAAACCCTTGCAAACTGAAGGCTGCCTTGGTGTCTACTTCTAGAAGGACCCGAGCTACCAGATTATCAGACATTCCAGTCTGATCATCTTCCTATCCTTCTGGATCCCTTGCTAATTCATTAACTTCATTTTTCCCACTCTCAGCCCCTGTTCTAGATGCACTTCCTTCCTTGTCTAGCCTAGATGCCATGGTCCATCGTTATAATCCTTGAAATATAGTGCTCTCGGCAATCTTTAACCTCAATTTCTTCCAATATACTTTCCATGTGAAATCCCAGCTCTGAATAAACTTTACCATCTGCCTCCCATGGGCTTTATTGGGAGAACTGAACATTTTCTTTAAGAAAATCACACAGTGCTGTCAGTTAGTTTCACTTTCAACTCATGATTTCCAGCCTTAAATTGGTGCTATTGTTCCCACTGTAGTTTCAGTTTCCCACTACTAACACATATACCCTTTCATCTCTCCTCAACTTTTTCTGATCCCTTCTTGCCTTGTTTCCTTCAAATTTCCTTTGGAAAAGAGAAGATATTACATAAAAACTTCCTCATCTTCCCACCACAAGACCAACCCCCCCAACCCCTCCAACCCAGCTACCTTGGTAACCTCCTCCTTCCCCTTTGTGACTATGGGGGAAGTTTCAAAGGCCAGCCCTTCTTGTGCTCTGGATCCCATCCCCTGTCGCCTTCCCAAGGGCTTTTCTCCTTAGGTTTTCCCCTTTCTCTCTTCTACAACATCAGTCCCTGACTTGAATGGATCATTTTCATCACATTTTCATCAGCCTGCAGACATGTTCCAGCACCGCCCGCCCCCCGCCCCCATCTAAACCACGTCTTTCCCACCAATAGCCATTTCTCAGCTCTCCTTCATCAGTAACCCTCTCTATGGAGTTAGCCTTATATATTGTCTTATTTTCTAATCTTCCAATTACTTTCAGTCCACAATGTGACTCCCCCGTCCCACCACTGAAAGTGTCCTTGTTAAGATCGCCAGTCACTTCCATATTATCCTAACCAAGAGGATACTTTTCTGTCCTCATTCGATCACTCTGCTTCTTTAAGTGTTCTCTTTTCTTATCCAAGGCACTGTTGTCTCCTGGTTTTCCTTCCTCCTTCACTGATCAGTGTTATATTTCTTCTGCCTCACTTTGAGAAGCTGAGGTCTCTCATCTCCATTCAGCTCCCTCTTTCCTTTCCATGTACTTTCTCAGGACAATCTTAACAATTTCCATCTATTTAAGTACTGTCTTTGGGCTAAAGGGCTCAAATTTGTTTCCCCCCTTGACCTATAAGTTCTAGACTTATATCTAATTGTTTGCTTAATATCTTCCTTTGGATGACTCAGATCTTTCAAACTTAACATGTCCAAAATCTCAATCCTTATTCTCATCCCAAACCTGTTTGCCCTCATCTTCGCTATTACAGTAAATAGCACCTCCATCCAACAGCCAAACTAGAAACCTAGGAGTCATCCTTGATTCTTTGATGACTTCTTTTTTACATCAAGTAGGCCAGCATAATCTATCAGTTTTATCTCCAAAATACGCCTTTAATCTGTCTGCTGCTTTCCATTTTCAATGCTATCACTTAATCCTGATGACTACTTTTTATCACTTGATTACTGTGATAGCCAGTCATACCTATTCTCTGCTTCTACTCTTGATGCACCACCCACTTCAGTACCTTCTTGATAGAGTGGCAACAATGATCATAACTTGAATTGCTCACAGGATGAAATCTAACACCCGCCCCCCGCCCCCCGCCATGGCTTACAGCGTGCTGTACAAACTGACCCTAACTGTTCTCTCCTCTCCTGTCCATGCTCCCCTCTTTATGGCCCACTGTGATGCAGCTACACTGGTTCCTCCAACATGCCAAGATCTATTCTGCACCTCAGGGGCTTGGTAAATGCTGTTATTTCTGCTTAAGCTGCTCTCCTTGGCTATCCTTTATGTAACACTTTAATACACCTCTAGAAAGCCTGCCCAGATCATTGCTTGAGTGTAGCCCTCACCACTCTTCTCCCAGTTTTTTATTTGTTTCCTTCATTACTCAATTCCTTATCTCAATTTGTAACTTTATTTATTTGTTTATTTACTTTTTGTATGTGTGTCTGTTTCTCATTCTGGAATGAATGAGGGAAGAGACTGTGTCTGGATGTCTAGATTCTTCAACATTGTATTTCCAGCCCTTAGCACAGTACTTGGCACATATTGGATGCACAATAAATACCTGTTGAAGGAACAAATAAACATCTTTGCTAATTTTTTGGTTGGGAGTTCACTTTTTATTGATTTATAAGAGCTCTTTATATATTAAAATCATCAACTATTTGTTCAATATGCTGCAGACATTTTGCCCCTTGTCATATATGTACCAATTTAATTCACGATGTCTTTGATATATAGAAATATTACATTTTCCATTAGATAAATCTTTCTTTTCTTTCATGATTTCTGCTTTTGGTGATATGTTTTTAAAAAGTCTTCTCCATCTCAATGTTACATAAATATTTGTTTATGTTTTCTTTTCTCTTAATTTTTTAAGATTGAAATCTTTTCTCCAAATGGAATTTATTTTTGATATAGATGTGATTAAGGCTCTAAATATTTATTTAGTTGTTGCCTCATCGTTTATTGAAAACTCCCTCTTTCATTGTTTTAAACCACATTTACCAAATATTAAATTCTTAAATATACTTGGAGTGCTTTCTGGATTTATTGTTTGTTGGTTGGTTGCTTGGTGTCCTTCTCTATCCCTGAGCCGTGCTGTTTTAATTACTGTCATTTCATAACTTGCCTTAGTATGTGATTAACTTTTTAATGGGGCAAATGTTACTCTGGGGCAAACATTACTCTTCTTTTTCAAAGTATTTTCAGCCCTATTTGTGCATTTATTCTTTCAGATAAACTTTAGCCATATTTCAATCAGGTTCCAAGAGAAATTCTATCGACATTTTGTTTAGAAATATTTTAATGTTATAAATTAAGTGGAGGAGAATTGCCATCTTTGTAATATTAATATTCCCATTCAGGAACTTGTCACATGTCAAGGTTGTTGAAGGCTTCCTGTATATTCCTTGGTAATTTTATAGGTCCTTCATATTTCCTGTTAATTATTAGATATGCCATATCTTTGTTGGCATCATTTTCTCATTATGTTTTGTAACTGGTTGCTCCTTGTAGGCTCAAGCTATTGATCTTTGGTAATTCTTTTGAACTCTTCCATTAATCCTCCTAGATGATTCTCTTCTAAGTAGACAATCATTTGAAGTGTAATTAATGATAATTTTCTCTCTTTCTTTACAATATTTATACCTCATATATTAAATAAATGATGGTATTAATTTTGCTTTTATTCCTGACTTTTGAGGAATGTCATTAATATTTCACTGCTTTTAATGTTAGCTGTTGGATTGAAATAGAAGTCTCCATTAGGTTAAGGAAATGGTTTCCTGGCTCACATATACTAAGCATATTATTGAAAGTTGTTGAATTATATTAAACATATTCTGGGAAACTAGAGATGATCATATGGTTTTACTTCCTTGACCTATTATTACAATAAATCTTATTAATAGATTTCTTAATGTTGGATTATTTCTGCATAAGATGCTTACTATTTCATTATGGTGGGGTTTTTCCTCTTTCAGTATAACATAATAATGTTGAATTCAGCTCCTTACATTTTATGTAGGATAATTGCATTTATATTCATAAATAAGATTGGATGGTAGTTTTACATTTTTTTATTCTATTTTGATTATCAGCTTCAAAAAATCATGTTCTACGCTCTAGATTAGTATAGAGTATAGGAATAGCTTATTCTTTGAGGATTTGGAGGAACTTACCCATAGTCCTTTTTAGGCTCCAGACTTTATTTCAGGGTAGGTGAGTGGAAGACTAATTTCTGAAAACATTGAAGTTTTTCTTCCATAACATTGGCCTAGGCAGGTTAACTACTATTTCTTGAGTATCGATTTAAAAATAATATTATTAGAGAAAATAATGCATTTTCATAGAATTTTTAAATTAGCAGACTTTTTTACATATAATTCTTACAATTAAAATATTTTTCTCTACATTTATAGTTATAGCTCCTTTCTCATTTCTAAAGTTTTAGTTGCATTTTTCTTTTTTTTTTTTAATTAGACTTGCCAGTCTTTAAGTGAACCAACATGTAGCTATTTCATAAATTCTATTTTGACTATTTTTTAATCAGTAATGTAACTTTTACTCTTTATTAATTCCTTCTTTATTATTTTAAGTTTATATTGTTTTCTGAACGTTTCTTTGTAATTAATGACTTAGTTCACTTATTTTTATTTCTTTCTTAGTTAATAATAGGATATATAAGGCTATAAATTTACCTGTGAGAACAGCTTTGACTGCATCTCAAAAGTTTTGGTATGTAGTCTCTTAATTGTTGCTGTTTTAAAATAATGGATTATAATTGCTGTTTCTATTTCATTTTTGGTATTATTTAGGATAGTGTTGTGAGGTTTTGTTTTTGTGAATCCTGATTTCTTTTTAATAAAGAATAAATTTATTAATATTTATGTTGCTATTTTAATAAAGAGCTAACTTTGTTTGGAAAAAATGAAGCTATCTGTGAAATGGTCTTATCTGAAGTAACATATAAGCATTACCTAGAGTTTCTTCTTCTTTTTTTTTTTAATTTTTTTAATGTTTTATTTATTTCTAGGAGAGAGAGAGAGACAGCGTGAGCAGGGGAGGGTCAGAGAGAGAGGGAGTCACTGACTGAAACAAGCTCCAGGCTCTGAGCTGGCAGTCAGCACAGAGCCCGACGCGGGGCCCGAACCCACAAACCGAGAGATCATGACCTAAGCGAAAGTCGGACGCTTAACCAACTAAGCCACCCAGGCGCCCCACCTAGAGTTTCTTCTTACAAGATCCTCTTCAAAGCTCCAACTAGTGGTGTCTATACTAATTACTGACAACAGGGATTTTGCATACTAATACCAATAATTTACTGGAATTGTGATTTCCACATAATGTCCTAGTTACTCATATAAAAGGCAAGAAAGAGTTTTCAAAATATTTACTGCACCAAAGATCTTCAGATAATATGGAGCTTAAATGATTGTTTAATAATTAGAAAAAATCATTATCAAAGTATATAAACTCAGGAAGGATTTGAAAACGTTGAGCATGAACTTTGTCACAAAATTTTGGCATTAAGAACAAACTTTCTTTAGACTAGGAAAAAGTAATTTAAAAAACATTTATTTTTATGATTACAAATGTGATTTATGTACATAAATAAAAATTATCTGTAACTACCGCTCAGGAAAAAAAAAACACTGTTAACATTTTTAATATTTTATTCTAGGACTGTTTCTGTACATTGCTATTTCTTTCTTTTTGATAGAATTTTTTTTTATAAAACTTCAGGAAATACTGATTTTGCTTATTAGCTTAGCAACATTTTGATGGCGTTTTATCTTGGCTTCCACACAGCAGTAATAATTGAGTTAGTATGGATAGTATAATTCTGAATTGAGTTAGCATATAGAACAAGTTTATTTCCTGGTGCATTTATTGTTGTGTCTGAAGGAGGTAGTCCCAGCCTGGCCTGCAGATCAGATCTCAGGATTGCCCTCAGATCCAGGTAAGAGAGGCCTCTGCTTTGGAACTCCTGCTTTACAGGGCCCTGCTCTGGCCCTTGTTCGGTTACTCTTACTTCACCAGGACACATGAGTCTGGGGAGCCCAGGGAATATGTCCACCTGGGCCATGAGTCCTCTTCTGTAGACTATATCCTGGGAGCCTGGAGCCACACAGCTCTCTGGAGCTTCTTCAGGTCCATCCCATGTGCCATCAGTTAAACACCTATAGGGCCAAAAAGTGGCCAAAGGATGGCATTTGCAGGGGTGTGGACACAGCTTGGTTCTGCAGGCTGGAGAGTTCACACAAGGGCATGTGAGGGCCCTTACAGTGTGCAATGCAGCTGGGACTGTGGCGTAGAGACCAGTTATGACTAGGCCACCATGCTCCAGTATGGAGCTTCTTAATTTAAATGTGGCCTTCTAGGAAATTATGAAGATGTGTGTGTTAGCATAGAACAATAGAACTCATTTCATAGTTTTTGTTTGGTTTGTAACTTTAAAATACTTGGATGTCTGAGATGTAAGTCTACCATTTTACTCTTGCCGCTGCAAATATTAGAGGTCAGGTTGGTGCTTGGAGGACTAGAAGCAAAAGTTGCAATCCTGGGGGCAGTGGCACTTTGGGAAGTCTTAGAGCCCGAGAGGAAAGTGGCCTCAGGGTGCCACTTGGGTGATAGAACCTGGGTGTCATGCAGCCTGATGCAGCCCTAAAGCTTGGCATGAAGCAGTGGAACCTTTTGTCTGACTGAACCACAAACCGGGAAGTATCTCAGTAGTGACCATACACCTCAATGGGTTAAAGTCTAGAGGCCCTTACTTCACTTAAGGGTCTTAAGCACTCCAGAAGCATCCAGAATTCTGGACTCCAAAAGCCTTCTCAAAACATGATTCCCCTCCCCCCATCCCCATTGAGTGAGAAATTCAGAATGCAATTCAATATTACTTAAAAATTAAAGAAATAGCACATCTTTTATACCTGACTGTGGTGGTATGAGACTCACACTTTGTAATAAGTGAAGAAAAGGTGCAAAAAGAAACACAGAATACCTTAGAAGAGTGAATCAGAGGGGCCTCCCTTGGCCTGGAAGTTCAGATTAAGTTCTTGGAAGAAGTGACATTTAGCTGAGAGGTAGACAATGAGCAGTTTTCAGGGATAGCATTCAAGACAGGATAAGAGGAAGGACATTGCAAACAGGAGAGAATACCGTATGGGGAGGTTGGATGTGAGAAACATGATGGATTAGAACTGAATGGAGGTCTGTGCGGTGTGGGTGTTGGAAGCAAGATGGACAGAGTGTCCAGATAAGACCAGGGAAGGAGGCAGAGGCCCGATCACATAGGGGTCTGTAAACCATGTCATAAGCTTCTTCAGGAAAACAACCAGACCACTGTTTTTTACCTTCAGTAAGCTTGTGGTCTAGTGGAGAAAAAAAATCCAGTAAGAAAATTATTATTATTATGTTTAATTTTTTTATTGTTTATTTTTGAGAGAGAGACAGAGAGTGAGCAGGAGAGGGGCAGAGAGAGAGGGAGACACAGAAGCTGAAGCAGGCTCCCGGCTCTGAGCTGCCAGTACAGAGGCCAAAGTGGGGCCAGAACTCATAAACCATGAGATCATGACCTGAGCTGAAGTCGGACACTTAACCGACTGAGCCACCCAGGCGTCCCATCCAGGAAGAACATTATTAAGCACAGAGAGGAAACTGCTACACTAAAGATACGCTCACTGTTATCAGAGATAATGGAAAAAGGAGCACTTAAATACCGCTGAAGAACTCAAAGAAAAGTTTATTTTCAAGGACATAAGTGCTTGAATAGACCCAGAAGGGTTGAGTGGGGGTTTCCCAGTGCACAAAGGGTTGGTGAAAGAAAGGTGAAGGGGAACAGTGAGGGCACAGAGACCTGGGGGACTGAAATTATACAGTACGGATGGACTTGGAGTGTGTGCCTTATCACATTGCTCAGATGTTTTCTCTGGGTGATGGTAGGTATTGAAAGACCTCCAAGTAAGGACATGGCATGATTACAAAGATCACTCCAAGGATAATGTGAAGGATGGGTTTGCGGGATGTGTAACAGGTGCTGGAGGACATAGTAAATTATTGCCATAATACAGGTCTGAGGTGAGATTCCCGAAAGAGAGTTGGTAATAGGGGAGGAAAGAAGGTGGGGAGAAGAGATGATTTGGAAATGGAAGGAACCAACAGGATTTCTCAGCTCTTTGTGTCTTACTCATCTCATCTTGGCTTTAGACAACCAAGATATTAAAAACAGGCCATTCTGGGGGAGCTTTGGTGGCTCTGTTGGTTGAGTGTCTGACTTGCTTTCGGTTCAGGTCATGATGTCACAGTTAGTGGGGTCAAGCCCCACATCAGGCTCCACACTGACAGTGCAGAGCCTGCTTGGGATTCTCTCCCTCTCTACCCCTCCCCCACTCGTTCTCTCTCACTCTCTCTCAAAATAAATAAATATTAAAAATAAAAATAGATCATTCTGTGATAGAAATCTGAATCACTGATACATTCACAGTAATGTATCAGTGACTGATAACAGTTAGATGTCCTTTCTCAGAGGACTTTGGATTTAAAAGAATATGCCTGAAATGGGCAAGAAGTGTGCTGAGTGATGCAATTTCAGATGGCTTAGATCTTGGTAGAAAGGTAATTATTGGATGGGGAAAGGAAAAGAATCTTATTGCTTCCCTTACATCAGTGGCTCTTAACTGGGGACATTTTTGCCCACCCAGCAGACATTTGGCAGTATCTGAAGACATTTTTGGTTGTCACAACTTGGGTTGGGAGTTCTGGTGATTGGGGGGGGAATGCTGCTATACATCCCATAATGCATAGGACTTCCCCCCACATCCCCCACCAAAATTTATCCAGCCCAATAGGTGATATTGCTGAGGTGGAGAAACCCTGCCTTAAATCATTACAATAGTGGCTCTATATTAAGACTTGTCCTATATCTAAAGATGATATAATTATTAGGTTGAACAATTATGAATTGAGGGATAAAACCATATAGTGACTTCTATTCTTGTCAGCTCTCCCTCTACAGTGGTTCTGTGGGGCTTATTCTCATCCTGGCCTTGGATAAAAACTTGAGCAGCGGTCATGAATTTACACAACGAAAACAGTCTTTTATTCATTTTAAATCACAAAGTACGTTCTCAAATCAGTAATCAAAATGTCCAGGCCCCTGTAATAGTCAGTAATCCAAGCTTGATTTAAAGTTGAGTCTTCCCCTGGCTCCTTCCCCAAGGGCTGTGGTGGAGGAAGGGGATGTGGAGGCTTCTCCCCACTTTCCAGACTTAGTGCTCCTACCCTTTCTTAGCTTGCCCAGCCTCTGGGGTTGAAGCATGAGGAGTGAGGAGGCAAAAGGGGCCAGGAAAGTTCTTAATGAGTTGAGAGCATCTTGAAATGGTGTGGAATTTACTGGGCCTGGCAGGTGTTTACAGTTGATTCTGTCTCCTTGGATATTTCTAGGGGCCTCTCACCTAGAATTCCCTTCTGTGAGTCATGCACTCTCCCCTAGCACAGGACTTCTTAAGAAGCCATCTGTGGTGAAGAACCAGGATTTGGGGGTCTGTGAAAGAAAGAGAAAGGGAACAATAGTTTCCAATTATTTCCAATCTGCTGTGGACAGATTGTTTTTGAAAATATACAATAAAAATGAATTGCTAGTAAAATAAAATGAAAGAGAAAAGACATACAAAATGAAAAAAGACATAGAAAATATAAACACACATTTTAAATGACCACATTCTACAGACAGTAAATTACTTGGTCAAAGTGCTATACAATTTTTTAAAAACTTACTTTCGATTTCTGTACTTTTCCAGCATCATAGACCAATAACAAGCAGTGTGTGGACCAGCACCAGTTCCCAGACTAAAGAGCACTGATGTAGCTCCTTGCTTGCTTTTTCCCTAGTTGCCTGAGGGATGGCGACATTTGGCTTCTCCCTTCTGCGACACGTCTGCTCTCCACACTGTCTGAATACCCTTCCTCCCTTACTCACATTGTCCATATCATTTGGTCAACAGAAAACATTAAGGCATCTTTTGCTCTGACATGGCCCCAGAGCAAGGACTAGACCCCTCCCAGCTGCTGGCCAGCAAGTACTCTTTGGATGTGGTCAGCAGAATAATGGGCCCCCTCACCCACCAAGATGTCTATGCCTGGTCCCCAGAATTCATGACTGTTAATTTACATGGTAAAAAGGGTTGGGCAAAAGGGTCGCAATTAAGTTAAGGATTTAAAAATGGGGAGAGTAGTTTGGATTCTCCAGGTGTGTCCAGTGTAATCCCAGCAGTCCTTATAAGTGAGAGAGCAGGCAGGAGAGCCAGAGAAAATGTGATGGCATAAGCAGAAATATACACCAAACTCTGTGGGCAACCTCCAGAAGCTGGAAAAAGAAGGAAACGGGCTCTCCTCTAGAGCTTCCAGAAGGAATACAGCGGCACTGACACTTTGATTTTAGCTTGCTGAGACTTCTTACCTGCAGAAAGGTAAGACAGTCAATTTGTGTCATTTGAATCCACTTAATTTGTGATAATTTGTTACAGTAGCGGTAGAAGCTAAAACAAGCAAGAGTCAGACCCCAGCTCACAATAGCCCGGAATTTGGGTGGTGTGCTCAGAGTACATCTACTTTGACTTGCCTGAAGTCAGATTGCAGTTTCATTTTTATTTTTTTAAACAATTATTTATTTTGGGGAGACAGAGCATGAGCAGGGGAGGGGCAGAGAGAAAGGGAAACACAGAATCTGAAGCAGGCTCCAGGCTCTGAGCAAGCATTCAGCACAGAGCCTGACACGGGGCTCACACGGGGCTCGAATCCACAAACCGTGAGATCATGACCTGAGCCTAACTCAGACACTTAACCAACTGAGACACCCAGGCGCCCCTGCAGTTTCATTTTTAAACAACACAGTGCTTGGATGCTTGGTGGAACTCCCCTGTAAGCTGCTTCATTCCTTGTTTGTGAAAGAAATTAAAAAAAAATTTAAAGCCTGAACTTTGATGATGGTGCTTAATGACCAGTTTATCAGTTTTGAGCTAAATGAAAAATATTTCGCAAATTATAAACCATAAATCTGCAATTTTACTTCCATGCCACTCGTTAACAGCATTAATTGTTTCTAACTAAAAGGGATATGCAATTAGCAATTCATTTGATTGCTTTGATAATTTTCTCTTATATTTTTCTTTCATTGAAATGCTGTAAAGTGCTTTGTAGAAATCAGATTTTATGCAAATAATATAATTAATTCTCCTCTGTAGGCTTTTGCTTGTAGTGTTAACAGAAACCTGAAAATGACCTATGCAAACCCAAGTTTCTTAGGATAAAACGACACTTAAAAGTAGTTTGCTATCATTTTACTTATCCAACCTCTCACTATTCTATGATATAATGATTATTTATCAATTGTGTATAAGAAATCAAACACAGTGGCCTAAGGCTAATCTTCCAAGAGCACTTTGGCTATTACGTGGTTCCATTTTTTAAGTCAGTAGTTCTGTATTTAGTGAAGGTAGACTGAGACTCAGAAAGAACAGTGAGGCTAAGACTTCAAGTTCACAGCCCCCAGAAATATTCCTATTCATGCTTCATAATTTAGATATTTGCTGACTACTTAGAATGTAAGACAGTGCATTAAATTCAATAGAATGTCAGAAATTATTTCTCTTGATTAATTGCCCAGGAAATATCTGTAGGTAATTGGGTGATCATCCTCTTGTGTGTAACTATTTCCAGGAGTTGCCCACATCAGCACTATATTATATGTATAAAATCACAAAACCAAAAGGAGAAGATGTAACTTGAGAAAATCTGTCATGAAAGAACTGATCTCCTGGTGAATACAAATGCTTTAGAATAATCAAACTGTTAAAAAATGTCATGCTTTCTTGAAATTTTTTTTCTTTTGATGCTCTGGGTTCCTGTGTAAGTTGAAAAGATGACAAAGGAACTAAAAAGAGAAGTGGTTTGCTTTTGAGCTGTCACTGTTCTGGGCCCCCATCAAAGAAACTCCGTTCATTTTGATTGAACAAGTTAATAGAAATGAACGAAGAGAATTGAATTAAACATGGAAAGAGAGTGTGGTTTAATAGGATAAGCAAAAGATTCAGGACATGGTTCTGACATCTAATAGTTTTGGCCACAGACACTAATTTTATCGTTTGATGCTGACTTCTTGGTTATGGATAAAATGGAATTGTGGGACTCATTTAACTCTGCGTTCTTGGAAAATGTAAGTTAATAAAAGCAAAATGCTTACAATATAATGGGGCATTGAAAGTCCGACTACATTATATATTGTGATTAAAGATGGAAAGAAGGCCAATGTTGACAGAGAAAACAAACTGAACTCATCAGTTAGGATCCTGTTTGAACTTCTATTATTCAAGGCTAATCTGTTACTTATTTTAGGTAAGAGTTTTTCCTTTAATTACTTAGAAACTCAGAGTAATTCATAATATATTTAAATATCTACTCATAGATTAGAGTTTTGCATGCTTTTATTGCAAAAATGCTAGTCATCAATACTTTTCTAGGCTGTGACTAGAGAAACCACATTTTAAGGCATCCCTTAAACAAAAATTCTCATTAAATGAATAAACATAAGTTTAATTAAGACCCACTGTTCTTTTCATCGATGAATGTTGGCATTACTCTTTAAGCTTCAACTTATATTAAATTTATTCCCGTTATTTTAGCCGTTTAGCAGAAAAGAGAATTTTAAGGATCATTTTCACATATGTGTAAAAATGATCCCTGAAATGACAGTGGAATTGACTCTTCTCAGAGAGCCTGAAGGCTCTAAGGAGGTAAACCCTGGGACTTCCTGAAGTCAGTGTTGTTTCCCTACCACAGTTCATTCCTTTCTGAATAAGTTTTTTGTTTGTTTTACATTTTACACCCCAGCTTTAGTGGCAGTGGTGATGTGGTATCATTGGCTTTCAGCACACACATGATCACTGTTTCTCATCAGTCCTCTCAACAATCAAGTGACATACATTGTTGGTACTATATGACCTAGACTCCAAAGCAGGGTCCAGACTCCGAGCTTTCAGCACAGAGCCCGAGTAGGGGCCTGACATGGGGCTCAAACTCACGAGCCGTGAGATCATGACCTGAGCTGAAGTCAAGACGCTTAACCGACTGAGCTTAACCTATTCGGTAATTCAGGGTGAGAACATGAGCACCTCACCAGCACGCAGTATGGCAGTTTGTGGGTCCCGCAGAGGCTCCCTCTGCCTGGATAAAAGAATGTGGTAGTTTGTGTGGCCTCTGCTCGTAAACTTTCAGCACGTGAAGGCTGGCTTCTAAGCCATGCAGCAGGACTCATGGTGTGGACAAGTTCTGTGAAGACCTAGTGAGGTGCAGGTGACTAGAGAGGGATGGAATGTGGGAAGTGCTGATTGTCAGCCTGTTGCCTTCACGTGCTGCTCAGATGAGGACCTTGCCTGACTCCTTTGGGGACAAAGCTTTTGGGACTTTGAGGGGGCTGAGGCTGGGGAGTCGTTCTGTCCTTCCCAGGCACCAAATAATTCCCTGGTTACGATCTGGGAGGAAGTACATGGTCAACGTATTATGGATTTGATGCTTATAAGAAATAATGATTTCCACACTTAAAAAAAAATGTAAGCCCAGGCTTGATGATGGAAAAGATGTATTAGAAAGCTCATGCTGCTACATGAGACAATCCAGTCTATAACAAGAAACTTAACAGAGTTTAAAAGAAAAGATAGAATTCTCTTAAAATATGTCTTGTGTGGAAGAAAGATCAGGCTGCTTGGAAGGTAGCCAGCTTCCTCAGTATTCAGGAACAGGCTGAAACTGACCAGTACAATCTCAATTCTTCACGAAAAATTTTTTGGTTAAGACAATACATTTAGTGGTCAAGAAAAAAAAATTCTCCAAGAACATTCCTCTATGATTCCGCATTGAAAAGTTATGTACAAAAAAAGGCACAGAAACAAAGCAAAAGGACCTACATTTGGAATTAGGGAATCAAGTATTCATTTTTAGGAGAATAACTGCAATTCTACACTTTCATACAAAGTAAAACCAAATGCTCTAACATACCCAAGAAGGATACTTAGGAAAGCTGAGCAGATTAAGTGTCATATGTCTTTTCTTTCGATACGCGCAAAATAACTACCTATTGTAAGCCAAGCAAAGTCCCTGAAGGCAGAAGGATTTGCCACATCCCCTGGACCATGTAACAGAATTTTAAAGCAGTGAGAGAAGCTGGTGGGGACAATCAGGCCTGCTGCGGGTCTGCCGTTAAGGCATCAAGCATGAACTTACCAGAAACTTTCTGCTGCCTTTGGGTAGAAACTCCTTAAGTTCCAGAAACTTGTGATTTAATTGAAGAAGACAAAGTGTGAGTTTAGTCAAAGTGGTTAGTAAATGCTAGTAAAACCCTGGTGCTCTTTGGCTGGTCTTGAAATTATTCCATCATTGAAACAGTGCTAGAAAAGATCCAGATCAGGTGAGCACAGGTTTCTTGACACCTATCTCTAAGTATAAAAGGAATTCTTTCAATAAGTATAAAATAAAAATTCCAAATGATAAGAAAGCAGTGTTACTTATTTTTCTGTAGTCCCTAAAAGGGTGGCATTTTAGATTCCATGAAACACGTAGTTTTTCTGGAATCCTGAGGCTAGCATAGTATCAGGTACCCTGGCGGTGACTGGCTGACCAGAAGAATGAATGGTGCCGTGGTCCCTGAAACTGGTGGTTTTTCTCATGGGCATGCAGGCGGGTTAGCCGTGGCTCTTTGGAGTCCCATTAGGGTACAGATTTGCTCCAGTTATTCCACATACTAACCAAGCAGGGCTTGTCAGCCTCATGGGAGGAGACTTAGTTATGCAGAAGAAAGGAGACACAGTAGCTCCAAATGTGAAATCTTTCTCTGTTCTAGCACAAGTCCTGGGATGTGGTATTGCACAGGACGTTAAAGCCATGGGCTTGGGGTACCTGTGTGGCTCAGCTGGTTAAGCGTCCGACTCTTGATTTAGGCTCAAGGTTCATGAGTTTGAGCCCTATATCAGGCTCTGCACTGACCATGTGGAGCCTGGTTGGGATTCTCTCTCTCTCCCCCCCTCTCTCTGTTCCTCCCCCAGCTTGTGCTCTCTCACTAAAATAAATAACTAAACTTAAAAAAAAAAATAAAACCATGGGCTTTAGAGTCAGGCAAGTACAGGTGGTGCTACTGGCTTGATGTGTGGCCTTGACAGAGTTACTAAATCTCCGTAGTTTCATGAATAAAATGATAATAATAAAGGAAGCCCTATAAAATAGAGCCATGTGCTTAGCACAGCATCTGGCACATAGTGAGTGTCCAGTGAATGCTATTATGAGTGTTAAGGTAAAGACAGAAGGAATTATTGTTTCTCTAAATTATGGGAGAAGAAAATGGATGGAACATGAAAGGTTGGTGAAAACATGGAGCAGCCAGAACTCTCTTATATTCATTGTTGCTGGGAGTGTAAAGTGGTACAACTACTTTGGAAGAAAGTCTGGTAGTTTCTCCTAAGCTTATATGTACATCTACCCTACGAACCAGAAATTTCACTTCTAGGTGAAATTCTAAGGGGAATTAATATGGCTACCCAAAGACTTGTAGAAGTATATTCATGTCAGCTTTCTTGATAATAGCTAAATATTGGAAATATTTGAGGTGTTATTAAGAGGAGAATGGTGGTACTAACTGTGGTTAGTAACATACATATATTATCTATGGTATCTAACATACACATGACAACACATGACATACAATGGAATACTCCTTAGCAGTAAAAAGGAATGAACTTCCGGTACTCACAAAAACATGCATGAATCTCAAAAAACACTACTGAGTAAAAGAAGATTTACAGAAAGGAACACATACACAGGTACATAAAGTATGATTCCATTTTGAAAAAGTTTTAGAGTAGGCAAACTATTCTATGGTGAAAAAAATCAGAACAGTTGTTGCCTCTGGTGTGGGGGCTGAGCACTACTGGAGGGAAGCCTGCGGGCACTTTCTGCAATGATGATAGTATCCTAGACTCTGACAGGGGTTTGGGTTGGCCAGGTGTGTGGATTTGTTGATATACAATAAATGAATTAAAATTTGTGCATTTCGGAGCACCTGGGTGGCTCAGTCGGTTGAGTGTCCAACTTTGGCTCAGGTCATGATCTCGCTGTTTGTGGGTTTGAGCTCTGCATCAGGCCCTGTGCTGACAGCTCAGAGCCTGGAGCCTGCTTCAGATTCTCTCTCTCTCTTTCTCTGCCCCTCCCTTGCTCATGCTCTGTCTCTCAAAAATAAATAAATGTTAAAAAAAATTGTGCATTTCACTGTATGTACACTGTATACCAGAAAGAGAAAAGAAGTATAAAGAAATACTGAACTCTAGTTGATAGTATGCAGGCTGATGTGCTAAGGGGCATACTAGTTAGAAATGTACTCATGGCTGCAATTTTGACACATATCAAAATATGTTGATGGATGGGTAGAGGGATGGAGAGATGGGTTGGTATGTTATAATGCAAATATAGTTAAAATGTTCACTGTTAGATTTAGTGGGGAGTATACAGGTATGCAGTGTACAATGATTTCAAATTATTTCCACTTTTCTGTATGTTTGAAAAGTTTCATAATAACAGGAAAACCTGGCATATCTACACTTGTATAGTGAACATGTTCCTCTTCCTGGAGTTGGGAGAGGAAAGCCTTCATCCTCCAGTTAGACCTGGTACTCTTTAGCTTTTCTTCCTCCCACAAAGTTCTGTTCTACTTGCAGTTCCTTCTTATTGGGGTTTGATTTCTGGATATTTCCTACACAGTCTGCAGCGCTTGAATGTTCTGGGTGGTTCAGCCTCTTGGCTTCCCAGCTGTTACTGATGGCAGTTTCTTGGGCCACTCAGATTCCTCTCCTCCGTTGATCTCACCTGTTTCCTTGAGTCTCCTGAATTCTCCCAATGCTGCCCTGCAGCCTGGTTCTGTCTCCATAGCCCACAGACCTCACCTAAGAAGGTAGGTGGAGGGAAGAACCCAGTACTCCCTGGCTGCTTGGTTTAGCCAATGCCACTTCCTAATGAATGTGGGTAGTGTGCGCTTGTTGACGCTGTCCATGGTGGCAGCTCTTCTCTGACTCTACGAGCTGGAATATGAGGCCCATCCCACAGGGAAGGGGCTGTTACATTGATGTTGTGTCATGTAAGGGACACCCATCTGGAAGGGGGAACAGCTGACTTCTTGTCTTGCTCTTCCACTAACTCACCAGGCAACCATGGATCATTTACACTCAGCCTCTTAATCTGTAAAATGAGGGATTAGAGTAGAGACCCTGCAAAGGCTGCTTCAACACCAAAATTCTGAGCCCAGGTGGTTAGAGCAATGCCTAGGTTCGAATTTTGCCCTATCGCTTATTAATTGTGTGACCTTAGGCAAGTTACTTATATTTTTTGTTGTTATGTCAATAAAACTTTATTTACAAAATAGGCAGTGGGCACAATAATGTAAATATCCTTTTTTAAAGTTAACTTATATTTTTTGAAGTCTTAGTTTCCTTATCTGAAAAATAAGAGTAACAGTTAAAATAATTATTTATCTCTCAGAAATTTCCTTAGAGATTGAATTAAATAAGCATGGAAAGACCTTGCACAGGTCCGGGCACAGAGTAAGCCCCCGAATGCTAGTGGCTACCACTGGTGGCCACTACTGTTGGCTACCACTGCTACTACTATTGCTGCTGTTTCTCCTCCAGCTCCTCTTCCTCCTCCCACTCAGGAAAACTGGAAAGCTACCACGAGTGCAGTTAGCTGCAAACATCTCCCAAAGGCTTCATGTTTCTTTTTTCTGTTGGAGAGAACTTTATTGTTTTATTCAATTTGAATAAAGTTAACATAAATGTTCTCTGATTTACGTTTGCTAGATATATATTTGCAGTAACTTTAGGGGCTGTGATCTTTTATTGTTTAGCCATATTGATTTTTCAGAAAGAATATCATATTAAAAATAAGTATCCATTTTAATTCCACATTCTCTTCATAATCTTTCATCTTCTAAAGGCAAAAATCTTCATATTGTTTCCTTAGCAAATCATAAGGAGTAAACTGAAAAATCAATGCTTTCTAAGCAAGGAGAAAAAGGAGTTATTAAGAAGTAAAGAATAGTCTGAGGATGGCCTGAGAAGATCAATGGAAAGTATTGTTAGTTTCTAACTAAAAACTAAACCATCCACTCAGGCTGCTGCTGCTGAACATCTATCCCCATTGGACTCAGTCCGCAGAAATACAGACAAGTACCCATTAGCCTTAACTCTTGGGATCTCTGCCTTTTACCTTTCACTCTGCTATTTTTGTTTGTTTTGTTTTTTTAATGTTTCCTTTTGAAAGAGGGAGTGTGAGGGATGGTCAGAAAGAGAGGGGACAGAGGATCTGAAGCAGGTGCCCCTTGTGGTGCTGAACTCACAAATCAGGAGATCATGACCAGAGCTGAAGTCGGATGTTTAACCAACTGAGACACCCAGGTGTCCCAACAAGAACAACTGAGACTAGTAATCCAGTTAGGTGAATGCAATTAAAAAAATAATTCTAGGGGTGCCTGAGTGGCTCAGTTGGTTAAGCATCCAACTTTAGCTCAGGTTATGATCTCATGGTTTGTGGGTTCAAATCCCACATTGGGGTCTCTGCTGTCAGCTCACAGCCCACTTCAGATCCTCTGTTCCCCTCTCTTTGCTCTTCCCTCACTTGCATATGTTCTCTCTCTCTCAAAAATAAATAAAACATTTTAAAAAAAATTCTAGCATAAGACATGAGCTACTTTTAGCTATCCAATATTCTATGCTATTTAGAAGCATTTAAGTAGAACTTTTAGAAGCCAGAGAGTGCAAATTTTAACCCAAAAGATGAGTTACATTTCTTTTCTTAATTTTTAATTTAATTTAATTTTTCCAAATTTCTTATTTAATTAGCTTTTAAAATTTACATCCAAGTTAGTTAACATACAGTGCAACAATGATTTCAGGAGTAGATTCCTTTATGCCCCTTACCCATTTAGCCCATCCCCCCTCCCACCACCCCTCCAGCAACCTTCTGTTTGTTCTCCATATTTAAGAATCTCTTATGTTTTGTCCCCCTGCCTGTTTTTATATTATTTTTGCTTCCCTTCCCTTATGTTCATGTTTTGTATCTTAAAGTCCTTATAGGATTGAAGTCATATGATGTTTTTCTTGACTAATTTCACTTAGCATGATACCCTCTAGTTCCATCCACATAGTTACAAATGGCAAGATTTCAGTCTTTTTGATTGCCGAGTAATACTCCATTGAATATACATACCACATCTTCTTTATCCATACATCCATCGATGGGCATTTGGGCTCTTTCCATACTTTGGCTATTGTTTATATGAATTATATTTCTAAAATAAATAAAAAATCTCCAGAATGCTAGGAATGTAGAATCATGAGTAAAAATAAGGGAGTAGTATTTGGTCAGAAGTCCCTGATATACATAACCTTTGTCTTGAGGCATTCTGCCGTCTCTTCAAAGAGCTTGTGGGGAATATGGGCACAGAGGACAGAAATATGGGCACAGCAGGTGTCTGCTTAAAACTTTGGTGCCAAACCCTAATGGAAAACCGTCCAGTGCAGGATTCCCTTGGCCACTATCCGAGGCAACTGTGTATCTAGTACAGGGAAGGCTGAAAGTCTACTCTTTATCTTAAGCTCGTTTCCAAGTCTCAGCCTCACCACCACTGACAAGGAAAGGCCAGGTTAGAGCAAGCCAGCCCCTGACCCCTCCTTAAGCCCTGTCACTCCGACACAGAAGTTTGCTGGCTGGGAGGTAGCATGTTTCTCAACTTGGGAGATCCCAGACCCCAGGTTTCCCCCAGCATGCTAGATCCAGTTGGGAGTAAGAAATCATGGGGTAAGGGTGGAGGTGAAGATGGTAGCTGAGAACCGTACAGCTGTAGCTAGGCCACTGGATCTTGAATGAGACTTAATCCCATGCTCCAGTGAGGGAGAAGGGTTGCAGCTAACACCATTATCAACCCAGCTCTGGACACTTCCTGAGCTTACAGGGGAAGCCTCTCATTAGTCAGCTGTGGAAAGGGGAACAGAGAAGGTGAAGCAGGGGTGAATCTTTTCCAGGTGAGAATCTTTCTCTTCATTTTCACGACTCCCCCAGGAACTTGAGAGTGATAATGGCTGTATTCTGCAAGGGACCCCAAGAGGAGCCGCTTAGGAAAACTGCCGGATTTCTCTGACAATCAGTCTGAGGAGGTGTTGTCTCAGCCAAAGAGACCTTGCTGACATCAGAAGGCTAAACCGGGCCACCTGGTTACAGTATTCCTATCACTAGTGGGTCAGACTGGGAACATCAGCATCTTTTCTGAGGAGATTGACACAGATATAAGTTTGCCAAAAATGAGATTTTTTTAAAAAGGTTTAACATAGAATATCTTTAAGAAACAAACCTCCCAAGTGCAGATGAAATTTGAGTCAGTTTATCATCCAGCTTTTTAGAGATGAATGTATATCACCTATGGTGGGAGTGATTCCCATGAGATACTTGTTTTGAAAGCAGACTGTAGGTCTTGTTAAAAATAACAATGACCTATAAATCAAAATATGGCATGTATATGTCTCAGAGAAGTCAAATCAAAGCTTTGGCTCTAACCACAGATAAAATATCTAGACCAGTTTTCCTAGAGACCTAATCCACCAGGAAATCAGAATAAGGAGATCCCTAGTGAGAGCCTTTTGATCCCTAGTTATAAAATGAGAGGGTTTGCGTTAAATCTACAAAGAGGAGAAGTGACAGAGAAATTCCCATATTCCCACATTATTTCTGAAAGCTAAGTCTATCAATTTTTAAAAAATTTTTAATTAAAGAGAGAGCAAGCTAACAGAGAGGAGGGGCAGAGAGAGAGAGAGAGAGAGAGAGAGAGAGAATTTCAGACAGGCTCTGTGCTGACATGGGGCTTGATCCCATGACCCTGAGATCATGACCTGAGCCAAAATCAAGAGTAAGACACTCAACCTACTGAGCCACCCAGGCATCCCAAGTTGTTAAGATTAAATATAAGCCTGTAAAATGAAGCATTTCCTATTTTCGAATGTTTATTTTTGGGAGAGAGAGAGAGAGAGCAAATGGGGGAGGGATAGAGAGAGGGATCCACAGGATCTGAAGCAGGCTCCAGGCTCTGAGCTGTCAGCACAGAGCCTGATGTGGGGCTTGAACCCACAAACCGTGAGATCATGACCTGAACCAAAGTTGGATGCTTAACTGACTGAGCCACACAGGCGCCTCAAGGCATTTCCTCTTTTATTTCTCAAGTTAAAGAGTACACATTAGAGACTGTGTACTTTACCCAGCCACTCTCACTGCAGGAAAGGACATTCAAGAGAGAAGTTTGTCCTTCCTCCATGAATATCTCGGGGTGAAGCCCCCGAGACTGTCGTGAGGAAGAAGCCCTCCCTTGCACGCTGGCTGCGCCCTCTGTCACGTTGGACACCTGTGGCTGGCAGCACATCCTCTGTTGTCTATGACATATTGGGAGCACAGCTTGGTTACTAATCCCTTTTATATCAATTTTCTCAACAACGATTTGTGATTAGGTTTTTCTAAAATTTGTACCACTAGTTACTGTATTAGAACAGGCAGGATCAAAGACCTGGGGAAAGTTCACAGAAAGCAGAAGTCTGAAGTTTTACAAGGTGAAATGTTCATCTTGGTGCTTTGAAATCAGAATTCCTAGACTGCAGCTGAGAGAGGGGTGAGAAACAGGGAGAAAGGGACACCGGAGAAATATATAACGAGTGTTTTGTTTGTGGCAGCCATGATATTCCGATAGTTACAGAGTTGAAGGGGTCAAAAATCTATACATAGCAGTCTGTAGAACAAAACAAATCAATTCAAGGTAGCTCAGTCACTGTCAGAGTCCTCCTTCCCCCACTCTCCCCCTTCTCCCTGACAGTTTACCTCAAAGGGCTTCTCCACCATCCTGGCATCTGGGGAAGGCTTCTGGGCCGTCTGGATTCTCTGTGGGCATCTACATTTTTACGGCTCATCATCTGTTCTCGTAGGCACAAGCCATACGTGGCACGTTCCCCAGAAGCTCAGTATCTCCCTCTCCAGATCTGGTCCCAACCAGGGTTCTTTTCGGGACTTGCTATTCTGAGCATCGGCAACATCCTCCTGGTCCCTTTAATCTGTGGCCTCAGCTAGGAGTCAGCTTGCCTGGAACAGTTTGCTGACTTTCAATCCTCCGCTGCCTTCGGTGCCTCTCTGGGTTTCTTGGGGGCCCCGGAATTGAGGTAGGGGAGTGGTATTCATCTCAGGCTAGCTGTGGCTCAGGTGGCCAGCTGCTGCTTCTACCCCACGGGGGCGGCAGGCTAGGGAAGGGTATGCTGAGCCCGTCTCCTTCCAAAGATGATGGCCAGCAGGGCCCAACTCTGACTCTGGCCTCAGATTACCAACCTACTGGCTAATTTCTACAGCTCGTCCCTATGGTATTTACCGAGGGAGCAGGCAGGGACAGTGCGCACCTTCTAGGCCTCTATGAAATGGCTATGCACCACACCATGGTGTCACATCTAAGGAAGCTCCAGTCACATCATAGACACCACTGATTTGTACATTTATTATGACACTTTTCTGGAAAATAAGAGCAATATGTCTTGAGGAATGAGCACTTTTTTCTAACTCACACACAGACATCCCATGGACAAACGGTGATGTAAGCATCCAGCCCAAAATAGAAACCCTCCTTCTCTCTCCAGGGTCCTTTCCCCAACCCATAATCTCCCCTTTGTGTGGCAGCAAATTGGCTCTTAGATCAGTATACACCCTTTCCCATTCTCTGGTTTACTGCTACACCCAGAGCCTCTCAGCCTTAGCTCTCGGTATTCAAGCTAAGATCTTGAAATCCACCCCCACCAATCCTTTCCCTCTAAACATTCTTTCTCACCAATGCCTGCTTTCAAAATGAAAAGTAAGAGCTTTCAAAGCTCTAATTTGGATTTCAGAGCTGGAGATTTGAATCTGTTCATGCTGAGTTTCATGATGGATAAAGGAGAAAACTTTCTTGCTGATGAAAGATGGGGAAGCACAGGTCTTGGTTGAAGGGAGATAAACCATCATGGTTTTCTGCATTTGTTGAGCTAACAGAGCCAGGAGAGAAGGGCTGGGAGAGACAGGGTCCAGGGATAATGCAGGTGCCGGTGGCCATTGGGATGGCAAGAGGGGGTCATCTGTGCTGCTCTCACAAGAGTTCATTCAGAGCAGGATAGATTTGGATCAAGGATGGAGAGCCACCACGAGCATCCATCTGGGTATAAGTTGTTTACACCCCTCAGGCTTGAGACATGGCTTCTGGGATACAGCCCCGTATGAGACACGGCCTCAAGAAGCAGCCTCTTTCTGAGCATAGGGATGAGCCGTATGAGACTCGCGGAGGAAGAGCCATGAACAGAAACGGATGAAGCTTTTCATAGCCTCTGAGGCTCACTGAGGGCACATCAAATGCACACACAGGGTAGAACAGGCAGCAGGCTACTGTGACTTAGATTCCTTCTTGCCCATCAGAAACCACATTGCCAGAAGTATCTTTCGCGAGGGGAGGACAGTGTGGTATAATCACCTCTCCAGGGTACCTCAGCGCAGGCGCTCCGCTCCCGCACCTACTGCTGGGAAATCACCTCCTTGACTTCTGAAAAGTGCAATCCGGTTTCCTCCACCTCTGTTTTCTCTGCTTTGTTTCTACCCAACCAACTACCGAGGCGCACAGCTGAACTGTGTTCCCTGGCCTTCCCGCCCTCACACCAGCCTGGGAGGGAAGTGAAGTGTGAGAGCCTCATTATTACCTATAATTCCAGAGAACTGCAAAACCCTGCTGTGTTGCCACTAGGTTTGCTGTCTGGTTAGAACAGTCTTCTTAAGAAAATAAGATTTTTTTAAAAAAGCACAACAGCAGAACCTGTAATATTTTTACTATTGTTGCTGCAATCTTTATAATCTATGGAAACAAGCTCTTAATCACAGGACTTTTAAAGGTATGTTTTTTAAAGAGTAGCTAGCCAGAAGGTCAAGGTTAACCTTCTCTTCTACCTTATTTAGGAATGCTAAGTGTATAATGAACCATTGCAAGTACAACTTCCATATATGGCTGTCATCTGGGTTCATGTCAGCGGAGTCCGTTATTGGTAAATGTCCTCATGTGGGCCTGATGCTATGAGCCTGGTTAACTGTGTCAGTCAGGTTCCATGGGGAGGAGACTTCCAGAGGGAGGAGAATGAATAGGTATGGTGTGCCTAATACATGTAAGCTGCTGTGCTAGGTGCTTAACATTCGTGATCTCATTTATCAGCCCTAACAGTTTTGTAAAGCATGGATTACTCTGCCTATTTTATAGGGGAGGAAAAGAAGGCTTCTCTGAGAACTGATGTGACTGGATCAAGGTAACACAGCTAGGAAGTAGGATTTGAATCCAGGACTGTCTGGCTCCAAAGCCTGGGATTACTTATTCAGTATGTGGCCCTGGGTGGTCCAAAGGGGCCAACCTTCTCCAGATTCCAGTATATTGTGAGGTGTTAGTACAACTTTAGAAAAACATTAGTACGCCCCTCCCCCGGTTTTACTTGGTTTCCTAAGTTCATGCCAGCCTTATTCTATTAAGTGGTGTTACCCATACACCCTCCTAGACCCTCCCACCAACTCTTTTAAATACCACTGTAAGCACCCATTTACAGCAGGCATGGTATCACATCAAATAGCTTTATGGGTTTATCTAGAAACGTCATTAAAGAAAGCTATTCTTTTTTATGTTTCTTATTCACTTATGTTTCTATATTAATAGGTGGACTTACTTCACTAATATTTCTTACACAGCAGAAATATCTTTAGTTTCTTCAGTGCAACATTTATAATGATTCTCCCACAACTCTCCTCTCAATCCTACTAATTTTTATCACCAGCAAATGGTTGGCTTTGAAACATTACATCACAAAGGGCACACATATGTATATTGCTTAGGGGACAAATGGTACCCACTTAAATTAACTTTGATAATATCTTTAAAAAAATTTTTTAACATTTATTTTTGAGAGAGAATGTGAGCAGGGAAGGGCAGAGAGAGAGAGACACACACACAGAATCCGAAGCAGGCTCCAGGCTCTGAACGGCCAGCACAGAGCCTAATGAGGGGCTTGACCCCACGAACCACAAGATCACGACCTGAAGTTGGACATTTAACTGACTGAGCCACCCAGGCACCCCAATAACCTTTTAAAATAGATTAATAATGATTTATTATTTGGTAAAAAAATTATCAAAAAGCAAATGGACTTTGATAATAACTTTGATAGCATTTATAGTGATCCATGTAAGTGAACTTTGATAGTATCTTTTATTTTAATGTGGATGATGTCACTTGTAGGTGACCAGTGCCTCCAGATTTGCTAAGTCAAATGGTAAATTAAGTTATTTCTGTGTATGACTTGTGAATTTTATTTATTTGCTCACTCAGTCTTTCATTCACCCAGTTAGTTATTCTATTTTCAAAGGCAAACATGGTCTGGAGTACCGGCCAAGAGTACAGTATAAACTTCAGTTAAATAAGCAAGCCAAAGATTAGAGCTTTTCTAATCAAGTCATTACTATTCAGTGGCTGGCTCATGTGATGGGATTAGAATACCACTATTCAGATCCTGGACTTAAACTCTAAAGGGCAAGACCGGAAGGAAACACCTGTGTACACAACCTTCACACAGTACCTCTTTCTAGAACCCATACTCACCTGCTGGCTCTGATTGTCACTTTTATAAGTTGGAATGATAAGGGTCCCACTGGACTAGCAAGAGGGGCCTGTGTGTGTGACTTATGGCCTCTCAGAAGTCAGTGTGTTTTTCTCGTAGGATCTGACACATGGTCTAAGTCAGTAAGTTTTCAGCTTTGATGCCCACAAAAATCACCTGGCATGCTTGTTGAAAATATGGATTCCTAGATCCTACCATAGAATTTAGATCTGACAATGTTGGGGTGGACCCAAGAACCAGTTTTATAACTGACATTCATGATCCCGAAGCAAATACCCTGGACCAGCCTTAGAAACCAGCGTTTTAAGGCAGAGACGACTTGAGGTTGGATTACTGAGATCTAGATCACAGCTCTTCCACTTACTCTATGACTTTGAGTGAGTTATACAACCATTCTCTGCCTCAGTTTCCCAAATAAAAAGGGTGGATCTAATTCATGGGTGTAAGTTAAGTGTGTTAATCTACTTAAAGCTCCTAGGAAAATGCAGGCATACAATTGATGCTAAATAAATAGTAGTTGTTGTTAAGAACAGGAGGAAGAATTCATTGCTCTGGGAATTTTTTGAAATTTCTTTGAATTTATATTCTGAGATTTCTCATCCCAGAATAGGCCAGAGATCTGGTCGCAGACTGATGGGCATACCTGCCATATTGGAACACCACTTAGGTGCTTTTGCTAAGGTATTTTTCCTTAACTCAACATTATCAGGGAGAGAAGCAACAGAGGTCCATGGGGAAACACGTACCTCTGAGCTATCTGACGATGAGATACTTCCCAAGTGCATTATTTAGGTAAAGCAAAGCAATGTGAACTATGTACAGAGCAAGGTACTGGGAAGTGAATCTTGAAACACGGGTCAGGTTAACAATCTCTTTACTTTTCAGCATCTTTTTGTATTGATTTTATATATAATCTCTAGGTTTCTTGTAGCACCCATCGGAGGGCTGGAGAAATATCCTGGAAGCAGAAATCTTCTAAAAATTATTTTAAAAAATTATTGTAGGTTTAATGCACTGAGTGACTAACGTGCTCCCTAAAGCATAACTAGGGAGTAAAAAGTCTCGTTTTCTGACAAGAAGGCCAATAGTTACGCAGCTTTCTACAGAGCAGAAGCATCTCCACCATAAACCGTTTCATTAAAAATGCTACATACTTACATTGCCTGCTGCTTAGTTTAAATAAGAACATATGGTCATAGTCCATCTTGAAAATACTGCTAGTAACTAATTTTAATATTATTATTCACGTATTTTTCTTGTAACAGAAGGAAAGAGTTTCTGCTCTTCAGGTTTCATAAATGTGAAGACCTAGAACAGGACAGAGTCCCCATACATGCCTCTCTGCAACTTCCCCACTCATGCTCCATACTGACTCTTGACTAGCAAGGCCCCATAACACACAGGGTTTCCTCTCCAGCTGCCCACACAAGAAACAAGAATTAAAAAAAACAGCAACCCAAACCCATGGTTATTGGCCTTCCTGTCCTTCTGCATGGCAGTGGTCTGGCGCTAATAGGTCCCGAATTTGCAGTGCTCGGAACAGAAACCTCACCGCTCTCCATTTCTTACAAAAATAAAAGTTAGGGGGTTGTGAAATTTTTCTGCAGGCCTCTCAGAATACAGGATAGAGTTGATAACTTGTAAGGGGTGTGTTAGTCTTTTTTTTCTTAATAATAGTTAATTTGAAATGTGATGTTGATGTGTCTTCTTTCTTTCATATTAGCAAGTAAATTATTTGCTATCTTGATTTATCAGTGATTATACCTCAGATCGTATCTTTAGACTACACAGTGTTCATTCAATAGTGTAGTCTTTTAAGATTGTAAACTAAGCAGATCTTATGGTACAGTTTAATCAGTAAGCATTTATCCATTATCTACAATGTGTTACAGTGTGAGGGGATAAGAGAACAGGGTGTATTCTTTAAAAAAATATTTTTAATGTTTATTTATTTTTGAGAGAGGGACAGAGCATGAGCAAGGGAAGAGCAGAGAGAAAGGGAGACACAGAATCTGAGGCAGGCTCCAGGCTCTGAGCTGTCAGCACAGAGCCCAATGTGGGGCTCAAACTCACTAACCCATGAGATCATCACCTGAGCTGAAGTCAGACACTTAGCTGACTGAGCCATCCAGGTGCCCCATAAGAACAGGGTATATTCTTGCCTTCCAGGGGTTCATAGCGTGGTAGGCAAGATAATGTGAGGCTACAGTGTATGCTTTACTCTAACAAGTGTTTCCAATTAATTTAAGACTTTGTAGTCCCAAAATTATAAGGCTAGAGGATGTTTAGAAATCATCTAGTTTAAATCCCTCTTGTAGATGGTGAGTCTAGAAATATCTTATCAAACAGTAAGATGGTTCTCACAGACTACTTTGGGAGTATCAAAAGGACTCAGGAGTCAACTTGAAGAGAACTCCATTGGTCAAGATGGAACAATTTGAGGCTTATTAAGGATAAGAAACTCCATAGATTGAAACCCACATAATATGTTTAAACTAAAGAGGTCATAATGATATAAAATTATTGGTAATATTCAGAAGATGACAGGGAGCTAATTATCTTAGAACTTTTTTTTAAAAGGAAAAGAATCAAGCATTTCTTACACAAACTGTATCAGTGGGTACACTGGGTAACTAAATAGTAGATGCACTAAGCATTTGTTTATAAAAATATGCCAGTTAATAAATGAAGATAAAATGTAGAAGTAGAATATCATCATTTTACTACCAGTGAATTAATGGATCTGGCTAAGAGTGTCAATGGCTGCTAACATCACAAAAAGAGAGACCACACGACCACCTACAGACTGACCAAAGGGATTGAGCCCAAGTCTCAACAAGTATTTGGATCCAGCTGCCATATGCAGGACATACAGAGGACAGAAGCACATGCTGAACTGCACCATGAATGTGTGGCCAGCAATACCCAGATTGTGGGAAACCAGACTAAGTGATATGAATTCTCCATTGGATAACATGGGAGGCGGGGGAGGGAAACCAGAAGGGAAAATCCGCAGACTAAAATAGATTAAAAAGACATTTTTGAAAATGGGCAAGACTAGATGATTGAGTCTAAAAAAAAAAAAAAAAGAAAACCAAAAAGAAATCTAAGGTAGTGATAGCTGAGGGAAGATAGAGGTTACTTTTGGAGGGAAGAAGGAGGGTGTGATTGGGAGAGGGAATATTAACAAGCTACTGGAGAGGTTGGCAGGCAATTACTTGACCTAGCTGATAGTTACAAGAGTGTTTACTGTCTAGGGGCGCCTGGGTGGCTCAGTCAGTTAAGTGTCCAACTTTGGCTCAGGTCATGATCTCACAGTTCGTGGGTTTGAGCCCCGCATCAGGCTCTGTGTGACAGCTCAGAGCCTGGAGCCTTCTTCAGAGTCTGTGTCTCCCTCTCTCTCTGACCCTTCCCTGCTCACACTGTCTCTCTTTCTCTCGGAAATAAATAAAACATTAAAAAATTAAAAAAACAGTGTTTACTGTCTAATACTCATTAAGCAATGCAGTTATGTGAGATTTTATGAATCTGTGTTTTATTTTACAATAATAAGGTAAAAGAAAAGTCTAAAAAACCTAAACACTAAACCTTCCCGTCAATCACGGAGTGTTACTTTTCTCCCTAAATTTCATTCTGTGTCTATTTCTCAACATCTCAGGTCACCCATAAGCTCCAATGAACAGGGTGATCACATACCCAGTTTGCCAGGGACAAGTCCCAGATTTATTTATAGTCTTGGAGTAGTTATTAATAGTGTTTTCTTCCTCAGAATTGTCTCAATTAAACAGTAAAGTATATGGTCACTCTACTAATAAATAACACTATCTTTTTTCTGTCTTGATTCATACCTATTGAGAATAATGCAGGAATCAGACTTGCAAAATTTCAGCTTAATAACCAATAAAGCTATTGGAGAATCTAACTCTAGGCCTTGCTAATGTTTTTGCTCACAATTAGGCAGATTTACCATCTAACTACCGGCAGCACAGAATAACCTTGCTGCTACTGTTCTTCCCTCCCACCCATGGGGGACCTGCCCATACCATGGACAAGCAGAGGAATTAAGAAAGGCCAGTAGCGTTGCTCTTTTGGTGCATCTTCTAGTTTCTTTGGTCTTTGTCTTTTTACCTTTCATTGATTTGAACAATATTGACTTGTTACATAGGATGTAATTCAATATGCATTTTTCTGATTTTTCCTTATTATCAAATTTAGATTATGCACTTTTGGCAAGAATATCACAGAAATGATATTGTATCCTTTTCAGTGCATCATATTGCGAGGCACAGAGTTAATTTGCCCCATTACTGGTGATGTTAACTTTAATCACTTGTTGAAGGAATTGTCTGTCAGTTTTCTCCAAAAATTTACTCTTATTGTCATTGTAAGTAATACAAATCATATGGAAAGATAGATACTTTTAGACTCTGTAATTATCCTGTCTCTCATAAAATTTTCACCCACAAATTTTAGCATTTGTCAAAATGCTGTATTACTGTGATATTTGCCAACTAGATTTTCTTTTCTTTCTTTTTTAAAGAAGATTTTACTTAAGTAATTTCTATAGCCACCCAATGTGGGGGCTCAAACTCATGACCCCAAGATCAGGAGTCACAAGCTCCACTGACTGAGCCAGCCAGGAACCCCTCCAAATAGATTTTTCTATTTTCATGATTCCTTCACCCAATATTTGCTAGTTGAAAATCTATTGTACAGAAGAGATTTCATTTTATGTATGTTTGTATGTATTTTATTTATGTTGCTATGAACTCTGGACTTTTATTTTGGTCTATGATTATAACCAATTACTCTCCTTTTTTGTTGTTGTTGCTAAAATTGTCTCACATCTGACTATTGGGAGCCCCTTAAAGTTGGCTACTCTGACCTTTTAACATATTTGAAGCTGTTCCTATTTGAAACTAAAATGCTAAAAATATTCACTCAAATCCAAAGGGGCTCATTCCTGCTTTTTTGGATGCTGACTCTGGGGTCCAAGACAGCTCCTTAGCAGAGTAGGCTATGCCAGAGGCAGAACCCAGGAGAGTCCCCTTTTCTGACAGGCCATCTCATCTACCTCAGCGTTCCCATCGTTTCACAGGTATGTAGATCTTTCCTGGCCCCTTTCGTGTGCAAATCAGCACAAGCACAGGGTCTTTCCTTTGGTGCACTTCCCATGGCTGGGCTGGCTGTGCGTAACCCGAGATAGCCCTCTCTGCAGGACAGCAAGCTTATAACCTCTGCTACCTCTTTGCCTGTAAGTTGTTCCTAAACACTTCATTTTGCACTTACATCACGTAGTGTCTATGCCCTGTCCATGCCAACTCATCTCCTAATGCAATCCTATCATTTAGATATACTCATGTAATAATTTTAAAGAATATTACAAGTTGCTCCCTGGTGAAATTAATTATTAGAAGTACCTCACTAGATTTAAGCTGTGGATGTTTTCACAATATTATATGTGACATTTTATACCGATTTACAGTGTTTCTACATCTCAGTGGCATAAAAATGAACACTACCCAAACATAATATTATGAAAGAATGAAAAATGGAGGAAAGTAACAGTAAGTCAACACTGAATCCAAGTACAACATACAACAAAAAAATCACCTAGTCCAGGGGCACCTGGCTAGCTCAGACAGTAGAGCACACAGCTCTTGATTTCTGGGTTGTGAGTTTGGGTCCCATATTAGGTATAGAGATTACTTAAAAAAAAATTACCTACTCCAAATTAGGTTTCAGAAAACTCAGAAAATTAGATTATTTCAAGCATAGGCTATTAAGGAGTAAATATCAGTACAAAATTAACTGTTTTTATAACAAAGTTTTGTCCAATTTGGTTTTAATGTTTCGTTGTTTATATAACAGGATTTCACCTTTTAAAAATTTTTTTAAGATTTGAGAAGGATTACTTATAATATTCTTTTATAAGAATATTCATGTTTTGTAAAGACTTGCTTTAATTGTTTAAATGCCTTATAGACCCTAATGGATATGTTGTATTATGTTAGAGGTGTTCTGTGATGAAGGAGGTTGAGACTCTTGACATTTTTTCAAGGAGGGAAGTCTAACATCTATTCAGAGTCAAAATCATATTTGGTTTTGTAGGGACTAAAAGCATAGAACACAGTGTCCACTTTTGGTTCAATTATGTAGTCTATGTGGGGGTATAGCCTGGTGGGGTTAAGCAGAGGTTCTGAAATGAGACCTGAATTTAGTCCTAACTCCCACAATCATGAGCTGCGTGACCTTAGACTCGTTTCCCAACTTTCATGAAGCTTATGTAAAATGGCAATGTTTGTAGGACCAAATTCGATAATATTCATAAGCAGCTTAGCACAGTGAGTAGACCATAATGAGCCCTCTGTAAGTGTGAGCTATTACTATTATCTGAAACCAATTGGGCAGTCATTTAATTATACATTTAGTATGGAAGTGATGCCAATGAAAATGATCAATAGTTTAGTGGTTTTACAGAAACCTGGAGCAGGCTCCCTTTACATACATCAATGAATCTGAGATTCTAAAAGCTCCTTTCCTGGGGCATACTCAAGGATCCTGACTCTCATCTATCATAATTAACTCTGTTGTAACCACGAAGCTGATGCTGTGGATTCATTAGTGCCTGGAAAGCTGATATTGAAAACACACTACGGAGGCGTTCAGAAGGTGGAAGAACGTTGTCCTGAGGTGGAGCAGATCTGTTGAGAAAAAGGTGTTATCTTTTCTCACACACAGTTTGACATATCAAATGCATGTGGGTTGATTTAAAATGCCTGGTGGTGTCATTTAGGTGTTTCTTAAAAAGGCTTTTGGAGACTTTACTTTAAGCTGTAACTTTAGAGCCTGTGGAGCCAAACAGATGTTTTCGTGGACTCAGGGTGAGTAATGTTCTCCTGTGGCCTGAGTCATAACTCATCAAATATTGCTCTGGTGGCCTGGAAGAGGCCATATATCTCTGAGTATGCACTGGGGATGTACTTTAACGCCACAGGATCTGGTTCAGTAACCAAAAACATATTTAGAGCTTAAAATGAAAACCACTGGGAAATCCATGCTTTAAATACATTTCTAGAGGTTCCTCCTTAAATCAGCTAACCATTAACTCGCAAGGTGTCGATGCCATTTGTGTTCAGAACAAAGCTCTTGTGGGAACATAATTATTACTAATTTTAATTTTTCGGTAAATCCATTAGCACCTTTGTCCTAATAGTAGTGAGAGCAGCTGCGTCTTGGTGGTATGGGTTGTTTTCACTTGTTTTCATGTGTTTTTGCCTTTTTCCATGAATTGGCTCAAGCAATTAGTGGGATATTGCCTTGGCTAGTTTAACTGCTCTCGAGATTCTCAGAACTATTTGAAGCATGGAATAGGCATGGCCAGTTTAGCCTCCTTGTTATTCTTCTCCTCACAAAATGATCAGACTAGCAGTTCAATGAAGAGAAATGCTAACTTTTTTAGCTTACAGTTTTTCCATCAGACAGACTTGATCACAGGGCTCAGGGTTATTATCTTAGGGGAGAGAAAAGTGCAGAAACAAATTCTTGACTTTGAACTCACAATTGTGCAATAGTTTCTTGATGTCTACAGAAGAGTGGAGGATTTAAATTGCAGAAGCCCAGGTTTTTGAAAGAGAAACGGTATTTTGAGTTCCAGAAGGCCAAGAGACTGAAGGATTCAGAGCACAAAGTTTATATAATAGACAATAGATTTGGAAAGACAGCATGAGAGTGAGAGCTAGTTCTCTTAAAAGGCTGGACAAGGGATGCTGATAGCGCTCTAGGAGCAGGGATGCCCCATCCCAGCCTCCATCATGGACCACCAGTGACACCATTACCCAACACATCTAGTCGTTACTATGTGCAAGCATTATTCTAGGTACATTACATATTTAAGTTCCTTTAATCTTCTCATCAACCTTACGATATAGATCCCATTTTCAGATGAAAACCCTGAGGTACAGAGTGCTCACGTAACAGACCCAAAGCCACAGTTTGTGTCAGAGCCAGTGTTTGTATTCAAGTGCTCTGGCTCTGGAGTCCTTGTTCAGCAGTGACCAGTCCCTGGGTGAGGATGATAGCAGCTCAGTGTGGTGTGGAGGGTTCCAGGAGAAGGGAAGACCTATGCCTTGCTTCCTGGATGAAGTCTGAGTGTGCAGCAAACTTCAGGAACACACTGTGAAGCACCAACATAGTGGAGACAGAGCTGGGCCAGTCCAGGTGAGAAAGGTTCTGATACTTTTGAGTCTCCTAAAGCCCAGAGAATAGCCTACAATACTTTTCAGTGTCCCTGAGGGGGCTGTGGACATGGGTGGGAGAGATTGGTGATAGGGGTTCAATGTAAGTAGGGGCAAGTGTGGAAAAGCTGGAGGCTGTAATGCACACTCGCACAAGGGCAGGGGATGCTGTAGAAATAGAGGCCAATTACCAAAGACCAGCAGGTGGGGAGGTGTTCTCACTGGACGCCAGTGGAGGGGCAACCTCACTCCTCAAATGCCTGCCACACGCAAACTCACAGAACCTCACTGGCCTTTCAAGAGAACTAAAGGGAGAGGGCAAAACCCTGGGTTTGTCTGATTTTATTCATGAAATGCCTGAAGAATTAATAATTTGAATGAAATTAGGAAGATTAACTCTCCTGCTGCAGAGGAGCCTGGGTGCTTGAGATAGAAGTTCAATTATAGGAAAAGTTAAGGCTATATTTTTGCACCCCTGACCATTGGCTTCTAAAAGCTGTATTCAGTATGATTCCACTGGAATCATATACATTCAACACAAGAAGCCACCATATGAACTCTGTCATGTTTTCAAATAGAAAGTATTGGGTGTTGGGCCTGGTTTGATGAGATGGACGCTCAGTCCCTTGCTTCACATTTCTTGTGCAGACACAACTTCTTGAAAAGCAATTTCCACTCAATTGCATTTGCTTTTCTATGGGATGGAAGCAGTTAAGGGAAATGAAGGACATTTCGATGCCAGTGTTATATTGGTTACTGATACCAAATGATTTCTGTATTAGGAACACTATGGTCCATATTGTGGCAGTAAAACAGCTTCACAGCCAGCTATGGATGAGGCTAATGTGTCAGTTTATAGACCTTGTATTCCCCAGAGTGCCTTGTAACTCTGTGAGCAGTTCCCAAGTGCTCTATTTTAGATTTGGATCCCTGAGAGAGCTGGAAAATCAAGTGAATAAGCACACACACACGTGAAGAGGTACCTGCTTAATTATGCATCTCAGGAACTAGTCGTGCTCCATTTCTTTTTTCTGTTTCTTTTGTGAAGTTTTTTCTCCCTCTTGGTTGAATTTCTGTCAGAGAAACAAAAGAGGCTTCTGTTTTCTGAATAAAGGAGAACAAGTTACTTCAGTAAGAATTTATTGGCCTTGGAAAGGACGTTAAATGGCTAAAGTGGGTCTGGGATGGACTCCTAACTGAAGAACAGGCAGATTCTTATTGTTACCACAGCCACTTAATGTTTGCTGAGAGTCAGTAATGCAAAGAACTCTGCTCTGGGTTTAATACGTAATTATGTTTTAGTTTTGTTGCTAGCAAATCATCACGTTTGAAGTCTTTTCTGTCAAAAAGCTCTTCTTTGAACTTACACGCATAGGCCTTTGCTAAATCAACCTGCTGCCTGGGAGCCAGGAGAGACTCTGAGTTGTTCTATCATTATATGCTTCAATTTCTTCCTCCTTACTAAAATGGAGATAATATCTGCCACAGACACATATTACAAAGATGTTAGAGTAATTTATGAGTTATTACCTGAAAAGTACTTTACGTATCTTAGGAGAAAAGAATCATAAAATGTTGACCAGCCTTACTTTCACACTGCCAACTAGGAGAGATTTCACTGCCTAGCAGGTCTCCCTAGGGACAGGGTGGGAAGTCATGATTTACAGGTCTCTATTCTCCCCAACCCCCCAACCTCCACCAACGCACCTCGTCCTGACACACGGAGCCGCAGGACCCAGGAGGGCAGGCCCTTCGACCTGTGACATAATCTGTTTCACTTCTCTTGTCTGTCCATTTGGAAAATGTAATTCACAGGATTGCCATATGGGCTAAGTAATCAGGGTGCTTGCAAAGCTTTTTGCAAATAAAAAGTGCTACATGTAAGTGAAGAATAATACTCAAGCACATGCATTTTGAATGCAGAGATATGGGTATTTGTCTGTTCAACCCTTTATTTGCAGGAAATGAGTATGTTGGTTGAACTAAAGCCGACTACAGCTTTTAAGACGACAGCTGTAAGATACTTAAAAACATATGCTGCTTCACATTTTGTCTGCCTGACACCGCCAGATTGAAGATTTAAAATGAGTTTCAAAGAATTTCCAAGGTATCACATATTTTGAAGCCTTTTTCATAAAGGACACAGTTTTTGGAAGTATAATTGACATACAACATTATATTAGTTTTAAGTGTACAACATGATGATTTGACATTTGTATACACTGTGAAATGATCACCAACAATAAATCTAGCTACCATCTGTCACTATACAAAGTCACACATATTTTTAAAGGATACAATTATTAATAGTCTATTTTGCCAAGTTACCTCTGTGATGTGCCTGCCACAGAAGATCCTACCAAAAGGACAATGTGTCTAGTGGGTGACCAGAACTTCCCCGGACATTATAAGGAAGTCTTCAGTCTACAGCAGGGACTGTTGTAATCCCAGATCAGCAACAGGCCCGAAAAAGTCGCACAAATCTGAATGTTGTTAGTTTGGTAGGCCATGGTTCGTTTTTAGTCCCTTTATGCTGTTATAAACACAATATATTTCTATTATTTTTCTTAAGAGTTGTGGCATACATTGTTTGCATTCAGGAGAGCTAATCAATGCCTGAATGTTATGGTTGCCTAGTAAATCCTGAAGAGAAGACCATCATTGAGAAAGAGGAGGTACAGACAGGTGTTTCTTTCCTTGGGTGCTTTCCAAATTCCCCTCAAGTAAAGCCCTGTGTCACTGATGAAGACACTTTAATTCCCTAACTCTGAATTAGGAATATGTCTGACATATCATCGGAGCTCCAGAAGAGGTTTTTGCTTTTTGTTTTGTTTTGTTTTGTTTTTTTGGTTATGCGTAGGTGGAGGTTCCCTGGCAGTGGACTCCGAGGAGCCAAAGTCCTCCCTGGAGGTTCCGGGACATTCCTGCCTTGGTTCTTCTTGTTGCAGGACCATAGTTCTGAGCCTCGGAGAAGAGGGACTAACTAGTCAGTCATGGTAATATTAAGTCAGCAGGAATGGAGAGAATGAAATAGCAAGTGAGGAGGCAGAGGGGCAGGTAAACTGGGGTGCCAAGGCTGGCATCAAGGTGTGATCAAATGTGGGGATGGGAGAAGACCCTGGAGACTTGGTGCTAAGATCGAGACAAGGTGCGGGTATAGGGTAGGAGTGGTCCAGTGAAAGAAATAGTCATCAAATGCATTAGAAACATGGCCAGTGGTGGGAAAGGGAGATGAAACAGGAATAGGCAATAGGGACAAAGTTGAAAAGTAAAATAAAAGTGAGACCATTCTCGGAGCCAAGGAAAATGATGTGCCATGAATTCTGAAGTATAATTAATTTAATCCTCTGCTCCTGCAGGTCACCAAGGACAGACAAAACAACCTTGAGGCTGTGGGATTCTAGCCCCTGAATCCTAGTACATGAACCTAGGAGTGTTCCTCATGAATGGGGATTTAGCATTCTGGTTTCCGCTGCACCAGATGTCTCTTGAACTCTTCCACCAGTTTCTGACCTTTTCTCCCTCCAAGCATGGAGGAAGGAGTGAGAGGCAGAGGCAGGATAGGTCCCTTACCCTTTGCTCCTTCTTCCTTTTAAACCTTCACCCCACTACTTCTGCCAACAGTCTCTCGCAAGTAGAATTCATAAATTATATGCATAACTCATATGAGTGCATGGGAACAGGTATTGAGTGGGGAGACTGTTTAAGAGAAGGGGGAGTTGAAGGGCACCTGTGTGGCTCAATTGGTTAAGTCTCTGACTTCAGCTCAGGTCATGATCTTGCAGTTCACAAGTTCAAGCTCTGCGTTAGGCTCTGTGCTGACAGCTCAGAGCCTGGGGCCTACTTTAGATTTTGTGTGTCCCTCTCTCTCTGCCCCTACCCTGCTCACACACACACACTCTCTCTCTCTCAAAAATAAATAAACATTTATAAAAATAAATAAATAGAGAAGCAAGAGTAGAGATTTGACTGCACTCAATATTGGAGACTCCACTAGGCCAGATGGGAATATTGAAATTATTGTTGAAATTAATTGGCATATAGATGGACAATTTCTGGATTCATCATGCTTCTCTTTCCCTCTGCTTTTCCTTATTTTATAGACTGTGACCTCTGTGTTAATATGAGTCTGTAGGTGCTGCTCTTTTTGGTCCCCTTAAAATTTTGAAGCTGAGGGAAACCCGTCTGGCAGATTGAGTCATCTCCTCACCAGGCCCAAGAAAAGAAGTTCTGTGTTGCTTCTGCTTAGGCCCAGGTCTTGAGTGACAGGGAGAATCTCTGAGATACACAGTCCAGGGCATCCCAAAAGGAAGCTCCTAAAATTGGGCTTTGGAGAAAATAGGGTAGACATTTGGCTTCTGGGTCTTTGGCAGCACCTCACCCAGAGGCTAGTGGCTGCCAGTGTCCAAGACCCCTCGATGAGATCTGGCAGGTAAAAGTGCTATTTCAGAGTATGTTGAAACTACTTAAATAAACTTCTCCAGCATTGAAGAAATGTTCATTCACAGAAAGTTTAATTATTCTTTTTTTTTTATTTTTTTAAATGTTTTATTTATTTCTAGGAGAGAGAGAGAGAGAGAGACAGCGTGAGCAGGGGAGGGTCAGAGAGTGAAGGAGTCACAGACTGAAACAGGCTCCAGGCTCTGAGCTGGCAGTCAGCACAGTGCCCGACGTGGGGCTCGAACCCATGAACTGCGAGACCATGACCTAAGTGAAAGTCGGACGCTCAACCGACTAAGCCACCCAGGCGCCCCAGAAAGTCCAATTATTCTTAATCATGTATAGAAAGGCTTCCAAGGGCAGATTTGTACTTGACAGCACTTTGTCGATTATTGTATTTATTTAATGGTAAGAAACAAAATTTCTTTTAAAAATATCTGACAACGTTAATGGTCCCTCCCTCAAGAAGAGAAAAACTGTATAGCTGGGATTAACAGCCACGTCTTCACTTCTATGGAAATTTATAGTTGGCAAAGCATTTTCCAATATACCATGTTGTTTAGTTTTTACAACCGCCCTGTTTGATGATAAGAAACAGGGTTGCTAAGGGCTTTGTCCAGGGTCACGCAGCCAGCAGGGAGCAGAGTAGGATCATCAGCTTTCAAATCTTATTTACTGGTTCTTTGGTGCATCTTAAACTTAGAATGAACTTGAACAAGGTGAATGTCAAGTCCTCAGCTCTCCCTAGGCCCCACAAGCTGTTATGTGCACAAATTATGACAGTTTGAGCTCCTTGAATTTCCTTTGGGAAACCCCCTAACATTTTTCTCTCTCATTATTACTCTCTCTCTCCCTTTTTTGGTAAGTGTCTTGAGAGATTTTTATAATTTTGTTTTTGAGCTATTTGGCTACGAATAACTTGTTTAATTTAAAGGCTGGCTGTGATGTCTTAGCAAGCACAGTGAATATACTCAGAAATCCTTATAAGTGAGAATATCCTATGAGTTGTTCTCAGATATAATAAAGATTTTAAGCATATTGGATTCCATAACTAATAGAACCTATGTCATGCTCTATATGGTAGCACTTACATGTTTGTTTATATTTATATAGCTATATATTAAGCATTTGTTTTCATTTTGCAGTTTCCTTTCCCTATCTTTTTAAGGATCACATATTTTCATAGGTCTTAAAAAAGCATATTTTCAGTTTTCTCATCCATAAATTGGATATAATAATGGTACTTCACTCATAGAGCTGTGATGAAGATGACATCAATTTCAGTTGAGAAGCTTGAAGCTCTCAGAACAATACTTAGCATATGAGAATAATGATTAATTATTATTGTTATTATTATTATTCCTAGTAGACAAAAGTGCTTCCATTATATACTTCACCACAGAACATATTTGTAGGGAGCCATTAATTCAACAATTTGAATCCTAAAATAATCCATGACTACTAGTTTTTGCTGAATATACAAATAATTTTGGAATATAGCTCTGAAGAAGCGATATAATTGAAGAGAAGAGACTGTATAAGGTAATTACAGTCAATTATAGCAAAGATATTAATAAGAATGTTTTAATGAGAGGCAAAAATCCTCTCTTCCCAATAGAGTTAGATGATTAAAAGTATTGATATCCTATTTCAAATACTGGCTTTGCGTTCACTCTCTGTGTGATCTTGGGTAAGTTATTTGAGCCCATCCATTGCTTTTATCCATCAATGGAGATATGAGTAGTGTGTACATTGAAGGCCAGGAAGGAATAAATAAGATGGTGCCATAATGCTTAGCCCAGTACCTGGCACAGAGTGATGGTCAAAACATTGGTTGTGAGAATTATGATTGTGAGCTCAGGGCAGGAGCCTTACCAGCTGTGATTTTAATTACTGTCTTTATATCTTGCATATGCCAGTGTTTTACAACCCTTAAAATCCTTGCCCATGCATGGCTGATTTAAAAACTCACGTTCTTTGTCTTCTTTTTCTTGAGGTTTCCATACCTTTTCTTGAGGGGTGAACCTCCATTTGAGTATCAGTGTACTGTGTATTCTTCATATTTCTTCCAGCCAAGCAAATGTTGTCAAGCATTGGTTTGCCCTTCATAGCTACTATTATGCAAATATATGTACATATATATGTATATAGATGATATATGTATAGTTTCTGTAATCTAAAAATATAATATTGAAAAAATTAAAAACCTCTACAGTTAACATTTTCTGATTATCCAGTTTTTCTAAAACATAATCTATGTGCAAATAGGAGATAAAGCACAGAAGTTACTGTTTGTGATATTGTATAAGAAATATGTATTTGGTCTTCATCTCCATTCTAGTGCAGAGAATGCTTGGAATTTTTTAAGTGATGACAGCCATAAAGGTGACTTTTTTATGTTAATTAGGTGACCTTGGGAACCCCATCTAAGGATGAGGACGGTTGCCTGTGGAACCAACCCTGTTATTAGAGGATTGGAACTTCAGTCCTACCCCCAGATGTCTGGTGAGGGGAGAAGGGCTGGAGATTGAGTTCCACGGCCAATGGCCAATGATTTCATCACTCATGTCTATGTAATGAAGCCTTTATAAAAACCCAAAAAGATGGGATGTGAGAGCTTCTTGGCTGGTGAAAATATGGGAATTAGGGGAGAGTAGCACACTTGGAGAGAATATGGAAGTTTTGTACCCTTGCCCCATACTGTGCCTATACCTTCTTCCACCTGGCTGTTCCTGATTTATGTCCATTTATAATAAACCACTGATCTATTAAGTAAAATATTTCTTTGAGTTTTGTGAGCTGTTCTAGCAAATTAATTGAACCCAAGGATAGGGTTATGGGGACCTCTGATTTTACAGCTGGCCAGTCACAAGCATAGGTAAAAACCTGGATTTTCAACTGGCTTCTGAAGGGAGTGGGAAGTGGGCAGTATTGCAGGACTGAGCCCTTAACCTGTGGAACTGGCTGCTGTCTCTGGGTAGATAGTGTCAGAATTGAGTTCAACTGTAGGACATCCTGCTGGTGGTCGAGATGTGTGTGGAAAATTCCCTTCTCTACATTAAAGTTGGGTTTCAGAATACCTTTTAGTGTTCAATTCAGGTTGCCACAAGCTGGGAAAAAGCCCAAGTTTTCCAAGGCAATTTACTAGTTGTCTTTGCCTATATATATAGACTTCATATTTAATGCATAATACTGTCATAAGTCTCTTGTTTGAAAACTTTTGTCAAAAGTTATCTATTTCCCTTTTAAGAGAAATATACCTGCTCTCGGTAATTAATGTAATTTCTATTAAGTATTTTCCCTTTTTCATCATGTAATAGTTTTCTATTTCAGCCTTAACTTCTTTTGTTTAAATGTGAAATTTGTGAGTCAAATATGGCAAATGATATAAAAAGCAAAATTATCTTTAATTCATTACTCTTCAGTTGTATTCATTTCCGTAATGGGACTCATGGTGAGAAAGTATTGACTTTAAGTCAGTTAATTTAGAAAATTTTTTTAAGAACTGAAAATCTGAAAACAGGGATAAAAGAAACAGGTAGAGAGAGCTATACTGGGTAGGGATTGGTCCACCACCCTGGGTAGAGAGTAGGACAGGTAAAAGAAAGTGCTCTGGAAAGAAGGAAAGAGTAAGTCATGGCTTCATGCAGTTGAGTGGGTAGAAATTAAGGAATATTGGCATTAGAGGCCCAAAAAGCATAATTAGACCTCAGTCACACAGACATGGAGGTTTTTAATCCATGTTAGTAATTCCAGGAAACAATCAAAAGTGGCTAACTGATTCCAAGAAGCCCTCTCTGCTTAAAAATCACTTTTGCACTGGGGCACCTGGGTGGCTCAGTTGATTAAGTGTCTGACTTCAGCTCAGGTAATGATCTCATGGCTCTTCATGAGTTTGAGCCTAGCGTTGGACTCTGTGCTGACTGCTCAGAGGCTGGAGCCTGCTAAGGATTCTGTGTGTGTCTCTCTCTCTACCCCTACCCCACTAATGCTTTTTTTTTTTTTAATGTTTTATTTATTTCTAGAGAGAGAGAGAGAGAGACAGTGTGAACAGGAGGGTCAGAGAGAGAGGGAGTCACAGACTGAAACAGGCTCCAGGCTCTGAGCTGGCAGTCAGCACAGAGCCCGACGCGGGGCTCGAACCCACGAACCGCGAGATCATGACCTAAGCGAAAGTCGGCCGCTTAACCAACTAAGCCACCCAGGCGCCCCACTAATGCTCTGTCTTTCTCTCCTTCAAAAATAAACAAACATTAAAAAATTTACAAAATCACTTTTGCACTGATGTTAAATATAAAAATACCCCACAGCTCTACATAGGTGAGTTTCTGAGCCTCTCCTTAATATATCTCAGACCATAGAAAGATAATCTGCTCATGAACTTATCTACAAATTTTCCATTTATTTGCCTTACATAACAGTTTTCTGAAATGAGTTGTAAAATAAATTTTTATAAACAAAATTATATTTTTTAAATAGTAGAGGAGCTCTCAATATAAAAGAATTCCAATAATTATTCTTTGGTTTGATAGCTCTGTAAATTCAACTATACTAGTTTTTAAAAATAGGCAAAACACATAGTAGTTACAAGAGCTCTGGGAAGAGAGGATGAGAACAGAAGATTGTCTAAAATGGTTATAAATGGGGGTGGAGTGATGGCAGATTATATACATATTGGTTGGCAAATGCAAAATATCTCTGAAGGAGTCACAAGAAACTGGTAACATCAGCTGGTTCTGGGAGGAGAATGGGATGGATAGGGGATAAAGAAAAAGGGTTTTTTTTCCACTGTAAATGGTTTTGTATTATTTGAATTTTAAAACTTGTAGGTATGTTATTTATTTCCTCTCCTTAAGAAAAGATGATAAATATTCTAATTTGGCTTTGTGAAAAGATCAGTCATTCATTTATGTGTAACTAGTTTTCGGTCTTTTTTCTGTTCTTTTTTTTTTAAGAGAGAGAGAAAGACAGTAAGAGCAGGGGAGAGGAAAAGAGAGAGAGAGTGACAGAGAATCTTAAGCAGACTCCATGCTCAGCATAGAACCTGATGTAGGGCTCTATCTCACAACCCTGAGATCATGACCTGAACTGAAATCGAGAGTGGGACACCTAATCGACTGAGCCATGCAGGTGCCCCTTGGTGTCTATCTCGTGTCAGCCATTTTCCCAGGCACTAGATTAATTGCAGAAGATTTTTCTGAAGAGGTGGTGTGAAAGCTGGACCAGATCATGCAAGCCAGAGGAAGTAAGTACAGAACACCCAGGAGGGAAGGAATTCAACCATTTCTGAGTTTGCAGTCACTATGTGTGTATTTACAGGCATGTACTCTGACTCTGGTCAAGGTCAAACCGTCTGGGGATGGCAGGATCAGCATTTCACCATGGTATTAAAGACCTGTGGAACTATGAAACCACTTCTGGATTCTATTCTTCACACCTCCAGAGTCTGCCCCTCCAGAGCCTCCATAAATACCACAGATAACACTTGGAGGAGCATATTAAGCCTCCTCTCAAGAGACAAGCCTGAGGCTTCTTTCCCAGTAATCAGAGAGGACTTCAAAAAGGAAAGAAGAAGTGAGAGTTTGGGCCTTGTGTTGGAATCACCTATGTGGATGCCCCCTTTGCATCGGGAAGGCATGGTCCCCAGGAACAGGAGGATTTTAGAGAGATTTAATGAGACCAGGTGGGCTATGAAAGTAGCTTGTATAATAATTCTTGAAGTAATGATTTTATTGTCTTCCCCAACTATCAATTTTTCTTCTTTAGAGTAGGTCATAAAGAGGGCCACTTAATTTTTGATATATTTTTCTGTTTATTTAGCAACTTATCACAGGTCAGGTACTGCTCTAAACACTTTACATTAATTCGTTTTATCCTCTTAACATCCTTATTGCTAGTCCCATATCACTGACACTGAAACTGAGTCACAGAGAGGTTAAACCACTTGCCCTTGATCTACACAGCTGGGGGGCACAGAGTTGGGTTTCAAACCCCGGGCAGACTGGCCTCAGAGTTGATGCTCTTATTGGCTATTTTGGCAAAGGAATACATTTAAACTTCCATATTTTCCATCTCAAATGATTTCCACTCAATTTGAATACTGATGTAAACACTCTTAGAAAAATAATTTAACAATAGTACCAGCATTTAGATTATACAGCAATTAGAAGGGAGATGAAGAAGGAACTTATTAGCTTGTATGTTCAGTCAGAAGATTTGACCCAGCTTAGTTCAATTTTCCAGATGAATCAAAGAAAAAAAAGGAATTAACACAGGGTAACATTTTATTGCACTCATCTCTTATTAGATAAACATGTTAACATCGTGCAGTTTTGTCCTTTTTGGATATGAAGGTTTAATAGTTAAAGGACCCATCAACATCATAAAGTATAATGACACAGCAAACAAAGGGTCCCCATTCAGGAGCCTGGCATTTGACTATTGCATGGGAGAAATTTTACCTTATTGCACCATTACACTTTATTCAGGCAATATTAGCAAGTACAATGGCCTATAAAGAAAAATTAACTTTCAATAAAAATATCAGGAATGAAGTAAAAGATGGAAAGTTAACACCCTTGCTACAAGGATCTCTAAAATGTACCACAAAGTTCTAGTAGTAAAACTCTTTGAAATACATCGTACCCAATGCGAGAGTTTTTGTGGAAAAATATAATATGATGGATACCCCTGTGTCCTTGCTAGCTGTTCCTGAACCCAATGAAGATTATGTGGTTCTTCCCAAAGCCTACCCATTTCCTTCATGCTCATATCTAACATTGTATCATTTCTCATTTAACTGTGCAGATTTGAGAAAAGGCATAATTTATAAAATTTTTCAAGAATGTCAAGTGGCTTGAGTTGTATGTTTCTAGAGCTGAATTTTCATTTCTTGAATGGGTATAATGGCCTGTGAATTGAGGTCTAGGGATATTGCTTTTTCTTCAGACCCTGGTCCATATTCAGGAATGCAGTTTTGCACCTAAACGTCAGTAGGATGGGACTTGGCCTACGATCCAGTTAGGGCTGGTGACAGCACTCAGGTAATAGCTTGGGAGCGTGTATGCACACACCCATTCACACACAGTGACCTCCAGAGAGATCATATTGAGAGATGATTATGCAAATATAGTAGAGCTCTTTGGCAAATTTTGTCCTTTTTTTTTTTTTTAATGTTTTTTATTTATTTTTGAGAGTCAGAGAGAGACAGCACGAACAGGGGAGGGTCAGGGAGAGACAGACAGACAGACACAGAATCTGAAACAAGCCCAGGCTCTGAGCGAGCTGTCAGCACAGAGCCCGACGAGGGGCTCTAACTCATGAACCGTGAGATCATGACCTGAGCCGAAGCCGGGCGCTTAAACGACTGAGCCACCCAGGTGCCCCAATTTTGTCCTGTTTTAAAGCTCTGTTGTAAAGAATAATCACTATAAGCCCAAGCATAATCTATGCTTCTTGAAGATGATTGATCTATTAAATTTTTTTGGACTTAAGGAATATCTTAGAATGTGTAATTGAAGCACATCGTTTCTAATGATAGGTAAGGAATCATGATGCTCGTGTCACTCCTCTGTTCAAAATCCTGCAACTACTCTCCATTTCACCCAGAGTAGAAGCCAAAGTCCTCAAGGCAGCTCACAAGGCATCCTGTCTTCATTTACCCATCTTAAAGCCACTGCCCTAGTTGTTTCCTGCTTGGAATGTTCTTCCCTGGCTCACTCCCTCCTTCCCATCGGATCAGTTCAAATCCTTCTTTCTCAAAGAAGCCTACCTTGATCCACTTCCCCACCCCTGCTATCCTGATCCCATTTATCCTGCATTTTTTAAACGTTATATTTGACACTTTTACCCTAATGTATAACACACTTATTTATTTTATTTATTGTTTACCACTTAGCTCCTTTTTCTAAAATTGCAAGGCCCATGAGAACAGGGATCTTTTGTTTTTCTCACGGATGGATTTCAAGGGCCTAGAAGGACTGCCAGGTGCATAGCTGTTGCTCAGTAAATATTTGTTGAGTGCATGATTGAATTAATTGAACATCCACATCGCAGAAACAATCCCAAGCACCAGGATTCCCATTTTATAGATGAGAAAGCTAGAGCTCAGACAGATTAAGTAATGTATCCAAAATAAAAGGAGTTACCAAGAGACAGTGACAGGTGCATGACCCGTCTGCCTGCCACCACAGCCAGTGTGCTTCAGCACAGCATCACATCCTTTTCCACAAAATTCTATTTGATAAAAACAGACTGAGTTCTGGTTTGTCATGACATGACAGACGCAACTCTGCACCAACTGAGAGAAGTTAGTGGTGTTTATGATTTTAGGTTTGAACATAAACTTTTAGGTAATTTTGAAGTCTTGGGGAACCATGTGATTGAGGACAAGAGAGAGGGGATGATTCCAGAAAGCTGCATTACCACATTGTTGCATTTGAATATAAAATAAACTAACCTAGAGAAGAAGGGAGGGAGATTAAGTAGATGTAGTCAAAAAGGATCTGAAGTTAGCAATATGGTGTTCAATTTGTATTTTATTTTTAGGGTCCTACTCACCCAAAATGTGTTAGAAATTTCCTGGGGAGTATATTAAAAATACGGATTCCTAGGCTCCATCCTGGAAGCACTGGTTTAGTAAATCTATAGACCTAGAAATCTGCATTCTCATCAAGCTCTTCTGTGGTTTGGAAGCAGGTAGCCCAGAAATCACAGCCAGAAATCTGTCTCTATGGCTCGTAAGTGAAAAAAAAAAAAAAAAAAAGTATCTTTAGAGATTTAGCAAGTCCCTAAAATATTCAGTATTTCAATTTTAATCTCTTTCTTTAAAAAAAAAATGGAGGAGTCTGTCATATTAAGACATTCAAATTGGCTTAACTGCTCCCTTAAGGAGCCTTTGCCATTTGGCTGGTTAGTGATTGGAACCTACTGACAGGGATGGTGATTGAAATGCATAGATCTTGTGTACAACATGCCTTCTGAAAATATTTGTTAACTTGAAATATAAGTGCTCTGCAACCTCTCTTGAAAAGCTCTCTAGAAATGAAATATAACAATTATTTTCACTACAGTAGTTAAGTTGAAATGTTAATGTCTTAAGCATCCATATCCCTAGGCTGCTCTCCCAAGTTTACAACTTATGAAGGCCCTAGAGGGGTAGGAGTATTGCATCTGTGCCTTTCACTGTATAGGAAATTCTTCCTTTTTCTTGAAATCTCTTTGTTGTCACCCTGGAGCTGAGAGATGTGCTTCAATGAAGATATGATTAAAATGAAGGCTAATTGATAAGTTTGTTAACAGTATTCTCTGATTTACAGTTAAGTTCTGGTCAAAGCCCTCACACATGCACTCTCATTGTAGGTAAGGGTACTGTTGGCTGCCTTTTTCAGGTAGAACCTCATGGGTTTCAGTTTTGGAATTATATTACTCTAGCCCAGAGTGAGATCTTCATTTTAAAGTCATGAAATTTAGTTTGTCACTTCATGAAATTTAAGTGGTCTTGGGTGATTAAATCAAACTAGATTCATAGGATGTTTTATTAACAAATAGGAATCCCAGTTCACCAAATTGCAGTGGAAGATCCACCACCCCTAACTTGTTGAATGAGTAGCACGTCATCATGGTGAGCACAGAGTTAGAGGGAGGAAATAGGGTGCTGTTGAAATGACATTTGATTTAGGTTAATATTAATTGCTGTGTTAGCTTTCTCCAGGTTAGGAATTTTTGGTCTGTGTAAGTCCTGACTATATTTAGGACACTCTCGTTTTTCTTCTGAGCTGGTTACATGTATTTATTTTGATGACTCCCTTTATCAGTTACTCCAAACTTTTATTACAACACCACTTCTTAACAACATTTAACAATTTATTTACTGCTATATTTTGGTGATTTACTTTCTGACCTCTAATTTTATCAGCAGACTGTCTAAATCATTCATAGTAGAAATGACAGCACATGACCTCATAAGGGACCTCATCTTGACATGATCCTGAGAATCAGTGGATGCTTGAGGATATCTAACTATTAGTGGTAGACTCTGGACTAAAACCCAGTGCTCTGATTCCTCATTATGGATTCTTAATTCACACTTCCCCATACTCCTATGTCTAACTGAAAATAGAAGACCAGTTTTCAGCTGTGGAATTGAGTACAGCTAAGTAGCTCACCTAGGAAGAGAATCCCCCATCCCGATCTCGTTAATACAGCATTTTAACCAACGTAAACAACTCTGAACTGAGATTACCAGTTCATTGTAATTATTAGTGGGATGAGGAAGCAATATGTAGATGCAACCTAATTACTACAGCTACAGAGACTTGTCTAAGAATTATCAAAAGTTTTGAAATTTGAAATTTTCAAATATTAGTGATTGGCTTGGGTTTGGAAATTATTTCCTTCTTTGCTCTTAGAAAAGCATTGGCCCTTTTGAAGCCGTATTTTTAGTATAGGTATAGAATTTCCAAGTTTAGTTCCCTTCAAACAGAAAGACAACCATTACGTTTAAAAATAAAAATTGATAAAAAGCTGTACAAAGGCTTTTCATGTCCCTAGAATTTGAAAACAACTGAATTGTTCAAAATAGTGTATTTTCTCATATTTCCTAGTACCGAGAATACATAATTATAGGTACTTAATAAATATTGTTGAATGAATTTAGTATTTATTTTGGCCATTAAAAAGAAGTGTATGAATTATATTATTTCTCACGTCTTTGGTAGCACAAGATGAAAATAATGACTCTCACAAATGAGAAGCCAGACATCAAAGTGGCTGGTTATATTGTAGAACCTGGGAACCAGGCAGACCTGTAGGTATTCTAGTCCCTAAATCACTAACGTTTCCCCAATGATGTGTCATGAAGATTTTTGATATTTTTTGTAGAGAGAAAATCATGACTCTCATGCAAAGATAAAATCACCATATACCAAAGATTTTATTTAATTTATTAATGAGGGAACCAGTAAGATGTTAAAACTGGTTCAAGGAACATTTGAGTAGCTAGGCATTTACAGGCAATACTAAGATAAGATTAAGGCGTTATATGCAAAATTGGTTAATATCCAACAGAGCCATAAAGCATACCTTCTCTGGTTATCTATTTTACCAAACAAATATCTTCAAGTTAAACTCTGCAACTGCAGAGTTGTAAATTGGCCTAGATAATAAACAGCCAATACTACTTTACTGAAAGGGTTCCTAATAATCTCTTTTTAATATTTTCACATTTCAGATCAATTTCTGACACCTGGTATGCCAAAGTTTTCTTACCATCAATGCTCTCTTACTGCCCATGCTGCTTCTTGAACTGATCCTTTCTTCCTCCTTTTCTTCTCTCTTTTCTGTCACCAATGTACATATTTCCTTCTAACTGAAACTCTATGTAAGTTTTATCTTGGGTGACAGTGAATTGTAGCGATTATCTGTGGCTCCCCTTCTAGTCCGTTGACACTTTTTTATTTTCTTTCACTCATCCTTCCATCTCTCCATCCACTCATCCTTCCATACTTCTATTCATCTGTTTTTCTATCTCATTATTATTCATCAGTTCTCATATTTGTTCAGGAAGCATCTGCTGAACTCCAATTATAGGTAAGGCATGCATCAGGAGCTGAGGAGAATAAGTCCTTAAGATATCATACCTATGTCTTCTCTGAATTCAAGATTATAAACTAGTTGGTGAGAAAGCCATCCACTAAAATTATTTCACAAGAGTTATTTTGTTTGCCAAGACTAAACCAACAATATTGTAATCAAACATTTTTTCAAATGGCTACATGGTCAACCCTGACACTAGTGCTCTCCTATATAAACTTTTATCAATAGAAAAGTATCACTCTGAAAGTAATGCGCTAATGAAGACAGAGTTTGATTTGAAAATATTTTTCCCACTGAGCTATATATCAATTCAACAGAAAGACAGACTATTATGCCCTGGAAACAGGATGGGTATTGGGTATATATCTTCAAAGAACTTTGCTAAAATGCAAATCCTCCCCTGAGAAATGTACCTTTTTAAGTTGCTGGTAGTCATTTCAATTTTAGTATAGGGTTTTCAATCTTTTCTGAAGAGTAGATTGAGATAGAGAAGATAAGATTATCTGAGCACTCAAGAGATAAAAAGAGACTCCCCTTGAAACAATGTAATGAACAAAATGGATGATAGAATTTCAGTCATTAAAAAATTAATTAAAATAAACAAATGAACAATAAATAAATTTATTTAATTCCAGTATAGTTAACATATAATTTTCAGGTGTACAATATGAGTCAGCAATTCTACACATTACTTAGTGCTCACCATGATAAATATACTTTTAATCCCCTTCACCTGCTTCATCCATCCCCCTACCCACATCCCCTCTGGTAACCATCACTTTGTTCTCCACGGTTAAGGGTCTGTTTCTTGGTTTGTCTTTTTACCCTCTCTGCTTGTTTGTTTCTTAAATTCCATATATGAGTGAAATCATGACATTTGTTTTTCTCTAACTGACTTATTTCACTCAGCATTATGCTCTCTAGATTCATCATATTCTTGCAAATGGCAAGATTTCATTCTTTTTTATGACTGAGTAATATTCCATTATATATACCATATATATGTATATACCACATCTATCATATATATACTACATCTTCTTTATACATTCATCTATTGAGGGACACTTGGGTTGCTTCTATAATTTGGCTCCTATAAGTAATGCTGCAATAAACACAGGGGTGCATGAATCTTTTCAGATTAGTGTTTTCTTATTCTTTGGGTAAATATCCAGTAGTGGAATTACTGGATCATGTGGTAATTCTAGTTTCAACTTTTTGAGGAAACTCCATACTGTTTTCCACAGTGACTGTAGCAGTTTGCCTTCCCATCAACAGTGCATGAGAGTTCCTTTTTCTTCATGGTATCTCATTGTGTTTTTGATTTGCATTTCCTTGATGATGAGTGATGTTGAATATCTTTTCATGTGTCTATTGGCCATCTACATGTCTTTGGAGAAATGTTTGTTCATATCTTCTGCCCACTTTTTTTTTAAGGTTTATTTTTTAGAGACAGGGAGAGACAGAGTGTGAGAAGGGAAAGGGCAGAGAGAGAGAGAGAGAGAGGGAGACACAGATCTGAAGCAGGCTCCAGGTTCTAAGCTGTCAGCATAAAGCCCGACCTGGGACTCGAACTTGTGAACTGCGAGATCATGATCTGAGCCAAAGTTGGATGCATAATGGACTGAGCCACCCAGTTGCCCCTTTAAAAATTTTTAAAAAAAAAATATGTCCACTTTTTAATTGGATTATTTGTTTTTGGGTTTTAGTGCTGAGTTATGTAAGTTCTTTATATATTTTGGATACTAATTCTTTATTGGATATGTCATTTACAAATATCTTCTCTCACAGTAGGTTGTCTTTTAGTTTTGTTGTTTCCTTTGCTGTGCAGAAGCTTTTTATTTTGATGTAGTCCCAATAGTTTATTTTATTTGGGAGACATATCTGGAAATACATTGGTATAGTTAATGTCAGATACATTACTGTCTGTGCTCTCTTTTAGGATTTTGATGGTTTCAGGTCTCACATTTAGGTCTTTAGTCTACTTGAGTTTATTTTTGTGTATGGCATAAGAAAGTGGTCCAGTTTCATTCTTTTTTAAGTTGCTTTCTAATTTACCTGACACTATTTTTTACAGAGATTGTCTTTTTCCCACTGGATATTCTTTCCTGCTTTGTCAAAGATTATCAAGTGTTTATTTTTGGGATCTCTGTTCTGTTGATCCACATTTCTATTTTTATGCCAGTACCATACTATTTTGATTGTTACAGCTTTGTAGTATATCTTGAAATCTGGGATTGTGACATCTCCAGTTTTATTCTTTTTCAAGATTATTTTGGCTATTGGGGATCTTTTGTGGTTCCATGGAAATGTTAGGATTATTTGTTCTAGTTCTGTGAAAAATGCTGTTGGTATTTTGATACAGCTTACATTAAATCTGATCTGTAGATTTCTTTGTGTTGCATGGATATTTTAACAATATTTGTTCTTCCAATCCATAAGCATGGAATATCTTTCCATTTGTTTGTGTTGTCTTCAATTTCTTTCACCAATGTTTTATAGTTTTCAGAGTACAGGTCTTTTACCTCCTTGGTTAGATTTATTCCTTAGGTATTTTATTATTTTTGGTGCAATTGTAAGTGGGATTGTTATCTTAATTTCTCTTTCTTCTACTTCATTATTAGTGTATGGAAATGCAATGGATTTCTGCACATTGATTTTGTATCCTGAGACTTTACTGAATTTATTTATCAGTACAAGTAGTTTTTGGTAGAATCTTTAGGGTTTTCTATATATAGTATCATGTCATCTGCAAAGAGTGAGTTTTACTTCTTCCTTACCAACATGGATGCCTTTTATTTCTTTTTCTTCTCTGATTGTTGTGGCCAGGACTTCCAGTACTATGTTGAATAGAAGTGGTAAGAGTGGGTGTCCTTGTCTTTTTCCTAATCTTAGGGGGTAAAGCTCTTAGTTTTTTTTACCATTCAGTATGATGTTAACTGTGTGTTTTTTATACATGGCCTTTATTATGTTGAAATATGTTCCCTCTAAAACGACTTTGTTGAGGGCTTAAAAATTGTTTTATGTTTGTTTATTTTAGAGAGAGAGAGAGAGAGAGAATGAGTGGGGGGGCGGCGGCGGGGGGAGCAGATAGAAGGGAGACACAGAATCCAAAGCAGACTCTAGGTATTCAGCTGTCAGCACCACGAGATCATTACCTGAGCTAAAGTTGGATGCTTAACCAACTGAGCCACCCAGGCGCCCCTTGAGGGTTTTTATCATGAGTAAATGTACTTTGTCAAATGCTTTTTCTGCATCTATTTAAATGATCATATGGTTTTTCTCCTTTCTCTTGTTGATGTGATACATCCTGTTGATTGATTTGAATATGGAACCACTCTTGTATCCCAGGAATAAATCCCACTTGATTGTGGTGACTAATTTTTAAAATGTATTGTTGGATTCCATTTGCTAATATTTTGTTGAGGAGAAATTTTAGTCATTCTTAAGAATGTGTGTGTGGGGGAGGGCTGAGGGAGTTAGTACAGAGGTTTTTTTTGCAGAGATGAGGATTGGTCAGTTATTTGTTGTTTGGTTGGTTGGTTAAGGATAAAGAGAAAGAAATAGAAGTGAGAGAAGGGACATTGCAGAAATTTTACCATACGATAGCTATCTGGGCCCTGGTTGAGGAAGGGGAGTAGGGCAGGAAGAGAAAATAAGTTCTAGAAATGTAGAGGGTCTCATTGTCTTAATACAAATAGGTATTAACCTAAATGTATCAAGGAGGTTGCAAAATAAGTCACTTAGAAGCCATCTTTGAGAAGCCAGTTAGCTTAATCCTAGTTGAGGACAAAACCTAGGAAATCATATTTTCTTGTCTATCTAATTAATGTATAGCTGCTTTCAGCTCTGGCTTATTTGTTTTGATGCAGCTTAGAGATTTGAACAGTTCTCATCAATGAAGAAGTAGAGTTCTTCTAATAAGCATTAAGAGTTTCCATTATTGTCCCTCTGTTAAAGTGTCCCTAATTTTGCTCCTGGGGGAGAGTATGTTAAAGGCTTGGGAGTAGGAAGGCTGGGGATTAAGGTCAGGTGAGGTTGGAAAGATGAGCTTTAGAGCAATCTTTGTCAGTTTGTTGGCATTGCCAAGAATTAATCCTATTATCAAGGAGGAGTCTAAGTGGCTATAGGCCCCAAATGTTTTATTCATGTGTCTTGAAAATAAGATTGAATATAGGCTATACTTGGATAGCTTGGTGCTCAAGAATAATGGTTGATAAGTGCTTTTGGGAAATGTAAATAAACTGCAACATTTACTTTATCTTCTTCATTCAAATATACTTATGGTTAAGGCTTGGGTCAGGTAAATTTAAATACCCAGTAAATGATAGAGTGTGATTTAGTAGAAAACACATTACCTTATACTTACCCAAAGGATACAGAAATACAGATTCAAAGGGGTACATGCACCCCAATTTTATAGCAGCATTATCAACAATAGCCAAACTATGGAGAGAGCCCAAATATCCACCAACTGATGAATGGATAAAGAAAATGCGGTACATATATGCAATGGAATATTACTTAGCCATCAAAAAGAATGAAATCTTGCCATTTGCAATGACATGGATGGAGCTAAAGTGTATTATGCTTAGTGAACTAAGTCAGTCAGAGAAAGACAAATACCATAAGATTTCATTCATATGTGGAATTTAAGAAACAAAACAGATGAACATATGGGAGGGGGGAAAAGAGAGAAAGAGGGAAGCAAACCATAAGAAGTTCTTTTTTAAAAAAAATTTTTTTAATGGTTTTTAATAATTTATTTGAGAGAGAGAGAGAGAGAGAGAGAGCGAGTGAGCGAGCTGGGGAAGATCAGAGAGAGAGAGGGAGACACAGAACCCAAAACAGGCTCCAGGCTCTGAGCTAGCTGTCAACACAGAGCCTGATGCAGGGCTCCAACCCATGAACCACGAGATCATGACCTGAGCCGAAGCCAGAGGCTTAACCGACTGAGCCACCCAGGTGCCCCCGTAAGAAACTCTTAAAGATAGAGAACAAACTGAGGGCTTATGGAGAGACTTGGGGGTAGATGGATGATGGGCATTGAGGAGTGCACTTGTTATAATGAGCACTAAGTGTTGTATGTAAGTGATGAATCACTGAATTCTACTCCTGAAATGGATATTGCACTGTATGCTAACTAACTAGAATGTATACATTTCTTTGAAAAGAAAAAAATATATTACCTTAATTTGAAAAGAACATTACAGAGAATAACTTACAAATGCAGAGAAAGAAATCTACAACACACACACACACACACACACACATCATATACATACATACTTAAAAATGTAAATGTAGGGTCGCCTGGGTGGCTTAGTGGGTTAAGCATCCGACTTTCACTTAGGTCATGATCTCGCGGTTCGTGGGTTTGAGCCCTGGGTCAGGCTCTGTGCTGACTGCCAGCTCAGAGCCTGGAGCCTGTTTCAGAGTCTGTGACTCCCTCTCTCTTTGACCCTCCCCTGCTCATGCTGTCTCTCTCTCTCTCCTAGAAATAAATTTAAAAAAATATAAATGTAAACACTCCTTATATGAATTCTGGGTGTTTTGCTAAGGATTGGGCCAGTGTCAGCAGGCCAGTCTTCTGTATCTTTCTCTAACTCACAAGGGGACTTTGGGCAAGTCCTTGCTCTGCCCTGGACATCAGTCCCCTCACTATGGTTTGAAGGTTTTGACCAAGATAACCTCATCCTGGATACAGGGATGGAGATTTTGAATACAGAAATATGGATCCCTGTTCTGATCAACCATTAATGTGTCCTTGGGGAAAGATTACTCCTTCTCCACCTCTTGTTTAAGTTCTTTTCTATCTTGGTGTTTCTAGGTTGGGGTGAAATTTGAGTACTTTAGAAACAGTGCTTCTGTGTTTTGCTTCATATTGAAGCATCCATCTGGATTCCCTTCCTGCCTTATTGCCCACTTGCTTTCCTCTTCCCTTTTTGGTTTTCTTACCCCTTTGTCTCTTCTCCAAGCCCAGGTGAGAGTGATTGTCCTCACTGATAGAGGAAAGACTCAAATTTCTTCCCCCAAATGTATACATCTTTATAAAAGAAAATCTTAGACTTGATACATTTAATTTTAGCTTCAGAGGTGAATGTGTGAGTGTATTCTTCTGAAAATAGTTCCTTGGAAGGAGCCGCACTGGCAAAAATGGCTGGACTTATCAGATGGTAAAATGGCTGCCTATACACACTGCTGGTTGGGCAGATCACCATCCCCAAGACATGCTAGTCTTGTCTATTTCCTAAGGAGTTTACAAAAGCCTAACCGGATTAATCTGGGCTTGAGCACAGTGAACTGTCTAAACGTCTTAATGGTAGGACACTGGGTGTGCCGAAATGTTTCCTGACTAGAGAAGATGTTTTGGCCTTGCAGGGTGTGGGGAAGGGTGAGCCCTTTCTTCACTTATGGTGGCCAGAAGCACTGTTCAGTGACATTCAGGTATCTCTGGGCGATCTCCTAGTCAAGGCAGTGCTGTGACACAGTCCTCCTTAAGCTGTGACAGTGACAGTATCACACTTCAGAATTTAGCAGCTGGAGGTCCTATACATGCTGCCAAAATAGTATCAGAATTGAGGTGAAAAGCTTAATTTTAGGCTTCTGAGAACTAGGCCTTTTTCTTCAAAGTCTGAGATCAAACTGTTGCTTATCATCTTTTTATTTTCATTGCTCCCAATAAAACTCTTTACTGTCATTCATCAGGCTGTAACAATATATTTGCAATATAGATTAGCAAAAACAGTTTAATATAAAAGTCTCTCTTTGTACTGACTTTATATTGTAAGATATTTTCAATCCACAGGTCACATGAAAATGTTAAATTTAGTCCAGATTTGATGGTCAGGGTAATGTCCAATTGGGAATCTTAGGCTTAAAAAAAAAAAAAAGGCCCTTTCACTATCAAGTGTGCTATTTTATACTCAAGAACAACCATAGAGATTCAACCCAACAATTATGTATGGTTTGATGTAGGGACATGGAAACTTTTTTTTTAAATCAAGGGTTGGAGAAAGGAGGAAAAAGTCTTTAGAAGGTTACACAGATTAAAAATAGTGAAAACAGGGTTTTAAAAAAACAACCATCTGTTGAGATTTTCAACTTAGAGCAAGGAACAGGAAGTTCTATTCTGAAAGTATAATATATAATAAATATCCTTTTGTTCTATAATAAGTTCACTTAAGGAGTAAGGACTAAAAGAGAGGAAAAAGAAAGATGAGAATAAAGGAAAGTGGACAGGAAAGGGTAGAATTAAGAGGTAAAGGTAGAGAGGGCTGGAGAGGGAAAGGAGGGAAAAATGAGCAGGTCCTGGATACAGGGATGGAGATTTTGAATACAGAAATACAGATCCCTGTTCTGATCAACCATTAATGTGTCCTTGGGGAAAGATTACTCCTTCTCCACCTCTTGTTTAAGTTCTTGTTTTCATATCCCCTTATGGGGACCCGGCCCTGCTCACCAGCTATTATTCTGGGCACAGTTCACTCTCCTGCCCTTCCCAGGCCCAATACCCTGTCTCACTGCTCCCCTTGGCTGTGGGAGAGCCCCCCTGTCTTGCAGCCCCTGAGCCTGTATACCTCCAGCCTGCATAGCTCCAGTGTCACCACTTCCTTCCCCACTCAGAAAGCCACATCCAGAACTTGCCCCTGGAAATGCTCCTGGATTCTGCTTTTCTATCTTAGCTGGGAAATCCTCCCTCACTTCTAATTTAAGGCAATAAAACCCCAGATGGCTAGAGTGTTTCCCAGAGCCTCATTTTCCCTCCCCTCTCTCCTTCCTTGATTCCTTTTCTGCTTGCTTTCCTGCCTCCCTCTTCTCAGTTTGAAAGAGAAAAAAAGATGAAGTGCAATAATTCTTCCAAAAGATGATCATGTTTTTCACTCTTCTTCCCTCCAATGAAGTTACCACTAAGTATCTGAAAATGGAAGACGTGAGAAGGAAGGAAGAAAAGGAGAAAAAAGAAAGTAGGACTGCTGTCGGGTACAGGCAGGAGAAATCCATTAGAGTGTTTTGTGACCATCGGGAAGAAAAACAATAAAATTAAAGCTTTTCCAAAGCAGCGGAATCTCTGCCCACTTTAGTTTCTCTACTTCACAAAGTCTTCCCTCCCCACCCCCCATTAAGTGCAACGATGTATTAACACTGTCAGTTGCAGAGTTTATACATTTATAAATGGTAGATGCTGTTCCTTGCTTAACAACTGCTCTGAATGCCTCATGGAGCCTTCGAGCCACCGAGCCACCCGCAAGCATATTCAAAGCTCTGCAAGCTTCACTGTAATAAGATCTTCAAAGCAACAATGCCTGTAGTAGGCAGACTTCTAAGAAGGCTGGCTCCCAGAAGATTCCTGCTTCCTGGAGTTTGCGCCTTTGTGTAATCACCCCCTTTGAGTGTGGGTTGAGTCACCTAGTGACTCACTTCTAATGAGCAGAAGAATAATGGCAAATGTGATGGGATGACACTTCTAAGATTAGGTTAAAGAAGACTTACTTCCATCTTGCTGGCACTCTCCTGATTTCTCTCTCACTTGCTCACTCTGACGAACTACTTGCCAAGTTGTCATTTGCTTTATGGAGAAGTTCATGCGGCAAGGAATTAGGGGGTAGCCTCTGGCCAACAGCCAGCAAGGAACTGAAGCTCTCATTCCAACATCCCACAAGGAACTAAATCCTGCCAATAACCACTGAGTGAGCTTGGCAGCAGATCCTGTCCCAGTCAAGTCTTGAGATGGCTAAGGTCTCAGCCAACACTTTGACTACAGCCTTGTGAAGGAGCCTGAGCCGGAGACTTACGTAAGCCAGGCTTGGGCTCCCGAGCAATAGAAATTGTGAGATAATAAATATGTGCTGTTTAAAGTTGCTAAGTTTTAGGGTAATTTGTCATACAATTGTAGATACCTACTGTGCTGCCTTGTAAAACTTGTGGTATCTCAGTACACCTGCGTGAGGTTCATGATTTGCTTACCTGATAAGTCACATTTTGGTACCTAGTAAATAGTATTTTAGTAAGTTTCTTTCAGACTATGGGAAAGGGAAAGCTGTATTTCCTACAAGCTCTGGAACATACTCTTTTCTTCTCTGCCCATCCTTCCTAGATCAGCTTGGTTCTATCTTCTCAAACTACTAGAGTACGCTGTTCTGGCCTATATAATTTGGCTGTTGGTTGTTTGTTTTCCTACATTTTCTCTGTATTATTACACAGGCTAGACTATGTTATTTTATGATGTAGCAGCTGTGACTTCATAGTTCCCTGAGTCAAGTAGGTAATCATGAGTTACTTGATTATTAGCCTTGGAAAGAATCAAATAGCTTATCTGGATGCATTATTGTGTACTTTTATTTGGTTATTACTTCCTGGTCAGTTGACATGTAGCAAAACGAGCCAAAACATCCTGTCACTGGAAGTCTCATGAAGCTAATACTGATTTCTGACATCAAATTATCACAAGAAGTTTTTGTTACAAATTTAAAGCCATATGAAATGTAATACAAGTTGTTTCTTGGACAATAGCAACTAGTAGCTAACATTTATGTTCTTTCTATTTGCCAATCATTGTTTTAAGTGTTTTTCTTATAAGAACATAGGTCTGAGATTCAGATTAAAAATTTAATGAATAATTAAACCTAAAAATTATTGAAATATAAGACTCAAAGTCACATTAGGGATTGAGTTATATTTAGCAAGTTTTACCAAGTGATTTAAAAATATGATCTATATTAAGCTTTCTCTATTAGCCTTGGAGGGAGCAAAGGTGTGTGTGTGAGGGGTGATGGTAGAGGACTGGGAGACAGAGGTGGTGAAGGTGGTGGTGGTGGAGGAGGCCACGTAAGTATAGGTGGCGGTGATGGGGGAGGAAGCAGGGGTGGTGTTGCTGGTGGCGGTGGTATGGCTATTTGATTCTTTCCGAGGTTCACAGCCAAGTAACTCATGATTTCTTACTATATGCCCAGAGGCCCGAACGAAGACACTGCTACTACACCATAAGGGAAAACAGTCCAGCTTGATAGAGGTGCAATAAGAGAAAAAAATACATTAGGAGCACCTGGGCGATCCAGTTAGTTCTGCATCTGACTCCTGATTTTGGCTCAGGTTGCGATCTCATGGTTCATGAGTTTCAGCCCTGTGTCAGGCTCTGTGCTGGCAGTGTGGAGCCTGCTTGGGATTCTCTGTTCCCTCTCTCTCTGCCCCTCCCCTGCTCATGCTGCTCTCTCTCTCTCTCTCTCTCTCTCTGTCAAATAAAGAAATAAACATTTTTTAAAAAGAGGAAAAATGCATTAATATTAACAACAACAGCTAAATAGTGCAGGTCATATTAGACTGTTCTAGAAGTTTGGGAGGATTTTTGAGGAAAAAATAGAACCAAGCTGGTCTGAGAAGGATGAGTGGAAATGAAACACTGAGTGTGTTTCAGTGCCAGGAAATATGGATCTCTTTTCCCAGCTAGTTCCAAAGAATTTTTTTTTTTCTGATGCTTGAAGGAGATCATATAAGAGGAAGTAAAAAGCAATTTTCTTATCAGTAATTGTCCCTTTGGCTTGAAGATGTCTGTGGACCCAGTGAGTGACTATTCAGGGAAGAGGCAACATTGCAATGTGCTATTTTCCTTCTCTCAGGCCAGGCTATGCCAGAGATAGGGAGGATTGGGCTTGGGAAGGACATGGATGTGGCCCTACGCCTCTGAGTACAGAAATGTTATGAGGAGGGGCATGTCACTACGCTGAAATGGTTCTTAGAGAAGCAGGGATATTCCTCTCTTGTGTCTCCAGGTTTGGGGGGGACACACTTTACCATGTCCACTTGTTAGTTCACAAGCCTGGGAGTTCCCTGGGTGAAATCTGAAAGCGGTCCCTATAAGCAGAGGGCAAGGAAACGTAACAAAGAGGCGGAGCACTCCAGATTGTAGGTGGGAGGTGTAACAAGCAAGGGAACTTACTTATGAGGCTTGTCTTGGGTGGTTACAAGTAGATCTCTGTGCCCACATGCCGGAATCTTAAAATTTATATAGTGGCCTTAATGGGGTTCCGTCACATATCCAGTCCAGATGGTCTCAACAACACATTACTCTCTCAAGGCTGTGTCCTTGAAACAGCTGCTAGCATGGAAATAGTAGGCAGAATATACATTCCAAGGACAGGGCAAGAGGTAAGGAACCACTATTGTCTGGGTCCAGCTCATGGGTCAACAGCAGTTATGCTCTCCCAATGACCTCCTCCAATACCACTTTATCAGTTAGAATAACAGATAATCCTCAATGTCAGTGACTCAATACAGTGAAAGTTTCTCACCTAACAATTCAGTGTGGATGTTTTCTGGCAGGCAGGCAGCATTCCTCAACTTGACCATTTGAGGACTCAGGATGCTTCCATCCTGAGCTGCCAATCTTAGGACCATGGAGGTCTCTGCCTCCACATGGAAGAAGGGGAAAGAGAGTGTATGGATGCATCTGCTTCTTAATTTCCTCAGCCTAGAAGTGGTACACATCACTTCTGTTCAATCTACATCAACAAGATCTGTGACAACAACTAGATGCAAGAGAGGTGAGGGATTCTGTGCATGTGAGTGGTGTGTGTGTGTGTGTGTGTGGTAGCCCCCTTCCACTGACAACATAAAAGTTCAAGATGTTATGACTTACCGATCAGCAGAATTAGGGCTGATACTCAGCCTTTTTCTTCATCAGAAAACACTGGATAGAACCACCTCAGTTTAAAACGGGTTTTAAAAGACAGGGCAAGGAGCTTCTGTGATTACGGACAGATGGGAACAGCACTGAGGTCTGTCTTCTTAGGCTTTGCAAGTAGCTTTTTATATATTTAAACACACTGCTTGCTGATTGCCTGTGTGGAGAATGCTTTCCTAAACACGGTAGATTTCTTTTTTTTTAATTTTTAAAAATTTTAAACGTTATTTATTTATTTATTTTGAGAGAGAGAGAGAGAGAGAGCACTAGCAGGGGAGGGGCAGAGAGAAAGGGAGGCACAGAATGAGAAGCAGGCTCCAGGCTCTGAGCTGTCAGCACAGAGCTCGAAGTGGGGCTTGAACTCACAAACTGTGAGATCATGACCTGAGCCAAAGTCAGCTGCTTAACCAACTGAGCCACCTAGGTGCCCCAAAACGCGGTAGATTTCAAATTTTAGTAAACCACATCAGAATCACCTGGAATATTTGCAAAACATACACATCCCCAGACCGTATCTCAGTGAGTCTGATCCACACAGTTCTGGATGGGGCCCAGGAATCTGTACTTACACTTGGCTCCCTGGCGACTCTGATGCAGGTGGTTGCAGGACCACATGTGGAGAGAGGTTGCATTGATCCATGTAAGCTTTGTGTGGTTTTCCTAATAGCAGATGTTGCAGATGCTGTCACCTGCTAGATTTTCTCAGACTTCTAGATTACACGCTGCCTGCCTGCTAACTGCCAGCACCTGCATTTCTTTGCTGGAGGGCTTTACCTGGCCTCTGGAGCTGGCCACCACCCATGTAGTAGGCTGAAATTGCTGGAAATTAATACCATCTGTGAGCTGTTCTTACCAACAACAGGAGTGGGTGAATAGCTCCCTTACCCCTTGGTTGGGGCAACTCAGGTGTGTGTTCTACCCTGGCTTCCAGAATTTTCCGCTGGTATTAAGCTCCATGGGCCCACAGTGGTAACTGGCTTGATAATGCACCCTTTATAGGCTCACTTCCCCACCTGACTACTGGGCCTTCCTTCACCTCTTCAATAAACGACTTGCCCTTGAATCCTTGTCTCAGGTTGTGCTTCTTGGGGAACCCAAATGAAGCCAGTTAGGGATTCATGTGCACTGTGGCATATGTACTGTGTCAGGAACTCCCTCCCTTGACTCCTACACACGGGTGGGAGCTGATTGTGAGGGTGAGGGGCACATGACTGTCATGCAGCTCATTGGCCTGATCAGTCTCACAAGTCTGATCTTGCTTCCAGTAGCCAGTGCTTTAATAAACTGAGCAAAACCAACATGATACACTTACCACCACTTGCAGATGGTTTAGCAAGAAAAATATCGTCTAGTTTCCAAAAGAAACAGATCCCATTCCCACTTTCCCCTGTCAGTTTTGCTCCATTTGGGAGCTTCATGCTGTCAATATTCCTTCTGGGTGAGTAGCCTGCAAAGGTTCCGAGTCTTAATGATTACCCCAAAGCAGGAATTGTGGCATAAATCTGCATGTGTGGAATACTCATCACAGCTTGAGTTAAATGGACCCCAAACATATGGCATTGTTTTTTGCATTTTCTAACACATGGGCAGTTTCTCACATTTTAAATCAACTGAAAATGAGAAGATTATAGGCAAATCTTCTTGGAGGATTAACCACCAGGAAGTATATTTGGCTTGCATAAATATTTGGGGTGGGATGGTTGATGAGGTCAGACACCTTCTGAAGATACATTTCATATCATAGGGTGATAGTCCAAGGAGAGACCAGGTGGATGGCTCTGGAATTACCTGCTGTCTGGACTGCCTGGGCTTAGACACTTTCCTCGTACACGGGCTACGAGGGGGCTACGAGGGGGCCTCTCAGAGGGGGCAAGCAGGGGGTAAGCAGAGCCATGGGGTTTGAGCTTGATGAATGGGGGTTGGACATTCTAGAGCCTTTTTTGTGTGAATGTAACTGACATGGACCAAGGACTCATGGAGATGACCTCTTCCTCTGCCCTGATGTTGCTGTCAGTCTGGGTAGATTATAACCTGTGTATGAGCTTAGTCGCTTGCTCTGGGGCCACCAGAGAAACTCACTGAAAACACTCTGGGATATGTATAATGGATCTGTTCTCTATTGGTCAGATTCCATGTAGAATTGGGATGATGGTCTCATTCTGCGTTTCAAGAATTGAATACGGTTTCAATGTGGTTTCAAGAATTGAATATGGTGGAAAACAAATATTCCCTAGGAGAGATCGATTCTGCCCATCTCTCAGAGGGCTACACCATAAGAGGCAATGAGGGGCACCAGGGTGACTGAATTAGTTAAGCTATCAAGTTACGCTCAGGTCATGATCTCACAATTTGTGAGATGGAGCTCCGAGTGGGGCTGTGCGCTGATAGCACGGAGCCTGCTTAAGATTCTCCTTCCCTCTCTCTTCCTGCCCCTCCCCCTGCTCATGCTCTCTCTCTCCCAAGATAAATAAACTTAAAACAAAAAGCAACTTAGTCATGCCTATAAGAAAAATAGAGGCAGTGATGTGCCTGTAGGACAGCAGTTCTCCACAGGTGACGATCAATAGGGAAAGGAGAAAAGTAGGCATTTCTCCCCTGAGCAGCTCACAGCCTTGTCAGGCCTCCAAAGCCACAACCAGCTATGCTGTCCCCATTTCTGAAAAGGGCCCGCCGGAGTGCCAGGGTGCTGTCCTCCTGGCTTGCCCTGGCGCAACAACTACTGGCCCACAGCCGGCCTCTAGCAGGCCCTGAAAATCATGGTGTGGTCAGCAGCTCTGTGGGCTCAGAGTATTTTTAGGCTTGCCCTGCCTACCGGCTCCTTGATGTCGCCACCCTCCAAATGTATTACTATGCACACATAGTAAAGGGTTTAGAGAGACTCATACACCCACGTTACCTGTGCTAACTGCTAAGACATGCATCACCGGTCTGCAGTTTGGGGTGAGGTGGGCTGCCTACTACAGAAGTTGGGCTGCTGGGTGAGAACTCACACCTCTGGGAAAGAAGGAGGGCGTCCTGCCTGTTGGAGAAAGCCTCCCAGAATTCATGTGTAGACATGTGATGAGGAGCCCCGCCAGCTCCTAATCTGATCTCTGTACCAGGGCTTCTCCCAACACCGCCTCTGCTCCAGGCTGTACAGTCTGCTGGTCCCTCCCTTCCAGGCTGTGCTATACATTCATAGTGAATTGAGCCTCCCTACATAGGGACTTGAGGACGGGGACCCAGCCTTATTTCTCCAAAGCCTCCTGCTTCCCTCCAGGTGGCTGTGATCATAAAATAATGGTTCTACAATCACACCGCCCTCATGTGAAGATGGGAGAGGGATAAGAAGGGGGAGGAGTGAAAGGGGAAAGAGTTCTCCTGAGCTGGAAACCTGTAGATTTTTCTCAGTGACAAAGAGGGTGGCTTTATGAAACAGGGAGGGACAGCTGTTTCCTCAGTGGAAGCTTCACACACCGATGCCAGTTTTGGGAAAAGCAACAACCCCCTGGAGGAAGTGTGTATGGGGTTTGGAAGCCAGGCAGCTTTGATTTCTGGCTCCAGTACTTTCCAGCTGTGTCTCTAAGCCTTGGCTTCCTTCTTCATCTGTAGAGTGGACTTAATATATTATCTCGATCACCTCACAGAGCTGTCGTGAGAATGAAAAGAGGCCCGAACAGGATAAGCAATACACAGGATACTGCAAGATGCTTGCCATGTTCATGAAGTTCGCTCGCTCAGGAAGTTGAAATTCCTTGCAGGGACGCCGAATGGGGGAAGGTGGCTGCCTTGCACGGGGTCGTCCTACATTCTCCTTCCTCCCTCTCTCCCACTGGCCGTCCCCCGTCCCGGAGCGTTCCCACGCCGCCCACCGGGCGGCGGGGAGAGGCTCACCTGGCCGCGTGGGCGCGAACTGGGGCCTGGGGTGTCGGCTGCAGTGGCGCGCGGCCGCCTCTAGATGGAACTTTCTCACCAACACAAGGCGGCGCCGGCCGCCGCTCCCCCGGCGCCGGGAGGCCGGGGCTCCCTCTGGCGCGCGCCCGGGCAGGTGCGCGGTGCCTGGGCGAGAACTCAGGGGAGGGCCGCCGGACTGTGCGCGTAGAGCCCGCGGGGTTCCCTCGGCTGGAGGCGAAGGGAATCCCGAGGTTCCCCCTCAGAAACCGCGGAGTCGCGCGGCGCCTCAGGAGTTTCCCGCCCCGCATCTGCGGCTGCTAGAACCGGCTCAATACCACGACGGTCCCCGTGACCGCCCGCGCCCCCTCCTGCGCCGTGCCCGCAGAGGGACCGTCTTATGTCCATGCTCGAGCTCCGGGGGCTCGGTAGAAGGCGGCCCCCAAAGCCCTCGGGGGCGGGGGTGGGGGAGACGATCGCCGGAGCTGCGGGCAGGACAAATGGCCGAACGGCGGCGCCGCGTGAGGTAAACTTTGCAGGGGAACCGCGCGGCTGGCGGGCTTTACTTTGAGCATCCCCGAAAAGAAAGCGTGTGGCGGGACACTTGCCATCCACCAAGTATTCTTCACGGTGACCCTTTTCGGAGCTGTGCTCCTCAAGGAGGACCCCAGGCTCGCGGTCCTGACTCCAGGCTCCGCGTGGCCGTCGTGCGGCGCTTTCCCGCGCGGGTCCGGGCTCGCCTGGCAGTCGGAGCTCCTCAGCTCCCTCACAGCCATATTCCTTTTTCCCTCCGCCCGCACTTCTACCCTCCCCGCCACTCCCCCACCCCCGTCTTTGAGTCCTCCCTTTTTTGTTGGGGGCGGGGCGGGTGGGGGTGATTTTTTATCAGAACTATTGACATTTCTGGTCCCGGCATCGCTGCGGGCTGAGGTGATGTAGCGCGGAGGGGAATCCGTCGGCCGAGCGTCCCTCTGCCTGCCCGCTCCGGGGCCGCCCAGAGGCACCGAAATCCAGGGGGCTCCCGCCCCTCGGGGTTCTTCCTCCTGGTTCTGGAGGTGACTGGTTGGCGCGAAGCGATTGGCGATCCCGGACGCGATCCCAGCCTTGGCTCCCCGCGCCGCGCCGGGTGAATGGCCGCGGGCGGAGGATCGGGAGGCGCCGCGCGCAGACCAATCGCGGCCGCCGGTGGGATTATTTGTTATTCACATGGAAGACACTTGGCGCCGGCCGGGCCAGCTCAGCCCCCTCAGCCCAGAGACCAGCCACAAGTGCGGCCGCGGTGCTTGCCTCGCGCGGCGGCGGCGGCGGCGCTGACATGGAGCTGCGGGCCCCCCGCGGGCTTCCTCACCGCGCCCTCTGCGGGGAGCAGGGTAAGACGCGCCGAGCGGTAGAAAGAGGAAAAAGCGGAGCAAGTGCCGAACCACGGGGAAAAAGCGCCCCCACCCCCTAACTCCCCCCAAAGATGGTGCTCGCGGAAAAAGGAGATTCCCCCCTATTTGGCTCCCCTTTCCGTTTTCTCCTTTAAAACCGTTCAGTGGACAGACAGCCAGGTGCACTGTTTCTTCTCCGATCACTTTAGTGATTTGTTTTTCCTGGGCACAAGTACATGGCCTTGCACACCGGAGTCTGGGAGAGAAGTGGCGGGCGGAGGTGACGGGAACGGGGGCGAGGGAGACTGGGCACCAGGGGGCGAGGGTCTGGCCGGGCATTGGAGCTTGATTGGGTATCTGTTGATTTTACGTTGCAAAGAACAAGGCAGCTACCCCTCTTGTCTTCCCATGATTACATTCCAGTGAAGAGGTTCAGAAAAGAGGAAGGCTTAGCTTGAAACTCCCAAGGCTTGGAGATGTGATCCCCCAAAAGTTTAGTCGGCGAATGAGAGACTGAAGGGTGTCGGTTAGGGGGCAGGAGGGTCTAGGGTGCTCTGATGGGGCGTGCGGCGGCAGGATTTTAAAGCGCTCTTCCTCAGATTGCCTGCCCTGGGTGACCTCCTGGACCTGCCCTGGCGGAATCTGGACTTGCCCTGCCGAGATGACGAGGTACCTCCGTTCTGCAAATGTAACGGGAGGGATTTCCGAAGTTAGAGGCTTCCGGGATGAGTTGGGGTAACCCCCGCCTTCTCGAGAGTGGGGCTGGATGAATGTCTAACCATGATCCAGGGAAGGCGCGAGTCGCGGGAGAAGCGGGTGGGTTGGGGGTTCTCAAGAGCCCCTCCATCCCCGCACCTTTGCCTTGAGTTCGTGTTCTCCGAGTTAGCCCCGCGAGGTTGTGGTTCTCCGCGCCCCCCCGCCCCTTTGTGGCTTTCGGGAAAACTGGAGTTCCCTGCCCTGGGGGTGGGGGAGAGGTGAAGGAGGAATGGTCTCGAGGTCTTGAGTTTAAAAAGCAAAGGCAAATGCGCCCGACAGCTCCTCCGAAGCACCCGAGGCCAACGTGGCCCCAGTTTCACGCGGGCCGGCGCGGGCGTGGGCGCGTGGGGCAGCCAGGTGGGGCGTAGGGTGGGGGAGGCGCGCCCGCCGGGCCGGGCAGGGAGGCTGAATTCCCCGGCGCGCCGGCCGGGGGAAGGGACTGCGGCGGCGCGGGAATACCCCAGCGGGGCGGGAAAGGCCAGAGAAACCAGGTACTTCCAAGACACTGGGCTCTACCCAGAACGCGGGTTCAACAGCCGAAGGAACTGGGAATAAAAAGGAAGATGCAGGGGGGAAGAGGGGAGCGGGGGCGGGGTGAGTGACTGCCGGCTGAGATCTAGGTAGGGATAGAGACGCAGGTAGAGAACCCTCTGAGCCACGCCAGTAGCGAGCCGATCTGCTCTGCCCAGCAGCTCAGAGATCCCTTGAGGTTCTTACAGTTGGTGAAGATATAACACACACACACACACACACACACACACACACACACGCACGCACGCACGCAAAAACAAAGCCAAAAGCAAACAAAAAACCCGTTTGTCTGACATGCTCCCTTGGCGCAAATGAAATGCAGAGGGGTGTGAGAGTTGCTCAGCTGCGCAAGACGGGACCCCCACGTTTCTCTGAAGAATTGTTTCCCTAGTGGCCCAAATTGTAGGGCCTGGGGCCAGAGAACGTCTGTGCTCCCGGGATGGTGGGGGTGAAAATAGACCCACCAGCCAGCTGCAGTAACCCAAAGCCCTCAGTCCCAAAGCTAGTCCTGCTTTGGAAGGGAATGCCCTATTCGCCGTTTGAGGGTGATCCTTTCCCACAGACCTGATGGCATGGGAGTCTCTTGGACACCCAGGAGTAAGCTACCATCTCGGCCGCTACCGCGATTGAATACAAAGCCTGCCAACTTAACAGAACTGGAAGACAGGGTTGGTGGTGGAGATATTGACAAGAAATATCATAAACAGTAGAAATGCATTCTGTTAATAGCTTGTATTTTGATTGAAAGAAAAAATAAAAAAAGCCACCAGCAGGTAGATCTTGGATAAACAGCTTATTGCACTTGACTGTAATTTCCATTTTCTGTTATGAAATTGTTTGTCAATAATTGCAAATGGCTACAGAAACCACTTTAGTTTACCTTGGTCACTTGCTTGTGAATAATGTCTTGAAAAGTCTCTGTAGGAGACAGAATCAGCTGTGTGCAATTCATTGCTTGGTTCCTGAAAATATGTGATCTGATAATTTTGAAGAGAAAAGCCTTATCCAATAGGGAAAATGAAATAAGATTTTAAAATGCAATTTTCCTATTTCAGAGTCAACTACAGGTTGCATCATACCTGAGATAAAGAGAGAGCTTTCTTGCTTTTAAATCAGGGATGTGGGGAGCAATAGCTCAGGAGAAGCTCTCTAAGAGATTTACCCAGAATGAAGAAAAAGGTGCTGAGAACACAGCTGTATGGTGTTATTTAGGCTCTATTTGGTTTGTGCTGGCTAGTTCTGCCCTACCATGCTCTCTTTGCAAATTATTACTACTTGAATAATTCCAAAAACATCTAAATACAAAAGATATAGAAAAAAGGAGGAGTTGATCTCTAATGAGTACAAGAGAAAGTTAGAGGTGTGGAGAGATGTACTCTTTTCAAAGTTAGCTGAGCAGGTTGGAGCTGCTATGGGGCTTGTTTAATTGGTATTTATGCAGGGAACAACACACTGACATTCACTTAGGCAACAATGTGTGCCAATCTTTGTGTAACAATGTTCCATTGTCTTTAGGCATGAGGCACAGTACACTCAATGTACACACAGGCTTTTGCTCACTCTGTAGTGGTAGCAATGATGTTTTTCCTTCTAAGTTTCTTTCTTCCTCCTGTAGTTAGAGTGCCCAACATAAAGAGGACTTTGCTGTTAGTTAGGGAAGTGAAGTTGCTCTGTCCCAGTATCTTGATGCTGCATGTATTTATCTTTCAACTGGATGCATAGCAAAAACCTGGTCACATCTCCATGCCTGTACCATGTCTGTAGAATCGGCTGGCTTTCAAAGGTTCAGAAAACTGTTGCTGTTTTCTTGATAGAACCTGATTGTACAGCATCAGACTCACATATGTAGTTTTTTTTCAGGTGGGATAGGCATGCCATGTTATTCCAGGAGAGGATGTGAACAGAGGGTCAGCTGGTTCACATTGTGTCTATCATAAGAACAGGTTTTCTGTCTGCTAGGAATTGAATTTAGATTTGATTTCCTTTTCCTTTCCATTCCCCCTCCCTTCCTCCCTTCCTTCCTTTCTTCCTCCTTCCTTTTTTTCTTGGCTCAGAGAGGTGTTTTGATTTTCATTTCTACCTGGTGCTTTGACAAGTTGTGATAAACTCACTAAGAACCTTGAGCATGATGTATTCTTATCCCAAGACCTGCCTTTTGAGTGGTAGACATTGCTATTGGAGTGATTCGAGGGACAGTGCTGAGAGGCTCCTGATTCACGGTAACTCCTGACTTTGGCTTGTTTGTTACATTACCTATCTTAAACATTATTAGAGATAATTTCTTTGGCAAAGAAACTATATATCTCTTGGAAATTGTTTTATAAACGCAGATGTTCCAATTGCCAATGACACTAATACATCTTTAGGTTTTGATACCTGTTAATGAATCACCTCACTCCCTGGGGAGGGCCAAGGTAATGGGAGAACCAGGTGTTAAGAGTGTGACCTGAGGTCACGTTCAGTCCTGAGGGAGGAAGGAGATACAGGTCTGGGAGAGGAAGGAACAGGTGAGCACAAGTGGGAAGATATAGGAGAGCCCAAGAAGTTGATGTGTGTTGCCAGTTTCACATTTTCCAGGCAAGATTATGTCTAAAGATGGAAATCTATTAGCTGACTTCCAGTGGTAATGACCTTCGTGTTAGAAGCTGTGCATTATATCCTATATACAACTTAGGAAGGATTACCATTGTCTTCTTTTTACTGCTGAAGAATATCTTATTACCACTTCCTTCAGAATAGCCCTTTTGATGCTTCAAGTGTTCATGACCTTCAGTTCTCCAGGTCAGATATTGCACTTCCAATGACTTTACCTCTTGGGTCCTTATTTCCAGTTTTCCTTTGGTCTCCTTTGATTCCTTAGACACATGACTTGTTAGGGTCTGGCCAGCTGTGAGTCTGATGACAAAGTGGTTTTTCCAGGTCTTCTAAGCACAAAACACAAGTAAAATATTGAAGTTCTAGGACTGATTGTTAAACTAATAGTATCCATGTAATTCTTATGGCACTTGGCAGTTTATGAAATACTTTTATGTACATTATTATATCATTTGACTTCATAGTCTTGGGAGGTGGCCAGGAATTGTTCCTCAGTTTAGAAACAAAGAAACTAGTCCCAGGTTAAGTGATTTGCCCAAGGACACATAGCAAGTATAGGGGAATAGGATTAGAATCAGGGACCTCTTGGATCCCAGGATACCATACTCATGTCCACATTATCCATCATGGTCTCTTGAACCTAAGGGGCATGGAGTAAGGGAATGAACACAGCAGCAGTTCTGCATTTGAATTCTGGCCCAAGATTTTGGACACATTCATACAATCTTTCTGTTTTTAGGTTCGTCATATCCCAAATGGGGGCCGTGATACCAGTCTTAGAGGTGTATTTTGTGAAGGAAATGAGATCATGTGTATGAGTTTCCAGGTGCACTGTGGGCTTTCAATAAATGTTGGTTTCACTTCCTTTCTCTTTTCTTATGTGATGCATACTACAAAAGTGCCTTCTCATTAGTTTAACTGTGGTCTTTTTATGCAATAGCTGTGCTATTGAAAAAAACTGTACAAATTGAATTCTACTAAATCAGATTGCATTTTAAATGCATGGGGGATTTAGCTGTTTAAGGGAAACCTGTGGTGAATTCTTTTGTAATGCAAATAATCACCTTCTAATTTATCTGTTTAGTGGTTGAGCTTCTCATGTATCAGATTTTCTTAATATGGGGCTTGCTTGTACAGAAGAGCTTTCACAACCCTCTCTCACGGATGGGAAAAAGTCACTCAGCTTGCAAACAAAATCAGTTATTGTGTTCAGCTGGCAAAGCCTTGCTCTGGTGTTTGAGTATAATCTCATTCCCTTATTATTAAATAATAGAATCTCAGAACGGGAAGCTGGAAGATACCTTAGAGATCATATGGTCCATCTCACTCATTTCACAGATGAGGAAATGGAAGCACACAGAGGTGAAGTGACATGTTCAGTGTCCCTAGCCGGCGACTGTCAAACAAGGATCCATTTCCAGGCGTCTGTTGACAGGGGAGGGCTCTGTCTGGCCCATCGGCGCTCTGGGGCACCCATCCCCCCAAGATTCCAGCACCATGCACACATGCTGTAGCATGGGAGAAAATAGACAAATGGGATGCATTTTCTAAAGCAACCTAAAAGAGCTGCAAGTGTGGACAGTTTCAAGTGAAACTGCTAGATTTGCCATTTTGAGTTGATGACAATATTCAGCTTAACCTTTTTGTTAAAGAGCTGAATGGAATCCAGCATAGGCATGCTGTTTGGCCTTTTTATGAGTAAAAAATCACAATTCTTGGCTAATGATATTCCTCAGTAAGGATTTTACCATACTGTGTCTTAAAAGCACTTGCCAAGTGCTGGAGGAGGACATGATGACAGACCTGATGGGTCCCATGTGGGATGATGAGTTTGTTCTCATTGGCATCAGGCTCACCAGGAAACCTGGTTGGAAATGGAGTTTTGGACAAACCATATTTGATATTCTCAATGCTTTGAGATATTTGGAAATTACCCTGCCCTGGAAATGCCCCCAGAGTGTCTCCTCCCAATTAGCACATTATTTTTCTTAAAGGGCTAACTGCTGAAGATCTACACATTTCTGTAAGATTTCAGTGGAGGGGGAGGGCTTGCATCCTTATGGGTGCTTTTGCAGCCAGTCTCTGCAGCACTGAGGGCTTTCTGAAGGACAAGACCCATCCTGGGGGCCTGAGGATTTTGATTGTGGTGCCATTTGGTAGCTCAGGGCTTTGGGTCATACTCAGCCTTTCGGGGCCTCCTTTTCTCATTTCTACCAAAGCTAATGATGGGCAGATGAAAATTCATGAGCCACTGTGTTACACACTTGGGACTTAGGTGTAAGAGAAGGTATGTACAAAATAAAGAGAAGGTGTCCTTATGCTGGCCTTTTAGGAAACATAGCACTCTTAAGAAGTCACAGACTCAAGTGCCAGCCAGAGGTCTTCTCGCCAGGCCAGCAGGGACTGTTGGCAAAGTGCTAATGATGTATGATGTTCCTTTTACTTAAGAGAGGCTGGGAAGGAATGAACAGGAGGGGCTTCGAGGGTTAATCGTTCAGCCTCAGAGGTCTTGAAGCCCTTCCTGTGGGCTCAGAAATAGTGCAAGACATCTGCTCTGAGGTCGATTTCAGGACTGAAGACCTCACATCTCCTTGAAGAAGTTCCTCAGTACAGGTGAAGTTTGTACCTATTCCCAGAGGAAGGTCCATTTGAGAGAAAAACTGTTTTATTCTAAATCAAGCACAGAGCATGAAGTAGAGCTATTTAGTTCTGTAGTAGAAAAAGCTCATCATTTCTTTAAAATTCATTGAGTAGGATGGGTTTAGATTAAAGCTCATAAGAATTTCTTAAGAGTAAGACAATGTAAGATTATACAATGAAACAGAATTTATGTGGTTTTCCACAAACTTTGAAATAGATTTTTTTCCTTAGAATTTAAAAGGGAAACTGAACCTTTTCAGCTGTCGAGAGTCTGATTTTTATGACAACATATCAGATTTTGAAATAACTGAAAAATTTCAGTATTTTATAAGTAGTTCTGATTTTAATTTTAAAGTGACAAAATTCAGTAAAAGCCTCACCAACTAGGCAAATATAGAAAAAGTCGCTCTGTGTTGTGGCAAATGAGTTACAGACTAGATCAGCAGTGACAGCTCCCGGTTACTGTGCATGTGCCCTGTGCCAGGGACTGTGTTTCCTGTGTGTGCTGCATGGCAGGCTCTGACATCCCTTTATAGACAAGAAAGCCAAGCTTTAGAGAGGTTATGTGCTAATAATTCTATGTTGCAGAGAAGGGAACTTAAGCAAAAATTCAAGCGAGCTGTCCAATTAATAATAACCAAAATGTACCCCCTTGTTTTCCACATAAGTGCATTCATCCACTAAATAAAACGAATTCTTGCCTCACTGCTACTCATCCTCAACCTTTCCTGAACTTAACTCTCTAAATAGACTGATGAAATGCTAAAAAGACTAGAAATTCTTACAAACACAAATACTTCTATAAGAAACTAAATTTTATTTATTTATTTTTAAAATTTATTATTGAGAGACAGAGACAGAGCATGAGCATGGGAAGGACAGAGAGAAGGGGGAGACAGAATTCGAGGCAGGGTCCAGGCTCTGAACTGTTAGCACAGAGCCCAATGTGAGGCTTGAACCCACAAACTGTGAAATCATGACCTGAGCCGAAGTCGGACGCTTATCCAACTGAGCCACCCAGGCACCCCAAGAAACTCAATTTTATTAATTCCAGGACTGTACAGCCAGTGGAACTAGGTTAATGCCACAGGAGCAGGGAAGGATGATTTGTAATTCACAGATGGACTGTTTTTATGTTTGTATAATTGAAAACCATTTATTCTCTTAAGTACTTAGGAGTGGCTTGGTGTAATGAAGGAAGGCTGGTCTTTGGAGAACAACAGGTGCCCTTCCCCTTCTTTTTCCCCTTGAACATTTATCCTCCACATATCCATTTATTCTGTGCTCTGTCAGGAGGGATACGTTAAGGGTCAGTCTGGCCATGTGGACTTGGTCTCAAGCTCTGAATTAGTGATCAGAGTTAACGAGGCTTTATTGTCTTACAATGAGTCTTCCTTGTGAAACTGTAAAACATAATCCTACTCTCTTAATGGGTGGTTGATGTAATTTATGGCCCCTCACTTAAATGGTTTTATCTAGGAAGTCAAGTTGACTTTGTGTTTCCTTTTGTGTAATGCCTGAGATCAGGCTATTGTCAAATCACAGATTTTCTGAGGGAGAAGCAGCTGCTTAGGAGAATTGAGCATGAGGGGATATCAGTCAAGTGGTGAGAAAAATCAGAAGACAACGAAGTATTTTGGGGCAGAATAGAGGGAATCTAGGGCTTAGCCTGTGCCTGGAGGCAGGGGATGCTTGTCGTAGGCAGAATAGAACCCTATCAGCAGAATGGGCCATTGGCTATATTTCTGAGTGTACTCCAAGTGTATGCTCAGAAATCCAGGGCAGTGGGCTATGACGAACCCTCTTCTCTAATCTGAAATGGGAAAAAAGTACAGCTTTCTCTGAAGGCTTTTGGACATATGTTCAGTTATCCTCTAGAGAGTCAGTATACTTTCCTTTGGGATAGGGACAGTGGAACGAAAATTTTATGAACTGGAAATTAAACAAGTGAATGGAAAGTACAACCAGATGTTGGTTGGCTAGGTTAGAGGAGAGTTGTCAAAATTTCAGGCTTCAAACATACATACATCAGAAATGAGCCCTCGATTAACTATCCTGCCAAAACAAGTTGGTGCTGCTTATTAATTATATGTATGTTTCAAATATCAGATTCCCTTATGTTAAGTTCTTGCTTTCAGTGAAAACTCCACAAAAGTGCTTTGAAAGAATCTCATGGACTTTAAGATTGAAGGTCCTAGAATAAACTTTTTCTATAGATTTGCTGGTAGATGTTTTCACTTTAGGTTTCTAATCTTGATGAAATAACTGTTTTCCCCACTGAGTCAGACAAAATTAAAAAGCTCTTCAATTGATCTCCAGCTCTGATTTGCTCCTACTGATTTAGGATCAAAGAATGTTTACTTCAGAACTATAAGCATACCCATTGCTTCCACCCCAACAAATTTATAGAAATATCTTCACACATACCCTCCCTGTGTGTTTCAGTTTCAAGTCTTTGTTTTGTTATTAGAGAACAATGAGATAATTTATATGAAATAGCTGACATTCTATGTTAAATCTTCTCACGAGCTATAAAACTTATATATTTTGGACTCCTTGGATTCCTTCCTTCCTTCCTTTTTGTGATTAAATGATCACTTTTTCACACTGGAAAATCTGAGGCACCAAAAAATGAAATTAACAGATGACTGGCTTGTTGAATACATCACAGAAAATAAACTTTCATTATGATTTTGTGGACATTTAAATGCTAAATTCAGACAGCTGTAAAAAGTAAAAGCAGATATGAAAAGAAATAATGCCATCATTCACAGGATTTTTACCCTCATGGAAATTGGATTTATTGAAATAAAATGGTAAATAAAAATACTTTCTGGCTTGGGAGAATCAACCTAGTTTCTGATACTTTTCTTTCCCTTGCTCCGAAAGTGTCATCAATCTCTCTGTTGGGATGCAGTGCAGCCAGGTGTTCAGAATCATAGGGGGACAAAAAAATTAGTTTCTCACTGGATAGGGGAAATGTAACAAAAAAAAGAGGTTGGTGTAAACAGGGCTTAAAAATATGAAAAATGTAGACCCGTTGAACTGAACCCTGTTTTTCCCTCCCCCTGCCCCCCAGGAATAATTCTGCTACAGGGCTGACTTCAAGGACGTGAATTGTTGACCTCATCCCACCTTCAGAACCTCAGCTGTTATTCTAATTTTTGCACCATTCCAGGCAAGTTGACTTTATATGGAAATAAAATTGAACCTTAGGGGTCTGATGGAAATTCACTGTGACATTCAAATCAAGAAAACTTGCTAAAACTCACAGAGCCTTTTCCCCCATGGGCCCTGATGGTAGCCTCCAGAAGGTGCAGCCTCTGGTGGTCCCCTTTCTTCTGTGGCAAGAATAAACTTTGGGTCTTGGGTTGCAACACCACCTGTGGAGAAAATGGTATGCGAGGGAAAACGATCAGCTTCTTGCCCTTGTTTCTTCCTCCTGACCGCCAAGTTCTACTGGATCCTCACAATGATGCAAAGAACTCACAGCCAGGAGTACGCCCATTCCATACGAGTGGATGGGGACATCATTTTGGGGGGCCTCTTCCCTGTCCATGCAAAGGGAGAGAGAGGGGTACCTTGTGGGGAGCTGAAGAAGGAAAAGGGGATCCACAGACTGGAGGCCATGCTTTATGCAATCGACCAGATTAATAAGGACCCTGATCTCCTCTCCAATATTACTCTGGGTGTCCGGATCCTTGACACATGCTCCAGGGACACGTATGCTTTGGAGCAGTCATTAACGTTCGTGCAGGCATTGATAGAGAAAGACGCTTCTGACGTGAAGTGTGCTAATGGAGATCCACCCATTTTCACCAAGCCTGACAAGATTTCTGGTGTCATAGGTGCTGCAGCAAGCTCCGTGTCCATCATGGTTGCTAACATTTTAAGACTTTTTAAGGTAGGTGAAGGCATCATCTTTCTGATCATTGTGATAAGACAGTAAATTGTTCTGACTCCAACCACAGGTTTAAGAAGAATGTGAACATGGTGATGATGCTCATAGACCCTCTCAGGGTCACCAGGTTGCTCAAACAGAGGATTCCGTGTCTGTGTTTATACATGTATTGATTTAGTTCCATTATTTAATTGGATTAATTATGACTCTTTCTTCTCCCTGAACAAGCAGGTGATAATTTCTGGGATATGTTGGGTCCTTAACATCTTGGGATATACTTCTTACTGATGTTCATTTTAAGTCAAAGCAAGTATTTTTAGAGAGTACAATGAAATCTTAGCACATTTTTCATATAAAACATTTCTATGGTGTTTGAGATATAAGATAATTTACGTGGTGAAGCTTCTTTAAAGTGGAATGCTCTGTTATGACAAAAGTTCCTGTATGAAGAAACAGTATTTATTACTAATGTGTGGATGGGAATGACACCCTGGGATATAACATGGCCATAAATTGTCAGGTTTATAATAGCTGCAATAGAGAAGAACCTCATTAATTCAGACTGCTCTGATGCAGACTTGGAATAATTATATATAATTCATATTGAGTTAAAAGTTCAAGTTTAGCAGAATAATTCAAGTTTTTCTGACATAGGTTTGATAATCTACCTATAAATTGCATTTACATATTAAATAAAATTGACAAAATAAAATGGAATAATACTGTTTAAAGTATAAAGTGCCATAAAAACACAGTTGCTGTAACTCACCATCTTTCATTAACTTTCTCATTTTGTTTATCAATATCCATTATGTAGTGTTCTATAGTAGATATTTTTTTGAATTGAAAATACTTTTCATTGATTTCTTAGTGGGACATGACTTTTCCAACTTATTCTGAATTAGTGGGGGATTTTTTTTATATTGTAAGAAACTTGTTTCTGTGAATATCATATTTAAAGGTATTAAAAGAGTATGGAGAAATTGGACAAGTGACAGATACAGTGCCACATATGAAATAAATGATGGAAAGCTTACCTCACACACACACACAAAATGACAGGAATTGAATTGAATCATCTTGGTTTGGGATGCTCTTGGTTTGGGAAATATCTTGGGGGACCATCTAGTCTGGTTCACTTTGTATGCTGGAATCCTCTTTGTAACCTCCCCCTAAGTGGAAGTCCAGCTTCTGTATGAATCCCTTTAGTTAGAGGACAGAATGCTAAGAGGCAGCCTAATGACTGTTTTCAAACCGATGAAATTTTCTGAAATGAGGATACTGAGCAGAAGCTCTCTGTGTCTAAGGAGTATTGAAGAGGCAAAAATCAGGCTTCAAGGAATGCTGGAGACACTTTGAAGGACACTAGGAAGAGCCCTTTGGCAATGAGAAGGACACAAGATTAAAATAGCCAGCCAAAGGTGCTCTAATTTGTCATTTTTAGAAAAATTTCTCCTGGGCTAGCTGACCCCTTGCCTGGACAGATTTTCCAGATTTCTAACCACATCCAGGGATCTAGAATTTCTCCTCAAAGTCTCAATTCTGAGCTGTATGCCATTTTGTGCTCTGTAATGGTATCTAATTTCAGCTACTTTCCCAGCATCTTTTTCCTCTCTGATTTGATTTCTCTTCCCAGTTGCTCCTAAGCATCTTTTTTTTTTCTGTTCTTAACGCAGCGATTGTGGCTCAACAACACCCACTTTTATGTTATTTTGTTTTATTCTGTTTATTTTTTTAAAGTTTTAAATTTTAATCCCAGTATAGTTAATATGCAGTATAATATTAGTTTCAGGGGTATAATATAGTGATTCAACAATTCTGTATGTTACTCAGGGCTCATCATGATAAGTGTACTGCTCTTAAATCCCTGTCATCTATTTCACCCTCCCTTCACCCCTCTGGTAACTATCATTTTGTTCTCTATAGTTAGGAGTCTGTTTGTTGGTTTCTCTCCCTCTCTCTCTTCATCACTCTCTTTTATTTCCTTTACAACACCCACTTTTTGGGAAGAAGTAAACCTTCATGAGCATCTTCTCCCTGCCTTCTGTTAACCTCCCCTTATGCACTAATTCTGGTTCCCTGCAATCCCATCATAATTCCTATGAATCCTGTCTCCTTCCTATAGTCTGGTGGCCAGCCAAAAGTAGACAAGGATTTGAGAAGTGGGGTATTGGCCATAATTGCTTATATGAACATTTTAAAGATTGTATCCATTAATTTTACTATAGAATCAGCTTATCTGTAAAATGGGGATAATATTGTGTTAGGTGTTGGGATGGATTTAATGAGAAAATACAGGTGAAGGGTTCCACTGTTACCTGCCTGTGTCCTTCACCTCCTTGAGTTGCTGAAGGAACCTTCAGGCCATCTGAAGAGTGGGTTTTGTTTTTATGCAGTCTCAACCTCCCTTCCCTCTGCTCCATTCTTCCTTCATTGGCTGGCCAATTCTCTCCTTACTGTCTTGGATAATTCCAGAGGGACCATATTTGACTAGGTGTGAGAATTACCATTGATTCTCTGGGCAGAGTCCAGTGCTCCAGGTCAACTCTTAAGACAGTGGTCAGCACATGAGAGAACTACTCTTGCCACCCTTGACCAAATCTTAGGGAGTGGGTGACATTTAGCCAGGACAGAGTGTTAGCTGTGGTAAATATCATAACTAAAATCAGGTCACTGGCACAGTGTGAGTATTTATTATGTGGAAGCAAATGTATTTATCAATAAAATTACTGGGGCCTGAAAAACGTCTTTCAAAAGTAAGTGACAGAATGTAGGTGCTCAGCCTATCTTCCAGCTGAACCTAGAACCACATGAATGTGAACTTGATAATTGTAACTTTTATTGTTTTGCTACTTTAATTTACTTTGATGATTTATGTGAGGCCTCCAGTCAGCACTCTACACTGATATTAATCATGAGATGATGATATTCATTCTTAGAATAGAAAATGCTTCACTTTATATGTGAATGTATTCTGTTTAAACACATATGTTAGGATTTCCATGAAATATTAGAATAGTTAGCAAAGGAATGATTAACAAATTAATGCATTGTAATTGACTTATAATTTCTTTTTGAAAAACAGTAGCATAATTAAACCAAATGCTATGACTTGAATAAAAGTGAACATTTGAAACAGTTTTATGGTTCTTGGGCCCCTTTAAGACAGCATAAGACCCATTGAACCTAAGAAAGATGCACAGATGTCAATATATTGCCACTTATTCCTAAATTAATGAAGTTAAAAGAAATAGAGCATCTTGGTTTGAAAACACACAAACAATTAACAGTGATAATAAGAGATGCAAACAGGGCCTTAATTAATGAGTTTACTCACTGTCCTGCTTAACAATAAACATTAGTTGAAGATTTTAGAGTGTAGCCAGAACCTGTTTTAAAATTGTGTAGAAAATACTTGTGCTAAAATTGGAAGTAATATCCAGATGTCTTAGTTCTCTCTCTCTCTCTCTCTCTCTCTCTCTCTCTGTCTCTCTCTCTCTTTTGGACAACCCCAGAATAGCCTTGTCTTCATCTGCTGTATCTGCCAGGGCTAAGTCATGTGGGAGACAAAGGCCTCCAGGCATCTCCCTCTTGCTTCAGCCTGCTCCTCCTGTGGCAGCTTCTCCTGTACTCTGTATCCTTCTATGTTCTAATCAAAGCCTGGTTTCAGGAAAGGAGCTATGTATTATCAGTCATCTGCATACAGTAGGTCCGTGTTTAAGCCAGGAAGATTCTATTTTCTTCAGGATCACTAATAGTGGGATGAAATAATTTGTCTTTGTGAAGGGGGTTCAGGCATCTGTTGGAGAGGTTCATTTAGCTCCTGTACCAGAGACTATACCTCATGGGGGGCCACCTCTTTTGCCCAGAGTACAGCTGGCCCTACTCCTTTCTAGAGGGAAGAGATATTGTCCTATTTTTGCTAATCTTCCTACCACAACCCAGAGACTAATGAAAAAAATCAGACTTTTTAACTTCAGAGGAAAGTTGGACATGGGGCTGAGCTGGAAGCTTCCTGTGGCCTCTGCCCACAGGACAATGAATGCACTGCTAAACCAGTGATTTTCATCCCCATGAGGTGAGGTTCACACCGCTCTCTCTCCTTATAGCCTCAACGGGGTGTGTTGACTTATCAAAACCAACTCAGAGGCTTTTCAAATGACAGGACCCAGTGTGTGAGTATATGCTTCCCCTTCCCCCCTCCTTCCCTAGGAATCATTTCTACGGATTCCAGTGGTTTACATTTCTTAGGTGTGTTGGGAGTGAAAACAAGTTTGAGAGCCACAGATGAAGACTTTAATGATCTAAACTTTTTAGAAGCACTGCTGTACCTTAAAACAGACGCATGTCATGTATGGGTTAATATGGGGGCAGAGTGGTCACTTAAGTGATTGTTTAATCCTTATAGCAAGTTAATAGTTTTAGATAATAGTAGTATCAATTAGGATAATGTGACATGTAACTGCAGAATAGCAAACCCAGAACTGCTTCATCCTACATATCTAGAGGTGAAAATGTCACCCTAGGGGCTCTTGTATTGCAGAGAGACCAATGAAAAGAGGGGCCAAGCTCTTAGAGATTGTATAGTTTGGAAAGAATTAAAAAAGAATGAGGGGGCCTTTTGGAAATGTTGACTGAGAAACCCATAATTTAAATTATTTTTTAAAAAAGCAATTTTGAGGAATTTGCATATGTTTTATAAAGAGCTCAGATTTCCCCCCTTTTCTAGAATATTTTCCAGCCCTCACCTTTAAATTAGAGCAATTTTGCTCCTCAAAACACTAATGATATACTTACTTTGAGCAAAGATTGAACATTCTAAGTTAAAAATAACATTGATGCTTGGAGGTAACCATTCACATTAATGTCCATGTAGTTGCATCTGGGTAATAAAAGGACAATGTCAGATATAATTTCTCTCTCTTGTTTTTCTAGTTAACTTTACCTAGAGAATGAACTCTCTACTCTTGAAGGGTAGTTAAGTAGTCTTTAGTATATACTTCACAAAGCAATCAAATGAGACTTAAATAGAAATACTCTTGTGGGTGGGATAATTTCTTTCCATGTGCAAGTGTTCTGGTTATAAATGGCTAAAATTGACTTTAATGTTAAGTAAATGAAGTACAGTGAAATATCCAATTACCCTGGAAGTCTTCCCCTACCTTGCTATGTTTACAAAGATGTTTTCTTCCAAGAGACCCTAAGAATGGTAGCAACCACTTCCATAAAGGCAAGTATTTTGCGAGTTATTTATTGCATACAATGGACTTTATTAAGTGTAAACTCAGACGAAGTAAATCTGCCATAGTCAGGCTCATCTTAGATGGACAGGTATATGTACCCAATCAATAAACTCAGCAGGAGTTAACATTTCATGTTAAATGTTACCTGATGGCAAATAAATTAAAAGATAAATTTAAGCCAATCCTTTGCCACTGTAGAAAGCTCTAATTTAACTTTGTAAAGAGCCCACTCACCTCAGATGAGAGATGATGGGTACTCTCTCTTATAGTGGCTCTCAGTGAGAGTATTGGGGGAAGTGGGCATTGCCTGTGATCATTGGCCCTTCAACTTGGAGTCAGATAATAAATATTCATTCATAAATATAATGTAATGTAGACTTGGTAATGTCAGTTCCCTTCTTAAAACTCCTTAATGGCTACCCTTAACTCCAGGATGAAGGTCTATATCTATTTTGGGAAGTAGATCACTTCTCTTGGCTAGATTGAGTTTCTTTGTTATGTGTAACAAAGCTCCAGTAGGGCAGGATATATCTATGATATATATGAGGGCATGGATCTCTTGTTGTTGCTATTATTTCCAGTACCTAGCATTGACCTGTCTGGGAATCAATAAATGTTTGCTAAATGAATGAATGAATGAACTGTACCTCTCTACTTCTTCCATCTGTACTCTCTCCCTCTCTCAGTCCCAAACATTGGAAATAATCTGTGTTGGGTAGATAGGACAGAAATGGAATTTTATTTGTTTTACTTTTATACTCATTGAGAGAAAGGAACAGAAGGAGGAAGCAGGGCAGAAAGAAGGAGACATAGTATATTTTGGGAGTTACTATTTTCATGTGCTTCCTCATTTTCCTACACATTCCCATTTTCTCTAAACAGTTTTTTAAATTAAAAATTTAATAAGCAAAAGACATGAGCACATTCTCATTTTGAAATGTTTAACCAATGGGTAAGTAAATAGTGTAAAATGGAAGGAGACCACATCTAAACACATATATCTATTAGTAAAATTATATACAGAGACATATAATTTTATTAAAAGAGAAATGTCTTATAACTTTTTTTCATGGAATAATATATCTCAGAAACATTTCCATGTTGGTTAATATAATTCTGTGGCAGTAATTCTCAATGCTGGCTGCACATTAGCATTACCTGAACAGCTTAAAAAAAAAAGATGCTCAAACTGTATCTAAGACAAGTGAAATTGGGGTGGGGCTGGCATTGGTGTATTTTAAATAATTGCTAGGTGATTCTGATATTTGTGTAGGATTGAGAACTAGAAACCTTTTTTTTTAAACGTTTTATTTATTTCTAGGAGAGAGAGAGAGACAGCGTGAGCAGGAGAGGGTCAGAGAGAGAAGGAGTCACAGACTCTGAAACAGGCTCCAGGCTCTGAGCTGGCAGTCAGCACAGAGCCCGACGCCGGGCTTGAACCCACGAACCGCAAGATCATGACCTAAGCGAAAGTCAGACGCTTAACCGACTAAGCCACCCAGGCGCCCCTAAATTTTGAGTATTTTAAATAATTAGGTTGTTTTGAAAATAGTGAGGAATCTTTCCAAGAGAATGGCTTGTGACTGGATGCTATTTATTTATCTATTTATTCATTCTGTTCATGAATATTTATGAAGCAGCAATGATATGCCAGGTTAAGGTTAATCTTCATTGTGGGGATAGAGAAGGAACAAGAAAAAGTCTGTGTCCTCAGGGAGTTTATATTCTGGTGGGGGTAGAAATATGAGGTGTACAAATAAATGTAGACAGTAACAATGTCATAAAGAAAATAAAGGAGGTGGACAAAGAGCATGAGCTTGGGTGGCAAGGAGGTCCTCTCTCTGAGGTCACCGTGGAATGACTGGACAAATCCTGTCAGTTAACAACTAGGAGAAGAGCATCCAGATGAGTCTTTCTTTTTCCCCAAGCTCCCCTCAACCCAAGCCCTGGTCTAAGAATATTTCAAAGGAAACCAAATCTTGGAGAATGAAGCCCCTATCCTGCCCCCTCTCCCCCTACCTTTATTATCTAGGTTTTCAGAGTCAGGATACACTGATACAGGAGACCGAGATGGAAAGGATATATAGGACCTCTTCCTTCCTGCCTGTGGTAACAAAGGCTTCCTTGAGGCAGGTGCACAGGTCTGATTCCCTGCCTTATTTTTTTTTTAATGTTTATTTATTTGTTTTTGAGACAGATAAAGCACAAGCAGGGGAGGGACAGAGAGAGGAGAGAGAGACTCTCAAGGAGGCTCCACGCAGCTGGATGCTGGGTGGGATCTCACAACCCTGGGATCATGACCTAAGCCAAAATCAAGAGTCAGTTGCTTGATTAACTGACTGGGCTTGATGCTTAACTGACTGAGTCACCCAGTTGTGATTTTCTGCCTTTTGAGAAACCTGGTCCCTACCCCATCTCCCTCACTCAATTGTCCCTAAAGTCTCCGGCCAAGCCAGACCCCAGGGCTAAGTCAGCAGGTGCCACCACATGGGGTCCTTAGGTCTGTTGGTGTCTCGGGAGCACTGTCTATATGGGTGCACCCTTCTTGATTTCAAGTCCAGGTCCTTGGGAATCCCAAGGGCGGGACTGCTTCTCAGGAATTTGGAGAACATGACATCACCAAAGAGGCTGACCTCCCTCCTAGCAGGCCGGACAACACCTTAGGAAGATGTAAGCCTGGGACCTCGCAGGAGGGAAAGGGGAGTCATGTGGGCACAGTGAGACTCCCAGGGCAGGTGGGCAGCCAGGGACTGGAGGTTTTCAGGTTACTTCTTCCTGGCACCGTCCCCCACATCGAGACCAGCCATGTTGCATGCAGCTGTGACCAGATGGATGACCCTGATGAGAGACTTGAGCACAGCGATAGGGGTGGTGATCCAGAGGCCCAATCAGAAACACCCACAGAGCTAGCTCAGAGTCCCCCAGAGAAACTGAACAGGTGGAGGGGGCATAGAAGAGCTCATTTCCAGCACAAGGGACAAACAGAGAAGGCTTGAGGCTTGATTAAGGGCTTGAGAAGTATGTCTTTGGAAAGCATCCAGAAGTCCGCTGAGCAAGTAGAAGGAGGAGGCCTGGAGGGGGCAGCAGGGCATGAAGTAGAAAGAAACGATGACTAAGGCAATCCAGCAGAGCCTTGGGATGGACAGGGTGGGATCAGGGAGCCTGCCTGAGGACCCTTTCCCTCCCGTTTGCTTTGGAGCCGCTGGAAGCACTCACGGATGAAGTTTGGCACAAACAGGAAGATATTTTTGCCTGGCATCACAGCAGCCCCCTTGCCACCACCGGGCCCCATCTGGAGGTGGCATCCAAGCCCCAGCCCTTCCGTGCTCTCACGCTCCAGCTCGGTGCCTCAGGCCAACCCAAGAAACAACTCACAGGCCTCCAGTGCCCCTGCCCTGGCTGCTACTTATTTTTTAAGAAATATTTTTTGTCTGAAAACCTTTCTAGAGCAAGTCAGGATACATACACACACAAACACTCCACACACATACATAAGGAAAGTCCTATGCCCTTCTTTCTTCTCATTCAACCTAAATATTGCAGCAGTTGGTTTAAAAAAATTATAGACTTTGTTTTTTTAGGGAAGTTTTAGGTTTGCAGCAAAATTGAAGATGGCGATGGTTTTATTTGGTTTCAGAACAGGTTTCTTCCCAGACTCTTGTCAAAATAACTTTTTGCAACCAAAGGTATACCTTCCTAGGAAGACTGACAATCCAAAGGCTTTCCTCTGGCTCCTGCCCAGTAGTTCTCAAACTTTAGCCTGCATCACAGTCACCCAGAGGACTTGTTAAAACACAGATTGCTGAGCCCCACCTTCTGAATTTCTGAGTCAGTAGGTCTGGGTTGGGGTCTAAGATTTTGCATTTCTGACAGCCCCCAGTGATGCTGATGCTGCTCTTTCACAGACCACACTTTGAGAACCATTGCTCCATATAAATCACTTGCTGGCCGACTTACCAAGTCAAAGTACACAAACAAAAATGAGATTGAGCAATGTCCCGTTTGGCAGCAGACTTTTTCTTTTGACTCATGCCTGGTTGGATTTCGGTTCATATTGGTCATAATCACAGCAGCTGCTATATGGATCTATTTTTAATTGTATGCCCTTTTGGAAGTTGTGTTCCTTATTAAATAATGCATAGCTCAGGAGTAATGATCAGCATAATGGTCACTTGAACGTGATTCCTAAAGCAGGGTCACTCAGATTACCACTTTTACTCATTTTTACTACCTGTGACAGTAGAACAGACTGATTTAAGAAACTTAGACTGTAAGATACACATTAACTGGGAATTGAGAACAGTAAAAGAAGAGACTATGATTTGTCTCAGCTACCAGCAATTTGTCTTCAGAAATCATGACAGCTACCTCCTGATTCCCATTATGCAATGAGATTGCAAATAACATTCCACAGCAATCTTAATCAATAGAGGGTCACAAGAGGCCCTTCTTTCCCCATGGTGGGAAAAAATGGTCTTTTTACCAATTTAAGTGATAGAATACACTCTCTGGCAAAAGACAGAGACATCTCTTTTAGTTGTAATTAGGGATTTTCCTTATCTCTAAACACTCTTCATAACATAAAAACATACACATAATCTTTGTGTCTTTTAAGTACATGATGAGCACAGGCTGGTGGGGTGGGAAGGAGTCCAGGTATAGCATCATCCAAAGCCAACTTTATCTGTTTCCAGAATGAGGCCAATCTCTGCTGCTTTACCCCATTAGGCCCAGCAAGCTAATAGGCATGTGTTCTCAGTGTTGGTCATTAGTCTCCTTCCAAGACTTCCCAAGGCTTCCGTCTGTGCTTGGGAGGCCGGGTTCCTTGGTGTAACATAGCCCCCAATCTATTGATTATGCTCAGCTTCTGAGAATTCATGGATCTGTCTCTGTGTCCCCCATAGTTCCACACTGGGCTTCCTTGGGATGTGAGGATGGTGATGTATTCTTGCTCCAGCTTCTTACCTTTGCTTCCTTTCACATAGATTAAGAGTAAACTCTAGCTTTGATTAGTGCTTGTACTATTTCTTACACTTTAAATCTAAGTATTTATATTGTGACAATTCTGTAAGGGTTCTCAAAGTAGTTTATCATTGCTCTGAGAATGTTTGAATTTATATTGTTTATAAAGCAAATGGCATTTCATATTTAGGCAGATTTGTTGTGCAGATATTTATGGCTGATAGATATTTATCAAAGAGGCTGTCAATTCAAATTATGGATTATCGTAACACACTTATCTAGTAGTGCTAGATAAGTAAACAGTAAAACAGATTAGTATGAATTATAAGATAGGCCAGGCTCTGAAGCCAGATTACCTGGGTTCAAATTCTGATATAATGCTTATTAGCTATATTACCTTAAGCAAGCTGGTTAATCTAAGTCTTAGCTTTCTTATATGTAAAGACTAGATAATAATAGTACTTTCTTCATAAGTTTTTATTTTTATTTTTTTATTTCTGAGAGAGAAGCATGAGCAGGGGAGGGTCAGAAAGAGGGAGATACAGAATCTGAAGCAGGCTCCAGTCTCTGAGCTGTCAGCATGAGCCCAACACAGTCTCGAACCCACAAACCATGAGATCATGACCTGAGCTGAAGTCAGACGCTTAACCGACTGAGCCACCCAGGTGCCCCTTAAATGAAGATAAACAAGATAAAGTGGATGGAGTCCTAAGCAGGATTCTTGGCAAATAGCACCATAAATATTTGCTGTAATGATAATGAGGAGGGAGACACTGATGTCCACCATCAGTAGGATATTCATTTTGAGTTATATCTTTTTTCCAATTTCTCAGCTGTTCATCTTGAATTGCCTTATTTTGTGAACAAAGGTAGGTGAACGTTAGAGGTGCAGTCATTGACCAAGAAACAACACAATTAATAGGTTCAAATAGGCTCTGGCATGGAGAAAGGCTATCTAGTTTTTCTGAAGGCCAGGCTTGAGACTAGGACCTTGCCAACTCCATGCTCCAGCCAACTGAGCTAAAAAAGTAGTAGTACTGTTATTCTTTGCAAATCCACGTGTTAGGTGGTAGGAGTCGCTTTTTATTTAAACATCAGAAAACCAAGGGAAAGATTGGATGACCCAAAGGTGAGCTGCGCTAAATTGTTCCAGCTATTGTTCCAGCACTCAAACAAAAATGCTACTAAGTTGAATTTTGGAAAAAAAAAAAAAAAAGAATTTTTCTTCTTTGGATGCTTTCCCGGTACCGCCAGTTTGAAGGTATAAGAGGTGGAATTGTGGTTGAGGAGAAGCTGCTGACTAACCCTAAAGCAGGGGCAGAGGCAGTCTTTAAATCTGTCTTTTGGGTTGGAATTCCCTTTTTTTTTTCTGTGTTTGATACAATGTTCCAGCATAGAAACACAGGCTCACTCTGGACAAAGAACACTACCTTTTTATTGAGTGAATAATTTTTCTTTCTTCTAGCCATGAACTGCATAACATTTGTACCTTTCACCTTCTGATACAAATGTCAGAAATTTCCTTTGCCCAAGGAAATGAAGATCCTGGAAATTCCATTTTTTAGTTTGGATTACTTTATTTCACTTATATTCATGCAGCTAAAGTACCTAGTGAAGTTTTGCATGTATATAAATTAGTATTTATAGGTAACACCTTGCTGAAAATAAAATAGATTAAGTAGAGAATATTTTTCCCACAGCTTCCTTCTCTAACGAAAATAAAATAACCCAGCACCACTTCTTAACTGAATGCCCCATCTGTCACCTCCATGCTGCTCTGAGCCAGCACTGTCCTGGGGGTAGTGTGGGGCCAAGGGTCTACATGTGAAACAGCGTGGGTTTAAACACATGCTGGGAGACTTGGGATTTGAAGCTTCAGGCTTATATTTACTTTTATGTATTTCACTGACTTATGGGAAACTAAAATGAAAACCTGTATTTTTGGACTGTAATTACAGTTAAATTTCAGCCTTAACTGATCAGTATTAGGTCTAGCATATGATATAAAAAAATGGATATTAAATCAGTGATCTAACATACTGTAGTGGTCCAAGGTTGTTGAATAAATATTATTTTAACCCCTTAGTTTTAAAATTTCATGATGTTTAAACTAATAACATTAATATTTTATTCTAGTAAGGTGGAACAAGTTTAGGATTTTGAAGTTAAATATAAAACCTATAAATATGCTGATCACATCTACATGATAAGAGTTATCTTTAAAGAATCTGTTTGCTCTTAGAAAATGATTCTTATTGGGGCAGCTGGGTGGCTTAGTCGGTTAAGCCTCTGACTTTGGTTCAGGTCATTATCTCATGGTTTGTGGATTCAAGTCCCGCATTGGGTTCTGCTGACAGCTCAGAGCCTGGAACCTATTTCAGATTCTATGTCTCCCTCTCTCTCTGGCCTTCCCCTGCTTGCACTCTGTCTCTCTCTCAAAAACTAAATAAACATAAAAAATAAAAAAAAAAGAATTATTCTTATGAAGGAAAAAGGACAGTTTTGCATTTTGCTTTGTTTTATGTAACTGAGTTAAATTCATTAGTGGGGTTCCACTGTTTTCAAATATCATACTTCCTAACCAACATTTAAAAAATGTTTTAGGAAACTTGGTGCAAAATATTTTTTTCTAAAGTTGTTTTTCCAAGTTCTCCTTAAAAAAATTTTTTTTAGTTTATTTTTTGAGAGAGAGAGAGAGAGAGAGAGAGAGAGCAAGAGCGAGCAAGCAGGGGAGGGGCAGAGAGAGGGAGAGAATCCCAAGCAGGCTCTGCATTGTCAGCACAGAGCCGGATGGAGGGCTTGAACTCACAAACTGTGAAATGACCTGAGCTGAAATCAAGAGTCAGATGCTTAACTGACTGAGCCACTCAGGTGCCCCTTCCTAGTTATAATACCATTATGGAACCTTAGAGATGGATGGGATTTCTGAGATCTTCCATTTTAGCTTTTCATTCAAAGCAGAATCTAATCTATTAAGATCCTTGGTACATAGTCAATTCAGTGCTGCCTTTTGCTCCTCTTAATTTTGTTAAATATGTTTCCACCCAACCCCTCTCTAGAATATAATATTGTTGACAGTAAGAAACATGTCTTACTCATCTTTTGTTCCTGAGGGTAATTGGCATGGTCTTTGGCACACAGTAGGTACCAAATGAATGCATCCTGAACTGATTTAACAATGTCAGTGAGGTAATGCTAATAATCTTACCACTATCCCACTCTATTTTGTAATGGAATATTTTTTTAAAATATTTTTATTTATTTCTAGGAGAGAGAGAGACAGAGTGAGCAGGTGAGGGTCAGAGAGAGAGGGAGACACAGACTCTGAAATAGGCTCCAGGCTCTGAGCTGGCAGTCAGCACAGAGCCCGACGCGGGGCTCGAACCCACGAACCGTGAGATGATGACCTAAGCTAAAGTCGGACACTTAACCGACTAAGCCACCCAGGCGCCCATGGAATATTTTTTTCTTTATTCTGAACTGAACTTTTTCCTCCCTTTGAATAGTTTTCAGAATGATTTTAATTCCAGAAAGCATGGGGAAGCTCATCTAGCCAGTTGGACCAGATGAAGCAATCTTGGTGCTTAAGACGGGGGCAGATGTCATGGTCAATCACTTCTATGCATTGGTCCTGCTCCTGTCTCCTTTTTCATGAGACAGACAGTCCTTCAAATGTTTGCAGATCCCTGTTGTTCCTGAGTCTTGAGTTCTTTAGGCTCAAAGTTCCTATTTTTTACCTGCTCCTAGTAGTATCAGCATAAAAGCTAACATTTGAAAACTTCCTATATACCAGGTACTGTGCTAAACACTTAGCATGCCTGATCTTATTTGATCCTCATCACAATTCCATCAGATAGTTATGGTTTTCAGATGAGGAAATGAGGCTTATTAAAGTTCCTTAGATAACTGACTTAGAAAGTAAGTGGCCATGCCATACACAAACCTTGGTCTGACAAATGCAGAAGCGCATGCTTTTAACTGCTTTTTTGTAAAGCCTTTCATACAGTATGATTTTAAATCCTTTCTGTTACGGCTTCATTCCCCCAGAAAACAGTCCCGCTGTTAGTTTAACTCTGTTGTAAGTTAAATCCATTTTTCCTTGCTATTCTAAAAGATCACTTTTGAGCAGAAAAGTTAACACACAGGACAATAGCCTTATACTTATAGAGTAAGCAGAATGGCTGGAATGGCAGATGGGCTGGCCAGCACATCCTCCGTGGGCAGTGGCCTCAAAGAAGGATGGAGTCTAACTGCCCATGACCTTATATAGCTTCCCTGCTCCTAGAGTGGTCACACAGCTCCCTGGAAAATGTTGGGAAATGTACACTCCTTTAGCAGTGTTGATGGGAGCTTTCCATTGTTCCAGATGTTTTCTAGGGAGGATACTGGGTGGGAAGAATTCATATTATTACAGATGGCCAGAGCACTTTATGTATCAGGAAGTTTTCCATGGAAGGATTAATGTATCCAAAATTATTCTTTGAAGTTAATGGCAGGATGTGGTAAAACTACTTAGACTTAAGGAAAACACTGAGAACATCAAAATAAATACATGGTTGGCACCTACTTCTTTCCCAAACTAAAATATGACACATGACAGCATTTCCTCAACACGTGGGACCAAGTTCTAGATCAAATGCAGAGATGATAAAATGAGCATATTTGTATTAAGTTTCTTTGATTTACTCCTTTTTCCATTGAGTCTAATTGAATGGTTGGATAGAGATATTGGGACCGAAGTTTACACTATTATCAACGCCAGAATAACAGACAATACAGTAAATATATGTGGGGAGAGAACAGAGTTCCAATCCTATTTCCTGTACCTTGGCAGAGGAAGAGAATTTTTTTTCCAGCCACTTTTGGGGGTAGACTTGGTCAAGCAACCCCACTTGTCCATCAGTTAACCAGCACCAGAGCCTCTCAATACTGCTGCTGTGTATTCATGGCCACCTCCACCCCTTTTCTTCCTCTGTTAACGTGCCTTATTGTCTACCCCAAGGCTTCTTTAACCATTCTAGGATGTATTTGGTTATACCTTTACTTTGAAAACACTTTTGATCTTTATAGAGTTCCTCTAGATTTTCCTGTTAGATAAAAACAGATTTTTATACCTTTTGTTTCCATGGTAATGGATTCCAGGACTACTTTAGAAAACGACTAGCTTTGTGTGCAAGTGGAAAGTTGGAGCATTATGGACTAACAATAAATACCAGCCCACCTGTGAGAGGAGAGCAAACTAGATAGAAACATTTAGAACCATGGTTCGTGAGATAATGTGAGCATATTTTAAGTGAAATCAGTGGAATTTGGAAAGCGAGTCTTGCATTGCAGGCAAATGGTTTGGGAGCATTAGCATGGAATTTAGTATTCACTAATCAGCTCAAGGAAGAAAGAGCTTAATTAACTTAAGGCATTAGTTTCAAATTTAACAGTTTAGAAGAAGCCATAGAACCCCATTTCTGAATTTTCAGAAACTTTCCTAAGTTTTTGCAAGGGCCAATTCTCCTCTTGGGAAATTGGAGGAGGATGTAGGCAGAGGAGAGCTTTTCTTGGGCTGTTTGCCTTTTGGTGAAAGGAATATTATTTCCAAAACCTCAAGGGATACTACCTGGTATTGTCAGCAAATGTACCTTTTAGGAATCTGGGGTGCAGGCTATAACTCAATAGAAAAATCTATCAGAGTTGGCTAAAGACAGAACAAACATAAAAAGCAGATATTTTTCTGGGAAAGATAGAGCTGCTTTAGGTTTCTGAGCATGTGGAAGGAGAAGGAATAATCAGATTTTTGAGGTCAACCCTGACTCTGCTCCTACAAGCCTGCTCTTTGTTATAAGGAGGAAGAATGAGAGGGAAGAGGAAAGACCGAGGGAAGAAAAGAGGAAGGGAGAGGTGTGCGCCAAGTTGATTGTGCTTATTTGGAAGAAGAGGATGAATCAAAGCCCCTTTTGTCCTAATGTGGATTTTAATATTTAAAACTACCCTTGCCATTATTGAGGATATTAAGATGCTTTTATGTTGAACTGATAAAAATACGTTTGGAATAATAAATGATGTGTAATGTACAAATACCTTCCCCAGACACCTTTAAAAATTTTTTTAAAGCATAAAAGTCATAAGCAACTGTATCGGAAAGTTTCCAGAAGCATTCTTCTAGGAGACATAGGTTTTTTTTTTTGAAATGTTTTTCTATGATTGGGAGCTCTCCACCTGCCTGCAAGGATTCAGGACATTGTTTCTAATGATATTAAAGGGAGGTTGAACTACTCTGGAACTCTATTCATTTTCTTCTTAATATTTCTAAGATTGAAGATGCCTGTTAATATAGGTCTTTTATATATCTGGTAGGGAGAGTTTACAAAAGCTGATTGATTTTCATCTAGCTCATTTCTTTAAGCATTTGCAGCAGTGATCCAAATGATCACACTTGTTTTCTCCTTTTCCACGCTGCATCAGACCTTCATCAAACCCACCTTATTTCCATTTTCCATCCCCAGGAGCATACGTTGCACACAAAGTGGGGCTTTTGGCTTTTGTAATTGGAATGTAAATGTACCATCCTCTCCAAGGAGGGAGGCTCCACTTTGCTGAAGGCTAGCTGAGACCCAAGGCTTGGCAAGGAGTCCCTTAAGGTATGCTGGCAGGTCAGCCTGCTTGCTGGCTTTGAAAAGGTCAGCTTTCCATGAGCCCCAGTGCAAGCATTTTCCAGCCCACTGTAATTCCCAGGGAAAGCTCTGTGGATTCCTGGAGGGATCCTTTCTTTATCTACACCCCAAATGGGTCCCCAAATGGCAGATAGACTGCTCCCCTTTGAAAAAGGTCTAGTTAGCTCCAGGAAACTCTGGTCTAAGAGATGGAGATGTCTTCAGCCACTCCCACTTTTCCTCTGCAGTCTCTCCTTTGCCTTTTCCTGCTTTCCTGTGGGTTGCCTGAACATTTTATAGAATTCCATTTTAATTTAGAGTGTTATTATTTTGATTTGATTTCTCTTTTAGGATATGTCTCTTTAAATAACTTTTTTTGTGGTGGTTATACATATGACATTTATTTATACATAAGTTTTCATAGTCTACTGGTGTTGATATTTTACCAGTTCCATTGAAGTGTAGGAACTTATATCCCTTTACCCTCCCCTTTTATCATTGTTTTAAATATGTCCTCTGTGTACCTTGAGAACCATTTTAGACAGTAATATGATTTTTGCTTTTTTCACAAACCATATTTAGAAAACTAAAGAGAAGTAAAGTCTTGTATTTATCCATATTTTCGCTCTGTTGTTCTTTTTTCTCTCCTGGTGTTCCAAGATTCCTTTTTTAAACTTTTCCTTTGTTTAGAGACCTGTCTTTAGCCATTCTTTTAGAGTAGGCCTATTAGTTTTCCTTCTTCTGAGAATGTCCTTCCTGAAGCATATTTTTCTGGACATAGAGTCCTGGATTGATTTTTCTTTCTTCCATTACTTGAAAACTATTTAATCACTTCCTTCAGGCCTCCTTGATTTTTTATGAGAAATCCTCTGTAGTTAATGTATCATTTCTCACTGGCTACTTTCCAGATTTTGTCTTTGTCTTTAGTTTTCAGAAGTGTGACGATAGTGTGTTTTGGTGTGGATTTCTGGGTTTATCCTGTTTGGTGCTTACTGAGACTCTTGGGTCTTCTTTTGCCAAGTTTGTGAAGTTTTCAGCCATTATTTCTTTAAATGCTTTTCCAGCTCTTCCCTCTTTTTCCTGTCCTTCTGGGAGTCAGATGATCTATATTTTAGGTGCTTTTTAAAATAATCCTACAGTCATAGAGACTCTGTTCTTTTTTTTTTTTTTTTTTAAACTAGTCTACTTTCTCCTTATTGTTTTGATTGGGTAATTTCTATTTTTCTATCCTCATTTCACTGAATCCTTCCTTTATTTTCTCCATTTTGCTGTTGAACCTATCCATTGAAGGTTTGTTGTTGTTGTTGTTGTTTTTAAATTTCAGTTATGGCATATTTTAGCATCAAACTATCACTTGGTTCTTCTTTATATCTTCTATTTGCTGAGAATTCTTATTTCTTTGCCAAATTTTACTAGTTTTTCCATTCATTTAAAGAGTGTTTATAATTGTTTATTGATACCATTCTGGCTATGAGGACCGGGAATGGGGGGGTGTCTTTATACTGCTCCATGTGACCTCCACTGACATTGCTCGGGATTGACACTGCTGAATGGTGATGGTAAAGTTCTGACTCTCCACTAGGCTCAACTAATACCCACCAGAGATGAATCCAGTCTCCCCATTCAAACTTCTCTAAAATCATCCTCATTAGGGTGTTGGGATACCTTACTCTAGTCTAGGGCTTTGCTGGTGTGGGACTAAAGTTTTCTTCTGCAGTGTTTGGATGGAATAAAGTGTTTATTACCTAAAAATTTTCTGTCTAAAATGGCTAGGATGCTCCTTTCCTGGTTCTTTTTATTTTTTTCTATATGTGTTAGAATTTCCAGGTTGCTGGATTCTCTAGTATCTAGTCTAAAATATATGAGGAAAAAAGAAAATCTAGGAGCTCACCACCATGTTATTCCTTGGGTCCTGAGGTTCTTAACCTTCTTGACTTCTCTTTACCTTTCAGAGTCTTCTTATGTTTGTTCTAGATGTAATTTCCATGTTTTTAGCTATACCTAGGAGAGGAATTAGGGAATGGTATGATTACTACTTCTTCCTGTCAAAATTCCTTTTGATCCCTTTGATCTTTATCCATGCCAGAAACTCTCTGTATTGTTTCACTGTCTCAAGGTCAGCTAATGTGGTATAGTTTTGAGAACACCCAATAATTTTGTAAGAAATTGGCTTGGGATAAGAATTGCCTCAGGATAGAACCAGCCTCAAGCACTATAGCAATAGCAAGGACATTCTGGTGAAGAGGCCCAAGCACATGTTTGGTGGTTAGATGAACCTTGGTTCAAATCCTGTTTCTACCATGTAATTGTTATATAACATTTTTGCTCTCCCTGAGCTTCATTGTGTCTACCTGTTGTGAATAGAAATGGTATATTTCTGGTGCCTGGAACATATCAGGTGCTATAAAATAATAGCTATTATTGCTATGAAGCAGGTTATAAATTCTCTGGGTATTTTGTCAATAGTCTGACCTCTACCAGGAGTGAAGATAACTACAAACCTAGTGAGGATGCTGTTTTATGTAAATAAGTCAGAGTTAAATGATCTCCAGAAATGATATCTTCCTGTCCCAAATACTGCATCCAATAAGGACATGGAAAAAGCACAGTTGTTCCTCTAAGGAAGTGGAGTAGAATCATTTTAAAAGCAATGGGTGGCTTGTTGTTAAAGTTAATGCTGTGATATATCCCCATTCTCTGTCTAAAAGATTTTACAACGCAAGAAGCAAATTAAGGGACCTTGGGGAAGGTTCCTCTGCTCCCTAAAGAGCAGAGCTGGAAGAATGAGTCATTGATGGTATTTTTAGACAATGTTCTGTTGCTGATAACTTCAGGTTGATTGTTTAGCTAACTTGAGAATATGTCTGTTAGTTCCTAACTACAGGTCAGGTGAGAGCTGAGAGGGCAGGAAGGGAGGGTCTTGGTGCTTTTCCCAGGGGAAGGGTAGATTTCTAAGCTAGAAGGGACAAGGGGGCTATTCTTGGCTTTCTGAGTCACTGGATTTAATGTTGATGGGCTCTAGATAAGGTCCATGGAGGCCTTTTGCCATTGTGGACACGGAGCTAATATGGCAGCTTGGAACACTCACAGAGAAATGCAGCATCTGGTCAGTTTCCCTAGGCAGGAGATTCTTATATAAATGATTTATTAAAGAGCTCTCAGGAGAAAGGATATGGTTTCAGGTGAAGCCTAGTGTCAGCCTGATCCCATGGGATGCTCTGTAACATTAATCACATCAGAATCTAATCTGTCTTGAGGCACAGGAGTGAGGATTTGATATCCTTGCACCATCAGTCTTAGCTAGGGACAGCCTTTCCCTGAGTTAGGGATAATTCCTAGGAACCTTTAGGCAAAGCAGCTCAATCACCCAAGATCAGCTCTCTGGAGAAGGTTACAAGTATGAGGGTAAAAGTAGCACTAGCAGCTGCTGGAAGAGGGATCCCTGGGAATATGGGCATGGCTCAACAGGGCTTATCATGGCACCAGGTAAAAACCATTGGCTTGGGTAACAGAAGGTCTAGCTTCTCCCTAATTTACAGTGTGACCTTGGGCAAATCATTCAGTCCTTCTGCCTTACATGTAAAAAAGGATTGGCAAAGGTGGACTTCTTTTTTTGTAAATGTTTATTTTTGGGAGAGAGAGACAGACAGAGCACAAGCAAGGGAGGGGCAGAGAGATAGAGGGAGACACAGAATCTGAAACAGGCTTCAGGCTCTGAGCTGTCAGCACAGAGCCAGACATGGGGCTTGAACTCACAAACCATGAGATCATGATCTGAGCCAAAGTCAGATGCTTAATCGACTGAGCCACCCAGGTGCCCCGGCAAAGGTGGACTCTTAAGGCCTTGTTGACTCAGGTGAGTTGATTGAGAACATTGGCTTTAGTAAGATCTGGGCCTTCTGGCCTGTGGCCCATGGAAACAAAACCTTCAAGAAGACAAAGGAGGCAACTGTGATGTTATTGCCATATAGCCTGAAACCCAGGGAGGCATCTTTGAGGATCTGGGAGGGAAGAGGCTTCCTTCCTTGGAGGCTAGGACCTGCACACAGCTAGGGTCAGGGGCAAAAGAGCTGCATGGCTGGTGACTAAGGGGACAGCAAGGAAGTCTACATTAGAGACTTAGTCTGGAAAGCAGATTCTGGGTGGAACCAAGGCTTGCTCCCTGTCTAAGTGGTTGCAGTTGGAATCTGCTCTAGTTAGAAGTTTAAATAAATGTATTTAGTATCTGAACTTCAGTTCCTTGTATTTTGTAAACATTTTTTTTTGGTGTGTGATTTTAATTCTAGTCCTCTAACAAGAGCCCTTTTCATAATTTGAGTACATTATTAGTAACATTTTGCAAGAATTCTTTGACTCATTATTGCAGTTTGTACACTGGTCAGGGGAAGAGGCAGATGTTTCTGAATTTTCATATGTGCCCATATGAAACTGGACAGCTATAGGGAGCGGCAGGAGCAGGTGAAGTTGGGATTGGGGTGGAGTGAAATCTCAGTAACGTCAGTTCTCAGGCTCTTTCAGGACAGTGGAGCTCCTCTCTATAATGCAGACAGTTTCCTTCTCTAGGATAGAGGTTTCTAATGAGGATATGTTATTATAATATGACACAAGTGGTTGATACTTTGCTGTTACTCTTGCTGAAATATGGCATAGATTCTGTGTTGGTCTCTGAAACTCCTTGGTGGTTTCAGGAAATTATGTCAACTTCCAACAAAATAAATTTCTGGGGAGGCTCGTTTATTCATGCAGGTCTTTTGATTACAAAGCTTTTACCACCTTTAAACTGTAGCTTACCCTGGATGCCCTCCCAGGTTGGAAATGCCTTCACTGTGGAGTTGAATCTCAAATCAAATTGACTGGCTTCATAGTAGGTTATGGAGGAAACCTTCAGCCAGCAGTTTTTGGGGTCACCTAAAGTTGGCTTTCACTCAAAGCCAAGCATTTATTGTCTAGAGTTGGATGTTTCTAAGGACTTTTCAAGCTTGGGTTATTTATTAGTAAAAAGACTGCCATCTTATGGGACCAGCATCTTTTCTCCATTTTTCAAAGAGTTCTGCATCTGAGAAAGCTTCAGTCCCTTTCAGAGGAAGGAAGGTCTCAGATTGGCACAGCAAAAGGAAATTCTACCTAGGAGTGAGCTGCCTATTTGCATGGGTTCTGCCACATTTGGGAGTTGCTTAGTAGATTAGCTTTTCAAAAGGAGAAGTCAGTTTACAGCCTGGTCAGGAGATCTGTGGTCTGCTGGGACTCCTGTGGGTGGAGGTTTTGGGATGGACATGAACGCTCACGGGCATATTATTGGAATTTGCGTGAGGATGGTGTGGCAATGCTGCTTTTTCTGCTGACTCTCCTTTCTCTGGGCTCTTGAAATATCTGTGTTCATAAATAGTGGTTTATTTAAAATTCAATGCACAACTGTAAAAATTACTTCATTTAGAAAGAAAAATTAATAATTTTAAGTATCTCCTTAGGAGATTTGGTAAAAACATGACTTATGAAATAATTTTTGCCCTGGAGGAAAAAATTTTTACTGTGGTTCTATATTTCACTCTTGCTGTAGTTGACATTTTAAGGATGAAACTTCCTTGGCTGAGATGTCATTTGGACAGATATCACCATTTGCTACTAATGATGATTGATGGTAGTCAAAAAAGTTCTTCTATGTCAAGAGGGCACTCGGAAGGCAGGTTATAAAGAGTGGTTCTCACCATCTAAAAGCATTTGTTATCACTCAAGCTTTGATGCAGCAACACATTGCAGTTCTTGGCATAATGAGAGCCAGGTTTCAGGAGTTACTGCTGCAACCAAGTCTTACCTGCCAAACTATAAAGACAAACTATTTTGAGGATTAAAGGATGGAATCCCTTTGTGCTTTGTTGAAGCAGAACTGAAAGGTTTATAATGACAGACTAAATCATTAGGAGGCATGAAAGAAAAAGAAGCAGCAAGGCTGAAAGTATTCTGTGCTAGAAAGGAGTTGAGGCCCTTTGAACATTTAAGTTCAAATAATGTGCCGTCCTTTATCTGCAGAGAGCACACTACTGACCCACTGTAGGTGGAGGATGTGCTATGGGTTGTTTTCCAGCAGAGAGGATAGATTTTCTTCAGATTTGTCTCCTCATACTTGCCAGAGATCACCTTTGGGACTAGCAACAGGCACTGAGGAGCCTGAAGGCTGGAGAAAGGGGAGTCTGGATAGTAATGGCTAATGCTTATTGAGCGCTTGCGATGTGCCAGGTTTCCTTCTAAACAGTTTACATGAATCTCCTCAAAGATTCTAAACAACTGACCATGTTATGGGGTAGAACTGCTTAATAGTCCCACCTTACAAATGGGAAAATTGAGGCTAAAGACCTTGTCCAAGGGCACACAGCTAGTGATCAGTACAGCTGGGAATTGAACTCATTGTGGATCATTCCAGGGCAGCAGCTCTTAAGCACTACAACCTGCTATAGTCTAGTTAGCAGTTGAGAACATGGATTCTGGAGTCAGAGAAACATTGGCTCAAATCCTGACTCCCTCAACTGGTTGGTCTGTGAGCTTGGTTAGTTTATGTAACACAGTGAGGGCAAGAAAGGAAGTCAGAGAAGCCTGCTACAGATCATGGCATATAATAAGTACTCAATAAATGCTGGCCACTATTGTTGTTAGGATTCTTTTTTTGCCACAGAACAGATTGAAGCTAAGAGGTGGTGATTCTGTACCTGAGAATGCCTAAGAGAGAATTACCTGGGCATTCTTATTAATAGACTTATGGGCTCCACTCATGACAGATTCTAAATCAGTTGGGACTAAGGGAGTGGTGGGTTGTTTGACCCAGGGACCTGAATTTGTTTTCCTTCTCTTTCTTTGTTTCTTTTCTTTTTCTTTGTCTTTTCTTTTCTCTTTCTCTGTTTCTTTGTTTCTTTCTATTTTTCCTTTGGGTTTTTAATTCTATTGTTAATATCCAGTTTTATATTAATTTCAGGTATATAATATAGTGATTCAACCCAGTGCTATACATTACTCAGTGCTCATGATAAGAGTACTCTTTACTCTCCATCACCTGTTTCACTCATCTTCCCACCCATCTCATCTCTGGTAACCATCAGTTCTCTATAGTTAAGAGTCTGGTTCTTGGTTTCTCTCTTTTTCCCTTTGCTTATTTTTTTTTGTTTGTTTCTAAAATATCACATATGAGTGAAATCATATGGTATTTGTCTTTGTCTGAATGACTTATATGCTTTGCATTTATACTCTTTAGCTCCATCCATGTTGCAAATGGCAAAGTTTCAGTCTTTTTTATGGCTGAATAATATTCCATTGTGTATATACATCACATCTTCTTTATCTGTTTATCTGTTGATGGACACTTGGGCAGCTTCTGTAATTTGGCTATTGTAAATAATACTGCAATAAACACAGGGGTGCATGCATCCCTTTGAATTAGAATTTTTCTATTTTTTGGGTAAATGCCCAGTAGTGCAAGTCCCAGTAGTGCAATTATTGGATTGTAGAGTAGTTCTATTTTTAAACTTTTGAGGAATCTCCAAACTGTTTTTCACAGTGGCTGCACCAGTAGTTTGCACTCCTACCAACAGTGTGGAAGTGTTCCTTTTTTTTTTTCACATCCTTGCCAACACTTCTTTCTTGTATTTTTGATTTTAGTCATTCTGACAGATGTGAGGTGATATCTCATTGTGGTTTTGATTTGCATGCAGGAAAATGAATGTTTCTTTTCTTTTTTTAAAATGTTTTTTAATGTTTTATTTATTTTTGAGTCAGACAGCATCAGCAGGGGAGGAGCAGAGAGCAAGAGGGAGACACAGAATCCGAAGCAGGCTCTAGGCTCTGAGCTGTCATCACAGAGCCTGATGTGGGGCTTGAACTCACAAACTGTGAGATCATGAGTTGAGCTGAAGTTGGACGCTTAACTAACTGAGCCAACCAGGTGCCCTGAAACTTGAATTTTTCAAAAGGCTGTTAGGTGATATGGAACAAGTGGTGTGCAAATCTCACGTTGTGAAGCTCTGTGGTGTGGGAATCATAGACGTGAGTCAGCTTCCTGCACTGTGCCCATCCTGGTAAGGCTGACTGGCCACAGGCAGTGTGTACAACAAGGCCTTAGAGTGAACCAAAATCCAGTGCTGCATTTCATAATTAATTTATGCATTGAGCCGTAATCCAGCAAGGGACTGGAACACAGATTTTCTGTGGACTCTCTTAATCATTAAAAGTAAAGAATAAACCACACACAGAAAATTTAAAGATCAAAAGGAATTTGTGTTTCACAGTCTCAGCATTGGCCATTTTATAATACGTGCTGGAACAAACAGAGGATGGATTTTGAGAGGTGAGAGTGATCTTGGAGACTCTTGAGTCATACCCTGATTACCCACCCCGATGCTGAAACTGAGGACTGGAGGGAAAAGCAACTAACTTACAGGCTGCAAAATTAGTTAGCAGCAGAGTCCACAATAAGACACTCTGGCCACCGCTGGATGAGCGGTCACACTTGAGCCTTTTGGGAAGTTCTACATTCTCTGAATTTAGGGTGACAGCATAAAGGAAGGAGGGGTCTCTCATCTGCTTGCCACTGCATGTGGTCTTTTCCTGTCTGGATGCTTTTTTTCCACCATGTCTAACCAGCACCTGCCTACTCATCCTTTAGGATCTTTTGTATGCTGTCTTTTCTGGGACAGTTCTCTGATGTCTCCCACTCTTGCTCCCAACAGAGTTCATTACTCTCCCTTTAGCTACTGCTGAACCTTATGGCATTTACTGTACTAATTGGAATTTTTTTGCTACTTGTCTTATTTCCTGGGATGCAATTAGGTGACACAAATGGAAGGAACTCTCCTATGTTTCACACTTGCAGACATCACTGATCATTTATTCACTCATTCTCATCTATGAATGGAGCCCCCACTATATGTACCAGATTCATTTAGAGAATATAGAGAGAAGCAAAGAATGGGCTTCATAAATGAGAAGATGCATAAAAAGTTAGGTATTGTAAAATACCAATATGTACCATGAGAAAACTAGAAAAAGGATGATGTAATAGATAAATGATACTGGCTGGTCAGGGAAGGACTTTCTCAAAGGGTCTCTCATTTGAGCTGAGACCTGGATGATGGGACTTGGGGTCCATATAAAGATCTGAGAGAAGAGTCAGTATTCTAGAGGAAAGGAAGAGTGTGTGCAAATGAGTTAAAGTAAGAATGACCCAAGCATCTTTGAAGAATAGAAGGAAGCTAGTGTAGAGAGACTGGAATGTGCAAGAAGAGAAGTATAAAATGAAGAGTGGGAGAGAAGTAGGGCCACATCCCATAGGGCCTTGTAGGCCACAGAGGAGTTTGGTTTATAGTCCAGAGACAACAAGAAGCTGTTAGAGGTATTTAAGCAGTAATGTGGCATGGTACAGTTCACATTTTTAACAAGTCACTTTTAACTACGAAATTTTGACTTGTCCTCAGACTCTTAATACTATATTCTGGGCAATCTGTACCTATTGATCAGTTTGCACTTAAGGAAAATTTAAAAAAAAACAAACTTTAAAACACTGTTGCTAAATTCTTTGAGGGCCTCCTTCATGTTTTAATCACTTTCGTATTCCTAGCACTTTGTACTGTGCCTGGCAAAGAGTAGATTCTTGGTGAATATTTGTTGTATGAATGAATGGTTTCTGAATTATTTTATCCTTTGGAACAAAAAAGGAGCAAGTTTCTCTCTGTTGGGTGATTTTTTAAAGTAAATCCACTAAATGATAGGTGGTAGCATATTGTGAACATTAATTGACATCCCAGCTTATCTCAGTTCACTTCAAACATTTTTAGTTCTATAAAATTCAGGTATAGTTAAGCTGGGAGGTGACCAAGAGGAGCCTACCACAGCCCTGGAAATTATAACTATATTGTGTCACTAGCTTTTAAGTATCAGAGAAGGCCTGCTATATTTCTGCCTCTGGTATTATGACAGACTGAATGTTTTGACAAACTCTTCTGATTACACACACTAAGGAATGCTGGATATCATATAAAAATGTATAGCAAAGTTCATAGAAATTTAAGGTAAATTCACAGGGGCTAAAACTGGAGAGCTGATACCATGGTGGGCTGCCTTGGGTGTGTGTGAAGATAAAAGAAACCTGGAGCCTTGGTTTTGAACTGTCATCAAATAGGGGGTATTTGGGGGTGGGTGGGTGAATAGGCAACAGGGTCTTGGGTGCTACAGGGTAGTGAGTCAGGGCTGATTAAGAGCCTACAAAACTCGGAAGTCTTGAAGATCTGTATCCTTAGTGAAAAGGTGGACCAAAAAATCCATCTGGCAAAGCAATTTGCTGTGAGAAGTTGCTTGTTCCAGCCTTGGCTGGAAATGGGCTAATAAAAAAGTTTCTCCTGAGAATTCTGACCTTGTGAGGATTTTGGGTTTAAATTTATGTAATTTACATATGCTGTCCAGGAAACCTCAAGTGAAAGAATTGGGTTAAGATGATTTCTAGTGTGAGAGCGACTCAGAAGGGTCGGCAAAATTAGATGAGCCTTCTTTTTGGAGGAATGTACCCATCTGTAGTTGAGGCTCTTTTGGAACCCCACAGACAGATCAGCCATGTATGGGTTCACAGTAAAAAGCTATTAATTACAGAGTGTACAAGCTATAAGTAGAAACAAAAAAACAATAGAATTGTATTTCCCAAGCACTTTAATATAAGACTTAACAGAGTCATAATATAAACTAAGTATCCTTAAAATATTTATAGAAATATGGGGCGCCTGGGTGGCTTAGTCGGTTAAGTGTCCAACTTTCACTCAGGTCATGATCTCGCGGTTCATGGGTTCGAGCCCCGCGTCGGGCTCTGTGCTGACTGCCAGCTCAGAGCCTGGAGCCTGTTTCAGTCTGTGACTCCCTCTCTCTCTCTGACCTTCCCCTGCTCACACTGTCTCTCTCTCTCCTAGAAAAAAAAAAATTATAGAAATAAAACACAACATTTAAAACATGAGCAAGAAACAAGAGGCAATTAAAAATAATTAATCAAGGGGTGCCTGGGTGGCTCAGTTGGCTTAGCATCCGACTTCTGGTCTGGTCATGATCTCATGGTTCATGAGTTCGAGCCCCATGTGGGGCTCTGTGCTAACAGCTCAGAGCCTGGAGCCTGCCTTGGATTCTGTGTCTCCCTCTCTCTCTGCCCCTCCTCTGCTCGCACTCTGTCTCTCTCTGAAAATTAAATAAACATTTAAAAAATTTTCAAAAATGATAAGAATTTGAAAAGAACCAAAAGAATTCTGGAAATAATATTATATTTTAAATTGAAAACTGAAAGGGAAAAAAAGGCTTTAACCACTACATTTTTTTTGAAATCTGACTGATAAGGAGTTTGATTTATAATATTGTTTAAAAGGTCTTACGCACAGAAGAGTATAAAAGCCATCATTATATAGCCTGATGAATTTTTACAAATTAAATGCACCACGTGACTAGTATTCAGTTTAAGAAACAGAACTTCATCAACATCTTAGAAGCCTTCTTCATGTACTCTTCCAGATAATCTCCCCACTCCTATGGCAACCACTAACCTGACTTCTTATACCATGGTTGTTTTGCTTGTTTTTTTTCTTAATGATTATTTATGTATTTTGAGACACACACACACACACACACACATACACACACACACACACACACAAAATGCTCAGAGAGGGGTAGAGAGAGGTGGAGAGAGAGAATCAATCAAGCAGATTCTGTGCTTTCAGCCCAGAGCCCAATGTGGGGCTTCATCCCACAACTGCAAGATGATGATCTGAGCCCATGTCAAGAGTTGGATGCTTAACTGACTGAGCTACCCAGGTGCCTCTTGCCTATTTTTTAAAACATTTAATAAATTTATATAGGATATATTCTTTTGAATATGACCTTTATCTGTCAACATATGAAAGTAATAAAAATATAAAATTCATTCACATTTTTCTATAGCACTATAATTTGATTCTTGTTATTTAATAAAATATTCCACTGTATAAATATACCACAATTTATTTACCCATTCAACTGCTCATGGGAATTTGGGTAATTTACAGTTATTATTTATCCATTCCTGTTGGTTTATACTTAGGAAGGAAGTTGGCAGGTCATAGAGTATGCATGTGTTCAGCATTATTAGAAATTGCCTAGCAATTTCCAATTCTTTTCTAATCCTGATGAAATCTTGTGTGGAAATTCAACAAATAAAACCATGTTCAAAGTATCGAAACAAACATAGAAAACCTAATGGAATGAGTGGATTAACAACAGATTTGACCCAGTGAAGAAAGAATCAGTGATTTGGAAGATAAAAATGAGAAATACCCAGTATGCAATCAGAAAGACAAAAGGATCAAGAAATATTGAGAGACATAAAAGATAAAATTAAAGACTAACATGTCTAGTTGAAGAAGGCTAAGTGGAATTGAGTCAGAGAAAGCCTAAACATATCTAATTCACCATTATCAAAAAATTTAATACAGAAATGTAAATTTAAAAAATTTCTAGTATATATGTTTTATTTAAGCTAACATATACAAAATAGTCATATTTCAACAGGGAATCAATATAAAAGTTATTATTGGGACATTTTACATTCTTTTTTTCATACTAAGTCTTTAAGATCTGGTGTGTGACTTTACACTTAGGAACATCTCAGTTTAGACCAGCCACATTTCAGGTGCTCAGTAGCCACATGGGCTAGTGACTACCAGGTTAGACTATGCAGGTCTAACTAATGAAGGTATATAAGGAAATGAAATTGACCACAGGCTGCTAGGTATTTGGAGGAATGGGCTAGTTGAAGCAGAGTGATGTTTTGTGAAGGTGGGGGAATGTGGCTTAGTGTACCATCACAGTGCTGCCATCAGGCTTTGAGTTTACACACATTCAGAGCCCTCTGTACTCTTTTTTTTTTTTTTTTTAAATTTTTAATGCTTTTTATTTATTTCTAGGAGAGAGAGAGACAGCGTGAGCAGGGGAGGGTCAGAGAGAGAGGGAGTCACAGACTGAAACAGGCTCCAGGCTCTGAGCTGGCAGTCAGCAAAGAGCCCGACGCGGGGCTCGAACCCACGAACCGCGAGATCATGACCTGAGTGAAAGTCGGACGCTTAACCGACTAAGCCACCCGGGCACCCCAAGAGCCCTCTGTACTCTTATTATACCCTTCAATATCCAGTGAATTGCAAAATTACAGCTGTTGAGTAGTTCAGAGCAATAGTGAACAATAGCTTAGTACAAGAAAAGAAATATATCTGTTGAATTTATAGGGGGGATTTGGAAACTTAGAATTTAATTATCCTCATGCAGATTTGACCATAAGCCTAAAGTGAGCACATCTGACATTTACATCAAAGTTCACTGTGTGTATTAATAGAAGCAGGCAGGTTTGATGTGTTTTTCATTTCTTTGGCTGTAATGATGTGAAAACTTGATGGTGAATACAAGTTTTTATTGTTATTTTGGTTTTCGTGTCTCAGTTAAAGTACAGCTCCATGACCTGGTGTGCTCATACCACACAGAAACTATATTATCAGGCTCTGAATGAAATACCTTATGAACTTGACCCAAATAACCTCAGACTTTCTGGGAAATTCTATGTTTGGGAAGATATGTGGTTATAGTCAGTTGGGTCACTGTTGCAACAGCTTCAAAAGCAGTGAAGCAAGGGGCGCCTGGGTGGCTTAGTCGGTTAAGCATCCGACTTTCGCTTAGGTCATGATCTCACTGTTCGTGGGTTCGAGCCCCGCGTCGGGCTCTGTGCTGACTGCCAGCTCAGAGCCTAGAGCCAGTTTCAGAGTCTGTATCTCCCTCTCTCTCTGACCCTCCCCTGCTCAAGCTGTCTCTCTCTCTCTCCTAGAAATAAATAAAAAATATTAAAAAAAAAAAAAAGCAGTGAAGCAAGGTGCTTAGAACATCTGTCTAGCCTCTGATATTTGAAAAGTAGTAATGAAAGTGCATTTTTGTCTTTAAAAACCCCTTTAATGGTGTATTTATTTGTGTATTGATAACACTTTTTATGCTGGCTCTGACAGTCCAAAAATAAGGGAGTGACTATTATGAAAGGTTGTGATCTTTATGATGGAAAAAATCCTTGTTTTTCCCATAGTCTGAGACTGACTCAGCCAAATAAGTGATGCCATATGTTTGATTATGAGGCTAGCAGTAAAATTATTAGTTTAGTTCAATTATCTAAAATTTTTGGTACTAACTTTGAGATACTCTTTACATTGTTTTCAGAAGTGTATGAAGCAGTCTTAGTATAATGTAAAACCTATATTAAGTTGATAATTTTACAAAATATATGAAAGCATAGCCATCAGATGTTGAACCTTCTATTTGTGCCCATTATCTATGCAATCAAAGGGAACTTTTCATAGCCAGTTTCTTCCTGGGGTTGAGAGTGAGTTTACTGGTGGTGCCAGAGATCATCTAGTAGTAAGCATACTTGGAGTTTAGAATATCGGATTGTGTGACTGGAGGAAAGTCACTGATCACTTTACTTTTGGGTGCTTTTCCAATAAAAAAAGATTCCTCACATACATTAGAATTGGTAGAAATCTTAGGGGTCATCTATTCTTACCTCACACCCAAATTACTAGAACTCTCTAAAACATCTATGAAAAATGACCATCTAGCTTTTGCTTGAATGCTGGACCAGAGTTATTCCCTTATAACATGGTTTGCTCCATCGCTTGGGATTTCACAGGTTGAGACTATTCTTCTTTGTGTTGGAGCTAAAACCATTTTAGCAAATGTCCAACTCATAGCATGCTTGGAAGGTAAAGCATCAAACACTTTGAAAGGTTTTTTTTAAACTAAGTTAAAAGACAATATATCAATCAATCAGTGTGTGTGTGTGTGTGTGTGTGTGTGTGTGTGTGTGTATCTATGTTTACAGATGTGAGCCTACATAAATTGAGCTAGTCTAATTCATAATGCCTAAATGATTGTTGCTCTTTCAGCATCTCCCCAAACTGAAAGAATCAACATCTTTCTCATGTGGCTTTATAATTTAGGCATTGAGCTACTGTGGGCTTGTCTTGCAAGTAGGGAAAAGAATTCTGGCTCTCTAAGTTTGACCAGGAATCCTAATATATGTTTTAAAGCTGTTTACCTGCTCATTTCAGGGTCTAACATCTGGATTCTTAGCAGGGTTGGGAATTCTCTCACTTCTACTGGAGGGCCTATCATGATTCCAGAGCTTTGTAGTTTTTCCAGAGTAGAGACAGTGGGTGAATTACATATGTTGGAGCTCCTTGGTTCACTCTATGCTTTTGACCCTAGAAACTCTGAATGTAGCTCTGAAGGTCTGGAATTTAGACTTGAGCAGGATGGGACGTGGCAAATAACAGCAGCAGAACCAGACAGAGGATACTGAGTTCTCAGGGTTTCTGGTGTGAGCGGGGTACCCTTCTGTCTCCTTGATGTTCCTCTTTCACTGAACACTTAACAGCTGAGATCCTGGCTGGGCTTCATACTGGACAATATATTCTTGGCTTCAGAAAAGGTGGTGGGGTTTTAACAAGCTTCCCTTCTGACTTTGACACTTAGTGTTAGTTCTAGGATAATTTCTTCCTATCAGCTCCTATGTATCCCTGATCCTTCTCAAATGAAGTTTCCAGGTAGGTTTACTTCCTTAGCAGTCCCAGAGTGCAAACTGAAGGCACAATGTTCTGTTCTTGGTGCTAAATCTTGTCGGAGTAGAGAGAGGGGAGAAGTCTGAACTATATTTAAATAAACATGGTAAGTCCCTTGGCTCATGGTTGGCTGGCCCTTGGTTTTCTTGCAGTACCAAGCAAAAGCTCCTTTTAAAGTATTTATATCCCTGATGTTGAAACAAATACACTCTATTAGATATCCCAGGATTAAAACTTCTGTGGAAAATGGAATTGGAACTATGTATCCCCAAGGAAAAGTTAGGCATTCAAGGCAAAAACTCAACAGGAAAAAGAAAAGAAATCCAGGCGGTTTATAAGCTGGAAAACTCAATGAAATGACTGAAAACCAGTGACTGCTATGATTATAGGCAGAGCGGGGCTCCAGAGAAGCTGGTGATAATAGATCATGTCAGGTGTACTGACTCCAGTGGTTATTAGAGGCCTGGAGAATGACAGAACTGTGTGATTTGAAGTGAACACACAAGGCGATAATTATAAAAGCTTTGTAATCATTTCCTTCTGGGTCTACCTCCGGAATGGATCTTGAGTTCTGTGAGAGAGGTGGTATAGCAGGGTCTCAGCATTGGGTACAAACCCTGACTCTCTACTTGCTATTCAAATTACTCTACATGTCATCATCACGGTTTCATTATCTATAAAACAGCTATTCCAGTAGCATCTTCCTTGCAGGGTCATGGCGGGGGGACAGTTTGTTAATGGTAGGTCAAGTGATAGTATGGTGGCTGGTGCTTTTTACATATCAGGTATTATTATCATCTATATTTCTATATCTCAGAACAGTATTTGGCTCATAGCTGGCATTCAATAAATGTTTGTTGAATAAATGAATGCACTTTTATGATTAGTGTTTTATTAAAAGTTTCATATAATTTAATTATTTCATTTAATTACTTCCATCTCCTGCTGGTTGATATTATTTGGTGTCCTATTAAGACAAATAGAAAACTTTGGAATAAGTGTTCTGAAAATAATGTAGGATGAAATGCATAGATAGTAAATACACACATTTTCTCTTAAATAAGAATATAAACATTTTATAAAAATATGTATATTCATTCTTCCATGTGCTTCATCATTTTGCAAATATAAATTAGTATGCAGTTAACCATATTTCTCTCCAGCTCTGCTTCTCATCCTATTATTGAATAAAAAATGGCAGCATTCTCTCTGGTATGTAAGCCAGAAATCTGGGAGTCATCACTGCCTCCTCTCCTTTTCTCGTTGCCCATATCCGTGAATGTTTGTGGACATATAAGCCATTTCATCTCCTGGTTATCTTCTGAATTTGTCCTTTGTGTTTATCTCTGCTATTATTGCTATTATTAGTCCAGCTATAGCCATCTCTTGTCTAAATTAGTGTCATAGTGCTCTGATGGATAATTAAGAAAAAGTCTTCTAGGAATGTCCAAGGCAACCAGTGTTTGAATTTCCTGCTGGCAAGCTCTCTGGTGTTCATGCACATAGATTTATGAAACTTAAGCAGCTTGGATTTCTATGGGCTTGCAGAATGTTGGAGGTGCTTGCTTTCTCTCCTACTGAATTATGTACAAGAAGACTGCTGCTGAAGCTAGTGGGACATGCATTTGAGATGCACATGCCTTGAAGTTTTTCTGAAGTTTGCTGTTATTGTGCCATATTAATTCCAAGGAAATAAAAAAGCTTGGGATTACAGAAGATCTGGCTGTGAAAAAATTCACAAAGACTGGAAAATAATTTTTATGTGTATTTTATGTGAAAAACACAACTTATTTAATCCAAATTTATTTTGCAAAGCCCATTTGTATCTTGAGGTTACCCTACTTAGGGCAGTTGATAGACAGGAAAAGTCATATAACACTATAGAACCCATATTTCAGAATTTAGAGGCTCAATGTTTCTATATTGATTAGGAAAACCCATGTTAAATGGATCAGTAAGTCTCAAGTCAGTTGCTCTAGGAGGTGACTCTACCACATTTGGGCAAGATTACTGACAGCCTTTCCAGAGTTTAGGGAGTCTAGATTTGCAAGGACTCATAAAGCATTTTGGTGGATCACCATGACTGCACCTCACTTATGAGATCCAATTATTCTAACTTTGTAGGTGGGAATTGGATGATGCTAGGCTTTAGCAGTTGGGTGGAGAAATAAATTTGTCAGGAGATCAAATTGAGTTTAAAAATCGGTTCTGGTGCTGGTGTCCTTAATGCTAGTGGCTCTCAGTTTTCTCCTGTATTGATAGCTGGCAGAGCTTTCTAAGAGTCCGGCATGGAGTCCGGCTTTTGGAACATCAAGTTAGTCACTCCTATGGGGATGTGGTTGCCTAAAATGATGGTCATAAAATGACTGTTCCTGATGGAAAAAGAGGTACCTGTTTTGTGCATGAGTGCCTGGAGAGAGAGAGGGAAAGAGATGAGAATAAAGAGGACTATATGGAGTCCAGCTAGGTGGAAGCATGTAAAGATCAGAAGGGGAAGGAGTACTGTTTGTGAAAGACCATGTGAAAGTGGGCAGAAAAGAACGGTAGTGCCCAGGTGACCAACCATAACATTACGGTGGGTGAGGCTTCATCTTTTTCTCCTGACCTGCCATAGACCCCATGCAAGATTTGACACCCTGGACACTCCTGGTGCCCCCGGCAGAGCACACTAGATTGCTGCAAAGCATGAGAGGCTGGCTCCAGAAAGACCGTGATCTCATGGTGACCCTGGAGATATGACAGTGTGCCAGCTTTCTTACCTCCTCACAAGGAGAGAAATAGGAAAAAAGGCCAGGGTGGAAGAACATAAGTGGTTGGTCTTGTGCTTATTGAATGTAAAATGACATCTGATAGTACCCCCAAAAATAACTGAGGGAGACTTCAAAGGAAGCCTGAGCCCCAGTAATTCCCACAGTAATGGAAATGTGACTACATTTGTGTTCGCAGACATGGTGAAGCTTGCAATATTTGGAATATATACAATACATTAATTATTTTATTTTTTGTTAGAGAGAATTTTTTAAAGTTTATTTATTTTTGAGAGAGAGCAAAAGCTGGGGAGGGGTAGAGAATGAGGGAAACACAGAATCCAAAGCAGGTTCCAGGCTCTGAGCTGTCAGCACAGAGCCCCACATGGGGCTTGAACTCATGAACCATGAGATCATGACCTGAGCCGATACTTAACTGCTGGAGGCACCCAGGTGCCCTCCCTCAAAATTACTTAAAAAAATTTTTTTAATGTTTTATTTATTTCTGAGAGAGACAGCGTGAGCAGGTTCCAGGCTCTGAGCTAGCTGTCAGCACAGAGCCCGACGCAGGGCTCAAACCCACAAACCATGAGATCGTGACCCGAGCCGAAGTCAGACACTTCACTGACTGAGCCACCCAGGTGCCCCCAAAATTACTTTTTACCTATAGTTTTGTACCAGACACATTAGTAGTTCTCTGGATAATAGTGTATATTTAAGAAAAAGTTTCTGAAATTTCAGTTCTATGATTAGGTATCAACATCAGTTGTGTCTTTGATCACTTTATGTGTGGCTTCTCCTTCCTGGTTGGTATTGTTATGATAGAAATTTAGTGGTAGTTTTGCCGCAGAAAAGGACACAGGCCTCAATCATGCCAGCTCTCTCCCATCTAGAGCTTTGCTGTAGCTATTTCCTCTACCTCAAACACTTTTCCTCTAAGTCATCCTAAAACTGTCTCCTTCTCATCTTTTATGGTTCAGCTCAAGAGTCATCTCTCCTTAGAGAGTGACCTTCATCCCCTCCCTTCCCCAGGCTGGTCATATCAATCCTGTGGCTCTCAACTGAGAGTGATTTTGTCCCCCAAGAAACACTGACCAGTGCCTGGAGACATTGTTGATTCTCAGACTTCGGTGTGGGGTGCTAGTAGGGAGAGGCGGATGATGATGCTAAACATCCTACAGTGTACAAGATAGCTTCTCACAAAGAATTATCTGGTAAAAAATGTCAGTAGTGCCAAGGTTGAGAAACCTGGTTCTAACCCATTCCTTTAGCTTTGTTTTTTCCAAGGTTGTACCACAATCTTACCTTCTTTGTTTATATGCTTTTCTACCTATTTCCTCTCATCCCACCCCCCTTGAATAAAAGCTCTACAGGTCCAGGAACTAGGTTTTATTCATTGCTCTATATGCTTCCAGAACAGTACCTGGAACATAGTAGATGCTCCATGGATATGAGTTATACTGATCGAATGAATGACTCTGTTGCTACTACTGGAAAAAGAATGCACAGGGCCAGCTGCGCTAGTGATACAGCCTTCTCATTGATGAAAGAAACCAAGGCAGAAGCACCAGGTAAAATGGAATGGTTTTTTCCTTTTCAACTTGATACAGTCAGGATTAGCACAGTTTTGTCTTTCAGAAAACCAGCAAATGAAAACACGGCAAAGGTTATTGAAAACCAGTGGTTACTGCCTGTGTGACAGCTGTCAGTGCAATCCTGTAGCTCCTATAACTCATTATCTAGGCTCAGACTGCAAAGAGGAATGGATATGAAGCCATTTGTACATGAGCTACATTTGGCAAGGAGTAACAACTTATTGACTCAGGCTATCCAGGAAGGCCATGTTTCTTCTCTATGCCTTTTCATTCCTGGTCTGGGTTGAATTGAGAACACAAATTCTACTCAAATGTATTAAGAGCCTTGTAATGTAAGCTACTGGTCATGAAGAAATGAAAAGAATTATTTGAAGCACTCACAATAGGCCGAAGTTTCAAGATGATTTATTTTACCTGATATGTTATAGAAAAAACCCCAAAAAATGAAAGAGCAACCCTGCACTAATGCCAAATTAGAGCTGCATCAGTACAGTTTTCTCAATAGAACTGAATAATGGAGAGTGCATCTAACTAGCAAATGTGATCAGGAAAATAAAGACTGAAAAGTGCCTTAACAGCTTTAAAATTCACAGATGGCAAATCAAGTAAAAGATCTGTTTATCACCCTCTGAGCTCTCCATAAAATGCACATCTGAGGGCTAGGAAGTTTCTAGTGGCAACTGCTGCACTTTTAGAAACCTCAGTGGAACCCGTGGCTCTCCAGTATTAAGCTCTTGTAGTGTCTTGCTGCAGAAGGCGGAAGCTGCTTTCTTGACCACACAGCTTCTGTACGACAAAACCGCAAAATCTTTGTGCTTTGCTAGGAGTGTCTGAAGGCAAAAATGAGAGTCAGATATGTATCATGATGCATCGGGGATTGTTGTTCCATGTACTATGTTTCACGAAGCCTTGCACAAACAGCTTGATATAGAATATTACAGGCTAGTGAGAGCTGCTTTCCAGTGTTTGCTCTTTCTGTCTGCAATTCAGTAGATCTTATGTACATTATCTGCACAGCTTGGCTACCATTTTTTTTAAAATGTTTTATTTATTTCTAGGAGAGAGAGAAAGAGACAGCGTGAGCAGGGGAGGGTCAGAGAGGGAGTCACAGACTGAAACACGCTCCAGGCTCTGAGCTGGCAGTCAGCACAGAGCCCGACGTGGGGCTCGAACCCACGAACCGCGAGATCATGACCTAAGCGAAAGTCGGACGGTCAACCGACTAAGCCACCCAGGCGCCCCTTGGCTACCATATTTTTTAATGCCATGAAAATACAAATTAATTAATGAACTCTGTAATCAGTGAGAACTCCAATACATTTTGACAACTACTCATTTAACTGTTTCACACTTAAAAATTATTTCAATTGAACTCTTCATTTGCTATTATGTATACTTAAATAATTTTATAAAAATAAGATTTTTAAAACTTTGCAATTAGGACATTCATTTTCTAGTCAGGAGAAGTTTCTTCTGTTTTTAGCCATTTTCTTCCTCTTCTGCCTTCCCTATTCTCTTTTACTTCCTTTCTTAAAACTTCATGCACGGTTCAATTCTTTAAAACCCCAAACTTGAATCATCTACTTTCTTAAATATCTGTTATCTAATATAAAGTGTCAAATGTACTTGATAATATTTACCTATTTATAAAATAAATATAATTTCATTTATAACATGGATCTCTATTAGATGTCCAATTATAGTATAGATCAAACCATTTCTCCTGAAATAAAATTTATAGTGAAAATCCAATATGAAGCATTTGGCCTCTAAGACAGATCTGTCTTCTAATTGAATATGAGGAAATTATCTAAAGAGGTTAGGCCCAAAAAGCTTTGGCTTTCCTGAACTAAAAAGACAAAGATATACTGAAGATGAGGATTCTTGATCCTACCTCTGTTCATCTCCATTAGGTCAGAGCAGATCTCAAAAGAAGGGGATGGCTGATTAATTTTTAAGAAGCCTAGGATGAAAGGGCATACTTGAAGAGGTTCACAATCTTACATAAATGAATGAGGGAACACTTTGTGTGGAGGCAGGCTTCAGAGTTAATGTGAACTTGAGTCCAAATTCTGGCTCATCCATTCACTAGGGCTTGAATAACTACCTACTTAAATTTCTCAGAGTCTATATTGGTAAAATGGGGATTAGTAATAACTACCTTGCATGATGATTGTAAGAAAAAAGAATATGTACAGAGTGTGCTTTCTTTTCTGACACCCAATAGGCATTAACTGTAACTATTAGCAATATTTATTTGTAAACAAGTAAAATAGAGTGCATTAAGAACCCGGAAAGTTCTGTTTTTGTGGTAATGTCTATAATATTTGTGAGATAGAATTGGTGATTAAGTATAGTACATACATGCACATGCACAATCAGATACATCACACACATTCTCAACCAGTTTGTTCCTGAGACGTCAGATTCAAGAAGGCATCTTTAAGCAACTAATTTTGGCTTCTCAGTGAAGGTACAACTTTTTAAAGACAAGACTCCTTTTGGAATTCATTAGTGATGGACAGGTGAGTAGTTTTTTGCACCCTATATATCATGGGTCTGTCGCAGACTTTGAGGCTGGAGTTCTCTCTTGTCCAGCAAGAGAGCGGATGCACATTTAAACACGAGAGGCTAATGTCTGGGAGGAGACAAGAGCTCCGAGTAAGGGTCCTTTCTCCGTGTTTATTAGGATCAGAAGGCTTACAAATGTGATGGACATGCAGAAAGAGACAATGAAACAGTGATCATTAACTCAAGTCTGTGAGAGAAAGGGGTTTTGAAGGTATGTAGTATACAGGGTTTGGGTTGATACAGAACAAAATCCTGGCTCCAAGCAGATGGCTGTTTATGGCAGGCACCAGGTGCTCATTGGTTTATCTTAACTTGCCTAGGTATAAGACAGATAGAGCATGCTATCTCAGGGTCAACAAGGTACCTTTCTTTTGCTAATTAGCTCTGGCAATTTTACTCTGCTGTGGTGGTCTATCACCCTGTTTACCTGTATACCTATTCTGGACAATTTCATCCTATGGAAGCAGCTCTATGCTTTTGTTCTATGCTGGGGGCACTTTTGCCTTGTATACCTATTCTGGACACTTTCTGCTCTAAGCCTTGTTAACCTACTGGTGCAAGCTCAGGGAATTCCTAAACTTATTCCCCACATGGGTTGAATAGTGTTCCCCAAATTAAAGTCCACTTGGAACTTCAGAATTTGACCTTTTTGGAAATAGGGCCTTTATGAATGTACTTCGTGAGGTTAAGGTGAAGTCATATTGGATTAGGACGGGCTCTAATCCATTCTTATAAGAAGAGAAACAGAGGCACAGATACACACAGTGGGGAGGGCCATGTGAATATGGAGACAGAGATTGGAGTAATCCATCCGAGAACCAAGGAGTGCCAAGAATTGTCAGAAAACAATAGAGGTTGCAAGAAGTAAGGAAAAATCTTCTCCCAGAGCCTTCAGAGAAAATGTAGTCCTGTTAACACCTTGATTTCAGACTTCCAGCCTCCAGATCTGTGAGAGAATCAATTTCTGTTGTTTCAAGACACTTAGTTTATAGCACTTTGTTGCATCACCTCTAGGAAGCTAATCCACTATACCTCCTCTCTTTTTATTGGTTAGAATTTTGCATAATTTAAAATGATATAAAGAATGTCACTTCAACTTTCACATAAAGATTGGTAAGAGGTCTTAGAACCGTACTGAAATCTGCTACAGTGGAAATTAAATCTGACATTATCTTCATGTAGGAGCTCCCAAGGTATTGATTATTTTTGGAATGAACTCTGAGTTGGGGCAAATCTGAACTTCTAGTTGGTCAGTCCTATCCATTTGTTAAACTGGTAAACTTACATAGACCAGAAATGGTGGTGGTGGTGGGGCATCTAATAAAACTTGACAGGAGGATATTCATAATGGAATTCTCCTTTTTAAAATTAAAATCGTGTTCAGTGTATTGACCATGGCCACATAGCTGATTTCAAAGTTCTATTCTACATCCCAAACAATTGTGAGCTATTATGTAAGTTGTAGAAGTTAGGGAAATTAGGCAAGTTTAGCCCATGACTGTGCTGGCACTTCCAGGGAAGGATTCTGTTTTCTTCTTAGTATACCCCCCAAACCAAGTGCAGAACCCACCTTCTCCTCCCCTCCCCCCCCACCCCCCGCCAGGCCTCTGGTAAACAGTTGTGGAGTCACTGTGTGGTTAGATATAGTGAATGGTAACTAAATTGCATTGATACTTCCTGTGGGAATTGAATCACACATCCAGAACATCTCAATTACTTCTCAATTTTAAATTGCTATAGAAGACCAAATAAATGCACAGATTTGAGTGAGGTTTACCTTTGTGTAGTCTTTCCATGTTCCCTGCAGCTCTGGCTCACAGTACCTGTGATTAGTTGGTACCAAAGCTATTTCTTTCTCTTAAGAAAAGTGTACCCTTGTTAAAATCTCTACATGTAACAAAGCATTCCTCATTATTTCACTTACATCTACAAAAAACAAAGCTGAAGTTAAATATTCTAAAAAATCAGTTATATAATGAACTGAATAATATTTTGCCTAAAGTCTTTTTTGTTTGTTTTTCTGTTTAGAGGATCTTTCTGGTTAATGTAGGCATTGCCACCATCCTCATGTTCCTCTGGCTAATTAAGATCCTGTGTAGAGCTTGGACGCAGGGAAAACAGGGGAATGGTTTGTGTTTTTCTAAATGGAGGCACAATTTACATCTTTTTTTTTTTTTTTTTACTGTTCATTTTTGAGAGAAGGAGAGAGACAGAGTATGAGTGGGGGAGGGGCAGAAAGAGGTAGACAGAATCTGAAGCAGGCTCCAGGTTCCAAGCTGTCAGTACAGAGCCCAGTGTGGGGCTCGAACTCAAAATGGCGAGGTCATGACCTGAGCCAAAGTTGGATGCTTACCTGATTGAGCCATCCAGGAGGCCCACCATTTATATCTTTTTGAACAATGGGTAGTGTGGTTTCAGACACGGCTGCCACAAGGTGGAAGGATGGTTTCAGGATGGAATAGGAAGAAATCCTATCCTCATGAGCCTCTATTCTCTCATAATGTGGCACAATATTTTGGAAACCAAGGCCTAGAACTGCCTGTGGTTGTTATCCTGAAGGGCAGATTTAAACATTTAAACATTTAAAGGAGCAGAGCCTAACTTTTTTCATGCACAATCTCTGCAGAGACTTTATGAAAAGGCTTTTTTTTTTTCATTTTGCATAGAGGTGCTCATCTGTAAAAAAGGGACTGTCTAACTATTAGAAGGGTTTCAAGGGTTTGTCACTTTTGTAAACTTGGAATAGGCCAAACTTTCTTCATTGATGACATATATTCTCATTAAAAAAATTTTTTTTTAACATTTTATTTATTTCTGAGAGAGAGAGAGAGACAGTGTGAGCAGGAGACAGTCAGAGAGAGAGAGGGAGACACAGAATCTGAAACAGGCTCCAGGCTCTGAGCTAGCTGTCAGCACAGAGCCCGACGTGGGGCTCGAACCCATGAACCATGCGATCATGATCTAAGCTGAAGTCAGCTGCCCGACTGACTGAGCCACCCAGGCACCCCTATATTCTCATTTTTTAAAAAGCAATTTTAATTTCTACTTCATGAGCATTGAACTGGTTATCCATCAGCTATCATCTTTTTAAAAAGAAGTTTTTACTTCCAGTTAGTTAATATACACTGTTATATTAGTTTCAGTTGTAAAATATAGTGGTTCAACACATCCGTACAACACCTGGTCCTCATCACAACAAGTGTTCTCTTAATCTCACCTATTTCACCCTTTCTCCCACCCTCCTCCCGTCTAGCAACCATCAGTTTATTTTCAATAGTTAAGAGTCTGTTTCTTGGTTTGCGTCTCTCTCTCTTTTTATTCTGTTTGCTCATTTGTTTTGTTTCTTAAATTCCACATATGAGTGAAGTCATATGGTATTTGTCTTCCTCTGACTGACTTATTTCACTTAGCATTATACTTTCTAACTCCATTTCCTTGCAAATAGTGAGATTTCATTCTTTTTATGGCTAAGTAATACTCCATTGTGTGTATGTGTCTGTGTGTACACCACATCTTTATCCATTCGTCAATTGATGAATTCTTGGACTGCTTCCACATCTTGGCTATTATAAATAATACTGCTATAAACTTAGGGGTGCATATATCCCTTTGAATTAGTGTTTTCATATTCTTTCAGTAAATACCCAGTAGTGCAATTGCTAGATTGTAGGGTAGTTTTATTTTTAACTTTTTGAGGAATTTTCATACTGTTTTCCACAGAGGCTGCAATAGTTTGCATTCCTACCAACAGTGCACAAGGGTTTGTTTTTCTCCACATCTTCACCAATGCTTATTGTTTCTTGCGTTTTTGGTTTTAGCTATTCTGATGGATAAGAGGTCATATCTCACTGAATTTTGATTTGCATTTCCCTGATAAGTGATGATGAGCATCTTTTCATATATCTGTTGGCTATCTGTGTGTCTCCTTTGGAGAAATGTCTATTCATGTTTTCTGTCTACTTTTAAATTGGATTATTTGTGTTTTGGGTGTTGAGTTTTATAAGTTCTTTATATATTTTGGATATTAACCCTTCATTGGATATGTCATTTGTAAGTATCTTCTCTCATTCTGTAGGGTGCATTTTAGTTTTATTGATTGTTTCCTTTAATGTGCAGAAGATTTTTATTTTGATGTAATCCCAATAGTTTATTTTCACTTTTGTTGTCCTTGCCTCAGGGGCCCCTAAAGCTCCACATAATATCTGATTGGGAAAAACCCCCAATAATAATAGCTAGCATTTATTAAGGGCTTGCTCTACACCTATTACCTGGGTGCTTTACATAGATCAGCTAATCTAACTTTACATAGATTCAGAAGTCTATCTAAGGCCACAAAGCATTTTTCAAATTCAGCACTGACTACACACAGTTGTATTCATTGTGACATAAAGATTGATTGACTTTTGTCCAGCTTGCATGAATAATGTTGTGACCTATGCCTGTAACTGTGTAAATGTCGTTTAAACAAATTAACTTTCTTTAAAAATCAAGAATCAAGGAAGACCTTATAAGGCCCAGATAAACAAAAATATCCCTTTAGGTAATTCCACATCTAGAAAGCAAAAGATATATAGTATGCATATAATTCAGAGTTTGGATTTCAAGTGCTTTCTGCTTTTGCTGAACCTACATGTATTATTGCCTGGAGGAGATGAATTTGTAAATGTTTCCTTTGCCCACTTTCAGTGCCCCAAATTTTTTAATATTAGATGCAGTGGCATACATGTATGTATGTGCTGAACCTACATGTATTATTGCCTGGAAGAAATGAATTTAAAAATGTTTCCTTTGCCCACTTTCAGTGCCCCAAAATTTTTAATATTAGATGCAATGACAAGTAACGTTGTCTTCTTTAGTTATGCCAACTTTCTCTTCTCTTCTCCCTAAGTGCTCAAAACTTTGTTTCCAAAATAAATGGGCAATATCAAAGAAGTTTCTGGCATATCTTATTGTTTTCCTTCCTATTGTTTGCTTCTTTCTCTGAGAGATGCTTTCCTTTTGCTATTTTTTCCCTTTTCTTTTTCTGACAGGTATGTTTCCTTTCTCATTGAGGGAGATGAAAGAAACTGTTTTGTTTAGTGACAGCAAAAAAATTAACAAAGCAAAACAAATTACATACATAAATCTATGAATTTTGAGTTGTGAAGCATGTTAAGAAAAACGTTATTTCTTTGGTCACACCCTCTCTCTCACTAGGATGTGCATAGAGGTGGTTAATTCACAACTTCTCTGAGATGCAAAGCTTGAAATAAAACCCAAAGTTTGGGGCCCTTCCAGTTTCTTTTGACAGTTGTCTATCTGCAGAGGTTGTTAAGGTTTTGTGAAATTATCTTCTTAAAAAGTAGTTTATAAGTAAACATAAAGTTAATTATTTTACACTTGAGCCTTTAAAAATTGAATTAAAAGCCCTTTTGGAAATGGGCTAGAAATCCTGGGAATTTGTTTTAAGGAAGTAATTCTATTAAGGCAAAACCAATGAACTAAACAAATGACCATCCTCAAATCCATATATTTAAGGTGCTGTTGGGATATAGATAAGCAATTTAGGAACAACCTAAATGATCCACTATAGTACATGACCTTATGATTATACTGATAATAATTAACATTATAACAGATACTTATTTTATAGAATTCTTCCCATATATCAAGCACTCTTCTAATCACTTTATATTAACTCATTTAGCTTTCACAAAAACTGCATAAAATGGATACTACTATTACCATCCCTATGTTGTAGATGAACAAATGGAGGCACAGAGAAGTTAACTGACTTGTCCAATGTCAAACAGCTGCAAATGCTAGGGTTCAAACCCAGGCAGTCTTTCTTGAGGCTGTGCTCTGAAGCACTTGCTTTATTCCCTTCAAATTATGATAAGTCAATACACAGGTTATTATCAACACTAAGGATGGTAATTCAGGAAAAGTGTAATTTTGTGGACTATGTACAAAATCCTGTGTTAATAGCCAAAGGATAATTGGCTGTTATGTACACATGCTCTTGATACACAATATCTGTATGGACAGGGATTGAGAAGTATTATGCAATAATAAAGTGGAGGTTTCAGGAGATGAGAATAGCCCCTCAAATTAAATGTCATATTTCTTCATAAATAAATAAAATGAAATTATATTAAAGCACTCATTATTTGTATTTTTATTTATTTTGCTGCTAATCCTATTGGTGATATCATTGCATATGTTTCCCACTAAGTAAATACTTGTGATAATATATAGAGACTTAGAAAGTGAATATCTCTTTTAATTTAAGGAGTTTTGGGGGCACCTGGGGTGGCTTAGTTGGTTATACCTCTGACTTTTGATTTCAGCTCAGGACAAGATCTCACGGTTCATGGGTTTGAGCCCTGTATCGGGCTTCATGCTGGCAGTGTAGAACCTGCTTGGGATTCTCTCTCTCTTTCTCTCTCTCCCCCTCCCTAGCTCACTCATTCTCTCTCTCTCTCAAAATAAATGAATAAACTTTAAAAAAGAGTTAAGCGGTTTTGTTTTTGTTCATTTGTCATTCACTCATTTATCCAACATGTGCTGAATGTTGGTTTTTTTTTGCACCAGGTCCTATTTAGATTCTGGGGAAGACAAAGATATATAAAAAAGTCACACGTATCTGCTTTCCAAGAAAAAGATCAGTCATTGTTTTGGAGGGAGGAGTGGACAGGCAATTACATGAGTAACCTCAAAAGAGTAGCATGGAATATTAGGAAGAGTGAGGTTTAGAGTTTGGCATGAACCTAAAGTGTTCTTCACCTTTTCTGGTTGGCTTTATGGAAGGGATCTCAGAGGAGACAGCTTGAGTTAAGTCTGGAAGGAGTAGAGTAAGAAGTAGTCACAGGAAGATGGCAGGGAAGGGCATTTTAGGTAGGCAAGAGAGGGAGGTGAAAGTACAAACGTCCATGAGAGAACTCACTACATCAAGGACTATTTAAATAATTCAATAACTCCAAAGTGAATGATGAGGATTGCTGAATCCAAAATAGTTTGTTTCCACAGAGTAGAATTCTGTTCTGATTTTAAGGTTAACTAATTTTATCCAGTCTGAGCATGGGAATCTTGACTAATAATTAGTTATTAGATTTTCTCCAGTTCACATCTCGATTATAGAATTTCTGAGGATGACAAAATTATTTTGATTACTGATGTCATGCTCCATAAAGACTACATATAAAATAACATTTTTGAAGTTTATTTTGGATTCATAAGCAATAGACAATGGAACTATTAATGAGTTCTGCTGAACATACTGTACTAGGCAGAACAGTGGCCTCCCAAAGATGTCTATGCCCTAATCCTTGGATATTGTGGATATGTTGCCTTTCATGCCAAAGGGGACTTTGCAGATTTAATTTAGATTAAAGACTTTGAGGTGGGAGGCAATCTGGTGGGCCCTGTGTAATCATATAAGTCATTGAAAGCAGAGAAATTTTCCTGGCTGTAGTCAGAGAGAGATTGTTAGAGTAAGAGATGCAGTGTTGCTGACTTCAAAGATGGAGGAACTGGGGGCATGAATGAAAGAATGTGGGCTTTTGGAAGCTGGAAAAAGCAAGGAAATATATACTCTCCCCAGAGAGGAACACAGCCTTGCTAATACTTTGGTTTAATCCCAATGAGATCCATTTTGGACTGCTGGTACAGAACTGTAAGGTAATAAATTATGCTGTTCTAAGCTACTAAATTTGTGGTAATCTGTTACAGCAGCATAGAAAACTAACACATTACTGAAAAAGAATACCATAGAGGTATTTTTAGAATCGTGTCTTCTCAAGAGAAATACTCCATTGATTATCTATAGTAGATCAGATTACATCATTTACAATTAATTTTGCCAATGAAACAAATCAGTCTCCTGTTCTAGTACCTTATATATTAATTTAAAAGTGCCACTTTCTTTTTTTAAAGAACTGATATATTATTTTTTATTACTGAAGAATAATTGTAATCCAATGTTCTATTAATTTCAGATGTACAATGTAGTGATTCAACAATTCTATACATTGTTCAGTGCTCACCATAAGTATAGTCCCTATCTGTCATCACTGTTATTATAGTATTATTGACTATGTTCTCTGTGCTGTACTTTTCATCTCCATGACTTATTTATTATAACTGGAAGTCTGTACCTCTTAACCCCCTTCATCTATTTTCCCCAGCACTACCACTCACCTCTCCTGTGGCAAACACCAGTTTGTTCTCTATATTTGAGTCTTTTTTTTGTTTGTTCATTTGTTTTTTAGATTCCACATGTAAATGAAATTGTATGGTATTTGTGTTTCTCTATCTGACTTATTTCACTTATCATAATACCTTCTATATTTATCCATGTTGTCATAAGTGTTGAGATTTCATTTTTTGAATGTTTAAGTAGTATTCTATTGTGTGTGTGTGTGTGTGTACCCCACCTTCTTTATCTATTCATAAATTAATGGACACTTGCAGGGCAATGGGTGGCTCAATTGGTTAAGTGTCCTACTTCAGCTCAGGTCACTGAGTTTGAGTTCGAGCCCTTTGTCAGGCTCTGTGCTGACAGCTCGGAGCCTGGATCCTGCTTTCAGATTCTGTGTCTCCCTCTCTCTCTGCCCCTCCCCTGCTGATGCTCTGTCATTTTCTGTCTCTCAAAAATAAGAAAACATTAAAAAAAGTTTATTAATGGACATTTGGGTTCCTTCCATAACTTGGCTATTGCAAATAACAAATAACTTGGCTGCAATAAATATAGGAATGAATATATCCTTTTGATTTAGTTTTTTGTTTTCTTTGGGTAGGTACCCAGTATTGGAATTACTGGATCATATAGTATTTTTAATTTTTAATTTTTTGGGAAGACTCATACTGTTTTCTACAGAGGTTGTACAAGTTTACATTCCCACCAACAGTGCACAAGGGCTCCCTTTTCTCCATATCCCCACCAATACTTGTTATATTTTGTCTTTTCCATACTAGCCATTCTGACTGCTATGAGGTGATATTCTGATTTTGATTTTCATTTCCCTGATGATGAATGGTATTAAGTATCTTTTTATGTATCTGTTGGTCATCTGTCTTCTTAGGAAATATATCTATTCAATTCTTTATATTTAAGTCAGATTTTTTGGGGGAGATAGTGTTGAGTTGTATAAGTTTTTAAAAATTTATTTTGGATATCACCCCTATTGGATACATCATTTACAAATATCTCTTCCCATTCATTAGGTTGTCTTTTTGTTTTGTTGATGGTTTCCTTTGATGTACAAAAGCTTTTCATTTTGGTGTAGTCCCAATAGTTTAATTTTGCTTTTGTTTCCCTTGCTTGAGGAGACATGTTCATAAAAATATTGATGAGGCCGATGTCCAAGATATTACTGCCTATGTTTTCTTTTATGAGTTTTATGGTTTCAGGTCTCATTTAGGTATTTAATCCATTTTGAGTTTATTTTTTTGCATGATATAAAGAAATGGTCCAATTTCATTCTTTTGCATGTAGCTGTCCAGTTTTCCTAACACCATGTATTGAAAATACTGTCTTTCCCCCATTGTATATTCTTTCCTCTTGCTCGTATAAGTATGGGTTTATTTCTAGGCTCTCTGTCTTGTTCTGTTGATCTGTGTCTATTTTTGTGCCAGTTCCATACTGTTTTGATTACTGTAGTTTTATAGCTTAAAATCTGGATTGTGATTTTTCCAGCTTTGTTCTTCTTTTCCAAGATTACTTTGGCTATTTGAAGTCTTTAGTGGTTTCAAACCAATTTTAGGATTATTTGTTCTAGTTACGTGAAAAATGCTATTGGTTGTTTGATAAGGATTGCACTGAATTTGTAGATTGCTTTTGGTAGTATGGGCATTTTAACAATATTTGTTCATCCAATCCATCAGCATGGATTTCCATTTATTTGTGTCTACTTTAATTTCTTTTATCAATATCTTATAATTTTCTTTTCTTTAATGTTTATTTTTGAGAGAAGAGAAAGAGAGAGAGAGAGAGAGCGTGCACTCAAGTTGGGGAGAGGCAGAAAGGAGGGAGACACAGAATCCACAGTAGGCTCCAGACTCTGAGCTGTCAGCACAGAGCCCGATGCAGGGTTTGAACCCAAGAACCATGAGATCATAACTTGAGCTGAAGTCAGACACTTAACCTACTGAGCCACCCAGGTACTCCTCTTATAATTTTCAAAGTACAGATCTTTTGCCTCTTTGATTAAATTTATTCTTAGGTATTTTATTCTTTTTGGTGCAATTATAAATGGATTTTTTCTTAATTTCTCTTTCTGCTACTTTAGTGTACAGAAACACAACAGATTTCTATCTGTTAATTTTGTATCCTGCAGCTTTACTGAATTCATTCATTCTAATAGTTTCTTAGTGGTCTTTGGGGTTTTCTATATATAGTATTATGTCATCTGTAAATAGTTTTACTTCTTACTTGCCTATTTGTATACTTTTTCTTTCTTATCTGATTGTTGCAGCTAAGACTTCTAGTACTATGTTCAATAAAAGTCATGAGAGTGGGCATCCTAGTCTTCCTGATCTTAAAGGGAACACTTTCAGTTTTTCACCATTGAGTATGATGCTAGCTGTGAATTCTTCACATACGGCATTTATTATATTGAGGTGTATTTCCTCTAAACCCATTTTGTTGAGAGTTTTTATTATGAATGGATATTATATTTTGTCAAATCCTTTTACTGTATCTAATAATTTATCTGTTATACTTTTGTTAATGTAATATTTCATATTTATTGATTTGTGAATATTGAATCATCCTTGCATCCCTAGAATAAACCCCACTTGATCATGGTGAGTGATTTTTTTTTAATGCTATCTTTGAATTTGGTTTGCTAATATTTTGTTAAGAATTTTTACATCTATGTTCATCAGGGATATTAGCTACTTGTCTCTTAAATTATCTCTATAGACAAAATCCAATGGTACATTATTAAAGGACTATTTCTCAGTACCACTATTTTCCTATTTAAAATACTTTAACCTTTTGACCCCTTTTACCCTTTTCTTGCATCCCCACTTCCACCTCTGGAAACCACCTATCTGTTCTCTGTATGAACTTGTTTTGTTGTTGTTATTTTAAGATTCCACATATAAGAGAGATAAGAGAGTAATTGTCTCTGACATATTTCACTTAGCATAGTGTCCTCAAGATTAATAGAGAAATTATATACTACCAGTTTGGATGAGATAAACTATAATCTTGAGCAATAGTTTGCCTTCACTTTTATCCATTTGCAAATCTAAATAACACTTTTTTCTCTTTAACATTTGATTAATTGAGGCACCTGGTCAGCTCAGTTGGCTGAGCATCTGACTCTCGATTTCAGGTCAGGCCATGATCTCAAGGTTGTGGGATTGAGACCCATGTCTGGCTCTGCACTGAGTGTGGAGTCTGCTTGGGATTCTCTCTTTTTCCTTCTATTCCTCTATCCTACTTGCATGTGTTCTCTCTTTCTAAAATAAACTTTAAAAAAATTTTTAAAAATTGATTAATTTACTTTTTCTCTTTAAGAGATTATGTTAGTTTGGAAACTATATTCTTCCATATTTATCTCAACGCACTGACCATTTCAATTTTTTGGGTGGGTTGCCGTAAACTCAAAATCATCTACCTCTAAAGGGAACATGTCTTTTTTGGCTGGTTGCTTTGATTCCACGTGGTTTTTATTTTTTATTTTTTAAAAAATGTTTTATTTTTGAGAGAGAGATAGAGACAGCGTTAACAGGAGAGGGTCAGAGAGAGAGGGAGACACAGAATCTGAAACAGGCTCCAGGCTCTGAGCTAGCTGTCAGCACAAAGCCTGATGTGGGGCTCGAACACATGAACTATGAGATCATGACCTGAGCCGAAGTCTGACGCTTAGCCGACTGAGCCACCCAGGTGGCCCTTTAGGACCCACCATATCCTAGAGTCCCAGATAACCCCTCTAATGGTTTTGGATTCTGGATAATACTGATTAATGCAGGCATTGGGATGTGGTATGTGGTTGATTTGACAACCACAGTGTTGACTTCACTTCTGGTAGTATTCATTGTTACACAGAGCTTGATCTATCGCAGCTCAGAATGTATTTTTTTCTCAAAAATAACCACACATGATCGGATTGCAATTTAACATAGTTCTATTACAAGACAGGTGTTAATTCTGAATCCTGATGTTAGCATCATAAAAGGTTTTTGTTGATTTTTGTTTTCCAGAGATCATTAATTTGCCTGAAGCTTGTCTTAATTATTTTAGAATTTTTGATTTTTGACACTACAGTGTAATGAGAATAATGATGTTTTCTGGGTTTGACATGCAAAATTAATATAACATGAACTACAAAATAAATCTTCTTTGGGAGAATTTTGTCATTATCATAATGACCATAATTGGCCATTATTGAGAAGAAAAATGTAGCCCTCTCATCTATTCTTTGATTAGTTAATTAATTAATTTCTCTATTCAGGAAGAACTCAAAAGGAACATTGAAAGTCTTGTGGTGGTTTCAAAGAAGCAACAAACAGTTTTTATCTTGAGGAAGGCATATTTCTGTTGGAGGAGAAAAATCACATTGAAATGGAATATAAATGAAATCATGTATGAAGAAAATCACTGAAATGAAATTTCACTATTGTGGAATTAGAAAGCTGGAGGGGGTTTTATAGGACAATAAGCTGAGGTGGGCAGAGGTAGCAAGGCAAAGATTTTTATAGGCAAAAAGTCTTGAAGCAGGTCTTAAAGAAAGTGATGCATTATGAAATCAGGAAGTGCATTGTGTTTTCTGATTTTAAAACATATTACAAAGCTACAGTAGTTAAAAGAATATGGTACTGGCATAAAGACAAATGAAACAGAATATAAAGCCTAGAAACAAACCCAGGCATACATGAGCAACTGAACTTCAACAAGAATTCCAACAATACACAACAGGGATAAGATAGTCTTTTTAACAGACAGTGTTGGGGAACCTGGATATCCATGTGCAAAAGGATGAAATTGGACTTCTATCTTACTTCATACATAAAAGCCAACTTAAAATAGATGAAAGACTGAAAGGACCTAAAACTGTAAATATCCTACAAGAATATATAAGGGAAAAGCTTCATGACATTGGCCTTGACAATCATTTCATTGATTCGACACCAAAAGCACAGGCAATAAAGGAAAATATAGACAACCGGGATTATATCAAACTAAAAAGCTTCTTCACAGCAAAGGAAACAATCAACAGAGTGAAAGGCAACTGATAGACTGGGAGAAATATTTATATACCGCAGACCTGATAAGAGGCTAATCTCCAAAATATACAGGAAACTCCTATAACTCAGTAGCAAATCCCCCTTAAGCCTCCCACTAAAACAAACACACAAAAATACCTCAATTTTAAAATATGGGCAAAGGACTTGAATAGACATTTCTCCAAAGAAGACATTCACATGGCCAAGAGGCATATGAAAAGGTGCTTCAGTATCATCAGAGACATTGAAATCAAAACCAGGATAAGATATCACCACATACCATTTAGGATGGCTATTATCACAATAACAGGATATAATAAGTGTTACAAGGATATGGAGACATTAGAACCCTTTATATTGTTGTTGGGTAAAATGGTACAGACACTATAAGAAACTGAGTGGAGGTTCTAAAGAAATTAAAAATAGAACTAGTGGGAGTTCCTGGGTGGCTCAGTTGGTTAAGTGTCTGACTTACTTTTGGCTAAGGTCATAAGTTCATGGTTCATGAGATCAAGCCCTGCATTGCTTGGGATTCTCTCTCCCCACCTCTCTCTGCCCCTCCTTTGAATGTTCTCTCTCAAAATAAATAAGTAAACATTAAAAAAATAGGACTACCATTTGGTAATTGGGAAACAACCCAAATGTCCATCAACAGACAAAGGGATAAAGAATATGTGGTACATATGTATGATGGAATATTATTCAGCCTTAAAAAGGAGGGAAATCTTGCCATTTGTGACAACATGGATAAACCTGGAAAACATTGTACTAGGTGAAACAAGACAGTTACAAAAGGTCAAATATCACATAATTCCACTTACATAAGCTATCTAAATTAGTCAGACTCCTAGAAGCAGAAAATAAATAGTTGATGCCAGGGTACGAAGGAAGAGGGAAATGGGAGTTGTTCAATCAGTATAAAATTATAGTAACACAAGATGAATAAGATAAAAAGATCTGTACAACATAGTTCTATGATTTAGTGCCCAAGTATTGCCACTTAAAAACTTGTCAAGTGCGTAGATCTCATGCTAAGTGTTCATAACACACACACACACACACACACAAGCAAGGAGACACAAGAAATCTTTTGGAGGTGATGGGTATGTTTATTACCTTGTTTGTGGAGATAGTATCACAGGTGTGTAAATATGCATATATCTGCACTCATCAAAATGTATACATTAAAGATGTGCAACATTTATATATTAAGTATACCTCAATAAAGTGGAAAAAAAAAGAAAGTGATAAACATGAGTGAATGGAATGGAGATTGTGGAGGACAGCAAAGAAATATAGGCAAGGAGAACCAAGGTCAATGTGGGGTTTATGTGCCAAAGACAAAACTGGGAACTTTGTACAAGGAGATTACTACTTGATCCCCAAAACTAGAATACCTAAAAAGATTAGGGAAGTCAAAAGTGAAGCGTTATTTTGACATTTTTATATTCTACTTATCATTTCAATTGGGATATGGGAGGGAAGGAGATTTAGATACTGGTGTATAAATCACCATGTTACCTGGAAATCCCTGGAAAACATAGCTTGACTTCTGTTTATTAATCCTTTTGATATAAAGTCTCTAAAAATGATTTTTATTTTGTGTGATAAGGAGTAATTTATACTGATTTCCCTGGATGTCTTGCTAAAATCAGTCTCATTTCTTGGTATTCACATTTTCTATATCCTATGATCAGTCTATCAGGAAAGCTAGTTAGATGAGGGAGTTAAGATCACTTCTTATATATTAATCATCAAGGACTTTGTTGAAATGGGACTGTTTTCCAAGCATTATTTGTTTTTAATTTTATAAATAAAATGTATTTGAAGTTTGAGCTGGGGTGCCCCAAAGTCAATAAGGGGGTTTTGCATTTTCATCATGGTGCAAAGGAGAATTAAGGAACAAATTAATCTAATGGCAATGAAAGCTATAGGCTGAATGGGGGATTTCTCTGAAGTCTTCAAATATTATTTCATAAACTGTTAGGAGTGGAAGATGACCTGATCTAACCCACGTATAATAACAGTACTAATAATGATGATGATAACAGTTGAAGTTTACTTCCACCCATATATTAGCTTATTAATTTTCATCATAATCCCATGAGCATTACTCTCATTTTACAGATGAAGAAACTAAAGCTTAGACTGATTAACTGTCAAGGTAATACAGGAAAGCAGTGTCAGAGAGGATGTTTGAACTAAGGTTTGTTGAACCACCACTCTGAAGCCCACATTCTTTGCTGTTATCCTCTACTGCTACTACTATCCTCCTGCTGAGGAGACTGAGGTAGAGAAAAGCTAATTACATTACTAACAGCATAGGACTAGTTGCTTGCAGAGCTGGGGTAGAAGCTATAACTTTGGCCCAAGAATCCTTGGAGAAACTCTGAGCCTGTGAATCAGCTGGTGGTAAAAGCTGGTCTTCCCTGGGTGCCCTCTCACACTAGTGGGGACTGCTCATCTCTGAGATGGGGTCTCATGTGACTTGATCATACTTCAAGTATAATTCATGTTATGACAGAGATAGGATGTTAATGCTTTTAGGATTTTAATTAAGTTATATTCTTTCTTTGTTTTCTGATGCTTGGATTAATGATTAAAATCCCAAATATCCTAATATCCTGAAAATAGACCCTGAAGAAGAGCTGTTTGGATGGGCTGTACTCTAACTTTAGAGATGCAGAAGATTATAGAGGCAGCTTTCTAAACTATGGCCGTATTTTTTTCTCCCTTCTTCTCTGCAAAGACTGTAATATTTGAGAAGGTGATTATGAGGATATATTCTGTAACCACTGTTCTTGACTCTAAGTATTAACAATTGCTCAGGAAAAGCTACCTCACTCTTTAAGCCTCTGCAAAACCTGGTGCCTTTTGAAATGTCCTGGGAGTATGGCTTCAAATTAAAGTTGACATGGGGACATATAGGACTCCATCTCACACTCTGGAGTCTTAGTCTGTGGAGATAACCTACTCAGAGTGCACCGCTCTAAAGGACAGTAGATTTTGACTGAGTTGGGTTTTCCAGAAAATGGTATGAAAATTTCAAGCTTCATTATAGCCTGAAACACCTACCTGAGTTAATGGTGCAAACTCTTCCTCTTCAAGCGATGCTTTTAAATGGACATTGATGGGGGTTATGGCTTATATATTTTCATTTACATTTGAGGGTTGTATGTAGGATGACCTTGTGTTATTTTTGTAAGAAGCAAATATTAAAAATTAAAATATAAAAATATATTAAAAGCACACAAAGCAAATTTATGTTATGTATTTCCTTTGAGGAGGACTCAATATTAGACAATTAGGGGCATAATGAAACATTATGACATGGTTTTATTCTTACAAAATGTATAATCTGTTAGGGAAACAATATTTGCATGAGTTATACATAGGTATGTGAATGGTAGAGAAAACTAAAATCTGTAATTTTTCTAAAGAGAGAGCACCGACTTCAGATTGGAGTACTCTGGGAAGTGGGAAATGAGTTGGACCTTAAAATATGGCTAAAAATTAGGTGTGAGAGCCTTGAAGGTGGGAAGCACAAGATACCAGGGAATACATAGGTCAGTCTGGCCAGAGCAGGGTCAGTTTTAAATGTTCACAGGGGAGGTAGGCATTAAAGGGAAGGTGTATACTGCCTATACTCACCTTATACTTCTCCAACAAAGGGCTTTGGGAAACTTCAAGTATGAGTAACATTTTGTTTTAAAAACATGAAGAATGTGAGGATGGCAACCCAGTCCCCATACTTGTTCAGACCATGACCTTCATTTTCAGCACTTCCAGGGGTTCTTCCCATGCTGTAAATAATATAAAATGCTCCCTGGCTTGGTGTCAGTATTTTTTATGTCTCTCAGACTTCCTTTCCTTTGTAAGCCCTGATGGGCTCCCTGAGACTGGTGATAAAGCGCAAACCTAGCGGGTGAAAGCAGATATGTCATAAATTAGTGTACAGGAGCTCAGAGAGCTTTGTTTGGAACAGTCTGGAATCTGAGACCACAGTTTGCAGTATCTCCCAGAAACAGATTTTAGAGTTCGGCTCCCTTGAGAAGTCATTCCACCCCACCCCATCTGCCTAGGGAATTTGAAAAAACTGCAAATGGACTAAAATTTAAATGAAGCGTTAGTACCTATAATACACTTTGGTTAGCTATTCAAAATAATGATGCATAATTTGGTATCATAAAACATATGTTCCTCTTTTATGCCTTTGTTCTATTTACCTCCTCCAAATTTTTACTTGTAAAGGTATTTCACATATATTCTGTGGCCCTGCTAGTATTTTCTGATCAGAATATTGTGCAGATCTTTTCATGTTGAGTTTACCTATGATATGGCAATACATTAATGGTAGCAGCAGTTGTTAAACACAATTTTACAAAAAAGGGGAGAAATGCATTTCATCATTTTGCTACCACAAATTGAAACATACATGCAAAACCATGAGTTTTAATAAATGTGACATAAGTTAACAGAGCATGGAAGACAGAAGAGTGGAAAATGGTGTCCTTAAATCAATTTAATGTGGTAACAACCCCAAACAAACAACAGATTGGGCTTCTTCAGCAAAACACACTAGAAAAACGAAGGTTGTCAGAAATTGTTCACAGTATATTCTTCATCAAATTGCAGAGGAGATTATCTGACAGAATTAAGTACAGAGTCAGTTATGAGAAATTTGTCCTCTTGGTAACTAATGTTGAAAATATTATTTATATTAACAGGCAAAATAGGCTGGCAGTATACAAGCAATTATCTAAATTTTATGGATGTGGTTCTGCCCATAAATCTGGGTAATGATGGCATATCTCTTATGGAACTACATTAACTTATGGGTTACCATAATTGTGTTGAATCAAGGAAATGTCCACTTGAAGATTAAGGCATCAGAGTGATAGTCACTAGCTGATGGACAGTCAAAAAGGCTCTGGTCATCAACAACAAAAGAAACTTTCCAATTAGCTATAAAGGAAAGTAATTTGAACAGTGACCCCTTTTATATTCATTATATTCTCTAGAACTATTTCATTGCTAGGAGGTTAAAGGATGTGAAATTAAAGTGGTCTCCTTTTTCATATGATAAAAACAATGTAGGTAGTTAAACTGTCAAGTGCACTGAACCCAGAAATAGAGATTCTGATTTTTGCAGAGATGTAATTTCGTTTCAACCTTCTTTCAGTCTGAAGCTTCTGATATTGTAGAGTGACTTAGTCTGGGTCCTGATTTGAGTGAGCTGGTAGTTCTAAAATATAAACTTACATAATTGAATCAGATGAGAAATACAAATCTAGGTATCAGCTAGCTTTTTGCCTTTGTTTGGTCAAAACTGTGAAAATATTTATTAAATTTAAAATAATGAAATAAAATTTCAATTTACTCATAATGTTTGTTATATAGTTATTTCAATTCTTCTTTTCTCTAAAAATTAGAAAAATTTATCATTGCCATAGACTTACAGAAATGTTTAAAGTTTTTTATTAGTTCATAAAAATATTTTACCAGGCCCCTTGAATAAAGAATACCCAGAGAGGAAAGAAATCAATTCCTTCTTAACATAAGTGTTACTTACCTCAAGTGCCTATTTAGCTAATTGTTATAACAAGATTGGAGTTAAAAAAAATAATGACTGAACTAGATATTTGTTAGAAGAAATAAGCACCTTCTTTCAAATTGGTTTCCTAGTTTAATACTTGTAAATATCCCTGACTTCCATCTTTGTAATTAAAAATGCCGTAGTTTTTATTTTTATATAAATATGCCTGTCATAGACTGCATCAATGGCCTCATTTCCTCATCTCTCCCTGCACTACTCCCTTTGCCATGTAACCTCATAGTCCATCTCTACTGAAGGTGGGACGTAATTCTCTGTCCTTGGTTTTAGCCATATGGCTTGCTTTGGCCAGTAGAATGAGAGAGAAGTGAGGAATAATCACTTGAGCTTAGGCCTTACGAGCCCTTGTGTTTCTGGGGGCAAGCTCTTCCACTGCCATAAGCCTGTGACTAGGGTAGCCCACTGGAGGACCGTAGACATGTGGAACAGAGCTGAGTAGTCCCAGTTGTCCCAGCCAAGGCCAGCTGATAACAGCTAACAGCCAGTGACTGTAGATACTGTTGACACATGAGCAAACCTGGCTAAGACCAGCAGAGCTCTCTAGCCATCCCCAGCTGACTGGGACGTAAACAATAAAAGCTTATTGCTGAATGCTGTTGGAGGTATTTGTAGCTGTTTATTATGCAGTATTATTATGACAGTAGATAGCTGGTATATTATGTAAGCTGCCCTTCAGAGGTCAAAATGTGTTGACTTGTATTTTTCCAGCAGTGGGAATGAATTGCTCTAAACTGGTTGTTTTCTTTCTTTCTTTCTTGCTTGCTTGCTTTCATTTATTTTGAGAGGGGGGAGAGGGGCAGACAGAGAGGGTAAGAGAATTCCAAGTGGGCTCTCTGCTATCAGCACAGATGTGGGGCTTGACTTCATGAACTGTGAGATCATGACACAATCCGAAATCAAGAGTTGGACGCTCAACTGACTGAGCCATCTAGATACCTATGGTTGCTCTCTATCTAAGGGTCCTCCTAGTAGTAAAATTCAAGAGGGGATTAACCCTTGAGGTCATAGAAAAGTGTTAAACCCTGTAGGGCTTAGTTGCACATGAACCAGACTGATATAGTCTATGATGTCTTCTTTTCACCTACAATTATCAACTTTACCTCCCTCCCTTTTTTGCTTCTATCTTTTTTAGCTTTGCCTTTATTGCTTTGCAAATAATAATTAAACATTTATTTAATGTCTCCTACATGTCAGACAGCCATTGTGGGACCTCACAAACTAGACTGAGAGAGGGTATGCAAAGTGTACTTTGTTTGAAGCAATTAAGAAGTAATTTGGATAAAGCATCAATGTGGGGATATTTGCTTAATATTTAGGCATGCAATTCTTAGAGCAGGATAAAGGAAAAGGAATAAACTGGACCTGCTATGCAGGGCAAATGAGACAGAATTCTGCAGATCCTCTAGCAAGTGGAATATAATGATGCCCCTCCTTACTCTGGCCAGTTCTAAATAAAGCCACTTTTCTGTGCTGGAGATGAATCACTGCATTCATGATAAGACCCTTGAGAATTACTGTTGTTTACTGAAAGCATCACCAGCAGAAAGGTTTAAGAATACCCCACAGTTAAAACACAAACACATTTACAATGATGAGTGATAGAAAATAGCTTAAATCTGCTTAGGTCTGCAGGTCTTCCCAGCACATCCAATGTACTTGTATTAGGTTGTTGCAGAGGGAATTCCACCACTAGTAAGAGAACACTGAAGGTAAATGTTTGACCACAGTCCAAATTCCTATAAAGGCACTTTGAAGCTTCCAACTTTTATGGCAATTTTGGATTTACAGTATCTTATAAAAACCTGGGCGGTGGAACCATGAGAAAATAAAAGTTTCTTTCACTACTTTGGAGGCTCAGTGTTTATATTATCATTTAAGACAAGATACAAGTCAAGGGGATGGGAGTGTGGAGTGTGGACTGGACCATTGTTGTCAAGTTAGCCCTGGTGGATTGATGGGGGAGGCTCTGCCAGGTCAAGGTGAGTGAGTGTCCTCAGACTGATCTGGATGGTTTTGATTTGACTCCCTGGATAAAGTGAATTATTTGATTTATTAGCAACTTTGCTTGCTATTTGATAAGCACTGTACCAGGCTTGGCTGGAGGTGCCCTTGATAGATTGTTTGGAGAGATTAAACATGGCAATGGGAGCAAGTTAGAAAAAAATGATGTCAGATATAGTATATGTACAAACTAACAATCTCATCATGTACAAAATAATAAAGCACAAATAGGAGTCAATTCAATGACTCTGGATGGCTCTTTGGAGGTGAAAGTTGGGCCTTCTGACAATGCTGGCTGGAGATGGAGATTAGTTGGCTGAGAGTATGAGATGAAGGCTCCAAATGGGGCCATGACACTGACACAAGAGGAGAGGGTAGAAAGCATCTTGGAGCTTATGTCATTCTTCATGCTGGAAATTTTAGCAGAGTTAAGATCTTCTTATCAGTATTTTATTCATATTTTTAAATACAAAGTTTTCACTGCTATTGTTTAAGAGGCAGTATCATATAGGATCAAATTATCTAGGTTTCATTCTTGGTTCTGCCACTTACTAGTTATGTGACTTGGGCCATGATAACCAGTGTGTGTCAGTTTCCTCATGTATAAAATGGGGTTTTCAGTTGTGCCTTGTCATATGGTTGTTGTGAGTATATAATGAGCCCTGCTTAAATACCCTATGTAGAAGTGCTCATAAATGATAACTGCTATTACATGTTAAGGGCCTGGACAATCACTGTGCCCTTCCTATTTTAGATACTCAGTAAATGCTAGATATGAGAGGGCTGACACCAAGAAGCCAAGTGACAGGGGATTATTACATGAGATCAGATAAGTTCAGGGGAAGAATGATAAAATCAGAGCTAAGGGAGCCTGGCGGTTTTGCTTAGCCCCATTCTATTATCATTTTTACATATGGGCCACAAGTCTAAGCATATTCGTGTTAACCTGAGCCATTTGGATATTGTAGATAGGAGAATGATGTGAAGCTATTGCACTGGAGAAAATTGGACTTGAGTGTAAAGATGAAAGGAGTCAAGGTAGTAAGAGCAGAAGATGTGGATTCCAAAGCCTGTTACAGGGAGACCTGACACAGAAGGGACTGTGAGGGAGCAACATGTTGAAGAACCACACAGAGGAAGGTCCAGGAGTTCATGACGCAGAGGAGAAAAAATAACACTGAATGTGGATTTGACAAAGGAGTTAGTGCCAGTTATGGTTCCTTAGCTTATGGCTTTGGAGGTCACCAGGGTGCACTGCTGTTTGCCATTTGTATGGAAAACCCTAAATTTAATGTTATGACTTTGGCGGCTAGAGACATACTTTGATTTTATGGATAGACATGCAATTCCTTTTTGAAATCAGATGTAAAAGAACCACTCCTGCTTGCTTTGACTTCTTTAAAAAATAGATCCTCTCTCAAAATAGTTTGTTCTCAGCAATAGAAAATATAAGCTTGTAGGTATAACACCTGGAAGTACATGATGTTGGGGTTATTATAACCTAAATGCTTTGATATTAAATGATGTTCTTTTAAACAGCTTATATTTTGGCGGTACCTGGGTGGCTCAGTTGGTTAAGCGTCCAACTTCAGCTCAGGTCATGATCTCATGGTTCGTGGGTTCAAGCATCACATCGGGCTCTTTGCTGACAGCTAGCTCAGAGCCTGGAGCCTGCTTCAGATTCTGTGTCTCCCTCTCTCTCTGACCCTCCCCTGCTCATGCTGTCTCTATCTCTCTCTCAAAAAACAAACAAAAACAAAAAACAAAAAAAAACACCCCAGCTTATATTTATCAGGAATTCAATGTGGAAGGTAGTTATGAGTTCATTAATAAACACCGATTGTGTCCTCATTGTGTGCTCTCAATGAGAGTAGGAGATCAACAAATGTTCATTAAGCAATAAGCTGCAGTGGGACTAGAAATACCATGAAAAACTATGCTCTTGATCTCACTATTTTAGTGAAAAGACAGATGTATTAAGAGAGGCCTCACTAAATTTTGCAACACTTAACATTTCTTGGTGGTCACAGTCATGGAAACCAACTACAGGTGCTTGAGTTGACATAACTCCAAGGATCAGACCTCTTGGCATTTTTGTACTTCTCAGATTCCTCACTTCATGAAGTTCTCCCCAAATGAAGCCTGCTTGTGGAAGCTTCTTTCATTCCCACCACAATCTCATGATAATTATATGCTGTGCATGAAGAGCAAGGCCTAACCAGCTCTTGGAGCTGATTAACTCCACAGAGGAGGTCAATCCTATACACATTTCTTTTGTGTAAGATCTATTTTGTTAAAACTAAAAAGTCTTTGTCAGCAAATATATACATACATATAAGAAAATATAAAATATATATATACATAAATATATATTCATACATATATACATATATGTGTATATTGCATAGTCTCATGTGTAAATATTTTATACCTGTATCAGTAAGGATCAAGCAGATAGTAGATGGGGAGAAATAAATAAAGGGACCATTTCAAGGATGTAGGCAGGCTTCCTTAAGGGAAGCCAATAAGGGATGCTGCAAAAGTATAAAATGATACCACTCCTATTACTGAGGGCACCTGGAGAGGAGCTGTGGGAGATGGCTGCTTGCCGGGAACTATGGCTTTTGATGGAGGAATACAGCCATTGTTCACCCACAGCATAGTAGAGAGCTAAGAAAATAAATACTTTTGTTTCAGTCTCTTCTTGTCTTCTGATCTCCTGTGACTTGGCCTTCACAGGAAGCCACAGTGAAGGCACCCTTTAATGTAGACCATACAGGTCAGACCCCTGGAGCATAGTGAAGGTGGACAGTGTATCTGGAGAGGCAATGGAGAATATATAACACAATACTTGTTACATTTCTTGGTTTCAAACTTCATATGTGGCCATGTCTAATTAAGACATAGGGTCATTTCCCCAGAAGACAATAATAATTTGACACATTTCTGATTTATAACTTATCTAATTGGTTTTTCTTGCCAAGATATCTGCCCCAGTTATCTCTTTAGCCATGGTTTATATAATTTCCATGTCTCTGTTTCTCACATCATCCCTTTCTTGTCTGGCCCAGAGTTCTTTTCATTTTATGCTGTTACAGCACATTTATCATGATATTATATTCTCCATAGTACTAATATATACTTAAAGCATATTCTTTAGTTTCTCCCCAAGGCTCAAATCAGTGCACATTATTAATTAAGCTTCAAAATCCCCAGTGAGATAGATAGTAATGCATACATAATAAGAAAGATGACAAGAGACAGAAATTTTATTAAGATGATTAAATGGGAAGTAATTTTCATGTGTGCAGACATAAAAGATTAAAATACCCACACCACACTGTATACATAGATTCTTGCTGGGGTCACTTATTGCTTAGACACAACATTGCCAGGGGTCCTGGATCTTCTCCTTCTTGGTCCCTTCATTACAGAAAGGTCTTTTGAATATTTTCAGTAACTAAGCTGATCAACTTGCCTAAGCCCTATGCATGGGTGGTTCTTTGGGTAATGGAATGGGATGGGCAATGCCTCAGAAGTCTGGCTTACAAAAAGTATGTAGTTGTTTTATTTCATACTTTTTTTCTCTTTGCATATCAGTTTGGGAAGTTTTTATTTACGTATCTTCAAGCTTACTGATGCTTTCCTTGGTTATGTCCTGTCTACTGATGTAACTGTCAAGGGCATTCTCTATTCCCATTATGGTGTTTCTGATTTCTGGTCTTTCATTTTGATTCTTTCTCAGAGTTTCCATAGCTTTGCATACATTATCCACCTGTTCTTGCATGTTGTCTTAACTTTTTCATTATAATCCTTAGCATATTAATGATAATTATTTTTAGATTCCATGTGTGGTAATTCCAAAATCTGTGCCATACCTGAATCTGGTTCTGATGCTTGTTTTATGTGTTCAGACTGTTTTTTTTTTTTCTTGCCTTGTGGGATGCCTTGCTATTTTTTATAAGCCAGACATGATATATTGGACAATAGGAACTGAGGTAAATAGGCTTTTAGTGTGATGTTTTATGTCAATCTGGCTAGGAATTGGGCTATTTTTAATGTTTTCTGTAGACATAGGTGTTAGATATGTAGAGGAAGGAAAAGTCCATTGAGATAGATGAATCATGAAAGACATTAGGAATATTAAGGTAGTTTTGTAAGGTAGATAAGATTTTGACATGTGAATTTAGGGTTAGATACTCTGGATTAAAGTATTATAAGAAAGGCCAAGAATTAAGAAAGGGGGAAATTTAAATACCCCCAAATGTTCTAGTTTGACTATGTAGGGGAGTAGTGGGAATAGTAGGGCAGAGTAGGATTGCAGGTGGAGTTATGGCTAGAGTCAAATTAGACTGAGGGCTCAATTTATAAAAGGTCTTGAAACACAAGCTGAGGAAGGTACCTCCTTGAACAATTACGAGGAAGGTTATACTTGGGTAGTTGAAAGAGTTTGGTGTTGGGCTCAAGGCAAGGAAAACTGGAGAGGGCCACTAGGCCTGATATTTCTGTTGTAGTGAAGGTTAGTATGTTCAAGGTGGCCACTGTCTTATATTCTTTCTCAATGAATTTTTTTTTTATTGGCTATATTTCTGATTTTTAAGTAGAAATTGTGAAAAATAAGATTTTTTTCTCTTTACTAATATTTATAAGCTTGCAATACGGTTAACTCCTTAGGAATACCCCATCCTTTAGAAGGTTTGAATAGGAATGAGGATGAGATGGGAAGTATTCTAGCACTTTGGCTGATTGTGGTGACAACGAGCATCCTTAGGAGATATCCTCAGGAGGGTTCTCTCCATTTTACCTTTCCTAGTGGGTCTTAGGCTATCAGGGACTTGTGATCTTACTTGACAATGTTCTTCCCTTTCAGAATCTGCATGCATCTCCTGGGCTCTTTCTCCTCTTCTCTCACAAACCCATTTTAAGGAAGGGGTAGGACACTAGTCATTTACATGTTAGTGTAAATGTAGTAATTTTCTTTCTGGCTATATTCTTTTTACATTTTATTTTATTTTTTTAAATTTTTTATTTATTTCTAGGAGAGAGAGAGAGAGAGACAGCGTGAGCAGGGGAGGGTCAGAGAGAGAGGGAGTCACAGACTGAAACAGGCTCCAGGCTCTGAGCTGGCAGTCAGCACAGAGCCCGACGCGGGGCTCGAACCCACGAACCGCGAGATCATGACCTAAGCGAAAGTCGGACGCTTAACCGACTAAGCCACCCAGGCGCCCCTCTTTTTACATTTTAAAAGTCAACTATTATTGTACAATTTTTGCTCCATGTTAACGATGTCAAGGCACCGGTGTTCAGGTGGGGAAATTTTGTGGGTGATGGAGTCAAGGCAAGTTTTTTAGTGTCCTTAAATAATATCAAATAGGGATTTGCCATCTCTTCATGAAACTTCCTTGGATGGAAGCTGTCTGGCATGGAAAAGAGGCTAGTCTATCACACGCAGTACAGAGTCCCCTGTGTGCCCATAGCTGACTGTCCTCATGGAAAGAAGGCATTAGAAATACAAGTAGTCAAATCTGGGTTTCTGGAATATGAGTTGATAACACTGAGAAATCATTAGCTCAGAACTATGAGCACTGGCAAGATACCTGATGGTAGCAAACATCAGAGAAAACTTAAAAATTAACATACAATGTTATATTAATTTCAGGTGTATAACATATTGACTTGACAATTCTATACATTACTCACTGCTCATCATGAATGTGTAGTCACCATTCAACATTATCACAATATTACTACATTTTCTATTCCATACTTTTCATTTCTGTTGCTTATTTATTTTATAAGTGGGAGTTTGTACACCTTGATCCCCTTTATATATTTTGCCCATCCTTCCCTCCCCCGCCCCTCTGGCAACTACCAGTTTGTTCTGTGTATTTAAAAGTCTGTTTTGTTTGTTAATTTGTTTTTTAGATTCTAAATATAAGTGAAATCATATGATATTTGTCTTTCTCTGACTTATTTCACTTATAATACCCTCTAAGTCCATCCATGTTGTCACAAATGGCAAGATATATATTTACCACATCTTCTTTTCCATTCATCTATTGATGGACATTTGATTTAGAAAACAACAGACAAAACTTTTTTTTAACATTTTTTAATGTTTTTATTTATTTCTGAGAGAGAGAGAGAGAGAGAGAGAGAGAGAGACAGCATGAACAGGAGAAGGTCAGAGAGAGAGGGAGATACAGAATCTGAAACAGGCTCCAGGCTCTGAGCTCGTTGTCTGTACAGAGCCCAATGTGGGGCTCAAACACACGAACCGTGAGATCATGACCTGAGCTGAAGTCAGATGCTCAGTCTGAGCCGACTGAGCCAGCCAGTCACCCCAGCAGGGAAAACTTTTAAACAGCATTTTTTATACTGTTAAGAAAAAATATTTCTTGTATTTGCTCAATTCTAGCCTCAAATTCAATTTTCCATAGAAAATATGGGTAAAAATTGGTACCCATCTGATGCTTTTCATATTGTTTCTGACAGTCCTATTTTTGGAGGAGACATTAAAAAACAATTGAGAAGTTAAAAGCCTTCCATTGTGACAAAGAAATGTTGAGAAATTTTACTGACAAAAGATCGAAGTGGAATGAATGTAATAATAGTCTTAAAAAAAAAAAAACAGAGGCAGGGACCAAGAGGACCAATTAGACTACAAAGAGACATTATTTAGTCATCTCTTCTGAAGGTGAAGTTAGGGGCAAGGGCAGGGCCTGAGGGCAAAGTTTTTCCTTTTACGCTCAGAGCGTGGGTTGACTTGAGGTAGGAGCTGGCTCTGGCTCAAATTTTAGGCAGACAGATCTTTCTCCAGAAATCACCTTGCCTCTGGATTTCCCACTGCATAGCATGGCTGCCATGCACATCTTCTGGCATTCCCTTTCCTCTCTCTCCCCTCATATTATCCTTATTGTGTACTAAAACATGAAATAAGAGAAATGAATGGAAAATATATACATTCAGGACCTATTATCATTATAGTCAATTGTGGATAGAATGTGAGTTAAAAATGAATATCTAAGTATTAAGGTGTGTGTGTGTTGCTGTGTATGTTTCTGACATTCATTCCTGCCTAATTGTCAGTTAGCTGGTTAATTGTCACTTGGCAAGGGATAATTGATTTTTTTTTAAATTTTTTAACTTTATTTATTTTGAGAGAGAGAGAGACAGACAGGATGAGTGGGGGAGGGGCAGAGTGAGAAAAGGAGAGAGACGATCTCAAGCAGGCTCTGTGTTGCCAGCACAGAGCCCAACATGGGGCTTGAACTCACGAAACCCTAAGATCATGACCTGAGTTGAAACCAAGGGTCATACACTTACCTGACTGAGCTACCCAGGTGCCCCAGGAATAAATTGACTTGTATCAAAAAGCTAATTTTCATCCGCTAAGAGCAATTCATAGTTTTAGAGAAGACTCTTGAAGATATTCAAAGAATGCAAAATAATCAATCTGAAATGGTAAAAATCTCAGCCTCAGGGCAGCGTCTCTAGATTCTTATCTGAAGAATGCCCTTTCAAAATCCAAGAAATGTGATGTGGTGTTCACCTTCAGGAAGGCTGCAAGGTAAGAAATAAGGGAAGAAGGGCACCCAGCCAGTTAAATTGGGTGGATCCATCTTGGAGGTGAATGTGGGACAGATGTCTTAGCTGGATCACCTGCATATCCCTCCAACCTGCTTGGAGGTAGTTATTTCACTTATATTAAAGCTATGCTTTTACAGATTGTAAGTTGGATTGTGTCATACCTCTGCTTAAAGCTCTGAAATTCCCCGTTTTACCCAGAAAAGACAAAAGTCCTTTTAAAGGCTTACAACACTCTCTACAGTCTGACCCTCCATCCTCTTTGGTATCATCTCCTACTATCTTTCCTTTTACTTTGCTTCAGCCACACTTGGTCTCCTTGCTCTTCCTGGAGCAAACCAGACATGTTTCTTTCCTATGGCCTTTGCACTGGCTCTTTGCTTTGCCCAGGTTGCTCTTTTCTCGGATGTCCACACAGCTAATTCTCATGTCCTTCGTGTCATCTTCCCAACGACAAATCACCAAACCACCCTATTTGCAACTGCAGTTTTCTGTCACTACTGCTCTTCTATACCATGTGACGTTTCTTATTTTCTGTATAATGCTCCATCACCTTCTAACATATGTTACCTGTTCATTATGTTTATTATTTATTGTCTTTGTTTCCCCATTACAATATAAGCTAACAGGGGTCATGAAGCTCATCCCAGCTGTATTCCTAGTACCTACACCAGTGCTTGGTGCAATTCTGGATACTTAGTAGCCACTGGTTGAATGTATTTGCTGAATAAATGAATGCAGATCTAGGTTGTTATTTTCCCTCTTTTCTATACCTTTCTAGGGGTTATTTTCTTCTAGCTGCCATAGAATCTACCACTCTAGGCCGGCTCACAATTTTGATGTAAATTGTATTACAACTGAGGCTCAGACAAAAAATGAGAAAGTCAGAAAGAATGTAAAAAAATTTGCAGAAAGACTATGGTGTATACAGCATGTTTACACTCAAGAGCACATAATTAGTAGCCCTTTCCTCCTCAATATGACAATGTTATTATTCAAAATTATTTCATATGAAATGAAATGCATGATAATGACCATCAAAGACATACAGATGGGGTTATCTTTTTGTTTGGCTTCATGTATATAATTATGCCAGTAAAAAGTAAAAACTAAAACATAAAATAAGGGTTATATATAAAAAGGGGAAAATAATGGATTTTAATTATATTAATATACATTTAAAAAAAGGGAAATTACTTATTCATTGGTCTATGACAGTAATGAATACTAGTAGAGTTGAATATCAATTGACAAATCATAATAAAAAAAGAAATTTTAACTTAAAAGAAGTAAAATAATTTGTGTATGAACTAAAATTTGCACTTACCATTACTACATGTTGTATTTTCTACTCTGTTTCAATTTGTTTTAAACAAAACTTAAATTCCAGTGATCCCTTGTAGTGATGAATTAATGTAAACTTTTTTTTTTTACAACTCAGATCCTATCATTGTTTATTTGTAATCTGTTTAAATGTAAGAATATGGAGTGTCTCAAAGATTGGAGGGTTGGAGACACAAATCGTGCCCAAAGTGAATGGTTCCTGAATCTTTATGCATTTTCTCATGGGATGAATGTGTGTATCTGGACTGCATGTGTCAGGAGTCATCTATGTGATTGGGAGTTATATGATTTATCTTTCTTGTAGATTAAAATGTAGATTAAAAGATGAATAACAAAAATATGTGAATTTAACATTTGCATACATATTATTAAAAGCCGACAGTAGCCATATGTTAGAACATATACAGAGGTTTTTTTTTTTTGAGAAGAGTACTTTATCAATTCCATTATTTAGAATTGCTGGCACAGGTCATAATAACAAAACAGATGAGTGTTTGGTCATTTTTAAGGTTTTAAAATTTTTACACCCATTTTTGCCTTCCCTTTTCCCCACCTTTGGTGTGCCACTGGAAACACCAGATCTCTTTTTAATCATTCGGTCCCCACATTTATAAAATATATTTAGGGGCACCTGGGTAGCTCATTCAGTTAAGGGTGTGACTTCAGATCCGGTTATGATGTTAACGTTTGTGAGTTCGAGCCCTGCATCAGGCTCTGTGCTGACAGCTCAGGCCTGGAGCCTGCTTCGGATTCTGTGTCGTCTTCTCTCTCTGTCCTTCCCCTGCTCATGTTCTGTCTCTCTCTCTCAAAAATAAATAAACATTAAAAATTTTTATAAAAAAGATATTTAGAATCAGTGATTTCCTTCTTTTAGTAAAGTAAACTTTCAGTTTGGTTCAACTCATGCCTGCAGATCATAATTTTTAATCTAAACACAAAAGGAGAAAAAAATTCTTTCCTTTGATCAGGGTGTTGTCTGGAAGATTAGAATGTGTCACACCAGAGGGCACATAAGGTGAACCAATATTAATTTTAACATGTCATTTTAGAAGAAATGTAAAGATCCTTTTTATAAAAAGAACTTAAACTGGGACAACACAGGATATTTTTATGAGGGAAATCTGTGTATGAGGTTGTGAGAGAGAAAAAGCCTGGAACTCTCAGGTATCTTTTCTCTGTGATGTTTTAACTTCTGAGATAATGAAACTATAGTTTTGTCATTACTGAAAAGAAAACAGTATTTTCTCTCATATTGCTTTTTTTTCATATTTATAATATTCAGTATTGCATATGCTAGAGTGCTGCCAGCACAGACGATTCTGTTGCCTCCTTTTCTGGCGCTTGGGAATGTTCTGGGCATAAGCCAGTCTTTGGATGGCAGCTCAGTTCCAGAGCTCATGTGGAACATGCAACAAAATGAAAAACAGGCCGATTTTGTGTGGACCTCATTTATAACAACTTTAGAAAGCAGTAACATTAATCTGAGTTGCTGGGTTTCTGGTGAAGAAAATCTCTAAATTTATATGGTCTTCGGTGAATTCCTTAGAAGTTCATCTTTAGAATTTAATTTCTAAGCTTTTCATGTTTTCTAATCTTGAGTGACTTTGGACCTTGTGTCTGATGAAGAAGAAGAGGAAAAAAAATCACAGCAAAAGAGCAGGAGGTAAAGAGGAATATTTGCCAAGGTATTTGCCTGTGTTTATTACTTCACAAGAGAAAAGCCCAGGGACTCAGTTAACTGTCAATTGTTATTTTACATATGTAGAAATATATATATTTTAAAATTCATTCCATTAACCCATTACAAAGGACCTATACGGTGACAATTTTCATTACCAGAGATTTTTTTTCCCCTTGGTGGAAATGAGCATCACATTTATCTTCCTAAACCTTCCTACATTTTCTAACACAAATCCTTATTTTATTAATTCTTAGGTTCTGAAATTGTCAGGAAAGTGATAGCACGACTCTTGTTACTTCTCACCCATGTCTTATTTCTCTGAGTCCTACATTTCCACCAGTGAAGCCACCCATCTCCTTCCAGACACACGCCTACCCCAGGTTAGCAGTTTTGTTTGCAATCTCTTCTCCCGTTGGCTATCTATGGGAGAGAAGAGATCAAGGAAGGAAGAATATAGAAGTGAAAGATGATAGAATTCAGTGGCAGTGACTCTAATATAGAAGGAAAACAAGGGAACTGCAGCATGAAAGCAGTTTAAAGGTGTGATTCAGGCTGAAGGCAATTTCTTAGGAAACAATTAAAGGTGAAGAAATTAAAAGGCCAAGTCTGTGAAATAGCAGCAAGAGAAGAATCTGTCAACAGCATGTAGAAGCTGTGATGACAAAACACTATGTTTGAAAAAGTAGGTTAGTATGAAAAAGACAGTGTAGGGGACATGATAACATTTAACATGGTAGCGAAATACAGCTTTGGAATGGATAGTTAGGTTTATAGTGCAAATTTCTCTATTGACAGGTTGATAATCCAGGTTAGGATTCTAGATTATCTACTTGGAAAACATGTAGTTCCCAGGTATTTGCAGAGTTTTGATATTTGAGAGTTTTTCGTTAGGCAGTGAAAATGGTTTAAAAACTAATTTCAGTATGTTTGTTTTCATCAAAATGTCGCCTTCTTAGAGAGGGCATTCCGTACCACCTTATCTAAACATAATGCCTTCCTCATTTTTACTGTTTTAGTTTCCTCAAGTACTTAGCACTATTTGAAACTGTAGTATTATCTATCTCTCCTGCTAAATGGAAGCTCCATGAGCTCAAGAGCTTAATTTTGTTTATTGTTGTACCCCCGGCACTTGGAAAAAGCCATGGTGAAAGCTCAATACATATTTTTTGAATAAATAATAATAGTAGCTAACATAACTGAATGCTTGCTATCAGCCAATCCCAAATTTCACATAATGTTCTTATAAATCCCAATAAAGACATACTTTTATGAACTCCATTTTATAGATGCTAAAACTGAGGCACTGAGAGGTTAAATACTTGCCCAAAGTTATCCAGTGACTGGCGAAGCAGAGAGCCTGATCCTTGAGAAGGAGAGTTCATTTGGGGCCAATATGGTCAAGACAGGTTTTACAGAAGAGTTGGAACGGGCTGAGCTTTGAGATGGCTGAGTAGTGAAGTGGAGTAGAAAGGGCCAGGAGTTGTTAGTATGAGGAATAGCATGTCTAAGGCAGCTCTAAAAGATTTCCATAAAGATTTGCAAAAAGATACATTGTGAGATAAGATTGAGAGTACATGAAGGCCAGTCTGAGGTTGAAATAAATTGTTCAATTTTTAAAAAAAATTATAAATAATTTATTACACAGATCTTTTCTGAGTCAGGTTGACTGGTTCTCCTAGTTAATTAAGATGAATTGGCAAGGTTTTGCTATCTATTCCCAGTTTAGGAAGGACCACAAGCACATTATTCGAAAACTGCTTTTTAGGGACAGTTTCAGGCAAAATTATATAAGAGAGGATTCTCACCTTGCAATGATGTTCTCTGTTCCTCTTCTACTTCTGTATCAGACCAGGGACATATGAGAAGCAGATAGCATACCCAAAAGAGGTGATTAGAAAGAGGTTGTTTTCCATTAAAAATCTTTTTATGATGGAAAAATTTAAACTTGTACAATGGATAGAGAAAATTATAAGGAAGACCCATTCTCTTAGCTTTGCCAGTTATCAGCTCATGGCCAGACATGCTTCATTTCCATATCATTTTATCCCCAAATATTTCAGGATATATCTCTAAAAGATAAAGACCACTTTTTTTTGGTCAAATTAAATATGACTTGTACATTTTATTACTAAAATTGATTGTTATTAAACGTGGTCATTTAAAAAATATAATTTATTGTCAAATTGGCTAACATACAGTGTATACAGTGTGCTCTTGGTTTTGGGGTTAGATTCCCATGATTCATCGCTTGTATATAGCACCCAGTGCTCACCTTCCTCAATGCCCATCACCCATTTTCCCCCTTCCCTGCCCTCTCCCACCATCAACCCTCATTTTGTTCTGTGTATTTAAGATTCTCTTGTGGTTTGCCTCCCTCCCTCTCTGTTTGTAACTATTTTTTCCCCTTCGCTTTCCCCATGGTCTCCTCAAGTTTCTCAAGTTCCACATATTAGTAAAAACCTATGATACCTGTCTTTCTCTGACTGACTTATTTCACTTAGCATAATACCCTCCAGTTTCCCACATTGCTGCATATGGCAGCATTTCATTCTTTCTCATGGCCAAGTAGTATTCCATTGTATATATAAACCACATCTTCTTTAACCATTCATCAGTTGATGGACATTTAGGCTGATGAAAGACCACTTTATTTATTTTCTTTCATAGTTTATTGTCAAGTTGGTTTCCATATAACACCTGGTGCTCATCCCAACAAGTGCCCTCCTCCATGCCCAACACTCCCCTTCCCCTCTCCCCCACCCCCATCAGCCCTCAGTTTGTTCTCCGTATTCAAGAGTCTCTCATGGTTTGCCTCCCTCCCTCTCCCCAACTATTTTCCCCTTCTCCTCCCCTATGGTCCTCTATTAAGTTTATCCTAATCCATCTATAAGTGGAAACATATGGTATCTGTCTTTCTCTGCCTGACTTATTTCGCTCAGCATAACACCCTCAAGTTCCATCCATGTTGCTACACATGGCCAGATTTCATTCTTTCTCATTGCCATGTAGTATTCCATTGTATAGATAAACCACATCTTCTTGGTCCATTCGTCAGTTGTTGGACATTTAGGCTCTTTTCATGATTTGACTATTGTTGAAAGTGCTGCTATGAACATTGGGGTACATGTGCCCCTATACATCAGCACTCCTGTGTCCCTTGGGTAAATTCTTAGCAGTGCTAATTCTAGGTCATAGGGGAATTCTATTGTTAATTTTTTGAGGAACCTCCATACTGTTTTCTAGAGGGGTTGCACCAGTTTACATTCCCCCCAACAGTGTAAGAGGGTGCCCATTTCTCTACTTCCTCGCCAGGAAAGACCACTTTAAAAAGCAGTCACAATATTATTATCACACATAAAGAAATGAATAATTCTGCAGGGGGTTCTGACTGAAGGGCCTATTAACAAAGGGTTAAAGGTTGAAGGAATTCAACAAGGAATGGGGAAGCACCCAGAGGTTAGCAGGAGGAAGCCAGTACTATTGCCCTGTAGGCTTGAAGAGATTACTGAAATCCACAGAGCCCTGTTAGCTGTAGAAGAGGTCATTCTGGCAGCACCTTTGGCTTTTGGGAGAGAGACAACTACTGCCTACCCAGTAGCAGGGAGAGAATGTGGGGCTGTGAATGTCTCAGTCTTTTTCTGTCTTGACTCCTCATTCCTGGTAAGTCCTTTCCATTGACTAAACACAACAGGAGCCAGAGGGTAGGCTAGTATAGTTTCTAGAAGTCAGCCTCCCAGGCACACACCACACAGCATGTTGAAGGGTAGAGAGTGGATCCAGAGTTGCAGTTTATTGCCAACTAGCATTACCCATCTCTTTCCCTGTCACACACCTTCTAAGGATGCCCTTAGAGACTTGCCTTTGACTCACTACACAACAGACCCAGAATCTATCACTTTGGGCCCCACCCTCCACCCACATAACTAAAGAAAATAATCTACTCTCTCAATCTGGATAAACTTGCAGGGTTAGGTATTTTGGTAAAGAAAGTCTTTTTCCGTCCCCTTTCAAAAGCATTCCTATCTTCAAGCTGATCTTGAAGCTGTGAAACAAGGGATCTATTTCAATATACCATCCTCAGCCATTGATAAATCAAGGCATAAATTAGCTAGCTAGCTAGCTACTCTGTCTTTTGAACTTGCTTTTCTTTGCTATGTTTGAACTAGGTTTAAAATATTTAGATGAGAAAAGTAGTTCTGGTTCATTTAAGACCAGCCTCTAGTAAGAAGCAGTTTGCAGTTTGTTTGTGGAAGCCGGCAGGGGTTGTAAAATGCAAAGTCTAGTTAAATAAATCCTTGTACTATTAACTCCCTAGTAAGACAGAAGGGAGGAAGTAGAAGAATGGCTGGCAAAAGGAGAGAATAGGAATTATTTCCAGTTAATTCTTGGTTACCCAGGCAACCACTCCCTGACTGGCAGAAAGCCATCTGGAGTCTTTTTTTTTTTTATGTTTGTTTATTTACTTATTTTTTTATTTACTGAGAGATACTGTACATGCATGCAAGTGGGGGAGGGGCAGAGAGAGGGAGAGAGTTAATTCCAAACAGGCTCCACACTGTCAGAGCAGAACCTGACACAGGGCTCAATCTCATGACCCTGAGATCATGACCTGAGCTGAAACCAAAAGTCTGATGCTTAATTGACTGAGCCACCCAGGTATCTCTGGAGTCTTGATTAGATGGACGAATGAGATCTTAGGCCTTCCATTCTCCGTCTTTATCTTCTGGCCTGGGAGAAAAGGGAGCAGGGGATAGATAATAGCAAGTGGGGACCACACCTGAATGGAGGTGCTGGTGAAAGAAGGGCAGTGGCTGAGGGGGATGGCTGCTTTGTCACCATTGCCTCCTTGTTGGGGCTAAGGTGGGATGCCAAAAAGGCTCCGAGCTCCTTGAGGCTGTCCAAGCAGCAAATCTCACCCAGAGCTCCTGTTCTTCACAGCTCAGAAGGTCTTAGGGCCAGAGAATACTTTAGTTATGGGAGAAAACGAGAGATCTGGAACCACAGAATTTTTACACCATAAGGGAATCCTTACAAACGATAACATCCCAACACATTCCTAGTTGAAGAAACAGGCCAGGAAGCTTAAGGGATCCTTCAAGAATCAGACAGTTAGTGATGGTGTGTGAGTGATGAGAGGTATTGCATTTCACTGACTCTAAGATACACATTTGAACATCCTTGTGCCCAGAACTGTCTGCAGTTGATATGATAAGAAAGAATTGAGTTACAGTTTGCTAGGTAGCATTTTTTTCCCCCCTTTCATAATGGCACATAAAATAATGGTGCATCGTTTACTCAGTGATACCTTAGATCCCCTGAAATATGGTAAATGATGACAGAGTGCATCATTCTGCTGCATTCCCTTTAAATCCGGCTCATCATTATGATTGTCTTGTTTATTCACATCTTAGAGATTAGTTTAAGTTATTAACAGATTTTTTTTTTATTGGTAGAGAAAGTACATTCAAGTAAAGACTATGTTTTCTTTCAGATATCAGCTGTTTATGTTTGGAATACATCTGTTCTGCTGAAGCAGCAGTACTACAAACACACACGAAATGTGCACACACACATAATGAGCACACACGTGCACATACATGCATTTCACAGTGCCTTAATTGTCACTTCAGCCCCCTTCAATTTCTGCCCCTCACCATAGATGACTGAATCTATGTCAGGTCTTGGTGATGTCAGGTCTTGGTGATGTCAGGTCTTGGTGATGATTGGGGTGATTGAAGGGTTGAGGACCATCTCCCTCAACTGCTCCAGAGTTGGCCTGGCTCTCTACATCTCTGTGTATCTCTGTATCTCACAGATCAGTTTTCTCCTTAGTGCTTCTCATTTTTTCTAAGTCTTGATTTTTTTCTTCTCCTTTCTTTTCTCTTCTGCTCTCAAAGGTCAAAGTAGGTTAGGCTTATTTGATGGTTAGGGTTATTTGATGAAGATGGGAACACTGTATGGTTTGCTATACCCCTACCTCAGGTTTATGGCTCTTTAAATTCTATGTGGCGAGCTAAGTGCGATAGTCATATTTGTTACTTTCATTATTTTTAAAGAAAAAAATTTTTTGTTTTATACAAACATGTTTTATATAAAGTATAAAAACTATTTAAACTAATAAGCAAAGAATAGAGAAGAAATATAAAACAATGACCTTAATCCCATTATCTAGAGAGAACTATCATATTTGATGGTCTTTCTCCTGTGTCTGAGACCGGCTTGTTTCTACTAAGGAAACACAGATTGGGCTTTGCCTTTTTGGGGGTGAATCTATTTGACTGATTCCTGAGAACATGGTGGAGAGTAGGCAAGTTCAGCGAGGTGGGTGCAGTAGTAGGTTGTTTAGACCTCTTTCTCACCTCATGTCTACCTGATTGGGAAGTGACCTCCATTCCCACGAGGGGGTCCCCACATGCTTCAGATCCTCCCCTAATTCATCCTATAGCCAGAGGCTCCTCTTTCACCAGAGAACTGTATTTCTAGCCCAGCAGCCTTTCCATAGCTCCCCTGAGGAGGAAGGAAAGAAAAAAAAAAAAAAGACTAGCCCACTAATCTTGCCTCTCTCCAGATATATTATTGATGTGAGGGCTCAGAATTTTGCAGCTCCCCAGTGTAACTTGTGAGGGCTCTGTGTGAGTGTGTGTGTGTGTGTGTGTGTGTGTGTGTGTGTGTGTGTGTGTGTGTGTGTGTGTGTGTATGGGGCGGGTAGGGTGGTGGAGACTGAATCTCTTTATACAGTGCCATTCAGCTCCACTCTGGAATCTTCTCTTTCTTTCCTCATGTACAGTTTTCTGAGCTGTGGCCTTGGGTTGTAGACTTTTCTTTGTTTGCCATGTTTTGGTCAATTTTTGTTTTCCTTTTTTTTGGGCTAGTTTTTGTTTCATTAAGCTTGAGTAGTAGGAAATAGATGAGCCAGTTTATTCTGTTGTCCAGACCTGGGAGGCCTGCTGGCTGGTTTCCATGCCCAGTTTAGTGTGAGTTTGGAGAACACTTTTCCTGTAAGGATGAGTTTTGAGTATCTGAGAGCATTCAATGTTGGCTGGGGTTTTGTCTAAGCAGAAAGTGTATATATGCAGCTTTTCCTTTGCTCTAGTATTAGAGTAGTATTTTCTTGAAAGAAATATATGTTAATAAGCTTTAAAATGCCATTTTCTAGTTTTCTCATGCTTAGCCAATGCTTTTATAAAATCTCTTTATTAAATATGTTCTTCTACATTCCATTAGAGTATTTGTTCTTTAGCTTTGCTTTCCAACTGTGGAAGTAAAGTCGATTTTCAGAATCATCTTTTATTTGCAAAAATAACAAATTAGTATGCTTCAGCCTTTCACACATACTACAATATCAGTATATTGTCAGTCCTTCAGGGGGGAATCTAGCATTTGGATTATTGTGTTTAAATTTTAGAATGCTCTAATTTAATAAAAAGGCCAGTCTTCTTTATCTTTGATCTATTTGCCATTTAAATAGCATTAACTCTCATGAAAAAAAAAAAAAACCAGTGTGAAGATCAATGGCTCTATACAGAGGTACAGTCAGGGGATAAAAGCATGTGGTAAAATGACTACAATCTGATTTACTAAATAAAGAGTATGTTAAGGAGATACACAGATTAATACTAAAAAAATTCTAAGGTCATTTTCAATCCCATCCTCTCCCCGACCCTTGCCCAGAGAAATGGTTTTCTATCCCCATGTCTTAATCCTGACATGTTTGACAACTGTATTAACATCATGCCGTAAGCTTTTATAGATGCGTTTTAACAATGCCATACATTTAAAGTTGCTGTGGGTTTGTCTAAAAGCTTTGCCCGTGTTTCTTTTTCTTTCCCCCCATATTCTATGCAACAATTAATTAGATCATCTTTAAAAATAGATGCTGGTGGCTAAACTCAGCATACACTTAGACAGTGTTTCCTTTCCATTAATTTTCTGTGTTCACAAGTACTTTATCTTGCATCTAGATATTACCAAACAGTGACTAAATGGCTGAACTTAGATAAGTAATTTTAGAAAAGACCTGTATATAGATTAGATCTGTTATTATTAGTTTACAAAAAATGACTTGAAGAATACCCAGGGGAGCTGAAAGCAAAGGCTGCGGTTTCCTTCTGCATGGCTTGCTCCAGCTAAGCAGCTATATGCTCACAGTCTACCGGCTATTCTTACCAAACCTAAATGTAAGAAAGTGTGTGTCGGCAGTATTGCCATACGACCTTTCTATTATGAACTTTGCTTTATGGCATGTTTGGGGACTAAGAGGACTTGTTTACAGAGTTTGGTGTGCTGTCACTCTAGGTTAGGACCCTTCAGGGAGGTTGTGACAAAGTTAACAGAAAGAGAGAAGAGAGAGTGCCAACTAGCTATTTGTTGCTGCCCCTATAGCTAGGGGATGGTGAAAAGACCAGAACAGTATAGTCAGCCATCTCTTGGGTGTGGATAGGATGTCATGTCCTCACCCAGATGTCTGGACAGTCACTGGATTCCTGAGTCTGCCCTGAGTTCTACTGACAAAAGTGGACAGTGGAGTGCCATATATCTGAGCTGGAAAGGACATGTGTGTCTTTCAGGAGCTGGTTCCAGATTCTAGCCTATGTCCTTTCCAGTATGGCAGGCTCTTAGCCCTGATCTGGCTTCAACTGTATCCTGAGACGGGATAGGGCATTACCAAAATTGTTAAAAAATGTTTATTTATTTTTGAGACAGAGAGAGAGAGACAGAGCATGAGTGGGGGCAGAGAGAGAGGGAGATACAGAATCCAAAGCAGATTCAGGCTCTGAGCTGTCAGCACAGAGGCTGATGCGGGGCTCAAACCCATGAACTGTGAGATCATGAGCTGAGCCGAAGTTGGACATTTAACCAACTGAGCCACCCAGGCAAGGGCATTTCTGAAAACAGCAATTTTAGGACAATTAGACCTTACAAAGTCTATGTTTATTTGTACAAACTCTTTAATTACTATCTTGGAGTTTTTTCCTATCTATTCCAATAAATACCAATTACTTCTTACTTTCAGTCTCCAGTCATCTTTAATGGTGGTGTTTGTTTTAATTAGATCTCAGGTACAGAGAGTTAAGTTAATCATTCTCCTTAGTTCATAGCACATTGTCATCATTTATTGCTGCAAAGCCCTCTTTTTGTTTTATTTTCTTTCTTTCATCTTCTATGATTACCGCTCCAATTCCCTTCTCTCTCTTAGCATTTACTCTGTTGCCCTTGCTCTATGTCTTAAATGTGTAGTGTCTTAACTCTGTGTGTATATCCTTGTTAAGTCTCCATGTTGTTTTGCATCTGAGTATGTTTTAGTTTTCATCATTGTTATTATATTATCTTGCTCTGTTTTCTACTTTTTATCTTTCGGGTCTCTCCATGTATAGCTGCATGTTGCATTAATGTTTGGTTAGGCTGCAGTTACAACTGGCCTCCTAAATTACAGTGTCAACAACAGCACAGGTTTTCTTATTCATATTACATGCTTTTTGTGGATTGGCTGTGAATCTGTTCAAAAATTACAGTAGTTATTAGACCTTCTACTAAATCTTGTTATGTAACACATTAATAAAGGAGAATATACATTACTGGCCAAAGCCAGATCCTACCCTGTGTCATTCCTGGTGGGCTTAAAGAGGGAAGGTTGATGGTGTGCCCCAGAATAGAGGGTTCATAGCACCAAGGTCTGGACTTGAGCTTCACATTTGCTCTCCCTCACTAAAACTCTGCCCATGAGTGAACCTGCCTATGCTTCTGCTCTGCACTTTCTCTCTTCCTAGATTTTTTCTATTTTTAGCTACCTAGTTCTTTTTTTTTAAAAATATCTAATGTTTATTTTTGAGAGAGAGACAGAGCGTGAGTGGGGGAGGGGCAGAGAGAGAGGGAGACCCAGAATTTGAAGCTGGCTCCAGGCTGAGTTGTCAGCACAGAGCCCGTCGCAGGGCTCAAACTCACTAACGTGAGATCATGACCTGAGCTGAAGTCGGACGCTCAACTGACTTGAGCCACCCAGGCACCCCTAGCTACCTAGTTCTAAGCGAGGGCTGTGGAGGGGACAGGAAGGTAGAGGGACCATTCAGGGTTGGGATTATCAGCCAGAATCCAGTTTTGCCCTCAAGTTACCGAATGACTGTTGCAGGGTGGGTTGGTGCTGCTGTTCATCTGCCCCACTATTAAGGGACAAGTAAAGTCCTGTAGAATAAAAAGAACACAACTCACAGTACCAGCCTATCTGTCCATACATTGCCCCTCCCTCCTCCGTATCAGCTGCCGTTTTCTTCCACACTGGGTCACTATTAATCTTTTTCTTCCCAGAGTTTCCTCATAGTCTTTATGTGCGGTATGCAAATTCATTTACTTTTCTTTTTCTTTGTGGCTTCTCTAGGGTAGGGCTAGGAGAGGAATTCAATAGCTCTTGGATTCTGGAAGAAAAACCTTTAATGGTTTTGCATAGTAGGCGTTGTGTACTAACAGTTATTTCATGGAATTCCTGACTGCGTGTGCCAACATGATTTTGTCAGTGAGAGGTGAAAGATCTTTTTCTTTTAAATATTTATTTATTTATTTTGAGAGAGAGAATGTGCATACATATGCATACATATGTGTGCAAGTGGGGGAGCAGAGGGAGAGGGAAGGAGAGTCCCAAGCAGGCTCCACGTTCAGTGTGGAGCCCAGCATGGGCTCAGTCTCATGATTGGGAGATCATGACCTAAGCTTATATCAAGAGTCAGAGGCTTAACTGACTGAGCTACCCAGGCTCCCTGAGAGGTGAAAGATCTTAAAAATGGTTACTTTTTCTGAGAAATTCCTCTTATGACATGGCAACCGTATAAACATAAGTAACCCCTGCTAGCATTAGCTACATGGTATAGCAATGGGCACTGGTGGTTATTAAACATTAGTCAGCAGTCAAGAATGCCTCAACCTCCATCTTCTACTACCCTCCTCTGCTGTGCTGAGCCACAAGCCCCCACCTTATATTGTTCCCCTTGTTATCAAGCTAAGAAATCCCCTGATTTTCTTCCATTTGCACAGATCCCACATTAAATTAAAATGAGCATAAGAAGGACAGGACTAATTTCACTGTCTTTCTTTACTTTCTGACATGTGATTCCGGTCCATTTTATATTCATGTTTCACAAACATTGTTTATTGAGTGGAATTTTGAAGACTCTACATGACAAAATTTGTGAATAAAATTTTGTAAACCAGAATTGCCATTTGGTTCTACATAATTTCTTTCCGTTTTTTCCTTTTAATTCCTACATAGGCCAATAGGGCTCAGCATACCAAATATCTACTTTAGTGCATTTTGTAATTCAGTATTACCTTCCTCAAGTACAGCTGGTTTAGAAAGACATTCAGCTCATGGCTGGGGTTCACCCTTCTTTAATTCCCCTCATGTACTCATTCAATGGAGTAACTATTTTGGGAGATATTTTATTTTAAATGAGTCATGATAGTTAATTTATGTATGATAAATCAAAGAAAGAACTGTATCTCATTTAAAGAAGGCAAATTTTCCCAAACAAAAGAGCCGAGATTTTAGAGTATAAAAACACCAGAAATTCCATGCTGGGTTAGATCAGACCAAACTAGATGTATCCTGTTCCATGCTACAGTTATGACAAGTATGCAAGCGGCACTTTGTGGGTAAGTGGGGGGTGGATGCACCCTGCTGACAAGGTAAGTAGCTCTAATTTCTGCTCAATAATATGTTGGAACCATCATTCTAGATTATGGCTAAGTCCTTCTTGGAACCTACTTATACTTTCAAGTCTGTACCAATTCTCAGAATAAAGTTTCATGTTTGCCACCTGCTGTGTAAAGTGGCATTCTCTTTTATTTATTTTAAAGCCACTTTCTTCAGGCTTCGAAGGGTGCCTCTAATTCCAATATTCCTGAATTTGGAGAATGATCAGAGTCGTATTTCTTTTAGACATCTTTAAATGCTTATATCTTTAAATCTTTCAATGCCTATGTCTTTAAATCCTCATGTCTTTTGTAATATTTTAGGCATTTTAGAATCAATACCAACCATCCTGCTTCTAGATTGTTTGTTTTAAAAATGTTTAGAAAAAAGTAAAGAAATCAGTATTCATTTAGTGATTTTTTTTTATATTTTTTTATTTATTTCTAGGAGAGAGAGAGAGAGACAGCGTGAGCAGGGGAGGTCAGAGAGAGAGGGAGTCACAGACCGAAACAGGCTCCAGGCTCTGAGCTGGCAGTCAGCACAGAGCCCGATGCGGGGCTCGAACCCACAAACCACGAGATCATGACCTAAGCGAAAGTCGGACGCTTAACCGACTAAGCCACCCAGGTGCCCCAAGAAATCAGTATTCATTTAAAGGGTTTCCTTCTATCAGGAGTTTTATTCAAAACCCCAGTAGAGAATATATATTGTATGAGGTCCTGAAATCAGCTTAAAAGAAAAAAAAAAAGATTTAGTTCATGTGCTGGAAAACGGAAATGTCAAAATGAATTGATACCTAAGGAATAGCCATTTGTCTGCAAGGTAAATGGTACACTCAATTCAACAAACATGCACTGAGCATTTTACTATGTGCCAGTCACTTTTCAAGTCACTGGGAGCAAAGGTTAAATCAAATGTAGTTTCTTTCAGGTTTTTGAGTGAGAGGAGATAGCCCATACAAAGCTGGGAACTTTAAACGTTGTGTTTCAAACCAGGAAATAAGGTGGAATAGCGGGAACGTAATGTGCCAGGATGCAAGCAGCAAGAAGAAGCTAGAAGGCTTGCAGGTGGGCTCAGGAGCTGGATCCTGAGAGAGAGAGAGAGAGAGAGAGAGAGAGAGAGAGAGAGAGAGAGCAAGGCACGAGGTAGTGTTTCTGAATTCCAGGGAAGAGTAATCTTTGCGAAACTAGAAATCTGGACTAGTTGAATATTGGTTTCCTACAAAGCTTTTCTTCAAATTCCAGCCTACAAAGCATAATTTTCCCACAGAACCAAGATCATGTAGTGGCACTGTTGATGCCCTTGATCCTGTTTTTGGAATCCTGCTGCCCTCAAGATGGCATTGAGAAGTGACTGGGAAGCCACCTGATCTTCACACCCATGCTTCCCGCATTGCACTTGGAGCTCTCCTCACCAAACCTCCCCTGTATCACTGACTGACCTTGAATGCAAAGTCTAGTGAAGTCATGTATACATTGGATTTCACTAACAAATCAATTGTATTTTGCAAACTTAAAAAAAAATTACAGTGTTTAGAGTTGTTTGTACTTGGGTAATTCAGATGTTTGTCATATCTAACTGAACTCAGGTGACATTCATACATAACTTTGTGCCAGTGCTGTGCTAGGTGCTGGTGACACAAAATCAGTTAAGGTCTTCAGAAGTCCAGCTGAGTAGGAGAAATGGATGTAAGTGGACTGAGAAGTTTGAAATGCTTCTCAGTTCATGCTCATGGACGTCAGATTGCCTAATAGTCCTCTGTGTCCCAGTTAACTTGCTCTACAATATCCATAGTGACTGTTTCAAGTCACTACCCTCCCTACTTCCCATCATTTAACAAATGCCTTTCTATTACTTTGCAGAGAAAATAAAAGGTATCTTTCTAGAAACATCTCAGCATCTACCAAACCTTTAAATCAGCCGGCAGCCAAACCCACTTTTGGTCTTTTCCTCCTAATGGCGGCAAAGGTGTCCCTCCTAGGAGCGTTCCAGCTGTCATCTGGATTTGACCTTCTCCCACATTCTCATAGTCTCCCTGCTATCAATTTTTTAAAAATGAATTTTTCTCTCCTTACTATGTTTCTATTTGCCAGGAACACCAGGATTGGACTTAACACTAGCTTCGTGTGACACTTGGGTTAACTGGGACTTCTTCCCTCAGAAGTACTCCTGATGGCTGTGAAATATGCCTTTCCCATGGAATAGAAATAAAATGAGCCTCACACTTCATTAATGAATTCTTCCTTTTCAGTGTTCCGAGCATTTCAAATGCTAAAGATACAGTATTTCACAGCAGGTTGTGTGACCTTTTATGTAATATACCCTTTAAGTAAGTGGGTTATGGTCTTGTGATTAATGTGAATTGATGTTCACATTGAGAAAATGGGAGGTGTGAAACTCCTTAAGAAACCCAAGAGGTTTAAGGAGATTTTTGTGATTCATGCTAATAAGATTGACTAATTTGTTATTCTACAAATGGAATGCCTGTAATTAAATTTTGATTGACAAACGGTTCCAAACTGTTAAGAACATAAGTATCATACAGCATTTGAATGCTAGTTCTATAAAGAATGTCTGAAAAATTAATTTTTTCATGGTTTTCCTTTTTAGAAATTTTCTTCAGGGATCTTTTAATTGTTTTCTCTAAGTGTAATCAGCTATGCTTCCAATTGAAAGAAATAATTTCTGTCTCAGAATACCTACATTCACTTATAAAAATAACTCAAAAATATCTTGCAAAGGAAAAGGCCACCTAAAAAGACTTCAGGCCAACCTTCCCCTGGGATCAGTTATTGAGTACCATGGAGTCTGAATGTGGAGTTAAACTGAAGTCAGATTAGATTATATTTGGGTCTCAGTGGAATTTATAATCTAGCTCAAGTATCTTTCAAAACAGAATGAAGTTGTGGTTGATCAGGTTGGTAGAATATTTCTTTTTTTTATAGGTACTCAATCATGATCATTTCTTGATTTTAGGGTAAATTGTATCCAGTGTCATTTTCTCACTTTACCCTCTCTGTCTAATCTTGTCACTTTTGCCCATTATTATCATTATCAGCATCACTACCACCCTCATCATTGTCACCACTGCCACCAATGCCATCATCACCACCATTACTGCCACCACCACCATCACCGTTACCACCATCACCGTTACCACCATCATCACCATTACCACCACTGCTATCACCACTACCACTACCACTACCACCACCACCACCAAAACCACCACCAAAACCACCACCATCATCATCATCACTATCACCATCATAATCACCTTTATTATAGTTTGAATTTCTGCACTCTTCCCAGTATTTTACATCTGTTGTCTCTTACCCTTAGGCCAGCTCTGCAAGATGAGTATTGTGTTTACTTAACAAATGAAGAAAACAAGGTTCATAGGAGTTGATAAGCTTGTTCAAATTAGTTGATAACTGCTAAAACCTGCAGGGAACTTGGGCCTGAATGATCTTAACTATCTGTTTTGTTTCCCTCATATTGTTTCCATGTATCCCACCAATCTTTCCTATTCCTGTAGTTTCTACACTATATTTGTTAACTTTTTTCCTATGGTAATGGGAAGTGGAGAAGATATAGCAGTTTCCTTATTTTCAAGATTAAAAATAAACATGAAAATTTAACAATTAGCAAGTGAGAAGTGTAAGAGCAATTTAAAAGTGGCCTAGAAACGTGATATTAAAACTTTTAAAAAAATCTGCTTTTGGATACAGATGAGAAATGATAAATCTTCAGAATATAAAATACAATTTACATTTAATACTGCTAACAAAAGAAAAGGGTAGCATGTAATTTTTTAAGATGCTTCCCAAGGTACACACTACCCTTTCTTCAGGTTTATCATCCATAAACTAAGTGGAAGCAGATTTTCCCCCTTATCTGCTTCCAGACTTCTTACCATGTTGAAGAGTCTTTTCTTCTCTGTAAATACACCAGCTCAACTTTTGATGCATATCTATTTGTATTCCTTTTTTTTTTTTTTTTTTTAAAGTAGACTCCACGTCCATCATGGGGCTTGAACTCATGACCTTGATATCAAGAGTTAGGTGCTCTACCAATTGAGCCACCCAGGCAGTCCTCTATTTGTATTTCTTAAAAGTCCAATAGAGAACTATAAACTCAGAGACTCAAGAAATATGGGTTGATAATGATGATGATGATGATGATGAAGAATGGCGGGAGTTGCAGTGAGATTGAACACCTTTCAGAAGATCACCCGATGTGTTTACTATAGAAGATGTTGATGACCACTTAGAATCATGTGCCTTTTCATAATCACCTATAGTTGGATTTTAGGTGTTTTTTCTTTTGTGATATGTGTGGATCCTTAGAAAGGATGGCTTACTTCTTACAAGGGTGCTGTAGTGGGGAATTTCTGGAGGCACTTGATCTGTATACTCAGAGGTGACAAGAACCCTTGGGTAATTGAGTTTATTGTAGAAGCATATAAGATACAATTTTCTCTAGGCAGGCCATGGCTGGAGAAAGGTTTGGGACAGCACAGACTCTGAGGACTAAAATAGATCCCACAGGTCAGGCTGAGAGACCTTCAGAATATAGAGTCTGCAGTAATGCCCTAATGAGACCTGACCTCCCACAAAGTCCTGCACTAAGGGAGCAGGTGACCACACACTTAGTCATGCCAGCATATGTTATTCCCCAAGGAAGGAAAAGTGCTTCATTTTTGCTAAAACCTGATGTTCATTGTAATGTACAGCACAGACCAAATGGGAAAGAAAAAGTACCCCAACTTGTTAAGGCGGCTTTTCATAATGCCAGGCTCCTTATGCTCACTATGCAAGCAATGTTGTTTTTAAGGTAGGGTTTACCTATTTTGGACATGCGTGTGTAGTAATATCTGGAAGGCTTCTTCAATTCTGGACTTTATGAAACTGATCAGTGTTAACTGGGAGTGATTGAGTCCACACTATGTAATAAAAACCATATCTACCTTACTCACCTTGAATAGAAGGAGGCAGTAGAGCACGAGTAGCTGCAGAGCAGGTTGGGGAGCCAGACTGGTTTAGAATCCCATGTTGTCACTTCCTGTGGTGTGTGTTTGATGAGCTACACAATCTTCCTGGTTTTTCTGTTACCCTATCTGTGAAATGGAATAATAACACTTATTGTCTATTATAGTTGTGGTTGAATGATGTAGTATAGATGGAGTCCTTAGTTTAGTTTCTGTTATACCAGTGCGAGGCACAAAAGAGCCAGTGCAGCTGTCAGTTAAATGTCGAGTTCTTCCACATTAAGACCAGGGATACCTTGTGCTTTTGTTTTCCTTCTGCTCTGGTTCACATCACTCCCAGCCTTTGCCAGGCACTATTGTATATTCATGTGCTCCTGTCCCACTGTCTGAGGATACTCCCTGTTTTTATGGACCTGCCTACCTTCGCGGTTCCTGCTATTGCAATGCCTCCAATGTCAAACACCAAGTCTTTATTGGGTGTTTTCCAGGAGGCAATGTGTTCTTTCTCATCTCAGCCCTTTGTTCTATGTCCATCTTCTTTTCCATTTCACTGAAGCAATGAGAAGTAGGTTTTAAATTCCTGTGACAGAAGAGTTTCTTTCTAACTGGTTGGTTTGACTGGGGAGAAATAGAGACACCTGAATGGACTCCGTTGTTATAGCTACTCAAGAGATATTCCTAGTAGGTTACATCATGCCTGGTATGGCAAAAGTCAGTGCTTCTCAAACTTTTTTGTGCATTCTAATCACTTGGGGAATCTTATTAAAATGGAGGTTCTGGTTCAGGGACCATACTTTGAATAGCAAGTGGATGGGGACCTTAATGTATTGAAGAGTTGAGTTCCAAGATGGGTAAGAGTAGACACATTATGTCTTATAGAAACAGAATTTTCTGTGCTCCTCTATACTAATTTTCATTTATTTAACCACTTTTTAAAGCTATGTTTGGGCAGCCAATAATATGTAAAGCTCTGACATTCTTTCTCTGAGTAAATGAAAAATATATGCTAGGGGCACCTGGGTGACTCAGTTAGTTGAGCATTCAGTTTCAGCTCAGATCTTGATCTCATAGTTCCTGAATTCTTGCACCACATAGGGCTGTTTGCTGTCAGCACAGAGCCTGCTTTGATTTCGGTCCTCTGTCCCCTTCTCTCTCTGTCCCTCCTCTGCTCATGCTCTTTTTCTCTTTCAAAAAATAAAACACTAAAAAATATGCTAAAGTCTTGGCGTATGTGTAAGGGTTCAGCATTACAGATAAAAATTAAAAAACTATAGAATTAAGTGTGTGAGTTTGTTCAGAAGTACTTTTTAAAAAAATTTTTTAATGTTTTATTTATTTCTGGGAGAGAGAGAGACAGCATGAGCAGGGGAGAGCCAGAGAGAGAGGGAGACATAGAATCGGAAGCAGGCTCCAGGCTCTGAGTTAGCCAGCAGCACAGAGCCTGACGTGGGGCTTGAACCCACAAACTGTGAGATCCTGACTTGAGCTGAAATCGGATGCTTAACTGACTGAGCCACTCAGGTGCCCCAGTTCAGAAGTACTTTTAAAAAGACATGTTTTGAGTGCCCACCTTGAAAGATACAGCACATGTGGATTGAAGGACATAAGAAATATGCTAAGTCAGGGCACTTGTAAGAGGCAGAAAGTGGACTTAATCCTTAGGGACAGCTGAAGAAAAGCAGGGGGTGGGCTGTAGGGGGCTTGTCCAAATAATAGACCAAGAGAGAACTGTAGCTCATCTGTTCGTAATGGAGAAGTTGCCAGCCAAGCTAGCATAGAACATTATGAGAGAGTTTAACAATATGCATTAGGAAACAAGATCTCTAAAGTACATCTAACCTTTCTACCCTCTGTTAGTGAGGCCTGTCAGAAGACCCTCATCCACTGAGGGTGAGTGGATGCCTTCTGCCAGGACACTTCAATTTCTAATTTTGCCTGATAGTGGAGGGGGGCTTCAGACCTCTTGAGCAGCATTGATTAGCTCTTTCTGAGGGCTTCTGTGGGCTGTCCATCTTTAATTCATTGGTCTATTCATTTTACATTTAATATTGTTGAATTGTGTGCCTATTATACTTGAACTTCATATTAAGGGTGGGCTGATTACATATTATAATTAAGTAGCAACCATAACAACAACAACAAAATAGCATCTATCTAACTTACGGATAGATGATTTCTCCTTGCCTGCCAAAGACCTTCATATATTGTTGGTAGACAGTGGTGTTAGGTGATTAGTTTCTGTTCCCCTTTTGTCTTCCCAAGCAACCTTTCTTTTAATCTGGAGATCCTTTCTTCGTGCTGAAGAGCAGCCAGGGGCCTTCTTTTAGGCCATGGAATATTCTTCCAAGAGATGCGGGGACTGCAGAGGTGGGTTGGGGTTGAAAATTACTATACAATGAGTAACCCTCAAATGATAATGGCATTTTTTAATACCTGGAGGTTAACAGAAGGATGTTTTCTGAAAGGGAGGGAATTAGTAGCCCTAGGCTACTAATTATATAGCCTCAAATTCTAGGAGGACTTTGGTGAACTATGTGGATAACTGAATTCAGTTTTTTTTTTTTTTTACAAATAGTTTATTGTCAAATTAGTTTCCACAGAACACCCAGTGCTCATCCCCACAAGTGTCCTCCTCCATGCCCGTCTCTCCCTCCCCCCACATCCATCAGTCCTCAGTTTTTTTTAGCATTCAAGAGTCTCTCATGGTTTGCCTCTCTCCCTTTCCCCCACCATTTCCGCCCTTCTTCTCCTCCTTGGTCCTCTGTTAAGTTCCTCCTAATCCTCCTATACGTGCACACATATGATATTTGTCCTTCTCTGCCTGACTTATTTCGCTCAGCATAACACCCTCAAGGTCCATCCATGTTGCTACACATGGCCAGATTTCATTGTTTCTCATTGCCATGTAGTATTCCATGGTATAGATAAACCACATCTTCTTGATCCATTCATCTGTTGATGGACACTTAGGCTCTTTCCATGTTTTAGCTATTGTGGAGAGTGCTGCTATGAACATTGGGGTACATGTGCTCCTATGCCTCAGCATTTCTGTATCCCTTGGGTAAATTCCTAGCAGTGCTATTGCTGGGTCATAGGGGAGTTCTATTGTTAGTTTCCTGAGGAACCTCCACACTGTTTTCCAGAGGGGCTGTACCAGTTTACATTCCCACCAACAGTGTAGGAGGGTGCCCGTTTCTCCACATCCTCGCCAGCATCTAGAGTTCTCTGATTGCTCATTTTAGCCACTCTGACTGGCGTGAGGTGGTATCTCAGTGTGGTTTTGATTTGTATTTCCCTGATGAGGAGCGATGCTGAGCATCGTTTCATGTGTCTGTTGGCCATCTGGATGTCCTCTTTGGAGAAGTGTCTGTTCATATCTTCTGCCCATTTCTTCACTGGGTTGTTTGTTTTTCGGGCGTGTAGTTTGGTGAGTTCCTTGTAGATTCTGGATATCAACCCTTTATCTGATATGTCATTTGCAACTATCTTTTCCCATTCGTTGGTTGCCTATTAATTTTCTGGGTTGTTTCCTTGGCTGTGCAGAAGCTTTTAATCTTGATGAGGTCCCAACAGTTTATTTTTGCTCTTGATTCCCTTGCTTTTGGGGATGTGTCAAGTAAGAAGTTGCTGCGGTGGAGGTCAAGGAGGTTGTTTCCTGCTTTCTCCTCTAGGGTGTTGATAGTTTCCTGTCTCACGTTCAGGTCCTTGATCCATTTTGAGTTTATTTTTGTGCATGGTGTGAGAAAATGATCTAGTTTCATTCTTCTGCATGTGGCTGTCCAGTTCTCCCAACACCATCTGTTAAAAAGGCTGTCTTTTTTCCATCGGATATTCTTTCCTGCTTTGTCAAAGATAGTTGGCTGTATACTTTTGGGTCCACTTCTGAGTTCTCAATTCTGTTCCATTGGTCTATGTGTCTGTTTTTGTGCCAATACCATACTGTCTTGATGATGACAGCTTTGTAGTAGAGGCTAAAGTCTGGATGGTGATCCCTCCCGTTTTGGTTTTATTTTTCAGGATTACTTTGGCTATTCGGGGTCTTTTGTGGTTCCATACAAATTTTTGGATAGTTTGTTCTAGTTTTGAGAAGTATGCTGGTGCAATTTTGATTGGAATTGCATTGAATGTGTAGAGTGCTTTAGGTAGTAATGACATCTTAACTATATTTATTCTTCCTATCCATGAGCATGGAATGTTTTTCCATTTCTTTGTGTCTTCTTCAATTTCCTTCATAAGTTTTCTATAGTTTTCATCATACAGATCTCTTGTATCCTTGGTTAGGTTTATTCTGAGGTATTTTATGGTTTTTTGTGCAATTGTGAATGGGAGCAGTTTCTTGATTTCTCTTTCTGTTGCTTCATTGTTGGTGTATAAAAATGCAACCGATTTCTGTACGTTGATTTTGTACCCTGCAACTTGGCTGAATTCTTGGATCAGATCTAGTAGGCTTCTGGTGGAGTCTGTCGGGTTTTCTATGTAGAGTATCATGTCATCTGCGAAGAGTGAAAGTTTGACTTCCTCTTTGCCAATTCTGATGCCTTTGATTTCCTTTTGGTGTCTGATGTCTGATGCTAGGACTTCCAGCACTATGTTAAACAGCAGTGGTGAGAGTGGGCATCCCTGTCGTGTTCCTGATCTCAGGAGGAAGCTCTGAGTTTTTCCCCGTTGAGGATGATGTTAGCTGAAGGCTTCTCATAGATGGCTTTGATGATGTTTAAGTAGGTTCCTTCTATCCCAGCTTTCTCGAGAGTCTTTATTAAGAAGTGATGCTGTATTTTGTCAAATGCTTTTTCTGCATCTATTGACAGGATCATATGGTTTTTATCTTTTCTTTTATTGATATGATGTATCACATTGATTGATTTGTGAATATTGAACCAGCTCTGTAACCCAGGAATGAATCCCACTTGATCTTGGTGGATGATTCTTTTTATATGCTGCTGGATTCGATTTGCAAGGATCTTGTTGAGAATTTTTGCATCCGTATTCATCAAGGATATTGGCCTGTAGTTCTCTTTTTTTGCTGGATCTCTGTCTGGCTTGGGAATCAGAGTGATGCTGGCTTCATAAAATGAGTCCGAGAGTTTTCCTTCGATTTCTATTTTTTGGAATAGCTTGAGAAGAATTGGGATTAATTCTGTTTTAAATGTCTGGTAGAATTCCCCAGGGAAGCCATCAGGTCCAGGGCTCTTATTTGTTGGGAGATTTTTGATCACTGATTCAATTTCTTCACTCATTATGGGTCTGTTCAGGTTTTCTATTTCTTCCTGTGTGAATTTTGGTAGTGAGTGTGTGTTTAGGAATTTGTCCATTTCTTCTAAGTTGTCCAATTTGTTGGCATATAATTTTTCATAGTATTCCCTGATACTTGCTTGTATTTCTGAGGGGTTGGTTGTAATAAGTCCATTTTCATTCATAATTTTGTCTCTTTGGGTGCTCTCTCTTTTCTTTTGGATAAGTCTGGCTAGAGGTTTGTCAATTTTGTTTCCTTTTTCAAAAAACCAACTCTTGGTTTCATTGATCTGTCCAATTGTTTCTTTGGTCTCTATGTTGTTTATTTCTGCTCTAATATTTACTATTTCTGTTCTTCTACTGGGTGTAGGGCGTTCTTGTTGCTCTGACTCTAGTCCTTTAGGTGAGCTGTTAGATTTAGGATGTAAAGTTCTAAATATATCCGTCAGGTCCATCTGGTTCAATGTGTCTTTCAAGTCCATTATTTCTTTAGTGATTTTCTGTCTGGTTGACCTATCCATTGCTGTAAGTGGAGTATTAAAGTCCCCTGCTATTAGCACATTCTTATCTATAAGCTTGTTTCTGTTTGTGATTGTTTTAGATATTTAGGTGCTCCCATATTCGGTGCATAGACATTTATGATTGTTAGTTCTTCCTGATGGATGGACCCTGTAATTATTATGTAGTGCCCTTCTTCATCTCTTGTGATTGTCTTTAATTTAAAGTCCAGTTTGTCTGATATAAGTATCGCTACTCTGGTTTTCTTTTGATTTCCTGTACCATGATATATATTTCTCCATCCCCTTACTTTTAATCTGAAGGTATCTTCCCGTCAAAATGAGTTTCTTGTAGACAGCATATAGATGGATTTTGCTTTTTAATCCATTCTGCTACCCTATGTCTTTTGATTGCAGCATTCAGCCCATTTACATTCAGTGTTATTATTGAAATATGTGGGTTTAGAGTCTTTGTATCTTTTGTAGGGTTCATGTTTGTGGTGGTGTCTCTGGAATCTTTGTTCCTTGCAACCTTTCCTTCAGAGCATCCCCCTCAGGATTTCTTGTAGGGCTGGCTTCGTGGTGACAAATTCTTTCAATTTCTGTTTGTTTGGAAAGGTTTTTATCTCTCCTTCTATTTTGAATGACAGGCTTGCTGGATAGAGGATTCTTGGCTGCATATTTTTGCTGTTCATCACATTGAAGATCTCCTGCCATTCCTTTCTGGCCTGCCACGTTTCAGTAGATAGGTCTGTCACCACTCTGATAGGTTTCCCTTTGTATGTGAGGGCCCTTTTCTCCCTAGCTGCTTTCAAAATTCTCTCTTTGTCCTTGTATTTTGCCATTTTTACGATGATATGTCGTGCAGAAGATCGATTCAAGTTACGTCTGAGGGGAGTCCTCTGAGCCTCTTGTATTTCCACATTTACTTCCTTCCCCAGGTCGGGGAAGTTCTCTGCTATAATTTGTTCCAGGACTCCTTCAGCACCTTTCCCTCTCTCTTCCTCTTCTGGGATTCCTATGATACGGATATTGTTGCTTTTGACTGTGTCGCTGAGCTCTCGAATTCTTCTTTCCTGTTCCTGGATCAGTTTGTCTCTTTTTTTGTCAGCTTCTTGTTTTTCTATAATGGTGTCTTCTAAATCACTTATTCTCCTTTCTGCCTCTTCAATCCGTGCATTGGAGGCCTCTAATTTATTATGTATCTCATTTATCGCATTTTTTAATTCTTCATGCCTATTTTTATTTTCCATTCTGTCTGTAGCCATAGTTTCTTTGATGTCCCCTATGTTTTTTTCAAGCCCTGCTATTAATTTCACCATTATTATTCTAAAATCTTGTTCACTTATGCTGCTGATATCTGTTTTGAGCAGTTCATTAGCTGTCATTTCTTCTTGGAGTTTCTTTGGAGGAGAGCTCTTTCGTTTTGTCATTTTAGTTAGCTTTCCGGCTCTTGTTGGTTTTAAAGACCTGTTATGCTCTCTGTTTCTATGAGCGCTGCTATATCCAAGAAGACTCTTTGACTTTCCAGGGCCTATCCTTTCAGAGATTGTTTTTTGAATGGTATCCCTCGGTCTCTCTTGTTGGGACCTTAGTTATTTTATTTTCCTATTCGTAGTGATATTTGGGACTCTTCACCTTGTGTAATCTAGCTTGTTTCTTGAGGTAGCCCTGGAAAAGAAAACAGACACACAAACACACAGGGAGCAGGAGCACACAAATGCACAGGCTAATTCAACTAACATGCAAAGCGAGAGGGAAAACGAAAAAGTTAAGAGAAAAGACGGAGGAGGGAGGGCGAATAATAGGGAGCATAAAATACATGAAAGGGTCAATAAGGGGAAAAGAAAAGGAAAAAAGGAGAAAACCAATGGACAAAGAGCGGTTTAAAGCATATACCTGGATTTCCCAGCTACAGTTAAATAGCCGTGTGTATGCAGTGCTGGTTGAAGAGCATAGAGAAAAAGAGAGAAGGCAGGGCGAGATGAGGCAGATTTGGAAATATAATGAACAGGTAGAAGGGATAAGAAGTTTTTCTCCAAGAGGTAAAGGGTAGAATATGGTTGGATAGGTGAGAGAAGGATGCTGGAATTATCCAGAGAACCTATATAGTCTAATTACACCTGAGAGAAATAGCTGAAAAGGTCGGTAGGTGTAGAATTTACATTTACAGAATGGACTTGTTGTGATTGTTTAAGCAAGCTGGCGAGCAGAGTTAATCAGGTCAGTGTTTTGGGGAAAAAAGCGAGAAAAGAGAAAGAAGAAGAAAAAAAGAAAGAGAAAAGAAAGGGAAAAAAAAGAAAGAAGAAAAAAAGGAAAAAACAAAAAAAGGGGAAAAAAAAGGAAAAAAGAAAGAGAAAAAAAAAGGGAGGAGGGCACCTCTCAGGCAGGGATGGGCGTGGCGTGATCCGATGCCTCAGGCGGGGGTTCTGCCTTGGCGATTGTGGGGAGGAGAGTGAGGGTGCTCCAGTCCCTTCTTGAACCCCGCGCTGCAGCTCGCTTTTTTTTTGGCGTGTCAACTCCCCGTTCCGGGGACGCAGCCGAAGTTGGTTGCACTCTTCAACCCAGGCTAGTTCCAATCTCCAAATCCCAGTCGCGCGTCCCGCTGAAATTGCCTTAGACACAGCTTCCCAGGCAAACCCCTTGGGCTATTCCAGGCTCCCTGCTGAGCTCTGGGGGCGGAGTCAGAATCGCTGCTTCCTTCTCTGGGTCGGGCTGGTGCGCATGCGCGGGGGCTTGCCTGCCAGGTCCGCGTAGCCTGAGCCTGCTGGAGTGAGGAAAACTGGGTCCCTCTATGGCTCGTCACCCGAAACACGAACTCACAGGCAAATTTCCCAGTTTTTAGCTCTTTGCCTTCCCTCTCGAGTTTCAGCCAGCCAGGAGCGCGGGCGCCCGGTGTCTGCGCATCTCTTTCAGGGGTCCCAGCCGCCCTGGAGCTACAATGGCGGCAGGGGCACCGCCGCTCTGAAATCCAACCTCCAGGAGCGGCACAAAGAAGCAGTTTGTGTGCTCAGCCTCCCCCAGGACCAGTTGGCGCGAGGGGACCTGGTGTGCAAGTATTTGGCAAGTACGGTCTTTCTGTGCACCGAGCAGAGGTTTTTTTCCCCCCCGAGCGGAGGTTTTTCTGTTTTGGACTCTCTCCTTTTCTCCTCTCACTCCCCGTAGAGGGTAGAGGGGGATCGCCTCCCACCCTGGAGTCTCCGATCCCAGCCCGATTTTATCTTCCCCGGTTCGCACTCACGTTAGAAGGCTTTCTCAGTGGATTCTGCGTCTTTTTTCTCCCAGTCTCTCAGGTTTTTTAAGGTTTCCAATGGCTTCAGATCTTTTCTGTGTGATGTATGGGAGCGAGTGCCAAGTACGGAGCTCCTTACTTCTCCGCCATCTTGCCCTCTATCAATCTAACTGAATTCAGTTTTAATGTTTCCAGGTAAAAGATAGGGATTTTGAGGAAACCACATGTTCATCGAAAACACATGGAAGAAACACTAGCACTTCCAAAAACTTGTTCTTCTTCCTCTCCCTAATCTTGGTCTCTCAGTCTGTGGATGTCTATCTCCTTATTCTGCCAAAAGACCCCACCCCCCCTTCTTTAATCTGATGCTCACTTTCCACTGGAAAGCAGTTGTAAGTCTTGTCAAGCCAAATCTCTGGGAACTACATTGTCTTCCAGGGATTTGATTTCCCAAGAAGAAACTGTAGAATGCTCCAAGCATCTCCAGTACTCTCTTCAGTGACAAACACCCATATGCTGCTCATTGTCCTCTGAGACCTATGTATTACTCAGAATTAAAAAAATAATTAAAGCAGAGTAGATTAAACAATAGATCAATAACTTTTAAACTCCAGATATGACTTACTAAATAAACAATGTTTGTCTCCTGGACATGCTCTTTGATGCTGGCTAAGGGCCTATCCTAGGACCCTCCCAGGGCCCTGTGTACCAGATTGTTGTCTACCACTAGATTTCTCCTCTTTTTTTCATAGCTCACCCTGTATCAGACAGCATATAGTTGTTTCTCAAGGTAAATTTATCTTATGGATACTCCTTATTTAAAAGTAAAGTTGCCAGATAAAATATAGGACACCAGTTAAATTTGAATTTCAGATAAATAGTGCATAATCTTTCAGTATATGGATGTTCCAGGTAATATGGGACAAAAAACAAAAACAAAAATTCATTCATTCATTCATTCATTCATTCATTCATTCATTCTAGTCTGGCAACACTGAGAGCAGGGTTTATTCTATTTTCTTGACAAGCCAATGTCTGTCAATACCTTACGTGTATCCTTTTCCATGTTATAACTCTACTTTGCTTCAAAGTATAAAATGGCTCATATTTATTTAAAAAAATAAGATGAATTAAATCTGATTTTGATTTGAGAAGTTAATAATGCTACTTGACACAATTAGCTACTCCTACTGCGTTGCAAAACCAGGACAAGTCTCATTAACCTATGGCAATATGAAAGCTAGGAATCACAGAAGTGGGCTAAGCTTGGGAAAATGGCATATCTGGATTTAACAACCAAGCATAAATCTTTAACTGTTGAATTCAGCCTTTAATTACTTTACATTATGTTTCTACTCAAGACATAAACTACTGTCTTGAAACATGCAATTGTTACATGACTATGTTATTGCTTGCATACCACATGCAGAGAATATAGCTCATAACACTTTTGAGAAAGTTGGAAGCTTATTTATGAATATGACATGACTATATATAAGTACATAAAAGGGAAATATTTCTGATTAGACTAGTTTTTCAATTGTTTTTTCAAGGAGAAATATTTAAATCAGATTTAGCAATAATTCCCATCACGCTATTTATAGTCGAGAAAATTAAATAAAATGTCATTTGTTTAATTATTATTTGTTACCCTTAATTAAAATGTTAATTGAGTACATTTGTATGTACAACATATTTAATGTGTTGACTTTTTGGCAGTGATAATGTTTTCTACCTTCTTCATTCAAATGCTTAATTGTTCACTTAACTATATTGGAGAAAAGACAAATATATTTAAGCAACAGAGCAGCAGAGATTGAAAGGTCATTTTCCTGCTAGAGCTGTAGATAGCAGATCCGTAGGAAATCAGCACTTTAATCACAAGAAAGGAAATCTACCAGAAGTATGCATTTTGGTCTTTTATTTGCATATGAGAAAACAGGACAAAAATTAATCAGCCATAAAATGTCCATCCAGAATGACATTTTTAAGTAAAGAAATTGATTATGAAGAGGTGCATTTTAACATATTCTTGCCTCACCAACAGTCAGAATAACCTAAAAGATGATGAGGACCTTTATATTCTTTTATATTGATGTACTTGACCTTTTCATTTGACAACATTTGAGACATTTGTTTAAAGCAACATATAGACCTAAGCTGCAAAATGGGTTTGAATTTTCTTTTCACAATGGTTATGATTTCTCTTTTCTATGCAAATCTATGGTACTGACCTCTGTTCAGTAAATAAACATGCTGGTTGTGTTTTGCAAAGCAAAGTTTCTTGTCTATCAGCATAAAAACAAAATGGTTCCTTTCAAATAATTTATGAAGTGTAATGCTTTCCAAAAAGAGCATCAGTTAGGCAGTAGCATCCACTGTGCACCTATCAGCAACCCAAACAATCGGGGATTAAAGAAACAGATGATGGAATAGAATAATTCTCTGTTCTTACAGAGTTTAGAGCGTAAAGATTTCTTCCCCTGCCCCACCCCACCCCCAAAAAACGTACTCTTTTTTTTTTCTTGATAAACTCTGAGATTTTAATACTCATTAGAATGAGAATGAGTTGGTGCTTTTTAGGAAGGAATAACCATAAGGATAACAAAAAGTGTTTATGCACCTCTAAATGCATTACTTATAATATCTCGTTAAATCTTCAAGACAGTCCTCTTTGTAAGTACTATCATTATTCCCATTTTACAATAAATAAACTGAGGCACAGCTTTCCCCAGCCTGTATAGCTAATAAGAGATGGGATTGGGATTTGAGACCAGATATTCTGTACCCAGAGTCTATTCTCTTATCTCCCCACTATCCTTACGGACGTTAAGAAGGTTTAGCGCAAGAAATATCAAAATGTTTTGAGCAAGGTGTTTCAACTTGTTGAAGTAAAAGTAGGGGATAGTACTTGTGTTGACACTTCAGTGTTAAACTCAATGGTTTGTTTTATCATCTTCATCAATGATCATCAAAATAATAAAATATGATTAAGAGTAAACAAGGGGAAGCATAAGTTATAAGGTAAATTTTCTAAGAGTTCATCATTTTTCATACATAGTGAACCTTTTGTTGCTAATGAGGATACAATCAGCAGTTTTGTGAAGCTCGCTAGCATTTGTTAAAACTTCACCTTTGCCATTTACCAGGCAAATGATCATAGACAAACTATTTAACCTCTGTAAGTTTTAATATCTTCTTTTACAAAACGCAAACACCTATTCCTCCCTCACAGGGTCATTGTGAAAATTAAAGATAAGCTCATAGCACAACATTGAGCTCATACTGGAGACCCACTAATCTAAGCTACAGCTGCTACAAATTAGATAAGCAAGTCATTATGCTGAGAAGTACTGAATTAGACATGACTTAGTACCTATTAAGTTAGCTCTGAAGACATTTAGGAAGAATATATGTAGATATGTTGTTTAGCTGGCCTAAGAGAATAGGTTATCACAATTCCAACAGTTTGCCTGTTACTAGCAGTGAGTATTTATTAAAAATTAAAATGAAATTTCTCCATCTGTTTAGGAAATGTCCCCAAAGAGCTGGTTCATTTCGCTGTTTTTCTTCCCTTGCAACCACTTTATTTATTAAAATTGTGGGAAAGAGGCACAAATTAAAGCAGGAGATGCAAAACACAGTAAAGAGAGGATGGCTTTAAGAAGTCATGCTTGAGCTTGAAGGCAAGCTTGGAAGAGGAGAAGGAGAATGATTTGGACTCTTCTTTCCACTTCACCCTGTCTAGGACTTCCCAGTGTGGCAGGGTGATTATTGGATGCACCTGCCCTTAGGAGTGGTGGAGAGCATGTTTGGGAATCTCTGTACTATAAATGGTGGCTTTCAAACTTAAAAAAAATCCATAATGCACTAAGAAATACATTTTACATTTCTATATAGTCTACTATTATCACAAACATCACAAGTGCAGGAATCTTTTGTTGTCAGAGATGTATTTAAGTATCTAGAAAAGTACTTGGTACATTGTAGGTGTTCAATGAATAGTCGTTGAGTATCTATCAATCATCTGTTCATCATCTATCTACTTCGGCAAAGAAGTTTTATGGAACATTCTTATACTTACTGTTTGCTTATAGTCTGAAATTTTCTATTCTATTCCATAGAAAGAAAAAAAATGAATTTAAGATCTACTAAATTAATTTCAGTACATTCACTGGGGAAAGAACCTTAATAGATCTTCTTTTTAGTTCTCTGGGTTATGATCTGTAATTGCATCCTATCACTGGGAGCAATTGGCTTAGTGTGTAAATTGGCTTGTGTCATTTATACTTAGCTTTCCACCTTTCTTGCTGTCACAATGCTTCGTTTAGCTTGGATTATTTCCCCTGTCCATACACTAGTGTGGTACTTAACTCTAAACATGTTGCAGAATTTTAGAATAAGTCAAGTAGCATTGAGGGTTGTTGACTAACTTCTGGGAAGTTCTGGAAGTATTTGCTGCACTCTAGTGGGTTTTGTTTTTGTGTAGTCCCCATGTAATTATTAATTGTTGGGTAAGTGCTACAGCCTAGTCAGGGCCAGTGGCTGACTAGAATGGTTTGGATGCAGTTCTCCACAGAAGCAGAGGATTGGAAAGAGTGACCTCCTAAGATTCTGTCCACAGTGAGCATACTTTCTGTCCATGAAGTTGCTGAAATTAAATTAACTGTTGGGTGGATTTTGACACCTTCAAAGTCTTTATTTTTGATTCTGATTTCTTTCTGAATTATCTGTGCTTTAATTTTATACTCACTATAGTTACGAAGAAGGGAGGAGAATGAGGTAGAAAAATTGATTCATATAAGTGTTTTGCTAGGAGTGAGGCTTGCATGTCTTTCATATCCTGAGGAAATATGTGGAAGTAAAAAGGATCCTGTATTCAAATATTACATTCATTGTGAGAGGGGCACTGGAGATCTTATTTATGTTAGTTTTCTTCACCCCTAGAGAAGCAGTGTAACTAGATTGATCTAACTAGACAAGCAATATTCTGTCTTAAGGTTTAAATAAACTTTGAACTAATTAGAAGAGCTGATTGGATATTAATTCTAGTGTCTACTCTATGTCTGAGTGCCATAGCCTACCTAAGGTAACTACAATGTTTTGGAAAAACCTGGCTCTGGAAAACCCCCAATTGCATGGGTATAATGGACACTGGGGAGGAGGCAGGGTTGCAGAATGACAGGCTGAGGATGACATTTAGCGGAGTTGGTGAAATCAGTAGCTTAGTGCAGCTACTGGGATCTTGTAGGTATAACAAGGTGTAATGAGCATTGTTGGCTGGTTGTGGAAGCTCAATGATAGCCAACTCTAAAGTAGATGATATATGTAATTCCAGGAACAGACAAAATAATATTAGACTAACAATTCCATCAGCATGCAGGCAGTCACAGATTTAAGTCAGAACTGGTAAAAATAAATTCAGGATTCTGATCAGAGAGGATCATGGCTTCTGAGACCAATTATAAAAGTATAGGAACAAGGCAGAACTTAAATTATCAACACTGAGTGGTGAGTGGGGACTCTTTTTTTCCCCCAGTTCAAGGCATATGCCTCATTTTCGAAACTGAGTCACAAGGATGTGGTTTAATGAGAAATAGCGGGAGTAACAAGACACTGACTATGGGAACATTAGGTTAATGTCCATCCTTAAACAAGATCAGTCCTTGAGAGATGAGATTGGAGGTAAGTCTACAGCTGGGTAGAGTTCAAGCGTCCCACATGTTCAGAAAAGGAAGATGGAAAGATAGGAACTAGGGAGGGCTTGGCACTTCATTCAACACTTAGTATACCACCCCTAGAATAAGAAAGGACACTTGATGTCTGAATAAGTAAAAAACATAGAGACTTATAGTAACATGAAATATCTTTTAAATAGTTGCAATTGTAGAATGGAAGTATTACATTTGCCTTTTAAAGACCCTTGATATGGGACGAATTGATCAAATAGAGCAGTGATTCTCCACTAAGGATGGTTTGCTCACCGGGAACATCTGGCTGTGTCTGGAGATGTTTTGTGATAGGTACTACTTGGGGAAGAAGTTTGCTCTTGGCATCTAGTGATGCTGCTGGACATTACGTGGTGCACAGAGAAGCTCATTACATTAAAGAACTACCCAGTCTAAAATGTCAGTAGTGCTGACCTGAAACAGAGTAAGATTACTACTATGAAGTCTTAGTTGAGTATTGAATTTTTATGAACAATACAATATTATAGGTACAAATAAATTAGTTCTTACTTTATTGTTGCCAAACCATGACTCTACCAGAGAGTAAGTCTAAGGATATATTGCCTTGAGGTGCACAGCCACCCAAGCAGTAAGCAGAATGGCACTAGCCTGGCATTTGAACATTTATCTATGGGTCTGTGAGGAAACGTGCACTTCTAGTGTGAGTGGTGAACTGTCTCCTAATGTGGTCTTGTGTCTATGGGATTTTGTGTAGTGTTTACTAGAGGGCATTCAAAATCACTTGACCTTTCCAGCTGCTCTGACTTTTGCTTTCTTTGTAAGTTTCAATGGAAAGAGACTGAGGTTAAGGACTTGTGCCTTTCTTTTTTTCCACAAACCTCCGCCCATTGCCCCAATCTTCATCTACTCTGACATGAGCTTTCCATGAACTGCAGACAAGGAAAAATAATAGTGGATGGTGCTGACAAGGGGTTGATAGTGATCTCCAGTATGGTAAGTTTAAAACAAGCAACTGCTTCCAAAGCTGAAACTTAAATTCATTGTCTGAAGTGAGTGACTATGACTTGAAGGATATGTGCCAGGATTATTTCTCAACCAATAAGTCTATTTAGACTTGACTTTTAGGCAGTTTGATCATTACTGTTGCCTTGCTGATATTGTGTCTTTCATGCCTCCATTGTTTGAGATGGTACCACACAGATGTGACTATTGTAAAGTGCAGTGATCAGTAAAGTTTGCCTTGTGCCTGATGTCCTCATGTCACACTTTGTTATCTTTCTCCTGTGGAACTAAGAATGAGCCCCTCAGTAGGTTTGTGAGACATTCATGGTACTGACAAACTTAGCATTCAAACTTTAGTGTCCTGTTTCATAGGAAATGTTTCTGGATAACTCATCAAGAAAGTATGAGAACACATTACTTTCTCACTGTCCACCAAATCTGGACTAATGGGCTGGAAATCAGCATGGCAAAGTAGTTTGAGTTTGTAGTTTTGGAGTCAGACATACCTAACATGGAGTTCCAACCCTGCCATTAAAGATATATAAGAATTTGGGCATGTTACTTAATATGTCTGTGCCTCAGTTTCTTTATCTGTGAAATGGGGGATGTTGTTGTCAGGATTAAATAATATGCGTGGCTCAGTTGACACAAGAACCAAATAAATGTAGTTTTTGTCATCATTGCTATTACTGTTAATTGTGTTGAACCATTCACGCTGTCCATTCTGATTTTTTTTAATTGTTAAAGACTGTGAGCTGAATTGGGTTTTTAGGTGGGGCTGTTGGACACTCATCTGTGCTTTCCTCACTGAAGATGTTTTGCCTTTTTCTTTTGGGTATAGATGTGTGTGATACAAATAAAATTTAAAAATGTATAGTGACATAGTTCACATTACAAGAAACGATTGCTTTATTCATGTAAACATTAGTTATTATGAAGTGGAAGTGTTGTGACTCCATTCAGAATTGTGCTTAACCACAAAGTCACTCAAATCCTGGCCTGGGGATCAGCAGATGATTTAGGATCTAAAGCATGTTTATAGAAATGAAAGGTCACGAAGAAGATTTGCCTCTCTGGGCTCTACATTGTATGGCTGGAGCAGAGGTTCTCAACCTCAAGTGCACACACATCAGGATCGCCTGGAAGGCTTGTGAAAACTCAGGGTTTTGGGCTCCCTGTAGGGAACATAAAGGTTCTGTGGGGTACTAACTGATGTGGTTCACTCACAGATGCTGTGAGTTGAAAATAATCAAGCCTCTTGGTAAAAGAGCCTCCTTATGTAAAAAACAAAACAAAAAAAAAGAAAAATATTTCAGAAGGAGAATGGGTGGGAGTGGGGGTCGGGATTAGATTACATGCCTTATTTGCCTTATTTGTTTGGAAAAAGTAAATTGGAGAAGGGCTTTGCAGCTTTGGACTGAAGGTATTATAGAGATTCAGACTAAGGGTTATGAAGCCTCATCTATGCCACCTGTTTTGTGCACACTTTGTGGTGAAGAGACTGGGGTGCTATACTTTTGTTTGGGATTAGGTCACTAGTTTGGATAAAGGAGAGAGAAGGAAGGAAGAAATACAGAAATAATCTAATTTGTGCCAAGTAGGCTGCTCTAATCTTGACAAGTGTTTAAAAATTAGGGTCTCATTTTTAAAAAAGGAATGAACTTGAATAATCAGTACAAACTCTAACCTTTAACTTTCCTGTGGGTGTACAATCTGGCAAAAATATTTTCATTTCTTTACTTTTTAATAAAGATTTGTAAATGGGGAATCTTGCCACTAGGCAGAAGTCAGTTATCTAAATTTTTACTCAGAAACTTTATTGCATTTTGAATAAAAAAAGCTCATCTGGTATTCAGGACTACAATTCTGTTACTATTATTTTTTTAATAGCAAAGAAAATTAAATTTTTGTAAAGGTACCGAGAAGAACCAAGAGAGTAAAACAGTGAGGGAATTTTAAATTTTAAATTTTAAGTAGAAAAACAACAACTGATGTCACAGCTAAATAAGTTTCTACCTACATAAATTCAACAAAAACAGAGGGAGAAAATTTAACAGGTTAACAATGAGCACTTTTCATTTTGTTTGATCTACTTAATAAAATATGTTAATATTTAGGAGAAGCCAGCTGCTGTCACCAAATATAAGTAACAATTGACTGGGTTCTACTAGATGCCAGGTATGTGTTATATCCTGAGGTTATAGAATTGAATATGACACAGCCTCTGCCTCTAATGACCCATAATGTAGGGAGGAGGAGAGAACACGAGTAATAATACTTATATAATGTGGGAGATGGGGCTGTGGAAATGTCTGCATGTTATTATGCATGTATAGCTGCAATTCTTAGGTTGCCTGATCTGTGCATTGTAATGGAACCCAAGTTCTTCTGCCTGATGCACAGCAAAGCCAATCACTGAGACACTGAATATGCATCAAGGAAAATGTACAAATATGAGAGGCAGCTAAATGAAGAGATGGGAAGGTGAGACTTAAATCTGCCTTCTTGAAAGAGGAGATGACAATTTTTTTTATAATCCTAGGGTTTGGGATTATATACATATTGATGAAATGGTGGGGAAGTTGTAATGATTCTTGAGGAAATATGGAGCACATGCATTGAACAAACATATATGTAACATACATCCCATGTTCATTTTGGGGTGGAGGCAGCACATCAAAATGAGGCAATATTTGGCTCCTGACATTAGTCAGAATATCATCTTAGGACAAAGAGAGGGGCACGCACATGCTTGAGGAGCTGGTATAAACTGGATGGAGTCTTGGATTCATTATCTCTGGTAAGGAATGCAGAGCCGTTCTTGTTCATAGACTGAAATCATGTCAGTGACCTTTAGTCCAAGCTTCTGCAGAGAGAACAAGCGGATTTGTTAGTGGGTCCTGAAAATAAACAATAGCTGATTAGGGAGAAATAGGTCTCTGAAAAACAAGCTTTAAATTTCCTGTAGTTGCAACCTCATTAACCCCATGGGGCAGGGTTTCAGGATTGTGCTGAAGATGATATATGTGGTGTGTATGTGTGTGTGCAAATTCTAACTCCCATAAAGGTCTTACTTTTATCCCCATTTTACATATGAGGAGTCAAGGCTGAGAGACATTAAGTTGTCCAAAAATATAGTCTTAACAGATATGAGATTTGAACTTGGATTTCAGAATGACCTTGAAACCTCTTTGCATTGCAATGCAGTATTGTTTACCCTCTGATCTAACTCTATATACCTTCTGTCAAGCTGATATGAAATTATTCATTTCTCCATGTAGATCTGGAAACCTTATATTGCAGATATTTTAGAAATTGCTTACATGTGATGGGGAATTTTCTCAGGGATGAAATATTAAAAAGGAGAGCTAGAACACATAGCATTTGCAACCTAATCTTCGTTGCATAGTACATGTTTCCCTGGAAGAAGAGATGTGAATGTCCATTACATTCTCAAAAGCAGATACATCCTCAAGATTAAATGAATGATATATTTTCTCTTTTAGAAATTTTCATTGCCTGTGTATATACATGTTTATAGAAATAGACTCAGGAGGACACAGCAGAGGTAGACATACTTTCACGCAGTCCTGGGTAAGTTTTGTAGCTGATCTTAGGTACTAGGATTTGAAAGATTTGAATCAAAAATATATCCCTTTAGTGGAAAGAGAGAAGTCTCTGATCTGCCACAACCTACTAAATTTATGTTTTAAATATCTTCACATTTTATGTTATAAAGTTTCTGCTAGGCTGTACTTTATAACACATAGTTGAATGCTACTATTATGGATGCTAGCTTCTTTCCTGGGGGTGGAATGAATATAATATAATCCATTCTGCCATAATATGAGCTATTAGAAGTGATGCTTCTGGCTATTAGGGGTAAATCATATCTGTGGAATGAATTAAGAGTTGAGCTGTTTGCAGTAGATTGGATTTGCCCATTTCACAACTGCATTCATTAAATCCAAATTTGATGAAAGCTGTTCATATTAAATTTGATAACCCCAATTCTAGCAAGTTACACAAATTATAAAACTCCTTTGAAAATTCTGTGACATTTGTGTTATTTTTGTCCTTTAATAACTAAGTCATTTTAAAATTAGGTGTCCATACTTAACCATGTGTTGGTGGAAACACTTCATAAATTATGACTCTTATTGAATTAGTTCAGAATTCAGTGTTCTTTTCTGATTCTGTCTTTATGCTTTGACATTGAAGAGTCTAAGATTAGTGAATAATTTGTTTTTTAGTGGAATTCATTGAACTTTTGAGGAATTCCTATGCTGTGCAAAGCACTGTGAAAGGTGTAGTTAATTTGAAAAGGGAAAGAACTAATCCTCACTTTCTAGAAATTATTGTCCACTGAGGTGATAATAGTCCAGAGATTTGTTCTGGGTATTTCTTCTGTTACTTATCAGGGTGAGAGGCAACCTCTTTGGATCTGGCCATGTGTGGAAAATGGTCTATTTTATCATATTAAAAATTTCCTGGGGAACAAGAACAACAGTTCTAGATGAAGAGAGTCCCCTGTGCCTAACTACTTCTAACAACAGTCTTGTCCCTGGTTTTTGTTTAAAAAAAATAAATTACCCATTAAATTCTTTTTCTCTCAACTCTGACTCTTGAAGTTGAATTCTTCTCATCTATTTTCCTGATCCAGTCTCATCCTGAACTGGAGAACAAAATTACTTTTGGATGAAAGGCTAGGGGAAAACTTAGTTGAAATCAGTAAAAAGTTTTTATTATGAATATTTCAAAACTTAGTTTAATTATTTTCAAAATTCTATAACACCTTAAACAATACCTTAAAAGAATTGCTTAAAATATTTTGAGTTAGAGGTTTCTGTAGATCTGCTTTCATGAATAGTTAAAAAATTGACTTATAATTAGTTTACTTAGTATTCACATTTATTTATATGAAAATGGACATATTAGATACCTCAAAATAATTTTTCTTCCTTTGAATGGGTTAAATACTATTTTTAAAAAATGTTTCCATCCCATTAATTTACTGAGTAAACTTCCTTGTTAGAAATGGGTGTTAAAAGCATAAATCCCAGTTCCGCTAATCTAACATCTTCTCTTATCTGATTCAGTGATTTTCTTTAATACAACAAGTAGTACCATTGGTAAGTTAGATATAAAATTCCCTTTGTCTACTAAATTTTCACCATGTTAACTTTCTCCATTGGTCATCCATTTAATGGTTTTTTTTTTTTTAATATTCTGAAGCTTGCAGGAATATTAGCCTATTACAACATTTTTGTGAAAGTTCAGACCCATGTTTAGTAGGCCCAGATGAAAGCTAGCTAAAATTCGGATAGACTCTTTACTTAGCTGAACATTTTATGCACTTACAAGATATATCTCTTGTCTACATTTTATAGTTAAAAGCTTAAAGTTTTTTTTTCATATGTAAGGAAATGCTGATCAGTTAATAGTCCAGGAAATGTCAGGAGCATTACTTTGATAGTTATAATGTTTCAAAATATTATGGTAGCAAGTAAACAATATTTATTTTATTTTTTTGTTTCTTCTCTTTAAATTGTTTTGACTTTCTTTTTTAAAAAAATGTTTATTTTGAGAGAGAGAGAGAAAAAGTGCATGAGCAGTGGGGGGCAGAGAGAGAGGGAGATGAGACGGAGAATCTCAAGCAGGCTCTGGGCCATCAGTGAAGAGCCTGATACAGGGCTCTATCCCATGAACTGGGAGATCATGCCCTGAGCCAAAATCAGGAGTCTGACGCTCAACCAAATGAGCCACCCAGGTGCCCCCTGACTTTATTATAATTAAGATTCTATTTTGGCTGCATTTGCTTTTGATAGCAGCATGTTTTAGTTCATTCTTGAAATAATCTCAGTTGATTCTCACACCGCCTTCACTGAATCATAGCAGATTTAATGGCTAAATCAGGTTTGTTGGGATTTATGTAATAGGAGTTTATCAAGTTGAGGTGATATTTTATGGAGTGAGATCTGTAGTAAGGTATGACTATGTTTTGTATTGATCTTTGAAGTATTGAATAAGTTTATTGCAACATTGTAGATATTTTTCACCCATTTTTTCCCTCAGTAATGTCTGTCATTTTTTTCTTTTCTTTTTTTGAAGTTTGTTTATCCTGAGAGAGAGAGAGAATGCACACGAGTGGAGGAGGGACAGAGAGCAAGAATTGCAAGCAGGCTCTGGGCTATAAGCACAGAGCTCAATGTAAGGCTCGATCCCATGAATGATGAGATCATGACCTGAGCCAAAATCAAGAGTCAGATGCTTAACTGAATGAGCTACCCAAGCACCCCATGTCTGTCATTTTTACTTAAGGAACAAAACTTTCTTAGTACAAATGTCCTTAACAATGAGTTCCTAATTTGCCCATAAGTTAAATCATTAATAAAATGTAATTATAATAGCAGCTAATGTCCAGTCCATACTTTTATGTACCTGGTTCTGTATGAAATACTTCACATATATTATTTCATTTGCTCTTCATAGTTAAACCTGCTTTCTGAAAAAAAATGGGAAGCTAAGGGTTAATCCTGTGAAGATGACTGGAGATGTTACCCAAGTCACATAGATGATATGAAACAGAAGTAGGAAACAAACCCAGAATTTGTCTGATGCCAAAGTTCATGTGCTTAATGATCATACTTCAACGAAACTGCTTTCCTTAGAAATCCTTTCTCTTAGCTGGAACTTTTAGGGAGCCCTAATCCTAATAAATCATTGCCAATTGATTTCAATATAGACTGCAAAATGGCTTCACTTCTTTGCAGCATTAGAAGGTAATGATTAGTTTTTGACTATGTTGTTATTCATTAGCATACACGTTGGAGACAATAAAGAAAAAGCAAAAAGAATTTTAAAAAGGTCAGGTTTTTTTTTTAAGTTGGCAGGGATTTATGGAATTAATTATATTTTTAAAATATGCCAATATTACTCTAACAGGGATCTTTTTGGGGGATGTGGGTCTGGGGACGAATCATGTTGTGTGTCTTGCTTTCTTCAATAAACATTTTAGAACTCATCTTGTCAGTCCTTTTACTGCAGTCACAGAAGAGTTTCCCATAGGATCTACACCCTATCCTTCCTCAGGGCCTTTACATCAGCTCTTTCCTGCACTTAGAAACCTCTTCTGCTGGTACTTGCAAAGCCGGGCTTCTTGTCCTTGAAATTTCGGCTTAAATGCCATCCCCTCAGAAAGTCTCTTTCTGACCCTCAACTGAAGTGAGACTCCTCATTATTACCTATCCCACAGTCTCTTTATTTTCTTGTTATGTTTTCTTTAGCTGTTGTCAGTTTGTTGTCTGTATATTCCCTGTTGGATTCTAAGCTTCTTGAACCAGGTCTGTCTTATCATTGTGTCTCCAGCTTTGAGTAGGAGGCATGTAATAATAGGTGCCCAGTACAGATTTGAGGAATGAATGAATGAAAGAACAAATGAGTTTTAGAAGGAGAAGAAAGAGGTAAAAGAAATAAAAATGCAGTGAAAGTAACTTTTTAATTTATAGACTGAGCAGAGTGAGTAGCACGAAAAGGGTGGGGGACTCTTTTCCTTACCATGTGAAGTACAGACTTGCCTTTCTTCTTTGAAACTGAACAAGGAGTTACAGCATCATCCTCTGAGAAATAGCTGTGTCCCTTGTCACTTCCTTTAACAAGGCAAAACCTTGATCCAAACTCTAGGCTTCAGATTTGCTGTATCCCAGAGAAGGCTGTTTGTATCTTGCCATAGATAATGAAGACTGGTCCAAAGTGTGTAATAGGTTCTAATTTGCCCCTATTTTTCCCCAAGACTATAGCATTAAAAATAAATGACATGTCATAAAGTGCCATTCTTTATTTTGAAAAAAGCCATTATTATAGTTAAAATTCACATTGCTTATTCCTTTACATTTAAGAGTTCAGAGCCGCATATGTTTAGGGAGGGAAACATAATTAAACAAAAGCAACAGATGCCAGGAACAAAGGATAAAAGGAGGAAATGTTCAGTTATAGCAGTAATATGGGAAGAAATAGGCAACACATCTCTTTTTACCATAAAGTCACTGTGGATGGGGCCAATCCATTCCATCTTTAAATTCTGGGTTGGAAAAAACCACAGAAATGAGAATTATAGTAAATGGGCTAAAAATATGTAAATCACACTATTATTTTTAGAAAATTGTGTAAGGAGAAAGTTGGGAATTTGAGGTGGTGATATTCATTAAACTAGAATCCTTACAGGCAGGTAAGAATGGAGAAAGTGACATAAAGAAGGAAGCCCTCACTAACTAAAGTTCCCTGGCCCTTGCATTGGAATCTACTTAAAATGGGAACAAACTTTTTAAGGTAAACAGTAGAAAAAAATTGATTGGAGTTTTATCTTAAAAATAAAAAAAATTATGAGACTAATTTCTTCTGAGACCTAGATATTGTGTGCAGTTGTCTACACTTGGTCTAACTGTCCCAAAGGTCAAAAGCCAATATTAGTGAATATTTTCATGTTATGACAACCTTGCTTCTCCATGCAACAACTTTATGGAGGGGACTTGGATAACACATGCTCAGTTAATTATGAACTTTTGTAATTCTCTTAAGTGCAAACCTCCTGTCCTTCTTGTTACTAAGAAATGACGAGGAGTCCAAGGATCTTCAAAATTATCCTGATTGACAATGAGAGCATTGCAAATTCAGAAAATTGTTTGAGCCATGTGTTAGTCTGCCAGGGCTGCTGTAACCAAGTACCACAAACTGGGTGGCTTAAGTAACAGAAATATGTTATCTCACAGTTCTGGAGTTTAGAAGCCTAACATCAAGGTCCTGGCCAGAATTGCTTTCTTCTGAGGACTGTGAGGGAGGGGTCTGCTCTGGGCTTCTCTCCTTAGCTTGTAGATGGTCATTTTCTCTCTGGGTATATGTCTCTCCATACTGTCTTCCTTCTATGGGTTTCTGTTTCTGTCCAGTTTCCCTTTTTATAAGGACACCAGTCATATTGGACTAGGGCTCACCTCATTTTAACTTGATCACCTTTGTAAAGACCCTGTCTCCAAATACAGTCCCATTTTGAAGGACTAGGGGTTAGGACTGCAATATATCTTCTTTGGGAGCACACAATTCAACTCATAATAATACACTGTTCTTCTTCTTCTTCTTCTTTTTCTTCTTCTTCTTCTTTTTTTTTTTTTTTTACTGCATAAAGACTGTGTCTATAGAACTCAAAATCAATTTGAAAGGAGTTAAATACAGTGAATTGCTAATGTAATGATTCATGAGTAAAATGAATGCTTCTTGTTATTTAAGCCACTAAGCATTGAGGTGCTTCGTTATATAGCAATGGATAACTGATACCATGATCATGCTAAAGGTTGCTCTAGAGATTTCTCAGAGTTTGGAGAAAAGGGATCAAAGTTTCTGTGCTATTACATATTACAAATAAGCGTTTTGGAAAAAACAGCATTATTGAGGTATAATGGATATACAAAGATTACACATATTTATGTGTGCAGTTTGATGAGCTAGGACATGTGAAACCTTCCATGACACCATCAGAATTAAAGTAAAGACGTATCCAGTGCCTTCCCACTAAAACAAGGACAAAAGCAAACAAGGAGATTTTCACAGGCTGAGTTGGAGCTCAGATGTTGCTAGTGTTACAGCTTTCTTTCCAAATCAATTTCCATTTCTTGTTATTTTGAGAAATCTTGATTTGAATATAGGAGGAGGGGTCTGATTAGAGGTAGTGCTTTGGAGAAAAGAGGAGAGTAAAATTAATGAAGGCGTGGCATTGTATCTTTTGCTTCTGGTCCCTTGCTTGGGTTTGAGCTGACAGAATGCAAGTCTTATATAAGACTTTGCAAGATTCCAAATACCATAGTATCTTTTTGGGACCCCAGCTAACACAGGGGGACCCTGAGTTGGTCCTAGAAACTTGGGGGACAGTGGGTTGGTATTGGGAGAGCAGAGCAGAGGCATTGGTTTTCTTGAGGTGGGCACCACTTCAGGGGCATGAATGGTGGTAGTGGATGTTCATAAGTGTGATCCAGGACAGAAGGAAAGATGTGGCAGTTGCCGTGGGCTACTTCAAAGACAGACTGGTTTGTGAGTGTATATGAGAGAATTCTCTGGGGACTTCACCAAGTCTGGTCCCAGGACCAGCAGCAACTGGTTAAAAATATAAATTCTTGGGACTTTCTACAAAATCATGGAAACATGGTCTCAGTATAGAATCTGAGAGTGGGAGAGTCAGTGCCTTGTTGGAGACCTTCAACCAATGAACTAGGGAGTTGGCAAATAAATGTCCTAGACTTCTATCATTTAGAAGGACAATTCTGAGGTAGGTCCCTTAAAGAGTGGAGTCCCAAATCCTCACAGTTCTAATCAGGTACTAATATAATACCCTTTTACTTCTTAATCTCACCTTCCCAACTAATTTATTCCTGCTTTCTGGACTCACCTCTTGAAAAAGCCACCTCCACCCACATTCTTCTCTCAGGCTCTACTTGAGGGATAATAATAATCTGACAACAATAAAGATATCCATAAACACTTGCATTGGTCTGTGAGAATATTCTGATTTATGCTAAGTATATGGATTCTAAAACAATGTTTAGGTTCCATGCCAAACTAAGCAGCTCTATGGGAGGAACATGGGCTCTCTGTTACCTTAGTGGATGTCCAGAGTGTTGCTTAGGAGAGAAAAAAACTCTACCAAGTTTCTGGCATGGGGAAAATAACCACATCTGTGGTTTCCAAGGCTAGTCTTCAGATTGATTCTTTCATTGGTTTAGCTTCTTTTGGCTTGGAAATTAATTTCCCCACTGTGTGCAATTTTCACTTATTGAGAAAGTTAGTCTCTTAGCAAACTGTTCCTTGGTGTGTCTGGATAAGGTTGAGAAATGAAATCTCTAGCAGTTTAGCAAAAGCATTTAGGAGTTTGATATTTGGTTAGTTTGAATATTTAATTTGCATGAGTGTTGTAGGAAGTCATTGAGAGGACATGACTGTTGGTTGACTTGAGAGCTAGGGTGAGGCTCATCACCTTCTCCCCTGTCCTTGAAATGTACATTTTCCCCACCATTCCCACATTAGGAGTCTTTCAAGGACATAGCCTTGAGAGAATAGTGTGTTACTGAGAGCATTTTGACTGAATGTGTGACTGAACCCATTTAGGCCTGTGTCTCAACTTTAAACATTCTGGTGACAGATGTGAACTTCTACCTGTCTGTGGCTGTCAAAGACAAGCCTCCTAATGTAAGTTCCCTTGCTTATTTAACTTGCCAATATGGAGTGGATAATCTCTTTCTTTGGTCTCTCCTTGACCTGCACATACTTGGGCCAGTTTCAGATTTCACCTGGGGAGCTCCCAGGGTTGTGAACCAACAACAAGTGTATATATTTTTCAGTGTATAATAAATTGGTGATTAAAATTATTCTAAAGAACAGGGAGTTAGATTTTATGCCTAGTAATTTAGCTTCTCAAAGATATTAAATACTTCTGCTTTGATGTGGGTGAAAACAGGTCAAGGGAAATGAATATCTTTTTCATAAAGTAATAATATTAGCTAATAGCTGCAGCAGGGAATGGTAAATAAAATTGTTAAGCTTTTTTTATGCTTCAGCTGAAAGAATAATATTTTTTTTGTTTGTACCTATGATTCTATAGATTTATTAAAGATGTCAGGGCTTGAAAATGTTGACTTTTCCTGTGCTTCTGTTATGAAATGTGCCACACATGAAATTATGACATACTTGTGGACATTTATATACATCATTTCTTTCTAGGAAGAAATAATTCCAATTTATCAAGTTGGATTTAGTGAAGGAGTCATTATATATAACTATATTATTATAGGACCTAAATTCCTGTGAATTTTTTTTCCTTTTTGTCAGTTTTCTCCCCCTTCATTCAGATTTTAACTATTCTTCAGGTATTTGCTGGGTCTCTTGCTGTGGCAGCTGCCATTGACAAACTGATTGGGAAAGAATAAATTCTGAATGTAAATATAAAGGATGAAGTACCTATGGAAGGAAATACATTTTCCTACTTGTTCCTAAAGAAGTTTTATAGTATAATGGAAAGAATGTAGTCTTTGGATTCCAACAGATTCTAGTTTAAACATTAGCCCTTCATCATTAGCTATATATAATCAAAGGACAATTATTTGAATTTCAGTTTTTTTACCTATAAAATAGAGATGATATCCATCTTATAGGATTGTTGCAAGGGATATAATATACATAAAGCACCTGGAAGACCTGTAACAAATGGCAAATACTATTATTGTTACTAACTACATTGAGAAGAGCTTTCAGATAAAGGCAATTCACTTGACAAGAGTGAGTGATACATTTTGTGTTTGGCCAGCAGGTTCCCAGTGGTATTAAAAAAATGACTTAGCTGGAAGGTCTTGACATCCAAGACTTTCCCCCAAGTAACTCTACTACTGACTTTATAGTATGATAGTCAAACCTGGATGTTTCTAGGATAGTTTGAGGAACTGTTTAGTGTCATCCTAGAACAGAGAATATGAAGTTTTAAAAGTTGCCTAGGTCATTCTGATTATCAGAAAACTGGGGACCACTTCTTAAGATTCAGACCCAGCTCTTCCAGACCAACTTTAGACATCACTGGGTGAGTAGCTACTAATTATTCTTAAGACATATTATCTTTTGGGGCACCTGGGTGGTTCAGTCCATTGAGCCTCTGACTTCGGCTCAGGTCATGATCTTATAGTTTGGGAGTTTGAGCCCTGCACTGGGCTCTCTGTTGTCAGCACAGAGCCCACTTCTGATCTTTCTGTCTCCTTCTCTCTGCCTCTCACCTACTTGCACTCTCTTTCTCTCAGAATAAATAAACAGACTTTTAATCTGTTCTAACTATTTTAACATAATTCATTAATATCATCTAAAGCCCAATTCATATTGAGTTGTCTAAATCGTTTCAAAATTGTCTTTTACAGTTGATATATTTGAATCAATATTCAAATTGATCCAATTTATTACAGTTAATTAATCTTTTTGATGAAAATTGTCCCATATTAGGTCATTAGGAACTCCTTCATACTGGCTCCAGTGTCCTTTCATACACCCTATTAATTCTCGATAATACCCTGACTTTGTGGCATAATATGTTGTTCCAGGTTTATTTTGCTGTATATCAGTGAATCAGTGATTCCTAGAAGGACCCTTCTTCATTTCAATAAGGAATGGTAGTTAGAGACCATAATCTGAGTGCCAGGAGAGTTTATTGCTACTCTCATTTCATTTAGCGTTTTCAGCAGGCAGAACTAGGAAATGCATGTTTAAAAAGAAATCATCATTGTAGATCAACATTTCCAATTCAGATTAAGATTGTAGAATATTTACTTAATATCCTTGATTTTATACTTGTATCTCTAGTCTTAGGCTGGAAATTTGAAAGCTTTCACCCTAAGCTGTATAGTTGTGCTGGCCCTCAGTTTATCTGCTTTTATATCCATGCTTCACCCATCCTCTGGTTTGCTCCATGTTACAGGAGGTTGATCCCTGCAATCTGTATTTCTGTGGTTCTCCTGTCAGGTAGCTTTCAGTTGATTTTTGTTAATGGGGGCACTGGTAGGAGATTGGCATGTGGAAAGGAAAAAGAGTTCTAATTATTTTCGCTCTTTCCGTATCTGCGTTGAAATCAAATGGTTAATGTTCATAATAAGGGTCTCCTCTGAAGGCTCAGTTTCCACTGACTGGCTTGCCAAAGGTTCACCTTTTATTGGCTGACCCTGGCCACTGGCTCTTCTTCCTCTCTGTCTGGCTTAGGCATGGTAGTAGCTTGCTCTTGGTACCAATCTTTGGGTAGTCTCGCTGTCCTCTGGGTTTTTATTTCTCCTGTCACCTATGTAATGAATTTCCTTCAGTATAGTCTTTCTATTTTAAATACTCAAGTGGTTTCTAGTACTTGGTTAGACTCTGATGCAGTAGGTTTGCTGAATTATTTAACACTTTATTTTACCAACACAGTGCTGTGAATTTTTGACTGCTTGGAGCTTGCAAACCAAATCCTGACAGTTATTATTATCATTATCAGAAGTCATTCATTAATCATAACACTGTGGGTATCATTTTATACATTTATGATTTTCTTTTTTAATCACAACTGTTAGCCTTTGTCTAATTATACTTCCCCTCTGGCTCCTGAATCTGCCATTCCCACTGCTATCACCCCACTGCAGGCCCTTATGACAGCCTCCTTAAATTTTGCAATAGCTTCACAACTCTCTCCCCACCTTCAGTCGCTGTATTCTCCAGTCTATTTTAAAATACGCTGCCAGATTTATTTTTATAAAGCACAGCTCTGATAATGTCACACCATCACTAAGAGAGAAAATCTCCTGTGGCTCCCCATCATCTACCAAATTAAGCACAAAGTCTTTGTGCTGGCCTTCAACATTCTCCGCAAAATATTCCAAAACTTACTTTTAGGTTGAGCCTCTTATACAAACCATGCTTCAGCTTATTGATCCATTGTCATAGAAGATCCTTGGAAGTAAGAAAGATATTGCTGATTTTGCCATATGGAATAGGCTGTTTGAAATGTCTTATGGAGCGATCAAGTCAAAGTGGAATTAAAGGTAGTAAACAAATTTGGGAGTCACCATTTTAGAAATGATTCCTTCTGCATTTATTTGTTGCAATTCTTCTATAAAGAACTTTCCTTCATTTACTATGTGATTATTCTGAACTACTGAAAAGGAAGATTAAATATTTGATTCTTACCCCATTTATTACCAAATTTCAGTGTAGTGATTTGATGCCCAAACAATTTCCAATGGTGACCAATGTTTCTGAGTATTATTATGAATTCATGCGTCACTAATATGTTATATATTTATATTCAGTTTAGTTCTTCTTCTTGATGTGTGTTGTCACATCCCAGGTAATGAGTCCATTTCTTTTAAATTTTAAAACAGAGAGACTACAGTGAATAGGTCCTTAAAGATAAAATGACATTCACCTTTTATAGGTTTGTTTATTCTGATTTCTGGGTTCCTCTGGACTCATTTAGAAACAAAATGTCAGTGATTAAAGAAGCTGCTTACTCTTAAAGAAGGTCATCATTGACACTTTATCATTACTATGGGCTCACTTGATCTTACCTGGTTCTTTGTTATAGGCTAAATTCATTCACTTATTCATATTTGTTGAACTTTTTATTACTAGGTACTAGGGATATGATGGTAAATAAGATGGACATGGCCACTGTTCTTGTGAACTGTAAATTCTACAGAGGATATAAAAATTAAATGATAAATTATAGAAATAGTAGAATTCTAATAGAAGTAGCTATTTCTTTGTATAACTGACTTGTATCCTATTCTATTGCTATACCACTATGCATTTATCCATTCATCTGTTGATAGACATTTAGGTTGTTTTCAATTTTTGGCTATTAAGAATAAAACTACAATGAACATTTGAGTCTAAACCTTTATGTGAACATACGTTTTTTAAAAAAAATTTAATTCCAGTGTAATTAAAATACAGTGTTATATTTGTTTCAGGTGTATAATGTAGTGATTCAATAATTCTATATATTACTTAGTGCTCATCAAGATAAGTGCACTCTTAATCCCCTTCACCTATTTCACCCATCCCCCCACCCACTTCCCTTCTGGTAACCATCTGTTTGTTCTTTATAGTTAAGGGTATGTTTCTTTGTTTGGCTCTTTTTTTTCTTTGTTTGTTTTATTACTTAAAGTCCACATATGAATGAAATCATATGGTATTTGTCTTTCTCTGACTGACTTATTTCACTTTAGCATTATACTCTCTAAATCCATCCATGTTATTACAAATGTCAAAATTTCATTCTTTTTTATGGCTGAGTAATATTCTAATTGTGTGTGTGTGTATAGTATTTTATGTTTTTAATGTTTATTAATTTTTTGAGAGAGAGAGAGAGAATGAGAGAGAGAGAGAGTGAGAGAGAGAGAGAGAGAGAGAGAATGAGAACAAGTTGGGGAGGGGCAGAGAGAAAGGGAGGCACAGAATCTGAAGCAGGCTCCAGGCTCTGAGCTGTCTTCACAGAACCCATAATGGGCCTCAAACTCACAAAGCATGAGATCATGAGTTGAGCTGAAGTCAGATGCTTAACCCACTGAGCCACCCAGGCGCCCCTAGTATTTTCTTTATCTATTCATCTGTTGATGGACACTTGGATGCTTCCATAATGAACATATGTTTTTATATCTCCTGGATAAATATACTGAGTAGCAGAATTCCTGTGCATATATTTAATGTTTATAAATATATATTATACAAGTATATATACACACATTTACATACATATAGTAAAGAAAGTACCAAATTATTGTCAGGAATGCTTCTACCATTTTGCACTCCCACCAGCAACATATGAGAATTCTAATTGCTCCACATCATTGACTGCACTTGGTATTGTCAATTTCTAACATTCGCCATTCTAGTGGCTATGTAGTAGTATCTCATTGCTTGCAATTAAAATTTTTAATCTCCCTGAAGATTTTTCCATTTGTATATCTTCTTTTCTGAATTTCTGTTCAAATCTTTTTTCATTTCAAAATTAAGGCTGTTTGTGTTCTTATTGAGTTGTAAGAGTTTTTAAAATTTCTGTGTAAAGTTTTTTTTTCCTGTTTTTTAACTTTAAATTTTAGTTATTTATAACACACAGTGCAATATGGATTTCAGGAGCAGAAATTCAGTGATTCATCACTTACATACAACACCCAGTGCTTATCACAAGTGCCCTCCTTAGTAGCCCCCAATACCCATCTACCCCATCTCCCACCCACCTCCCTCTATCAACCCTCAGTTTGTTCTCCATCATTAAGAGTCTCTTATGGTTTGTTTCCGTCTCTTTTCCCCTCTTCCCATGTGTTCATCTATTTTGTTTCTTAAATTTCACATATTAGTGAAATCATATGATGTTTGTCTTTCCCTGATTGACTTTTTTCACTTAGTATAATACATTCTAGCTCCATCCATGTCATCGCAAATGGCAAAATTTCATTCTTTTTGATGGCTGAATACTATCCCACTGTATATATTTATGTATATATATTTTACCTATTCGTCAGTTTATGGACATTTGGGCTCTCTCCATAGTTGGACTATTGATGGTAATGCTGCTATAAACATTGGAGTGCATGTACTCCTTGGAATCTGTATTTTAGTGTCCTTTGGGTGAATACCTAATAGTGTAATTGCTGGATCATAGAGTAGTTCTATTTTCAGTTCTTGAGGAACCTCCATATTGTTCTCCAGAGTGGCTCCACCGGTTTGCATTCCCACCACCAGGGCAAGAGTGTTCCCTATTCTCCACATCCTTGCTCACATCTGTTGTTTCTTGTTTTGTTAGTTTTAGCCATTCTGACAAGTGCAAGGTGGTATCTCATCATGGCTTTGATTTCTATTTCCCTGATGATGAGTGACGTTGAGAATCATTTCATTTGTCTGTTGGCCATCTGGATGTCTTCTTTGGAGAAGTGTTTGTTCATGTTGTTAGCCCATTTCTTCACTGGATTATTTGTTTTTTGGGCATTGAGTTTGATGAGTTCTTTATAGATTTTGGATACCAACCCCTTATCTGATATGTCATTTGCAAATGTCTTCTCCCATTCCATTGGTCGCATTTTAGTTTTGCTGATTGTTTGCTTCGCTGTGCAGAAATTTTTTATTTTGATGAAGTCTCAATAGTTCACTTTTGCTTTCATTTCCCTTGCCTCCAGAGACGTGTTGAGTAAGAAGTTGCTGTGGCCAAGGTCAGAGAGGTTGTTGGCTGTTTTCTCTTCTCAGATTTTGATGGCTTCCTATCTTACATTTAGGTCTTTCATCCATTTTGAGTTTATTTATTTGTGTGTATGGTGTAAGAGAGTGGCCCAGGTTCATTTTTCTGCCTGTCACTGTCCAGTTTTCCCAGCCCCACTTGCTGGAAAAAAAAGAAATATTTTTTTTAAAAATTATAATTTATTGCCAAACTGGCTAACATACAGTGTATATAGTGTGCTCTTGGTTTTGGGGGTAGATTCCTATGATTCATTGCTAAGAAATAGGTTTTGATTTTATTGATCTTTATTGTTTCTTTCTATTTTTATACCCAAAGATATGATTTATGCTCATATCATTGTTATTTCTTTCCTTCTTTTTACTTTGGTTTTAATTTTCTTTTCTGTGGCAACTTAAGGCCAAAATTTAGTTGGTTTAAGGGCTTTATTTTTTTCTAAATTTTTAATCATTTAAAGATAAAATTTCTCTTAAGGACGTCTGTATCTGTATCCCCCAAATTATGATCTGTGGTGTTATCATTTTTATTTAATTCAGAATGTTTTCTGTTTTTGTTTAGATTTGTTCTTTGACCTATGAGCTCTTGATGTGTTTAAATATCCAATTATTTGATTTCCAAAAAAAATCCAATTTGATTTACTAATTATCTCTCCATTATTGACTTCTAATTTAATATCATTGTGGCCACACAATAGATTTGATATTATTCCAGTCTTTTAACAATTTTTGAAAGATGTTTGGGGACCCAGCATATTAACTATCTTAGTGAATATTTTGTGTACAGTTCAAAAGAATGTGGATTGTGTTGTTTGTTGGGCAGAATGTCTTATAAATATATTTTAAATCAACTTGGTTGATAGTATTATTCAAATCTTCTGTATCCTAACTGATTTTCTGTCTTCTTGTTCTATCAATTCCTGAAAGAAGAGTGATAAAATCTCTAATTATAATTTTAGATTTATTTACTTTTTTATAACATGTACTTAGTTTCATATAAATGTAGGATTATTATTTTTTTATATTATGTTTCTATCAATATGGGATGTCCTTCTTTATCAGAAAGCATTCCTTGTTCTGGTCTTCTTTGTCTAGTTGCAGCTATTTTAGTTTTCTTATGATTAGTGTTTCTATGATACATATTTTTAAATTTTTTTTTTTTTTTTACTTTTAACTGCTCTATGTTTTTGTATTCAAGTGAATTCCTGTTTTTTTCTCCAGCTTTGTTGAGGTATCATTGCCAAATAAAATTGTAATGTATTTAAGGTGTACAGTGGGGGCACCTGGGTGGCTCAGTCAGTTAAGCGCCAACTTCGACTCAGGTCATGATCTCGCGGTTCATGGGTTCGAGCCCCACGTCCGGCTCCATGCTAACAGCTAGCTCAGAGCCTGGAGCCTGCTTCAGATTCTGTATCTCCCTCTCTCCCCTGCTCACGCTGTTTCTCCCTCTCTCACACAAATAAATAAAAACCATTAAAAAAATAAAGCGTACACTGTACTTTGTACTTAGCAAAAAAATCCAGGGGTAGCCTATGCAGATTGCTAGAGCCCTTTCTCTAAATAGTTTCCTCTTCTCTGGTTCTTTGACCTACAAATTTCCTTCCCTTTAGGTTTTTTGAACTCTATACACTCAGTTCAGTGGGACTGACATATCTCTTCTGACTCCACAATGTAGAAGGTGACTCCTGACAGAAAGCCAGGACAATCATAAGGCTCCACTCACTTGTTTCCTTTTCTCAGAGGTTATAGTTTTGAACTGCCTATTGTCTAATATGTATAGTTTTGAACTGCCTATTGTCTAATATGTAGGTATTTCATATATCTTGTACAGTTTTCTAGTTGTTTATAGTGGTGGTGGGGTACAGCTGGTCCCAGTTACTCCATCATGCCCAGAAGCATGAGTCTGTGCATTCAATTTTGATCATATTGAGTTTAAGATAAGTTTGAAATTTCTGGGGCGCCTGGGTGGCTTAGTCGGTTAAGCGTCCGACTTTCGCTTACGTCATGATCTCGCGGTTCGTGGGTTCGAGCCCCGCATGGGGCTCTGTGCTGACTGCCAGCTCGGAGCCTGGAGCCTGTTTCAGTCTGTGACTCCCTCTCTCTCTGACCCTCCCCTGCTCATGCTGTCTCTCTCTCTGTCCTAGAAATAAATAAAAACATAAAAAAAAAAAGATAAGTTTGAAATTTCTAAGTGGAGGTCCATTATCCAGTTGGTGTTAAGATGTGCATTTTAGAGGGGCTCCTGGGTGGCTTAGTCGGTTATGCGTCCAACTTTCGCTTAGGTCATGAACTCGCAGTTCGTGGGTTCGAGCCCCGCGTCGGGCTCTGTGCTGACTGCTCTGTGCTCAGAGCCTGGAGCCTATTTCAGAGTCTGTATCTCCCTCTCTCTCTGACCCTCCCCTGCTCACACTGTCTCTCTCTCTCTCTCTCTTTCTCTCCTAGAAATAAATAAAAAAAAAATAAAAAAAAAAGATTTGCATTTTAGAGAAGAAATCTAGGCTGAAGAGATAATCATTAGGATGATTGGATGATATCACTTTGTAAGAATGAAAGTATGTGAAGAAAACTGGGCTTTGGGTCAGGCTTCAAGGAACTTCACTTTTAAATTCTAGGCAGAGAAAGATGAATTAGAGGAGGTGACAAAGAAGGAGCATCTAGAGAGGTAGGAGAAAACTGGAAGAGCATGTTACAGAGGTCAGGGAGAGAATTGTCAAGATTTATATGATGTTGGTTCAAGTGAAATGAGGACTGAAAATTGGCCAGTCAGTTTTGTGACATAAAAAGGTTTTGTGGCCTTATCCACAGCAGTTTCAGGAGACCACTGGGACAGAAGCCAGATTTAATGTTGAGAAGAGAATGGGAAGTAAGACAATGAAGAGGGTAAGTTTAGATAATTTTTGAAAGTTTAGTTGCCAAGGGAGACAAAAGTTAGCTTGAGAACTCTAGCCAGATGAGAGTTTCAGAAAAGGTTCCTTTTTTTTTTCTTTTAAAAAATGTTTTCTTTCTAAACAAGGGAGTCTTGAGTAAGTAGAAATGTAGGCAGGAAAGACCCAATTGAGAGTATGAAGTTAATGATTTGAGAGAGAGAGGTGATATTCTCTACCTGTGATATTTCTCTACAGCAGAAAGCCTGTTGGGTGTGCAGTTCTGAGCACAAGTTGAAGCTTGATATTAGATAGAAAAAGTGACATGTCATTTTGTAACAGAAGTAAGGGAGAGGGAATAGGTGCCCATTAAGTCAGGTTTGTAGGTTTGGTGGTGGGAAATTCATCTTTAACTTCTGGCTTTTATTTGTTATGAGAAAGAAAAAAGATGTATTGTAAAAATTATTTGAAAAATACTTGACCCATATTGACATAGAACAGAAGAACTTTTGAAGAAAATCTGATAATGTTTAATTAGAAATCGTGGGCAGAATAATGCAGGTAAGTTTGTGTAAGTCCAGATTTGTTGATTACAACATCTGCCTGATGATTAGTCACAAAGGGACTCAGCAACCCAGGAGACTAGTTGGGTGGAATGACTACCCTGAACCAAGTCTTTATCAGTCCAGAAAGATGACCGCCATACAAGTAGGTCAATAGTAGCCTCTTAGCAAGTATGGCAGATTGGAGAGAAAGCAGTGGCTTCTTTGCCTATTCTAAAGGCTCCCACATCTCTCCTCTTTTCAGATTTTTTTCTTGTTTCTGGTGTTCAATCCTGAAGCCCCACTGCTGTCTCCACCCACCCTCTTCTCCTCAGTCTCTATCCTTATTACTTTAATTATTGTTTCTAATCCAGTATTTAACTTTCTTCTCACTCTTCTTGACCCTCTCCTGAAAATAGTCTCTTCTATTACTTATTGAAAAATCTTTTCCCCCATCTGTCAGCATTTCCAATTCTTTTCTTCTTGTGTATTTGTTCTCCTTTTTTTAAAGCCGCCTTGAATCTGACTTGTCTCAGTCTTTGTTCATTTAAGAAAGAAAAAACTCTACATTTTCAGTATTCCCAGGCCTAATTTCAGATAGATTATATTCCCTTTTTTTTTTAATGTTTTATTTATTTCTAGGAGAGAAAGAGAGAGACAGCGTGAGCAGGGGAGGGTCAGAGAGAGAGGGAGTGACAGACTCTGAAACAGGCTCCAGGCTCTGACCTGGCAGTCAGCACAGAGCCCGGTGCGGGGCTCGAACCCACGAACCACGAGATCATGACCTAAGCGAAAGTCGGACGCTTAACCGACTAAGCCACCCAGGAGCCCCTCCCTTTTTTTTTTTTTTTTAATATTTATTTATTATTTTTGAGAGAGAGAGCAGGGGATGGGGAGAGAGAGGGGGGGACACAGAATCTGAATCAGGTTCCAGTCTCAGAGCCCAATGTAGGGCTTGAGCCCATAAGCAGTGAGATCATGACTTGAGCTGAAGTTGGATGCTTAACTGATTGAGCCACTCAGGTGCCAAGGTAGATTATATTCTTAAATGCCATTATGAACTGCTTTAAATGTTCTCAAATTTTATTTGTTAAAAATAAAAAAAGTTAAAGGGCAACTAAAAAGGAATGTGTAAATCTCATCTAATTTGAGTTTGAAATAGTATTTTTTTTTTAAATGTTTTATTTATTTCTGAGAGAGACAGTGTGAGCAGTGGAGGGTCAGAGAGAGAGGGAGACACAGAATCAGAAGCAGGCTCCAGGCTCTGAGCTGGCAGCCAGCACAGAGCCTGACGTGGGGCTCGAACCCATGAACCGTGAAATCATGACCTAAGCGAAAGTCGGACGCTTAACCGACTGAGCCACCCAGGCGCCCCGAAATAGTATTATTTTTAAAGACAGAAATGCCTGGAAGGTTTTTTGTTTTCTTTTCTTTCTTGCATCTTTTAAAAAAATGAGAGCCCAATGATATTTACATATAGTCTCCGGCAAACCACTATGAAAACATTTACATATTTAGATTATTTAGAAAATTAGAGAGAATTGGAAAGACAATAAATGTCTTCATATATCTAAGTTATGGTCTATTAAGAAGGAGTTAGCGCTTCGTAAAAAAATGAAGTATATTTTCATTTAAACACCAAAAATGTGGGAAGTGTTTGAAAAGCAATGTTACCAAGTAGGCTGCAGCTGTTAAAAGTCAGGAATCCTGAGTTGTTTTACTGCCACTAGTAGGCAATTAATCAACAACATATATGGATCATCTACAATGTACCAAGTACTTTCCTAGAAACTGCTAAGGAATAAGTGTATCCCAGAATCTTAGCTTTCAAACCTATCCTCTGATAAAGTAGTGGTTGTAAAGAATAAATTTGTTCTTTAAAACTCAAGTGCAAGAAACTTGCTTCTTCTATATTAAATAATTCCAGCACTGAGCCACATTGACTGGTATGTCAAGAAATTCAATCATTGTCATATTTGGGGCCTATAGTTCAGTTTCCGGTGCTGTAGGAATTGTTCACTATGGAGATGCTCACTGTAGCCCTCATGGGCTATTCAAAGGCAGTGACTCCATTCCTTCCATGGCAAGCATAGGTAGAGGGCTACTTTGATGAGGTTCCTGGGTTCCCAGACACTGGAAGGGAACAAAATGAAGATCTCCATCATTCCCAGTCCCTGATAAAGCACCATTATCTCCCTCCATTTCTAGTTCCTTCTCTTCAAACCTTAGGTGATCCTCCTCTAGATAATTCAGATATACAGCCTCTGTAAGCTAAGGCTTCTGAAAACAAAGCCTGTTTATTCTCTAAGGAACACAGGTTTGATGGCTCTCATGGAAGGCACAAAAGGAGAAAAAAAAGAAAAAAACCAGTTTTTCATGGCTCTCCTTGAGCTACAAGAATCAGATAAAAATGAATATGTCACTAAATTATCTTGCTGCATGTGAATGTTATGGGAAGTTCATTGATGGCAAGGTACACTGCATCTTATATTTGGCTTTCAATCATGCAGGCTTTGTCAAATTTTTGTTTTTCAAAAACTTATCGGTTATTTTCAAATAAGTGAGAAATATATTTAAAAACCTCCTACTGACTCAACATTTGATGTGATGTATTCACTGGTCTATAGATTTACCATGGCACTAAAAAAATAAACTTCATGCCAACATTTGATGCAAGAATTGAAACATAATACTCTTAAAATATGATTATCACAAAATATGGTTTTATGATAGCATATCATATATTATGATATCACAAAATAATTTGTGAATAGTGGGATATTTTGAAAAGACATTTCTATCTTGTTAAATGTTGTTCACTTTAGGGTAAGTGAACATCATGTTCAGTGCACCAACTTCATGAAGTGAGCTTAGAGGGAGCTTTTATATCTCCTCATGATGATTGCATCAAGATCTACCAAAATAATCCTTGTAATGAATGCATTTAAATCCCTTTGAGTATGATATGGAAAAATTTCAAAAGAAAATACAGGGCTCCTGAGTACACATTCAATGCTTTAGATTAGAGCAGTGCTTCTCCAACTTTATTGTGCACACAAACCACCTGGAGATCTTGTTAAAATCCAGATTCTCATTCAGTAGGTCTAGGGTGGGGCCTGTGGTTCTGCATTCCTAAGCAGATCCCAGGTGATGTGGTGCTGTGGGTTTGCTGACAGCACTGAGCATCAAGATTGTAGAGAAAACTTTATTGACTACAGATACTATAGTCAATGCTGGTAAATCAACCTTTTGTAATGTGGATATATCTTTCATACCAAAGCATATGGGGAATTTTTTTTTCCTCTCAGGGAAATTAGGACCTTAATTAATTAGTTAATTAATTAAAATTTTTAGGAACTAAATTTATTTTTAAAAAAGTCTTCCTTAATGGTGGCTAAACTGACCACTGAAAGACACAGGAAAGATGACTGCCAGACAAGGCATATCAAAGTCGTGCATTGTATGCTGTAGGAGGAAAACGGTCAGTACTGTCTAGGTAGATATTGTTATGTATAATAAAGCATGTAGTAGCACTTACATACATTTGGAGCCAGACTGATTGGCTTGATGTGATTTAAGATCTTTGGTGAACCAGTTGGCTTCCAGTTTATGCTGGTAAAGATGTGATAAGTTTTGGGTATGTTTTGACATACCAGTTGGACACTCAAGAAATGTCAAGGACATGGATCTGGTGCTCAGAAAAGAGATTTATACTGAATGTATAGATTTGGAGTGGGTGTGAAGTGGAAGGAAAGGAGAGGAGAGGCCATATTATAAAGAAGATTAATATTTAGAGGAAGAAACAAATAATAGCCAATAAAGAAGATAGAGATTTGGGAGAGTGATTTTTCTTAGAAGCTAAGTAACAATATTGGCAAATAGTAGGTATTTAACAAATGCTTGTTGGAATGAAAACAAAAATGAAGGAAGAACCAAACAAACAGAAAACTAGACCAACTGAGCTCATGAGCACCTTGTACAAAGTTTACTGAGTTTGCTTTTCCTAAGCATATTCTTTCATACGTTTGTTTCCATCAAATACTGTTCTCTCTTCCTGGAATACCCTTCAGTCTTCTACCTTTCCTGATTTCACCTCTGCTAACCACCCCCTGTTGTTTTTCACATGTTTTCTCAGGCCTTTGGGCCTCAACTATCCCCTTTGGTCCTTGTGGACTGCCCATGTGGACTTGGATGATTGCTGCCCAAACTGCTCAAACTCTACATGTGCCACATCATCTCTGGCCAATTTGCTAGTACCCAACTTGGCTATGAGGCCCCCTCTACATAAGGAACTATAGCAATGGAAAGAAACCAAAGGAGGGGATCATATTTACTGATAGTAAATGTTAGTATTTCCTTTTCACTATGATGCCCTACATGATGATGATTGGTGGTATCTAAACTCTAGCTGAGGCATGACCTGAGGCCCTGAAAGAGTTGTGTATGTGACCAGAAGGGGTGAGAACAGGAAGCTGTGGTTGGGTTTTTAGGAACTTGGGCAGTCATGGAAAGCAAAGCTACTGAAGAATCAACATTTTAAAATAGACCTGAGGTGGTGGAGGGTAGAGGTGTTCAAAAGATGAGTCAAGATTCACACTGCCTAGGTTTGAATCCCATTCTACCATTTACAAATTATTCAGCCTCAGGCAAGTTATTTAACTTCCCCAGATCTCAGTTTTCTTATTTCTAAAATTGGGATAGAACACTTAGCAAGATCTTGGCCAACACAACGTTTTAAATAAATGTTGGCAAAATCAGCCAAACACGTACACATGTATAGGTACGTGCGCATACATGCACATTGTTTCATTAGTTAGGTGTGCAGAAGGGATATGACATGTAAAGGAGGTTTATCAACAGCAGTAAGCTAGGCTCCTCAAAAAAATATTGTGAATGGGGTAGAGATGGTAAAGAAAAGGACTAATCAGTATACTTTGGAAAACTTAATGTATTGCCCTTTGGATACTAAGATGATAATGATATTGCTTGGCAGAGAAACATGTGCTTGGCACATTCTCCAATATATAGTGGAATAATAGAATATGAGTCATGTATATTCTTTCATCTATTTACTGTTATACAATGATGGCCATTTATGATATCAACTCTTTGGACTTTGGAATGTGGTAGTTTTTTTCCCCCTATGTAAATGGAGCAATAATTAAGACCTTTAAACTTATTTGCAACCTCTGACATACTGAAGTGACTGACTTAGATACATAAAGGAAATGAAAATTTCCAGTGGTATTTGATGTTCAGAATCAGTACGTGAATGCCAACTGAGGGATAATAATCAGTTGAAAACCTGATAGCAATGAATCTGGGTAATCATTGAAAATACAAGAAATAGTCTACTGGGAAACTTATTTGCACAGAAAAATGTCCTTATCAACATTCTACGTTATTTTCAGAATTCAAATCAAATATTATTGAGTGATAAATGCCATTCCAAATGGAATATTTGCCAGCTTAGGTTTATTGACTTCAATTTGTTGGTTATAATTACCAACTGTTATTTTTTTTAATGTTTTACTGCTGACATGCTTGGGAGAAAAATTGGACCATAGTGGTGATTGCATAGCAAGGAAATCAGCAGCAGAGGAAAATTAAGTGCTAGGTGATAGTTTGTAGTTAGCAGTGATGGGAACGAGGGGGTGGGAGAGTTAAATTTGTAAGTGATTTAGCAAGTGACTCTAAGGACATGCCATGGCATCATTCTGGTTTTTCTAATGATAACAAATCATAATTGATCAATTTTCATACTCATATAAAAATATATTTTAAAAAAATTTTTATTGTCCTAAGGAACTGGTTGAGAAGTTTTCTCTTCCTTTTGTTTAAAAAGGATACTTAGAAATAGATTTCATTTTGAAATCCCAAACTGCTTGAAAACTTTTTTGAAAAGGTATCTTTTACTCTGGAATACAGTGGAATCATGGCAGTAGTAGTAAGAGATAATGAAATCAACGAATGACATTCTCCTTGTCTCCCTGGGATGCTGGGTCACTGAGCAGACTTTTCAGAGGTGGACAGATCCATTTATTTCTTTTTCCTTCTCCTGAGAGGTGCTGAAAATGTATATTATCTTGCAAGGGGAAAAAAAGCCCAAATTATTCTCCTCCTGGGTTATTTCTAAACTACTTCTCATGTCTTTTGAAATCCTATCCCAAAGCCTTCACTGTCTGAGTAAAAATGAAGTGTTTCTTTTACTTTTCAATCACTTATTTTCTTTCCTAAAGGAAACAAATATTAGAGCTTATAACCAATAGAAAGTATGCATTTATTTTTTCCTGGGCCCTTGCCTTAAAGTTGTTTGTGTTCCCTATGGGCTTAGCTTGTGCTGGATTTATCCATTCTTTCATCTCCCATCTATCTATTACTTTGTTTATTCATTCCTGATGCTTATAAAACTCAGGATCTACAAGAACATAATGCAGTTTCCTGCTAATAATTACATAATTATTTTCTTAAATAGTTCTGATATAAGAACCCCCATTACACATACTGGTTGAAAATAATATGTGTAAAAAGCATGCGGAGTAGTGGTCTTTGTTATAATATTATTCAGCCTGTGGTGAGTTTCTAAAATGAAGTACCTGTCAGTCGGCTACCCCTCCTCCTCACTCATACAAATTGGGTGGTTTACACATCTGAAAGAAGGCTGAAGTGAGAGACAATCTGTAGCCGGTGTTCAGGGTTCCTTTCCTTTTCTCCCTCACTTTTCATGTGTAGCTTAATGGCATTTCTTCAGGGAAACCTTCCCAGTCTCCCTCAGAGCAGATGAGTTACCCTGTTACTCTTTGCAGCCTATACTTCTCATTCACAGTGCTCATTACAGTTACTGTTAAGTGCTTTATTTGGGTGGTTTCTTTAAAGCCTTCTTTTTCATCTGACCATATGCTTTGTGGGGGTGGAAGGACCGTGTGTTGTTTACTGCCCTATACCCAGAGCCTGTCATGGTGTCTGGCACATAGCGGGAGCTAGTTTGTTCAATGGCCTAATCAAAAAGCAACCATTAAAAAGACATTATATTTAATTTAACCACTAATCAGAAAAAGTGTGTGTACTGAATTAACCTTTTTAATTTGCAACTTTGCATATGTACTGGTTATCATTTTCTAGAAGTTACAGTGTGCTGAAATGTATGGAAATTACAAAAAAATAGGGTTCACTTATTTTTTTAAATAAGGAGAAACTGAAGGTCAGGGGAAACCACAAATTAAAGGAACTATAGAACTAGTGGGAATATTAAAGTCCCTTTCTTAAAAAGTGAAGGTTTTAAATCCAACTTGGTATTGTAACTTTTGGGTGAATATATGCAGGGTGGTTAGGCTTAAAAATTCCCACACTACTAGTGACTTGATAGATTAGAATAACTCTTTCCCTTAGGAGCTACTGTGTTTTCTCATTGTAAAATGTAATTAGCAGATGTAGAAAAAGTTTATTAATCTTATAGGGCATAATTATGGTTGTTTATATGTAAATTCTTTCATGTTCATGGATTGCTTGTCTTTCATTTTAAATAAACAGGTTAGAAGTCAAATGACATTACCAATTTGATTAACGTCATTACAGTTCTTTTTCAAACAAAGCATTACTTCCTTTTCTTTTACCATCTTGTTTTTTAAGTTTATTTATTTATTTTTGAGAGAGAGATAGAGTGTGTGAGAAAGGGAGGGCCAGAGAAGGAGAGAGAGAGAATCCTAAGTTGGCTCTGTATTGTCAGCCCAGAGCCCAATGCAGAGCTCAAACTTACAAACTGTGAGATCATGGCCTAAGCAGAAATAAAGAGTAGGGATGCTCAACTGACTGAATCACCCAGGTGCCCCTACTTATTTTTCAAAAGAAATTCTAACTTAACTGGCTGATTTTAGGTTTGGAATTTCCAATAGGCAAACCAAAATGTCTTAGTATAGTTTTCTGCCAAAAGTATTTGAAATTATCAATTTATTAAAAAAAAAATAAGAGGAAACTGGAAATCTGCACAGTTGTATGTAAATTTATTTAAAGTGTATAATGATCAATGATGAATGATACCTGGCATGGATAGCACCTGCTTGCCCCTCATCCACCTGCTTTCTCTCTTTTGCCTTCTGTTCACTGTCTTGGGAGAAAATTCTATCAAACAACATCAACAGGTTGCCCCTTGATTTTCAGTGAGTTTGGTCAAGGCGAGAGCCAGCAGGAGGTCAGGATGTAATTCTTTTGAGTCTCTTTCTGTGGAGTTATCAGGGACTGGCTGTGTCTCCCCAGGAAAGCCACTGTTTTTCTCCAGATGGCTTTCATTTCTGATTCCTTCTAGTTTCTCTAACACTCCTTTCTCTAGCTCAGAGGGCCCTGAAGGTAGCAACTGCTGCCTTCTGACTTTTACTGGATTGTGACATTAATTGCCATTGCCTATATACTGCCCCTGCCTTGACAATAGTCCTTTTATGAACTCTCCTGGAGTTAGTCCAATTTGAGTGTGTCACTTTCTTGACTCATACAATACTTTTGAAAAAGTGGGGAGATAAATGCACCAAATTACAATTAGTAGAATATCCAAATGGATTATCTGAAACCAGGAAATGACTTTGTAAGTGTAATAGATATATATATTTTTTTCAGGTATACATATGTACAAAAATGTACTCTTTTTCTTTTGAAGAAAGTGTGCCACTTATGACTAGCTCTTCATATTTGCCCCTGAAATTTCAGATTCACATCAATAGCAAGCCATCTTTGGGTTATTTATTGAGGACTGAGAATGAGTTGACTTTGTCTCTCCTCTCTCCAGTTGGTTTTGTTACCAGTGCTGTACACTTGTGAGGAGGAAGGTTCTGATGTGGGGTACAGTCTGCATCCTGGACCATAATGGAATTAAACTTGTGACCTTAAATCTACCAGCAACATGCTATACTCAGCTATGTTAATTAACCACAGGCCCTCTCAGTGTGGGTGTATAGATAGAGTCTGCTTACTCTGGAAGAGCTGATATTGGGGAGAAGGATAAAAATATAGAACAGTGAAATTTCTCTCCTTGTCTTTCTCTTTCTCTCTTCTCTCTCCATGGCCTCCACAATTTTCTGTTTCAATAGGCTTCCTCTCCTTTTCTTTTGCTAAACTACACTGTGTATGAAAACACAAAAGTTTGTGTCCTTCTTTGAATTGACTGTGGGAATTCAACTGAGAAGAAAGCCAGGAATTGAATTTCACATTTGGCACTAACTTATACAAATAGGAAGATTACTATTTGTCTACTCTATAGTCAGAATTGCGTTGAATGAGTCTTGGTTTGGGAGAGGAAGAGTGCTTTTTCATGTTTTGGGAAGCAAACAGAGGATGATCATCACTCTTTGCTATTATTCCATTCTTTGGCTCTACTTTTCTTTTCTCCTTTTACCCCTCCTTATTCATTTTTGTGAAACTGAGAGGAGCAAGGAAGTTCAGGACAGTGTGAGGAGGGGAGGGTCAATGCTAGACCTTGACTTCTAGCTTCAACTTCTTATTTTTATGTGATTTCTGATTATATACTTATGTTTTGTCACAAGGAGCTAGTGGGTTTGATACCAGCAAAGTAGTCACATCTGAAATGAAAAAGTTAAATGGTTGTAATCATTATACTTCCCTGGACTTGGTTCTGTAACAACAGTAAATCCATCCCAAGACCAGGTGGCAGGAAGCTATCATAATGATGGCTGCTTTTGCTAAGGCCAGCATCACTGAAGAAGTGCTCAGACAAGCACTGCCCCCTGAGGAAAGAGCATAGCTTCAAGCTGATCTTTCACTGGAGAAAACCAATGGTGCTATTTAACAACATGAGCAACCCTTCTCCACTAACCTTCTCCACTATTAAGTTCTATAATCAATGGCAAGTTTGTTTGTAGAGATAAACAAGAACAAAAACTTTTTTGGCAGGAATTGATGCTGAAGTGTGTGTGACTCAGGTCTTACGTTGTCTTCTGTCTATAAACCTGTTCTTAGATGTATATGAGTGTCTTATAGGAAGACTTAAATTTACCAGGATTCTGAGGGACTTCCTCTGAACAGTGCTTCAGGTGACTCATTGTTAGTCTTGTTAGGAGTGTCTTGGCCTTTTATGGATCTTTGACAAACCAGAAACAGAGATATAGATGCAGGGTTCATAGTGTTTTGAACAGACAAGGCAAGTTTTATGCTAATCCACAGTATTTTGATATGTGAACAATGGGAAACCTCAAAAAGTCAGCTAGAGTGGAATTGTAAGCTTCTTGGATCATCAATGAGTATTTATGGTGTCTAAAAGTTCCTCAGCCACTTTGCATCTCAGTGATAGCCCATTTTACCCTCTCAGTCATGTACAGTCAGACTCAGTGATGACAGCAGGGAGAGACATAGTCCATTTAAGGGAGATAGAAACATTCACAGCCCTGTCTAGAATATCCATCTTACAGATGAAGATAAGCAAGAAGGGGCAAACGATTTTTAAATCGTCAGACTTTTTAAATCGTCAAACGATTTTAAAATCTCTGACTTTGGTCCTTGATTAGAAGTAAATTTTTATGCTTCTTTAATGACAGATTGAAGTGTTAGCCAAGATAGTTAGGAAATTTTCATGGCCATTTTCAGTATTTCAAAAAGCTTGGTGGCAGTAGTATGCCTATGATGAGCCTGCACAGCCACAGCTTAAAGGACACTTAGTTGATTTGAACTGAAATTTTATCACTCAGCTTTGTAACAACAGATATCTCATGTTGATCAGATGTTTTAGCAAATGAATAGATCTTTAAGTAATAAAGAAAATGGGAATGGGTGAATTTTTACTTAAATAGTTTTATAGTAAAATCTTTCAAAATCACAATGCATGGAGAAATATAATAAAAAGGGTCCTTGATTGATTGACAGATGGGTTGATTTTTTTCAATATATATTTATTGAGCTTCTACTGTGTGATAGAAGCTCATGTTACAGTTGTAAACAACACAAAAAAAGTCCCGTAGAATCTACATTTTAGTAGAGGAAACAGTGTACAGAAATTAACACAAGTTGTGATAAGTGTAATGCAGGGCATAGGGAAGTGAGGTACTAATGAGGGTGGGGAGATCACCATAGAAATGGGGGGCCAAGGGAGGTCTCTTTGAACATGAGACATTGGAACTAAGGCTGAATGATGAGAAAAGCCTGGGAAAACTTGGGAAAAGCATATGGAGCAATAAGCAAGAAGTTTGGAGAGCAAAAAGGGCTTGATTGGGTCAGGGAACAGAAAGGAAGCTACTGAGGCTGGATCAGGTGAGTGAGGAGAAAGATGTCAGATGCTAAATCTACAAGGATTCTGTAGCAAGAAGTTTAGGCTTTATTATAAGAGCAATGGGAAAATAATTGAAAGACTCTAAGCAAGATTTTGATATTATATGATTTTTTTAAAGATCAGTTTCATTACTGGTGTAGAGTAGATTTAAGAGGGTCAAGAAAGTAAGCAGGAAAAATAGTCATGTGTTTTTAAGAATCCAGATATTGTAATGGTTTGGACTCAGGTGTGGCTTTTAAAAAATATTTATTTTGAGAGTGGAAAGGAAGGGAGGTGGAGGTGGGGTGGAGGGGGAGGGAGGAGAGAGAGAATCCTAAGCAGACTCCCCACTTTACAGGGTCTCTATATGTGAGACCATGACTCGAGCCTAAATCAAGAGTTGGATGCTTGGATACTTAACTGACTGAGCCACCCAGGTACTCCAAGAGGTGTGGCTTTTTGCTTTACCATCACTGAGGCATGATTTGAAATGGCTAATTGAACTTTAGAGGTCCTGTCCAAATTCTGGCCAAGAAGAAAGAAAGAAGTACATGAGAAAGACATGCCTTTTTCCTTCAAGACCATTTTTCAGAAGTTACCCTTACCACTGCTAATGATCATAGCAAAGAAGGTTGGGAAAATGTAGTCTTCTTAGTGGCCAAGTCCTAGGCAAAAATCTGGGGTTCTGTCTATAAGTAGAGAGTAGTCATGAGAAGACAAAAATCTCTGCTAACTTTCATTTAAAATATGTACTTTCTATATATATTTATTTTTATCAAAATATCCAAGAGGCTATAACTGAATTTCTTCCTCTTCCCCCTCCCCCTCCTCCTCATTTTTTGAGAGAGAGAGTACAGATGTGAGTGGGGGAAGCGCAGAGAGAGATGGAGACAGAGGATCTAAAGTGGGCTGTGTTGTGACAGCAGAGAGTCCAATGCAGGGCTTGAACTCACAAACTATGAAATCATGAATTGAGCTGAAGTCAGATGCTTAACTGACTCAGCCACCCAGGTGCCCCAGGAATGTCTTCTTCTGTGGGCTCAAGTGAAAATGTAGTGGTAAAAGAAGAGTTTGGTTTTTTTTCCCAACCAAATCAATCTTGAGTTGTGTAATTAATTGCCCCAAATATCCTTTATTTGGGTAATGGAAGTATGGCCTTAATTTAAGTGCATCATATTTTTATGAAAACTCAGTGCAAGGAGAATAAATGATAAAAAGAAAAATGATAGGTGTTTTCAAGTGATGCAATTTCCCGTGATAAGGCACTGAAAGAGAAAGGAAATAGTTATGTAAGGACAGTGGTAGAGAAGCTTGGAAAGGACCATGGATGGAGAAGGGCAGAGAGGTTAGGGCAGGGCTGAGGGTAAGTAAGCATGAGAGTGGATGTCTCTTCTACAGAAACCTGGAAGAGTGGGTGTATTAGTCAGACTTCTGGCACACTCAAGAGGTCTTGGAAGGTTAATAAAAGTACTATTTATAATTGGTGGGCACAGTTAAAGGAATAACACTGAATAGGAAGTACTCAGGAACTAGCAACACTGGGAAGATCTGAAGGGGCAAGGGTAGGGAATGGTCACCAAAACTTTGCAAAAGCTTTAGCTGTAGATGAAGGCTTAGGCAGAGAAACACCAAGTTGGTGGGGGAGTTGGGGGAATCAATACTCTCACTTCTGTCTCCTGCCCTCCCATCTCTATTGGTGTCTCCCAATGACCATACTCAGATGGAAGCCTGAGGTGAAGGAGCTCAAGTGAGATAGTCACAGAGCAGATTCCTAGGACATATAGCAGGAAGGAGAAGGAAAAAGAAGAATAGTCGATCCAATATTTTGGTGGGATGCAGGGTAGAGGGCTGTGGGGAATAGTGTGCATCAAAATTCCACCACAGTTAATTAATTGTCTCCAAGCATTCATGAAGCATTTGCTTTGTCAGATACTAGGGATATCAAATAAATCAATAGAGAGTTTGTCCATAGGAGGCTTCTAAGCCAGCACACAGTCATGGTTCTAGTGTCAGATGATGGAACCTATAGGAGTGAGAAGCAGCAAAAGACAGCTCTGCCTGAGAGAATTAGCAAAAGCTTCCCAGGGAAGAGGTGACTTTTGAGCCTGATATTGAATTTGGGCAGAATGGGCGATAGAGGGACCCAGCATTGGCAGGGGTGCAGACACTGTCAGGGAATGACTGGGAAGAGAAGAGGTTGAGAGGGAGGATAGGACAGAATCTGATATCAGGGCTTGGTGATCCAGAAGAATTTGGGTAGTATGTTTTGAATGGGCAAGTGAGAGTTAACAGAGGCTCATGAAAGATGTACTTCTTCCAAAGAATGAGGTGATGCAGAATGCATCCTGTTTTCTTGGTACATTCTCCTTATTTTGTTTCTCATTCATCTCTCTTCTTCTGTCCCTCACCCACCACTTTTTTACTGTTGTTGTTTCTAGTCTAAGAAACGTCAGCGTGAAGGGATTAGTTAGGATAGATTTAGTGTAGGGAAGAGAAAAAGAAACATTCCAGGTTTTTAAAAAAGTTCCCACCTTCAGTTGCCAGTAGGGGGATAATTTGAGGATAATGTATAAAAATCAAAATGCTTAATGAGCCAATGCTTAGTGGTCAACCACAATAAAATTAAAATGAGATGTGAGACAACTTGAAAAGCTGTCTTAGCATATGATCAGTATATCCTGATGTCTATTATTGTAGACTGCAACATAGCCAAAGTTGAGCAAATGGAAAATCAAACATGCACTTTTCGACACATTGATCTGCAAAGAGAAAATTCCTCAAGACTTTGGGGGAAAAGTCCTTTATCTAATTATTCAAACAACCATTTTCTCTCTGCATTTTTATTTTATATACCCTTTACACCTGTTTAATTAATCCTAAACATGATGCTGACTGCTAATTAAACAGCCCTGAAAGTGACTGACTGAAGGTAGTAATTTGAGATAATTAGTTTTGGTTTCAAACACTCAATTTTCACACTTTGTGCTCATTTTTAGAAAGGGGTGGCTCATTATTATAGGCTGGGTGGGGGTTGTGTAAGACATTTTCTGCTGGACTCTGAGTGGCTGAGGAAGTGGGAGGATTATTATATACCCAAATAGGACGAGGAAATGGTATAGTGCTATAGAACTTGCTATAGAATACTCCTCTATCTCCTCCTCCTCCCACACACACACACAGACACACACATGCCACTCATACATGCACAGAATTCCTTCCAAAGTGAAAGTCAGGTTGCTGAATCTCTCATTAGAACATAGAAATGCACATGCTCCTGATCTTTGAGAAAGTTTTACTCAGTAAAAGATAGATCTCACTGAGTCATTCATTGTCTCTTTCCCAGGTTATTTAGAAGCTGTGAAAAGGGCCCAGATTTGGTGTGTGGTTTGAGATTTGAAGGGATGTCCTTGCTGAGTAGTCATATACTACTAAGGCACAAAGTCTAATCAAAGGAACAGTCTGCCAAGATAGGGCCAGTGTATCTAGCAAAGAAAGAAGAGGGGCAGGAGGAAGGCAGCTCAAACTGGTTTTAATGGTCCCACAATGTTAATAAGCAAGTTAACATGATCCCACCAGAACAGGATCAGGCAGAATTGGGAGTTAAATAGGCTAAATCATTGTTATAGTCAATATAGATAGATACAGGATACACAGAAGTTGGTTGCAGCACCCTGGAGAGCTCCAAGCACGTTGTTCTAACTGCTCCCTGGGTATCTGAGGTTTTTTATCTTGGAAAGTTTAGTTTCACTTTACTGGTCATCAATATGGAGTAGGACTCTCTAGACCTATGAAAGATTATTCAATGTCGAGGGCTTTACAAGGATATTAAGAGAAGAGTGAAAACTTCCATGTGGACTGGGAATTATCTGTCCAGGGTGTGATGGGTCACAGATTCCAGACTATGCAACCCTATGTGGGAAGATGGAACTGTAGCCTTTTTTTGACAAATTAGCACTCACATTAATTGCAGGATCTGATGGACAGCACAGTTCATTATTTGTTGTACCAGTCAAACCTGGATCCTTAACCAAACAACCTGAATTAGGGCACCTTGGAGTCATTTTGACCTCTGAACTTTCATTCTACAGTGTGGCAGCTGAGGAGTGGTGAGATGTACTGTTGCATAGCTCATGCTCCCAAATTGCCCTTCTTTCACTCTTCATATTTTTGTCGGGTGTTCATATGCACCCCCATTGCTTTTACTACTTCCTTATGCCTCCACCATTCTTTACCTCCTGTTCTGAATACTGTTCAACTCCATATCCTCAATATTATTGCCTATTTTTTAGTTGCTTTCATTCATATCCTAGAAGAAATCAAAGTAGCAAATAAAAAATTAAACTCATCATTTTTGTCTTCCAAATGTCCTCTTCTGTGTAGCTTGGTAAATAACAAACATCATCTGCCCAGTTACCAAAGGCATGGAACTAAGAGTCATTCCACATTTTGCCTCATTACTTATACTTTTCCTTGTTTTTTAAAGATACTTATAGGTTCTACACCCTCCCCTAGCCCCACAGTTCTCCATCATTGCCTTAGTTCAGTTTTCATACTTTCTTTCTTACTTACATAGCTTCTAACTGGTTGTCCTGCATTTAGCATGGGTTTCCTTTAATTTATCTCTAACTACAGTGTAGATTGTGCTGGAAAGCATATTAAAATGCATATTTCTAAACCTCTAGACATAACAAGTCAGAATTTTCAGGAATGTGACTACCTAAGTGTATACTGAAGTTTGAGGGCTGCCACTCTCTCCACTGCTGCCAGGTGAACTTTCTAAAACAAAAATCTGATTCTGCCATTGCTTTAGTTATAGTCATTCTGTGCTTCTCCATGTCTTTGTGATAAAATCCACATTTTTTGTCATATCTGACTAGCCCTTTATCTGTCCAGCTTTGCAGTTTTATTTCCTGGTGTTCCTCCCTTGCTATCCTGCATTCCCACCACGCAAAAGGCTGCAATTCCTGGAATCTACTATGCCCTTTCTTGACTCTTTGCCTCCGGACATGTGGTTCCTTGCGGCAAAAATGGCCTTCCCTGCCTTGTTTGCCAAATTTCTTGCAATATCTTTGCCTGAATGTTCTTCCACTGTTTCATTAGCATCCGTGTTCTCTTCTATCCTAGCACTTTTCATTGGTAGAGTAAAAGTCCTCCCTTGGATATATGGGTAAATGTTATATTTTAAAAGTTTTTTAGGGGAGGGGATTCATGGCATGCAGTTAATTTCTTTCTCACTTTGAATTTATTTAAGATGAATGACATAGGATTCCTAGTTTTGAAAATCTGACAATTGACCCTGTATATGTCAGAAAACAGTCTCTTTTCCTAAAGAAATTACAGTATAGATTCCTGCTTTGTGATTTTGTTTTGGTGGGGAACTGGAAAGATCTTTCTATTAGAAAATACATAATTGGCTATTTTGTGATACTCCATGAATATATCAATAAATAGTGAATAAACCTGCAAAACTATATATTTAAAATAATTTTCCAAAAGCATAATCTCAAGACTGAAATGGTATCAAGTGTAAAAAAAAATCTCCTATTAAATTCTCTGTTCATGGCCATGTAACCTTTATGTCCTAAAGCCAAAGACAATTTCAGAGGTGACCTTTCTGATGTGTGTATGTATTATACCTTCATTTTGGCCTCATTTCTGCACCAGAACTTATCATTTATGGTATAAAAAAGAAGCAACAAAAAGCACAAATGTTTTGCTTTGGCTTCAGAACCTGAAGCAAAACTAAATTTATTCTTGCTGTTCAGAAATGTGTTTTGAAAGAAAGTGAGCCTACAGACATTTATATAATACTTTCTAATTAAATTGGTGGTCACAAAACTGCATTTTGGCTTCTAGCTGGTATGTCTAGGTTACTGGTATAGCTTTGGCTATTTAGCCTATTGTGTCTCTTATTTAGTCTCATCTTTTGACAAGGTTCCTCATGGATTGAAATGATCTGTCATTTGTTTTGCAGATACCTCAAATCAGCTATGCATCCACAGCCCCAGAGCTAAGTGATAACACCAGGTATGACTTCTTCTCTCGGGTAGTCCCACCTGACTCCTACCAAGCGCAAGCCATGGTGGACATTGTCACAGCACTGGGGTGGAATTATGTGTCAACACTGGCCTCTGAGGGCAACTACGGAGAGAGTGGTGTGGAGGCATTCACTCAGATCTCAAGGGAGATTGGTAAGCATATATTTATCAGATGATTGTATTTGGAGGCGACAGATTGCAGAAGTCTGAGCATCTTCAAGTGCTCTCTGATCTGTATGGAATAATTAGAGCTCCTACAGATGCATGGCCTAGGCTGTCCACTCTCAGGAGACGTTGGCTTTATTATAAATGATTTTGTTGTTCATGGTCTATCAAGGTGACACTTTGGTGCTAATTTAGGAAGTAGAGCTCCTGACTCAGGCAAACATTTTTTAAAGTTGTCTGTTTTGACGAGGGAGTTTGCTGGCACATTAGAGCCACTGTAAATTTGAATAAATGACATACTATTTGATTGTTCTAGATGGAAGTTTACATTAGCAAGTCATTAAATTAAAAAAAAAAAGGCAGTAGAATTTAACATCTAACACTAGAGGGATTAAGACTGGTAATCATCTTAAAACAATACTGAAGTAGCCCCCAAGGCTATACTTCAGCAATATTTTTATTGTCATATTCGACTTAGTGCATTTTTATTCTTACCTTATACTCTGTAGCTTGCAGTGGAATGAAGAGCAGTATGTAAAACTTTAGTTAGAACATGGTGCTGAAGAGTTCTGTCCTGGGATTTTTTCAAGGTGCTTATCCAAATCTTCGTAGGCATTTAACCACATATATGTTCAGCCATGAGTTTGTAAATCCATCCCATTATGTGAAAAAAACAGAACAAAACAAAAACAACTTAGAGCACAAACCTTATTGCTGACTGGTCAACAATATAACTTTGTGGGTGAAAGGAAACATATTGTGACTTGAAAATCCTATTATTCTTATTGAGAATTACCAAATAAAATATACATATTTTTTTATGAGAGTAATAACAATATTCTGTGGAAAAATTAAAGTGCCTCTGGCTGTTTTTGAGTAACTGTTTTGAGAACTTGAAGGAAGAAATTATATTGATAATTCGTTATCTTTCTTGGAGACTTTATCTCAGGAAAAGACCATGGAGTGATTTGAGCTTATCTAGAATTAACAAGGACAGAGTCTAAAGTTATATTATTGGAACAAGATTTCTCTGGAAAGACATGAAGATACCTGGGATCTGTTCTACGTATAATAGGGCATGAGAGTTTATTATACACAATAGAGGGTTTAACATTTGTCCCAGTGTTGTGCTATTGCAGAAAATGTAGAAAAGTGCTGTTGGACCAATTGGGTTAATTGATTTAATTGGAGAACTGTCCACACCTGTTGTTAGTGTCCATAATACCATAATCTTTGCTCTTTGAAATTTTAAATTATGTCGCTATTGCCATAAAAATGACTCAAACATTCAATTGAACTTTAAATGATGACAAATTATATTATCCTCTTGGATTAGAATCCCAAGTTTATCCTTAGAGGAAATGCCCGCTGAAAACAACAGCTTCTGGAAGCAAGGTTAATGCGTTATTTAAGCAGCTGACATCAGTACCAGAGTGATAATTTTACAAGAGAAGGAAACTAATAGAGTACGTATTGGAATGATGTATTTTTTGCAGTGATCCTATACATTCCTCAACCACAGGTCACTTTTTCTGTACATGAAACAGATTGCTGTGAAAAATTCAATACAGGACATAATTTGCCAGTTGTTGCAGAATCTGATAAAATGCATTGTTCTAAAAGTTAAGTGAGATCGCAGTTTTATTCTTTTGACTAAAAAAAGAAATACTTAGTTTTCACTTTTGGGGAGCTTTGCTATACTTTGGTAATACTGTCACATAAAAGGATTCAGATGGTGTGTTCATTATTCCTGTTTCTATCTTAGTCATTAGTATGGGAGAAAATAATTTTAGTGCCTTGTGTATGCTCCTGATTAGAGCAACACATTCCTTCTATGTTGATACTTTCAATATTCTGTGACTTGATTGGCTGTCCATTCTATTTCAGCGCTCACATATCTGGGGAATGGAGGAGGACTGGATTGTCAATTAATATGCAGAATACTGAAAAGGCCAAATTAGTACCACACTAGAGTATGCCATGGAATATATTAAATATCAAAATCATCCCTCATTTTAATGACAAAGATTTTTATCTAGAACAAAAATAGCTGAAAATTAAATCTTTTACATGACAATGATATTAATGGGAATAGCAAATGGTAGCAACTTAACCCATTCTGAAATGATCTGATGACTCCAATGGAAATTCATTAGTTCTGTAACATTCGCTTCTTTTACTACAACATTGATGACATTTCTGTCACCATGTTAGCAGTGTGTTTTTAAAAATCTTAGTATCTTGACTGAGAAGGAGATGTATACGTTCATTTGGTGGAGTGTCTGCCTATTAATAAAATTATGTATTTTCCCAACTCTTATAAGTTTTCCCTTACTCTACTGTTCTGAATTTCTCTCTTTAGAAACAATGATTGCTAAGAAATTTCAGTGTAAATTGAGGATTCCAATGTTTCCAATCTGATTAATTCAGACAGATCATAATGGAATGATAGTGAAATGAAAATCTGTTTAGTGATAAATTGCTTATATGGTTTGATTAGAACATTTTTCACTTTAACAAATATGAGACTTGGGGGAAGTGTCTGTGAATCTTGGAGAATGAAGAGAACGAGTGAATGATGGTCATGAACACAGACATCTGTGATGGCTCATATCTAGCCAAGATCCTTCTAAGAAGAGTGTGACAGCAGTTACTTGATAAAATAAAGACAACTAGTCTGTTGATGTCCTAGCTGTTATAGTCTCAGCCCAAGGCATTCTTGACTGTAGGATTTTTTTTTTTGGGTGGGAGGAGGGCAAAAAACACTTGAGATCAGCACATAGTACAATTTGATTGGAACATAGTTTGTATCATGAAGATGGAATACAAAATTGGAAAGCTTGACATGAATTGAGTATTTCACCTCATAGAGAGGTAATTTTATTCTTCATTTCCACAATGAAGGAAACTGCTGAGGAGAGAGTAATCTATCAGAATGTGTATTTAAGATTGTGTTAATGAGAAGTGTAAGATGGAAAGTTGAGAGGACTGTGCAATATCAGTCTTGACTTGATATAGGGCAGTGATAAGAGAAATGGAAGAGATAACAGACTGGGAGACATTTGTGACATGGGATCTATGGAAGTTAGCAATTGATTGGAAATAGAGCTTTATGGTAAGAAAAAAATTAAAGTTGAACTTGAAATTCTGAACCTGGGCTATTGGGAGACTGCAAATGCCACAAATAGAAAAGAATCAGTAAAATGGAGAAGTTGATTTGAAATAGGATAGGAATAAATACAATAAATTATAGGTACAATACATAACTTTTTGAAGAAAAATAGCAATGGACATTTGTCTAGAACTTAGGGAGGAACTGAGATGTAGACCCAAAGCTTATTCTCACAACATTTATCATTCAAAAACAAAAATTTTTAATCTTTATTTATTTTTTAGTTTGAGAGAGACAGAGTGTGAGTAGGGGAGGAACAGAAAGAGAGGAGGACACAGAATCCAAAGCAGGCTCATGGCTCCCAAGCTGTCAGCACAGAGCCTGATGTGGGGATCGAACTCATGAGCCATGAGATCATGACCTGAGCCAAAGTCACTTAACTGAGTAAGCCACCCAGGCACCCCACTCACAACATTTATAATTGAGGTGGAAAAGGTCATTGCTGAGGTAGAACATGTAGAGTGAGGATTGAAGGGGGCTGAAGATAGACTCTTGGGGGAAGTTTTATATAAAGAGTTGGTAAAGATGCAGAGAAAAGGGAACCCTTGTACATTATTGGTAGGACTATATATTAGTGCGGTTGTTGTGGAAAATAATATGGAGGTTCTTCCAAAATTAAAAATAGGACTACTATATAATCCAAAAATCCTACTTCAGGATATATCTAGACAAAAAAAGAAATCAGTATCTTTTTTAAAATATATTTTTAAATTTATTTCTGAGAGAGAGACAGAGAGAGACAGAGACAGCGTGAGCAGGGGAGGGTCAGAGAGAGGGAGACACAGAATCTGAAACAGACTCCGGGCTCTGAGCTGGGTCAGCAAAGAGCCCGATGCAGGGCTTGAACTCACAAACCATGAGATCGTGACCTGAGCTGAAGTTGGACGCTAAACCAACTGAGCCACCCAGGTATCCCAAGAAATCAGTATCTTAAATAGATAGCTACTCTCATACTCATTGTAGCACCAGTCATAATAACCAAGATAAGGAGACAACCTAAGTTGTCCATTGATGTATGAAGGAATAAAGAAAAAAAATACTATATATCAGGGGGGATATTATTGAGCCTTAAAAAAGAAAGCTTGCCTTTTGGGACAACATAGATAAACTTAGAGGACATGATGCTAAGTGAAATAGCCAAATACAGAAAGACAAGCAGTGCTTGATCTCACCTATATGTGGAATCTGAAAAAGTCAAATTCTTAAAAGCAAAGAGTACAATAGTGTTCGCTATGGGGAGGAGAGTAGTAGAAATGGGGAAATGTTGGCCAAAGGGTACAACTTTCAGTTGTGTCAGATGAATACATTCTGGAGATGAAATGTATAGAATGGTAACTATAGTTAACAATACTGCTTTGTATATTGCTAAGAGAGTTGATTTTAAGTGTTTTCATCACACACACACACACAAATAGTAACCATATGAAGTGATGGGCATGTTAATTAGCTTGATTGTGGTAATTATTTCACAGTATATGCATTTTTCAAAATTTTCATTTGTCAATTATATCTCAGTAAAACTAGGAAAAATTGATATAAATGGAAAAAAAGTATTGGAATAATGGCCTAGACTTAGCAAATCTAAGAAAATGGCTGAGTGTTCTCTTCATAGATTTGTAGCTATTGGGGGGCTCTTTGTCTCCTTTGAAGAAGATTTCCAAGAAAGGAGATGGTAGGGATTCTTGAGGAAAACTTCAAGGATATTGAGCAGATTTTCATAGGAGAATAAGGACTTTTGCAGTGGGCATAGCTTAACATGTATGGTACAGTGACACAGAATCAAGGAGTGTCCTTGAGAGGAGGGTGGATTAGTTCTTTAGGGCTGCCATAACAAATTACCATGAACTAGATGACTTAAAACAACAGGAATGTATTATCTCACAGTTCTGGAGACCAGAAATCTGAAATCAAAATGTTAGCAGGGTCATGCTACTTCTGAAAACTGTAGGGGAGAATCCTTTCTTACCTCTTGTAGCTTCTGGTTTTTGTTAGTAATTCTTGGTGTTCATTGGCTCATAGAGGCATCACTCCAATATCTGCCTCCATCATCATATCACAATCTTCCCCTTTCTTGTTCCTGTCTCTATGTCTCATCTTCTTATAAGGATGCCCATCATATTGGATTAAAGGTCTACCCTACTCCAGTTTGACCTCATCTTAATTGCATTTATAATCACCCTATTTTCATTCTGAGCTCACTTTCCATTCCAGTTCACATTCTGAGGTATTTGGTTTAGGATTTCATCATATCTTGTTGGGAGACACAATTTAATACCCGTAACAGGGGGTCATAGTGTAGATAGGTATACTTAGGGAGATAAATTGCAGTGACAGGAACGGGAGGTAGACCAAGAGGTAGTTGGTTAGAAATGAGGATGTGAGGGGCGCCTGGGTGGCTTAGTCGGTTAAGCGTCCGACTTTCGCTTAGGTCATGATCTCGCGGTTCGTGGGTTCGGGCCCCGCGTCGGGCTCTGTGCTGACTGCCAGCTCAGAGCCTGGAGCCTGTTTCAGTCTGTGACTCCCTCTTTCTCTGACCTTCCCCTGCTCACGCTCTCTCTCTCCTAGAAATAAATTTAAAAAAAAATAAATAAATAAAAAATACCAATTAAAAAAAAAAAAAAGAAATGAGGATGTGAAGGGTGCTAAGAGACAGAATTTGGTTAATGGAGTAGCCCTTAATAAAACCAGTTCAGAAGTTCCTTTTGGAATGTTATATAGAATTTTACTCTCCCTATTCCATCTACTTGGATAGATGGAACAATCTAATGGATAATTCAGGATTCCAGAATGGGGTAGGTGGTAGGATCTAAGAGTGTGGCTTTCCTAGGCTTCTGAGTAGTGAAGAGTTTTCCAGTAGTATCACAGGGGGAACTCCCTGTACAGTGTCTGTACTGGCTGTTCAACCTCCTTGCTGTGTAATTCCAAGGTACTGTCCTTTTTGGTGACACCTAGAAAATTATGGACATCCAGGGGGTCCTTTTAGGCCTAATTGATTTTTATTTTCCCCTTTTGGCTCTTTGACCTGAGGAAAGGGAATAGCTCATCTGCTGCTGGTTGTTAAGACTTACCCATCCCCCATGTTATACAACCTGAGCTGTTAAGACCACTGTCCTCAATTTTTGTCTTATTTTAATTATTTGATACGATGTTTTCTTTGATATTGTAACAAAGACTTTCAGAATATGTGCTTACATTTTTCTATCATAAACTCTGGGAGTTGCAGCTTGTGACTCCATAAATGACTTCCTTGAGTCTTTAGACAGGCTTTTACTTGTCTTATATTATTTTAAAAAAAGAAGACAGGATAATAAATGTTAATGCTACCACTATCATTATAAGGGGCCAGAAAGCTAAAGCTTTATCTTTGAAGATAAAAGGAATTTGTGAAAGCATTATATCTTTTCACTGTGGATTTGTACAGTATGGCAACACCCCTCCTTTAATCAGTCATGTTTATGAATGGCTTATTGAAAGTGACAGGCTTGTGAGTCGTTATCACACACATTACAAGGGGCAGAATAGACCTGATTCTGTCAAATCTCTTACCAGACGTGACTTTTTTTTTTTTCTAATTTGCCAATGCTGGAAGCTTCCGACTATTGTCTGACATGTGTTTGGAATCTTAAGATGTCAGAATTGGAACGGATTGCAGAGGTCGTTGGACTGGCACAATCTGAAATGTTAATGCAATAAACCAATTTAATTAATTCTTTTTTTTGTATATAAAATGACTGACACTTGCCAATAGTGATTTATTTTTTGGCAGAGGTCAAGCAATAAATTCAGGGAGACTTCATTCCTAGTATACAATTAAAAAGTGCTGATCATATTTTTAAACTCAGTAGTGTTTTAAAAGAAAGCATTCTTTTCCTCTTGGATTATAAACAAGAACCAAGTTTCTATTAGCTGAAATGGATTCACTTCAAGATTAAAACAAAGTATTTTCAATGACAGAAAAAAAGGAATACATAAAGAGCAGCTTTTTTTCCTCAGATGTTCATTGCTTTGGAAAAATGACTTCCAGCAGGCAAAAATCAATTTGACAAAAGTATTAATGTTGTAAAATACTATGAATGAAAGGAAACATTTAAATTCAATTGAAAATTTTACTTTATATTCCTACAGCTGAGTTCCATTGATAACACCACATTTCAAGTTGCAAATCGTATTTAATTAATATTAACACCAGGTAATTGGCAAGAATAACTTCAAAGGAGGGCTGAGGAAATTATAAATTGGAACTGCAGGTGCAGTGATCCTGCAGAAGCTTTATAGGGATCCAGAGAAAGTGTATATGATTTTAACAATTACTGCAGAACCTGATCAAATAGAGCATCATTTCAAAGCTGTTCTTCACCCTGGCCTTTCTTAGTATTTAGGGCTTAGGAATTGCTAAGTAGCAGCAGCTGTTATTAATGTGAAATAGCAAACAGTATTCAATAAGTGCTTTCAAACCTCTGGTTCTGATGCTGTAGTTGAGTGTTTAGTAAACACTGGCAGTTTTATGCAGCGTAACCCACCTTGGAGTTAAAGAGCTTGTTTAAATCTCTCTTCCTCAATTGTGAGACTTTATTTGAGGATTAATTTTCTTTTCTGAAAAATGGGTGTCCTCTTCTCAGCGGTAATCAAATGATATAATACTCGTGAATGTTATTCATAAACTCTAACATGTTATTTGATATCAGGTGTTACTAGTGAAAGGAAGGGGGATTATATGAATTTTTTCCCAATGTGTGGCAAACCTATACATTATGAGGGTGGTAGATATATTGCCTGGTGTGTAGGCTAAATAGCCAGAGAGGGCTTGGCTTGATTCATTAATTACCTTTAAGGTTATTCATATGCTTCCTGAAAGATCAGGAAGATCAGAAAGGGGTGCCTGGCTGGCTCAGTTAGTAGAACATGTTGATTCTTAATCACAGGGTTGTAAACTCAAGCCCTGCATGGGTGTGGAACCTACTTAAAAAAAAAAAAAAGGAAAAAGAAAGGAGGATTTTGTGTAGCTCCCGACAGCTTTTCCTCTCTGTTCTCTTTGTTAGTTCTCCACAGCCACCATGGCAAGTCTTCTACCCTGAGTCTTATTCTTACTACACCTGTCTCATTATTAATTATTGTGTCACCTGGCAGTTGTCTTTGCTTGGGTCTGGTTGTTTAGTTGCCACTTAGAAGGGTTGAGATATCAGGACAAATTTGGAATATGTTGCCTCATCCTCAGTGATTTGCTTGTGTGGGTCCCTGTGGCACCACTTGGCGCTCTGACCATAATGCTGATTTCTCTGTATGGCAGAGAAAGACTGCCAAATTGTGCTTTTCTCAGGGGAAGGACTGCCCTCCCCTCCATATCCAGCAGAGGGCCTAGCACATAACAGATGCTTCAGGAATTCCTATTGAGTGGCCATTGTTATCAGATTCATTGTTGTGTTGGTTTTATGAGCATAGAGGTCAGGCTTGCTCAGGGTCTGGGAACTGAGAGGCAGAGATGTTTCCAATAATGGCTTATACATTTTCTTTGCTAATGTGTAACCTATATGAGGATATTTAAGGGGCTTGCATACTGTTAAGCCACTTAGAATTTAATTTTTTTCTCATTGACAACTACCAAAGCCTATAATTTGTAGGTACAGACTACCTCTAATTCCTCAGGTCAGACAGTGCTAGGGAGTGATTAAATGCTTCTCTCAATCTCGGTTTGAGTTCCACATTTTTCACATTTTAGCTGTGAGACCTTGGGTAATATACTCCTGTTGTGCCCCAATTTCTTCATCTGTGGAATGGGTTTAACAACCGTACAAGATGTGAATGAGATCATAACAATGTGTGGCACATGGTAAATGCTCAATAACTGTTAGCTCGTATTGTGTTAGGAACTCATTCTTAACAGTAGGTGACCTAGGAGTGGTCTTATTCCCCTTAGCCTATGTTGTTTTGCTCAGTGAGCAAATAAGAAGGCACAGTGAGGTCCAAATAAGTGTTCAATTAAAGGCAGCCAGTACTCCTTATTCTTGAATCTTGCTTTCTACCTCCTGGCAGTGACCAATCTTAATATTATTTTTTGGTCTAATATGTCACCTAGAACATTGGTGGCACATAGTTGAATGCATGAATTAATTAAATATCAGTCAGCATTGGAACACTGCTCATTTCTCTTCCTTTTTCAACCTAAATATTAGTCTATTCAGCCTGCATTTATTGTGCACACACCCTATATCAGGTCACACTTGTGCCAGGCTTTCAGGATACAGAGGTGAATCATGGCTTCTGCTTCCTAGCTGGGCACTGTGTAGCATAGGACTCATAGAAGCAAACAAACAATTACAAATGAATGTGATCATTGCCTTCACAGAGATATCACTTATAGGCATTGTCCAAGAACACAGCACCCAAAAGAGGACATCCTGGAATTCATGTAACAAAAAGACCTGCTGTAACACAGTGGAGGGTGGCAGTCTGTGGACGCCAAGTACACCATGTGATGTGAAGTGAAATGAAGTTAGATAACTTCAACAGTTTCTCAAGAAAGAGGCAGCACAAAAAATTGAATGTAGACTATGATACCAACTTTAATGAATATTGTCTGTATTTGTGAAATGTTTAATATGTATAAAATGCATGTAGGTTTTTTTTAAATGCATGTAGTTTTTGAAAATTTTTATTTCTTGATCTACTGATAATTACTCAGACGTATCCACTTACAGTGTATGACTTCCCTTCTCCTGTTAGCTCTTCTCCCTGATCTCTCCTACCCAGCAGCACCTATGCCTTTGGTAGCAGTTTGATTTTTGTTCAGTTCCTGAGTCTAAACTGAAGAGCCAGTAGTTTGTCCTCAGCCTCAGCCTACGAGTATCCAGGCTTTGTAATGTTTTGGCCATGATCAAACCCTGGTGGTGGTCCTGTGGTGAGCCCTGAGCCTGTCTCTGGTTCACTGCAAACTTATAGTGTTGTTCTATCCTTGATTCATACTCTGGATCCCTGGGACAAGGGCTCTGCCCTAGACTCTGGACTCTGAGGTTTGGGTCATGACACACTGCCAACTCTGTGACAACTCTTTCATCTGACTGGGTGGAAGGGTTCAGTCCTGCCTGTATTCTCGCACAGCTGCTGCTGCTGAGGTCTGACTCCGCATAAAGCCACCGAGCACAGCCCTGTCTATGGAGTGGGCCCCTGCTACCGTCTCTAGCTTGTTACTTTTACATTTTCTCACATCCTATTAATGTCTCATCCCTAGAATAAGGGAGATTAGCTTCAGATGATAGCTTACGGTTCTTTTTCAGAGATTCCCAAGCAAATGCTTGAAAAGGGCCAGGATCTGCCATATCAACAATGTGGTTCCTGTTTTGAGTTATTTTTTCCTGCTACCTAACTCTCATCACCAACTATATTAGTTTCTGGGGCTACTGTAACAAAGTATAACAGACTGGGTGGCTTAAACAACATCAATATATTGCCTCCTGGTCTGGAGGCTAGAAGTCCTAGATCAGGGTATCTGCAGGGGTGGTTCCTTTGGAGTATGGTAAAGGAATATTCCTTCCATCTCTCTCCCCTACCTTCTGGTGGTTTGCTAGCAATCTTTACTGTTCCTTAGCATGTAGACATATCACTCTGACCTTTGCCTTCATCTTCATATGGCATTCACTCGTGTGTGTGTGTGTGTGTGTGTGTGTGTGTCCAAATTTCCTTTATATAAGGACACCAGTTGTATAGGATTAGGCGGCCCACCCTAATCCAATATGACTTCATGTTGGATGACCTCATATGATTATGATCTCATCTTAACCACATTTGCAATGACCCTTATTTAATTACACCTGCAATGAAAATAAATGAAAATTGGGAGACACAATTCAATCTATAACCCCAATGATGGCTGCTGAATTTATGGAGTTCTTTCTGAATTGAGCCCACATTTGTTCTGGTCCTTTGGATGGATATTGGGCTTTGAACTACTCAGTTTCTTCTGAAGCATCAGCTTCCATAACCAGGTTAGCTAGCCTTGTTTCCCCTTGTCCTGGCCAGCTGGTCTCTGCATGCCTCAAAACTGAAATGTCCAAGTCATGGCAAGAGTGTGTTTCTCCTCCTTTGCCTAGCCCTAACAAAATCACACCCTTTTATTTCCTTTTCCAAAGTCATTTTCTCATTAAAGTCATTCTGCTTGGAAACTCCAGCACTAGATGGGAGCTTTAAGATGCAATTTGCACTGTACTGTGTCGATAGAAGAACATAATATAAAAACACCCTTCTATGGAAATGAAACAATATCAGAATCCATTTATGTCATTTTTGAAGGCCTGAAAGAGTTAGCCTGAGAATTAGGAGTGTGTTTTCCCAGTTTACTTTATAACTTATCAACTAAGCAATAATTATGGTTTCCTTGAAAATAAATGGCTCAAGAATAGTACAATCAGAAGGCTATGAAATGAATAGTTTATTGAAATAGGTGCCAATTATTTCAGGGTTGTGTCCTTTGGCAAAACTGTGCTGCACAGTCTTTGTTCTCTAACATCTGCATGTTTGACAGATACTGGGCTGCTTTCTTTGCTTCTTTCAATGTTACCTGACCAGAGCCATTTCATGACTCACTGGGGGCCCCACAAGGGGAAGGCAGGGGAAAGGAGAGAAAGTAAAACTCAAGTCAGCACATTTTGTTTCTTGTTAACAGCTCTGGGAAGAGGCTTGGTCAGGAAAGGAATTTTAAGTAATGATTTAAACATATCTTCTGGCATTGTGGCGATGAGAGAGAGAGAGAGAGAGAGAGAGAAAGAGAGAGAGAGAGAGAGAGAGAGAGAGAAAGCCTCTTGTAGCAGTTCAGATACACTTCCAAGGCTGTGGTACTCAGGGCCGTGTGACTCTGGGGCCACATTTGCATCATGTATCATGGCTGGCATGTGCATAATGGACTATTAAGGGAAAGTGGGATGTACAGAGTACACTGCCAGCCTTTTGTGTTTGATACTGTGAAGGGCAAACACTGTGTTCCCTTTCAAAATGGTGTGTGATGCTATTGCCAGAAGGAATCCTACATTAGCTGGAACTATTTATGTGAGTTGATGTGACAATTTACTCAATATATATTTGGGCACCTTCTATGTATGTGGGCCCTAGGAGGTTAGGGATATGGCACTGGACCAGTCAGACCTGGTTCCTGCCTTTGTAGGATTTCTGGTCAAGCTTACTATCTTTACATTTCTCATGTCTTTTCAGTCTCCTATCTCTAGGCTCTGGGAACTCAGCCTAAGCTGAAAACAATGTGAGATGTCCATGAAAATGCTGAGAGGGAGCCTGGGTCTGTTGTATCAGTAACTAGATATCTTCAGTGTTCTGTAGGTTTCCATAGCATGCTGGGAGGGAAGGGATATGTGTTTGGAGGAAAAAACACACAAGTGTATGTTTGTGTGTGTAGGAAGAGGGATAGACCTGGAAGGAGACAGGCCCATTCACTGGAGACAGATATTTGGGAGTAACACTGAATGCAGGTACGGTGAATGCCATTCAGGCATGCAGAATGTATGGTTCCAGATGAGTAATGTGAACTTCCTGCTGTGTGGCATGTCTGGGATTCCTGCCTCCCCCTACATGGGTCTGGTTAATGTTTCCTTGTTCTGACAATGTTCTCAGATTCTTTCCTGGAAGTCTTCAGTGATATCCCTCTCCTCCTTTCAGCGAAGTTTGGGTTCTCTTCTCTGTGTTCTGTGAAATAAGAATGAATCCAGACACAGATAAGGAGAGACTTCAGAAGAAAGACTATTACAGTAGAGAATGCTCCTATTTCAGAAATCAGTGGATGAAAAAATCAAAGTGGAAAAAGCCTTTGCTTTTACAGGGTAGAGAGGAATAAGCAAAAGCTTAATGGAAAGTTTTAAAGGGAGTGTGGGCAAGAAAAGGAGAAATGACCAGTAAGGTCTGAGAGGAAAAGGTCCTGCTGTGGTTAGTCAATTCCCGAGGGAAGCTAATTCCGAGGGGACATGTTCCATTTTTCAGTGCTTGCTCAGATTTAGGGGCAGACAGAGCTCAGGGGTATGTAGGAAGGAGAGAAGCTTGGCCTTTTGTCAAGACAAAGTAGAAGGTGAGAAGTGGGCAGCTATGAACACTTGGTCAGTTTCTAGATACCTTACAGATAGATATCATACCACTTTGTATTTTAATTACTTCTTTGTCTTTATTCAGAGGTAGAGAGCATACCTTATTTATCCTTGTATAGTACTATAGTTGCAGAGTCTAGAAGATACTCTGAGAACGCTTGTTGAATGAGTGGATAAATGAGCACATGGCAGATGAGTGTATCCTTGTGACAAGATATAAGGAAGAAGATAGTTTGGAGGACACAGGTAGATGGACAGGCTAGCATTCCACATGGAAAGGGATGGGCCCTACGCAAGGTCAGGATTCAGCATCATATCTTACCTTCTGGAACTTGGGAGACTTGGAGTTTGGGGGGTCAAGGATAGGTCAACAACAGGAAGTTTCATGGAAAGAAAGGAGAACTAGGAAGCCAGAGTTCAAGGCCAGTTTTAAGGTTGGGAAACAGAAGTAGTAGCTTAGGTAGATGACAGCAGGTCTGAGGCTAAGATTGATAAATTTGATTCTGAGAACCAGAACCAGACAGTGGTTCTGGTGGGGCAAAGTTGAGTTAAGGCCCAGAGATCTGTAAGATATGACTAATAGGGTGGATGCAGCATCAGAATATGTTGAATGTATTACTCTTCTTTCAATTGCCTTTGAGTATTCTAGGTATGTAAGTGTGTGGCATGATTTATGACTGTAAGATGTCCTAAATATGACTTCTGGTATGTAGAGCCATGACTTTGGGCCCTGGGAAGCTTGTTTATTCATGATTCATTTTACAAATGATTGGAGCCAGTATCGAGGTTCCAAGGACTATGTTAGGTGCTGGGAATTCACATATCATATCTAAGCTCTTCTTAAGGAACTTAGATTCTAGTACGGAGACTGATCTTAAAAGAAAACCAATAAACAAGCTAATAATTGTAAATTCAAGATAATTATTATAAATTGTGTCTTCGCCAGTCAGAGTGGCTAAAATGAGCAAATCAGAGAACTCTAGATGCTGGCGAGGATGTGGAGAAAAGGGGAACCCTCCTACACTGTTGGTGGGAATATAAACTGGTACAGCCCCTCTGGAAAACAGTGTATAGTAGGTTCCTCAGGAAACTAACAATAGAACTCCCCTATGACCCAGCAATAGCACTGCTAGGAATTTACCCAAGGGATACAGAAATGCTGAGACATAGGAGCACATGTACCCCAATGTTCATAGCAGCATTCTCCACAATAGCTAAAACATGGAAAGAGCCTAAGTGTCCATCAACGGACGAATAGATCAAGAAGATGTGGTTTATCTACAGAATGGAATACTACATGACAATGAAAAACCATGAAATCTGGCCATGTGTAGCAACATGGATGGACCTTGAGGGTGTTATGCTGAGGGAAATAAGTCAAACAGAGAAGGACAAATATCATATGTGTGCACGTATAGGAGGATTAGGAGGAACTTAACTGAGGAACAAGGCGGAGAAGAAGGGGGGAAATGGTGGGGGAAAGGGAGAGAGGCAAACCATGAGAGACTCTTGAATGCTGACAAAAACTGAGAACTGATGGATGTGGTAGGGAGGGGGGATGGGCATGGAGGAGGGCACTTGTGGGGATGAGCACTGGGTGTTATGTGGAAACTAATTTGACAATAAACTATTTGTAAAAAACACAAAACCAAACAACAACAACAAAACAATAATTATAAATTGTGTCTTATTAAGAAAGAAACAAATGCACATTTACAGTTTATTTGTAAGATATCTGGGAAGCTGGTATAGCTAGAACTCAACAGGAAAAGAGTAACAGCTCATGAGATAAACATTAGTCAAAGGTATGGTTAACTGGTTTTGGAGACCATGGCAGGATATGTGGATTTTATTCTCAAGCATTGGAAAACCTTTGAAGGCATGATTTGGAGAATGGTATGGTATAATTGACATTTTAAGGGGATCATGTGTAGAAATTAGATTGTAAGGCAAGACAGAAGCCAGATGAATTAGATATTCATTGCAGGCAAGGCCAAAGGTTGGCTTGGACTAAAGGGCGGTAAATGCAGGGAGATGTGTGAATTGGCTTAGGTACCAGTAGAGTTGAAGTCCCAGGCCTGGGGGGTGGCAGTGGAATGAGGTGACTTGCTGCTATAGGGAATTAAGCCATTGAAACAAAAGTCCTTTCAGATATGTTGGCCAGCATTTGGAGTGTGATCCTGGAGAACTGAGATTGGGATGGATATCCCAAGTGATCATGTGACTTCCTTAAAAGGATGCTTTTGTAGTGGGAAGTCAAGTGAATTATTTCCTTTCCTTTTTTTTTTTTTTTTTACAAATAATTTATTGTCAAATTAGTTTCCACATAACACCCAGTGCTCATCCCCACAAGTGTCCTCCTCCATGCCCACCTCTCCTCCCCACCACATCCATCAGTCCTCAGTTTTTGTCAGCATTCAAGAGTCTCTCATGGTTTGCCTCTCTCCCTTTCCCCCACCATTTCCGCCCTTCTTCTCCCCCTTGGTCCTCTGTTAAGTTCCTCCTAATCCTCCTATACGTGCACACATATGATATTTGTCCTTCTCTGCCTGACTTATTTCGCTCAGCATAACACCCTCAAGGTCCATCCATGTTGCTACACATGGCCAGATTTCATTGTTTCTCATTGCCATGTAGTATTCCATGGTATAGATAAACCACATCTTCCTGATCCATTCATCTGTTAATGGACACTTAGGCTCTTTCCATGTTTTAGCTATTGTGGAGAGTGCTGCTATGAACATTGGGGTACATGTGCTCCTATGCCTCAGCATTTCTATACCCCTTGGGTAAATTCCTAGCAGTGCTATTGCTGGGTCATAGGGGAGTTCTATTGTTAGTTTCCTGAGGAACCTCCACACTGTTTTCCAGAGGGGCTGTACCAGTTTACATTCCCACCAACAGTGTAGGAGGGTGCCCGTTTCTCCACATCCTCGCCAGCATCTAGAGTTCTCTGATTGGCTCATTTTAGCCACTCTGACTGGCGTGAGGTGGTATCTCAGTGTGGTTTTGATTTGTATTTGCCTGATGAGGAGGGATGCTGAGCATCGTTTCATGTGTCTGTTGGCCATCTGGATGTCCTCTTTGGAGAAGTGTCTGTTCATATCTTCTGCCCATTTCTAAGTGAATTATTTCCTGACAAAATTTCACTTTAACTAATACTTAAGTGAAAAAGAACAAGGAGGTAAGTGTCCCTCAGGTTGCTATTATCTTTTTTTTAAAAAACAAAATCCTTTTAGAGATCTTTATTGTTATTTTTCCTGAGTGCTAGTAGGACTTGAAATTTAGAGTATTCTTGTTAAGTTTCAAACATTTTCCTCTTAATTCGTATTTCCTGTTGCTCTTTTAGTCATATACTGATTCATTTTAAGACTCATTAATCATTATGCACTTTTCTGAACATTTTTATGCTCTTGTAATGCAGTGGTGATTCTGGAAACACATAGTAATGGGTCATTTGATACCTTGGTTTTTAAAAATTAGGTTTAGTGCACCTTTCATTTAAAGTATACAAAATTATGATTTGACATAATGACTTTTGATTTGCAAATTCCAACATGTATCATATCTATTAAGTGTGAATAACTGCTTACCAAAATCTCAATAAAACATCAATGGAAGTGGAGCCTCTCTTGCACACTGCCTCCACCCCTTCTTATTGTTCCCAAATCCAAGACTTCTCCTTAGATAATTCATTGAAAGGAGAGGGAACTAACATTTATTAGTGCTTACTTTAAATGTCTTTTAATTGAATTTTCACTATGCCACAAGGCATATATTATTCCTATTTTATAGATAGGAAAACCAAGGCTTAAAAAAGTAGCCCAAGATAACCTAATTAGTAAGTGGTAGCACAGGATATAAACCCAGGGTTCTCTGACTCCAAAGTTCATGTTTTTGGGTTTTCTTTTTTTTTTTTACTACCACATGCTATGTCTTTTTTTGAGGTTGCAGGCTTTGGTTTCTGTAGTTACATCTTCCATCTTTGCCTGGCCAAGCTGCAGGGAGAACAAAAAGACAGTGCTCTTCAAACAGCCTAATTTCTTACCTCTCATTCCCTCTCCCCTCACTCACTGTATTCCATGCCACACATTATGACCTGAACATTTTCTAATGTGCCTATGTGGATTCTCTCCTGTTTTCTGGAAATGCTGCATCCCCAGTGTCTGCCTGGAGCTATTTTCATTCTTTAAGACTGAGCATTAATGATACTTAGAGAAGCCTTCCTGGATTGCCTTAAGTAATATTAGTTGAGCTCTTTTCTGAGACTGCAACCCTTTCTTTGTACATGTCTTTAGTGAAGAGAGCATTTATTTCATTCTCAGTCTGGACTCAAACTTAAACCAATGAGAGAATTTGGGGTTCAGAAACTTTAAAAGTCTGAGAGTAAATCTGACTTCAGGTAGGCTTAGCTCCACATTTTAAAATGAAGTCAATAGGAATGAGTTCCAACTTTGGGCTCTGCTTTCTTGCTTGTTGGCTTTATCCTCAGGTTTCCTCCATGTGGTGGGAAGATGGCTATCAGCAGCTGTAGGCTTACATACTGCCAGCTTAGCAACGGTATTAGTTTTCTAGAGCTGACTTAACAAATTACCACAAACTATATGGCTTAAAACAACAGAAATTTATTCTCCTACAACTGTGGAGCCAGAAGTTGGAAATCAAGGTGTTGGCAGAGTTGGCTCCTTCTGGAGGCTCTGCGGGATAATCCATCCCATGCCTCTCTCCAAGCTTTTGGTGGTTGCCAGCAATTCTTGGCATTCCCTTGGCTTGTGGCTGCATAACTGTAATCTCTGTCTCCATTGTTACATTGCTGTTCTCTCTGTATGTTTGTGTCTTCTATTCTATTTCTTATAACAATACTTGTCATTGGATATAGAGCTCAGTTTAATCCATAATGATCTCATCTTGAGTTTCCTTTATTAATTAGAGATTCAAGGATCCTTAATCCAAATAAGGCCACATCCTAAGTTCCAGAAGGACATATTTTCTGGGAGGATACCATTCAACTCATTCTGGAAATGTTAGTAGAAATGTTGTACTTCCCTCCCATTAGTTCCAGCAGAGGTCCAGGCTTGGCCCCCTCTCACCCCCTTGTTGGGTTATAGTACATCACTCTAGCAACCACAGTAGTCTAAGAAGGCACTATTCACCTTGGCCAGACATGAGTCACATGCCCATCTGGAGCTGGGGAGAGGAAGGTGGGATAAGCCCCACTTGAAACATATGGTCAAAGCCAGAAACCGGGGTCATTTCTCAAATGACCTCAAAGCCAAATTGAGGTGCTCTCCTAGAACAAAGAGAAAAGGCTGCCAGACAAGTGAATCACACAGATGTTCACTGTACACACTGTGTGGTGCTAGTCTGTTGACATCTTTGCCTCCCACCTAGACTATGCCCTTCTCAGGGGAATCAGCAGCCTGGTCTGATTCATCAGTGCCTGGGGCATGATAAAACTCTATCAACAAATGTTAAATTAAATTACAGTAGCTAAAATTTGCCTGAAAAATAGGACTTAAATGTAACCATGAATCATAGTATTTGTCAGTAGTAGATTTGGCCTCTGTCTAAATGACAACAAACAAAAGAGCTTAAAGGACAAGAAAAGGGTTCTGTTGAGGCATTCTCCTCTACTTTGAAAAAAGATATGCATTTTGTCCTGCCTCTCTTGGCTCTGTTGTATTGGGAACCAAAGGATTAACCCGGGGTGCCACACTCATTGATGGGAGTCATGTCTACCTACCCAAAAGTTGTCTGTGATATGATACAGTCTGCTCACTACTACCACTAATGGATTACAATCTGTGAAAGTAGCACAAATCATATAATAGCCAGAGAGCTGCCCTAATAGTGCCTCTTAGCTATGGGCCAGTTGTGAATACCAACTAATTGGACAGAAATCAGAGGAGCTGGGGTCAGTTGGAAAGAACTAGAACATTTTGTCTGGCTGTAATAAACATGGCTCAATCCCCTGTTTTCAAAGATGATATTTTAGCTCTTTTTATGGCTTCTAAATCAATGACTTTTTAGTTTCTTCATAAAAATATGGAATTTTCTGTGGGATTGTCAAGAAGTATGGAAACCTTTTGTATTCTAGGAGTCTTGAGGAGAGAAAGGCACTCTGGGAGAACCCCATTACTAAGATCTTACTTAAAATATGTAAATATAATTGGCATATTGAATATGATCCATTATGCACTTGTTTGTTTTAAAATAGCAAATTCTTTATTTTTACCAACTTCCTTATTTTTCTTCTTCCTACCAATTCTTTAGATGTGATGGTTTAGTTCCTCCTGCACTCCCCTTTGAGGGTATCTCGACCTCATATTCTTAGTTCTCTAGTCCCTTCTAAATATATGAAAAGTCTCATTTCAGTTATTAAACTCTCCAGTCCAATGGAATAAAACTTTGAAATTCAGCAAAACTGAAAGTTTCTTCCCTCCCACAGCTTATGACTGCTTTAGGCTAGACACCTACAGTAGAGAAGGTGGTGGGGCTATGTGTGACTTCTTCTCTGCTGCCCTTCTGTACTTTTTCTCCCTGTGCCCCAACTTTGACATCTTGGAGTGGTTAATAAAGCAACAGCAGAGGTATTCCTGGGTTGGGATGGCTATAGTAACTGCCCTTAATTGATGATGTTTTTTCCTCTTTATTTTTTTCCTTGGAGAAACCTTGGTTTTCTCACTGGCTTCTGTATAGAGCCCTCCACGTGGGCCACCATATGCTTTGGACATTGATCTCAGCAGCATGAACTTGTGAGTTCAGCTTTTCTCTCCCTTGCTTGTAAACAAAAAGCTGGAGGTATGACTTGATTAATGAAGATAGAACAGAAAACTCTGGTATCCTTTTTGTATGCTACAACAGAAGATGTCCCTTGGTCACATTGGATAAGATGTATTGTACACTGGCTGTGAGTAAGGCACTGAGGAGAAACACAGAAATGGATATGATATGAAGTAAGATTCCAAGAACTTAGAGCCGAGATGAGAGAAAAATGTTTTCTGGAGAGAGATAAGGGTGATGAGCTGTGTAAATGCAGATGATGAGGTGATTGCTTCCAATCAGGAATGTTACCGGAGGGTTTTATTGAGGCGATGCATTGGACTGGGTACTGAAGAAAGAGGGCCTCGACATGCATGGATGGAGACCAGGGGAGCAGACATTAACATTTCAAGCAATATGCGCTTCATAGAGTTAAAGATTTCCATTGATAAACACAAAAGATTGTGTTGTAATTCTCACTTATGAAATAAAGTTTAATTTGCTTCCTCAGGCATATGTACCTTTGTTTTTTCTTTACTTCAATTTTATGATCAGGAAGAATCTGGTCCATTGATGGGATTTATGTTTCTGATTTCCCAACATTCTTGGCATGCATCGTTTTATCTCATACCATTTCCATGTTTGTGATAATTGAAGACTTGTTACTCTGTTCTTACTTTGAAACATTCATTGTCTGAATGTCATTGTCATTGACACTGTGTTGTTTCCTTCACTAGCCTTCAGTAACAGCAATTCCTAAACAGGACCAGGACGGGTGGGTGTTACTGATGGGACAAAAACACTTACTGTCCTCAGAATTGGCCATGGCAATTAGAACCTGCAATCAGTTTCCCTGAACAATTACCTTCTTGTCCTTTCTGTAAATGTGATACAACTATGTCATTGCTTTATTTCAACTACATACAGAATCTAAGGCTTATTATAACTTCATGTTCCCAGGTTATCAGCGTCTTTGTTACAGAGAACTATAAAGCTATCTATTCTATAATGTAGGTGACTGGTGGTTTCACGTGTTTTATTCTAACATGGTCTAGAGTATACCTAAGTTCCCCAGTTTACTCTGATAGTTCACATGCTCCAGTAAGTAGATGTTGGAGATGGCAAGAAGACCACAGTTCAGCCTATCTCTTTAAAAGAATCTACCCCCTAACCTGTTTTTTCCCTGATGATCCTTGTGTTTGCAAGTGCAGCCCAGACTAGCTCTGTACATTTTCATTGTTCTGGGAATCATTTATTTCTTGGATAGTGACTCTCCTTGGAGGTTGGGAAACATTTTTTTTTAAATCCCAAAAGAGAAAAAATGTAATCCTTTCCAAGGAAAAAAGGGCTACTTGCTGTATCTAGATCCCTTCAGTCACTTTTAAGCTCTGTATTACATTATGAGATTATAGGCACTTTTTTTTTCCCCACTGGGAGGTGAGGGGACCACAACTGTGATCTACAGAAGGTCATATTTCTATTAAGGACTCCCAATACTTTTATAATGTACCTGGTCTCATATATCCAGGTACTGTATTGTTAGGTGTGGAGGTTACCAACATGAACAGAACACAATACTGTTTTCTAGGGATTTATATTCTAGAGGACGAGTTACTTTCATTGGTTGGCAAATTCTGTATTGAGGCTCTGGGAGGGCATGTATGAAAGTGCTTTGCCTATAGATCTCGGGAAACCCTTTCATGAACTGATGATGTTTGAACTGATTTGGGGCTAGAAGGGTCTGGCATTTGAAGCAGAGGGAAACAGCATTTGCTAAAGTGTAGAACCAGTAAAGAATTTGGCAGTTTTAAGGAAGTGCAAATGATTTTGCAAAGTAGGGTATAAGGAGTATAGGGGTGTATGGGTGGATGACAGGAGATGTGACTGGGAAATAAATCAGAACAGATTGTAAGAGACTTGTTTACCAAACCAAGGAGATAGTGCCACTGAAGGATTTAAAACAGGGCAGCAACATGGCTAGATTTGTGTTTTAGGGAAGCCCCTCTGACAGCAGGTTGAAAGATGGATGGAGAGACCCAATCCATCTGTAGGCAGCAAGATGAGTTAGTAGGTTATTGTAATAGTCCAGGCAACAAGTGACAAGGCTTTAAATAAGGCTGTGGTAGCAAGGAGGGAGTTGAGGTGACAAATAGGAGTACTGTTAGGAAGTGGAATCAGGAGGTTTTTTTTATAAGCAATTGGATGTACAGAGTGAGAGAGAAGAAAGATTCAGAGATAACTCTCTAACTTCTAAGTTATATGGATAATTGTTGTTAACTAAAATGAGAAAAACAAAAGGAAATATTTTAGAGTAAACTAATATTTTTAAAAACATTATTGAATTACTCACTTTGGTAAATGCACAGATATGATGGCCACTTTTATGTATCACCTTGGCTAGGCCATGGTGCCCAGATATATGGTCAAGCATTACTCTGGATGTTTCTTTTTTTTTTTTTTTTAATGTTTTTATTTATTTCTAGGAGAGAGAGAGAGACAGCGTGAGCAGGGGAGGGTCAGAGAGAGAGGGAGTGACAGACCGAAACAGGCTCCAGGCTCTGAGCTGGCAGTCAGCACAGAGCCCGACGCGGGGCTCGAACCCACGAACCGTGAGATCATGACCCAAGTGAAAGTCGGATGCTCAACCGACTAAGCCACCCAGGCGCCCCTACTCTGGATGTTTCTAAGAGGTGTTTTGGGATGGAATTAACATTTAAGTCAATGGATTTTGAGTAAAGCATATAGCTTTATGGATAGACCTCATCCAATCAGCTGAAGGCCTGAATGGAATAAAAGGCTTCTCCCAAGCTAGAGGGAGTTCTGCAGTAGTCTTCAGACTTGAACTGTACCATTGGCAGCTTTCCTGTGGGTTTCTAGGCTGCTGGCCCACCCTGTAGAATTTGAACTTGCTGGCTTCCATAACTGCTTAAGTCAATTCCATAAAATAAATCTCTGTCTACCTACCTACCTACCCGTCTATCTAGAAATGCTATTATTCTGTTTCTCTGGAGAACCCCGACTGATACAACAGGCTTTGAGGCCATTGGTCTGGCAGTTGCTCAGTGATACCACTAAGGGATGACATTAGGCAAGTGACTTCTCCAAGACTCACTTGCCTTATCTGTAAACTGAGGACAGCAAAAACCTCTATGGTTTTTGTGATTATCAAAAAAGATAATCCATGTAAAGTTTTAAACTGTGTCTAGCATTCAGTAAACTCTTAAGAAATGTTTGCCATTATTATTATAATCAAGGAAACATTTCCACATTAGTGTTAATGATAAAAACAGCTCAGATTGTTACCTTTCTCAGGGGGAATTTATGTGATAATAGGGATCAGAATTTTCCATTAGAAGAATTAGCCTCTTAGCTTAATGATTTGCACATTGAACTAATAGGTAAATATTCATTGAATGTTTGAATTATTTCCTGGTACCAACGAGTAGGATAAGAGAACCACAGCAGAATCAAGAGGGAGAAACTGAGGCCCAGAGAGATGAATGACTTAGTAAGTCCGTAGCGTGAGTTAGTGGAAAATTTAGTATTGGGACTCAGGTGCCCAGTCTTCTTTCTCCTGGAGCAAGGGTCTCACCCCTGAAACTAGACCATATAACTAATCTCCCTGCTGCCAAGCCAGTCCAATTTAGACAGGACTATATTGTATATTCTCCTTAGTGTAGATAGGATGGGCACCTGATGGCTTGTTTGGTAAAATCCTTAAAGGGCTTATTCCTGAATGGACCAAAATGTTGAAAGGCATTAGTATTTTTTTAAATCAAATAAAAATCTTCTCAGGCCTATCAGCCTATATGCATGTGGAACAAAAAAGAGGCAAAGAGTCATTTTTATTTTCTCCTCCTTTTCAGGTCAAACACTTGTACAGACAGTGTGTGCTCACTATGGGCACACCAATTTAATATTTACTCTCACTTTAAATTTTATTTATTTTTAAAGTAGGGGGGAAAGAGGAAGGGCGGAGAGAGACAGAGACAGAGAATCCCAAGCACTCTCTGTGCTATCAGCACAGAGATCTGATGTGGGTCTCAAACTTATGAACAAACCATGAGATCATGACCTGAGCCTAAATTAAGAGTAAGAGGCTTGACTGACTGAGCCACCCAGGCTCTACTCTGAGTTTAATTCTCTGCCATTTGTCCTCTTCTCTACTCATTCTAGTGAAATTCCTTTGCCGGAGGTTATCTCTCAGAGGCCAAGTCCAAGGCCTTTATTCAGGTCCCTTCCTTCTTGACCCCTCTGTGTCCCTCACCAATGCCAACCCCTTCTTCTTCTGGAAACTGGCTCCTTTAATAGCATGCAGAACTCCCTCCTGACACCTTCACCTCTCCCTACCCCAATGGTAAATGTTTCTGAAGGATCTGTTCTTGGTAATCTTGTCCAAGCTTTCACTTTCAGCTATCATCTGTGTGCAGGTGACTCCCCAAATGGTGTCTTCATTTTTGATGTCTCATCCAAGCTATAGACTCATGCCTTCTCGTTCCTATTCATCTTCCCACCCTTTTTCCTTTTCCCTCCTCCCTCCCATTCTGCACCAGGCACAGTACTAGGCGCAAGTATTGCATATGAATGCTGTAGATTTTTGTCTTTGGAGCCCAGATTAGCAAGGGGACAGTTGATGTTGGTTCATGCAATTACAGCAGTTCTAACAATTTGAAAAGTGCAGATGAAAATGTGCCTGGGACTCTGTGGGAACATAGATAAAGTAAGATTGTGAATGACTAATTCTCTCTGGGAAGGGGTAATATCAGAATTGGTTCCATGAAGCCAATATGAGTTGAATTATGAAGAATGGGAAGGTATTAGCCAGGTAAAAAGGGCTCTAGGGACCATTAAGTTGCATAGGGATTGAGAGGCATGTATTTACACTGACAAGTTGTTCAGTGTGACTGGGCTTCAGGAGTTCAGGATGGAGGCTGGGGAGATAGGTAAGTGAGAGAATAGGCTGGGAATATGGGTAAAGTCCAGCTCAAAAAGGACCTTCTGTGCTGTTCAAGGGATTTTTTAACTGTCTCTCAACATCTTTAATTAGCATTTCATTCTTATCTTTCAGACTGAAGTGATTTTTTACTTCAAATATTTCTGTTGACCATATTAAATTTCAGCAAATGAGGGGATACCAACTGGTGGGTGTTTTGTTTTACACACTGAGTTCATTTCTGTTAAAGGGAAGAAAGGCTGCTATAGCAAGCCTTGGACCAAATCCAAAGTTGGCTTAAATAATAAGTGCATTTGTCTTCCTACCTAACAAGAAGGCAGGAGATAGGTCAATTCCAGGGTTTATTATGTCAATGCCCAATGACAGTAGCGAGGATTTAGCTTCTTTCCATTTTTCTACTCTACTATCCTTAACATGTGGGCTTTCTCTTCTTCCTTCTGGGCTCATTGTCTCATTGTAACAGGTCAAGGAATTTCATGTAAATGGCAACATCTATATAGAAACAAAGGGAAATTATGGATATCTCTTTTTTTTTTAAGAGCAAAAAAAAAAAAAAAAAAGAAAAAAAAACCTTTCCCAGAAACCTTCAGAAGTCTTCCTATCAAAGGAAGGCTTTTGGCCTTTTTGGCCAAAATTCTGTCACATGCCTCTTTCTAATCTGGTACTTAAGTAGGGAAGTAGAAATAGAATCATGCCTTTTCCATAGTGGGAGAATTGCCACTATTGGGACAAAACTAGTTTAGATTGTTAAGGGGCTTAGTTTTCTATGCTATTACAAATCACCACAAACTTAGTGGCTTAAAAACAACACAGACCTATCTTAAAGTTTGGGAGGTCAGAAGCTTAAAATGTGTTTCACTGAGCTATGTAATATAAGTGTGGGCAGGGCTGTGTTCCTTCTGGAGGCTCTAGTAAAGAATCAGTTTTCTTGCCTTTTCCTCCTTCTAGAGGTTGCCTTCATTCCTTGGTTCATGGCTCCCTCGTCTATCTTCAAAGCCAGCTGAGTCTTTTTTATGATCTCTTCTTTCTCTGATAATCTTTCTGATATTTCTGATATCTTTCTGATATTTTCCCTCCCTTTTTCCCATTTGAGGACTGTGATTACATTGGAGCCACCAGAATAACCCAAGATAATCCAAGCAATCTCAATTCTGCAACATTAATATCCACAAGTTCCAGAGATTAGGGCATGGAAATATTTGGGTAACCATTATTCTGCCTACCACAGAGACAAAAAAACGTTACAATGGTTTGTTGTCTCCAAAGGCCACAGTACATAAACAGATGTACAGAAGATCGCTGGTATTAACATTTCATATGGAGGGAGTTGGGGAATATTTGATTCTCCAACTAGAATAAAAGATTCTCTAGGTGGGCAATGAGGGAATGAAGGCTGAGAAATATTGAGTTAGACTAACTAAACCAAGATTTTCTGCAGGGTTCAGAGGGGCCAGTGTGCTCTGAAGTCAGTGCTACCAGAACAATCTATCAGCAAAGACGAAGGGGAAGTAGCTTTTGGGTCTACAAGTAAGCAAGATCTGCTCCAGGGGCGTGGTCTAAAGCTGAGGCAAGAACAAGCGTAATTAGTAAACAGGTAATCAGCAGAAAGTCATTAACTTTGGCAGGGATGAAGTCATGCAAAATCCAGATGGTTTTTGCCACTGTATACTTTCTCCTCACTATTTCTGATTTACTTTTATTTTTATATATTTTAAAGTTTATTATTTACTCTTTGAGAGAGAGAGCATGTGTGTGTGAGTAGGGGAGGGGCAGAGGGAGAAGGAGAGACAGAATTCCAAGCAGCTCCACAATGTCTGCATGAAGCCCGATGCAGCCTCAATCCTATAAACATGAGATCATGACTTGTGCCAAAATCAAGAATCAGATGCTTAACCAAATGAGCCAACCAGGTGCTCCTATTTTTGTTTATTTTTAAATTAATTTTATTATTTATTTAAATCCAAGTTAATACACATGTGGTGTAATAATGATTTCAGGAATAGAATTTAATGATTTATCACTTACTTATAATATCCAGTGCTCATCTCAACAAGTGTCCTCCTTAATGCTCCTTGCCCATTTAGCCCATCCTCCCCCCCCCGACACCCCTCTGGCAACCCTCAGTTTGTTCTCTGTATTTCAGAGTCTATTATGGTTTGTCTACCTTGCTGTTTTTATATTATTTTTGCTTCCCTTCCTTATTTTCATCTGCTTTGTATCTTAAATTCTACATATGAGTGAAATTATATAATATTAGTCTTTCTCTGACTGACTTATTTCGCTTAGCATAATACACTCTAGTTCCATCCACATTGCTGCAAATGGCAAGATTTCATTCTTTTTGATTGCCAGGTAATATTCCATTGTGTGTATATATAAAATATATATATATATATATAAATTTATATATTATATATATACACACACACCACGTTTTCTTTATCCATTCATCTGTCAATGGACGTTTGGGCTCTTTCAATACTTTGGCTTTTGGTAGTTCTGCTATAAACATTGGGGTGCACGTGCCCCCTTTGAAACAACACTCCTATGTCCTTTGACTAAATACCTAGTAGTAAAATTGCTGGGTCATAGGATAGTTCTATTTTTAATTTTTTGAGAAACCTCCATACTGTTTTCCAGAGTGGCTGTACCAGTTTGTATTCCCACCACCAGTGCAAAAGGGATCCTCTTTCTCCCCATCCTTGTCAACATCTGTTGAAGCCTGGGTTGTTAATTTTAGACATTCTGACAGGTGTGAGGTGGTATCTCATTGTGGTTTTTATTTGTATTTCCCTGATGATGAGTGATGTTGAGCATTTTTTTCATTTGTCCGTTAGCTATCTGGATGTCTTCCTTGGAAAAATGTCTATTCATGTCTTTTGCCTATTTCTTCACTGGATTATTTGTTCTTTGGGTGTTGAGTTTGAGAAGTCCTTTAAAGATTTTTGGATACTAACTCTTTATCTGATATGTCATTTGCAAATATCTTTTCTCATTCCATCGGTTGCCTTCAAGTTTTGCTGATTGTTTCTTTTACCATGCAGAAGCTTTTTATCTTGACTAGGTCCCAATAATTCATTTTTGCTTTTGTTTCCCTTGCATCTTGAGACATGCAAGTTAGAAGAAGTTGCTGTGTCAAAGAGGTTGTTGCCTGTTTTCTCTTCTTGGAGTTTCATGGATTCCTGTCTTACATTTAGATCTTTCATCCATTTTGAGTTTATTTTTGTGTATGGTGTAAGAATGTGATCCAGGTTCATTTTTCTGCTTATCACTGTCCACTTTTCCTAACACTATTTGCTGAGGAGACTGTCTTTCTTCTATTGGATATTCTTTCCTGCTTTGTCAGAGATCAGTTGGCCATACATTTGTGGGTCCATTTCTGTGTTCTCTATTCTATTCCATTAATCTGTGTGTCTGTTTTTGTGCCAGCACCATACTGTCTTGATGATTACAGCTTTGTAGTACAGTTTGAAGTCCCAAATTATGATGCTTCCAGCTTTGTTTTTCTTTTTCAGGATTGCTTTGGCTATTTGAAGACTTTTCTGGTTCCATACAATTTTAGTATTTTTTGTTTTACCTCTGTGAAGAATGCTGATGTTATTTTGCTAGAGATTGCATTGAATATGTAGATTTCTTTGGGTAGTATCAACATTTTAACAATATTTGTTCTTCCAATCCATGAGCATGGAATGTTTTCCCATTGTTTTTTGTCTTCTTCAATTTCTTTCATCATTTTTCTAGTTTCCAGTATATAGATTTTCCATCTCCTTGGTTAGGTTTATTTCTAGGTATTTTATGGTTTTTGGTATAATTGTAAATGGGATCCGTTCCTTGATTTCTCTTCTTACTGCTTCATGATTGGTACATAGAAATACAGCCAAATTCTATACATTGATTTTATATCCTGCGACTCTGCTCAATTCATGTATCAGTTCTAGCAGTTTTTTGGTGGTATCTTTTGGGTTTTCCACATAGAGTATCAGGTCATCAGGACTTCCTCCTTGTCTATTTGGATGCCTTTTATTTTCTTGTGTTGTCTGATGGCTGAAGCTAGGACTTCTAACACTAATTGAATAACAGTGGTGAGAGTGGACATCCTTGTCATGTTACTGACTTTAGGGGAAAAGCTCTCAATTTTTCCCCATGGAGGAGGATATTAGCAGTGAGTCTTTCATATATGGCTACCATGATCTTGAGGTATGATCCTTCTATCCCTACTTTTTTGAGGATTTTTATCAAGATAGGATGCTGTATTTTGTCAAGTGCTTTTTCAGCATCTATTGAGAGTATCATGTGCTTTTTATTCTTTCTCTTACTAATGTGCTGTATCCATTGATTGATTTGTGGATATTGAACCAGCCCTGGATCCCATGAATAATCCTACTTGATTGCAGTGAATAATTCTTTAATGTATTGTTAGATCTGGTTGCCTAGTGTCTTGTTGAGAATTTTTGCATCCATCTTCATCGGGGAAATTGGTCTGTAGTTCTCTTTTCTTTAGTGGAGTCTTTGTCTGGTTTTGGAATCAAGGTAATGCAGGCCTTCTAGAATGAGTTTGGAAGTTTTCCTTCTATTTCTGTTTTTTGGAACAGCTTCAAAAGAATAAGTGTTAACTTTTCTTTAACGTTTTGTAGAATTCCCCTGGAAAGCCATCTGGCCATGGACTCTTGTTGAGAGATTTTTGATTACTGATTCAGTTTCTTTACTGCTTATGGATCTATTCAGACTTTCTATTTCTTCCTGTTTCAGTTTTGGTAGTTTATATATTTCTATGAATTTTTCTGTTTCTTCCAGATTGTCCAATTTGTTGACATATAATTAATCTTCTCATATTGTTTGTATTTCTGCAATGTTGGTTGCGATCTCTCCTCTTTCATTTGTGATTTTATTTATTTGGGTCCTTTTACTTTTTGATCACTCTGGCTAGAGGTTTATCAATTTTGTTAATTCTTTCAAAGAAAAGCTCCTGTTTTCATTGATCTGTTCTACTGTTTTTTTGAGTTCAATCTTATTGATTTCTGCTCTACTCTTTATTATTTCCCTTCTTCTGCTGGTTTTGGACTTTATTTGCTGTTCTTTTTCCAGGTCTTTTAGGTATAAGGTTAGGCTGTGTATCTGAGACCTTTCTTCCTTCTTTAGGATGGCCTGGATTGCTTTATACTTCCCTTTGTCTTTGCTGCATCCCAGAGGTTTTGGATTGTCATGTTTTCATTTTCATTGGCTTTTGTGTACTTCTTAATTTCCTCTTTAATTTCTTGATTAACCCATTCATTCTTTGCTAGGGTGTTCTTTAATCTCCAAGTATTCATGGTCTTTCCAAATTTTTTCTTATGGTTGATTTCAAGTTTCATACATAGCATTGTGGTCTGAAAATATGCAAGTTATGATAAATCTTTTCATACTTTTGAGAGTTGATATGCTGCATCCCAGTATGTGATCTATTCTGGAGAATGTTCCATGTGTACTTGAGAAACATGTGTAATCTGCTGCTTTAGGATGAAATGTTCTGAATATATGTTAAGTTCATCCAGTTCAGTGTGTCGTTCAAAGCCATTGTTTCCTTGTTGATTTTCTGTTTAGATGATCTGTCCATTGCTGTAAGTGGAGTGTTGAGGTCCCCTACCATTATGGTAATATTATCAATGAGTTTCTTTGTGTTTGTGATTAATTGTTTTTTATATTTGGGTGCTTTAACACTGGGGCATAAATATTTACAATTGTTAGATCTTGGTGGATAGACCCCTTAATTGTGAAAAACACTCTTAATTCATCTCTTGTTACTCTCTTTATTTTAATATTCGGTTTGTATTATAGAAGTATTATTACTCCAGCTTTCTTTTGACAACCATTAGCATGGCAGATCTATCTCTACCCTCTTACTTTCAATCTGCAGGTGTCTTTAGGTATAAAATGGGTCTCTTGTAAGCAGCATATATATGGGTCTTGTTTCTTTTATCCATTCTGATACCCTATGTCTTTTGATTGGAGTGTATAGTACATTGACATTTAGAGTGAGTACTGAAAGATGAGTTTTGTGCCATTGTGTTACTTGTATTGTTGATGTTCTCTGGTCCTTTTGCTTCACCCCCCCCCCCCATCTATTCTCACCTCTGAGAGTACCCCTCAAATTCCTTGCGGGGTTGGTTTGGTGGTCATGAACTCCTTTAGTTTTTGTTTGTCTGGGAGAGTCCTTATCTCTCATTCTATTTTGAATGACAGCCTTCCTGGATAACGACTTCTTTTTTTTTTTTTTTTTTACTTTATTTTTTTAATATTTTATTTCTGAGAGAAAGAGAGAGACATCATGAGCAGGGGAGGGTCAGAGAGAGGGAGATAAACAGAATCTGAAGCAGGATCCAGGCTCTGAGCTGGTAGTCAGCACAGAGTCCAACACAGGGCTCGAACCCATGAACCATGAGATCATGACCTGAGCTGAAGTTGAACACTTAACCGACTGAGCCACCTAGGCATCCCCCTGGATAAAGACTTCTTGGCTGCATATTTTTCTGATTCAACATGTTGAATATCTTCTGCCACTCATTTCTGGCCTGCCAAGTTTCTGTGGTTAGGCCTGCTGCAAACCTGATCTGTCTTTCCTTCTAGATTAGGGACTTTTTCCCCCTTGCTGTTTTCATAATTCTTTCCTTGTCTGTGTATTTTGTGAATTTTGACTATGATATGCCTTGGGGATGGTCGGTTTTAGTCGAATCTATGGTTCTGTTTGTGTTCTTCCCAGATTAGGAAAGTTTTCTGCTGTAATTTGCTCACATAAACCTCTGCCTCCTTTTCTCTCTCTTCATCTTCGGGGACTCCTGTAATCAGATGTTATTCCTTTCTCATAAATCACTGAGTTCTCTGTCTTGTATCATACTCTTTTGTCTTTTTTCCCTCTTTTTTTTTCCTGCTTCATTATTCTCTATAATTTTGTCTTCTGTATCACTTATTCATTGCTCTGCTTTGTTCACCCTTTCTTTTGTGTCATCTATTCATCTATCCATTTTTAATTTAGTCCTGACTAGATTTTACTTCTTTTTTTCTCCTAAGAAAGGTATTATATGCTTTTTTTCAACCCCAGCTGGTATTCTTACCGTGGTTGTAAATTTTAGTTCAACCACCTTCCTTATATCTGTGTTGATTAAGCCCCAGGCTCTCATGTCTTCCTGTTTTTTCTTTTGGGGTGAATTACTTCATTTCGTTATTTTGGAGCAAGAAAAAATTAATAAAATAAAAAGTTAAAATTAAAAAATTAAAGCAAAACAAAAAATCAAATAAAGGAAGCTAGATCCTAGGTGTGTTTTGGACTTCTTGTTGAAAGAAGCTTGATAGAGAAAAAAGTGAAATAAAAGAAAGAAAAAAGGTAAGAAAAAATTAAGAATTAAAAATATTTGTACATGGGTGCCTCGGTGGCTCAGTCGATTAAGTGTCCAACTTCGGCTCAGGTCATGATCTCACAGTTTGTGGGTTTGAGCCCTGTGTCAGGCTTTGTGCTGACAGCTAGCTCAGAGCCTGGATCCTGTTTCAGATTCTGTATCTCTCTCTGTCTCTGACCCTCCCCTGCTCATGCTGTCTCTCTCAGAAATAAATAAAACATTAATTTTTTTTAAAATCTGTACAAGAAAATAGAATAAAATGAAATAGAATAAAATTTTAAAAATAGAAAAGAAAAAATAAAAAAATTAAAATTAAAAATAGAAAATAAAAAATATTTATCTTTCTGTATCCAAGAAAAAGAAAGGAAAAAAAATCCCCCAATTTAAACAAAAACAGAAGCAGAAAAAAATGAACTAATAAATGAATCAGCAAACAGAATGAAACCTGAATGAACTTACATCCAGTTTCCCCTAGAACTGTAACTATGAAGCACTCTGTAATCTGTACACTAAGCAGGGGAAGGACTTCTGCTGGTCTTCTAAGTGATGCGCTTGGAGGGCACAGTTGGGTGGGACGTGGTGTAATGGCTCTGTTCTTCGCTAGGTGGTGTTGTTTAGCCTACTGACCAGGTGGATCAGTGAGTTCATGGGTATGCACAGGAGAGGTGGAAATGGCATCACCCAGCTTCCTAGACTCTGGCACAGGAACTCCATGCTCTCACAGACCTGTGATCAAGCACCCCTCCTTTGTCTTAGGTTTCCGTCCACTCTCCATATCTATCCTGTCTGTGTCCAAGCCATCTGCCTGCAGGTGGCACCTCACTCCAGAGTATCTCCGATGGGGTTGTGTTTCAAAATTTCACACTTCAGAGACCCTGCAGCTTGAACCTGCATCAGCTCTCTGGGGGAGGGTTGTGTTGAGAAATAGCCAGTGCTGGCTTGCCCCAGAAAATGTTCCTGTGGTTGGGCAGTGGCAGAGATTCAAAGATTATGGTAAATCACAACACACACAGCCAGTGCCAGGTTTCATAGCACTCAGGTGTCTTTGCTGCAATTCCGACAAATGTGGCTGCTCTCTGGATTCCACTGGGACCTTTGCTTCTGGGGACGCCATATGATCTCTACCAAATGCTCCCCAAGTAGGGTAACTGCTTCTCCCTCTGTGGCACATGGACACATCAGAACCCACTGCCTGCTCCTGGGATTTCCGGAACTTCAGACTCTGTGCTTCACTATTTATAGAATTCTGATAGTATTGAACCCCTCTCCTTTCTTCCCATCAGTAGTTTGGGGAACAGATTTATTATTCAGTCCCCTGGGAGTGTTTTCACTCTTTCTCTCTCTCTCTCCAGCTACTTTCAGGGGAATGTTTTTCCTGCACTCTCCTGATGCACCACACTCTCCCTGTTTCTCTGACCTTTCTCCCCCAAAATGGCTCCTACCTTCCATGGCTTTTGTCTCCCCCAGTTCATCTCTCCTTCTGAGTTCTGTGGCCCAACTTATGCAGATTGTTGTTTTAGTCCTCAAATCAATTTCCTAGATATGCAAAATGGTTTGATGCTGATATAGCTGCATTTCAGGGAGGGGACAAACTGAGGGTCCCCGTGTTGCTCCATCATCTTGATTGCAATCTATTTTTTATTTTTAAATAAGAAAAATGATGAAGTATCTATCTTTAGAAAGCATCAAAGTTTGATTATCACTGATTTTTTAAAAAAATTTAAAAGCTATTTCTTAATACTTCGATTATACTTACATATGTCATGGTTGGATAGCTTGATATTAGTATTTGGTAGATGAGATCAAAATGGTTGATTAGAGAGGTTTTAACAATTTTTTTAAAAATTTTAAATAAGTGCTCTTCCTATATGGGCATCATTTCTTTTTACTACTTTACTGATTGTTTATCCAGAAGTTACTATTTGAAATTCCATTACTTCATGAACTGCTCACAAAGCTTTGGAAAATTACTGCTAATTCTAAAATAATTGTACTACTTATCCTTACTCACTCATGAGAAATGGTGCATTTATGTATATTTTAGCAATATTTAGATAGGCTGTTATACCTCTTTCTTTAAAATAGTCCTGACTGCAGTGCAAATTGCAAGCTGTGATACTGTCACTTAAAATTGGAATGGCAACAGTCTCGTCTGGTAGATATTCTCTGTTGACAGTAGTACTTCTGATAGCTCTGCTTAGTCATCTTTGGACCTCTTTACTAAGAGGACCAGTGAGTAGTCTTTTCAACTAAGGACATATCTTGCACTGTCATATAGTCATTCCCATGGCATGTGTGCCTTCTATGTTTAACAGGAATTATGGTTGCCCTCTGCTGCCAATGCAGCATTACGTCAGTCTTGGTGCTGAGATTGGGGGAGCTGCTCTATGAACATTGAACTCAATTCCACAAACATTATTAAATGCATATTCTATGCCAGGGTATATACTGGTGGGACTAATAGAGAATGATCTATACTGCTAAGCAGCTATGGTCTGGAAAAATGGATGAATAGAATGGTGGTGTGAAAGCCCAGATGGAGGGGTGAAAAGAAGGATCAGGGAAGGATGCAAGAGGAAATAATGTTTGAGCTGGATCTCATTAGGAAAACTGAAATAAAAACGTGCTATTTTAAACTACAGCCACTTTCTAAAGAGGATGGAAGAAATTTGGATAAGCCTAGAACTGCATTTGGGAATAGAATTGGCTACAGCCAAGTTCTCTAGCTACAAATTTCTCAACCCTCAGGATTCTTAGCCCCATGACATTTTGGGCTGGATAATTCCTTATTGTGGGAGTCTGTCCTATCCACTGTGGTATGTTTAGCAGCATCCTTGGTTTCTACCTACTAGATTCCAGTAGTGGCTTCTCACTGTGATAACCAAAAGTTTCTCTAGTCATTTTCAAATGTCCCTTGGGGGTCAAAATCACCCCCAGTTTTGAATCATTGTTTTAGATAGAATGAGAATACAGAGAAAGGGAGAATAGGAGAATGGGAAAGAGGAGTAAAAGAGTCAGGGAGATGGTAAAAAATTAGGTTACCAATGAGGGTTTCCTGCCAATAAAAAATTTCTGGGGGAGGAAAATTACAGCAAAAAACCCAGACATGTTTATTGGCCAGTTTGAAGTGGTTTGCCTAGTACATGGCTTCCTTGAAAGCTTCTTGTACACATGGCAGTTCTGGGAGGGTCGTTTTGTTTGGTGGGAATATTCAGGAGGGACTTGATTTCCATGTGTGGTATAGAACAAGGAATGCCACATTTCCCCCAGTAGCTAACACATAACTGGAAATATTTGTTAGAAAAGATGCTAGAACCATAGGTAACCTCAAGGCTGGAAACTGCTCTAGAAATCACAGCAATCTAAGGTAAGTCCATGAATGTACATAAAGAATCAAATGGAAGTTTAGGCTAAAACAATTTGATCTCAAGGGGGGAGAAGTTGTCTGTTTGAAGTCTGGATTATATGGGAGAACACACCAGTTAGAGGAATATTACTTATGATAAACCCTGGCATTTGCCTCATGGAACATCAGAGGGCCAGAGTGAGCACAGAGACACTCCCCAGACCTCTGTATGCTAACACAGGTGCCCTGCTGAACACAAACACACACATACACACACTCCATTAAAGGTTTGGCCTGGGAAAAAATAGTATGGACAAAGAACAATTCAGAATAACAAAGACTATTTAAAGGGAGAACAGCACATGCATATGATGTATGAATAATGGTTGGAACACTAGATGGGGAGTCAGGAGACAGGACTTCTGTTCTGGTTCACTCTCTAATTCTCTGTGTGACTTTAGGAATCACCTCTCTGGATTTTAGTTGCTTTCTCTTCAAAGACCTTGGTTGGACTAAGTAGTCTAACTATAGATCTTTCCTGCTCTAACATCCTATGAAACCATGAGAAACCTAAAGCATGACTTATGTGACCCCTGTTATCCCCTTGGACAGGATCCTTGTTTATAGTGCCTGAGCCAGACCAGATCAATTAATGCCAAACTTAGGTTTGGTATGGACAACAACGGCCAAGCATGGACTGCAGAGTCCTGTTATGGCATGAGGCTTCAGTCAGCTACCAGATGCCTGGAGGATCCCTGGAAGTTACTGTTCTTTAGGGACTCCTTAAAGGATATTACAATCTGGGTGTTGTCATGGGAGAAAATAGGAGGAACAGAAGAAAAGAATAGAAGCTGATTCATCAGCAGGCACTAAACTTCCGGAGATGAGTGTCCCAGAAACTTCCTAAAGCTGCTCCTGCCTCTTGTGGACTGTCCCTCTTCCTTCTGTTTTCCTGGGCTTGAAATCTCACCCAATGAGTGTTTACTCATTGTTGATAATGATGACTCAAAAATTGGCCTTCTCTTGATTTTCTGTTTGCTGTGCTTTCAAGATGGGTCTGAATGTGGGACAGAAGTAGAGGCTTTCTGTTCCAGTTCCATATTAAAGCATTAAAAGTCTGTGCTCAGAACACACAGTATTTTTTAGGCAGTGAAAGTACTCTGTATGATATTTTAATGGTGGATACATGTCAGTACAAATTATTTGTCCAAGCCCATAGAATGTACAACATCAAGAGTGAACCCTAATGTAAACTATGGACTTTGGGTGATAATGATGTGTCAGTGTAGGTACATCAAGTGTACCAAGTACACTGGTGGGAGATATTGATAATGGGAAAGGCTGCACATGTGGGGGGTGGGCATGGGTTATATGGGAAATCTCTGTATCCTCTGCTCAATTTTGTTGTGAGCCTTAAACTACTCTAAAAAATAAAATTTATTTTGTAAAAGTCCATTTGCCTCCTCTTTTGTTTTTTTCTCAGCTTTTTCATCCCTCTTTGGGACTCAGAGCTGCCTTAATGAAGCTTTTACCATACTATGGGAAGTTGTTTACCAATTTCTCATTTAATGCAGCTGTCAGACACTCAAACTATCTGTTAGCCAAACTGGCTTTCTGCCAACCACCTTTTCCAAGTTCTGTCTCTTAAGTACAATGTTTTTGACTAGACTAAGCATATCAAACAGTCTTTTAACACTTTTAAGCCATGGTATTTGCCACCACACATTTCAGTTCAATAAATGTCTTAGCACTTCTGTGCGTGAGGCCTTCTGCTGGATGCTGTTGGGTTGTATAATGATGAATAAGGTACTATACTGCCCTTTTTAATTTGATCTCCAGGAGCAGCTTGGGAGGTAGGTATGGGTGAGAGTTGTTTTGCTCTCCTTCTTTTAGAATCACAATGAGCAATGGCACAACCATTTAGTCAGTACTGACTATTCACATGTCCTTGTCCTCTGCTCCCTCTATGAATTATAGGAGGAGTTCCCTTGGCTACTGCCTCAAAAACAGGGCAGGACTATATTCATAAAGTAAATTCAACACTTCTTTAAAGGCTCTTTAAATTGCTACCCTCTTTACCTTATTCCATCCCAAAACCAAGAAGGTGGATTTATCTCAGATGATTAGACAACCTCATTTGTTTTTAATGTTTTTGTTATTATCATATCTATTCCGTACCCCATTGCTTTCCAACAACAACAACAAAAAAAAATGAATGCATTTATCAAGTAAATGCATTACTGTATTCCCACCAATTTTCTTTTAATCACTTAATTTTATTTTACTAAACCACTAGTCCAGCTACCTTTTCTTCATTGTGATCTATTGGCTACATTATTCGGGGGGGAGGGGCTATCTAATTCTAATGAACTTAAGACTTAAGTTGAAGTAATGCCACATTTTATTATGGAAAACAATCCTTGTTGTCCATTATTTTACTATATTAGGGATCATGCAACCTATTGAATGAAGTTACAGCCTCACCTGGTGAAAATGCAAGATGCTGGCTGCCACCATTCTATCTCCCACCCCCACCACTTAGGGCCTTACTAGGAACTTGACTGTGGTCAACATTTCCTAACCTAGAAATCTTTAGAAAAATAAAGCCCTTCATAGAAAATGGGCAGGGGACCATACTTAAGTGTGGCTATCTGCAGGTAGGAAATACAATGATAATGCTGAGAGTGAAATGAATTTTAAGAATAACCAAGGGTGAGTTTGAGTTTCTGTTAAAATATCCCACCCAGGAAAGTATTTTTAAATGGACACTGACAAGCACCTGAAGAGTATCTAAAACTTCAGATTTTCTAATCAAGAGGTCAGGGGGGTGGCCCTAGACAGAGCTTGATTGTATCAGTGGATTCAAAACTATGGCAAGGTTGAAGATGCTAACATCCAAGAGATGAAGGTTCTAAGAGAAGATGAAATTAGTGTAACATTTAAAAGGAGGGGGAGAGCACATAGAAGGCAGTAGTGTATATCCAACGTTGTTAGGAGAGGACCAGTTGGCTGGATGGAATTTTATGGCCCCATGAGATAGGCAACTGGTATGATGAAGAAAGATTCTTTATGGTGTTTAACAAATTTGCTGGATGTACAAAGCTGAGGATCATCACCCAGAGAAGGGCAAGTGGGGACATCCCAGAAGCTTTGTCCCCAGAGGAGGAGTAACACCCTGCCTCATTTCCTTCCAATATTCACATCTGTGACCCTCTGCTGTCCTTGTTGTTTGCCTATATTGTACAATTTCATGCTCAGATGTGATGCATGAATGAAAATTGGAAACGTAAAAAAAATGGACTATGTGGAATTAAATTTTCATAAATGGCAACAAGACTGAGTTTTACATTAAAGTCCCCAAAACCTTCCTTCTACTCCACCAATAGTGTCTGTACTCTAGATTATAATTAATCAGAATACTATTTTCTTGCTATATTCTATTATTTTAAAAGTCCAATATTATTGAATATCAGACTAATTCAGCATACCATTGTATTGCCATCTGGGCTTATCAGTAGCAACTACTTCCATTTCCAAGTCTTATTAAACCAAACACATTACAGCAATTTGTATGTGAAACTTTCCAGCATTACTAAAACTTTCATGATACTGGAAACACAAGTTACATCAAAGCATACTCCTAAGGTCTTATTAATGTTACAATCCTATCTGCAGAAGACTTTTCAAGGACAAAAATATGTTACAGAAACTTCAATTATTTAAGAGCTAGTGACTCATACTCAACAGGATTTTCTGTCTAGTTGGAGGAGTACAGTCTTATCACCTGGATGAAAAATGTGTGAGGGAAGACTTTGTACTCAGGAATCTGGGCCAGTCTTTCCTTTCCTCTCATCCATGATCTGGTGGATTTCCCCATCCTCATGACCACTGAGAGACTGTGTGTGGCTCGTAAAACTTGAACTCATAATGCTTTCCTGCTGATTCTACTAAAGCCAATCTTTTGCTGGTTCAGCTTTAGTTTCATAGACTTTGAGGAAACCAAGCCATATAGCCTATATAATCAGATGAAATAAGATCCCCTGGCCCATACTTATACCTCTTATGAAAGACTAAGTAGAAACTTCTAAGTTAATAGCAACCCCTGAACCCCTTTGAAAGTGTTCATCTTCTCAAAATTCATATCCATCTTACGTATCTTGAATAGCCATTTTTGGGCTTTACTGATGGAATAAACACTTTTTTCTGTATTTACTCATCTGCCCACTTTGGAGTCATGGTCCATTACTCTGTTCTTCTTGTTTATGTAGTCAGACTGACCCAGGGACATTTGGGTTTCTACCCTGAAAACCTTTTGTGTGGCTCCCTCTCATCAGCTGTCAAGTGATTTCTCCCCTAGTAGGTCCTTTCAATCTCTAGAAGTTTTATTCCCTGCAAAGGTTTGCTCAGTGGCCTGTAATGAGTGATATTTGTTCCTACCTTCTGGGCAGAGGAAGGCTGCCTTCCTCCAGCTGTAGAAGTGATGAATGACTGACTTCTTTCTCCTTATTTTTCTTTCACCTTGCCTCCTCTCTTCTAGAAGTTGTTTCTATAGAATACTACTTTTTGAGAGAAAAGGAAGGAGATGGCTTATTTGTAAGCAGTTGGTGGGCTAACTTAACCTTCCTTGGTCCCCTGCCAAAATAAAGGAAAAAACTAGAATAGCATCTAACCTTACCTCACCCATCTTAAAGAACTGGCTAAAAATAATATTTAAGATTTATCATGTGGGCTGTGAAAACACCTAGAGTTTTCTGCTCTAAATTGTGCTTTTAACCTCTCTATGAACATTGTGTTTTTTAAAAATGTTTTGAGATAGCACTATATTTTTATTCTTTCATTGATTTACTCAATCTTACTGAATTAATAATCATCTCCTAGGTATCTATGAAATGTGTGGTGGTGAGGCAGATGCTACAAAAGAAATATAATACGAAGGTTCAGGATTTAGTTGCTGACAGGACGGGCCAGAAACACACATAAAACCCTTTTTGAAATGCACAGGGATTCAGCTCAAGGACAAATGATATAGATATAAATGCTAAAAAGTTTCAGAAAAAAGGAGATCAATATAATCTGGAGTGATTGGAGAAAAAAAAATCCACTAACGCAGTGAGACCTTCGAAAGCTTTAAATGTCAGGCTCAGGGGATTGTACTTAATTGTATAGATAATGGGAAACATCAGAAATATGTTAGCACTCTCAAAGCATCTTGCTGGGAGGGGTGAGCATACAAGTACCCTGTGGCTAAGAAGGAGGTGGCTCACCTCCTTCTCATAATATATGAATGAAGAGCCTATCCAGACAGGGAGAGCCTTTTGAGATTCTCAAATACAAGTGTGATGGAAATGAAGGAAGGGAAAATGCTTGCTTATCTGAGATTAGAGGGTTGATTGGGTAAACATAGATTATATAGAGTGATGTTTGAGTGAACCAGGTACTGAGCAGGTGAGCATGGGCAGGGAGGCATGGATACATTTGGCAGAATGGGGGAAGCCAGGTGAAAGCCCTGGAAACAGAGTATAACCCTCACTATGTTTCAGTGGGCAAAGTGGCACCTTTAGTAAGAACTGAGTGACCAGAGGGAATGGACAGAAATTGATGAATTCAGGAGATAATTTATCAGCAGTATCAGTGGCGTCCCACTCAAGGCAAAGGGGGGCATGTGGAAACAGGAGAAATCCTGAATGGAAAGACAAGTGTTTCTATTTTTACCATACTTCGTTTCACTTAGGGGTCTGGTATTCAATTTGAAATACCTTTAATACAGAGGAGGCCAAGGTGATTTATTTCTGCCAAAAAAAAAAAAAACATAGAAAAAGTCATCTTGAATCTCAGCTGTGTCACCATATTTTAAAATCTATTAAATGGATTTGCCTTCAGAGACAACATTCTCTTTTGACTTACAATGCTTTCCATTGTCTCTGAACTGAGTTCCACAAATAAAAAGGAATAGGAAAGACATCTGAGTTGCCAGGCAGGGTTATTTCCATCTCACTTTTGATCTGTTCCAACTAACGAAGGCGCCGTCAGGGGCTAATAAAGGAGGCTTGTTGTGGGCAATGCAGAGTATGTAGCTCTAAATGGTCTTAAATTAATATCTGTTCACCTTCATGCTTGACTTTGAGCCTAATGACATCAACGTACAAAGAAGGCAGGATGAGATGGTCTTAAATCATTATCTGAAAACCAAGTCTGTAAGAAAAAAGTCCAGTTTTAAGCTAATTAAGGGATACTGCTGAATACTCTAGGATATCATATTAACCATTAAAAGCCTTTGAAAGTTGAGTTGAAAATGAGAACTTTTTCCCCCAAATCTTTTGAGATTCAGTTTTTGAAGTGAATAAAACTTAGAGCTTTTTAGTTTCTTTCCCTAGTCATGATGAAGAGAACATTAAAGGACATTTGCTTAAACTACTTACATCAAATCTAAGTTAGTTTGGAGAAAGAAGTTCTTTGGCAGTGGTATTATTTTTGTAGGATAGTAAGTGTGGTCCAGAGCCTGAAACTGGTGGAAAACACAATATACAGTTGTTATATGGACAGTTTGGAGGATAAAGCCAAAGTACTTATTATGATGCATCATTTAATGCTTTTAGAGCCTTAAGATGAATTTAACTGGTTCAACATATTTCTTGGTTAGAATTATAATGTTACTGAAAAGGATGAAAATGTGTTTTTTTTTTTCTTTTATACAGTTTAATGGCTAAGAGTATGGGGTTTGAGGAGCACCTGGGTGGCTCAGTCTGTTAAGTGCCTGACTTTGACTCAGGTCATGATCTCATGGTTCGTGAGTTCAAGCCCCGCAGCAGGCTCTGTGCTGATAGTTCAGAGCCTGGAGCCTGCTTTGGATTCTGTTTCCATGTGTGCTCCTCTGCCTGCTCACAACCTGTCTCTGTCTCTCTCAAAAATAAAAAAAATGATTTTCTTTTTTAAAAAAGTTTTTATACTTTATTTTTGAGGCAGAGAAAGACAGAGCTTGAGCAGGGGAGGGTCAGAGAGAGAGGGAGACACAGAATGTGAAGCAGGCTCTAGGCTCTGACCTAGCTGTCAGCACAGAACCCGACGCGGGGCTCGAACCCACGAACTGCGAGATCATGACCTGAGCTGAAGCCGGACACTCAACTGACTGAGCCACCCAGGCGCCCCTCAAAAATGATTTTCTTAAAAAAAAAAAAAAAAGAGTATGGGTTTTGAAGTCAGATAGACACAGGTTCAAGTCTTATGTCTGCTACTGTCTCCAGTTCTGGCACCCCAGGCTATTTTAAGTCTTAGTTTTTTCATCTGTAACATGGGGATAATCCCAGTCCCCATAGCACAGAATTATGGTAAGTGTTACACAAATTTATCTAATACACACACACACACACACACACACACACACACAATATTTCTCTATATACAAGTATAATATATACTTAATATATATTATGTATTAGATAAATTTGTTATATATATTTGATATATATATTAGAAATCTCATATATATATATACATATATAAAATATGCTTGGGTCAGTGTCTGGTATAGGGTAATAAATAGCTCTTAATTTTCAGCAAATTTCTATGATGCATTCTGGTTTATAGTGACTTGGAAAGTTCTTACATGGACAATATATGGGAAGAATTATTGACTGTATTGAGTTTTATACATTATTACAGAAAGAATTCCTGATTTCTGTCATTTTTATTGTTATTCAGAAATGTAAACTTTGTCATCTTCTGCTTGATGCTTGTATTAGTGATGTAAGTAAAAATTAGCTTCAAGGATGTTTAAGTATAATTTTACTCTTCTACCTGAAAATTATGATTTTGTTTAGAAGACAATCAAATCCAGTGAGGTGTTCAGAATGGGGCTTGTTGTATATAAAGATTCTTGTGTAGAAACAAGCTTATGTGTAGACACACATACATAACTGAGTAGATGGATTCATTGTCCAAGTGCATTTTAAAACTTTCAAGTACGAATATCAGGTTGTCTCTACCAGCTATCCACTTATTCTGATAAATGGCATTAAAAAATAGATTTTGAAGGTTAAGATACCTGTAAAAGACAAATAATAAGAACAGAATTAGTTCCCACAGTACTGCTACTGAGATTAGTAATCAATGGTGATAATGAACATGTGTTTTACATATCTGAATGACCTATTTTTTTCATTTGCAGACAGGATATTGGCAGGGAAAAATGAAAGGGAAATAACTAACATTTGTTGAACATCTACTGGTAACAGACATAGCACTCTACATTTGTTATCTTTTGTAATTCTCATAAACATCCTACAAATTCTGAGCTATCTTGCCCATTTTTCAGGTGAGGAAAGTTTGTCTCAGGTTCCAAAACAAATCAAGATCCTATATTTAGCACATGGAATAAATGGGTGCTTTTAATCATGAGATCATACTGGTGCTCATTTGTGAAGGAATATCATCTCCTTTAGTGAAATAATTTTAGTGAAATAAATAAATTTAGTGAAATAAGTCTCACTAATGTTGAGAGAGAACCTTCTGGTACAAAGAGGTGAATATCCACAGCTCTGCTTTTCTCCTGGGGTTTTCTTATCTGCTTACGCCGACTGTACAACTACTACCTGGGCAAAGCATATTCTCAGCCTCCTGTCCTTACAAAGCAAAAGGATTTCCTAAGGGGATATTTCTTAATATTTGTTATACTAGATGTAGCAGTGTGTACCAGTGGCCTGTGGATGAAATTTGCCTACCAATGAAAAGTGCTTCAGTGTTAACAGAAATGCAAACTGAGTACTAAGTTTATATTTTTAATAACACATAGAGACATTTCCCTCTCAAAAGCAGGGAAGCCCTGTGACTCCGCTGTGACCCTTATTTCCTTATGCCAGTGTTGCAGTGGGAGCTCTACGCTACCCACACATGTTCAGTTATAACATGCATTCCAGCTTAAATGAAAGCAAGGAACAGCTGATCACTTGGGCTAGAGAAGAGCACAAAGACAAGACAGGTGAGGAGGCAAGGCCTTCTGGGTGTCTTCTTCCCATATTGCTCCAAACTCTGTTGTGTGGCCCTCTGTGCCCCAACTGCAGACTCATCCAGTCTCCTGCTCTGGGGACAATCTTATCCTCAGTAAAGGGTCAGTAAAAGCTTTAATCAAGTACTCTTGGGTTGCACATCACAGCCTCTAGTCCAGTTCTGACCTTGTGTTCTGACTCCAGGGATGCAGCTTTTGCCCTGTTCCTGGGAGCAAGTCCTCCTCCATATGTGCCCTGGTTCCAGTGGGAGGGAAACCTTAACCCAAATCTAGGGAAACCAACCTGATTTGTCCAAGACTGTCCTGGTTTTAGCACCAGAAGTCCCATGTCCTGGGAAATCTTGCAGTCCCAGGCATCTGAATAGTCAGTTACCTTGCAAACCCCCATCTGGATAACAGGGCTAGAATCCCCTGGGGACTAGACCTGTCACTCTTATTGTTTCTTGTTAAGCTTGAAACCTCAGACTAAATTGCTAAAATGTTCTTTAGTTATTGGTGAGTACACTAATAAATTGGATTTGGGATTCTGGCTACAAGTTCTTTTAAAGAATGTGATTTTGAATATCAAACCACCCATGTCTTTTGAACATGAATTCTAAGTGATTAAAACTTCAATTCATACAAGAGTGCTGTTAATACCAGTTTTTTGGGGGGAAGTTATTATCTTTGATGAATATGAGGGGGTGGAAGGGATGGGTAAAACTCAGGTTTGACCATATTAGGGTAAATGTTTCATTTAGTGAAAAAGCATTCTGCTCTGTTGTTTGCTTTCACTGGTCTAAAGGGATCATGCATGTACAGTTATCTAAATATGTACAGTTATAAATCATATGTCCTCTTGTTCTCCCTAAATCGCGAGGCACTTTTGCTGGAGCTTTATCTAAGAGCATGTTTTATGTTGTCCCTAGAGTGTTGTTATTTGTAAGCAACAAAATTAAATAATAACCATTGAGATGAAAATAAAGATTATTGTAACAAGATGATTTATTATGCAACTGGTAAAGAAGGGGCCTGACATACATTCTAAATTGAATGGAGTTTACTTTTGCTGTAAAAGAAATGTCAGTTTTATCTAATGACATGTTTAATTGCATGAATCTAATGCAGGATAATGTCCTTTAAAACAAAGGGGAAACATTTAAGCATAATGAAGAACTCTAAAGAGCAGATTATAGAACTCAAGCATTCTTTTATCCATCATAGGCAGTCTTGGTTAGAGAAAGGGAGGAAGTGGGGAAGGGGGTGGGGGGAGAGAGAGAGAGGAAACTAATAAAAAATATTCTAGATAGTTTCTCAAATCAAGCTAAATATTGAGTGGGCAAAATGAACTCTCACAAAATTAGCTTACAGTGAGACAAGGCTCTTTTAAGATTTTTAAATAAAGAGCTATTCTTGATTGGGTAGAATTCTGTTTGCTGTTTACATGAACTGTCACATGGCAAGAATCATTTTAAACAGAATAAGTACAGCACCTATTACTACCAGATGTGTGGCTTCGTTGGCTACGGAGATGATGGCTATACATTGCAGAAATGCTTGCCTGTCCTTTGGTTCATAAGAAAATAAGCATTTTTGCTCTAGAAATGGTAGCCCATGATCCTTCTCTAGCAAGGGCCTACATGGGAAGCCTTGGCCACCAGTGAGGGGTGGCCAAGAAAGATAGAGAGGGGAGTAGAGCCGTAGCAAAGGAGGAAGCCTGCTTGAAAAAGCCTAAGTTGGCATCCGTATTTATGACACTACAAGAGAACTGTGGGTGCAGAAGACAGACCACAGATTTTGGGAGGAGAATGTCAACTCCATTTAATACTTAGGGATCTTTAGACAAGAACTTTCCGTCTCTGGGCCTTGTTGTCTTAACCTATCAAATAGGTGGGGTCAATAATACCTCTCTCACAGGGCTGTTTTGAGCATCAGATGAGATAATGTCTGAGAAAGTACTTTGTAAACTATTAAATGCTACACAAAGGTTAACTATTTTCCTATAATGTGGTTTATAATTGCATGTGTTTAGTTATTACATGAGTCACAATGTTACTTCCAAAAGCTAAGGCCTGATATAAGTTATTCTGTGACACAGATATTAGTCCTCTCCCTGGGTAGAAGCATTATAAAAGGTTAGCAGTGTATTAAGTAATAGATTTATTGCTCCACTAAATTATTCATGATTATGTGTTCAGTGAATGATCAGTTTGATTGAAGTAATTGTCAGGTGTTCTCAGGGCTCTGGAGAGGAAGCTAATGACTAAGAAATAAAGTTTCTTCATCACTATGACTTTGCTTCCATTAAACATTAAGAAAAGCCAATTAATGGAATCTGTGAAAAAATGAAATTACAGTTTGGAATGTTAAAGGAATTATCCTATCTTTAAAGTAAATTTTTTCAACAAATCAAAGCTTTTCATTAAAAGTTTTTAAATGGTGAGTAATTTCAACCATCTTCTTAAGGTTAGTTTTTGAGTGAGAAAGAGAAAAAGCCATTCCTTTTTCAGAAGAAAAGGTGTGGTAATTTTGTTGTTTTTGTTAAATGAATGAATGAATGGATTTAGCTCATTTTGGCTAGGAATTTTAATAGTGGTTGACAAGGCTCCTGTTGAGCCTTTTCTCAGGAAGTAGATGCCCCTGCCCCCCATTTCTATCTCTGACGTCTGTGGGCTCCAGAATCATGACAGTGATGACCAACATGACAATTCTACTTGGATACCCTGTTGTCATCCCAAACTGTTCACATCTAAAATGAAAGTAATTTTCTCCTCTACTATCTCTATCAGCACAACCACCTGACATCCCCATTTCTGTCGATAGCCTAACATTCTGCCTATGTTTCATGCATACATTCTTTGGAGTTGTCCTTATCTTCTAATACCCTCTAATATTTCTTATATCCAATATGTTCACAAGTCCTGACTTTTATCCTGCTGAAAATACCTCTAGTTGGCCATACAGTCCCCAACCCCCATCCTTTGCTATCAGCCTAACTTCAGCTTTCATGCTTATAATGTCAAGACAGCTTGGACTCCAGTGGTTGGCTTCCTTGAATTCCTCCTGAATCTTTCCATAATACCACTTTCATCACACCATTACTTCTTGTATAAATAGCAGTGGCCCTGTATTGTGGACCACATCGAGCTCAGCTTCCGTCTTGGGGTAGCTTTCTTTGTCATGTGTTTCACCAGATTTGCTAGAACTCTGCTCACACCCGGGTTTAGCTAGTTGGTTGGCCTGTTCCCTGTTGCAGCTCTGATGATCTAAATTCCTCAGGATTGGACCCCTGCAGGGACTTTGGGAAAAGGTCCACACAGGGGGCAAGATGCTGTTTCAAAAATTAAGGTTCACCAAGCTCTCGAACTTCAATTTGTGCTTCTTTCTTCAGTTTGTCATAGTCTGGGACACCACTTCCTCCCTATTGTGAAAAAGCAATTACATCCTGTATGGAAGTATACCATTCCCATCCTGGTGTTTAAAACATTTTCTTCAGCAGTGACATCTGCAGCCCTGGATCTCTGTAGACCAGGTGGGAGCCAGGCTAGCATTGATAAAGTCCTAGTCATAAGTAAAAGTAGCAGACAATTAGCAGTGAACACCCCAGATGGTAGAGCAGGGTCTGGGGGACACAGCAGAATTTGAGTGTCCACAAGCATTAGCATAAGGAAGAAGGGTATTGGGAAAGGAAGATGGGGTTGGAGCTAAGTATTCCACTAGAGGGGCTCCAAAGCCAGAGATTATTAATCAAGTTGGTAATGTGATCCATGCCCACTTACCGAGAAACTGCAGGAAAATGATGGTAAGTTGGGCTAATTAAAAACATCAACAACCAGTGCCCAGCTCATAGAAATACTTAAAATTAGTGATATTTTTATTGTTTAAAAATGGTGTGCTATTGGCTTAATTCAAACAGCTGAATTTTGTGATTTGTGTTGGTTAACAATCACGTTCCTCTTCAAGATCATTAAAGATGTTACTGAATTAAATAACATGTAAAGCACCTAGCTGTTCTAGTAGCTAGCAGGTCTATAATAAATGAGAGTGCTCTTACCCTTCCCTCTCTCTGAATTAAATAATTTCAAGAAAATTATTCACATAGCTAGTTAAAATGTAAAAATCTCACTGTGGACTATTTTGTTCCAATTTACAGTAATCTGAAAGGTCCACAGTAATTAGAAGAAAAGATATAGGTAGGAAGATCTAAGGGTATAGAAAAGATATAAGGGCAGGAAGAATGAGTACAAGTGTTTGTTATACCTGTCTCAGATATAGGTGCAGAATATATATCCCAATGTAGGTATAAAATATGGAGGTAGATAGGTTCCATTGAATACTTCTAGCCCCCACTCCCAGGCTGGCTCCATTGCTATATAACTGAGGCATATTTGCACAAATGAGTCCCCATTTGAGAAAGCTAGTATGTGGAACTCTGAACCTGTAAAGCAGACAAGTACTACAAAAGATTCTTTGCTCTGAAAGCTATAAACTGTAAAGTTTTTGCTACATATATCTATTACATAAAATGAATTTTATCTGAATAAAAAATGCATTAATATCCATCTGAATAAATCTGCAAAAACAAAGAATTTCTGCTGTTGCTATTCTTGTTTTTCTTCTGGATTTGGAATTTTTAAAAAAGATATACTTGGGATCCTTAAAGAAACAGGTCTTAAGTTCATTAGCTCCACAGCCTACTGTTGTGTTCCATTGGGTTCTAATCTTCTGCATATCTTTCCCCCCATATTCTCTATATTTTATTTTATAAACTGCATCATTTATCTAAGTAAACTTCTCATTACATCTTGTTTCTTTACTATCCTAGTATGATAAAATTTTGTATGTTCTGTATGTGAAAATGAATTGGTATTTGGAAATTTTCTTCTCTCTCACCACTTACTCTTTATTGCATGTCTTTGGGAGTCTAGGTGCTAATCCTCTCCTCTTAATCATTGTATAAAACAGTTATGTAAATGAATATTTATTATATATGTATATTTGACATGGCTTAAAAACTATATATTAAGGCTTTTATCAAATTTTAATTCAATAATTGCTGATTTCCAAAAGAATATGTGTATATCTAGCTTAAAAATGACATTTTAGAAACTTGTTTGAAAACTTGCCTCTCAACATCATGTAATTCTCTGAAAAATAAAAAGGCAAGTCTTTGGGGTTCTGATATCCACTAGAGTTTTTATTCTCTTATCATATGTGGTTTTTAAAGACCTCTTGAGGATTATTGTAGCAGTAGAAAATACCTACCAGTGGCTTCCATGTGGGACAAAACATTCACTTACTATTGACGGGGCTAAGGTGTTTCTTCCAGTGAATTAAAAAACAAATATTCTTCAATGCTTATTTTAAAAAGGGGAATCATCAGTAGAGATTTTTCCAATTCATCTTTATGTATATACTAGAAAAGAAGTTACCAAGATCTTTGTGGCTAGTCAAATGCTTTCAAGAAAACACAAGTGACTTTGATTTCCAATTTTTATTTGGTTATGAAAAGAGAATAACATATTTAGCCTCTTGGATAGAAAAATCTCCTAAAAAATAACTCTACTGCATTGATGTAGTGTGTTTAACAGTCATCTAGAAGCTGTTTGTAATTATGATGAAAGATTATGGTAATGTTAGTGTGTGAGTCAGTACCCCTCAAAATATCATTTATATGAATGGATCATTTTGAGAAAATATCTACAAAAGGATGAATCAGTCTAATACTTTAGGGTCTCTTATATGCCTAATTTTTTGCATGTGAATCAGAATTTTTTCCTCCTCTGCCTACTCATTTTTCAAAATTCAAAAACATTACCTCCCTTGTAGGATCCTTTTTGGCAACTCCAGATATTCTTTCCCTTTCTGAGTCTCCAGAACACTCTGTCTTATCATTAGAGCCCTTAGCAGATTGTCTTGAAATCTGTTGCTTACCTGTGTCCCTTATTGCTCTGTGGTCTCTTCAAGGTGACACTTTATTCTGCTTGCTTGAGCTCTTGTACCTAGAACAGTATCTGGCACATAAGGACTGAGTTAATGAAAAAGAGGTCATGCATTGAGATTATGCACACAGCCTGCATGTTGTATTTAATGAATTGGTAACTACATCTTTTTGGGAGAGTTTATAAGTAAATTCAAATAATGTTCAGATATAGTCTGGATATGTCTCATTCAACTGCCCCATGTTCATAATGGATGCTAACACCAAGACTCCACTTGTCATCAGGCGGTGTTGGCAAAAAGTCCCCTATTACAGCCTTAAACACTCTCTCCAACCTTACATAAATGTTCCTAGTCAAAACTACTGGTTCTATTTGCCTCTTGCCCTCCCATACTTGCTTTTTCAAAATGTTATAGGAGAAGAATGTGGGGAAAGAGGAAAGAGAATTGGAAGAAGGTGGATGATGAGGGAAAGAAATGAGGAGCCCAAGAATTAGTTTTCTTTTTTCATCAGCCCATATGCTCTCCTATTTTATGATCTGAAAAAAAAAAAAAAAGAAAAAGAAAAAAGGAGACTAACATATGCAAATATTTATCTCTAAAATGGGATTCAGGTGTTATTAGTTATGGGCCAAAACAAGTTAACAACCCATGAAAACCAACCTCATATATTCTCCCTTGTAATTTTCAAATACCTCTACTAAGGGATCCAGTAAGTTTTAGGAGACCAGGAAATGATTTGTGAAGTCTGCTGTTCTCTCCTACAGACCAGGAGTATTGACAAGAGCAAAGAAAATCTTTTAACCTCTCTAGCCCTTCCTGGGGCCAGGCTGAGGGAGTGCTGATGAATTTAATTTGATGACATTATGCCATGACATTGTGTCAATATGCGATGATGTGTGTGATGGCACAGCGTCATCACGTGGTGACGCAGCATCATGACGTAAGACATCACAACGCCAATTAAAGACGTGACTCCAGGAGGGTTTTATTAATTGAGCAATAAATCTACAACTATTTGACTAAGGACTAGAGGTAGTATAAGGCAGTGAGGAAGCTGAGCTGTAAATTATAGACTAGACAGTGTTTCTTTGCGTGAACCATGGCTCTTTTTTAATTTGTATATGGCTCCTTCCAGAAGTTGTAACACCTGTTCTTGCGAGGCAGTTTTAGAAATCAAAGTATAATTTTGTTTAATAGACTGCTCCTATCATAGGTTGTCCCTGTATTAGTTTTCTTTTGTCTGTAGAATATGAGCTGGTGCTAAATTTAAATATAATTTCAGAATGAGATTAAAAAATAACAATCTACTCTTCATTTGCATATTTGTTAAAAGTTTTTTAGTACTTCATAGACCTCCAGGTAAAATGATTTATAATTGAAATTACTTTGTAAGTAATATCTTTTGTAGGCATACATTTCATAATAATCTTTCACTGAGATTCTAATCATATGAAAATGTTAGAGAGGAGAAGTAATTGGCAAAATACGGTTTACTTTATGTGTGTACGTGTGTGAGTATGTGTGCATGCATGTATGTGTGAGATCTTGGACAAGCGTTTATTTATTTTGTATCTCAGTTTTACTATTTTTAAAATGACAATGTATTTTTCCCTGATTTTCATAATGTTATTGTACAAATTGTATGCTCTTTGTGAAGGTTCTTTGTGCTCTTTGTAACAAATGTTATTATATAAATCTAAGGTACCGTGAAATACCTTCTCTAGAGCTACATAGACTCAACTTATGAAGTTGAAATTAAATGGGGAAACGTTAAGTTAAAACTGAGATGGTTTTTATAGTTGATACTTCATCTTGACTTTTTTCCTGATTGTTTCATTTCTCGATTTATGTGTTTAGAAATGTATTAGATTCTGAAGTAGATAGTGATATACGCAGAATTTTATTTGTGATGTTTAAAAAGTTTTGGGTAATTCCCTCTGTCTGTAAATGTGGATATAAAGGTGTCTCTTTTTTACTGGTGAAAGGAATTTTATACCCACAGCAGGGAGAATTAGTTCAACAAAGGTTCACAATTCCCTATTCACGTGTAGTTTTGGCAATTCACAGTCCACAGAATACTGAAAGAGCTGAAGGTACTACAGTGGTTCTTTGCTGTTTCTCATTTTACACGGCGAAGTGAAGAGATTGTTGTCTTAAAATTCACACTAGCTTCATCCCTCCTTCTGTAACTCCAGTAAAAATGTGCTAAAATTTCATGCCTTCTGAAAAATGATACATGACTTTTAGATGGAGTTTGAAATGGTGGCTGATTACTTTTGAATACTTCAGCTCCACTCGTTGGCAGCTCACATCTGCAGCAGAAGAAAACAATTAGCAAATTTGTGAATTAGCTTTAGTTTACACATTAAACAAGCGAAGTAATTCTTTATAACTTTAACCAACAGTCTGTGTCTTGATTACAGGATATTGTTGCTCATTAATAAATGGAACTATATTTAGATCTTGCCAGTGTGTATGCATTTCATTTGCTTACATTTTGTATCTTACTCACCATTTTGTACCAGTCTCCAGGACTACCCACACAATCTGTAGGGTCCAGTGTTAAAAAATTATTGACACTCAAGACATTGACAGTAGAACCTTAAACCAAGTGTGCAACTAGTCTGGACATAGGGCGTTGAGCGAACTACACTGATCACATGCCTATGTGGCCCTGCCAGTGATGCATTTGACAACATTGGGTTCTATGGGCTGACCCAGTTTCTGTAACTTATGGCCAGTTTGTGTAATTCTCTAGCTTTGGTTGGATTCTTTTAAATCTTTATTTATTTATTTGCAGAGAGTGAGTGGGGGAGGGGCAGAAAGTGAAGAAGAGAGAGAAACCCAAGCAGACCCCAGCACTGTCAGTACAGTGCCCAATGTTGGGCTCTACCTCATGAACCGTGAGATTATGACCTGAGCAGAAATCAAGAGTCAGACAGCTGAGCCACCCAGCCACCACAGGTTGGATTTTTTTAAAGATTACTTTTAGACTATTCATAATATTCACTTTTATCTCTCTTTAGATTGTAATTACTTTGTTTTGGTTAGTAAAGCTCTATTGTGATTTATTGCTTATCTGTAATCAGGAATTAAAAACAATATATTACCAAAGAAATTCCTTAATAACCTGAATTAGTGTGGCCCAATTTAAACTTGGGAAATGCCCAGGTCAGATGAAAGCTGGATTTCTCAACATTAAAAAACAAACAAACTATTATGTCCAAAAGTTTGTACAATACAAGCTAAGCGTTGAACAATGTGAGGTTACAGGTACCAGTGCCTTGCACGGTCAAAAATCTGTTTAACTTTTAACTCCCCCAAAACTTAATTACTAATACCTACCATTGATTAGAAGTCTTACTGATAATGTAGTTAATTAACACATATTTTGTATGTTATATATATTATATACTGTAGTCTTACAATAAAGTAAGCTAAAGAAAAGAAAATGTTATTAAGAAAATCATAAGGAAGAGATGGGGAGCCTGGGTGGCTCACTTGGTTAAGCATCTGACTGAACTGTTGATTTTGGCTCAGGTCATGATCTCATGATCTGGGGGACTGAGCTCCATGTTGGGCTCTGCATTCCCAGCTCAGAGCCTGCTTGGGATTCTCCCTCTCCCTCTCTCTGACTCTGCCCTGTGTGCATGTGCTCTCTCTCTCTCTCTCAATAAATAAATACAGTTAAATAATAAAATAATAAGGGAAAATTTATAGTTCTAAAATGTATTTACCAAAAAACCTCTATGTTTAAGTGGACCTGCACTGTTCAAATCCATGTTGTTCAAGGATCAGCTATATTCAGAATAAATGCTGCTAACAAGTACTTATAACTGTTAAATCCTGCCTGACTTGAGGTAAAGAATGGATCATTCAGAAGTTGGAAAGATTTATTTGTACAGAAATCCCAGAGTAATTATTTTTCCTATTAATAATTTACTTCACAAATGTTATTTTCCTTGGAGATTGCAAACTGATCCTATTCCCTTCTGAATTACTATAAATTTCAAAGAGTAAAACCTGAAGCAATGAGGCTTTGGTGTTTATTTCTCTTTGAAAAAAATCATGTTTGTTTTTTACATCTGTGTATATGTACTGGGGAGGGGGTGGATAGTAGATTTAACTTTAAACCATATCTTGCCAAGACTTATTAGTAATGTGAGTAAGTCTTTAACACTCACTTTCTTTTTAGGCAAATTGTAGATGGTGAATTTATTTTTCCTTCAGGTTTATAAGGGACCTCAAAATTCATTGTGACCAAACTCCCACTGATGTAGTAATCCTCTATGCAATATCCCACAAATAGATTGTTCAGTCTATTATCCCCTTATCTAACATGGAGGAAACTCACAATCTCATAATCCTATCCCATAAATGTCCTTGTTATGTCAAGTTGCAATCTGTTTTCTTTGGACCTATTGATTCTCATTTGACCTCTTGGGGTCTTTCAGAGTAAGACTATTTTCATTCCACATACAACTTTAAAAATATTAAAAAATAGCTATCATATCCTTCTTTATTTAGTCTTCTTCTCTCCAAATTAAACATACATTTTTCTAAAAAAAATTATATGTTAAAATGTCTCTTCATCTGCCATGGGGCCTTTCTGGCGTGAGAAACTGAATGTCCAGCATCTTGAAAATTTTGTTTAAAGTTTATTAAAAACATTAAAACATTATTTCAGAGAGGAAAGAGAGTGTGAGTCGGGGAGGGGCAGAGAGAGAGGGAGACACAGAATCTGAAGCAGGCTCCAGGCTCTGAGCTGTCAGCACAGGGGGCTCGAACCCATGGACTGCAAGATCATGACCTGAGCCGAAGTTGGATGGTTAACAGACTGAGCCACCCAGGTGCCCCCAGTTTGTCTGCTTCTTTAAGGTTCAATGCTGCTTTGTCTGTTATCTTTAAGTTCAACACCAAAGCCATTTGCAATATGGAAATACATCACCAGTGTCAAGAAGAGCAGGCCCATGGCCTCACTTCTTTTAAATGCTTTTTTTTTTCTGTTATTGCAGAAATTTCTTATTTCTAGCATTGCCAAAGGTGGTACAACATTCAGGTAGTCATACTGTATTGCTGATTCATATTGAACTTACTGTCAGCTAAAGTTCCTATGTCTCTTTTAAGGGAGTTGCCAAACAATTTTTTTAAAAAACGCATTCTGTACTTAGGAAGTTTCTTTTTGGATCTTAAACTTACCTTTGTTAAATTTCAATTTGTTTGACTTGACTCATCTCTTCATCCTGTCCAGTCTATTTTGATTTATAGAATCCATTTATTATTCCAATATATTTTTGTCATCTTCACATTTTAGAACCTTTCTGTCTGTTCATATAAACCTGGTAATATTTGGGAACAGAAGGTCAAGAGAAGAACCCTGTGGTTCATTTCTTTGTCCAGGCTGAGAATCCTTTCTTAATCACTAGCCTTTTGAGTATAGCTTTTCCACTAGTTCCTAAGTGTCCTAGCATCCAGTCTACATTTTTCCATCTTTTCCATTTTGCTATAACCCAACACACATTATTGACTTTGTTTTCTGACCAGATTAATAGGCCCTCAAAGGATGTTATGAAGTTAATGTACATAACTTAATATATTAAGAAGTTTGGTAAAGATAAAATAGGTACCACAGGTAATTCTAGGTCCCACAAGGTGGTAAAAGTAAACCACTAAAAGTGGTGTTTATCTGAGTGAGAATAAGGTCTGGATAGATCCCACTGGCTAATTGTCATTCCAGGCCCCATTACTTTAGCTTTGTTTTTAATCACCTGAGAGGCACATCAAAACAATGAATAATAGAAAATGTCAGGGGAGTACTGAAGTGAGAGGTATAAAGTTGTCGGTAAATGTTAAATGAAGGCTAGAAGTTTTTAGAGTGATACACAAGGGTGACGCTCTTAAAAAGTTTATTTAAAAGCATGTGTCTATCTTTTGGGTATTAATGTCACCGAGATGCACCATGACAGACTTGGAATCCTAAGTAGTATTTATTGTACTATAATCCATACCAGGTAAGAAGTATATGCCTCTCAGTGTTGCTGTAAGGATTAAATAAGAAATTGTTGTAAATACCTAGCATAATCTCTGACATAGTATGAACTTAATAATTAACCTTATTAATTAACTCAGCAAGCATTAATTGTATGCTATTATGTATAATAATAGAATACTGGGCACTTAATTTTTGCATGACAAATGTGCAGTGTGTATTGTTTCTTTCTGTTAAAATATATACATTATATATAAATAAGTAAATACATATACAGGCACTACATTGAATATAGCTGCAGTCTATATTATTCATGAAAGAACTTTTCATTTTTCCACCAAAAAAGTTGAAGATTTAGACTGAGACTATATATGTGAGTTTAGAACAATTGGTTTATTTGACTATTCTATAGAACCAAAGGATTTCAGAGATTGGAGGGACCTTATAATTAACAAAGTCTCATTTGTGCATACCATAGATTAGTAAACCAAGGGCAAGAGATTATTTCCTAAGACTATTTAGTACATGTTAGAACTAAAACTAGATTTGCTTGTTTTTGACTTATATTACTCATCAGTCAACATTAGGTATGTTTCCTACCATATCACACTAATCAAATGCTTCAAAAGAGGTCTGGAACCACACATGATATGGGTCACAAACCACAGGGCAGAAAATTCCATCCTTACCTGGTCTGCTGATTTGAATATGCAAATTAGAAAAACTTAAAAAATATGACATGTCTTGTGGTGAGTATACTTGTGTATTTGAAATATTTTGTAGTAAATAATAAATTAGTAAAATTGATCACCCTTTGTAGGCATAGTTCATCAATATTATGATATTCATATTACTGGAGTGACTGATCACATTCAAAGGATCAATAAACAAGTCAAGTTGGACATGGAATTGCCCTTGTAAGGCATAACTTGAGGAAAGCTCAGGAGAATCAATGGACAATGAGAAACTAAGCTCTCCCTCATGTAAAAAGTCAGCTAATTGGTTGTGTTGAATTGTATCTGATGTTGAGGAGGGGAAAGTAGAGATGATGCTCAAAGAATAGGGATAAAGTAGTGTCCATTGTTGTAAAGTTAATTCAGAATTCTCTTCCACTTGGTAAAATTCACTGCTTAGGAAATCTTAGGGAAGATTCTCCTTCAAGGAAAGGTTACTTACAAATTCAAGGTCATTTTCTAAATTCCACACAGCTTGTCTGTGTGCCAAACTTTTCTGGTTTTATTTTTATTCTTTTTGCCTTAAAATATATCTTAAAACACAGGTATTCTGACTCCTGCTTTGTGATATGTTATTAGCTCCCATCCCAGTTGCGGAGGCCATTGTAAGTGAGAGGGCTATTAGTGGGGACAGATGGACAAGGAACAAGGACTGAGGAATTGAGGCTGCAGCCTGCGTGAGGAGAGGAAGACAGCAAGGGGCTTGAGCTTTTTCTATCTGAGCACCAAAATAGATTAGAGAGAGTAAAAGAGGCAAATGGATTTCAGAGGTCTCTGAATTCAACTTCCTCTGTTTTGCAAATGAGGAAACCTGAGGGCTTGAGAGAGAAAATAATCTGTCTGATACCAAAAATCTGTTGTTAGAGTTGCTCTTAAAACTCTAAATAAAAACTTTGAAAAAATAAAAAAAAAAAGACTCAGGTAGTTTGAATAGCAAATTCCAGCTGATTTTTAAATAAAAACTTCTAATGAAATATTTCATGTATACAGACAAGTATAAGAAGTAATATAGGAAATGCCTGTGTACCCATCTCTCCTCATAGCAAATCTTAACTCACTGCTATATTTTGTTTAAATAGTTTAAGAAATATTAAGCCCTGTAAATACACATCCCTGATCTCGTTTCCTCTTGCCGTGCTAACTACTGCCCCAAATAGGCTGCTTATCATGTCTTTTATCTCATTATTATGATTTCACTGCATGCAGACATGCCACAAACAATACCCAATATTGTACAGCATGTTATAAACATTATATAAACATCAAACTATGTGTATTCTTCTGCATCCTGCTTTTTCGCTCAGCATAATTTTTTTTTTGAGATTTCTTTGTGTTGAAACATGTAGGTCCAATGAATTCATTTTAACTGTGCGTTTGCAAACATACTACTATTTGTCCATTGCTGGGCATTCAGGTGAGTCCTGATTTTTCGTTATTAGAGACAAAACCACAGTGAACATTTATATATATTTCCTTTTGCACTGGTGTGAGTATCTCCAGGTCAGTCACCCTGCTGGTGGACTGTGAAAGGTTTATAGTGGGTACTCAGGCCAACACTACTGAACAGGACCTAGGAGAGCTGGAGCTCTGGGCTGGTAGCTTCAAGCATCTAGCAGCTTCATCCTCTTAATATGGGGCATTGTACAAATACCATCACTTTTAAATGTGAAAAGATTGGGAAGAATTGTTCAAAGACAGTGGTTCTCAGACATGAGCATGTGTCAGAATCACCTGGAAGGCTCATTAAAAAAGTTGCTGGGCTCCACCTCCAGAATTTATGATTCAGTAGGTCTACAGTAGGGCCCATGCATTTGCATTCTAACAAAATCCCAAGTGCTGTTAATGCTTCTAGTCTGGGGACCGCATTTGAGAGCCACTAGGGTGTATATTTAGGATTGACTAGGAAATTCCCACTGATTATTCAAATGTCTTTACGTTATTGCAAAATATTTTATCATAATTAGCATATAATATGATTTAGAATATAATTTAAAAATAGCAATGATGATTCTATAATTGAATAGCTTGGTATTTGCAAGCTTTTGTGTGAAAGAAAGATAAAAAGTGTTTATTCATACTCAGAAGCAACTTCCCCCATAACTGTAAATTCTGCATTTCCTTTTGAGTGTTTGGAACCAGGAAGAGGCCTCTAAAAAGACAATTGAATGAGAAAAGCAATTCCCCCCTTCTTTCTCCTGTTATCTTTATGGTATAATCAATAAGTCCATCACCATTCACCAAGGAAGGAAAGACAAAGGGAAATGTTACCATTAAAACATTGTCAGCCCTCAGCAAAGTTATAAAGTAATCAGAATGTTCTTTGATGTGTTACCTCCTCTCGGTCAGTTGTGTCTCTTTTGAGGTCCACTCCAGTTTCTGTCTCTCTTGGTGTTCGGAGCACCCAATTTCAATATGAAGGTTGTGGTAGTTTCCCACACAGCTCCAAGCAATTTTAGGGACACTAGGCTGGGTGTCCTACAATTCAGCTCAATTCAGACACTATCCTGAGATGGCATCAGATCCCACAGGTTAAAGGCTTAGTCCCATAAGACTGCCTCCCCACCCCAACTCCAGAAAGCAGTGACAAACCCAGATTATTATCTGTACTTCTGACTGACTAGCTAAATAGATCAGAGGTCCCATGACCCCCTCCTACGGTTTGATTAATTTGTTAGAGTGGCTCACAGAACTCACAACTTTGTTTACCCCTAGATCACAGCTTTATTATAAAATGATATAATTCAGGAACAGCCAGATGGGAAGGTGCATAGGACAAGACATGGGAAAATGGTGTAGTGCTTCCAAGCCCTCTCCAAGAGCACCACTCTTTCCAAATCTCCACATGTTCACCAGTCTAGAAACTCTCTGAACCTCATCCTTTTTAGGTTTTTATGGAGGCTTCATTATATAAGCATGATTGATTAAATCATTGGCCACTAGTGATTAAACTCAATTTCCAGCCCCTTTTCCTTCCTTTGGAGGTTGGGGAGTAGAACTGAAAGTTTCAACCCTCCACTCACATGGCTGAAGGTCAAAACAACAAGCCCCCATGTGTAAGCACATCCAAAGTCACTGTATTAACATAACAAAAGACCTTTAGAGTTGTCATTGCTTGGGCAAGTCCCAGGGCTTGAGTCAGGAATGGGGATGAAGGCCAAATATATATTTCCTGTTTTAAATTATAATATCACACTGTCCCTCCTACTGCACCCCATCCAGTATTCAGGTTCCTCTGGGAAGCTATCTTCAAAATTTTCTCCCTCTTCCCCCTGCCTTCCTTAAAAGATATTTGTTTCTGTCCCTCATATAACTTCAGTATAAAGAGACCAATGAAATAAAACTTTTTGCAACCAATGATTTAGATTGATAGGCAGAAGTGGTGTGGATGGGATCTCCACTCTTATCTCAAACCCTCAAACATACATGAAATGGAGTCATATTCTTGTGACTTTCTTGGTTCCCCATCTTAGTGAATGACCATTATATCCAGCCAGTTGGAAAACGAGGGTTCATCATCAACTCCTACTTCTCATTCATCCCCTGCACTGCCCCTAGTGATTTGAAACTATTCACCTGTGCCCACCCCACAGCCCATACCTCTGCCTACATTCCCGTCCCTATCCTCTACAAGTTTACAACAACCTCCTAAGTGTGCTTCATTCTTGTTCCCTTCTGATCCAGTCTTCACATAGCAGCCCTACTGACCTCTATAAAATGAAAACTATATGTCACTCCACTACTAAAAATCCCCCCTAGTGGTTTCTCTTTGCTCTTAGAGTTAAATGGAAACTTTTAGCCAGACCTGACCCAGCCCCTGCCTGTCTCCAGTGTCACCTCACACTGGTGCCCACTTTGTCCAGCTTTCCATCAGGTACATCAGACTTTTTTTCTTTCCCCAAAGCATTGGATTCACTCCTGTATCAAGGCCTTTGCTGTTATTTCTCTTGAAATGATCTTTCCTTCACCACCTATTTGCTCTTCTTGCTAACTAGCTTGTATGCTTCTTTCAAGTTGAGCTGAAACATCATTTTCACAGGGCGAGCTTCTCTGACTACCTTCTCCCTCTCACACTGGGTTTAGTCCTTGTTAAGTGCAGCCCTACACATTCTCTCTTCCTTCATGGCTCTCCTAATACTTCTAATTATGTATTTGTTATTTGTTTTTCCTACTAGGCTGTAAACTTAATGAAGACTGGGGTCTTGACCTTTTTATTCTCAGCATGGAATCCCCGGGGCCTAAAATAGTACCTAAGGGCCACTCAATAAATGTAATAAATGTCTGTAGCTGATTGATTTAAATTCTTGACTTTATTTTCATATATTGATTACATACTATTAAAGAGCAAAAACTCAACTGAGTAAATTTGAAGATCTAATTGACTTTATTAAATGATTCATAAATTAGGCAGCATCCCATCTAGCAAATAGAGGGTAGCTCCAAGGAGTTGTGCAAAATAGAAGGTTTTTATAGGAAGTAGGGAAGGGCAAGGAAGTTTTTAGCAAAAAGAGAGGATTGTTCCAGGCAAGGTCACTCTCCCCTAGAGGGAAGAGCAGTGGGTCTTATTATGTAGATTACCTCATCTTTTTTTGGGCAGTAGAGAGGGCCCATATGACAGAGTTCTTACCAGAAAATTCCTGAATGGCTAGTGGTAAGACTATATTTCTGGAGAGGTTGAAATAGCAGTCAATTTGGGTATTAAGCCCTGGTTTCATGACTTGGTCTATGACATCATTTTAGGCCAGTGGTTTTCTTTTAAACAATCAGCACACATATGTATTTAAATTTCTCAAGATAATGTACCTATAAACCCTGGGTCAAAGTGGCTGGTTTAAAAGCTCAACACCCATAGACTAGAGATCAAATTTGTGGGACCTACTTTTTTGTTGTTTACATTTTATACTGAATGCCTGGAGCCACTCAATTTGTTACTGAAGAATAAATAGAAACATTTCTATAGCAAATCCTTCTCTGGCTCTCTTTTTACTAGTAATACTACAGAAGACAGCACTAAGGTATGGAAGGTGGGATTTGAACTTGGGAATGTGCCTATCAGTCAGGAGATTTTAAAAAGAAAACAACCCTCAAGTGGTGAAGTTACTTTTAGAGAATACAAACTAAGATTTTATAGGAGAGTGAGAACATAATGTTGGCTTCCAATTTCTAGGGCTAAAGTAAGTAAATCTCCAGGTCTTCAGGTTTATTTGAATCACACCTAATATTTGAAAATCCAAGTTTAACTTTTTTAAAAATAAGTAATTCAGGAACAAAATCTAGGAGTCTGGATCTACAGCATCCAAGTAGTTCTCATTAGAAAGAAATGTGATTTATCTAAAAATCTATGAAATATATAATAAATATAGAGACTGCTTTTATACAATAGTTTTGAGCAATGGAAACTTGATCAAGACAGAAGTGCCCATAGTCACCCCAAGCCCCTGGCTGAATACAGACAGACCCATTAGGCAACCCACCTCAAACTATAGGAGGAAGGGAAGGGGAAAAATAGTTTCAAACTGAGAGGAAGGCAAACCATAAGAGACTCTTAAATATAGAGATACACTGAAGGTTGATGAGGGGAGAGGGGAAATGGGTGATGGGCATTGAGGAGGGCATTTGTTGGGATGAGCACTGGGTATTGTATGTAAGTGTTGAATCATAGGAATCTACTCCCAAAGCCAAGAGCACATTGTATACACTGTATGTTAGCTAACTTGACATTAAATTATATATTTAAAAACTATATATCCATAGGCCCTAACTGACCAATGGGGTATTTACAGCCAGTTGCAGTTACCAAAGAACGGAAGATTCCATAAGTCTGTCACCATATCTCCTTATCTTCCCCCTTTAAAAATAGCCCCCATCGTCTGCTTCCTGGCAGACAGCCTCTACTCTGCTGTCCTCAGCTGCTCCCTTGTGGTGTATTCAATAAACTTCTATAGCCTTTGTTCTGCCTCAGGTGAATTGTTTCACCGCACTGCCACTGGCCTCTACTCATCATTGCCCCACATTTGGATGCTTGTGGGAGAGACACCACATTTAGACACTACATATGTAATTGATTTAAAATCCTGCAAGTCTTGAAATAATTATCATATGTTAAATAATGATTATTTACGAAGCACATTCACATAGTGAAATCCATGCTGATCTTGTAACCAAACCTCAAGGGGTTTGTGGCTTAGGGTGCATTAAATTGAACACAATGCAAGGAAATATTGGAAGCAAAGAACTTTGTATTCTTACAAGTAAGGAGACAGAGAGATAGCTCTGAAAGCTCTGTCTTTGGTAGGGTTAGTACAGGAAGCTTTTATTTAGTGCATTAGGTAGCAGGGGCAGGGAAGTCATAGGCCCCTCTATTCAGTTGTGCATGCTTTGTGTCTTCAAAAAAATGGCAGAGGGGCACCTGAGCGGCTTAGTCAGTTGAGTGTCCTACCCTTGATTTTGACTCAGGTCATGATCCCAGGGTCATGGGATTGGACCCTGCCTCGGGCTCTGTGCTGAGCATGGAGCCTCCTTGGGATTCATTCTCTCTCTCTCTCTCTCTCTCTATCTCTCTCCCCCACCTTCTCTCTCTCTGCCCCTCTACCCCACTCACATGTTCATGCTCTCTCTCTCTCTCTCTCAAATTAAAAAAAAATTGGAGGAAAACTCTGCCCATAGGAAATTTTAGTATTTATAATAAGCTAAAGGTAACTTCAGGACAACTCAGGGGGCTTCTGCACAGGTCCTTTGCTCCAGTCCTGCTCAAATTGGCTTACATAAGGGGCTATCAAGCGAGGCACAGCTAGCAACAGTTATCAGGTGAAACGCCTAGTTAGACACCACTTTGGCTGGAACTGTTGGTTCTGCGAAGCAAAACACATTCCTCACCTGTTTTTGTCCTTTCTCCCTTCTCAGTTTCTGCTGATAGCTTTCAGGGGTCTTATTTGAGTAAATTCCCCTAGCAGCCTAACTAGCAATGTGACTCAGGATACCACCCATTGACCTTGGACAGACTCTAGGAAGGGAGGAAAAAAGGAAAGATAGAGAGGGAGAGAAAAAAAAGAACCATTGATACGAGAGGAGGTGAAGGGATGGAGATTAGGGAGCTAAAAAATATATTTTTTCAAAATTTTGTTCTGCTTATCTGCTTGTTCCTCAGTCCCCCAGTATAGAGTGTAACTTGTAGGAAGAGGGATTTAATATGGTGTATATCAAGGTGGGCAGACTTTTTCTTGAAAGGGCCAGATGGTAAATATGTCAAACTTGTGGACCATTTGGTCTCTGTCAACTACTCATCTCTGTCTTTATTGTTTGAAAGCAACCCTGGGTAATATGTAAATAAACAGGTGTGGCTGTGTTTCAATAAGCTTTTTAAAAATTGTATTTAACCCTTTTTAAAAAAAAACAAACAAAACAACAGGTTGTGTAGGCTGTAGTTTGCTAACTCTACCCCAAAGTATATTGTTGCTAAATGTTTAGTGTAAACTATAATGTAGGGATTAAATTAAGGAAAATCTAAATATCTACATCAAGATCCATTTATGATTAAAAAAGAAAAGCTCCAATCAAATTAGGAATGTGATGGCCTTCCTTAACTTGATAAAGAGTATCTAACAAAAAATTATGGCAATATAAATCTTAAAGGTGACAGTTTAGCATATATGTTTTAAAGGGGGTTAAACAGGAATGTTCTTAATTCTTGCTCCACTTACACTGTAAGTCTTAGATTATATAGTAAGACAAAAAAGAGAAATATTTATAGATATAGGAAATAAGAAATAAGAAACTAAGTTTGTTCTTACTTGTAGATTATATCATTATTAAAAAGAAAATCTAGAGATGCCTGGATGGCTCAGTTGGTTAAGCATCTGACTTCAGCTCAGGTCATGATCTCACAGTTCGTGGGTTTGAGCCCTGTGCTGGGCTCTGTGCTAACAGCTAGCTCAGAGCCTGGAGCCTACTTCAGGTTCTGTGTCTCCCTCTCTCTCTGACCCTCCCCTGCTCATGCTCTGTCTCTCAGAAATAATTTAAAAAAATTAAAAAAAAAAAGAAAATCTAAAGTAGTCTACAAACTATTTGAACTAATGAGAGTTTGCAAGGCTGCTGGACATAAAATCAATTATACAAATAATTTTCTTATAATGAAAGCTAACATTTACATTTGATTACTATGTGCCAAGTACTTTGCATATATGTTGAATTATTTACTTCTCACAAGTACCTCATGAGGTAGCACAGTTATTATTCCCATTTGAAATTTGAGAAAACTGAGTCACTGAGAAATGAAAGAAAATTGCCTATGGCGACAGTATGTGATGAAATTGGGGTGAACTGACTCCAGAATTGGTGGTATTGTTTTTCTTCCTCTTATATGCCAGAAATAGCCCATTAAAAATGTAATAGAGAAGGGGCGCCTGGGTGACTCAGTCGGTTGAGCGTCCAAGTTCGGCTCAGGTCGATCTCACAGCTCGTGGGTTCGAACCCTGTGTCGGGCTCTGTGCTGGCAGCTAGCCCAGAGCCTGGAGCCTGCTTCTGATTCTGTGTCTCCTTCTCTCTCTGACCCTCCCCTGCTCATGTTGTCTCTCTCTTCCTCTCTCTCTCTCTCTCTCTCTCTCTCTCAGAAATAAAATAAAACATTAAAATTTTTTTAAAAAAATATAATAGAGAAAATACTAAAACTCTATGGTCCTTAGGAATAAATGTAAGAAAAATCTATATAACCATTATAGAAAATATATAAATATATTGAGAGACAAAAAAGCAGACCTGAGTAATTAGCAAGATAATACTGCTTATTTAAATGCATATATGGATGTTTCAGTATTGCAAAGTTGTATTATGGTGTGTGTGTATGTAGGTATGTGTGTTGTGTGATGATAGATTCTAACAGATGCAAATGTAGCATTGTAAGAATTGCCAATTTTGAAATAAACAAGTAAAAATGCAAAAAACAAGAATTTGCCTATATACTGATTTATAAACATTTTCAGTACATGGCACAATTTAGAATTTGAAATTAGAAAAAAAAAGAATTTGGAATTAACACAATGATAGACAAATAGATCAAATAGAACAGAATAGGTAGCTTGGGAAGGTGCTCACATACATATGGGACCTTGGTATATGATGTAAGTAGAATTGCCAGTCTGTACAGAAAGGGCTCTTCATTGAATTTTTTTGTTAAAAAAATGAAATTAGGCCACTACCTTACATCATTTATAAAACTACGTATAAGAGGGATCAGAGGACAAATGTGAGAAAGAAAACTTTGTAACTGTATATAGGAAATACAGTTATAAGATAGAGAAATAGATAAATAGTTGGAAACACACAAGATATTAGGAAATAAACTTATAAGACAGGTAAGTAGATAGACAGATGAGAGGATAGCTTTATGATATCAGGATAAAGAAAAATTAATGGATTTGACTACATAAAATTAAAAATCTCTTGAATGACTAAGATCCAAAAACAAAGGTAAAGCTGGACTACTTCCTGGTAGAAGCTATTGGCATATATGTCAGCCTAAAATCTCCTATAAGTTATTTTTTAGAAGGCAAATAATAAGTCAAATAGAGAAATGGATAAAGAATATGAATAGGTCCTCCATAGAAGAGGAAATCCAGAGAGCCAGAACATGTATGAAGACTCAATCACACTATAATCAGGAAAGTGTAAATTAATAGATAACTCAGATACCACTTAACTTTTATCTGATTGGAAAAAGGAAAAAAAAATCTGATAATGCCTAGTGTTAATGAGCAAGTAGGAAAGCAGTGAGAATGAAAAGTGGTAAACCTCTTTGGAGAGTAATTTGATAATATCTACTAATGTTTAAAGTACATGTATCCCATGATCTGGTAATTCTGTTCTAGGTAAATGCCTTAGAGCGACTCCTGCCTGTATACATAAGAATTTCATGTTATATTGTTTACAGTATCAAAAAATGAGGAATAGCTCAAATAAACCCTAATACAGAAATAGATGAATAAATTCTGAAGCATGCATAAAAAAGAATATTCTAGAAGTTAAATAAGGTAACTGAATTCTATTACTCATTCAACAAATATTAGGCATCAACTATATGGCAGACACTATTTACGTGCTCAGGATACATTATTGAACAAAACAGAAAAATATCCCTTTGTTTCAAAATCTAATGGTGAGAAAGCAACATATTAAAAACAAACAAGTAAATGTAATAGCATGTGCGAAGTAGATAAGTGCGATGGAACAGACTAGTCAATACTAACAGATTTTGAAGCTATTTATTTGAGTTGATAAAAGAACATTTTAAGAAATAAAACAAAAATCTAAAGCAATCCTCTGTAATATTTACAGGTATGTATCAATGTAGTAAAATTAAAATGTTACTAAATATGGGCGAGATTCATAACATAGTGTCTGACTCTAAGGGGAGAGAGGAAGGAATGGGATTTAGGAAGTATAAATGGCTCCGTCTATAACTGTTTTAAAATAAAAAAATCTGAAGCCAATATGACAAAATGTTGTTTATTTTGGATGGTGGGTACATAGGTGTTACAATATTTTCCTTTGCACTTTTTGTACATTACAATAAATGATTGAATATAAAATGCCCCCAACCCACAGAAGCAGTCAGTAAAAATTTTGCCATTGCTGCTGTCATTGCTCTAGCGGTTCTATTTACCTCTTGGCCCCTAGCAGCCTTAAGTAGATGTCAGCCTGCCTGACTCCAGTCCTGGCTGGATTTCACCTCAGCGTTAGCTCTGCTGAACTATTTGACATGGAGGGATTTGGAGTTTTGAGCCTAACTTTGTTACTGAAATTAAATTCCATGACAACCGCTTGATTGTTAGCTAAGTTCTAGTTCTCATGCATAATTTAGGTAAATTGCTAGTAAAGAATTTCTTTTGATTACTTTTAATATCTAAATTGTACTAGGACTTTTAAATAGACTCCATTTGAAGTCCTACATGGAAAGGTAAATATGTCTTTCTAAGCTTGTTTACTCTAGGGCAAGGCTTGTCAAATCATCCAGACTGATCTCTTGCAGGCAGACAGAGTTGAACGGAGGGTAGGCTGCCCTTTGGGTCCTGGGGAATGGGAAATCTTCAACTCTTGAGCTTGCTTCTGCTTCAGAGATATAGGTGTGTGTGTGTGTGTGTGTGTGTGTGTGTGTGTGTGTGTGTGTGTGGGCATGGCACCCCAGGGGGTAATTTCAGAGGCATGTCAATGGCTCTGGGAACAGATGCCCTCCTGTGCAGGTGCTGTTGGTTAGTTGGGAATTTCCTCTCCCCACAGTGCCATCATGTCATCACAGAACCACTGTGTGCATCTCTACCCCTGAGCAAGGGGTTGGGCCTGGCTTGAGAAAGTTAGGTCCTAAGAAGAGTTTAAAAAAATAATTTAACACGACATGAAAAAAGTAAAGAAAAGAAATCAAGTTTGTCTTTTGTACCCTCCAATTCCCTTTTCAGGACACTGTGCCCTTTCTCTTGCAACTTCTTGGCCACGGTGCTTCCAGAATCCCAGTGCCTCACTGTGCCCCACGTTACCCGGAGTCTCCTTCAAGTGACTCCAGAGCCATCTATTTGTAATGGGCTTTATCTTTAAAATTAATTTTTTGTTTCCGTTTCCACAACCTTATTTCCCCTTGCCCCTCCCCATTTTATCTCAATCAAAACTGTTGCCCCTGTGTCTTTATACCTGCTATTTCTTTGCTCTTCTGCCTGGATAGAATACGCTTCCTTGCTTTCTGTACTCCACTTGGCCAGGCTCCAACCTGTTGTGATCCTATTACTTAACCTGCAGCCACTTATTCTTCTCAGTCTCTGCTCTGGAAGCTCTTTATACATAATCTCTATTACCACATCTCACACATGGTGCTATAATTGCTTGTTGATGCATTTAATTTCCTCTTCAAAGGTAGAGAATACATTTCATTAATTTGTGTTTCTCCAGCAGATGGCATAGTGCCCTATTATGGGCACTGAATGAATGAATGAATGAATGAATGAATGAGTGAATGAATGAATGAGTGAATGAATGAGAGAACAGAAACTTCCATTTTATCAATATCAGGGAAACAGTGATAAATTCTGAACTGAGATGATACTGGTTTGGGGAAGACTGGGTGTCATATATTTCAGCCCTCTCTTCCTAAATACAACACTGTACTGGTATTATAAGTGGAAGTTAAATGAAATGCCTCAGCCTCCTCCCTCCTACGGAGCAACTTTGCCCTGAAACCTGCTGATCCCAGCCCTCTCTGCCCTATTTTCTTTCTCTGATTTTGGGGTTCACTCTGGATTCTGGGGACTTCAGAAGAGCCTCATTGTGACTTTCTCCTCTGGGTAATTTACCCCCTCCTTACCTGACCATAGACATGCAAATTACAGTCATTTACAGGAACTACTTCCATTTATTATTAACCACCATGAAACTAATTCAATATGTGTGTAATTATTTATTCCTGTGATATGAACTGAACATCTACTCTCAGTCACTATGCTTGGTAATGAAAGACTGGATTTGCCTGGCAGCTTAATTTGGTTGCATTTTGGTTTTGATTTGAATATGGCAAATTCTCTATTCATGCACACTTTTTTGTGTGTGTTCTGTTCCTCACATAGATAGCTTATAGCTTTAAACAAACAAACAAACAAACAAACAAACAAACTGGCATTTTGATTTTCTATCCAGAGGAAGTCAGGCTCAAAATGTGTGGGCTGAACTGCTAGGAATTTACCCAAGGGATATAGAAATGCTGAGGCACAGGAGCACATGTACCCCAATGCTGGTATACAAAAAAATAAAAAATAAAAAAAAATGTGTGGGCTGAGTGAGTCTGTGTAATTTTGGGTCCAAAGCCCAAACACCACCTTTGATCTTCCCACTCCAGGGCTAGCCAAACTAGGTTGTACCACCTGTAGCTCCTTCCTTTGGAAGCTCCTCAGCAGGATCATCATGATCTTTCTTTACATTTTTTTTCTTTTTTCTTTTATTTATTTATTTATTTATTTATTTATTTTACAAATAGTTTATTGTTAAATTAGTTTCCACATAACACCCAGTGCTCATCCCCACGAGTACCCTCCTCCATGCCCATCACCCCTCCCCCCACATCCATCAGTCCTCAGTTTTTGTCAGCATTCAAGAGTCTCTCATGGTTTGCCTCTCCCTTTCCCCCACCATTTCCCCCGTTCTTCTCCCCCTTGTTCCTCAGGTAAGTTCCTCCTAATCCTCCTATACGTGCAAACATATGATATTTGTCCTTCTCTGCCTGACTTATTTCGCTCAGCATAACACCCTCAAGGTCCATCCATGTTGCTACACATGGACAGATTTCATTGTTTCTCATTGCCATGTAGTATTCCATGGTATAGATAAACCACATCTTCTTGATCCATTCGTCTGTTGATGGACACTTAGGCTCTTTCCATGTTTTGGCTATTGTTGAGAGTGCTGCTATGAACATTGGGGTACGTGTGCTCCTATGTCTCAGCATTTCTATATCCCTTGGGTAAATTCCTAGCAGTGCTACTGCTGGATCATAGGGGAGTTCTATTTTTAATTTTTTGAGGAACCTCCACACTGTTTTCCAGAGGGGCTGTACCAGTTTACATTCCCACCAACAGTGTAGGAGGGTGCCCGTTTCTCCACATCCTCGCCAGCATCTCGTGTTCTCTGATTTACTCATTTTAGCCACTCTGACTGGCGTGAGGTGGTATCTCAGTGTGGTTTTGATTTGTATTTCCCTGATGAGGAGGGATGCTGAGCATCGTTTCATGTGTCTGTTGGCCATCTGGATGTCCTCTTTGGAGAAGTGTCTGTTCATATCTTCTGCCCATTTCTTTACTGGGTTGTTTGTTTTTTGGGTGTGGAGTTTGGTGAGTTCCTTATAGATTCTGGATATCAACCCTTTATCTGATATGTCGTTTGCAACTATCTTTTCCCATTCCGTTGGTTGCCTATTAGTTTTGTGAGTTGTTTCCTTTGCCATGCAGAAGCTTTTAATCTTGATGAAGTCCCAATCGTTTATTTTTGCTCTTGATTCCTTTGCTTTGGGAGATGTGTCAAGTAAGAGGTTGCTGCGGTGGAGATCAAAGAGGTTGTTTTCTGCTTTCTCCTCTAGGGTTTTGATGGTTTCCTTCTTTACATTTTTAATTTGGGTAGGTAGCAAGTTTGTTTTTTTTTTCACAAAAACTTTAGTAGTACTTTGCAGGACAGTTCTCTTCCATGTGACCAGAATTTTTCAGTCAGTGGGGTCTGACTTCATTGATTTTTTACTTTACAGAGCATGGAACAATATTTGTGTTTGAGGGGGAGCAAGAATGTCCTATAGCTTCACACAGTAACCAAACTGGAAAACTGGTTCATTCAGTGGAAGTTTCTGTGGTCATTTATGTTGTCTGAAATAAAGTCCTTCCGGGACTATCTAGAGCTATGTAGGTCGTCCAGTGTGGACAGCCATGAAATGCACTTCTCAGATTTCCAGATGTAAGGAATGTAATAAACTGACAAATTCAACAGCTGTGCTGTGAAATCCAGCACTAATGCTCTCTTGAGTATTTCTCAGCCAGTGACTGAAGATGGCAGGGGTACCAAACCATCTCGTTTTGGGGAGATATAGTACTATTCTATGACCTTGCCAAACTTGCCTTAGACCTATACTACTGGCTCAGACTTTCCTTCCTTCCTCCCTCCCTCCCTCCCACCTACCCTCTCTCCATCTCTCCCCCCTTCTCTCCCTCCTCTCCCTCCCTCCCTTTCTCCTTTACTCAGAGTCAGACCAGTTTTGTGGGTTCATGGTTCTTCCAGCTCCCTCTTCCTTTCCTCTCATAAGGGTTTCCTATAATGTATGAGTTTGCTAGGGCTGCCATAACCAATACTACAGACTTAAACAACAGCTTAAACAACAGCAATTTATTTTCTCACAATTTTGGTGGCTGGCAGTCTAATACCAAGGTCTAGGAAAGGTTGCTTTTACCTGAGGCCTCTCTCCTTGGCTAGGAGATGGCCATCTTCCTCCTGTGTCTTCAGGTGGTCTTGGCTTCTGTGTCTGTGTTATGGTTTCCTCTTTTTAAAAAATATTTTTAAATGTTTATTTTTGAGAGAGAGAGAGACTGCATACGAGTTGGGGAGGGGCAGAGAGAGAGGGAGACACAGAATCTGAAGCAGCCTCCAGGCTCCAAGCTTGTCAGCACAGAGCCCAGTGCAGGGCTTGCTCAAACTCAACAAGTGGTAAGGTCATGACTTGACCTGAAGTCTGACATTTAACTGACTGAGCCACCCAGGAGCTCCTGGATTCCTCTTTTTACAATTATATATATATTATATAGTTATAATATTGGATTAAGACCCACCCTCTTGACCCTGTTTTAACTGAGAGAACCTCTAACCGCTTTAAAACTTTTTAATGTCTTTGAAGACCCTATATCCAAATTAAAATGTAATAGGTATATTAATATGAAAAAAAGAGTTCTTTAAAAGCTTGAATATCTTCTGTATCACAGAAAACCATTTTTTTTTCTACCTGGACTGGAATGTCCTTCTACCAAATTCATATTCTAGATTTTCTTTAAGGCTAACTTCAAAACCCACTTTCTTAATTTAACCTTTATATTTTGGCTTATTGTTGCAAATCCCCTCATCTTTCTATAAATCATGTGTACTGTAATCTTATTACATGTTGTCTTGGATTTTTCTCAAGTGGTTTCAGATATATGTGTCAACTCTGGTCCTTATAGTGAGATTATCAATTTCCAGGCATCTTGCGCTTTGTTATTTAGATGATAAGGAAAAAACAAAAAGAGTATAAGATATGGTTCCTGTCAATGTCTCCCATAATGTTGGAAATTGTGAGCAGCAAATCTTGAGGCCCAACTGACAGGAAGCAATTTTTAGCATGCAAATCAAATGCAATTATGCAATTTATAATAAAATTATATATATATATGTATACTACTATGCTAGTTATTTTGCATATGGTAATTAGTCATAAATGGCAAATATATTTCATATATAACTGTAATTGCCATTTCTTTTACACAGTCAAACCATGTTTTCAGTTTTTCTTCATTAATTTTTAGGCCTATATTAAAAGCATCAGAGTTGGCAGTTTTTTGCTGATATTAAAGTGCAATTTTAAACACGCGCGTGCACACACACACACACACACACACACAGTTGGAATTCAGCATCTGTCTATCCATGGTTCCTTGGGATATTTGTGCTCTGCTGGACTGAGCTACTAATGCTTTAGAATTTGCTTCTGCAAGCCTAAGTCTGCCTTTCTGTCCCCTCATTTATAAGGTCCTGATCACCCCTGCTCCTTGCTGATTTCTGTGCACTATCGAAGTTGCGAGGCATAAAACTTTGAAGCTGAGGCTTGGGCTGGTGGATGTCACAGAAAGTCATACTTTGGAAAAAAGGAAGTGGGGGTAGGAGTGAGGGGTTGGTTAGGATGCCATTTAAGATCGTGGCATGCAGTGGGGGCACAGACATAGCACGGCAGACTGAAAAGACCATCTTTTCACACTCTTTGGGCAGAAAGGGAAGAAGTGGGGCTGTGGGTGTGGGAACTTGGATGGGTGGGAGGCCTGGGTGTCTGCCTCCATGACAGGGGCTTGGAAAACTCAGTGACTTCTCATTCTGATGGGCTTCAGCAAGTCTTGGGATGCAACTCCAGGGGCCTTGTGCATTTACTCAAGCAAGGATTTGTTCCCTATAATCCATGGACTATGGTCCATCTTCAGATATTCAAGAATTCCTAGATATGTACTCAAACATGTTAGATAGGAGTATATATTTTTCTTGAGAGAAGATCTATGTATTTACCAAAGGGGGTCTATGACTCAAGAAATGCTTAAAAATTACTTCACCATCATGTAAAATAATTTTTCAAATTTTTGAGCAGATGATGCTGGGGGTTATGTGGGGGGAGACATGAAAGCACAAATATTTGGGATGGAGAGGTTGAGAGAAGCAAAGGGCTAAGTATTCTCTCTTCTCTCTGTTGGTTTATACTTTCATTTGTCTATTTTAAATTAAAAGCAGGAGAAAAATAATAGAAAGAGTAAATGTGGGGCATTAAGTAGGATCTGGAACAAGATAAAGATGAATGTAAAATTTGTTACTCATTTAGGATAGGTCACAAATTCAGCTCTAACAAAACAAAAAAAAAAAAAAGGAAGCTTTGTTAGCTAAAAATGCCATGGGGTCAATAAGAAAAGATAGAACAATTGCTTTGGAATAGTTCTGTCCTTGGTACTAAGACCAGACAGGATTCTCCCCCAAGAATCTTCAATGAAGGGGACTCTGCGGTGTAAAAGTGTCTTCACCTCCTCTTAATTGTGGACCCATAATTGAATCCCAAAGTGTTGGCTATTTGGCAAGTTGTCATTTGGCTTGATCAATAACAGAGTCAACTTTGCAGCTCTATAATGGGCCAGTACTATGAGGGTCCAACTGCCCAATTCTTTGCTGCTCTTGCTTGTAAAGTTGAAGTAGACTTTCTAGCATATAAAGAGTATATATGCTTCAAGCAGTCCTGTCATATAAAGAATTCCTTCCACCTAGTTGTTGAGACATATTGGGTAGCTATAGATTTGCATTAAGATTATAGATTCTATGTTAACACTCATACACTTTAACAACAATGCTGGGGAAAAGGTAAACATCTTAGGAAAACTGAGGAGGCTTTGTTAGAATCTGTCCCTAAACAGAAAGCTACCCTACTTTGAGGGATCCAAGAGAGGCTTACTGTTTGTATCATCATAAGCAAGTTCCTTAACTTCTCTAGGCGTGAGTTTCTAATACATTAGATATAGGTATTAGAACTGCTGCTATACTGAGTGAAATAAAGCATAGAACACTGGACAACTGGTAGATATCATTTTTTATTTAACTGATTGCAAAAAAACCCAGCTGGAACAGCGTAACAGATGCATTGGACCAAATCTCAAAGACCTTAATAATCTTTGTAGTAGGTGATACAAAATATATACTGATAAATACAGAGCAAGCCAGCAGTTTGTAATTTATTTTTATTTATTTATTAAAAAAAATTTTTTTTAAATGTTTTATTCACTTCTGAGAGAGAGACAGCATGAGCAGAGGAGGGTCAGAGAGAGAGAGAGAGAGAGAGAGAGAGAGAGAGAGAGAGAGAGAGAGAATCCAAAACAGGCTCCAGGCTCTGAGCTAGCTGTCAGCATAGAGCCTGAAATGGGGCTCAAACCCACGAACCGTGAGATCATGACCTGAGCCGAAGTCGGACGCTTAACCGACTGAGCCACCAAGGCACCCCCAGCAGTTTGTAATTTGATGCTCCAATATCTGGCATAAAGAGCAGAGGAAGTTAGAAAAGGGGAATAACCACCAAGTTGTTAGGGAATGCTTCACGGAAGGTGTGGCATATGAAATGGAAGTGGAAAAGACTCCAGTGGACAGAGCAGAGTAGAGAAGCTGTCTGATAGGTAGGCAGGCATAACAGTGTCAACATGGGAAACCATGTGTCTCCTTTGGGGGCAGCGCTTAACTAACCTTATTTATAGGGCCTTCCAGACAGGATGAAACAAGGAACACTTAAATGTGACAAATTCCCATCACACCACAAAGGCAACTTGCCAGGAGCCATGCCATTGATTGATTCCACACACTATCTAGACCCTAAGGCTGGACAAGGTAGAAGATGGGTAGAAAGTTGCTCCTGCCTTTTGAGGAGCTTAGTGTTTAGTGAGAGAGAATAGTCTTGTAAATAAGTAATTACCCTGCAGAGTGTAGAAATCGGAAGTGAATGCTGTGGATGACGGCTCCAAGTGGCCAAAGAGGATATGGGAAAGCAGTGTCCAGCAAAGTGACCAGCCAATCAAACAAGTCAGTCAATCACTTGGTTAATGTAGGCAAACAACATGGGCTTGAGTAAATGTTTCACTAAATTGACTGACTGCTTGAGTGCATCAGCCTAATCAAGTGTTTGCTGGCATCATATAGACATAACCTTAACAATGCAAATATTATTATAATCTCTTGCCTTTGAAATGATTTGATAGGACTTTCCAAAGAATCTAGGCTCATAGAGTTGTCTGATCTTATTTTGACTTTCTGCCCCCATGGCAAGAAGAGAATTATTTTTTATGGAGTATCACTCACTGTCTAAAATACAGCTCTGCAAATATTTCCAACATTGACATTATTTCTATGACTTAAAAAGTTGGTGTTGAAATCTTTTTTTGAAGGCAAAAATTCTTTGCCTGGCTGTTCACTGGGAACTGATCTAAACGGAACTGCTTTAGTTTATGAGCTTAACCACCTTTCTAGGTTTGCTTTTAAACCTCTGCAGATATATTGTTTTCCATGTCCACCCTAACCAAGGACTTTTAAAATGACTTGAGTGAAGTTCAGTTTTATGGACTTTCCTACAGTAGGGCTATTTTTAGGATGGAAAGCAGGATATTTAGTTCTTTTCTCTACCAAAAAAATAAAACAAAACAATTTTGTCTCCATGATCCACTCTACAGAAGTGTTCAAGGTTATTTGAGGGATAGAATGAGTGCAATTTTGTTTTTATTCCCTGAAGCTTGTACCATACACCACACAGTGAAAACAGTGGATTTGTAGAAGGTCACAAGTGTACCTCGATGACGTAGATTGTGTAGCCGATTTTGCAATTTGACCGTGCAGACTCATGGTCACTACATAGTGAACAACAAGCACAACTAGACAGCTTATCATTTAGGGTTGATATGGAAAGGGAAAGAAGGCACAGGGAGAATGAGGGTTAGGATAGCAGAGTGACAGTTGGTTCTATAGTAAGAGAGTGGCTTTATCTCTTAAGTTTCTTTGAGGGGCAATGTGTGGTAGGCTCAGATTACAGGGTCTCTACTAGGGGCCTTTGTCTCACCATCTTTGTGATCACACTAAATCTATTAAGGGATTATAAACTCAAGTGACAATAAAGGTGGGGCCAGATTACATAAATGCATCGCATCAGGCCAGGTGTGATATAATACAACAGGGAATAGTATTGCCTTTGGCAAACTGGGAAACAGATACTCATTTGTGTGGAACAATTAAGACTTTACTGCAGGCTGATTTTGACCACTGAGCATTACCAGTTTGCAAGTCTTGAATTAAAATGTGCGGGAAGAAAATATATTCATATTTCACTGGTGAAGAGATGTGCAAATTAATTATGCAATGGTGTTCCTGTGTAGTTTGCCTTCTGTGTCCATCTCCAATTTGATTAACGAAATGAGGAGACAGTGGATAGGGATATTCCATCTTGGAGATTCAGAATTTTCATTCTCTCAAGAAACTATTCCATTAGACCATAGCAATGAATCTTCCAAGCTGTAAGTTTTGTTGTGTGTCTTCTAGACAGCATAATTTGTGATGCACAGTTAGTGCTTATGGGGAAATAATTGAGTAGATTAAAAGCAATGTGTTTATACATGTGATTTTAGCTTTCATTATTAATGAGTCTATTCTTTTTAATGTATGTGTCCAGAATTTATATCAGAGAGGATTGTTCTGTGGGTCATCAGTACTATATTTTTTAAAACCTAGAGGTTGTGATTTAATGTTTAGGAAGTCCCTTCTAGCTAGAGGTCTGTGGGAGAAATGTGCATATTTTTTTTATAGTCAATAAAATGCCGTGATTATGCATATGGGTTTTAGAACAGAAAGCCCAACTTCCCAAGTTTTGAATTCTGCTTCTAGCATTTCTGACATAGAATACTTTGAGCAAATTATTTAACCTCCTAAATTTTAAGCTTCCTTATCTATAAAATGGTGTTTTTGTAAGGCTTAAATGAGATAGTATAGATAAATAACTAAATCAGTCTATGGTCCATAAGAATTCAAAAAATGTTTAGATATTGTTATTATTACAATTACAATTAATATTATTAGTGATATAGCAGTTGAAATCTGATAAAAGTCCATGGAGATTATTTGGAGTAAGTTCCAAGGATATATAAGGCTTAAAATATAGAACCTTAGGCAGTGCCCGGGTGACTCAGTCGGTTAAGCGTCTGACTTCGGCTCAACTTCAGCTCAGGTAATGATCTCTTGGTTCCTGGTTTCAAACCCTGTGTGGGGTTCTGTGCTGACAGCTCAGAGCCTGGAGCCTGCTTTAGCTTCTGTGTCTCCCTCTCCATCTGCCCCTCCCCCACTCATGCTCTGTTTCTGTCTCAATAATAAATAAACACCAAAAAAAAAAAAAATTAAAGAAAGAACCTTAGGAAAAACTGGAAAAAAAAAGATTAAAGATATTTAGACCAGAGAAGATAAGGCCAAAGAAAGAGAAAGCATATGGTACTGATATGGTGATCAAAGCATATGGTACTCTATAGGCTAAAAGAATTAGAAGTTGAAATAAAAAATATCTTTACAATTTTTGGGTAGGGAAGACATCATAAAAAGAGTCAAAAGATGAGCAAACAGAGTAGGAGACAAAAAACATAACACATAAACCAAACAGAGGGTACGGTATATAAACAAACTATCTTTATATTCAATTAATAAACACCATCCAATGAATAAGCACACAAAAATATACTGAGGCAATTTATATGTAAAAAGATGTCTAACCTCACCGTGGTCAAGAAAATTTAATTACAAGACACCATATTGGCAAAAATAGGGGCACCTGGGTGGCTCAGGCGGTTAAGGATCCAACTCTTGATTTCGGCTCAGGTCATGATCTCACGGCCTGTAGTTTCAAGCCCTGTGTCAGGCTTGGCTGACAGCTCAGAGCTGGAAGCCTGCTTCAGATTCTGTGTCTCCCTCTCTCCCTCCCCTGCTTGTGCTCTCTTTGTCTCTTTGAAAAGTAAATAAAAATTAAAAATTTTAAAAAATTTTTAAAAAGGATACAATATCAGCAAAAATCAAGCAAAGGAAGGCTTAAGGTAATTTCTAGAAACCCACTGATTAAGGATATTTAGAATGGCCTTTGAGAGAAATTTTGAATAAAAGCTCTCCAGATTGTACAGCAAAAGATCTTTTCCAATTCAGTCTTCAGTAGAAATAAAACAACAATAAAAAAGAAAAAATCAAAATTTAAAAATAGAAAACTTTTATCCTCCTTATCTTCTAGAAAAAAACCACAAGCTCTTTCTCTCATCCCCTCTCATTCCCAAATCTGGATGCCATCCAGATTGGGAAAAGTGGAGTTCTAAGAAGGCAACAGATGATTTGAAGCCTAAACAGTCTTTTTATATTTTCTTAAATTTCCTATGTTCATGCATAGTTAAAGATTTGGGCTATTTATCTCCAGTGGGAATTAAGATTGCTATTGATTTTTTTAAGTACCCCAAATTGAGGCAGTAAATGAACCTTTACAAAGTACAGGGCTTCAATTTTCTTTAAGAAGCGTTGCTAGAAAGATGGTAGGGACAGTCTTTTTTTTTTTTTTTTTTTTTTTATTTATTTCTAGGAGAGAGAGAGAGAGCGTGAGCAGGGAAGGATCAGAGAGAGAGGGAGTCACAGACTGAAATAGGCTCCAGGCTCTGAGCTGGCAGTCAGCACAGAGCCCTACGCAGGGCTCGAACCCACGAACCGCAAGATCATGATCTAAGCGAAAGTCGGACGCTTAACCGACTAAGCCACCCAGGCGCCCCGGGACAGTCTTTTTTTGAAGGTAGCTTACAGAACTCAGGTGTCCCAGAAAGTGTATTCTGGGTGGGTGATGGGCAGAAGTGAAGCACTGCTCTTTCTGAAGTTCTGCTAGCAGCCAGTCAGCCACCAATGAAAATGAGTTGAATGTGACAGAATTGCAGGGCAGAATTCCTGGGGGAGATAGTGATGATGATTAGGGATAATGCCAAAGCAGAAAGTGTGAGAAGAATTGAAGAATAAATGTATTCTTCAAAGTATTGAAGAATAAATGATAGCTCTTTTATTTTATTTATTTTGAGAAAGAGAGAGAGAGAGAGAAGAGGAAGGGGCAGAAGGAGAGACGGAGAGAGAAGAGCCTGAAGCAAGGCTCTATCTCACAAATGCTGAGATCATGACCTGAGCCTAAATCAAGAGTTGGACACTTAACCAAGCCACCCAGGCGTCCTGAGGTGATCTTATTGATAGATCATGAAACTGTTGTAGATATATCATTTTTAATTTCTCTAGAGCATTTCTTAAAAGCTCCAGTTTTTCAATAACAGAGAGAGGGAAAGAGGGAGAGAGAAAGAGAGAGAATGAATTAGAATGTGGGCTATATGAGGTTAACATTAGGCAGATTTAGGTAGATTTGCAATTGGATGAGCAGCCATATTCACAAAGTACCAGTTCAGAAAAGGAAGTACCCCCTAGGACTCTCTCACTTGTCTCCCTTCTCTGTAGATTGCTAGGGGGAAATGTGGTTTCAATGAAGGTAGAAAATATGTTTATCAAATTTGAAAATAATGACAAATTGAATATCTCAATATACTAGCAAGGTTTTAAAAACCTCTAGAAACTAGAACAAAAGGACAAAAACAAAAGAAATATAATAGAGCTAAATGTAAGATTCAGCATTTATGTTTGAAAAAGTCACTTAGCCACTATAGGAGATAAAGGTCTGACTTGACAGTAGTCCATTTAAAGAAAATCTGCACATTTAATGTGATCCAACCATGTGGTTCCTTCACTGAAAAAATTAACCCCATACAACAACTGCCCAAATATTAATGCAAGTGTAAGCTGTTTTAACAGAAAAGGAGTATCTATCTCTCAGGAAGTGATAGTCCAACTGCCTGTCATTGGTAGAACACATCCTAAAAGTAACATTAGTGCTTTGAAGAAGGGCAGCCAAGATGGTTACAGGGTCTGGAAACCATGTGTCACAAGAAGCCTGGAGAAGGAAAGGAAGATGTCAGGGTCATCATCTCTATCAGGGAACGTTTAAAAAGGATGCCATGTAGAAAAAAAATGGTTTTTTGTTGTATTGGAAAGCAATACAGTAAAATGGATATATATTTTAACTATATTAAAATGAGAATCTTTGAAGCCTGTTGTGGGCTTCATTATGATACAGTTAAGTTCTCATTTAGTAGATCTCAAACAAATCTTTACTGAGTACCTGTTTTGTGTCAAACACTTTTCTAGGGTCTGAGGGTAGACTGAGATGGTGGAGATTAAGAAAAGAATGAGTGGAGCTTGACAGAAAGTAAACAAATACATGGAGATGTTATTTTCCCCCTTATCCTTGGAATTAGGGCTTCAGCTCAAAGCTGAGGACCTGAAGAATTAAGTGCATCTCCAAATTCAAGGTGCTGATGACCGCTGCAACAGCCCTTCTGCAGTAAGTCCTGAGAGGCATCAAGTAAAAATGAGCTTGGCCACTAAACCCAGTCAATGTAAGAAGATGACTGAAAGGATAGGAGGCAGCATTTTGGGGGGGGTGCATATTCATAGCCTGGCAATTCCGTTCTTCCTCATGTGAGGAGGAAGGTCCTTTGCCCTCCTTGGAACTAAGTGAGTGGTACTTGAACCAATACTGGGGGTGCTGCCAGAATTGTGGACTAGCATCTCATTTCTTGGAAGAATCTGTAAGCCTTTTTTTCCCCCTGCCACTGGAGTAGAGTGGCAGAGGAGAAGAATTTTGGAGAGTATTCTTGGAGCCTAGCAGTAGAGCTTGCAGTTCTTTTCCATCCCTGATCCCTCTCTAAAGAGAAGAAAAAGTGGGTGTTTATTATGCACTTCTGATGATTCGGGGGGGGGCGGGTTGCATCTAAAGATAGACTCCCGAAGTCCACTGCAGAACCAAGGACAGGGGTGAGTGATGTACCTGGAAATATGGAGCAGTATTTACACCATGCTGGTTACTGGTAGCCCTCAAGGTGGCAAGGTGGTGGTGGTGTTTGTGCAAGAGGACTCCAGGTGTTAGGGTGGCTGCACTTACAGTCATCTGCAGAGGAGCCAAATGCAGGAGCTGGACCATGTCTTCCGACTCTTAACTTGGAAAAAGGCAAAGGTGTCAGGGCTGCTGTCTTGGGAAGGAAAAGGAGAGGGTGCTTCCCTCAAAAAATATTCACTCCCCTTTTCAGCAGGTTCATTGTTAGATTCATCTTAAATCAGAAAAAGACAGGGGTGCCTGGGTGGCTTAGTCGGTTAAGCGTCTGACTTTCGCTTAGGTCATGATCTCGCGGTTCGTGGGTTTGAGCCCCTCGTCGGGCTCTGTGCTGACTGCCAGCTCAGAGCCTGGAGCCTATTTCAGAGTCTGTATCTCCCTGTCTCTCTGACCCTCCCCTGCTCATGCTGTCTCTCTCTCTCCTAGAAATAAATAAAAATATTTTTAAAAAATCAGAAAAAGACATAGGAAACCTTTTACCACCAATGTGTGTTCAGGCACATAAAAAGATCTTCTGTGAAAATAATGGAGAAGGTGGTGCATGTGTAAGGGCAGGGGCATATGGGAGCTCTCTGTTCTTTCTGCTCAATTTTGCTGGGAACCTAACAATGCTCTAAGCAATAAAGTCTATTAAAAATGATAGCTTATCTGACAAGGAGGCTCCTTCTCTCTCAGAGTTGTCTAGAATTGATATGATTTTAATTGTTAAACTAAAGTAGCTATGGCTGTTTCTACTGGAGTAAGGCTAGCGCCTGTGTTTTTCAGAATGATGAAGATTTAGCTAAACAGAGATAACAGAGTTTGCTTCTGGGCAACTATCTTGTGGACTGTCTCTGAACAGGATATTGACTGCCAGTGAGTGGTACATGACTTGCAAGAGAAAAAAATAAGTAAATGTTGCAGATAAAAGAACTCCAAGAAATGCTTGCACATATGCCTCCACAGTGCCTGGCACGTACTGAGCTCCTAGTGCATGGCTGCTCATATGAATGAATGAACAAATGAACTAGTGAACTAAAAGCTCTTGATCCCTAAAACAGCTCATGATGGAACTAAAACAGCACACTTTAGTGGGAAAGAGGATGGGAGAAAAAATATGGTCATATCCTGGTAGTCAACTAGATTAAAACAAAGGAGAGAGAGAGTCTCTTCATTTGTACAGCAGCTCCTGTCCTGGGTGTAGAGGGTGAGACTGAGGTTCCAGGAGAGTCTGGTGTCTGAGGGGAGAAGGAGGGAATACATTGAAAAAGAGAAAGAAAAGGAGCAGTGTGTAAAAAGAGTAGATTTCACTCTAGTTTCTACCGTAAGAAACTGTGGTCTAGACTGTGATGGGGAAGGGGAAGAGACTGGCTTTGAATTAACTTTGTGGTGGACCTTTGAAATGAAGAGATTTGAGTTTTAAATACTGGAATGAGACTGCTCTCAATCACAAGTGGCTGAAAAGCTATAGAGTTTGACTAAAAGGCCATACAGGACTGGCTCCTCTCAAGAAAGGGAGATTGATTTGGTACTGTTGGGGCAGTGTTTCATGTTTGGGTCCCCATAAGTGGAGATTTCTCCATAAGTTGGTTACATAAAAATAACAGGGAGAATGAAGGAAATGAAATAGAATGGGTAATAAAGTATGAGAAGGGAACAATGGGATGGAAGGCTGGAGCTTTCTAGGAAGGATGTAGGAGGGATTGCCCTGAGGAAGTAGTCTCTGGGCTGAAATCTTTGTGGAAAGAAGAACCCAGCCACATGAAGACACAAGTGGTGAACTCTGTAGGCAAAGGCAAGAGCAGGTACCAAGGCACTGAGGTGGGAACAGGTTTGGCTAAGGGCAAGGAACATACACAGGACTGGTGTGATAAGGAGGAGGGAAGACAGGCCATGGAATAATGTGAGGGATCGGTTCCTGGGAGGCCTCAAAGGCCACAGGATGAAGTTGGACTTCATTTTTAATGTGAAGTTAAGTTTTTGGAGGGTTCAGTCAGGAGAGGGACATGGTCTGATGTACGTGGTAGATGATTTGAGTGCTGTGTGAAGAACAGAGAGAATGAGGGCAAGAGTAGAAACAGGGAGACTAATTCAACAGTAACTAGCTCTATTTTCTCAATTAAAATAGAGAAAAAAGTATTAAATCTCTATTGCTAGTGTCACCATTAATGATGAATAGAGAAGAGCCCCCAGGGAACTGTGGAAACTCCTGCTGGCTAATGCTGGACAGATAGTTTTCTCTGTCCCTCTGTTTAAGTGTAAAATAATTGCTTTTGAAATAATAACAGCTGCCACATATTGAGTGCTTACTATGTGCCACGGCTTGTGCTTGGCATGTTAATTCATCTTACCTTATTTAGTCCTCACAAGAATATGCACCAGAAATGCTGTAGAAGAGGTAGCAGCTGTTAATAATCAAATATAAGACTTGACAAGCTATCAATTTAGTCAAGCAATTGATTAGCCATGCAGTGATTTGAAACCAATTCCGTATTTGACTAAATTCCATCTTTTCTAAAAATGACTTTATTTACAGGCTTAGCCTTGGAGAAAAGACTTTCATATCAAAAGAAACACTTGAAATATTCTTCTCTAGATGCAGAGATATTTTGAAGTCACAGGCATTGTCAGGAATACATCTCAGAAAAATTACCAAGTCATTTTCTAAAGTGCCCTTCAGATGTTATGGTTTTTAATATTCTGAAATTTTGTGGTGTGTAGAAAACCCACATTGAAACCCAGTATTTATAGAGGATCTCACTTTAATGAACAAACAAGATCCCATGGAGCTGTGCAAACATTGAGTGAAGGATGACCATGGATTTAAAATTGGAAATTTTTGTCAAGGAGATTATTTTTTGGTCTGTCTCCATGAATTCAATTTTACAGTTTTTTAGTTGATGAAATGATCAAAGCCTTTTGCTTCTGAGTTAACATCCCTTTGAAATGTAAAATTAATAGTTTCAAACTTAAAGGAGAAATAATCATGGTTTTAGGTTTCAGAATATAACCAGTTGTGAATATTTGGAAAATGCAATTCCTCTTTAAAAACAGGAAATTAACCTCTTTTCTGTACAGGTGAAAGTCTTCTCTGTGTTTGTTCCTTTTGCATAAATCTGTGCGATTCAACTGACAGTGTGAATGTTGTTGGCACTAATTGATAATGAAAACTAAAGAAATATGTTTTGCCATAATAAGAAACTATAAATAATGGATGAATAAATAAAATTCATAAACATTTTAATTTTATTCTAAATAAAGAAGCATCATGATAAAAGCAGAGAAAGCCTGTTATAAAGGAAATGGCTTGGGAAGCCAAACCACTACTGAAAACGTAAAGAAATATTCCTTCTGAGTATTAGAGAGAAAAAGTGGAGAGGTGAAGCTACATACAAATGGTGACACATTCAAGAGCAAGGGACACAGATGTGTTTCTAGAAAGCCAGTATTTTTTATATCTAATAAGTTATTACCGTATTGAGTGCCTACCTTGTGGCAGGCTTTTTCTAGGTGCTGCAAAATATGTTATCGTAATACAGATACTATTATTCCCAGTGTATAGATGAAAAATTAAATGGGAAGTTTTGAACTCAGGTCACTATACTACACTGCCTTTTAGGTGTTGTAAAAAGCTATGAAATTTGGGTGGTTGGTGAAATAAAATGTATACAAAGGTATAATATTCTGCCATAAAAATCAATGGGATTTTATTGACTAGTAAAAAACTGCTTAGCCACTGATACCTTCTTTCTTTCCTGGTTTACATGCTTCCTCTTAGAAAAAATGATCTTGAAAACTGGGCTTGATCTATTCTTAGTTGCCTTTTTGTCAGTGACTGAATCTTTTGCTCTCCCTTTATCTTTCTCACCCCCCAAAGCATCGTCATGTCTTTTCTCCTGCCAAAGGGGGATGAAGGGAGCAGTCTGAGAAGATTTGGGTTGGATAGCCATTATGGTCATTAGAATTTTTAAAATTTTTGTATTTTATATTAAAAATTGACATTTGCAATAGAAACTCTATTATATACTTGATGATCCATTTTTTAATGAATTAAAGTTTGGACTGATCCTCCAAACATCAGGAGGAGGATGTTGTCTGATACTCCAGACAATCTGTACAATATACAGTGAAATCCTATTTGAAGAACTACTACTTCAAACATTACTTAAAATTCTGATCTTTTCCATGCAGTGATACATACAGCCACAATAAAATTTGTTGGGGGGGGAAAAAAAGAAACACCATCAAAACAGAGAAAGGTAATAAGTGATACTGTCCTAAGAAGATCCAAACATAACTTACTATAAATTACTATCATGTTTGGGCTGTGAGCCAGCTAGTTCTTAGACAAAAAAAGTTAGAACTGATAAGTACAATTTTAATATTGCTGCCACTTATTAAAGACCTAAAGCATAGGTTTGGATGACATATTGTTTTACCAGAATTCAAATCAATTACAAAGCTGGTATAGAAGGAAACAAAAATTTAAAGCTACTCCAAAAGCCAGAGAGATGAAAATTGCCCATATTTTTTGTTGTATTTTGGAGTTTTCTTTTTAATCCAAATCTAATCTTGAAATGTATTTACTAACCTAAAAATGGTTGAATTTGGTTCCACAAATTTAATAGGTAGGAATTAATGTGGCTTAATTAATATATTTTCTAAAAATGTTTTTGTGTGACTGAGGTCCCTGTGTTATAATACCGTGAAAAGTGGTATGTTTTATAGTGACATTATGGATGAGTATTGCCTTTTTCATTTATTTTTTAAAAAACTTTTAAAGTTTATTTATTTTGAGAGAGAGAGGGAGAGAGAGGTGGGAAGAGAGATGAGGAGAGAGAGAATCCTAAGGAGGCTACATGCTGTCAGTATAGAACTCAATGCAGATTCAAACTCACGAGCCATTTGATCATGACCTGAGCAGATGGGTCATACATGGCTCAGCACATGGACCTGGTCCAACCAAGAGTTGGACCCTTAATTGACTGAGCCACCCAGTTGCCCTGATATTGCCTTTTTCTAAGTAAAGTGTACTTAGGGATACTTAATATAGGTATAATTACACAGATTTAGAAGATCTACTATTTTGACTTATTGATTGAACTGGATTGATAACTGTATTGATTAATTTTTTTTCTTTTATATCACCACTATATAGCTATAGTGACTAAATTGACCAATAGTATTTGGTTGACTTTCTGGATGTTTACCTCACTTAGTTTTCACCTTTATTAGTAGAAAAATTACCAAAGAGAGGAAATAATATAACAGTTTCGGTTTGAGCTTATTATATTTCTTAGAGGTTCATTTCTGTTAAATAAAAAAAAAAGAAAAAACAAAACTCTCTTTGTAGTACTTCTTTGGTTTCAGATCCTTAAAGGAAGTGGTTGGTGAGGTGTGGGGCTTTTAAGACTGGTGGTGAGGGTAGGGTTTTGTTGGAAAACATTCCTGGCCATCGTGCTCTACAGCATAGAAGCCAAGGCTTCAGTCTCTCTGCTTCTCTTGGTCTCTGGCTTTGGCTCTGTCTCTGTCTCTCTTCTTTAAATAATAACTGCTGTATTTGCAATACTTGTAAATGTAAGTGAGAGCAAGTGGCTTTCTCCTACAGCAGACTTTTGAAAAATGTGAAGATATTATTCCTCGTAAGCATTTAGAACTGAAGTTGAAAGACTAGAAAGTGTTGGCAATTGTACATCACACAATTGCTTATCTCTTTTTCGATAATGTACTGTTCAGCACAGCATACATTCCCTTAGGAAGCTTGGTGGAATTGCCCTTTCTTCCACTTAGAAAGGGAGCTTTAATTTCCTTCCTGTATCTACTCTGAGTGGTAATTGGACATTGAGATTCTTGTTTCCTGATTTATGATGATGATTAGGGCAACAGAGGAATAATACAAATTTGGCCACTCTAACATAAAATAAAATGAAACATCCTCTGAATAATTACAAGGCAATAATGATGGTTCTCCTCTCTCTCCCCGCCACCTTCCTAGGAAAGAACCCAGGAAGCAGCATGTTTAGATTCACAGGTGGATTGATGTTTTTGAGACTGACCAAAGAAATGCTACCATTCATAGTTATTTCAAGAAAAAAAATTCTCAGTATCCATAAATAGTACTACTGTTTCAGCACTAGGATCCTACTTACAATTGTTTTACTCTCACTGTATTTTATCTGCCAGATTGCCCTGAAAGGAGTGAGATAATCAGAAAGACAACTCATCAGACTCCTCAGAGAGGTGATGCTTGGTAGGGGACTCCCCTCTGCTCTCCTAGGGGAGATTTTTGCTGTGCTGGTTCAAGCAGAGGGAGACAGACAGCTGAGGGGCAGACAGCCGTGAATGTAAGGGTCACAGAAAGATGAGAGCAGGGGGATTTGTCAGGAAGCATACCCCATCCTTAGCACACTCTGTTCAGGGCTGTGCCCAGAAATATCCTCCACCCCGTGTCTATAGGACAAAGAAAGTGAGTCCTCAAATTTCTTTTCTGTGAACTGTGCTTTATGGTTTGTGATTACATAATACTAACTTAGTCTTTTGAAAATGGAAACAGTCCTGAAAATATTTTATATGTGGTCTGCATGATGTTCCAATAATGGCTGCAATTGATTTTTTACCATCCTATGTTTAGAATCCTTGCTTTGGAATTTAAGTAGAAACCCTCTCTTCATGTTGCACTTAATTAGGTCGGGATCTGTTCTGTAGGAACAGATTTTACTAGCTTTTGCTTCTATTCCCTTTAATGAAAATTCCTCAAATGCAGTTCACTATGGGAAGTGGGCAAAAGAGAAAGGAGATAATGTTTGTAGAGAGCTTAGAGCAGTGAAGGCCTTTGTGTACACTGTGTTTGTTTATAAAGGATCTCATTTAATACTCACACAATGTAGGTATTCAGGAAGCTAAAGCTGAGACAGAATGGGTCACTTGCTTCAGGTAACATAATTAGCATGTGATAGAGCAGATTCAAATCCTAGACTGGACACACTTTACAGTGAAATCTGTGCTGTGGTGGACAACATTGTAGAATGTGCCAGTGTAATGATTCTTGGTGAAGCTAGCCAGAGCTGACTTCACATATGCTTCAAAGTGGGAGTGTCATGACAAATCAATGTGTATAATTAGGAAAAGGAAAATGTTCAAAACCAATTTATGCTTTAATAGCTAAAAAAGCACTGGTCTTCTGCCAAATTGACATATATTTTTGGAACCATATAAAGATACTCCTTTATATGCTACTTATGATAAACAGTGCCATTTAAATGTCCACCACCTGCTACAGCACATGGCTGAGTTGTCAGAACAACACTTCCATTACTTCCTCAGATGGTCTTGATTAAAGTACAATGATGGAGAAAAGAATTTTTTTTCAAGAAAATGTTATGATGTGACAACTAGAGTCCTTTAAATAAACTTTTTTCTGTGGTTTACAGAAACAACTTCCAGGGGATAATTTGTACAGCTTGATTATTCCATGTATTTGTGGAAATAACAGTGCCCATGCTGTAAAAAGGGACTAGAAATGGTTTTATATCCCTATTTCTATCTATCTCATCCCTACTTTGATCATCCTTGATGACGATAACATCCCTCTCCCCAACTACATTTCTGTACCAATTAGGGATTACACTTGACTGTAAGTAACAGAAACTAGTCTACACTGACTTAAGCAAATGGGAGGCAGCTTCCTCTCATAATACAACACCCACAGGTAGAGGATCTGGAATGAGTGCAGTGTCTCCAGGATGTCATTGTAGTTCCAGGCACCCTCTAGCTTTCAATCTTATGGTTACCTTACATTATAAGATGGTGTGGCTTCTTCACTTCTGGCCTCACAGTGTCAGTCAGGGTAGGGAAGAGAAGACCAGGTGTCCACAGGAAGGAGCTGTGCTAACTGGAAACCAAAACTTTACAGAAAGCCCCAGCAGCATTCTGCTTATGTCAGAATTGTCATAAAGTTACCCCTAGCTGCGAGGCAGTCTGGCCAAGTTAATGTTTTAGCTTGGCTCATTGCTACCCTAAAAAACTTAGGGTTCTGCTTAGTAAGGCAGAACTAGTAAATGGATACTGGGTAAACCATTAGCAGAGTCTCCAATCCAAAATCCCACCCTGAACTCCCTGCTTGGCTTTGGGGTTTGAGCGGAAAGAGCAGGAGGAGAGAAGGAAGGAAGGCTCCTCTAAATATCACCAGGGCATCTTCTTGCCCTTCACTGCATGTCTTAGTCTTCTCTTCCTTAGTGTATGATATCTTTATTCCCTCTGACTTAGGTGATCACTTTTCTTTCTTTTTTTATTACTCATGTGCCAGGTAATGTCATTTTCTTAGGGTAGCCTACCCTAACACAGCTCCCTTTTATATATGTTCCCAGCATCTGGACCTTTTCTTTTTCCTTCTCCAAAAGGAAATTTATCACAATTATTTGTATTTGTGGAGTGGGAGGGGGGATGTAGGGAAGGAGGGGGTCATGCTATCTGTCCAGTGTCTTGTTCTTCTCTCTACTAGACTGTATACTCCAGGAGGGCACAGGCCAAGTTTTTTTGTACGTGGACACCTCCTTCCCCTCCTTCAATGTCTAGCACAGAGTAGCTGCTCAATAAATATTCATTACATTAACAACAAATTAATAACAAATGAATAGATTTCAAGGCCCTTCTCTTACCTGCTGCTGTTCCTTTTTTTAAAAATGCATCTTTTTTGGTCCTCATCCTCCAGTTCTAATTTTAAGCGTGCTTTAATTACTCTCATTCACATTTGTCCGTTAGTCAATACTTCTTTTTCTCTGTCCCTGCCCCTGTCTCTGGATTCTTCTCCCTCTCTCTCATGGGGGTATTGTCTTTACTCACAATGCTGCATGTGTGCTCAGTCCCTTTACTCAGATCTCAGTATCCCACATCCAATTGCTTACTACTTTTTAACTGGAACACCTCTCCATCACCCCATACTCAACAAGTTCCAAATGACACTCATCAGCTCCCCATCTCAACTTTCTACTCTCTGAAAGTGATGACACCTTCATCTAGTTACTGAAACTTGAAATTTTGGTGTCACTTGTGGCATCATTTATTTATATCATTAAGTTGCTGTTTCCTTTACCTCGGCAAATGGCTCCAGCTGTTCTCTATTCTTGCTGCTGCCACCCGGTGCATGTTGTGTAGGTTTGTGGGCGCTGGCACATGTGAGAGGGCATGTCAAGGGCGACAGGAGTCAACTGACCAAATACTCCCCACCAAGCATGGGGCAGAGCGGAGGCTTTTGCCAGCTCACATCGCAGTATATGCATGTAAACACCATGTGCTGATGCTCATGCTTCATGGCAAAAACAATTTAATAACCTGAGATTATTACTCTGAAGTAAAATTTGAGTGGATTTAGCTACTTGAAATAGGTGGTACATTTTAGGACAGTAGGTATGGACAACTTCAGCAGTATTGATGAAAGATCACAAAATGATATTAAAAAGCTGCAGAAGTATAGTTGCAGTAATAAAGGATTTTGTAAAGACAGATTAGATGTTCCCACTCAATCAATTTCATAATGCAGAAATTAGTGGAAATTTATTGAAATTAATAGGTATGAAATTTAGAAAAGTTAGCACAATTGCTTCACAGATTATCTCATTAATCAAGATGTGCATTTTTCTTTTACAGAAAAGTAGTGAATCATGTGGATGGATTGGATGAATAAATGAATATGGCAGGGTTTCTATGATGCCAAAATAATTGGTTCAAATGGACAAATTTTGACAAATGTTTATTTAGCCTTTGCAGTCTGAAACTCTAACTGTTGTTGGGGAACAAAAGTAGTACATGAAACACCAATGAGAAAACAAAACCGCAGTTTACCATCAAATGTGGGAAAGCATTTTGCTAAACTTGCATGGCTTTAGATTGATTACTCATGCACTATTTGAGAAATTTAGTGAACCCTTTCCATATTACCCTAGTTATTTTCTAGAGAATGTAAGTTTCTTTAGGATTTTTTTTTCCAGTTTGGATTGAGAAAGAGCAATCGTTTATGATATGGTTCATTTTTTAGTTCACTGCATTTGTCAGATTGAAATTCATCTCTGTCACCATGTTGTTCTTTAGGATATGTTCTTTTGATAGATAGAGGTGTAGATAAACAGGGCATGGAAGCAAAGAGACACAGCTGGTATCAATAAGTCTCACATCACTCTTAATTTCCCTGACTTTATACCTTTTACCTTGCTTTGTCATTCAAGTATCCATTTGATTATAGGGATTTCATGTAAAGAAATGTATTATACATGGGATTCATGAAACATTTGTTTTCTTTAAAATTTACTTCTGCTGATTCTGATTCTTTTAAAGAATCTAGCATTGGAATTAAAACCATGCTCAAATTTCTGCCACCATCTTACTCCCATCAGAGGAGTAGTGCTTGAAAAGGAGACCGGGGACCAAGATTCTATTCCTCTTTATTGGTGGATGTATTTCATTTATTACTTTTAGAGATTTTTCTCCTCTGGACATTTTCATGTTTTTTTCCAATAGGATAGAGTAAATATTATTTGGGGTTTCATCCATCATAATAGAAAGCTACTGTCATAAGGAGAAGCTTGCTGTTTGAGAACTGGGGCAGTGCTAAGTCAAAAATCTATGCTTGTTTGTATGACAAAAAAGTGAATAAAAGCCATGCAAGAGGTACCTAATTTTTTTCTTTGGATCTCATCTTCACAGATGTCTCAAAACAACTGGTTATAATTTAGTCAGTCAGTTCAACTACAGTCACACAAATTGGTTGTCATTATTAGTCAATAAAATTGTTTTAATAAATTCTTTCCTTTTTAGCTTGTTGGGCTGGTGTTTTTTATATTCACAACTAACCTTCTGTACCTTGATATATGTCACTATAGGAAGTATGTAAATATTTCCTACCTGAAATAGGAAAATTGGCTCTATCAAAAAAATACAATAGCAACCAATACTGAAGCTAGTAAGATATTCTGTTTATAAGGAACTTCCCCTACCATTTTTATGGAGGTGGAATATCCAAGGGCAAGAGTAATTAGCAGCCAATATCATCTTTTAAATGTAATATGGTACTTACCACTACCAGAATTATAAGCAGTCAAAATTTAAATCATGTCTCTTGCTAAATAGCCCATTTCTTATAGTTTGAGGTCAACAGATGAGTAGAGGAAGTTTTTTTGTAGTTTATTCATTTTTGAGATAGAGATAGAGCACGAGTGGAGGAGAGGCAGAGAGAGAGAGGGAGACACAGAATCCAAACAGGCTTCAGGCTTCGAGCTCTAAGCACAGAGCCCGATGCGGGGCTTGAACCCACAAACCCTGAGATCATGATCTGAACAGAAGTCGGACGCTTAACCGACTGAGCCATCCAGACGCCCCAGAGGAAATTGTTTTGAAACTACAGGGTCCATTTGTAGACTACCCACCTCCTTTCTTCCCACCCAGACTTCTAATTCCCCAAACATCCCAGTTCCATCCAATCAGTATATCCCAGCCCTCTGGCCACAGTAATTGGTCTGAGGATGATCATGTGACTTGATAGGAAACATGTTAGTGGATCAGGAAGACTCTTCCTCTTGTCTCTCTTCCCCCCACCCCCAACTCTCTCCATCTCTCCCTCTCTCCATTCATCCCCATCCTTCCCTTACATGTTGGATTTTTTTTTAATGTTTTATTTATTTTAGGAGAGAGAGAGAGACAGTGTGAGCAGGGGAGGGGTCAGAGAGAGAGGGAGTCACAGACTGAAACAGGCTCCAGGCTCTGAGCTGGCAGTCAGCACAGAGCCCGATGCGGGGCTCGAACCCACTAACCGCGAGATCATGACCTAAGCGAAAGTCGGACGCCCAACCGACTAAGCCACCCAGGCGCCCCCCATGTTGGATTTATAGGAGGTATTTAACAGCTTTCTTATTACTCATCAATGGGCTTTCAATCACAAAAAGGCCAGTCATAAGGTGAAGTTGACTCTTAAGTGGTCAAAAGAAAACATTCTAGCTGATTTAAAATCATCTTATTTAAAAACAGGCGGTAAAACTAATTTAATGGCCTATAATTTCTTTTTTTTAATATAATTTATTGTCAAGTTAGCTAACATACAGTGTGTACAGTGTGCTCTTGGCTTCGAAAGTAGATTGCCATGCTTCATTGCTTACACAAAATACCCAGTGATCATCCCAGCAAGTGCCCTCCTCAATGCCCATCACCCATTTCCCCCCTCCTCCCCCATCAATCCTCAGATTGTTCTCTGTATTTAAGAGTCTCTTATGGTTTGCCTCCCTCTCTGTTTGAAACTGTTTTTTTCCCCCTTCCCTTCCCCCATGGACCTCTGTTAAGTTTCTCAAATTCCACTCATGAGTGAAAACATGTGATATTTGTCTTTTTTTGACTGACTTATTTCACTTAGTATAATACCCTCCAGTTCCATACATGTTGTTGCAAATGGCAGGATTTCATTCTTTTTCATTGCCAAGTAGTATTCCATTGTATATATAAACCACATCTTATTTATCCATTCATCAGTTGATGGACATTTGGGTTCTTTCCATAATTTGACTATTGTTGATAAGCGCTGCTATCAACATTGGGGTACAACAACATGTGCCCCTATGAATTAGCACTCCTGTATCCTGTGGATAAATTCCTAGTAGTGCTATTGTTATGTTGTGGGATAATTCTGTTTTTTAATTTTTTGAAGAATCTTCACACTGTTTTCCAGAGCGGCTACACCAGTTTGCATTCTCACCAATAGTGCAAAAGGATTCTCATTTCTCCACATCCTCACCAACATTTGTTGTTTCCTGAGTTGTTGACTTAGCCACTCTGACCTGTGTGAGGTTGCACAGTAAAGGAAATAATCAATAAAACTAAAAGGCAAATGGAATGGAAGAAGATATTTGTAAATGGCATATCAAATAAAGGGTTAGTATTTAAATCTGTAAATAACATACCAAGCTCAACACCTGAAAAACAAATAATCCATTGAAGAAATGGGCAGAAGACATGAATAGACACATTTCCAAAGAAGACAACCAGATGGCCAACAGATACATGAAAAGATGCTTAACATCAATCATCAGGGAAATATAATTTCTTTAGTATATATTTAAGAAGACATTTAATCCAAATTTTGAATGGAAAACTTTTCAAATCAATAATAATAGCATCATCAGCTATTGGGTTATAACTACATGCCAGGCATATACTAAATAATTTATGTCTTTATTTATTTAATCTGAAAAACCATATTATAAGTTAAATATTACCATTTCAACTTGCAGGTGAGGAAACTGAATATGAAGAGTTTAAAAAATTTTTTAAGTTTATTATTTATTTTGAGAGAGAGAGAGCACAAGTCAGGGAGGGGCAGAGAGAAGGAGAGACAGAATCTATACCATCAGTGTAGAACCCAATGTGGGACTTGAATTCATAAACTGTGAGATCATGACTTGTGCCGAGATCAAGAGTTAGATGCTTAACAAACTGTGCCACCCAGAGACTCCTGAGGCATGAAGGATTTAAATTACTTGTACAAGACATTACAGCTACCAAGTGGCAGAGTCAGAATCCCATCCCAAAGGCTATACTTTTAGCTGACTATAAGTAGTAGGTCTAGTATTTGACCTTGAATTTGAGGAAACCTATTCTAAAGATCACTTAGGTCTTTTTCCTGAATATCCTAAACACAACACTTAGAGGACAGTTTTGCAGATGCAGCTTTTGAGACATTAGAGGAATTAAAATCTTATTAGCAGTTGTATAATAAATGGGATGAAAAAGGCAGTGATGGTGTGGTAAGAAATAATTTGGCCATGTGAACGAAATTCACTCCGCTGTCTTAAGATCAGTGGCCTCTGTTTGCTCTTCTGTCCTCCTAGTATCTCTAGGCATCCTGTGTTTCCATCTTTGACCTTGTCATTATCAATTACCATGTTCTGAGAATCCACATGTTGCCTTGTCTGATTAGCCTCACTCCACTCTATGAAGAATGATCCTTTACATTTCTATAGAGGTCTATAACTCACCAAAAGTCTTCTCATCTGGGATCTCATTTGGGCCTTTAAACTACCCTGTGAGATGGGCTATTGTATTCATTTTCCTTATGTCTTAGGTACTTAGATGTCAATTTGCTTTAGGTTAATTTGCACTTGTAAGTGTGTTGCCCTAGGAGTGATTTTTGGTTCTATCTTGCAGAGGCTCCTGAACTTGCCACAGGACCACAAGCTCCATGAAGAGAAGAGTTGATTATGAATTTTATGTGCTTGACTTTCCTTTAACAATGCCTCCTATTGGTACACAGTGATTTCTCAGAAAACAAAAAGATAACTTTATTAAATTAATATCTGAAACAAGAAAACATATAGTTACTTTTAGTGATGTGGAACTGGCACTGGCTTTCCAGAGCTGTTTTTTAAAAGAATTTTTTGGGTTTATTTATTTATTTTGAGAGAGAGAGTGAGTGGGATGGAGAGAGGGAGAGAAAGAATCCCAAGCGGCTCCAGGCTGATACTGCAGAGCCCAGTATGGGGATTGAATCCATGAACTGTGACATCATGACCTGAGCTGAAACCAAGAATTGGACACTTAACCAACTAAGCCACCCAGGTGCCCCCTGACTTGATTGTTAAATATCGAGGAATTTTGTTAGCCAATTGTTAAATTCTTAGTAGTTTGAAATCTGTGGTGAGATTATTTATACCATGAAAATTAGCAAAGGCTACATATCAGGGCTTCCCCCATCCACTCTCACCTGCAAGAAAGCCCATTTACCTGAGACCACTGTCTACAGCCTTTCTTTTGGTCCACAGGCAACTGCCCTGATTAAGCTAATGGCCATGGCCACTGGGGAGCAGGTGGAGGTGGTCACATGGACATCGGTCTCCAAGTCTTTGCTTTCCTGAGACTCTGAGCAGAAGACGACAGTTTATGTTCACTGTAGAAAATCAAACTATAGAAAACTGTCAGAGAAAACTTGATCAGAAAGCTCAGAATAGGCATCACCAGAGGTCTGCCTCCTTCCGTGCTCCAGCCTGTGACTCTCTCCATTCATCTTTGATTGAAATAGCAGTAAACTGATCAAGCTGTGGTAATAGGGGTCTCAGACTGTAACAGAATGCTTTAGGTTGTAGGTAAAAGAATTCCTGATTAAAAGTGGTCTAAACCACATGGATTTTTATTCTTAGTAGAAAGTCTGGAAATAGAGACCCAGCCTTATCAATGGCCTCAATGATCCTGTTTTGTTTTCCTTTTCTGCCACCCTCAGTGTGAGTAATGTTCCCCTTTTATCTGCAAAGAAGCTTTGATAGATCTGAACAACAAATTAATTTGCCACCCAAACCTTCAAGAATATCCTGGATTTGTGATAGAGAGCCCCCCCTTTTTTCTGCTTTGCCTTAAATAAAGGGTTTAAGGAATAAGAAGGAAATGGGACATCTTATGGAATATTAAAAAGAGCCTAACAGAAAAAATAATTTTGAGGTATTCATTTCCAATTAGCAAGAAATTCTAGTGATTCTATGTGATGAGAAGTTAATTAAGGAAGTCAGCAACCCAAGACCATCATAGAAGCAGTAGTAAGAACTCAAGGAAACACACTGCAAGAAGAATAAGCAAAAGCTTTCATTATAACATTTGAGGCAGTAAAATGCTATTTAAGTGGAATTGGAGACCTAAATGACTGCAATTATGTAATATTGCAAGTTTTTTCACATTAAAAATGTTTTTACTTTTATAGGAAGCAAAATTAGATGAAGCTGCCACATGAGACAAGATATTTAAAGTCATAGGAATTAGTGAGCACCCCTGCCCTAAGGGATTTGTTCTTTTTTGTTTTCCATTGCTAACACAGTACCTGACATGCCATTTGACTGAGAAGAAAAGGCAGGGAAGGATGTAGATAGTAACTATAGTACTAGGTGGGGATGGGCTATGGCAGAAGGAGCCCAGGCCCTGAAACTGAGATAGATAGGCTTCAGATGGAGTTGGGGGGCTGAGGGGAAGGTTGCAGTTGTTGGGACCAGTATTTGCCTTATTTGCTGCAGGAGAAGCAGCATTGGCCCCAGAATCTGGTGAAATAACCATGAAGGCCAGAGGACTTTAGGGATGGATCACTATCCCCACTTCCTTTGTAGGGCCAGCTTTCTGGCTTAATCTCTTTGACACCAAATATTACTTCTCCTCCCATATCCCTGATTGAAATGAAGTAATGAAACAATTAAAGTTGATTCCCGGGGTCTGGGATGCCTGGGTGGCTCAGTTGGTTGAGTACCTGGCTCTTGATTTCTGCTCAGGTCATGATCCCAGGGTTGTGGGATCAAGCCCTACATCGGGCTCCATGCTGGGCCTCTCTCCCTCTCCCTTCCCCTGCCCCTCTTCCCTGAGCATGTGCTCTCTCTCTAAAATTTAAAAAAAAAATTAAAAATTGTTGATTCCCGGGTGGCTGATATTTGTATTTCCTGGCTTGATTAACTGTTTCATAATCCTTTTGAGAAGAGAGTACAGTCCATACAAATGGAAGGCTGGGTTAAAGGGCTGCCATAGCATTGATGCCAGTTGTACCATCAGCTTCAAATCCATTGGGAAGACCTTCCATGCCAACATGGTACAGAAAATGCCACTACATAGGATCTAGGGTACAAAGAAAGTCTTATAATATTTCTGTAAGATTTTTGTTTTTTTTAAATGAAAAATGACATGCGATGTGTGAGTACATATGGTACAAAACTTTTTTTGGAAATCAGCCTTCAGTGCATCAGAAATGAAAATGTCCTTTAAGTGTTGAACATCAAAAGCCATTTTCATATTAAAAAATGACCCTTTCTTAGAACACAATAGATTTTGTCTTTTTCTATAGAAGTCTTCCTAGACTTCTGTCATAAAGAGGAAGAAGAATATAAATGCAAGTTGTGTTAATAAGTATATTACAGTTTCACTACCCTCTCATCCTAAGGAAGATATACACATCTAGTAAAGACTGGAAACGCCATCTCTGTGAAGAATTGCAACTTCCTTCCAACAATTTTAATTTATGTAATTAAACTTCAAGTTATGTTTTGTGTGTGGGCTTTTATATTAAATGCAAGTGTTCAAGTTAGTACTGTGTTAGTGCTGTGACTTTATTTTACGGATTTTGAATTCTTTCCTTTCTGGGGCATCATCACCTCTAGCACAAAGAATATGTGAGAGGCCAAATCTGCAGAATTTTATAAACATTGCTGTGGGTTTAAGGTTGTACTGTTTTGTATTCCATGAATTTGTTATTGAGTTTCATAGAACCTGACACTCAAAGGAAATGTCTCCTAAATATTACTTCTTACTGAATAGTACATTGCCTTTTCTTTAAAAGGCAATATATGAGAAAATGAAACAGTATCTAGGACTGTAAGTAAAACTCAAGGACAATATTGAGTAATAGTAACTAGATGATAATCTCTTTCAGTTTAGAATCTTGATTAATAATTATTTTCCTCCCTATCTTTCTCTTCCTCCTCCTATGAATCTTCCTTTTTCTCCTTCTTCTCTTCCTTTAATTTAATCCTATATAGCAAGTGGCTTTGCATATCATAGCAAAGAAATAGCTTTTGAGTAATGGGTGGACACATTGGTCTTTTTATCTTTTTCCAAATCTGGCTTACTATGTCAGGTGTACAGAATGATTGATAAGCATTTGTTGAATGAAGTTTTTGAATTACAGACCTATTTTCTCTCTAAGGGGTTCAGCCTCATAACTTTCAGGGTTGTACTTTACTGAACTAGAAGCTATCAAAATATTGTTGAGTAATGCTTTCAGTGTATTGCCTCAATAAATAAAGAGGAGTCATTTAGAGTTAATACAATGATATGCAAATAAATACTAGGAAAGGAATTGAAAGTAATTTGTTCACCCAAGTAGATAGTTTTCCTCTTACAGTTTTGTATATAATTTTTTATGTATTGGTTTTATATATATTTACTTCCCAACACCTAGCCATTTTTACCACTGTCATGTTTTTAGACATACTTGCCTACCACCTGCACAGTTATTTTCAATATTTTCTTTAAATTGGTTTACTTTGCATTCTAAATTTATTTAAAGAGAAAACTTTATATTAGTGCTATGAATAGAAAACCAGTATTCTCTGCTGAAAACAGAAGGCAACTATAAAAATAAATATAATGTGATGAAAATGACATTATTAAGTTATGGTCAGCTCTTGTTGCCTGGAGAAAGATTGAGCCTGGGATAAATTTTCTTTAAAAGAGAGTTGTCAAATGTTAGAGAAGTGTTAGAGACATACAGGCACTGAACTGAATCTTTGTCTGTGGCCATGTTATTTATAAGGGTTGAAAAACAATCCAGGGAAGAATAACTTTGGTCTATACAGGGTCAAATATAAACTTCAAGAAAGAAAAAAAAGTCAGATGTTTCATAATTCCAAATTTGTGAAATTTTAGTACAATATGATTTCTGTGATAAAGTGAAAACATTCTCTTCATTTTAAATTTCTTTTAAAACATTTTAGTTAACACAAAAAAATTAAGGATATGATTTTATAGTGAAGCTTCCATTTTCCTTCTGTGATTTTTTTCCTGCCTAGTAGGTCATATAAGTAATATTTAGTTTTTCTATGAAGATACCATGTGCTGAGTTAGATTTATGCTTTCTGTATCATTAGTACTTCATGGGCAATTCTAGGTATTGTCCATGCAATTACGATGTTTGGGAGAGTAAAATTTTATTAATACTTTAGTATCATATGGAACTCACCCAGCAGAGAATAGGTCTAAATGACTGAAATTCCAAATTAATGCAGTCAGAGGTAATGAATTTTAATATATAGGTTTTGAAATACTTCATTCTTTAGTGATTGCTTTGGACTGGTTATCTCAACATTGATAAAAATCATTTTAGGTCATATCTGAAATACAATCAGATTGCTCTCTTGATTGAATGAATTGATTTCTTAACAGGTAAAGTAATAGTCTGTCAATTCAGTCAACTCCCTGGTGGTCAGTCACTTTAATCAAAGTCAAAATGATTTTGTGCAGAGATGGAAAAGAAAACTTGTAAGTTCTGTGTTGTTGATCTCTCCTGTCACTTCAAGAAAAGCTATGTGACTCAAGACTCAGCCTGGAAAATTTAAATAAGGAAGAAGGCAAATGAAAGATATGATTTAGAAATCTCAGATATAATGGTGATGTGTGTTATGTAATGCTTTCTAATGTGAGTTTCATAAATGATTTATCTCACTCATGCATGTAGAAAAATATATTTGGAATTCTGAAAAAGTCAAAGCAGTTGATTTTTCAATTGCTTTTTTTGGATGAGTAATAAAAAACTCTACCTATGCCATATGAAAGGCAACTTTCAAATGTATGGGAAATACTCTCATGACCAATGATTGATGCTTTATAGTAACTGGTAACAGAGGCTGTTTTTAAAGTGGCCTTGGAATTTTTAAGTATTATTTTGTATTACTAACAGACTTAAAACTAACAAATTAAACTTATATCAAGCACAAATGCTATTATAAGACAAGAACAAGGGTTAGGTAAGTGTTTTATTTTTAATAGTTAATCTGAGCAAACATTGAGAAATTGAATTTCAACATAAAACGTAAATAGTTTTATTTATTTTATTTTATTATTTACAAATAGTTTATTGTTAAATTAGTTTCCACAAACGTAAATAGTTTAAATAATTTAGAAAAAAACATGTAGTTTTCACAAATACATTACAGACAGAGGTGCCTTGGTGGCTCAGTCAGTTAAACATCTTACTTCAGCTCAGGTCATGATCTCATGGTTTGTGAGTTTGAGCCCCACGTTGGGCTCTGTGCTGACAGCTCAGAGCCTGGAGCATGTGTCAGATTCTGTGTCTCCCTCTCTATCTGCCCCTCCTCTGCTCATGCTCGGTCTTTCTCTTTCTCAAAAATAAATATACTTTAAAAAATTAAAAAAACAAACAAACAAATACATCACAGACGATTTAGTACCCAGGTCCTGAGAAATGAGGGAGAATTTTAATAGTGCTAAAATTGTAAGCATAAATTTGTTTTAGTCTGTAGGTAGTTGAAATTTTGGCCTGTTTATATTTTTCCTTCATGTCCTCATGTCCAATGTTTCTTTGGTTTTCTTGAAGGAAGCTTATTATTTGAATCAGTCAGATGTTATATGGAGCAAGATGAGGTTTACAGTTAAAACTCTTCTTATTTGTCATTTTAATGTTAACACATTATGTTTAACCCTACCTTGATATTTGTGCCTCTGTGAGCAGTTTCAGAAAGAAGCTATTTACTCTTTATATCATATAATCAAATGCATCTTTAAACCCTCTTGCTGAAAGATAAAAATGGAAAACAATGGTAGAAACTGTACTTCTTTGTTTGACTTTCTTGCTTGCTGTCTTTCTTTGCTTTTTTGTCTTTATATTTCAGATAAAATCCAAAGAAACAATTAATCTTGACAAGCAGTGTGGCTGATCTTCAAAAATTGTTTGCCTACTATAAGTTAAAAGAATTTGGTGAAGTCACTTCTTTAGGTATAAATGCATGTTTTATGGCAATGTAGAAGCCAGGCAATGCTCTAAAAATTCTTCATTAAATCTGAAGAAGCTACTGGAAGTTAGAAACTTTAACAATAGCTCTGTTATAATGAATTCTCTATTGAGGCATCTCTGACTTGAGTCCTGTAATCTTTTTGGAGTTGTTTGAGCAATAGCTATGTGTATGGATTTCTGTTAAGGAGATACTTGATAACATATTTTAAGACAAAGTTTCATTTGGCATCTTTATAAACACTGTGGAAAAGCTTTTCTGAACTATGATTATAAGAAAATTATATTGGCCTAGAACTTTCTAAGAATGCAAAAAAGTTATTCTCCTTTATTAAGATGTTAATCCTTACATATTACCCTGTGGTTGTCTGAAAGAATTCACTAGTGATAAAACATTGCTAGAAGTCAAAAGTTAATAGTAAAATTAATGAAAAAAGTTATTAATGTAAGTAAAGCAGGGTGATGCGAAGAATCACAGATTCTTCCCTGAGGGATAAAATGTTTTCTTGTGGGAAGATTAACATTTTTTTTAAAGAAATAAAGTGTAAAATGGCACTAGAAACCTTCATATTTTTACCACCCATACTGAGATAAAATCTCTCTTATAGTCATGAGTGATCACTATATTTTGTGTTTTTAAAAAGTGTGAGTGATAATTAAACAAAAATGGCAATCATTCTCTTAGGTGAAAAAAATTGCTTTATCTACCACACAAATCCATAATTTGTATTAATTTATATACAAATAGTTTGGAGATCATCTGGGGAAAGTGATAGTCTTAAAATAAGAGGATAAAGAAAAAAAGAAGATAAAGAATTTGCACTTCTCCATCTTTGCTAGAAAAAGGAGTTGGAATTGTTTCTCTCTGAGATAAAATCTTAGGGATCTACCTGATACCAAAGATGCCGCCAGTGTCTACCCTACTCCATTTGACTTAAGCTGGCCAAACATAATGAAATGGTAGATAGATAGACAGATAGGTAGATAGATTTAATGTAAGGTATTGGCTCAGAAAATAATGGAAGCTGAGAACTCCCAAGATTGGCAGTCTGAAGGTCTGCATAAGAACAGCTGCCGTCTGAGAACCCTGAGAGTCTTATGGTGTAACTTCCGTCTCAAGTATACCAGGCAGAGATAGCAAATTCTCTCTTGCTCGGTCTTTTAATGTTTTCAGGCCTTCAACGCACTGGATGAAGCTTACCCACATTGGGAAGGGTAATTTGCTTTACTCAGTCTATCAATTCAAATGTCAGTTTCATTCAGAAATACTTTCACAGTCACACCCAGAATCATGTTTAACTAAATTTTAGACACCCTGTGATGCAGTCAAGTTGAGATGTAAACTTAATCATTGAAAGTGATGTTAAATGTTGGATTTCCAATATTTTGAAGGTAAAGCCCACAGGATTTGTGCATAATTCAGATCAGAGTTGAAGAATAGGGATAATTAAAATGATTTGATAATCAAAATTATAAGTAATCAAAAATTACACTTAGATTGGGGTGCCTGGGTGGCTCAGTCAGTTAAGCGGCCGACTTCGGCTCAGGTAATGATCTCACGGTTTATGGGTTCGAGCCCCACATCGGTCTCTGTGCTGACAGCTAGCTCAGAGCCTGGAGCCTGCTTCAGATTCTGTGTCTCCCTCTCTCTCTGACCCTTCCATGCTCATGCTGCCTCTCTCTCTCAGAAACAAATAAAACATTAAAAAATTAAAAAAAATACACTTAGGTTTTTGGTCTGAAAAACAGTAATTGGTACTTCCGGTAACTGTGATGAGGATGATTGGGAGATGTTCAGATTTATTGAAGATAGAAATAGAGTTTTTCTTTGGCCACTAGTTTAAAAGATCTATTAGAAAAACTACTAAAAATATTAATAGGTAGTAGTAGGATGTCAAGAGTTATGAGCTTAGGGCACAGATGAGAGCCTGGAAATGGAATACAAAAATTAGAATATCTACTATAAAGACTATATAGTATCTCTATAGTTTTGGAATAATCAGCATATTGTTAATTATATAATATCATGGAACTAGATAATATTATCTAGGAAGAAATAAATATAAAGAAGATAAGGCAGCCAAGGACTGAACTCGAGAGAACGCTAATATTGGGAGCAGGAGGAGTTAACAATGGAAACTGAGAAAAAGTGCCAAAAAATTAGGAGGAAAACCAGTAAAGTGCTCTTCACTCTGAAGTGAAGTAAGTAAATTGAATACTTACAAGTGAAGTATTTCAAGAACAAGACTATTATCATCCATTAAGTTAACACTTTTGAGAGGTTGAGTAATCTGGAAACAGATGGGGCAAGAAGAAGGTTGTAGATGACCATGATTTGAGCAGTTCCATGGGAGTGATAGAGACAGAGCCTGATTGGGGTCAATTAAGAGTGAATAGGAACAAGTAGAGGCACTCTTTTCCCAAAGGAGAAGCAGAGAAGGGCCAGAAGTTGAAGGGGCAAATGTGATCAAGGAGGTTTGTTTTGTTTATTTGCTTTTCAAGTTGAGAGACTTTTAAATAGCTTGTTTACATGCTAATGAAAATGATACAGTTGACAGGGTAAAACTGGAGACGGAGTAGAAAAAGAGGGGGAAGTATTCCAGTAGTAAAATTCTGAGTAGGTAAGAAGGACAGAATCTAGTGCACTGTGGAGGCTTGGTTTAAATGGACCAAGGAAAGGCTGGCTGTCATATCTGGAGAAAAGACAGAGTGGCTGGGCCAGATGCAAGTTTGTTAGAAGATTCAGTGTTGGAAAAATGAGGACTTTTTTTTTCCTGATTGCTCTTAGTTTTTAGTGAAATAGAAGTCAAGGTCATCAGCCAAGACTGAGACTCAGAAGGAGGAGGGAGTTTTGAGGGTTTGAGGTGAGAGGAAAATATGTAAAGCTAAATTTTGGCAGAGTGGGAACATGAATTTACCATGGAAAGATAGAAGAATGCTAGGTGGTGATGAGGTTGGCCTTTCTTGAGATTTGTGGTTATCAGTGTATTTTAAGAAAATGAAGAATTTTCTTAAAATTCTTTCTTAAAAAGTTTATATGAGATTGAGTAACTCGAGTGTTCTTCTCCAGTCACTTTCAGCTCTCAGGGTGAAGCAGGAAGTAGATAGAAAGTTGGATTTTAAACAGAGTTTGGATAAGGGACTCTTGGATACAGAGAACAAACTGAGGGTTGATGGGAGATGGGAGAGGGAAAAGTGGGTGATAGGCATTGAGGAGGGAACTTATTGGGATGAGCACTGGGTGTTGTATGGAAGCCAATTTGACAATAAATTATTTTAAAACAATAAAGTAAAACAGAGTTTGGGTTTTGCTAGGTAAATACAGTGGAGAAAAAGAGAACAAGGAGTGTTTGAGTTACTAAAAATAGTACCTGGAGTAGTGTTTGAGAGGTTTAGAAGTCAGCCAGTTGCTAAAATCCTAAATGAAATGCAAGGCGATGATTGAGAAGAGAGTAGATAATTGTAAGAGATTCAATGCAAATATAATTGTACTTGGCAAAGTACTTAGATCTGCAACTTAGTGGAAATTACGTCTGGTCAAGTGAGTTCACAGCCTGGCCTTAGGAGGTTTAAAACAATATCATTATAACCATCAATTAGTTCACATTTTCATTTTTTATTATTAGTACTTTCACCGTGCGAAGCCACACATATCTGGAAAAAAGAGAAAGCACAGTCTATGTCTTTGGGGAACTGACATTCTACTAACAGTGATCTGGCAGAAAAGATAATTATATGTAGAAAATGATCCACAATTGTTTTGTTGAGTAGAGTGTATTTAAGTGGAAAAGCAACAGGCACACTAAGTTGTTTCCCTGCCCTTGTGGAGCAGGATGTAAATATTTATGGAATACAGACCTCTTTTAATCAGTAGCACAGTTGGGCCTCTGCAAATATGAAGTTCTCTTTCAAATACTTCAAATTAGAGACAAATATCAGGCAAAATCACTGACAGTAAAATTCCCATATATCAGGTGTAAGCAAATATACTCAAGAATTCATGTATCTGATTTGTGATCAATACAAATGGATGATGGTTTCTCTCTCTCTTGTTCCTCTTCCTTCTTCTTTTGTAATGATTAAGTCACTAGGAAAATGATAAAATAATATCTTGGCATATTCATGGTCACTTTTTCTTCCCTGTGTCCCTTCCTTTTTTTCCTCTTCACATTAATGAAGACTCTATTGCTTTTATTAAAATGAAATGTGACAAAATGTGTTGATCTTTTTTTTTTAATTTCATGTGCCGTTTAGTTTCTTTTTTTCTTCTTTTTTTTTTAAATATTTTTTATTTATTTCTAGGAGAGAGAGAGAGACAGCCTGAGTAGGGGAGGGTCAGAGAGAGAGGGAGATGTAGACTCTGAAATAGGCTTCAGGGTCTGAGCTGGCAGTCAGCACAGAGCCCGACACGGGGCTCGAACCCACGAACCGCGAGATCATGACCTAAGCGAAAGTCGGACGCTTAACCGACTAAGCCACCCAGGCGCCCCTATTTTCTAAATACAAGAGAAGTTTGTGCTATATCTTTGAATACTGTTCTGGTGCATTTATTATGTTCTCTACCTTTTCTGCCTCCTATTTATGTTGCTTCTCTTATAATTGGTTTAGTTTCTGTATTTTTTTCCTCTGCATTCACTGTGATTTTCTCAAATGTTTCCTCTAGTGAGTAATTCAGTTTTCAACTTTGTCTATTCAGCTCTTTGATCTCACTAATTTATTTGTTATTTTGTTAGCTGTGTTCTTTTGACCGTCAGTTTGATTCCTTACTTCTGCAATCTTTTTGTTTCATTTTGTTGTTCCATCATCTGGTTCTTGAGCATGTTTAATGAATTCACATTAAGATAATTTATTTTATAAAATAAAGTACTCACAGTGAATTTTCTTAAAAACCTTTCTTAAAAATTAAGAGCCACAAATAAAAAAGGTGCTCTTACTTTAACTGCAATTGTTGATTGGATTCACCTAGTTTGAATACCTTTTATTTTATTTATTTATTTGTTTTTTAAATTTTTAAAATGTTTTTTATTTATTTCTGAGAGAGAGAGAGAGAGACAGAGAGACAGAGAGACAGTGTGAGCAGGGGAAGGTCAGACAGAGAGAGAGGGAGATACAGGGTCTGAAGCAGGCTCCAGGCTCTGAGCTAGCTGTCAGCACAGACCCTGACACGGGGCTCGAACCCACGAACTGTGAGATCATGACCTAAGCCAAAGTCGGATGGTTAACTGACTGAGCCACCCAGGTGCCCTGTTTTAATACCTTCTAAATCCCTGAAAAGATTTGCTGAGAATGAGGGGCCATACCCTTCAATACAAATTGTTTAAAATGAACAACATAGTTAATTAACTTAGGCATATATAAAGAAAACTCTATAAATAAACATCATACAGATATAACTACGTGGTATTCTGGGATTAACTGTCAATTCCACTCATTAAGGCATTGGTGAAACCCTTAACAAAGAGAAGCTAAGAGGGTATTTCTGGCTGGATGGTGGTTGATCTATTAGTCTCCCAGTTCCCTTACAAAGACTGATCCTCTTGTATCTCATGCTGACCCATTCAAGCTTATGTAAGATTGGTCATTTCAAGACCCAAACCAGATATAACTGTGAAAAATTATTAGCCTGTCTACCATTGTTGAAAGCTTAGACTTTGATATATTACTTCTTCATCAGCTCAATTTCTGTAGTTCAGTTATCTGTTCTATTTGACACTATACCATTCCACACAATAGGGATTGCTCCCAAGATTTGCAGTACTCTTTCAATGTACAAGTTGCAAGATTTCTTGTCACAAAATGTCTTCCCTTTCTTTATGTTTTGGAAGAGGTTTAAAGATTTGCTTTGCGTGGGTGGGAAGGGACTAATTTTCCATCTGGATGCCACCTGTAAGAGTTTACACCTTTTCTCAGAAGAAATTTAATCTATAACAGCAAGCTATTTCATGTTCTTTTAAGCAATCTGAGTCTCCCTTCTCCAGGAGTTAAGTATAAAGACTCTTTATGGGTTGTCTTTCTAGAATGTTAACTGTTTATAGTATCAATGCCACTTGATTTTAAAATTTATTTAACAGAAGCGAGGTCAACAATCAGTTATAAATGCCCCATACTCATGAGGGACAGTTTGAAGAAAGTATATAGTAACTAAGTTGAATTCGATTATGTATTTGATTATTATCAACCTGTCTATCAACTCACTCCAAGCTAATTGGAGAACTAAAAAGTGTCCCTGGCAGAGCAATGGAACAGTAAATCCATTAATGCAGTGTTTCTCAAACCATGTTTGAAAGTTATCTGTACTAGAATCACCAGGGAAGTGTTAAAAGGTATATCCTTAGATTCTAACTACAGGCCCATCCAAGATTTGGGTTAAGATCATGAAGTGTTTGAGAACCAGAGTATTAGCATTAATAATATTAGAAGTTGCCTCTAACATCGTCAGAGAATATGGACTTTATTAAGAAATTTAGAAAAGCTTCGGGATGAATTTTTATCTGCACAAGAACAATACATAAACCATAAATAACTTTAGTTATGCTTTCAATGTTTTCAAATGACTTCTAGTTAAAACCCAAGGTTTTTGAACAAATTCCTAAGGGACTACCTTGGCGGGGGTGGGGGGGGGATGTTATTAAGAATTAGTATGCTGTCCTGTTTAGGGAAGTAATGGAAGTGACCAAAATACACAAACATCTTATTATCACCCCAGATCAAATAGTTTATACTAAATAATGTATCCTCTGGAGATCTGTCCAGGTAGGGACTTTCTGAGTCCTGTTTCAAGGACCACCTTCTTTCAGGAGGAAGATACTGCAATGACATTCTCCTGGCTGTTGAGCTGTTTACGTGGAATAAGTACACTGATGGTAGAAAAAAAATGCGGACATTTCCCAGCTGGGCATGAGCAAGAGATTGCCCCTGGTGCTGCCAGTGGCTCAGAATTCTGTTTATCCTCAAACTGAATTTACACCCACACTTCAGCTTACCTGTGGGTGTGCTTGGCCATGTTGCTTTGACAGTCCATTTTGTCACAACCTTAGCAAGTACATGATGTGGGTTTAGCAATGGTTGTAGGTATTTATTTCCACTTTTCAGACTTTTATCGAGGTATGATTTACAATAAAATGCATCTATTCTAAGTATAGAGTTAGATAAATTTTGACAAGAATATAGAATAGACATAGAATATTTTCATTACCCAAAAAGGTTCCCTCATGCCACTTTGCAGTCACCCCTCTCTTTTACCAACCACAGCCTTGAACAACCACTGATCATTTTTCTGTCATTATAGATATTTTTTTAGAATTCCATGTAAATGGAATGATACAGTATACATATATTCTTTTGCTCAGTAAAATGTTTTTGAAATTTACCCATTTATTTGCATGTATCAGTGGTAAAATAGTCTGTTTATTCTTATTGCTGAATAGTAGTGCATTGAATGGGTATCTCACAATTTGGTTATGTATTCCCTTATTGATGGGTAGTTAGGTTGTTTTCCAGGGTTTGGACTATTATGAATAAATCAGCTATAATTATGGGATTTAATTACTCTTGGGATTGTGAGACCTTGTGACAGATATATGTTTAACTTTATAAAAATCTACCAAACTGCCTTACAAAGTCATTACACCATTTGGCTTTCACACTAGCATGGTGTGAGATTTCCACCTGCTCTAGTATTTTTATTGTTAGTCATTCTAGTGGGTTTGTAGTGATATCTTACTGTTATTTAAATTTGCATTCTCCTGTTGACTAGTGTAGTTTTATATTCTTTGGTGTACTTAGTGGCCATTTGTGGATCTTCTCTTACAAATTGTGTTCAAATCCCTTGACAATTTTTATTTTTAAAAATTTTAAAAATGTTTATTTAGAGAGAGAAAGCAAGAACACGAATAAGGGGGTAGAGAGTGAGGAGAGAGAGAGAATCCCAAGTAGGCTCTACAGTTAGCACAGAGTCTGATGCAGGGCTCCAACTCACCAACTCTGAGATCATGATCTGAGCTGAAATCAAGAGTTGGACACTAAATAGACTTAGCTGTCCAGGTGCCCTTCACTTGACAATTTTTTAAAAGTTTATTTATTTACTCTGAGAGAGAGTGCGAGAGTATGCATGAATGGTGGTAGGGCAGAGAGAGAGGGAGAGAGAAATCTCAAGCAGCCTCTGTGTGCTGTCAGTGTGGAGCCCTACATGGGGCTCTAACCCATAAACCATGAGATCATGACCTGAGCCAAAACCAAGACTCAGATGCTTAACTGACTGAGCTAACCAGGTGTCCCAACAATTTTTAAAATGAATTTTTGTCTTCTTATTAAGTTATAGGTTATTAAATTCTGGATACAAGTTCTTGTATCACTATATACACATACTCCATACCACTTGATATATCTGTATTTATCCGTATGTGTATATATGTATTATACATATAATAGAAATCTATAATAAATTAAAACTATATATTAAATATAGATAAATTGTATATGTATATGTGTAAATGTCTAAAAATATAGATAAAATATATATAAATGTTTAATCCCAGCTTCTGGTTTGTGGCTTATCTTTGCATTTTTTTCTTAATGGAGATTGTGAAGATCATATTTAAAACTCCAACTGAAGTTTGGAGTTTCTAAATTATTCTATTTAGGAGACTTCTAGTTTTACTTTTTACATTTATGTCTATGATCCTTTTTGTGTTAATTTTGTTTATGATGTGAGGAAAGATCAAAGTCATTTATTCATGTGCATATACAGATGTTTTTACCATTCATTGAAAGATTTCTCTCCCTATTGAATTACATTGGCACTTTGTTGAAAAGTAATTGATTAAATATGACTCTATTTCTGGACACTATGTTCTCTTACACCCTTCCTATATCCACTCTTACAGAAATACTACACTGTCTTGACTGTTGAGGTGTTATAGTGGATCTTTAGGTCAGGTAATATAAGTTCTCCAACTTACTTCTTTTCAAAATGATTTTGGCTATTTTTATGTATATTTTACAATCAACTTGTAGATTTCTATGGAAAAGCTTCCTAGGATTTTTTTTTTGGAAATTGTTTTCTTTATAGTAGTAGATATATATAACATAAACTTTGCCATTTTGCCCGTTTTTAGGTATTTAATTCAGTGGCATTAATTATATTTACAATGTTGTACAGCCATCACCAGTATTTCCAAAAATTTCCATGACTTCAAACAAAACTCTGTACCCATTAAGCAGTAATGCCCAATACTTCCCAGCCCCTGGTAATCTCTAATCTACTTTCTCTCTATATGAATTTGCCTATTCTAAATATTTCATATAAATAAATGTAATCATACCATATTTGTCCTTTTGTACCTGGTTTATTTCACTTAGTAATAATGTTTTTCAAGATTCATTCATATTGTAGCATGTGCCAGAATTTCATTCTTTTTATCGCTGAATAGTATTTCATTGTATGTATACAGCATGTTTTATTAAGCCATTTGTCTGTTGAAGGACACTTAAGTTGTTTCTACCTTTTGGCTGTTCTTAATAATGCTGCAGTAAACATTGGCATACACATATCTCTCTGAATCCCTATTTTTAGTTACTTTAGGTATATGTGTAGGAGTGGAATTTCTGGACCATGTAGGCCTGCTGGGATTTTAATTGAAAATTATGCTGAATTGTAGAAAAAATTGGAATGAATTGATATCTTAACAACTTTGAGTATTCTGATCCAGGAACATGGTATATCTCTGTCTTGGCTTGGGATGTCATAACAAAATATCATAGACTAGATGGCTTAAAAAAAGAAATTAATTTTCTTACAGTTCTGGACGCTAACCTAATTGCCTCCCAAAGGTCACATCTTCAGTACCATCACTTAGGGAATTAGGGCTTCAACACATCAATTTTAGTGAGATACAATTCAGTCTTCAAGCAGTCTTCTCATTTAAATCTTATTTAATTTTCCTCAGTAATATTTTGTAGTTTTATGTGTACTGCCTATGAACACACTTTGTTAAATTTATTTCTTAGTATATCATGGTTTTTAGATGCTTTTATAAATGTATTTTTTGTCTTATTTTCAATTGTTTGTATATAAAAATACAAATGTATTTGTCAGTTGATCTTCTATCTTGCAAACTTATTCAATTAACTTGTTTGTTCTAATGACTTTTTTAAAATTCTTTTTTAAAATTGATTGATTGATTGCTCTTTTTTTTTTATTCTTAAGATTTTCTATATATCCAATCAGGTTGTTTGTGAATAAAGATAGCTTTGCTTTTTCCTTTCCTATCTGTTTGCTTTATAGTCCTTCCTCTCCCTCTACCCCCGCCACCCACCCCTGTGCTTTATTGCATTGGCTGAGACCTGCTGTGAGTAGATACCTTTGTCTTGTCTCCAGTCTTATGGAAATGACATGAAATCTTTTACTATTAAGTGTTATATTAGCTGCAGGACATTGATTTGCATTTTTATATTTGTAGTTAATATGATCAGCTTACTGGCTACATAGGCCTTTTCTTTACCCAGATTCTGTAATCAGTGATTATGGTAGCTTCAGGCCCCTTAACTCAGTTTCAGTTAAAGAAGTGCTCATTTATGTATTTTATATATTGAGCTGCTGTATAATATTTTATTTTCTAGATTCCATGGCTAAAAATAATTTTAAAATTACTGGCATAATGTCACGCTATTGACTTTTATTGAAGTTCAAAGCAACTACTGAACCTCATTGATGAAAATACTGTATATTATGAAACTCAATTTTCCTTGAAGAAAGGCCCAAAAGATAAATTCCTACTGGAATTTTGTACCAACATCACACTTAGAATTATTATATAAAAATAGTACAGATCTGCTTTACAAAGTAATGAAAATTGCTTAATCAATTATATTTTCATTTTTTCCTGAGTCTCATGGAAGCTCAGGGCTAAATTTTGTGCATAATCACAATGATTTTTATGCTTGCATCATCTTTTCCAGTGCTTTGATATGTTTTGATGTATTTTAACAATCTTAATCTATTTGTGTCTTTTGTTGTAGGTCAACCCAAATCCTATTAGAAAGGATTTTGAAGTATCAATAATTATCTCTTTTTGAATTAACAAAAAAGCCATTTCATAAAAGGACCTACCTTTTAAATATTTAATTAGAATAAATACCTACCTTTAAGAGGCTTAATGGAAAGCTATAAATGGAAAGTCTCTAGGCTTGGGAATACAGTCTTTTATTGGCTTGGCGAGATAAGCTTCTAAAGAAATAGTTGGAATGATGATCATGTTGAAGTGAAGCTAAAAATGCTTATGACTAAAACAAACAAAGCAAAAACCAGAGACCTGCTGTCTTCTTCAGTCATCCAAGAGACATGGTTGAATGTCCTGAAAATAACCGAAGAGTGAGACACTAAAGATTCATAGAGCCTGGGGTTTCTGGGTGATGTGGTGAGAGAAAGTTGTGGGGGAACTGCAGGCCATTTCCCTCTATCCTTGTGCTGAGGAAAATAGGTTACTTTTCTGTGACAAAAGTTTAATTACAGTTTTTAGTTAATATTTGTACCACTTACTTTAATCACACGTATTATTTGTGCATTTTAATGCTAATTGTAGATGTCTTGACCTAAGAGATAAAACAGAGTGAGAATTGGGGCACCTGGGTGGCTCAGTCGGTTAAGCTGAGACTTCGGCTCAGGTCATGATTTCATGTTTCATGGGTTTGAGCCCCGGGACGCACTCTGTGCTGATATTCGCTCAGAGCTCAGAGCCTAGGGCCTGTTTCAGATTCCGTATCTTCCTCTCTCTCAGATTCTGTATCTCCCTCTCTCTCTGATCCTTCCCTGCTCACTCTCTATCTCTCAAAATAAATAAAACATAAAAAGTAAAAAAAAAAAAAAAGTGAGGATTATAAAGAATTGAATTCTCTGACACCTTAAATATTTAATTTTTATATGCAACTATTTGGGAGAAAAGAAGCAACTTCTACTTCTAAAAATATTTTTTAAGTAATTCTAGACCCAGTGTGGGGCTCAAACTCAACAACTCTGAGACTGAGAGTTGCATGCTCTACTGACTGAGCCAGCCAGGTGCCCTACAACTTTTATTTTAAAAACTCTCCTGGGTGTGTATATTATAGTATTAAAATGTGTTTTTAATGTTTGAGAGTATGACTATGTACCAAGTGCAATCCAGTTACTTTACATGCATTATTTCATATTTATTAAACCATAGTTCATGACAATTCTGTGGGAGCAATTATACTTATGCCCATTTTATAGATGAGAAACTGAGCTTAGGGATATTTAGAAAATTAACAAAAGTCATAATTAGAAAAAGGTAGAACCAGAATTTCAGTCATTCAGCCATAACTGTAGTTGGAAGGCATTTAGCTGTAACAGTAGCTTACATAAACAAAACCTTTGTTTTTTTCCTCACATCAAGCTACCTGAGGGTAGGCGATTGCTTGCACTGGTTTTGTTGCTCAATAATACTACTATTTATCCTATGTTTCACTGTCCTTAGTAAGTTGACTTTTAATTTTTATAATTTTTGCTTCACAAAATGTACCATGCAGGTCCAGGCATCATATGTTCAGGATAGAAAAAGGGTGGATGTGGCAATGCCAGCCAAACTGTGTCACATGGGCACTCTCGACTCCAAAAGAAGCAGGGAAAGTAAGCTTTAGTTTCCTAATTGCAGAAGAAGGTGGTTGAGGCCTGAAAATGTCTCTTTGGTTGGCCAAACAACAGTGTCTGACACAATGAATATTACATGATGCCAATGCTGTCAGGTTAGCACTAGTGGAATTTGATTATGTATAAATTTTAAAGAGATAAAGAAGAGTATTTCACTTCTATTGGGAGTTTTAATTCGATTTTCCAGTAGAGGGCTTTGGTATACTTTTCTCTGCCTCCTGTCCCCCCATTTTTGCAGTCCTATATTATCTCTCCTAAACATGCCCTTGGAGTAGATATAGTAGTGTGTATTCTGCCATGGTGTGAGGACAGCAACAAAGGGGTGTGAAGCTGGCCCCTGCTCTGGCTTACAATTTATTTATTTAAAAATTATATCACATTTTATCCTTACAGATTAGTTGAAATCTATTTAAATATAGTAAGTTCTTTTTTTTTTAAGTTTTTATTTTTATTCTAGTTAGTTAACAGATACAATGTTACATTAGTTTCAGGTATATAATGTAGTGATTCAACAATTCCATACGTCACCCAGTACGACACCCATGACAAGTGCAGTCCTTAATCCCCAACACCTGTTTCACCCATTCCCCCTACCACCTTCCCTCTGATAACATTCAGTTTCTTGGTTTGTTTCTCTCTCTTTCTTTTTCTTTATGCTCATTGGTTTTGTTTCTTAAATTCCACATATGAGTGAAATCATATGGTATTTCTCTTTCTCTGACTGATTTAGCTTAGCATTATACTTTTCTAGCTGTATCTATGCCATTGCAAATGGCAAGATTCCATTCTTTTTTATGGATGAAAATATTCCTTTATATCTATCTATCTATCTATCTATCTATCTATCTATCTATCATCGATAAACTCACATCTTCCTATTCCATTCATCGTTTGATGGATACTTGGGCTGCTTCCATATCTTGGCTATTGTAAATAATGCTGCTATAAATATAGGGGTAAATGTATCCCATTGAATTAGTATTTTTGTATTTTTTTTAGTAAATATCCAGTAGTGTGATTGCTAGATCCAAGGGTAGTTCTATTTTTAATTTTTTGAGGAACCTCCATATTGTTTTCCAGCATGACTACACCAGTCTGCATTCCTACCAGCAGTGCAAGAGGGTTCCTTTTTCTCCACATCCTTGCCAACACCTGTTGTTCCTTGTATTTTTTATTTTAGCCATTCTGATGTGTGTGAAGTGATATCTCATCGTAGTTTTGATTTGCATTTTCCTGACAATAAGTGATGATGAGCATCTTTTTATATGTCTATTGGCTATCTCTATGTTTTCTTTGAAGAAATGTTTGTCCATGTCTTCTATCCATTTTTAAATAGAATTATTTGTTTTTTGGGGGTATTGAGTTATATCAGCTCTTTATATATTTTGGATACTAACCCTGTATTTGATATGTTGTTTACAACTATCTTCTTCCATTCCATAGATTGCCTTTTATTTTTGTTGATTGTTTCCTTCACTGTGCAGAAGCTTTTAATCTTGATGTGGTCCCAATAGTTTATTTTTGCTGTTATTTCCCTTGCCTCACGGGATCTATCTAGAAAAAAGTTACTACAACTGATGTCAGAGAAGTTATTGCCTGTACTTTCTTCTATGATTTTTATGGTTTCAGGTCTCACATTTAGGTCTTTAATACTGGTTACAATGTAGCTGGGAGATGAGGCAAATATGTATTCTAATAGAAAGGGTGCCATACAACATGACTGGAAGTGGAAATTTCATATTATAATGTTATGAAAGGTGTATATAGGGATAAGCTTGAATAAGCATGCATTGTTAATAGAATTTAGATGGTAACAATGAAGCAGAGTTATACTTTATCGTTTTGTTAACCTCTAACTGAATAATTGGAATAGCTAAAAGATAAAATGTAAAAACAAAAACAAAACAGAGTAAGTCAGGAAAGACAAATACCATATGATTTCACTCATATGTGGACTATAAGAAACAAAACAAATGAGCAAAGAGAAAAAAGGGGGTATAGTGGGAAAGAGAAAGAGAGAAAGCATGCAAGAAACAAACTCTTAACTATGGAGAACAAACTGATGGTTACCAGAGGGGCGGTGGGTGGTAGAATGGGTGAAATAGGTGATGGGGATTAAAGAGTGTACTTGTCATAATGAGCACTGAGTAATGTATAGAATTGTCAAATCATGATTTTATATACCTGAAAATAATATAACATTGTATGTTAACTATATTGGAATTAAAATAAAAACTAATAAATAAAAATTGTTAAAAAAAAGTCAGGAAAGGTTAAGACAGTAAAGGAAATCTCACTGAAATTAATAGCTATTAGTAAAGTTATAGCTTCTCTTGGTTAATTGATCTAATTAGCTTTAATGATTTTGCCTTAAGACCCTCAATATAACCCCTTCATTTAAGAAAGGCTAATATTATAAGGGTAGTAACCAAATGCCCATCTTTATGTCTGGTATCTCTGGAAATTTTTTATAAATGAGATATGGGATATAGTTTTATCTGTTACAGAGAGTTACCTGGGTCATTCATTCATTCAAGTAATCATATATTGATGAAAGTCAATGCCAGGAAATATATCTAGCCCCAGAGCTACAGAATTCATGGTTCTTTTCTTCAGGAGCTTGTGGTTTAGGAAGGAGTTGGTCTTCCAATGCCTGTTCAGCTTTCTCGTTTTGTGGACCTATGGCCCCTCTATGCCAAAGACCATTTGACTATTTCAGTGAATTTACTGCTCAAATCAGGCAAACCTGCAAAATGAACAGTTAATCAGAACATTCAAACTGCATGTTTAAACTGACTTATACTGGGGCGCCTGGGTGGTTCAATCAGTTAAGCATCCGACTTTGGCTCAGATCATGATCTCAGAGCTCATGGGTTTGAGCCCCGCGTCGGGCTCTGTGCTGACAACTAGCTCAGAGCCTGGAGCTTGTTTCGGATTCTGTGTCTCCCTCTCTCTCTGACCCTCCCCTGCTCATGCTGTCTGTCTCTCTCTCAGAAATAAATAAAACATTAAAAAAATTTAAACTGATGTATACTTATGTATGTTCTTGCTATCCAAGAGAAAATATAGAATTATTTGTCAAGCTATAATTCTGTTCTTCTTTCCCATGCATACATTAGTGCCTAATGCTGTTAAACTTGACCAAAATATCTGGAAATTACTAACTCAATGAAAAAATGCAGTTTTACTGCCAGATAAAGGATTTACACATATACATGTATACATATACATATATACATATAAGTATAATCAATAGAGTACCTAGCACATAATAAGTAAATAATTAACAATTCATCAAGTAAATGTTGCTGAATGAAAATACAGCATTGTTTCTCTGCAGAACTGTATTTTCCAAGAGTAGTATGACTCTTCTAACAAATTCATCCACTTATAAAGAGGTAAACATTTTAGAAAAGTTATAGTTTGTGTTGGTTACTAAGTCTAGTTAGGTTCAAATTATTGTACCTTGAGAGCTTCTATGGCAATTTTCCTGGAAATGCTTTAAGTGGTATGTGAAAGGCTTCTCATGGTGTATCAAAATCCTGTTAAACTGACAAGGTGTTTTGAGGTCCTTTGCACAAAATGACATAACATCTTCTCTCATGGAGAGCAATGTGCTAGCTGGCAATTGTTTTCTTGCTGCCAGGTTTTGATGGAAGTGTTTTGTTATAGTAGGTTGGTACATAGTCTTTGACTTTGAGCTTGAAATGCTCAGTGCAGTTGTTTTGGCATTTCTTCGGATGAGGGACTTTAGTGTTGTTAAGTTTGAAACACCCCAAATTTTGAAAGCTCTGTGCCAACATGGGGGTGAGCCATTCATTAATGTATTTTTCTGCAGTATCATTTCCTTTAAATCACAAACCAGTTTCAACACACTTGGTAATTTCAAAATTGGAATGTGTGCCTACTCCCATGGGTAAAGAGAAGAAATTTATTATAGGTACCATAACTTGATAAGAAATCAGTTTAACTCTTTGGCTACTAGATGATTTATAATAATGCTTTATCAGCATAAGGTACATAGGTCAGAGCTACAACTGTGAACAAGACATGATCCTTGCCATTAAAGAACTTATTAAACATGCAGAAATCATGGTAGGTGCAGCCATAGAAGGTTCAAAGCTGGGTGGGTACACACCAGGAAGGCACCCAAGCCGGGGTGGGAGCAGGAGGCAGAGATCAAGGAGACCTTTGGTGTTTGTGTGGGAGCAGCCACGATATTTCTAGGTTCAAATTCTGACTTTGCCAATTACTATCTCTAGGGACTTGAGCAAGACACTTAACTACTCTTATGCTGAGCTTCCCCATTTTTAAAATGGGTATAATACTATTACCTAATTCACAAGATTTTTATGAGGATAAAAGATTAACATTTATCAAAGACTTAGAACAGTGCCTGGCATAGCAAGTGCTATATGTGTTTGTTAAATAAATACTGTCATACAGATACAGAAGCATTTAAGCACAATTAAGGCTATGCCTGTGACCTGTGATATAACATACACCTTCTGTGTTCTTCGAAGTCAGTGCAATTAATTCCAGTGACCTGAAGCTCCTGTAAAATGGTATTGGGAAATGGGTTACACATTGATTTACTATGATCTAGTATTGTTTAGGGATATTGTTTATATAATTTATATTATATTGTATATACATCTGCGTATATTAATAATTTTGAACATTTTTCAAAGGATCTGAGTAGCAAATATGAAAGTCTATGTAGCTTCTCAGAGACTAGTATATTAGAACAGAAATAGTAACTATTATGCAGAAAAAGTAAAAAAGCAGGTTTTAGTAACTTTATTTTTTAAAAATGTTTATTTATTTATTTTGAGAGAGACTGCACTTGAGCTGCGGAGGGTCAGAGAAAGGGAGAGAATCCCAAGCAGGCTCTGCACTGTCTTATGGTGTATTGCATGAGCCTGACACAGGTCTTGATCTTGTGAGATCATGACCTGAACTAAAATCAAGAGTCAGATGCTTAACCAACTGAGCCACCCGGGTACCCTGAGTTTTAGTAACTTTAAACATAAGTTAACTAGTATAGTTAAGTATAGTATAGTTGTAAGGAGATACTGTATATAACTATAAGAATTATTCAACTGCAATAACATATGACAAAAACATATGATAGACAGAAAGATTATAAAAAACCTCTTTTATAATAAATGAGACTTGACTTTTTTTTACACATTTAACCCTCATAAAAAATGAAATAGGTATTTTTGAAAGGTGACAGAACATTCTAATAAGGAATCTTTCCACTTAAATCAGTTTTGCTATTTGGACATCTCAAATACATAGAAAATAAATATTTCATTTGAGATTACAATAAAGTAGTGGGTTAAAGATTTGAACATGAGACCTGGAACCATAAAACTCATAGAGGAAAACATAGGTCATAAACTCCTTTATATTAGTCTTGGCAGTGATTTTTTGGACCTGACTGCAAAAACAAAAAGAGCAAATATAAACAAATGGGACTGTATGAAACTAACAAGCTTTTGTACAGCGGAGGAAAATCATCAACAAAATAAAAAGTCTACCTATTGAGTGAGAGAAAATATTTGCAAATCAAATATCTGAAAAGGAGTTAAGATTAAGAAAATAAAGAACTCATATAACTCAATAGTCAAAAAGCAAAGAATCCAATTAAAAAATGGCAAAGGAACTGAGTAGACCGTTTTCCAAAGTAGACCTACAGGTGTCCAATAGGCACATGAAAAGGTGCTAAATATCACTAATTATAGGAAAATACAAGTCAAAATTACAATAAAATACTACCTCATGCTTGTTATGATGATTGTCATCAAAAAGACAAGAAATAACAGTTGTTGGCAAGGATGTGGAGAAAAAGGGGCTCCTGTGCACTACTGGTAGAAATGTACATTGAAGCAGCTACTATGGAAAACAGTATGGAGGTTCCTCCTCCAAAAAAAAAAAAAGGAACTACCAGGTGATTCAGCAATTCTACTACTAGGTATTTATCCTAAGAAAATGAAAACACTAATTTGCAAAGATGTATGTACCCCTATGCTCATTGCAGCATTATTTAGAATAGTCAAGATTTGGAAACAACCTAAATGTCCATTAATAGATGAATGTGTAAGGAAGATGTCGTACTTATATACAATGGAATACTACTTGGCCATAAAAAGAAGGAAATCTTGCCATTTGCAACAACATGGATGAACCTTAAGGGAATTATGCTAAGTGAAATAAATCAGAGAAAGACAAATGGTATATGATTTTAGTTATATAGGAATCTAAAAAGGAAAACAAATGGACAAAGAAAACAAAACAGAAGTAATCTCACAGGTATAGAGAACAGAACAAGTGGTTGCTAGGGAAGAGGTGTTGAGGAGTGGTCAGGATAGGCGAAGGGGGTCTAGAGGTTAAAAACTTCAAATTATAAAATAAGCAAGTTGTGGGGCATGTAATGCTAAGCACAGTAACTACAGTTAATAATAGCATACTGCATATTTGAAAGTTGCTGAAAGAATAAATTAAAAATTTTTAATGTTTATTCATTTTTGAAAGAGGCAGCAAGTGAGCACAAGCAGGGGAGGGGCAGAGAGAGGGAGACACAGAATTTGAAGCAGGTTCCAGACTCTGAGCTGTCAGCACAGAGCCTAACATGGGGCTCAAACCTACAAACCATGAGATCATGATCTGAGCTGAAGTCGGATTCTTAACCAACTGAGCCACTCAGATGCCCTGCAAAAGTTCTTATCACAAGAAAAAAAATTGTAGCTTTGTATGGTGACAGATAGTAACTAGACTTATTGTGGTGATAATTCCCCAGTGTATATAAATATTGAATCGTGTTGTATGCCTGAAATAAATACAATGTTATATAAATTATACCTCTTTATTTTAAAGAGTTTGGCTTTTGTATTTTTTTATCATCATAGCTAGTGGTGAAATTATTAATCACCACTAGATCTTTTGGTTAAAAGCTGAGATGGTTTTAGTTTGTGGATGTTGACCCAAAATTTGCCCTCAGAAAGTCATTCAGTGACTTACTCAAGTTTTTGAGCTTGGGACCTGATGGAAAAAGACACAGTCTAGAATTAATGTGGGTGACAAAGATATGAGAAAGGTATATAAAATTGGCCAGAATAATGCTGAAAAAGTTTGCTTGTGCTTCCTAAAATTACCGTTTGTTCAGTGAATTCAGTAAATTATCTCTAAAAGCCCCTCCCCCACATGTATGTGTGTGTGTGTGTGTATGTATGTGTGTGTGTGATGGAAGAAGAGTTTGTGGGAATGGTGAGAGGAAAATGATTAGGAAAGTTTTAACTAGATAAAATAAGGAGACATAGGCAAGAAGGTAATGTGCCATAGAGCTGAGTGATATGTGAGCCAAAAAAATCTAAAATAATTTTCAGAGATTAAACAGGTTATAATACTTCCAAATGAATCTTCAGTTTTAGCCTTATCTTTTCAAAGTAATAAGTTCATGAAAAAGAAACTTGATTCTACAGCCAATAAGGAGCCAGTGTGAATTCTTGAGTAGGGTAATGACTGGTCATTATTTTTGTTATTTGTATTTCTTCTCTTGAACTCTGAGCCAATCACTTTTCCTAGACTGGACGGGGAGGTATAGGGAAAGAAGTATATATGACATGGGAGGTGTGGAAGAAAGAACTACGTATGGGAGGTAGAGATGGCTCCTCCAATGGCTAAGAGGAAAAGAAAGGCCACCATCAGGGAAAAGACCCTCAGGGTCTCCAGAATGGCAGAGGAAACTTGCTTCAGAGAAGGGCTCTGGGCGCAACCAATGATGATGCTAGCGGACACAGTCCCAAAACCAGCCCTATAGTCAGCATCTCCGACCATGGCAACTCCAGTCCCAGTATATTTAGCTGCTGGGTCAGTGTCCCTTGGAATAGTGCCATTTTGGAAGCTGCTACTGGGGATAAGTGAGACTGGGGGAGATGGGGCTGCCAGGCTGCTGAGGCTCTCATTTGTCAGTGTTGGTTCTTTTAGTACCACTGCAGAGAGTCGGTAGTCTCAGCAGCTGGGAGATGATCCCAACCAGGGAGGAGAGGAAGATGAACTTGGCATAGGCGTACATTTTAAGGGGGTGGGGGCCATGGCAAGAGAGCTGTTTTCAAATACAGAGAAAAGAGAGAGGGGAAATCACAGGCTATTTTATGATTAACCATGATTTAGTGTGCAGGATTATTACAAGGAAGGGAAATTGAGACAATAATCCTTTCAGGGAGGTTGTTTTAGTAATTCAGGTGTGAGTAACGACAGTTTAGATTGTGTGGCCCACTGGAAATAGAAGAGATACATTAGGGCAAGAGACATTCTGAAGATCTAATGACAAGATTTAAGAAGCTGGGGGTGGAGTCTTCCAAGAGGGGATGTCTAGTAGTTTGTTGTACTATTTGGGGATATAAATAGTTAAGAGCAGTCACACCTGAAAATGTAATAACCGAAATGATAAAGCCTGGAGAACCCTTTGTGAGTGAATCAAGGACACGGGCAAAAATTAAGCTGTGGGCAGAAATTCTAAAGAAGAAAAGACCAAAAAACCACTAGACTTAAGTATATCCTAAAACCATCAGTGTTTGCCATCTGAAGAGTGTAAAGAGAAAGACCAACTGCTGATGGGATGGGCTCACTTCAATGAAACAGAAACACTTTGTTACTTTGAGGCTAAAAAAGAGGTACACTAGCATTGAAATTCATAACAAATAATCTTTTCTATTAGCTGTTTACTTGTTTATTATTGGTTTTCCCACTAGAACATAAGCTCCATGAGAACAGGTACTATGTTTGTTCAGGATTATATATCCAGCAGCTAGGAAAAAAATTGATAAATATTCATTGAATGAATAAATGAGTAAACAATTGCACACTCAGATCATTAGCAGAAGATAAAGTCTGCTTAATTCCGAAACCGAGGTTTGCCCAAGAACAAAATGGGATCCTAGAGCAGCACTGTCCAATATAGCATGATGAAAATGTTCTATACACTAGCCACTGGCCACATATGGCAGTACAACCAACCAAGAAGGTGAATTTTAAATTTTATTTAACTTTAATTTAACATGTTAAGGTGAACAGTGGCTATTGTTTTAGAGAGTACAGATATATAGAAAGTCATATGTGAATAGTGGCTATTGTTTTGGACAACACAAGGGTGTAGAAAGACTTTATGAGTTAGGAAAACCTGCCTCTTCTGGGCAGATGTAATCTCTGCCAGAGCAGAGGCTTTGTCAGAGGCTAGTATCAGACTAAAACTTGGGAAAAGAATCAAGAATTAGCTGTTGGGGATTTTTTTTTATTAATCTTTGGCCCAAGGGACAAGATGAATCTGCCAAGCTCATATGAGGTCCAGGCCAGTTCACCAGGGAAGGAGTCCAGATGGGTATTTGGGGCCAAAGCCCTAGTTAACAGTAAACTTGTGTTTACTCTAAGGGTCTTCTTTATGAAGATATCTGTTAGGGAACATGCTGTGCATGGTAGAGGCTTCTGTATATGACTGGAAAGAATTCAGGATTTAGGGATTTTGGTCATCTTTCTTTGTACCACAGTAAACAATAATTGCATTTGGTCATTAAAAGATGGGCTAGGCATATATAATAAACTCAAAACAAACACTCTAACACTCAGACTCACAGTATGGAAGAGAAACGTTAAAAAAAATTATATTCAAGTTAGTTAACATACCGTATAGTCTTGGCTTCAGGAGTAGAACCCAGTGATTCATCCCAGGACTGATTCTGAAAAGTGCCCTTCTTACTGCCCCATACCCCCTCCAGCAACTCAAATTTTATTCTCTGTATTTATACTTATATATTTTAAATATATTTATTAAATCAGAGAAATATTTATCATACTACATCTAATTTATATTAGATTTTTAAATGTTCTACTGTGGTTTTTGTTTTAGTAGATCTACTTGGATAGTCACAGCTTGCTTAGGCAAGTATTAAAATTTTTCTGATTTCCTTGAGCTTCCTGTAACTGGACTGTGGGAGGAGGAAGGATTTGTTCAGGAGTGTTCTAAATTTGCCTTGTATTCAACATTCACCCAATAATAATAATACATATCAATATCGTGTATTGAACTGTATGTAGGAGCAGATATTTGGCATGTTTTGAGGCTACTTTTGGGAATAGTTTCTACTGAAGAAAGCAAAGTATGCTTCAGATCCATTCACATAATTTATGAAAGTGAATAGGGATTTCTCATAAAGGAAGAATGCTGGGCACGCTATTATATTTAGCAAGATAAAGTGTGCTGTGTGCAAATTCCCAAAGTCAGCCAGTATAGCAGAGGACAAACAGATATTAATACATTCCTGGGGAAGGAGATTAGTTCTCTAAAGAGCAAACATGCAACAAAATAGAAGATTCTCTTAGGGATTCCTAAAAACTTGGATCACCTCCCGAGGCTGACTATTTGTTTTCAGTTTTTATAAGAGAAAGTCTTTTGCAAGAACCTACTTTGTACCACAGAAAAATGTTTGAATATTGGAATCTTGAGGTTGGCGGGGGGTGGGGGGAGGACTTTCAAAATTATCTAGTCCTACCACCTATCTTGTGCTTGAGTTAATTTTGTACAAGCTGTGCCAAGAACTTCTAGTCAGGGCTTTAACATCTTCTGAAAAAAGTGGTCAATACTCCATCCTTTGAGAATTGAGCCATTCCGTCTCTGGGGATCTTTAACACTGAATTACTTTTACAGAATCTAATTCTGCTGCTGTGTTGCCCTTCCCTTCCCTTCCCTTCCCTTCCCTTCCCTTCCCTTCCCTTCCCTCCCTCCCTCCCTCCCTCCTCCCTTCCCTTCCCTTCCCCTCCTCTTCCTCTTTCCCCTCCTCCCCTCCCCCTCCCCCTCCCCCCTCCCTTCCCTTCCCTTCCCTTCCCTTCCCTTCCCCTTCCCCTTCCCTTCCCTTCCCTTCCCATCTTAAGCAATCTCCAAGCTCAGCATAGAGCCCAATATGGGGCTTGATCCCACAACCCTGGAGTCATGACCTGAGCTGAAATCAAGAGTCAGACATTCAACCGACTGGGCCACCCAAGTACCCCCTATTTGTAACAAATTTTATGATGACCTCTCTATAGTCTCACCCAGGACATTGAGTAAAATGTTAAAACAAATAGAACCTAGGAAAGAATCTTATGATGCTCAAAACCTAGAACTCAATTGATGTTGCTCCATTAATTAACTCCCTTCTAGGTATAGCTATTGAAACTGTGACTAATCTGCCTTTTTATTCATGTACTGAGTTTACTTACTCCATTCTGTCTATAGGATGAGTTGAAAGATCTTCTAAATGTCTCTCTGAAGGTGGTGTGTGCTAAGTGCCTACATTTTCTGTAATTCTAGGAATTATACTAAAGAAGGAAAGGCCATTTGGCTATTATTCTTTCCTCCTGAAATTGTTATGTTGGCCTCTTTGTAGCATATTTTTTCTAGGCAAGCAATACCCTAATAGACACAAAAGATTGAGAGAAGGATATTGGGAAAAGTTGAACATTCAGATAATTATTAGAGATGGTAATGGCATTTTATGAGAGTGCAAAACATAATATCAAAATGCTTTGACATATCAAGTGATATCTACTACTTTCTAATCAGCAGAAGATTTGAAATAATTGCTATTTTTGTTAAAACAAATCAGAATCTCCAAACCGTTGCCAATGCTTATTTCTTAAGGCCTTTTTTTATGTCTTCCAAAGAACTGAAAATATTTAAAATCAGCAAATACACCAATGACATAAAGCTTCAGGAAGTTTATACACGTTTTGAGAAAAATAGATGAAGTGCAAAAAGATTCCTTCAGTAATGATAAATCCTTGTGGAAAGGTCAAATAAGTCAGTTGGATATTACAGTTGGTGGGTGGCATTGAAGAATTACAAGATCAATCTTTGTTTTCTTACATGGAAAATAAGAGTTGCATTCATTGTGCAACTAAACCTTTAAGACAGAATCAGTTAAAAAATACTGTCTTCTATATTTATAGTAAAACAGAAACTAACTTCCTATAAAGATATTACTGCTTCTTCCCCTCTTAAGTTGACAGATATTCTCAATGACCACACAGTGCCTTGTGTTTAAGATGTCATTATTCAGGTGACTGAGTTTCATATTAAATTATATTCTACCTGTGCAATCATTTAAATTATGTAGACATTTCTTTTGTTTCATGATATTCTATTCTGTAACTAGAAACATGAAACTTTAAGAATATCACAGTTTTAAAATCATTATTTTGGTAAATCTTTAATATGTAACTACAGAAAGGAATTTAATATGAGCCAGGGCCAAGAGAGGTTTTCAAGGTAGGAAAAAATATTTTTGGAAGTATAGATTTCATTTTGTGTGTGTGTGTGTGTGTGTGTGTGTGGTTCTAATACAGGGTGAAAATGAGAATAATCATCCAAACTCATGTATTTTTCAATTGCAGTCATGATTGCTGTAGTTTGTTACTATTTGGAACTTTAAAAAATGTCCTTTGTACCCCTTGACTTATACATCTTATGTATGTCTATCTATCTGGATTGAGTCCAAATTAGAAAATTAATAGTTTTTGGTGATCTTATTCATTTAAGGTGGGACTGGAAATTCATAAGACAGGAAAGAGTTAAAATGAAGCTTTCATGGTTGAAACTGCAAATACAACTTTTATTTCAACATTTCATTGGAGATTTACATTCTTAGGATTTTCAGTAGCTAAAATTAATATTATTTTATTATTTTAATTTACTCATGTGCATGGAGACTACTAGAGACCATTTACTGAAGTTATTAGAAATTATAAGCTACCAGAGCACTTGGGTGGCTCAGTGGGTTGAGCATCCAACTTGATTTTAGCTTAGATCATTGTTCCAGGGTTGTGAGATCGAGCCCTGTGTCAGGCTGTGTACTGAGCATGGAGCCTGCGTAAGATTCATTCTTTCATTCTTTCTCTCCCTCTGCCTCTCTTCCCTGCTCTTTCTCTCTCTCAAATATATATATATATTTCTTTCCACACACACATACACACACACACACATACACACACACACACACACACACACATATGTACTTTACAAAGTATAAAGATATATAAAGTATATATATGTATATATACATATATATATAAAGATATATATAAAGTACATATATATATATAGAAAGAAGGAAATTGTAAGCTCCCAAATAAAAATGTCAGGAGATATTGCCCTGTTCTATGTTATGTTACAGAATGGATGCATTTCCTATGGGTGAGAGCATTAGTATAAAGTTAAAGGAAGTCATATGCTACTAATGTGTTCATCCTAGGTTCTTAGGGTGAAGGAGAATTGCAATTACCATAAATATGATAAAACAATCAAAACAATCAGGTTATACTAAATCAGCCTTTTTTTTCCCTAACACTTTACAAAGTATAATTAAAAAATCAAGATAGAAAACAAAGATTTACTACAGCAGGTCCCAGTAATGTGTGGGAACTTTACCACCTTTCTTTCTCTCCCAAATGTATATCATGTTTAGTCTTTTTTAAAAGTCTCCCCAGTACTCCTCAAATCTCAGGAATGGAATTCATGTTTATGAAGAAAAGTCTTTCTTGGCCTGATACCTTCTTGCAGACTGTACTACATTCTCTTCTGATTTGATTGGCTCTACCAATGGACTGATTTGTTCTCATTGTGTGAGCAACTGCTATTCAGTGGGAGAAGGCGTCTCCAAGTTTAGAGAGTAGGTGCTATCAAACCAAGTGGCAATATTTTTGTTTCATTAATAGCCAATGGAATTATATGATGGGTTATGATATAACTATGTTATAGTTCTGGGGCTTCCAACCTGTGGGCTCTCTTAGCTTTGAGGCATCTGAACTTTGAGTTCACTCTGCAGCTAGCACATTGAACTAGGTCAGTGTTATTAATTTTTTTAAAGTATTTATTTAGTTATTTTTGAGAGAGAGAGAGAAAGAGGGAGCACAAGCAGGAGCAAGGCAGAGAGAGAGGGGGACAGAGGATTCAATGTGGGCTCTGCATGAGAGTCTGATGTGGGGCTCAAACTCATGAACTGTGAGATCATGACCTGAGCCAAAGGTGGATTCTTAACCAACTGAGCCACCCAGGTGCCCTAACTAGGTTAGTGTTTTTTAACCAGAATTGCACATCACAGTAGTCTGGGAAGCAGCCCCAATTGACATCTGTACCTAATGTATTTTACCATTTTCAGGATATACATTTTTTCACATTTTCTCATTTCTGAAATATTGATGTAGTTTTTATTATTTTAATCATGGTATAATTGCAGAATTTCTTTCTTAGCAGTGCACAAAATAGTGTTCCATCTTAAAATCAGTGGTATCTTATATTCTCATATCAGAATTTCTGAGGGGGAGGATAGCTCATTGAGAGAAATTAAACAGAAATTTTACCTGTTCATCAGCTAAGTCTGATGCATACTGCTGGCTATAAATAGTTTGAACTAGCTCATAACATAATTATCCAATTAACAACAATAATAATAAACTGATCACTGTCATGTATTGATTTAATTTTCACAATAAACCTATTGGATATATATTACTATGTCCACTAAATGGATCAAGAAACTGAGGCTTAGAGAGATGAAGTAGGCTGCCCAAAGACATATAGATATTAGTAGAAGAGCCAGGATATGAATTCAGGTGGGTTTGACTCCAAAGCTCTCACAGCTACATTGTATATGGTTCTTAATAGTGTGGTCTGCAGATCAACATTATAAGCATGCCCTAGGGATATACTAGACATGCAAATTTTAGAGTCCTATCCCAGACTTAAGGAATAAGAAACTCTGGGAGCTAGATCTGTACTGTGTTTTAACAAGCCCTCTAGGTTATTCTGATGCATCCTAACATTTGAGAACCACTACTATAGGGGCGCCCGGGTGGCTTAGTCGGTTAAGCGTCCGACTTTCGCTCAGGTCATGATCTCGCGGTTCGTGGGTTCGAGCCCCGCGTCGGGCTCTGTGCTGACTGCCAGCTCAGAGCCTGGAGCCAGTTTCAGTCTGTGACTTCCTCTCTCTCTGACCCTCCCCTGCTCACGCTGTCTCTCTCTCTCTCTCTCCTAGAAATAAATAAAAAAACATTAAAAAAAAAATGAGAACCACTATTATATAGTACAGAAGTCTCATGCAAAAGGAATAGGCATTGCTAATAAAGATAGGACCTAATAAAGTTTACTGGATAGCTGGCTGGCTCATATTGTAATCCTAAGATAATGCCATATTTGCAAGGTTGACTAAGCTCTTAGTTGCTTAATAACAAATAAAATTGCATTTGCTTAAATGTGCTTTAATTATAGTTCCCAGTAGACAGAACTATGGTAACAAAATATAGTAGGCTCTAATGTTTTTTGCATAATGAGCATACTAAAAGCATTTAGCACGAATGGATTACAGTTCCCCATATAAGATGGGAAGACTCTCGAAGGACCACATGCCTTTCTTTTGTCTGACATCCTCTTGTCCTCAATCTTAGTCTAATCTTATTATTTCTTTTCTTCAAAAGTATGGAATACAGTATCTTGTTCCAGAAACGAAAGAACAAACTGACAATATTCCTCCTTGTATCATCTTGGGTTGATAGATTGGTTAAATCTAGCATTTGTAATGCAGATAGAAATAAACAGTTTCTGAGCAAAAGCTGATTAAAGAAATTTAGTTGAAAAAACAAAGAACTTGCTTGCTTAGTAAAAAAATAAAAGATTGACATTAAGGAATTAAGTATCCCAAAAGGATAAATAAATTTGATTCCAAGAAGAAAAGGCAATTTAAAAAAAATAACATACCAAAGCGACAAAGTATGGAGATGCCTAGTGAATATGATTATGTCTGCCCAACATCAATACAACTATTTGAAAAGCACAACATTCAAATAGTAATTTTTTTTGCTCTGCATGATGCAAAATAAGCAATTTCTTTTTCCACTAAATTGACTGGCTCTTGAATGCATTGGTTGACCCACAGTACTGTATTATCCATGGTATTTCCCAGATGACTGAACTAAGTAGATGTCTTACTGTTGTTGGTGTTTTTTTTTTTTTTCTTTTCCCCTCTAATATGGGGAGGAGGATAATGATAATTGGAAAAGAGGAAAGCACGGCATTTGTAACTTTGTAGTGGAGATTTTAGAAGCATGAGTGGTCCTCAGCCTAGAAGACCTTGTGTTTAGCTGCAGTGACCTGCCTCTGCCTCTACGGACTTATACACACTTAATTAGCACAGATTGGTGCCTTATAAATAGGGCTAAAGTTTCCAGGGCCTTATTTCAGATCCTGAAATGTTTCCTTTTTGGTATCTGTTTTTAACTTTCTCTGATGTGAGACTTGAATCTAAACATGCACCCTGATTTAAACCCAAGAGCTGTTCCTCCTGTCTTTCTGCTGAAATGAATCTCTAGACTCCTTCCCTGTATACCCTGATCCTATGGCTGCTTGTGCTTCTGCCCAGCTAGGATCTCAGCACTGGAAGCCCACATCACATGTCCAAGCCTTGAACATTGCCTACAACCTCCAGTTTGACCAGCATTTTGAAAATTAACCCTCTTCATAGACTTATGGGGGAGAGGGAACAGTGTAGTATACTGGTTAAGTGCATCTGCTATGACTGGCCTGTAACTGAGATCCCTATTGGCAATTTGCTAATTGTGAGATTTGGAGTAACTCCATTCTGAGCCTGTTTCCTTATTTACTTTATAGTCAGAGATATGTATATATATATGTGTGTGTAGATAGATAGATAGATAGATATACATATATGTATCTATGAATACATTTGGATGAATGAATGTAGATGAAAATAGAATAATATATTTAAGACAGTCTAACACATTGATTAAGAGTTCAATGCATGTTTCCCATATTATTATGGCTTTTTCCCTACCCCTTGGTTATTTGTTTTTAGCATTGTTACCACCCAGTCCCCTTACATATAAACTGGTTGCTGACCATGATCTCTATCCTGTTAACTAGTCTTGGCTATCCCTATCCCACAACCTTCCACAATCTGCCATTGATAGGCCAACACAGATTTAGCATAGATCAAATAATTTTTTATTTTATTTTTTATTTATTTCTGAGAGTGAGAGTGTGTGAGCAGGGAAGGGTCAGAGAGAGAGAGGGAGAAACAGAATCTGAAGCAGAATCCAGGCTCTGAGCTAGCTGTCAACACAGAGCCTGATGCGAGGCTCGAACCCACAAATCGTGAGATCATGACCTGAGCTGAAGTGGGATGCTTAACTGACTGAGCCACCCAGGCACCCCTCAAATAACTTTTTAGAAGGGTTATTGTTGGCAACTTTGGCTTATCAACCTTGAGCTATTTAATCAAATGGTTTCCTCAGTCCAATATGAAAAACATTTTAGGAGATTTTCTTCTAAAATTCTTTGAGAACCTTTATGGGAGGAATTGCAACACAGTCCAGATGTTTAATTCCATTGTTCGGGCTTCCTGGGTTGAATAAATAGTAGAACTCAGGGAGTACTAAAGCTTAACTATTTAATGTGGAGCCTTGCCTGCTTCTGAATTTGGGCCACTCTATTGATTTAATCATTAGCTTGGGTTTTCAAAGGTTGGCTTTGGCTTGATCTTGCAACAGCAATCAGCCAATCTAAGCAATTTGTCATCATTTAAACAAGGATGCAGAGGAAGACTGAAAAGTGGCAAATGGGTTTGGAAGTCATTGCAGCTAAAACTTGATGGAGTTGGAGGATTAGCTTATGATGGATACAGAGATGTTTTATTGACTGTGATTTAATGGCTTCACAATTTTCTTTCTATTTCTAGAGCATTTACATACTTCTGAGTTATCTAATAGATAAATCTTAGACAATGGCATTATACCATGATGATGACACAATGGTAAACTCATATATTACATCTAATGGATATCAAAGTGGTAGTTTCTCCAAGACCAATATATGTCTATGAGACATTTTCATACACTGAAGTCATAAAATACATTTATATCTGCATATGTATCCTGTGCATTTATAGGTGCACATTTAACAGTACATGAATATTTATATATTCACACACATGAATTGGGATTTATTATGAGTGCTAAATATGGAATTGTAAAGTCATGGAGGCTTAAGGAAGTTTCCTCAAGACCTACTTTTGCTTGATTGTGACTTATTAGTTTAAACTTAACCAGTTATATATTAACAGTACTATTGTCTTTGAAAAAAAAAAACTATTATTTCAAAGCTTATTAGGACTATATATGAATTTGGACCTATCTAAGACTATACATTGGATTAAAGAAATAGTATGTGAAATACTGTAAGTTTTTAAACACAAAGGTTACTTTCTGTTTTGTGATTAAACATGTTAAGATGCTTTCAGTCACTTTTAGGGATGCACTTATGTTTGGGAATAGAGGAAGTAATGATTTTCTAAATAAAGAGAAAATGATGAAGGCCCATGCAGTGTGTCTGAGATTGATGTTTTTTTATTTTTCCCAAGGAGGATAGATTTAAAAGGTTTGCAGATAATGTTAGCTTGTAGAGTTCTTACTCTGGCATAGGTTACTGTTATTTGTTGAATTTGTGTAATTATCTGGGTTATATATATGCTGTGTGTGTGTGTGTGTGTGTGTGTGTGTGTGTGTGTGAGAGAGAGAGAGAGAGAGAGAGAGAGAGATAAATCTCAAATATCTTGAACATTGTGAATAAATGATGCAATACAAACACTTACCAGACATCCATCTCACCCATGGCCCCAGTGTAAGATAAGCTTATGGTCCAGGCATTCTGTGTTACAGGATGAATCAGTCCAATAGCAGATGGTAGTGTGAAGGAGTATCATGGAGCAAGGCTCTACTCTGTAAGTCCCTATTTTTTTCTGTTTTGGGGGAGATCAGGGTAGTAGGGTTAGGCCCTAGCAGTGACATTAAGACATTACAACAGACACTTAACAGCTCTGGTCTTTGAACAATGGGTGCTTCACTCCTTGTTCTTGCCCCGTCACTCTTGTTCTTCAGAGCAGGCCAGAGCCACACTGGTCTCTTCTCCCAAAGGCAATTTTATTTCTCATCAGTCTTTATTTTTTCTGAAGATCTAGGGAGAGCCTTGGGCAGCACATTATTTCTATTGGCCCAGTTAGCTTTGTTTTACTTGGGAAGATAAGTTTAGCAAATCAAAAGTTTTCTGGCTAAGTCATGCTGACCAATGTATTAGTATCTCGAATTATTTTGCTATTTGAACAAAGCATGTTCACTCCCTAAATCCTCAGTGTAGCAATCATGATATATATGTTTCTCTCTTTCAAGGGGAGGTAATCATATTACTTTGTAAGAAAATTTCCAGTGTACAAGCAGATACCTGTTTCCCTTTCCTTTTAAGGTAAAATAATCACAGTTTAAAGAAATCTCTGTGCACCCTTACTTAATGCATAAATCTTTTCTTCCTTCCTTCCTTCCTTCCTTCCTTCCTTCCTTCCTTCCTTCCTTCCTTTCTTTCTTTCTTTTGTAGTGCATAAATCTTTTCTTTTATTCTTATGGAAATATATTTTGGCCCTTGGTTTGGTTCTACCAAGTGCCATTTCCTGTTTTAATCTAACTTGATTATTTGGAGTACTTACTACATGCCACACGTTGTGCTGGGTCTGGAGCTAGGAAACTAAAAGAAATGAAACTGTCTGAAAGTAGCTCACAGTGTTGCAAGAAGAAGATTATCATTTTGTGCTCAGTTGTCTATATGAGTAAGTGTAATGAGAAGTTTTGTCCACAGTTTACCAGGTAACACAGACAGAAGGCCCTTGGGAGATCCTCAGGAAGGGTTCCATGAAGGAGGAGCATTCTGAGCTCATTTTGAGCAAATAAGGGAAAAAGGATATATTAGTTAGAAAAAGAACTTAAAGTAGGGAGGGTCCTGGAGACCTATTCTTATTTCACAACTATAGTAGATAAGCAGGAAAAAACTTCCTTGAAAGTTTTCATACTAAGAAGCATATTCAACAGTAGAAAAACAGATTCAAGGGTATTTGTACTCATATCACAAAGACTCATGAATTTGCAATAAGTCTGAATTACTATGCTTTTCTCCACAAATATAATTAAATAACTCTGATAACATTTTAATATATACAGTGCATTAAGCTAACAGATTGAGAGAGCTTCACTTATGAATATGTCAGTTATTTTTATTTATTTAGAAAATGTATTAAGAATTTAAAATTTTCAGGGCACCTGTGTGGCTTAGTCGGTTAAGTGTCCGACTTTCGCTTAGGTCATGATCTCACAGTTCGTGGGTTCGAGCCCCGCGTCGGGCTCTGTACTGACTGCCAGCTCGGAGCCTGGAGCCTGTTTCAGATTCTGTATCTCCCTCTCTCTCTGACCCTCCTCTGCTCACGCGCTCTCTCTCTCTCCTAGAAATAAAGATAATAAAAATAATAAAAAAAAAGAATTTAAAATTTTCTATTAAAATCTTCTCATCCTTAGTAGACCCTTCCCCCAACCCCCCAGTATATAGGGCAAATGCAAGTTGTGGCTCAACATCTGTTAGATATCCTAAAATCTGAAGTAGGTACTGATTAATGAAGCTTTCATGGTAACAACTAAAATGCCTTTTGCTCAGGTCACTGAAAACTCATTAATTGCCCCCTGAAAACTGCTTAATTGCCCCCATTCAGAAAATACTCTCCAGTCTTGATCTGATGACATTTAACAATCTCTACCAGCCAGCACATGAATAGTAGTACCTCTTTATCAGGCTGCTGATTGTTCTTTCCATTTGTTATTCTGCTGCATTTTGTTTACATTTTTATTTTAGCAGTTATCACAGCATTGGGAATACTTGTTGTAATGTCTCTCCTGCTCTCATACAAGTTACAAGCTTTGTGATATTTATTTATTGTTGTATCCCCTGACATCCAAATGAACAAATGGCAACATTCTGTGTTTCTTAACCTTCTCTGCACTGTTTTTGGTAAGTGGTTGTCAACTTTGGCTGCTCATTGAGGTCACCAGGGGGCCTTAAAAAATGTTGATGTTTGGGTCTTACTTCCAGAGATTCAGAGTCATTGGTCTGGAGGTGGCCTGAGCATCTGCACTTTTAAAAGCTACCTAGGTGATTCCACTGTGCAGTGAGGTTAAGAACCACTCATCTAGACCTGTGCTGTCCTGAGCACTTGATATGTGGTTTGTCTGAGTTGAGTGTAAGTGTAAATATATATACCAGGTTTTGAAGATTTAATGCAAAAAAGTGTAAAATATATCAATTTTTATATGATGACATAATGGGATTGATATTTCAGATATGTTGGATTAAATAAAATTTATTTAATTTATATATATATATTTTTTTTTTTTTTTGAGAGAAAACATGAGCAGAGAGGGGGCGGTGGGGGCAGAGACAGAGAGAGATAATCTTAAACAGTCTCCATGCTCACCATGGAGTCCCAAGCCAAGCTCAGTCTCACAACCATGAAATCATTAAGAGTTGGACAGTTAACCAATGAAGCCACCCAAGTACCCCTAATTTATTTATTTATTTATTTACATTTAACATATAATTTATTGTCAAATTGGTTTCCATACAACACCCAGTGCTCCTCCCAACAAGTGCCCTCCTCAATGCCCATCATCCCCTTTTCCCTCTCCCACACCACTCCTAATGTATATTAACACTTTAATTAGTAATAATGATAACATTAATTTAATTTCACCTGTTTCTTTTACCTTTACTAGAAAATGTAAGATTATATGTGTGACTTGAATCATATTTCTACTGAGCAGTGCTAAGCTGTATGAGAAGTTTCTTTTTATTTTATATATTTTTTAAAGTTTATTTTTAAGAGAGGGACACAGTGTGAGCAGGGAAGAGGCAGAGAGAGAGGGAGACACAGAATCTGAAACAGGCTCCAGGCTCTGAGCTGTCAGGACAGAGCCCTGTGTGGGACTCAAACTCATCAACCATGAGATCGTGACCTGAGCTAAAGTCGGACACTTAATCGACTGAACCACTCAGGTACTCCTCTATGATATATTTTTAAGTGGAAGGAACAGAGATGTTTAACAAAATATGTGCTTAATAAATGCTATCTGGCAAGTTAATTGACAGTGTTCATAGTTTGTACGGTATTTGATACAAAGAGTTCCTCTTTCTAACTATATATATTTAAAGTAATTCAGTCAATTGATAGTATTGATTGTGTGAGTTGTAGAAATTACTGTGCTGAGAAGAGAAATAATGTTTGCGATTGAAACAAAAATAAACTAGGAAGCCTATGGTATCACAGTGTAAAAATGAAATAGAGCCGTTGAAAATGAGATAGTCCTTTGAAACTGAACAAAATTAGGGGGAATTGAAAATATAGAGTGCTATTTTTGTCATTACCATTGTGTCATTACATGTATTCTTCCTAAACTGGAGACTATCTAATGTTTAAAATTAACAACAATAAAACTCTGAGTGAGATATTTCGTTTACATGCAGAAAAGATGAATAAATTATTTACATAAACATGTGCAAACATTTATGTATGTTTACAAAGGTAAGAAAGCTGTATATGGGAAGAGAAGTTAAGGTCAGAGATGTCCAAAGTTTTCAGGAATAGATCGATGGCTATAGAACTGAGACTTTAGATGACATAACCATCTTGAATACTGGGCATGAAACTCAGTTTTGGGGGAGAGTACAAAGGGACAATTTGATCTATAGGGCAAACCACTGGACAGAGCAAAAATGTGAGTGGTTCAAATAATACATTTACTGCAGGCTTAGCTGATCGGGTTATCATGGTGGGCAACATTTGCTCTAGCCCCAGGTATTCAAAGTAAATGATGTTAAGTGTTGTGAGCAGGCTCTTATTGAAGGGGATTGGTTAAAATTGGAAATTGCTAACTGTGAGTTATTAAGAGACACAGTATCTATAAATCAATTATGGTACATTATATTCTAGTCCATTGCCAGCATTCATTTAAACATAAACTACTGTATGTTCTACTCACAGTAGTAGAAATCAAAAGTTTAGGCTACTTTAACTTGTTCTACAGTGTTTGTATTTTGTTGAAAGAAATTAAATACTTCTTTTGGTTTTGTTTTTGATAAGCTTAAAGGGTAATAAATTTGTATTCAACAAATTTCTAGGGCTATAATCTTATTTTTTCTTTGCTTCCAACATCTTGACCTTATGGAGCATCATGAGGTATTTTAAAAAGCTGGCCTTTGGCATTTGAACTGACCTGCTTTGAATATTGTCTCTATCACTTGCTGTTGGACTTTGGTCAAATCATGGATTGACTTACCCAACCCGTAATATCCTTGACCCTAACACCTACTTTACAGGGCCATTTAGGAAGTAATGTAAAATGCATTGCCTACCATATGGTAAGTCTTTATAAATACTATTGTTGTTGTTATTATAGCAAAGTTGAAAAGCATTCGGAGCAGGATAGTTTTTGTATAGTCAAAAATTATAATTAAGGGGCCGCTGGGTGGCTTAGTCAGTTAAATGTATGACTTCGGCTCAGGTCATGATCTTGCAATTCGTGAGTTTAAGCCCTGAGTCTGGCTCTATGCTGACAGCTTGGAGCCTGGAGCCTACTTCAGATTCTATGTCTCCCTCTCTCTCTGCTCCTCTCCTGCTTGCATTCTCTCTGTCTGTCTCTTTCTCTCAAAAATAAACATTAAAAAATTATCATTGAAATTAGTATTTTATATGTGAACACATTATTTCTACTTCCAGCCCTCAGGGTTTGGAATGAGGAGAGGAGGAGTGTAGAGAAGAGTTGACAAGGGAGAAAGATTTCTGGCATCAGCAAGAAATCCTCTCCATTTATAGTTGGAGCCACTGGGGAGTTGAATATCCTCTATGGTGGATGCACAGGAATATTTAAGACCAGAACAGTTGAGTGAGGAGGTACGGCAGAGCTGGGTGATCCTGTGGTGACCAGGCAGCTGAGCCTAGCAGTGCTTGACTAGCGGAAGCTCAAGCAAAAAAGGCTTGTAGATGAAAGTACTTCTCCTTCCCTTCCTACCAGCCTAGGGACAAGTATTTTCCTTAAGGTTTCTGGAACTCTATTAATGTGTTCCCTGATAGATAGCTTGTGAGCAGACATTACAAAGCATTCGTCCTTGGGATTTGCAGAATTTGAGACATGTCAGGAAGTACCTGCTGTATGGTGTTCAGAGGCAGGGTTAAAGCCTGCTTACCCAGAGTCTGGCACATAGTAGGGATGCCATAAGTGGTGATAGAATCTAAACGAATGCACACATCCTGCACTTTACAGCCCCCATGAGTATCTGGAGCATGAACAATTCAAGCTAAATTCTAGACAAATGAGAATCTTGTTGTATTCCCTTTCACATAGTGATAGTATAAGAGAGGAAAAGAGAATGGAAATCAATGATAAATTAAGCAAAGGGTATTAACTTCCAAAACACAAGTCCTTTAAATGCCTCTCAAAATTCTGCATTTGCTTGTTTTACAAAATGCTTTGATCAATAAAATTTACTAGGTGAGGAGTTTCACACTTAGCAATTCTTTCTCCAAAGCCTATTTAGGATGAACCAGAAAATCTTTCACTTTTTTTTTTTTTTTCTGAGCTTAACCTTTTTACATAGAGAAAGGATTTCTGTTATCTTCTTTTAAAGCAAGACTTAGATAACTAAGATCAATTGAGTTTTGAAAGCTATGTACTTTGTCCTTTAGCTATGATAATATGGTCAGAACTGTCTTTATGAAAATGAGGAAAAAGAGTTGTTTGATGTGTGAATATTTGCAAGAGAAGAACTGGCTCTAATTCTAGGCATCACATTTGTTTATGTGTCAGTCATCCATAATAATGAGGGAGAGGTATCTCCTGGAGGTGGGAATGTTCTTTGCTGAATTTTAAGTATTGCTAAGCCATTTAAGAGGGGGATTTGGAGTATCACTCAATTCATATAATAAGCGGGAGTAGCAGGAAAAGAACAAAGTTAAATGGAACTATTTTCAAAATAAGAATACTTTGGATTTTAAAATTTATCTGCTCATGGGGCACTTGGATAGCTCAGTCAGTTAAGTGTTCAAATTGGCTCAGGTCATGATCTCACTATTCCTGAGTTTGAGCCCCAAGGCAGGCTCTGTGCTGACAGCTCAGAGCCTGGAACCTGCTTCATATTTTTTGTCTCCCTCTCTCTCTGCTTCTCCTCCACTCATGTTCTGTCTCTCTCTCTCAAAAATAAATAAACATTAAAAATAAAAAAATTAAAATTTATCTGCTCAGAAGTGACATAGTCCAATGCCATTTATATGTTTCAATTCAATTTCGTTTTTTTTTTTTTAATTTTTATTTATTTCTAGGAGAGAGAGAGATAGACAGCGTGAACTAGGGTGTATCAGAGAGAGAGGGAGACACAGACTCTGAAACAGGCTCCAGGCTCTGAGCTGGCAGTCAGCACAGAGCCCGACGCGGGGCTCGAACCCACGAACCGCGAGATCATGACCTAAGCGAAAGTCGGACGCTTAACCGACTAAGCCACCCAGGCGGCCCCAATTTCTTTTTTATATGTACCTGGGAAATATACACAAATAATTTTTCTGGGTCTAGAACAAAGCCAAATTTAGGTCCCAGTTTAAAGCTCTAACATGTCCTTGGGTCTTCCCAGAATATATTATGATGATTGCCTCTAATTCTGTCCTGATAGACATGTACTCAAGATATGTAACTTAATAAACTATAAAATAATTTCATTTTTAATTCTGAACCAGCATTCTTTTTTAAATGTTTATTTGTTTACTTTTAGAGAGAGCACAAGCAGGGGAAGGACAGAGAAAGAGGAGGAAAGAGAAAATTCCTATCAGACTCCATGCTCAGTGCAAAGCCCAACATGGGACTGGATACCATAACCCTGATGTTAGGACCTGAGCCGAAATCAAGTCAGAGGCTTAACTGACTGAGCCACCCAGGGGCCCCCTAAACCAGCATTCTAAGAACAGTGTTGTCTTTGGACAAGAATGCTGTTATAAATTAATTAATTTTTCCATTCCTATTCTAATAAAACATTGCCTACCTTTGATAACTAAAGCTATACTTTCTGGTTTATGCATTTCTTCAAAAGCTAAGAGATCTCAATTTTTTTTTTCTTTTTGGAGGAGTCTTTCATTTATTTATTTATATTTTGCTTGAGTCTTTGAAGCAGGCTGAATGAAATAAAATTGTATTAGTAGAGTTGTCTTCATTTGTAAAGACCTCTGCTACCTGTGACACCATCTCATTCTGTTCTGATAACAAAGATGATGCCTCCCTGCAGCAGATGGTTTTTCCTCACCACCAGTCACCAGGATCTTGTCAGGGTAGAAAAATTGGGAGATTGATTAGTGTCCTTTTCTTATTCATTGATTTACTTGGCTTTCTGGCTGACTGATGTATGTGTAGCATCAGATACCACAGATTATCTTGTGAGGAGAAAAAATAAAGAGCTCAGTAATAAAAATATTAAGGACAATCATTTGTTAAATGCTGGCAATTTTCTAGGCACTATGGCAAATACTTAAAACACATTGTCTCTTTCAATCTTCTTAACAATTGCATGTTACAGATGAGGAAGCTGAGTTTAGAACTAATAATTAATTTATTCAATGTCACTCAGCTAATGAGTGATGAAGTTGATTTTAATCTAGGTTTATCAGACTTTATAACTCAGACCAAATGGCTTCTGATCAAATTATGATTTATGATCAAATTAAGCTCAAGATATTTGAGCCAGGTATTTTACTTGGCACCATGGAGTATGTGAAGATCACAAGTTTAGAGTCCCCTAGAGGAAAAAGATGTATACACAAATAAGTAATAATTGTAAGCAAGTTTTACAGGTGAACTTGAGGTTTTTCCCTTTTGCCAGAAATCTCTGGATCTTTTAGCCCCAGGAAGTATATCTTTTCCCTCCAGAATTTGGGTTCCATGCCCATTTAGTTTAAATGGAATATAATAGAAATATAAGTTTCTATGACTTTCTCCCAAGCTCAGGACAGTGTTGTCACCTTTCAAACAAGGAATTAAAAATAGTCTTTAAATGATTTCCTTTGTTCCTCAAGTTCACTTTTGCCAAATTGTGCCTGTAAACACTCCATCTTTCCCTCTCTTCCAGGTCTCTGACATAGCTTTAGCTTGGGGACTTTCCATCTCTGGCCTGGTCAATTGTAGTTTTCCTTCCAGCAGCTGGCATCATCCTCTGTAGTCTGTCCTTACTGCTTCTTATCATTGTGGCATTTTCCTCCAAACTAAGATCAGATCAAGCTGGTCCCTACAGCTCTGTGGATTCACAAGACTTTGTGAATTAGAGCTCACAGTCGTCACTCTTCTTCAAAATCTCTTCCCAGAATTACTCCTACAAGCTCACTGCCCCCATCACTTTTAATTTTCCAGCTTTCTCCTTCCATCTTCCCACATTAAATTTCTCCATGTTTTTAAAGCTTGTTGAGGAGTCAATAAAGTAAATTTTTGAGTGTAAGTGTATTCTCCATGCAGGTCACTCCTTCATAGTTTTGATGATATTGGACTACTCGTATACTAAATATTTGGTATTTTAGTACATGGAGTTGAGGGTGGGGACAGGTAAGGAAAATCTTTAATACTATAGACAATGGCTCTTTCCCATGTAGATTCTTCTTTAGAGAAGGGATCCTAAGGTTATCTAATTATTTGCAGGAAGTAGAGAAGACTCTTCTATTACAGGTTTTCTACTTTTTATTTTCAGCTCATATGTTTCAGTTGCTTACTAATTTTGTTCAACTGTCTGATTGAGAACTTCCTTACCTTCTAGGCACAAGCTCCCTCTACATCAATGCAGTGGTCAAATCTTTCTCAGGCACCAGCATCATCTGTGAAATCTTTAAAAAAGTGGTCACACAGTAGTCCTACCCTGTGCCTCTGATTCTGTGATTTGTTACCCAGGATTGAGAGAGATGCATGTCTTCATTGGAAGGTCTTCCACTGCATAGATTATTTTTCTTTCTCCAGATCTATCTTCATGATTCATTTTCACGGTAATAGTAAGCTCTGCCTTGAGTGAAGAATTCTGTTCTGAGAGAGAGAAAAAGATAAACTTTGCAAGTTTAGTTAAGCCTAAGAATAAACTTTGCTCTGATTTCTGTACGTTGATTTTGTACTCTGCAACTTTGTTGAATTGATGGATCAGTTCTAGTAGGCTTCTGGTGGAGTCTGTCGAGTTTTCTATGTAGAGTATCATGTTGTCTGCGAAAAGTGAAAGTTTGACTTCTTCTTTGCTAATTCTGATGCCTTTTATTTTCTTTTGTTGTCTGACCTGATGCTAGGACTTCCAGCACTATGTTAAACAACAGTGTGAGAGTGAACATCCCTGTCGTGTTCCTGATTCCAGGGGAAAAGCTCTCAGTTTTTCCCCATTGAGGATGTTAGCTGAGTGCTTCTCATAGATGGCTTTTATGATGTTTAAGTAAGTTCCTTCTATCCTGACTTTCTCGAGGGTCTTTATTAAGAAGGGATGCTGTATTTTGTCAAATGCCTTTTCTGCATCTATCGACAGGATCATGTGGTTTTTATCTTTTCTTTTGTTAATGTGATGTATCACATTGATTGATTTGTGAATATCGAACTAGCCCTGAAACCCAGGAGTGAATCCCACTTGATCATGGTGGATAATTCTTTTTATGTGCTGTTGAATTCGATTTGCAAGTATCTTGCTGAGGATTTTTGCATCTGTATTCATCAAGGATATTGGCCTGTAGTTCTCTTTTTTGCTGGGTCTCTGTCTGGCTTGGGAATCAAAGTGATGCTGGCTTTGTAAGATGAGTCCAGAAGTTTTGGTTGCATTTTTATACACCAACAATGAAGCAACAGAAAGAGAAATCAAGAAATTGATCCCATTCACAATTGCACAAAAAACCATAAAATATCTAGGAATAAACCTAACCAAAGATATAGGAGATCTGTATGATGAAAACTATAGAAAACTTATGAAAGAAATTGAAGAAGACACCAAGAAATGGAAGAACATTCCATGCTCATAGGTTGGAAAAATAAATATTGTTAAAATGTCATTACTACCCAAAGCAATCTACACATTCAATGTAATCCCAATCAAAATTGCACATGCATTCTTCTCAAAACTAGAAAAAACTATCCTAAAATGTGTATGGAACCACAAAAGACCTTGAATAGCCAAAGTAATATTGAAGAAGAAAACCAAAATGGGAGGCATCACCATCCCAGACTTTAGCCTCTACCTCAAAGCTGTCATCATCAGGACAATAGGGTATTGGCACAAAGACAGACACATAGACCAATGGAACAGAATAGAGAACTCAGAATTTGACCCACATATGTATGGCCAACTAATCTTTGACAAAGTGGGAAAGAGTATCCAATGGAAAAAAGACAGCCTCTTTAACAGATGGTGCTGGGAGAACTGGACAGCAACATGCAGAAGAATGAAGTTAGATAATTTTCTCAGACCAGAGTCCTCCTAATTCCACAATGCATTGTTTTTTCTCTCCTCAAATTTCCTCTTTAGAGACTTTGAAACCTCAAAGGTGGCTGTCCATGCATCTTTCTCCCTTTTTTCTCTAAAACTAATAACACCCTAATTTTATAGTGATAAAGTTTAAGTTTTATGAAGTATTTTCACAAGCACATATTCCTATCGTTTTATGGTGCCATTTTTATTCTTAGATTGTTGATAATATAACAAAATTGTCTGATCTTGCTTGTCTCTGCTGAGCAGGTCACACATACATGTGCAAAGGCTGCCATTTAATCTGCTCAGCTCTCAAGTTGACTGCCTCAGTTTCCTTTTAAAGATTATTATTAAAATGGGAATATGATGACAAGAACAGAGTTCCTATAATCACTGGGAATCCCCTACACCAAACATCAGTGTACACTTATGAAGTTGATGAAGTTGCCAGGGTGGTCTCTTATTAAGAAAACTAGGAGGGGAAATTGAAGAACTTATAGAGAGTTACATGTTCTTTAGAGATGGCACAATTAAGCAGCAATTTAATGCAGAAAAAAAATTTCTTGTTGGAATCTGGAGTTTATATGTTTGCCTAAGGATAAAAGACCCACTGAGAGTTGGTAACGGGAAGACAGACTTGCATTGACAGGAATAATTAATCTCTTCAGGCCAGATAAAGAAGAACTCACTTGAGACCTGGGACACCCTCAGATACCTGTGAATACCAGCTATAAAGACAATGAATGATTTATGTTGATCCTGGCTCTAGGAAAAAAAGAGATTGTCTTTGGAAAGTGCTGGTGTAACTGGAGACTTAAAGCCCTCTTTATTTATTAAGTTTTTATCCATCTAGTCAGCAGAAAGAATGAGTTGATAGTGATTCAAACAATTTTCATTGAGATCCTTTCTGCTGTTCTGGTTTTTGCATCCAGCCAAGAGGAAAATGTTATTTTACAGCTTTTGTATTGGTGTTGATGGGTTCTTAGGAGAGACTTCTTGAGAACATGAAGGTGGAAGGGGCAGATAGGACACTTCAAAGAGACGAGCTTAAATTTTGGCTGCTATCCAGGCACAGGTAATCTTGGAAGCGATTGTAAACCAGCCTCTAGACAGAAATATTTCACTAGAGGTCCCTGTCAATTCTTTTTTTTTTTTTTTTAAGGACTAGTGATAAGTGTGTCCTTAATTTACATATATTCCTTTTCTTCATTTTTGTTTGGGCTTATCTCACTTGTTTCACTCCAATTCTTTTGCCTTTTATTCTGAATTGAAATGAAAAATGAAATGTATAAAACATTGGAAGAAAATTCTGTAAGCATTCCTTATTCTGAAGCCTGACAGTAATTATTATTAAGGGATTACAGGAAAATCTTACAGTGTAATTTAGGGATTCTCAATTTATTCACAGACTCTTCATCTCCCTCTACCTTTCTTAGAAAAGCCATTTTCTACCCTTCTGATAAAACTAGACTTTGGTTATTGACTAGTTTGCTCTTTCAACAAATACTTTAATCAATGCAAACATAATAAATATTACAATAATAAGAGTAAGCATTTATTGGATGCATAGTACTGTGCTAAGTATTGTATACGTAGATTTACTTCCCACAGCACCCCTATGGGAAAGTTATTTTATTATTATCCCATTTTATAGATGAGGAAATGGAATTAGAGAAATTAAATAAATTGCTTGAACACCACAGTGAGGAAGTGGTGTACTATGGAAAAATCTAGGCCTGGAAATTAAATTATAGAATTATTGATTCATTTCTCAGAAGGAGAAAGGGGAGGCTGGCAGATAAAATATAGGATACACAGTTAAATTTGAATTCCAGCTAAGCAATGAATAGTTTTTAGGGTAGGTATATCTGAAATATTGCATGAGTGTGGACATTCTGTATTTTTATTTGTTAAATCTGGCAACGTTAGGAACATGTGACCGCAAAGTCATTTGTGAGCTGGAAATTTTATTCAAGGCCATTTAGCTCCAGTGTCTTAATATACAGGTAAGAAAAAGCTCTAGGAGTCTCAAGATTTTCATGTTCCCATGCCTGGCAACAAAGTGAGGTTTAGGACTTTGCCATGCTACCTCTCTTAATTCCTCACAAGTCTTTCGTTTGACTACCAAGGGACATTTCCTCTATTATTTCAAAGAGTGTTTATCTCCTATCTTATATTCTGAATTGTTGTCTGGAAAGCACATCTTTGCAAACACTTTGCGAATAATAACATGAGCAAAAGTGGAGGCAAGGAAGGAGGAAGCAATAAGTTGCTGGCTGCCCCTGTGTCCCCGCAACACACAAGATTCTTTCCATATGGCATCTGATTCAGTAGAAACAAGAGTCAGGAGTATAATGGCACATATTAAATATCTACTTGTCCTAGTCAAGTTTCTTTTAAGACCTAGGCCAAGGGGTCCAATTAGAATGACTACTAGTGTTATCAGAGAATGAATAAATAGGAATGCATTTTATAAAGTAGTCTTCCTTTTAGCAGATAGTAAATTAAAATGTTGTATAATCCACTGGAGTTCAATATTGGGTCATTTTCTTCAAGAAGAGAGAGGTATTAATTAGTCTGTTGCTTGGAGGCTTCATTATATATGCTTCATTCCGTTTGCTGTTGTAACAAACAGTTCCTGGGCGCTTGGGCCCTGACTGATTAACTTGCATAGCTGCCTCTTGATAGCTCTCCTTCTGACAGACACTGTTAAATAGGGGATGGGATAGAGAAGTAGACAAAATTTTTAAAAAACCCAAATGTGGCTTTTTCATGATGTGAGAAAGCAAATAAATGCCATATCTTAGCATATGGAAGTGAAATGAGCTTCCCAAGTTTTCCATCTTAGCCATAAGATTCGTTTGGGCCCAAAATCAAATGTTAAAGGGGCTTTTTGCTTCTGGCGTTGTAAATAGCTAAGAGATGGCAAAGACCTTCTTGAGGTCTCATCTTTGGGAAGGGGAAAGATACCTCTGCTGAAACTGGAATATTAAGATTGATCATAGTTGAGGAATAAAACCTCTTAAGTGTGTTGAATACAAGGGGCAGAATTTTTGATACAAATTCTTAAGTTATAACTGCCAAAAAGTAGAAATTTGGACCAAATTTAATTTTCCTGCTATTATTTTCACATTAGACTGTCCCCCAAACCCCAATTTGGTCTTTCTCCTCAAAATAGATTTACTTCTTCAAAATCATTTTCAATTCTGTTGGAGTAAAGTGTTTTTTCTTTTAACTTTTGATACTGAACTGTCTTAAAACTTAGAGAAAAGTTGCAAAACTAGTATAGAGTTTCCATGTATCCCTGTCCTAGCCTCCCACAAGGTTAAAACCTTCCTTAACCATAGTCAGAATCAAGAAAGTAACACTGGTGTAACACCAATAGCTAAAATAAAGACTGTATACAAATTTACCAGGTTTTTCACTAATGTTGTTTTTCTGAGATTCCATTCAGTATCCACATTGCATTTGCTGCTTTTTTCTCTATATTCCCCAAAAATCTGTAACAGTACTTCACTTTTCCTTAAACTTTATAACCATTTTTGATGAGTATAGATCAGTTATTTTGCCAAATGTCCCTTGGTTTGGATTTATCAGGTGTTTTCCCAAGATTGGATTGAGATTATTTTGTCAAGAATATCACAGAAATGATATTGTGTTCTTCTCAATGCATTGTATCATGGGGTTCATGATGTCAGTATGTCTTGTCACTGGTAGTGTTGACATTGATTACTTGGTTAAGATGGTTTCTGCTGGGTTTCTTCACTTGACAGTTATGACCTTTTCCCTTGGTGTTAACAAATATCTTGGGGGAAATGCTTTGAGACTATGGAAATCCTGTTTCTCTTCAAACTTTCACACACTAATTTTAGCATCCATTGATGGATCTTGGTTCTCTATTGATTGTTACTATGCTATTTGCTTCATGGTTATTTTCTGTCTCTCTCTTTCCTTCAGCATTTATTTATTAAAATTCTATAGCAAAGAATAGCTTTCTCTCCCATCTATCTAGGTAACTATTTATATCCATGAATATTTCTATGGGTTATAATCCAATATTAACATGAATTCATACTGTTACCTCAGGGTTCACTTTTGTCTTCCCCCTATATTTCTAACTTCTTTCTCTAATAGAGGAAAACCTGGTTCTTGTTTTCTCCAGTACATTTACTTTTTTTAATTCTAGTGCACACATAAAATCATTTCAGAATTGTTGGACTATACCCATGTAAGAAACACACTTACTGACCAAATTACGACATTCATTTAGTTATTTTTGTCTTTAGCCTTACAGTGTCCAGCCAAGAAACTGTATTCTAGTTGTTTAGATTAGTTTTATTATTCCCCACCCCTCTCATGTGGTTTTGTGATTCATTTGTAATGGAGTTACATTCATTTGTTAAGTTTTGTATTGCATTTTTGCATTGCATTTTGCTCCTCATCCAAGTTTTAATTGTTTATTGCTTCAGGGTTTGTGAAAAATATGAACCATAACTGTGATTCTTGGAGCCAGAGCTTTACAACATGATGTAACCAGAGAAGTGTCATTCTATCCTTGTTCCTGCTATCCCATACCCATTCTCCTTCTTTCCAGTCCTTTCATACTTCCTGTACATAACCAATCTCTTTACTTTCAGGTTAATCTTTTCCACATTTCCTTTGTATAGGTACTTTACATGTATTCTCTTATAATCACTTATTTCTTTCACAAAAGGTACCATACTAGAGATACTCTCTTACACTTTGATTTTTCACTTAACAGTATATCTTGGAAATTGCTTCATATCAATTCATAGAGATCTTCCTTAATATTTTTTACAGCTGTGTTGTCCTCCATTGCATAGCTATATGACAATATCTTCTTCATGTACCACTTTCTGTAGGAGAAAGGAATGCCAGTTAGCAGGGTAAGGAGGCTTAGTATTATAAGAACAAAACATTAAAGAGGAAAGCTTTACAATGGAGCAAACTGGGCAAAATTGGTAAATGTAACTGCTATATTTATATTAACCTCAGTGGGACAAAGCAGAAGTAATAATAGTTTACTAGTTTAACATTATTATTAAAGGTTTCTTTGCACATGTCTGTGACTTTTTGTTTATGTCTTAGCATGATGATTAAGAACAATCTCTGCCATTTTTGTTTGGACCATCAAAAGTTTTAGACTTTAACAATTTACTAGAGGTATAAATTTGTTATGAAGTTTGGTATGAAGTTTACTATGAACTTCATTTGGTATGAAGTTATTTAATATCCTCATGCCTCAGTTTCTCTTATCTGTAGAATAAGAATAATAAGAATGACCACCTCCCAGGGTTAAAGTTAAACCATGGGAAACAGTACAGTGTATGGAACATGGTGAGCCAGAAGGCTCCAGGTTCTGAGCTGTTAGCACACTGCCCGACGTGGGGCTCGAACCCATGAACCACGAGATCATGACCTAAGCCAAAGTCGGACACTCAACTGACTGAGCCAACCAGGCGCCCCTCTTTGCACATTTTAAAAGAGAATCTACTCAGGAGAAGGAAGAAAATAATTTTTTAAAAATTTAATTAGCTACTCCAAGTGTAGATCTTTTTATTGAGATTATACTAAATTTGCTTCATAAGAATGTAAACAACGCTGCTGTGGAGCAGAGGAGAGGGCCTTTGAATGTAATATCTTATCACTTGAAGTCTCTTAGAGGGGAAGGAAGGGGATGAGATGCCAAGAAGAATGCTTCTGGGACTATCTGTCAGGTTCCAGACTTCTTTAGGAATAGGCAAGGCACTTGATTGCATAACACTAAATGACAATAATCATAATTATGGATTATTGAGTGCCTACGATGTTCCAGATCTGTGCTGAGTACGTCACATGCATCATTTCATTTAATATATTTCCATGACAGGAGGCAGTTGTTTATTTATCTCTATTATATAGATGAGGATCCTGAATCTTGGAGAAGTCAAATAATCTTGGCAAAGTCACATGGCTATTAAACTTGTATATCACTTGCTAAGATTTTACCCAGGTTTGTTGGACTCTTTACTATTCCATTGCTACCTATGGTTAGTCTTGTGGGTCTCAGGGATTCCCTAGGCCATTCTTCTTTTAGGATCAGCATAGCTTTTCCTCGCAGATCCAGCTGTGAGGCAGTGGACTCTGACCTTAGGCTTGGCCCTGCTAAGAACCCTGAGAATCTTCAACGCCTTCCCAATGGGGTCGAGTTTTGGATGTTGAATAGCATTTTAGGGCTTGAGGGAACAAAATCCAGCAGAGACAAGTGGAAAGAGCAGTAGACATGTGTTAGCCTCCCACTGCTCTCATTCCTTTCCTAATCAATTGTTTCTCTAACTCATTAGCTGAATATGCTTGTCTCCTCTTCATTAGGATCATGCTCTTGGTTGCAAGCAAGGATAACTATGTCCTTTACCTGTTTTGGTTTTTTATTGGCTCACTCCTCACCTCCTTAGGCAAAAGTCATAGCTTCTTTCCTTGGCATTATCTATTCTTGCCTATTTCTTCTTTTATGTCTCCTGACATTCCTGACCTGTATCCTAGGTTCAAGCTTATCCAGCTGCTTACAGTCTCCAAACTGTACATACGTGTGTGTGTGTGTGGTGTGTGTGTAGTGTGTGTGCGTATGTGTGATGTGTGTATGTGTGTGTATTAAATGCCTTTGCATACGCTATATTCTCTGCTCTATCCTTCTCTGCTCTATATGCCTAAAGTTCTTATTTTTAAAAATGCATCTCATTTATCTCATCCTCCATGAAACTTTACATGTCTCTTCAAATAGAGTGAGGTATTCTTTCCTCTGGATTCTCAGAGCATCTCACAAACACCTTTTCCTTAGCATGTGTGACAGATTCTTTCATCCTTCACTTCTACCAGACTGTGGGCTCCATGAAGGCAATGAGTTTGTCTTCGGACTCCTTGGGTCCCTAGTGCCTAGCATAGTATCTACTAACTGTTCAACAAATCTTGTTTGAATGGATCAATAGATGGACCAGGAATTAGAAAACATAAAATTAGAACTTAGGCTGCCTGCTAAGATTTTGTATGGCTTTTGGTAAATTATAGGACCTTTCAGGGCCTTAGTTTCCTCATCTCTGAGGTGAAGATGTCGACCATACTTAACAACATCTCTTCCTTGGAAAACATTTACAATATAACCAGTTTAACAATGAAGAATAAAGGAGCTTCTAATGGCAATTACTTTTCAGTTGGCTTTTGGCTAAAATCTTCATCTCAGTCCAAATTTTTGAAATGAGTGATTTGGATTGAGAAAGGACACCAAAATCTATGGAGACTAAGGTGGAATGAAAAGGTTACTTTTATGATTGGAAAGGCCTCTGGGCATGTTTCATTATGAAAGGATCATGGGACATTCATATTGGAAGAAATCTAAGAGATAAGTCATTCAACCTTTTTATGTAGGAAGGAAGGCAGGCAGGCAGGCAGGGAGGAAGGATAGAAAGAAGAAAAGAAAAAAATTAAAACTTGGAGAGTTCAGATAACTTGCCCAAAGTCACAGGAGGAGTTTGTAACAGAATGTTTCCTCTGTATTCTCAGGTTTATACACCCTTCTGTCACACCAATCACTTGATCTATGTAGCCAAATAAGATGCAGAATAATATTGTCTGCTAAGATGGGCTCTGTGCCGCAGTTGACTCAGTTTGGAGCAGACTTAATGACTTGATTTCTCTTTCTATTCATGTTGGCTCAGACTTTACTGCCAAATACAGCACATGTTTATGAACAATCTGTTGTTTGCATCAGCTAGAGAAACTTCGTGAAGGGCAGACGAAGGCAAATAGCACACTATGCTAGATGATATGCTACAAAATTCCACTTGAGTTAGATTGGTGGGGCTTCAGCTTCATGGAAGATAATGTGAACATCTTCTAAATAAGAAGCTGGATAGTTTGTGGGTAAAATAGGACAAGTTCTGATGTCACATTCTAATAATGACATTAACAATATCATTGGAGTTGTTATATGTTGTGTCTAGATATGAATTGGCAGGTTATCTTTGATAGAATGGATACACCTTTTTTCCATTCTTAAAAATATTATATATGGTGAATACATGTATTAGCTATTAAGGAATGATGAAACCACTCCAAATGTCAGTGGCTTAAAGCAATAAACATTTATTATTGTTCATGAGTTTATGGGTCAACTGGACATTCCTTCTGGTCTCAAGCTTCTGTAGTCACTGAGTCCAGTAGGCAGATTTCTGATTTTAATTTGGGGGATTAACCATCTGTGGACAGGTATAGAATAGTTTCAGCTGGGGTAACTAGACTCTCCTCCATCTGGTTAATAATCTTCCAACAGTCTAGTCAAAGCTTTTTCCAACAGTGCAAGCCCAATTATGCAAGAGTAAGATCAAGTAGTGTGACAGTCTCTTGAGACCTAATCTTGTACTTGACACATTGTCACTTCCTTTGCATTCTATAAACCAAAGCAAGTCACGAGCCCAGCCAGAGTCAGGTGGAAGGAAACCTCAAAGTTCCGGGAAAAGGCTATGGATGAAGAAACATTAACTGGGGCATCAATGCAATCAATATATTAGAACATGTGAATACCTGTTCATAAATATATGAATAGCACAAAAAAAACACCTCTTGATTCTCTTTTTCAGGCTGTTTTCTTCCCAGGGTTAACACTATTAAAAATTCTCTGTATTTTTCAAGGCTTGTATGTATGTATATCATATATAATATATATACATATGTGTACAGTTTGTATACATATACACACATCATGTATATATATACATGTATACCCTATACAAAATTATTAATAGTATAACTGTTTTTATGTAATTTATTTGTTGGCCATAAGATTGATTATGTTTTAGGGATATATATACTCCATTAACAATATGTATAGCTCTGTGGGAATGTAAACTAGTGCAGCCCCTCTGGAAAATGGTGTGTAGGTTCCTCAAAAATTAACAATAGAACTCCCCTATGACCCAGCAATAGCACTGCTAGGAATTTACCCAAGGGATATAGGAGTGCTGATGCATAGGAGCACATGTACCCCAATGTTCATAGCAACACTCTCAACAATAGCCAAAACATGGAAAGAGTCTAAGTATCCATCAACAGATGAATAGATCAAGAAGATGTGGTTTATCTATATGATTCAATACTACATGGCAATGAGAAAGAATGAAATCTGGCCATGTGTAGCAACAGGGATGGACCTTGAGGGTGTTATGCTGAGCGAAATAAGTCAGGCAGAGAAGGACAAATACCATGTGTTTGCATGCATAGGAGGATTAGGAGGAACTTAACGGAGGACTGTGGGGGAGAAGAAGGGGGAAATAGTGGGAGAGAGGGAGAGAGGCAAACCATGAGAGACTCTTGAATGCTGAGAACAAACTGAGGACTGATGCGTGTGGGGGGGTACAGGGGGGTGATGGGCACTTGTGGGGATGAGCACTGGGTGTTATATGGAAACCAACTTGATAATAAACTATTTGTAAAAAAACAAAAAAAACCAATATGTATAGCTCTGATTAGATGTTATAATACACTTTTATTTAAAAGTTAATTATAAGATAATTGAAAAATATAGAAAACACAGAAAAATAAATATAAAAACCTATATGCCCATCTTCCTCACTGGGCAATATAAATATTTGCAAGATAATTGCATCAGATCTTTTCTCATAAAGGGAAAAAATAAAATACTGCAGATAGAATATACCAACATTTACTTATTGCTTTCTCCTTATTTATGAACATTTAGATTTTCTATTTTTCACTGTTGCAAATATTTCTGCAAGGAACATCCTAGTCACATCTCCCTGTACATATGTCAGGGTTTCTCTAGGGTCAACACCTAGGTGTACAGTTACCAGCTTTTAGGTCATGTGCATCTTCATCTGTACTATATATTCTTAATTTGGGTACCAAAGGATTGGTGCCAAACTCCTCTTTTACCAGCAATGTATTAAAATTTTTCCCTATCTTGGGGCACCTGGGTGGCTCAGTTGGTTTAACCTCCAACTTTGGCTCACATCATGATCTCACCATTCATGGGTTCAAGCCCCGCGTCAGGTTCTGTGCTGACTGCCAGCTCAGAGTCTGGAGCCTATTTCAGACTCTGTATCTCCCTCTCTCTCTGACTCTACTCTGCTCACGCTGTCTCTTGCCCTCTCTCTCAGAAATAAATAAAACATTAAATTTAAAAAAATAAAATAAAATCTTTCCCTATTTTAACTCACAATTGGTATCAGACTTTTTAATATTTGTCATCATGATGTGAAATGCTATGTTGTTAGTCATTTTACCATTTTTAAAATTATTATTGAAGGTGAACCAATTCCAATAGCTTAATGGAATTTGGGGGGGGTCTTACTTTTGGTGAAATACCAGCATATATCTCTTGTTTTGCTTTTTCTTATTGATTGTGAGAGTCCTTTATATTCGTGATAGTCTCTGTGTTTTCTGTACATTCACTTATCTTCTTTCAGTCTGTGGTTTGTCTTTTAGCTTTGTTTATGTTATCCTTTGGATATCAAGATCATAAAAAGCTTGACTAATTTTTTTTCTATTTCCTGGAATAGCTGGAATTTAAGATAGTAATGGCAAATTGTCACTTCTGAATTTCCTTTTCTATTGTTTTAACATCTTTAATGGTTTAAATCTATTTATAGTGGAATCTAAGCTTTGCTTCAGCATTCATGGGCAGGGTTGCAGTTGTTTTCTGTCATTTCCTCGAGACCAGGGAAGACCTTGTGGGCCAGGTGCTCAGTTCTAGTTCCCCACTGGGCCGATGTTGAAGGCAAGGACTCTAGGCCTGACCTTTAGAACCTATAATACACCTTTAGATGTTCCCCCCACAGCTCTAGCTCACATCCCTGACTTTGATCTCCCTATTTGTTTATGACTCCTGAGAATCTTCCATCTTTCCTTCAAGTTATACTTGAAGGATAACTTCAAATAATATTTATTTAGGTTATGCCTGATATAACTTTCATGTGTTTGTAGTCAGAAAGTCCATGTAGTCAGAAAGAACAGCTTAGTCTGTTGTCATGTTGCTGAGTGTTCTCTGGGAAGGCTTCATGATTCTTATGGGGACTATTAGTGTTTCATGGGTACAATACTATCCTGAAGACCTCAATTTTATTGGCATGATAATAGTATTTAGCCCAGGAAGGGGATCTGCTGAGCTAATATGGAAAGATGCAGAGAGCAGTAATGTTCCTTTTCAGCTTACACATTTAATATTTAAACTTTTGTCGAGCTCACTGGTAAAATGAGTCCTTTAGAGAGAAAAGTGCCTTCCTTAGACAAGGGAAAGCTCCTTTGGCAAATATTTGACAAATGTCTAAACCAATGCATATGTGCATGTGAATTTGTCTATTTACTCTGTTAAGCTCACAGTTGTCTCACCTTCACTTGTGGCATTTCCTGTGAACATTACTCTGTAAGCCTAATTTCAGCTGCCCTACCACCTTTTATATAGAGACTTCAACTAGAGTAAAGGGATAAGTGGATAAGATTTTACCTTAGTTTTCCCCAAGAGCTAGTCCATGCTGTTAAAATCAAATGGAGTCTGGAGCAATGGTTTAATGTATTTGAGATGGAGAAAATGGCAAAGCCACAAACATCCAACAACTTTTGGGTAAAATGATCCCTAAGGTTTGTGCCAGACTTTGGCCAATAGCTGTACAATTCTGGTCTTAACCTTACAGCAGAGATCTGAGATTTGAGTACCTTTTACTTCCTTGCCTCATCAACATCACCACACCTGTCTGTTTAAGTTCAGCTGCAGTGACTTCTCTCTGGCAGTTCTCACAAGACCAGGTTCCTGCTCTGTGTCCCACAGCTCCTGGCTGCTCTAGAAACAGAGACAGAGAAGCACCTGACTTGGAGCTGTCAGCACTTGTTGATACTTACTTTTGACATTCCTTCTGAGTGATTGTGAGTTGCCTGATATCCGGATTCCTGAAAATTTGATGACCCTGACTGCTAATATTTGTCAGTTTCTTCAAAACTTTTCTGACCATTTAAGCTTTCAAAGTTCAGAATTCCTAAGCAACATACCAATCTGAGAATCTCTCAAATCTTGCTACTTAAAGTGAGGACCAAGGACCCAGCAGCCTTGACACAACTTGTGAGGTTCTTGTCAATATAGAATCTCAGGTCCCTCCCCAGACCTAGTGAACCAGAAACTGTATTTTAATTAGATTCAAAGTGCATCATACACACTATTTCAGTGGACTGAATTTCAGTTCCATACTGGGTATCATTATTTACAAAGGTCCTTTTTTCAAAATATGTACCCCACAAAATTATGGGGATAGCCCCCTTCACCTGTCCAGTGAGTATACTCTCGGTTTGATGATCAGTGCTCATGAGTCTGTGTTTCTGCTGGAAGCATGACTCCCACTTGATTGTGTGAGAAAAAGAAACTGAAGTAAGAACTAATGCATCTTATCTTCACTGTATGTGCTTCTGACCTTGACCACAATCTGATTCTTCTGAGTTTAACAATGTTTGATTATACCTCCCTAACTCTGGTTGTAATAGGGACTTGATCTAGAATATTCACATACTCTTCATGGTCCACACCATCTCTTCCTCCTAACACAATGGGTGAGCAACAGCACAGACCAAGGCATTTGGCTTATTGTCAAAGAGCACAGCAAACATCCACCTGTGTCAGGTCCAAGACCTTGGCCTTATTAGCCCTGACCTACAAACTAAGCTTGCCATTGCAATGTTCCTCATCAGGTAATGAGTGCTTAAGCACCTACTGCTTCCAATTAACATGAACTATTGGCAATATGGTCTCAGCCTTTAGGCAACTTTTGCAGTCTGAAATGGGGAAAACATATAAGGAAGGAAGGACAAAAGGCATGTAGAATGGGAAAAAAAATAAAAGCATACTCTTCATGGTCACACCATACTACAAGGTGGTTATGTTGACCACATGGTGACTACTTTATTATCAAGAAATTTGGATTTTTTAAAAAAATAGACATATTCTTAATAGAGTAATGATGGATCTCAAGGCTGTTGTCCTCAGTTGGGAAGGAGGATGTTTGAAGATTTGTTTGCTCATGTAATCAAGCTATTGAAAAAGTAGATTTCCAACTTAAATATTTTTAAAAGTCTAGAGGGATCAATTTCTCAATTTCACTACCTAGAAAAGAATTCATGAAATCAACAGGCTTTACTAATTCCCTCCATTTTTTACTCCAGCCCAGATGAGAAGTATTGCAGAAAGATATGACAAAGCACATTTTAATTGTAAATGAAATTTCAGTTTTTAAAGAAAGGGAAGGTTTTCACTTATCTTATATATTTTGGAGAAAAATCTATATTTTATCTGATGCAAGAGGGGAGGAATTTAACAGATTTAAAAAAAAAACATGTTTCTAGGTAGATGTAATATTCATTTTTAATGTTGATTATTTATAAATTCAACAAACTTTGGAGTTCGGAGTTTTGGAGTTAACTTCTGTCACCACAGTCACATTTGAATGTTACCTTGTTTGCTACTTTTCTGGAAGTAAAAATTAACTATTTTAAAAATCATATGAACTTATCCTGTTAACATTACATATTCAGATAAATGTAAAATAAGGCCCTTTCTAGGCAGGGCTTTAATTTGCTTGTTTTGGTTGTAGAAAGACTCTGTTTCAGAAACTGAAGAATTAGAATTGGTCCTGCTCAGGTTGAAGAGGTCCACTGGATTCCTATTGTGTATCCTGAGCCCAGTGTTTCCTGAGCACATGGTGAAGGCAGGGTAGGGCCTGGGAAGCTTTCATGGGTGAAGCAGGCAAAGGTCTTGTGAGTGAGTAAGGGAGACATAGCATTATGTGGACCATTTTAATACATGGTTAGAAATAACTGGCATGGGGGATACACAGAGAGGTGCTGTGGCTTTTCAAAGAAGAAAGCAGGAGTGAGGGATTGAGGGAAGGCTCAGTGGAGCGGGGGCAAGTAGACTTGGTTTGGATGGATAGGTAGAATTTGAACATGGATCACATTTCTATATAAAAACTTCCTGTGGAGATGGTGAACTAAAATGTATGAAACTCTGCACCTCATTGTCATTGCCCTTGTTTCAAGGTAGATGCAAACAAATAGTCTGAAAACTGGCCAAGCAAGCAAATAATGATATACAAAGCCCCCTTTCAATCACATAATCTGCAATGATTACACAGTGGGCACTGGATCTAGCCTGGGCTCCTAGCCGTGACAACCAGCCAAGAAGCAAACAATCCAACTGGACAAAGTCAGAGACATCCTCAAAGGAAGAGAGAGGGGAAAAAAAAAAAAAAAAGACGATCCCAAATGACAATCATAGAAGACAGACAAGACTTTATAAGGGGATATTCCAGCATAGCCAGAAGCCCTAGAATAAGACTGTGCCTACATGAGACTACTCAGTAGAACACTTTAATTGAAGTTCTCCTTTAATTTCTGTCTTGATTTACTGTGGATCAAGGGCTCTTGTCTGCAAGGTGACAACAAAGATGATGGATTCTAGTCTTAGTTTTGCTACCACTATGCAGTGTGCCTGGGTCCACATGCTGCCCTAGGGCCTAAGTAAATAGGGCAGCAGTATTGACCATTTTATGAAGTGCCCACCACATGCAGACAAGGTGGTTCTAGGGACTATGGCATTAGGAAACGGAAGCAGATGAACTGTGAAGCCACTCAGCAAGCAGCTCCTCAGAGGAGAAAAATCAGCTTAAAAAATTGGGTCAAACTGGGTGGTGGCTATAATCAGAAACCTGCAAGAGGAAACACTGTAAACATGTTTCCCTGGGCAAGATTGATTGTTTTAAAAATAAAGATGTAACAATGGATGAAAAGAAGCTATGCTAAATATCTTCTGTGCTGATGGAAATGGGATAAGGAGTTGGAATTATAGGTGGGTGAGGAAAGGTTCTATTTTAATCCAGGAAAGAGAAGTCTCATTTTTTTTTCTTCAAACTTACTTTTTAATTTTAGGTTCATCTCCATGTTACGGGGAAAAGATAAAGGGCCCCACTCCACCCTGGATGTTGGGTTGGCTGATGACACTAATTGTCCCTTTGGCTCTCTGAAGGCTAAGAGGCTATTTTCTTTGCAAACTGAATTTTAGTTTTGTGAAATCATTACATCTTGGAGGCTGCTGGGTGACACAGACTGCTGTAATTACTACTTAGACGAACTTGGAGTGGTCAGCTATAGACTGTGGCACTAATAAGAAACAACATTGTAGATACAGTTTCATGTGAGGCATTTAGCTTTGCAGAGGGGAGAATCTTTGTTTCACAAACGAATCCTATCCCTGGACAAGAGGCTTGCAAAATAATGTTTTGGCACGATGGAGATTGAGAGAGAATGTGCTTGGCTGATCAGTGTGACCCATTAACATGATAAAAACACAGCACAAAATGTGTGCCCTATAATCAGTGGGTCTCAAACTCATGTGAGGGTGCCACTGTTTTATGATATGAGAAATATTTTACTATTTTGTATATTATAACAATAAATAAACCAATAATAACATTTGCATTGTCTATTATCTGAATGCTTCCTGAATGCTAGGCATTGTAGTGAGCATCTTAGGATTATTGTCTCATTTAATACTCCTAGCAATCCGTGAAGTAGAAATTACGGTCTCCATGGTACAGATCGGGAAACCTAGTCTCAAAGATGTCTGGGGACTTGCCCAACATCACATGAATAGGAAACAATGGTTCAAAGACTTGATGATCCTTATTTACGTGGGTGCAAGCATAGAGAAATGAGAGTTTGCTTCTCAAACCTAGAAGCTGTTTTTAGAAAATCTATGAACCTGATTTTTTATCAGTATATTTATTTTAATATATGGATAATACATGCCGTGCTAAGGTATCAAAACACTTGGGTGCTTGCTTCGGCAGCACATATACTAAACGCTTGGTAAATAAATATAAATAAACATAATAAAAATAAATTACTGATTGAATTACTGCTTTTCCTTGAAACCTAAAGCACTTGTGGTTTGCCAGCCTGAAAAGGAAGTCAGTCTCACAGAAGACCGAAGGTTAAGATGCCTGGATTCTAATTGTGTTTACACAATCAGGTGGTAATTAATTTAGACCATATTTATTGCAGTCTTACAATGAACTGGAAATAGCCACAAATGCTTTGTACGTTGTTTCATTTAATCCACAGGAAACTGAGACACAGGCAGTTCAGGCTTGGGGAGTCTAGGTTGGAGTTCAAGGTCAGAGAGCTAGCCCTTGAGGAGTTAGGGTGCATAACTGATCTATCTGTCTTCAGGAGCAGACCTCTTAACTATGAAGGTTACTGCCTTCCTACTATGTGATTTTCCTTTCAGATATTTGGTGCCAAATATTGGGGCATGTAACAATTCATTTTTCAAGTAATTTATCCCCCCCCTTTTTTTTAAATGGGATTTCTTCTTTAATAGATCAAGTAGACTTCTATTATTACCTTTAACTTATTGAAATAAAAATGAATGACTTAATTTTATAATTCCTTTTATTTCTGTAGGTAGAGTATTGTCAAACTGTGGTTTTACTTATTTACATGGAGTTTTTTAGTTGTGCTCTGATGAAGACTACTAAGTTTCAATACACTCCCTACTTCATCTTAGGACCTCTTCTTTTTAAAATGGCAGAGTTGCTATTTCTTCTGGCTCTTAGCTCATGCATATGGATACACAGTTTATACTTTGTACTCAAATGACTCCGATTCCCAATTTTCCACTAGATTAATTAGATTACAGGCTTTGCTGCTATAAAAACAAGACTGTTATTTTAATAGTGCCTCAACAGTATAGACATTGTTTGGGAAGGCAGTACAGAAAGAGTAGGAGGGCTCCACATGGCTCCAAAAAGTCACCCAGAGACCCAGATTCTTCCTGTCTTGTTGCTCTGCACCTCCAGGGCACTGTTCCCATCTGTGCTCAACAGTGGCACATACCATCACATCTGCATTTTAGCTCAGGGGAAAGGGAAAGAGAGAGTGAGAGAAAGTTAAGGACAAGCAGTTTCTTTTATAAACATTATAAACCAGTGTACTCCATTGGTCAAAAGTCACATCCCAATAGCCAAAATCTAGTCACGCGGCCATGCCTTGTCAGCTACAAGAAAGGCTGGGGCAATGTAGGCTCAGGGTGAGGGACTTCACAGCTCTCTGGGAGTTCCCAACCTAAAAGGACAAGAAAAGAAGGGGCACTGGAGGAAATTAATAGTCTCTGCCATAGTTTGCCTGCTAGCATCCAAGTATCCCTTCTCACTCCTCTTCCTATTGGAGGACATACTTTCTTCCTTCTCAAAGGGGACAAAGCAAAATGTATCCAATTACTGTACCCAGATGAGAATGCAGTATCTCTGGGAGAGATTCAGCCTCTCTATCAGTTCAGATGTGGATCTGGTGAGCTCTGCATTAAAAGACAAGTTATTTACTACACAATCCTCAGTTGGAAAGGACAGAATGGGAAGTACCTAGCTGAGTCTAGTTCATAGCCAATAAACCACATTTAGCTTGGCAGTCCTTGTTAGGACTTCTTGGCCACCCCAACTTGCTCTTTGGGATCAACCCCTCTGTCCTTTGTTTTTGGTGGCCCTGTGTTTTGCGGTGACATCTGTGGTGAGTGTTGGAGAGTATCCCTTCATTGGGAGCTGTTCTCCTTTTACAGCCTGCTTTCTATGGATGCAGGTTTGGGGACCTGAGATTTGGTATAATGAACAATCACTGACTTTGTCAGGTAGGCTTTTGTTTTCTTTGGCAATGGAATTTCCTCAAATATTCCTGTCATTTGCTTCCAGTCTGTTCCATGTAAAAGCAACCTTTGGCTATAGCTCTAAATCTACCTTTTTATTTACTGGCTCCAGTGCACGGACCATTTTAACTCTTCCCCTCAGTTTGGGGCTGCTACTGTGAGATCATCATATCCAATGGGCTTGAATGGGAAAGCTACACCTACACCATTTGAATCTTTGTGGCTGGGCTAGCTTCCATCATGTGGACTTTCTTGAAGTAGACTTTGAATGACAATCTTATCTTCTACTACTCAGAGAAGAGAAGCAGTTGGCTTTACTACCAGGGGTCAGTCACCAGCTTTTCAGCCTTCAGAATCTGTGTCCACACTATCTGCTACCAAGTCACTAAGCCACTGCCAGATATTTTCAGTTTTGTTATGACAATACCCCATGTCTAGGTAGCAACTCTCTTTTAGGATATGGGCTAAAGCACTATAATAAAGGGACCCAAAATATAGACAAGGTAGAAGTTTACTTCATTTTCACTGAATGGTCTCAAGGTAGACATGTAGTCCAAGAAGCATCAGCACTTCTGCTCTACAACATGGACTAGACACTGGGTCATTCTGTTTGTTTCTCTGCCCTGTCCCAAGGGGTTGCTCTCAGCTACAACACTGAAGCTGGCACACACCATTCGTCCACATTTCAGAATTCAGGAGGTGGGAGAGTGGGATGCAAAATGGAGGTGAACAATGTTCGTATGGAAACATATTTTGGAGTTACATGATCCTTCCCAGTTATAACTCTCTGGCCAAAAACTTAGTCCTGTGACCATACCCAGACGCAAAGAAGGCTGGGAGGAGGGAAGGACAGGGTGATAGTTTCTAACAAGGCAGCTGCTATTTTTTTATTTCTGGATATTTTTTAAGGATTCTGCCTTTTTAATACAAATACATAGTATGTATAAAATGAAACATACTTTTTAAAAGTTTCACCTCTTTTGAGGTATAACTCAATATATATTGAGCGATATATACATATCTCCCATTAATAAGTATATCCCTCACCTCCCATATGTATCTTTCTAAACATTTTTATGTGAAAGCATTTAAGTTCTACTCTTCTTAACAAATTTCACTTATACAGTGCAGTGTTAACAACTGTGGAAATGAAATACACTTTAAGCCCCTGGGTTGGTGTTACTAGCCAGAATTAAAGGTCTTCTCCTTTAAAATATGAGATGAATTGAGATTTCCTTGTTTTCATGTTTTAAATGCACACCTCCAGGATATGTAAAAATGGGGTAGTATTTGGAAACCTGGGGCTAAGGAGGATGGGAAAAAGATTCCTGTAAAGAAAATTCAGGGGATTCTATAATGAGCAGGGTAAGGAAAGAATGGATCCCAGAGAGTCAGAGAATCCCTACCAGGATCTTGGTAATTATGAAACAAAATAAAATGTGGCCAGACTTCTGGCATGTTCTTAGATACTTTCTCCTTCATGAGGAATCTATCCATCATGGAAAAAGATGGGAAAGAAAAATGTCCTCCTGGTCTTCTTATTCATTCAGATTTTTCTCTGTGTTTTTACAAATATAATGTGAGTTGAATGTTAAGAAAAAAATGCCATAAGATAGGTAATCAACTGTTTTCAGTTCAAATATCCATCATTTGTTGAATTCCTTTCAGCCTACCACATTATCCAGTTTATAATTCCATCACTGAAACTTATTCATGTTTCTGAAAACACGTGGTCATAATTATAGTAGTATGATTTGGATATGTCTGTGTTGTGTGTATGGTTTTTTTTTCATCTTTTCTTAATGTTGATATTGTTACCAACACATAAAGAGTGATTCAGACTTGGTAGTAGTCATGTGTACATGAAAGCAAACATGCTTATATTCTGTTGCGTGAAGATGTAAAAATAATAAGCTAGGTGTCCAGCTTACTCAATCTGAATCTCTGTTGCCCCTGAAAACACTGAATTTATATAAAGATAAAACTACTTTCTAAATTTGTATTGGGCAACAAGATTTATTTAAGCTGAGAGGAAAAGGGAAGCACAGAAGACTCGTAGTACCTAGAAAGCTGTAAGTTATACACATGTATTGTTTTCTGATGTGGTAAGTTCCTCTGGATACTTGTAAGCAATTTCCTCTTTATCCTAATGGAATTCCGTTTTCCTCCCCTTAACATACACAACTGTCAAAACTTGTTTCTGGATCTTTATGAGTGTGCATATGTATGCCTTTGCCTTTCCCTTCATTCACTGAGTCAACAAGTAATTGCAGTTCTGATGCTCTGGCCCTTGTCCCATCCCAATCTGGAAATTATTCTCCTCTCTGTTCCCGTACCACATCTCCTTGGCTCAGATGATATACTTTGCTAATGCTTTGTCAGTTTTAGTTACTGCCTTCCTGCTTGCGTGTTGAGGATTCCTTGTTGCAGTATGTCTGGGTTTCCCAGATTCCCTTGCTTCTGAGCGGGGCTGGGTCTCAGCTAGATTGTGAACTTGCCTTTATGACCTCTCTTTCTTTCCCTCTTCTTTCTGAAATTTTCCCAGTCTAGCATTCCTCTTCAACACACACTCCTGTGTAGTTTAAGATGATCTGCCATGAGCATGATACTTCTTTGTGGTTTAGTGTTTTGTTTTTAACATGCATGCAAATCTTGCATTCTACAGCTCAGTTTATCCATTTGTTTAAATAAACAAATAATTTAAATTACTACCAGTTAAAACATTTGTCTTCCTCTGCCTCAAATCTTCAAGAAAAGCTTAATTTGCAGGAAAATAAGCCATGTTTATCCTACGGCTTTGCACAGTCTTTTGGCACATGGCTCTAAACCTCCATGGAGTAAAAAAATACTATAGTTAGAGGAGCACATATTTGTTTATCAAATAAATTGAGCTCTAATTGTGAGGTATGAGTTTGGGGATGTATTTTTTTATTGAACTTCATTTTATTTTATTTTTTATTTTTTCAGCTTTACTGATGTATGATTGATAAATAACTTAAGTATAAATTAAAAATTAAAACTGTATATATTCAAGGTGTACAATTTGATGTTTTGATTATATATATGCATTGTGTAACAGTTACCACCATCAAGCTAACATATCATCTCACATAGTTACAATTTTCTTTCTTTGTTTCTTTCTTTGTTCCTTCCTTCCTTCCTTCCTTCCTTCCTTCCTTCCTTCCTTCCTTCCTTCCTTTTCTCCTTCCATCCTCCCTCCCTCCCTTCCTTCTTTCTTTCTTTCTTTCTTTCTTTCTTTCCTTCTTTCTTTCTTTCTTTCTTTCTTTTTTTCTTTCTTTCTATTTTGTGGTGAGAACACTTGAGATCTATCCTTTTAGTAAATTTCAAGTATATATATAGTACAGTATTATTACCTATAGTCACATTGCTGTACATTAGATCTCCAGAACTTACCTTGCATAACTGAAACTTTGTACTCTTTGACCTGCATCTCCCTATTTCCCCCTCCCCTCAGCCCTTGGCAACCACTGTTCTACTCTCTGTTTCTATGAGTTTGACTATTTTAGGTTCCATATGTAAGTGAGATCATGCAGTATTTGTCTTTCTTTAACTGGCTTATATCACTTAACAGGATGTTCTCCAGGTTTATTCATATATTCACAAATGGCAGGATTTTTTCCTTTCATAAGGTTGAATAATGTTCCAGTGTGTGTGTGTGTGTGTGTGTGTGTGTGTATCTTTATTCATCCATTGACAGATATTTAGGTTGCTTCTATATCTTGGCTATTGTGAAGGTCAAGGTTCTTTTAGGAGCCTAGGAAGCATACCACAGAAAAGATGTCTCATAGATCCAGTTCAACCAATTCTGATCTCTTCCCATGTCTTGTTTGGCCCATGTAAGTGTAATTGCCTCCTTCCTGATGCTAACTACAGACACAAGGGACCTGAGATCTCTATACCTAACTCTCAAGAATAATCTCATATTATTTAGTGGTCTGTTGATTTTAATATCTCCAGTCAATTAAAGATATATTTTATTTATTTGCCTTTCAAATTTTTTGGTATCACTACTTTCTCTGGCCTAGAAGTTACTGGCACATTCATTTTTAACTCTGTGGTTTAACCTCTGTGTATACCATTATAAAAATCAATTTTATTTATTTATTTTTTAATATATATTTTTTTATTTATTTCTGAGAGAGAGAGAGAGAGAATGAGCAGGGGAGGGTCAGAGAGAGAGGGAGACACAGACTAAAACAGGCTCCAGGCTCTGAGCTGGCAGTCAGCACTGAGCCCGACGCGGAGCTCGAACCCACGAACCGCGAGATCATGACCTAAGCGAAAATCGGATGCTTAACCGACTAAGCCACCCAGGCGCCCCTATAAAAATCAATTTTAAAAAGTCACAAGCATGCTATGGAGACCCATCACTAAATATTTTTTATGAATGATCTAGAGCAGGGCTAAATAATTACATTTTATGGCCCAAAGACCCTCAGTTGATTAGATAGAAGGATAGAACATTTCTTTGTCTTTCTTAAACATATACTAGAATTATGAATTTTTTATACATTTATAATGTAAAATCATTTTGATAGCATAGTTGAGAACTCTGAGGGATTTTGCCTCCACCCACAGTCCTCTAAATTTGGCTTCTTAAGTATTGGGAAAGTGCCTGGTTAAGTGTAAGTATGATCATCATACAAAGGGAATATGTTTTTCTCCTAGTACTTGAGAACAAGGAGATAGAATGTACATGTGTTGACATACATATCAAGGGCTTCATGAGTCACAAGGGTTAGAGTGATTTTTTTTATTCATTCATTCCACATATATTCAGCAAGTTCCTCCTATATCTCAAACACTGTCCCAGAGAAATGATAGTGGATAAAATAGACAAAGTCCCTGTTCTCATGAATCTAGTAGGCGTGACTCTATATTTATCAAAGAGTTATTCCATGCCAAACATTGTTCTGCCACCTTCACGGATACCAAGTCTTAATCTTTACAGTACCCTTTATGAGGAATGGAATATATTTCTTTACAACTATTTAGTGTTGGAACCAAGGTTTGAACAATAGCAACTATCTCCATAGAGCAGTGTCTTGGCTTCACACTGTCTTCTTACATAATCAGCCAGTATGTACAATGTTATCAGCTTATAAACTATGATAAGTGTTAAGAAAGAAGAGTATCAAATGCTAACTGGGTGTAGTAAGGGATGTGGATTTAGAGAACACATGAAGAATGGTTAAAAGTTGCCACTGAGGTATGAACAGAAGAGAAACTGGCTGAGTGAAGGAACGTGGTATGTTCAACTCTAGAGTCATTCTCCAGATAACCTCAATCGAGTCATTAATGTCTATGCTCTTAACTATTATCAGGATACACTACAGACAGTCCCTGACTAACAACACTTTGACTTAAAATTTTTCGACTTTACAATGGTACAAAAGCAATCCATATTCAGTGGAAACCATGCTTCAAATCTTGAATTTTGATATTTTCCTGGGCTTGCGATATGCCATACTATACTCTTTCACAATGCTGGGCAGTGGTAGTGAGCCATGACTCCCAGTAAGCAATGCAGTCATAAGGATAAACAACTTTATCATCATTCTGCACCCATACTGTTCTGTTTTTCTTTTTTAGTAAAATATGCAATAAATCACATGAGATATTCAACACTTCATTATAAAACAGGCTTTGTATTAGATGATTTTGCCCAATGGTAGACTAATGTCAGTGTTGTCAGCATGTGTAAGGTAGGCTAGGCTAAGCTACAATGTTCAGCAGGTTAGGTCTATTTAATGCATTTTTGACTTAGGATATTTTGAATATTTGATGTGTTTATTGAGATATAACTTTATTGTAAGTGAAGATGATCTATATTTTCCTGCATTGCCCTTAGCACATATGATTGTGTACAACTTAATTGAACCCTCTACTTTCTTTCATTTAAAAGCTTTGCTGGGGCACCTGGGTGGTTCAGTTGGTTAAGTGGCCAACTTTAGCTCATGATCTTGTAGTTCATAAGCTCGGTGTTGGCCTCTGTGCTGACAGCTCAGAACCTAGAGCCTGCTTCATATTCTGTGTTTCTGTCTTTCTATGCCCCTCCTCTGCTTGTGCTGTTTCTCTTTCTCAGAAAAACAAAAACAAGACAAAGAAGCAGACAAAACCCACACACATTAAAAGATTTTGAAGCCTGTCCCCTTTACAATATTTCCTTGGGAAGAGGTAGAGAAGTATGTTTTCATTAATTGCATCCTGCTGCGAACTAATCCATGTTACAACTGTGCTTGGTGTCCAGCTAGGTGTCCAGGTATGATTCTGAAATCTTCATCTTTACAACTGTGAAAGAATGGGTCTTTCTAAGAAGTAACAGGACGTATTTCCTTAGGGAAAGAACCTTGGGCTTTTCATAATCAGAACTATCCTCATCCTGGCTGTAACACCTTTTCTGGATATAAAAAGGGGTTCTCAGAACTTTGATAGACCTCTTCATTTATTGCTTTTTGCACAACTCTAGAACCTGGACTCTTTCTTTATTTCATTTCGTAGCATTTTAATCAAATATTTGTAGGAACCATCTCTTCCTCTCCTTCTTGCCTCTCCAATGTCAGTTGTACAAACTCATTTTTGATAGTCCTTTTGAATTTTTCTTCATTATATGACCTTATATAATATTCCTTCCTTTCTGGACATAGGGCATTGCCATTCTTTTAAAAAATATGTTCTAATATTTAAGACATATCTCTTCAAGAAAATCTTTGATTAACTCAATTCATTAAACTTCCTTAGAAGTCTCTAGGCACTTTTGTATGCTATTTACATAATATCCTTTGAAATCAATAATCTACCTTTATACACATGCCTATTATGCTCCCTAGCTAGATCATGTACTCTTCAAGGGCGAGAACTATGCCTTTTCCTTATAATTCTTCCACAGAGCACTGTGCATTGACCAACTGTGAATACTGAAAAAGGTTTCCTAAAAACAGATACTATATTAATTCTTTATCAGTTGTCTGTGATTTTCTCTGCATGGTGCTAACCTTGACTTTAGTTTGTCAGCTAAAAATGCACCCTTGATTTAATACTAACTAAGGATAAGCAGTTTATTCGATTGACTTTCTTACCTTCCAGTCTGTGGTGTTGGTATTGAAGAGTGTTAACCTTTACATACTCTGGATTTCCACTGCCTTTAAGAGCCCAAGTGCTGCAATGAACAGATTCTTAAGGAAAGACTCACAATAAAGCCCAACCAAACAAAGTAGCTGATCTACCAATGGACAAAGAGAATAGTGCATCGAGATGCTGAGGAAAATAGAAAAGTCATTTATAGGTCTCTGTTGGAAATGCTAGAGAGGTTCCTACATTGAGAGGGTTGACCCTAAATAATCCTGAAGTCTATTTCCAAGTAAGATGTTATTTTAAAATTTAGAGGAGGGGCGCCTGGGTGGCTCAGTTGGTTAAGCAGCTAACTTTGGGTCACGTCATGCTATCGAGGCTCGTGAGTTTGAGCCCTGCATTGGGCTCTGTGCTTACAGCTCAGAGCCTGGAGTCTGCTTCAGATTCTGTGTCTTCCTCTCTCTCTGCCCCTCACCTGCTTGCTGTCTGTCTCTCAAAAAATGAATAAAAATGTTAAAAAAATTTTTTTTAAATTTAGAGGAGAAATTAAAGAAGAGGGTTAAAAGGAATATTAGCCAAGTGAGTGTAAAAATGAGGTCTTTGGAATTTGTTGTGAGGAGGTCAATAGTTATTTTCTGTTGCGTTAGATGCTAAGTGCTGTGTGATGCTTTCAAAGCAACCATGATAAATTATTAAGTATCTGTAATTTATTACTCACATCAGGGAATAATATATTACATTATGAGCTGATGTCACTAAGTAGTGCTGGCTGAAGCATTTGTCTACATATTGCACCAGATTGTTTGAAAAGCAATGGACTCATTAGTAACTCAGACTGTTGCAGAAGTCTGTGTTTTCCTTTTTATGAGTTTTTCAATTTCAAACCAGAAAATGAAGAATTGTAAAGACATATTATTCAAGTGTCCTGGTGAGACTTCTGCCCTCTGAAATTATTGGGATAATCACCAGTGTTTTCCAAGTGTAAAAAATGAAGGACAGAACATGGCTCCTTTTATTTAAAACAAATGTTTTATGAACTCTTGATAAATACATATTTGGGCTTTTGACTTTTCAGTTATCTATGGCTGACATGAAATGCTATTAATCTATTGTTTGTTAACCTAGTTACAAGGTGCATTTTCTATTCCGCTCAGTATAATTTTACAAAGAATAATTCACATCGAGCATGCAAAAGCATGCCTCAGGTAAGGATTAATTCATAAAGCCCCTGGAGATAACCGTTTTTCATAGCATCTTCACAACCTGAGTGTTTTCTTCTGCTCATTCAAAGCACATCATTGAATTTGTTATTTGGAGGAGAATAAAAAATATTCTTGCATTTTCTTTCCTAGCAATTATATAGGAACTCTTGTCATCTGCTGTGGCTTGTTAGCTCTGTAATACCTTGGAAATCTTAATTTATTTCATATCCCTCCCCAAATTTTTATTTATTTATTTATTTATTTATTTATTTATATCATTTATTTATATTATTCTCTATTTTAATGCTTTTCTTCTTAGGTATTCTAAATTTCACCTGCATTCTAATGTGTTTGACACATCATTTCTACTTATAGACAAATTATTCCCTTGCTCTGGAGAACTTTCCAGAAAACTTTAAAAGCTTCTAACAACCTCTTCCAAGCAATGAGCTGACTGGAGAGAGGAAGAGGGAGAGGTGAGGGGTATATGAGTGACAGATAGAAGGGGACAGTGGAGGCTTAGAAGGGCAGAGATGCTTCAGAAATGGGCCAAAATGTCACCAAGAGCAAGATTAGGAGTATAAGACAAAGCCCAGTTGCCAGTTTAAAAGTAGACCTTTAAGAATTCTGACTATGAATATCATTTACAATGCTCTGTTCACATGAAAACATTTAGTAATTGATAGGAGCAATCATGTCAGAATCTTTTTTAAAAATGTTTGTTTATTTTGAGAGAGAGAGAGAGAGGGAGAGAGAGAGTGAGAGAGAGAGCACATACACACGTGAAAGGGGCAGGGGCAGAGAGAAGGGCTGTCAACACAGAGCCCTGTCTAGGGCCTCGATCTCACAAACCATGAGATCATGACCAGAGCCAAAATTGAGCTGGATGCTCGATTGACTGAACCACTTAGGCGCCCCTCAGCTCATACTCTTAACTATAGTTTATAACCTGTTAGAATTTTGAAGGGAATGTAGCCATGCAAACAAGATAGAATTACAATTAGGATGATAGGGTGATGGAATTGGCTTATCAGGAGGGAGAGCAATCTTTATTGAAGACCATCTATTATCATTTGTTTAATTTTGTGCTTTCCTAGTTTAGGACCTCATCTGAGACCTCATCTGACACTCATGAGACAAAGACATATAACAGTGATAAGAAGGACCAGTCAAGACCAGAGCAATGTGACCTTTCTAAAGAGATTTCTCCATGTACTTGGAGACTGTTGACCCCGGGGTGAATTTCTAACCCATTATGAGCAAATCATTTACTATGTATGCCAGGCACTGTTCTAAATGTTTTGCATGTGTTAACTTGTATCAATTCTATGAGGTCAATACTACAAGTTCCCATTAAGTTGAGAAGGAAAAATGAGACAGAGAAGTTAAGTAATTTGACTAAGGTCAAACAACCTGTAAATGGAAACCGGGTTTTAAGTCTGGGCAGTTGGGCTGCAGAGTCTTCCTAATCACTATTGTCTCCTGTCTGTCCAACATGGCCCAGTAGGGTCTTTGCTCCATACAAGTCACATTCAGTGTAGGTGAAAACATAGAGCCCTGATTCCTTTCTTACCGCTTCTGTCAATAGAGAATCCACATTCATCTTTAGCTTTTTATACTCTTGTTAAACAAAATATATAGAAATGTGTTATAAATTGTGAAGAACAATGAAAGTATTATTTCATTGTTGCCCAAACAGGTACACTGGCTCCTTAAGTCCTCCTCTTCCTATAAATTTGGAAGTCTTCTTATTTTTTTTTAAAGCTGTAGGAGTATAGAATCTGCCCAGCCCAAAAGGGCACTAGCCACATGTGGCTATTTATTTATCTAGTTTTATGTTTTAATTGAGAGAAGAGAGAGAGAGAGAGAGAGAGAGAGAGAGAGCAAGCAGGGGAGGGTCAGAGAGAGAGGGAGACACAGAATCTGAAGAAGGGCTCCAGGCTCTGAGCTAGCTGTCAGCACAGAGTCCTTTGCAGGGCTTGAACCCATGAACTGTAAGATCATGACCTGAGCCAAAGGTGGATGCTCAACTGACTGAGCCACCCAGGTGCCCTTCATATGGCTATTTAAATTGAAATTGAAATTATGTACAGTGAAAAATGGGGTTGCTCAGTCACACTAGCCACATCTCACATACTCAATTTCCACATGTTGTTAGTGACTACTGTATTGGGCAGTGCAGCAATAGAACATGTCCATCAGTGCAGAAAGTTCTATTGAGCAGCACTAGACAGATTGCAAATTTGTTTATTTTTTTCTGATGAAATAAACCTATGTCACTTTATATTGTAAATATAAAGTACCTATATCACTTTAATATTGGACCATATTATTTTTTAACTGTTGTCTTCATGCTTATAGAATAAATAGGATATGATATCTCTTCCCTTCACTCCTCTTGTTTACTTCTTCCTTTAAATAAATACACTTGGTTACTTTCCTCTTTTTCTGTTTCTCTTGCTTCAACTCATTCTTCCATTGTGAATATGTGTAAAAACAACTGCCAGAGCCCATTAAGTGTGTCAACACCTTTGCCTCTGGGCAGCCTCCTTGCAGACTTGCTTCCTTCAGACAGTCTTTCCTGACCTGCAGGAGGACCTCTGAGACTGGCCGATTGGACCTGAGGCTCTGCACCATCCTCAAATTTTAATTTTTCCTTGAAGGAATTCATGCTTTTTTCCCCTTTTTAAAAATTTTTTTTGGTGTTTTTTCTACTTTGTGTCTATTATTAAAGTGGACCTCACATTTAATGCACATTGCAAAGATAGTATCCAGTATTCTACTTAGTAAATCACTCAAAATAACCAATTTCATGTATGTTTCAGGCCACAAAATAATTTAGCGGTATCTTAGACATTTAATAGGCCATTTTCCCAGTCATATGCAGCAGAAATTTCATAATAGCTCTCTAGCTTTTAAAGGTCACTACAGAGTGGACTTTTTGGTAGGTGCTATCACTGTAAGACACTGAGCAGAGACTGGGCCATTCATTCATTTATTTATTCATCCAACAGACATATTAACAACTCACTTTTTGCAGGGCTCCAAGGATCACTTAAACACACATCTTAACCTTAAGGAGCTAATAGTCTACCTGGGAAAATCAGTAGCTAAATAGGCAATCATAATACAGTGGAATAAATGCTCTGACTTGAGGTTTCCAATCTTGTCATGAGATTATGAATGACCAACCAATACTGGCTGGATGTGGGGTTAGATAAGTCTTGCAAGATGGTAGGCATCTAGGTAAAGGCCTACAACAGAATGGCATTTGGGTATTGAATGGGTGTGGGGTTAATAATGAGAGAGGAGACTAAAGGCTGAGCTAGATTGTGAAGAGTCTTGTATATATGCTATGTCACAAAGTTCAGATTTTGTCTTGAAAAAAAAGTGGCACGTTATTGGAGTACGTAGGCGGAGGAGTAACATCCATTGTCAGATTGATATTTTAGACACATACAATACCAACCACTGAACTAGAAGCAGAGATACTGGAGAAGAAGTTATTGTTGTCATCCAGGTGAGCTGTAAGGAGGGCTTGAACTAAGACCATGCAGGAAGGCATAAAAGAGTGGGCAGACTTAAGCAGGATTTGGGGTTTGAAATGGCAGTTCTTAGTAACACATTGAATGAAGGCAATTAAGCTCATGAGGAATCTAGGATAATCAAAGATTTTGCAAAAATTTCCTCATGGGTGAAAGACTAGGTGAAATTATATCGATAAGTGCTTTATAGGACTATTGGTCATAATCTAAAATTTTATTAACTTTCAGGACTCTGACAACTCTTACTAATTATCATTAAATATAATAAATGTAACATTTAACATCAGTAGTATGGTGGGATATTCTTTTTCAGATATTTTATTAGCAAAACATTAAATTTAATATTCAGTGTTGGCAAGGCTGCTGTGCATGCGTATATTGCTGGTAACAGTATACATTGGTATAAATCTTTTGGAAAACAATTTGGTCATATATACCACAAGGCATAAAACATATATAAATATGCTCACTTTGCCATGAAGTTATATCAAGAATATTCTTCAAAAGATGAAAAGATCTATATCAAGGAAGTGTGTATTGCCGTGGTGTTAAGACTGTGGAATATTGGTCATGACCTAAATGTCCAGGAACAAGAAGAGTAAGTAAAATTGGTTTTGTTAATTCCATGGGGAATTGGATAGCTAAGAAAATAATGACTATCATGACCATCCAAGGAACTAATGTGTGCTAGCACTGAAACCACATCTTCTTGCTCAAAAACTGGTGTTCTTACTGTCACTGTTCTTGAAATAGCCTGCAGGAATACTAACAGTACAGTGCTCCATGCGAAACCAAACACAGGAAGTATAGACACGTTTGTAAAACATGATGATTATGGATGTATGTGGACAAAGACTGAAATAAATCATAAGTTTTTATAATGCTAGGATGGTAAGGTGATGGGCAGTATTCTTGCATTTTTTTTCTGTAAACTTTGCTCTTTCTGTTTCCATGCTATGATGCCACAATGATATTATAACAGTAAAAAGAAAATAACAAAACAGTTTTATTTTGGTTTCAGAATTGTACTGTTTAGGTCTTCAGCTTTTCCACAAGATTGCTTGTTATTATCCTTCCCAATTTAGAAGAGTTGAATATTTAATAATAGAACACATGTGCAGCAATTCCAGTACTGCATTCTGCTTTCTAAAAATTCATTCAGCACAAACTTCACAGAAGCCCACCTACACTTTCTGAGATATTTAATTTTTCACAGTTTTATGCCCATGTTGTGCTCCACACGTGCAAAAATAAATTGAATGCTAACCATTCTGCAGAAATGTAGACAAAATGTATGCAATGAACTCCAAAAATGAGAAACCAAGTATTATTTTTGGGTATTTTTCATGCTTGATAATAATAAATGTAAAACAAAAAGAAAAAAATTTCTGTGTTTGAGGTCTTGCTGTTGTCCTATGTCACATACCACCTGAAGTTAAGGACCATCTCTTTTTCCTTCACATGCTTCCATCCCTCTTCTCTTTCCTTTTCTCCTCTTTGCCCACTTTATTCCTTTTCTCACATAAACTGTGATCTTGCTTACCTGAGTCCACAGACATTTGCTGGAGACTTATTTTCCTGGAGCCCTGTGAAATAGTATTTATTTGGGTATGGATTCGGTCCTTATGAAAGGCATTGCCATCTTTTTCCTCATTAAATTTTGCACATAAATTGTAAGCTCGGAGAGGCTCCCGTGTTCATTAATTTCCTTTGCACAATGCTGTGTCCAGTTAGAGCCTGATAAGAACCTGGTTCTCACTGACACTATCAGTGTATAAGAAGATCAGTGATTTTTTTTCTTTTTTTTTTTTTAATGTTTTTTTATTTATTTTTAGAGAGAGAGACAGCATGAGCAGGGAGGGTCAGAGAGAGAGGGAGGCTGAAACAGGCTCCAGGCTCTGAGCTGTCAGTCAGCACAGAGCCCGACGCGGGCTTGAACCCACGAACCGCAAGATCATGACCCAAGGGAAAGTCGGACACTTAACCGACTAAGCCACCCAGGCACCCTAGTGATTTTTTTCTTAAAAAAAAAAAAAAAAGATACACAGATGTCAATTCAATGGGACAAAAAAGGGAGGGAGGGAGGGAGGGAGGGAGGGAGGAAGGAAGGAAGGACGGAAGGAAGGAAGGAAGTATGGGAGGATTATGGATATTCCTTGGTAGAGAGTAAGAAAAACCTATTACTAGAAAACAATGTAGCAACCTGATTTCACTAAACCACTGTATCTGGGACACCCATAAGACCCAGAAGGATTACATAGTATAATCCCCATTGTACAGTGACATAATGCAAGGAAAGAATTTCACAAGTTTTGAGTTACATTTTTGAGTTAAATGATTGTTCCTGATTTTATGCCCAAGTCATGTTGGTAAAAAATCCATGAGATTTAAAATGAATATTTATTATTTGATATTAAAATGAAGGAATGATTTATGAACCCAGTTCTTTTTATTTATTTCACCCCTTAGATCTCAAACTCTCCAAAATCAGGGTCTGGTTTCTCATGCCCTGTTCCTGGTGCACAGTACTCAACACCAGACTTTTCTCCCCATTGCTGATGTTTGCTCTGCCTTTTTCCTGTGTAAGTGCTAGAGTGAGGGGCCTCATCTTGCACCATGTAACCTAAAGGTAGGCAGCCCATTGCTGCTGGAAAATAAATCACTGCAAATCTTTTCTAAAGAACTGAGATACAAATTAATTCCCAGTGCTATAATGCCTAAGATATTTTAAAGACACACATATATGTCTTTGAGTGACAGATTATTAAAATCTGTGATTTATTTTCCACATAGGAGTCGTCAAGTTCCAATGCAGGATAGATTAGCTAAAATTTTGCCAGGAAGCTCCTTCATACCTTCTCATGTCTTCCTGAAAGCACCTTTTCAAGGGCTTCAAACCCTATCTAGAGGAGTTTGGAGGACAGCCACTGGTACAATTTTATTCCTACTCCATTCTCTTATGAAATATTATTGGACACCCACCAAAGTTACTATAAACCCATGTACCTGATAGCTGGAATACTAGCGTAACCCCCACCAATGCCCACAGCTACAAATAACCACCTCTGGATCTTCCCGTGTTCCCCTCTGTGGTCGCTTTGTCCACAGAGTTTAATTCCTTTGTAGTCCTTAAAACTGTGGTCGCTTTGCCCACAGAGTTTAATTCCTTTGTAGTCCTTAAAACAGTCAAATAAGTTTATCTGAGTGATAATAATGTCCTTATGCTAGAGAATTCATTTTATCATAACAACTATATTAAATTGCAAGTAGTATCCAGACATAGTGGTAGTTTTTGTTGTTGTTGTTGTTTTTTTAAATGTTTTACTTTTGAGGGAGAGAGAGAAAGTGACAGAAGCAGGGAGGGAGGAAGGGAGATAGAGAATCCCAAGTTCAGAACCTGACCTGGGGTTCAAACTCACAAATCATGAGATCATGACCTGGACTGAAACCAAGAATTGAACCTTTAACTGATGGAGCCACCCAAGTGTCCCGGTTGTGGTTTTGTTTAAATGATAGGTCCTTTATGTCATTAAAAACAGCTACTACTGTATCTGAGAAGAATCTTTAGAATTTGGGTAGGAAACAAAACTTATGGACAAGTTAGCTCTGTCTGAGATGGAAGCTGATTCTTTAAACCCTGGCAGCACGACTTGTCATGTTGTTTTCATTAATTATTATTTTTGTTAGTATGCATTATTGACTGAGTTTTGGTCCTAAGAAGATGACACAAGCATTTGTTATGTCACCAAAAGCAAACACAACAGACAAACCAAACTCCACGTAAGTAAGATGATGCAGGCATACGTATAAGGATGCAGAAACATTTTTAAGAGAAACCCAGTTACAGAAGATTCTTCCCTTAACAGGTATTTAATAAATAAATCATCTTGCCATCTTCAAACTTATTCTCTTCCTACTTGACAACCTTAAAAAGCAGAGTCCCAAGCATGTATTGTATCTAAGTGACATCACAGGTAGTGCAACTAGGCTTAACAAAACTTTTCGCTTACCCTACCCCTCCCACTTTTGAAATCTTGATCTTCTAGAAGATTTGCTTTCAACTCTTTTTTGTTGTTTTCTTATATTTGTCTCCATATTTCCACAGGCTACTATCTTGATTTTTCAGTTTTCATTTTATTGTCTTCCTACTATGGAAGATGCTGACTTACTTTAGCCCCAACACATAGATTGCACATGAGTGTGCTTGTAGACACACATACACTCCTCTGATTCTTCCAGTAGGATTGTGTCATAATTTTGGTCCAATTAATAGTATTTATGTCATCATGACTGTACACATGATGTTACAATTGATCTAGATAGGGCACTAAAATAACATGTCTCTTTTTATACGCATGTTGTTTTTCCTGGAATTAATAATCCTTTGCTTTGTCATAAACTTGGTTTTCTATATCTATTATGAAATCATCCTCAAACTCTAGGAGAACTGTGAATATTCTTTCTGTACATCCAAACACATCGAACAATCCATCAATTGTTTTTTGGCTGTTAACTCTGAACTTCATAACTTTAGAAATTCCTTTACCTTTCCTGTGTTAGAGTACCTGTTACCTGGATTTGAAATCATCCTCTTTCTCATTTCTTCCTTGTTTGGCTAGTGTACATTCTCCAGAAGCTTCCTTCAAAGGGTATGTGGGAAGTAAAAATTTTTTCTTGAGATTTCTCCATGTCCAAAAGAGGATTTGTTTTACCCACACAGTTTGGGTGGTCCTATGTTTACCTAGAATAAAACTGCTCTTCCTCATGATTTTGACGGGGTTGCTTTGTTTTCTTCTGACAAGTAGTACTGCCAGTGGGAATCCGGAAGCCATTCTGAGCCTTAATCCTTCTGCACTGTGTTTTTACTCTTAAGTGCTTTAAAATTTGTGCTAATGTTCCTCTACATAGGTTTTCTCCCTTTCTCTTCCTTCTTTTTTCTTTTGGCTAGGTAGTTGGTGTGTTTAATTTAAAAACTCCTATTCTTTAATTATCAGAAACATTCTTTTGTTTCTTTAATAATGGCTTCCCTTTACTTTCTTTTGAGACTTAAACATTTGAATGTTGAACCTTCTAAATGAATCCTTTTATGTCATTATGATTTTTTTTCCATTTGTTTCACTTTCTAAATATTCCCTCAACTTTCTCTTATACCTCATTTACTGCAATATTTCTTTCTCACTTATCCTTTTAATTGTTAGGAGCTCCTTCTGACAATATTAATATTCTTGAAATCATCTTCTGCTTGTGTTTCGTTTCTGTGTTCTCTGAGTTCTTCTGTTCTATTTGACAAGACTTTAAGAATGTGGTGCTGCTTTGCTGTTTGGAAGCTTAGGAAGTATGGTAACATTTGCTGACTGGTGGCTTTACTGTAAAGTGAGCTTGTAGAGATGGTTATTTGGTGGGAAAATATCCATATGAGTATCAGTGTGTTGTTACCCTTTGGCCAATTTCACCAGAGAAGATTCCTCCAATTTTCTGCCAGGAGATGAACGTTAAGTGTCCAGCAGGGATAGGGGCCTGGGGGCTCCCCATTCAGCTTGCAGGCTTTTACTTTATAGCAATTTTCTCAGTCCTCAACTGTGCTTGGTGTCCCTGAGTTCATCCTCTATAGAAAGTGACACTCTGATCTTCTGTGCAGAGGGAATGGAGTTGAAAAAAGGGTCTTACAAATTTCACCTGAGTTGACTTTCATCTCCACCTCTGGAGTCTCTGCAGCCTCCATTCCCAGGGCCTTTCTGATGTTGGGTAGGGAGATGGCTTTGTTTCTGTTGGCATCAGCCCCATCCCCACACCTTGTGGGCTTTTGTTTCATTTTTTTTTTTTCTGCTTCGGTAAGTCAATTATGACATGGTCATCATCTACATTTTAGCTTTCAGAACACTGATGACATTTCTTTCCTGTTTTCTTTTCTTTTTTTTTTTTTTTAATGTTTTATTTATTTCTAGGAGAGAGAGAGAGACAGCATGAGCAGGGGAGGGTCAGAGAGAGAGGGAGTCACAGACTGAAACAGGCTCCAGGCTCTGAGCTGGCAGTCAGCACAGAGCCCGATGCGGGGCTCGAACCCACGAACCGCGAGATCATGACCTAAGCGAAGTCGGATGCTTAACCGACTAAGCCACCCAGGCGCCCCTCCTGTTTTCTTTATTTTATTTTATTTTTTAAATATACATAAATATTTATTTATTTATTTACTTATTTTAATAGTTTATTGTCAAGTTGGTTTCCGTATAACACCCAGTGCTCATCCCCACAAGTGCCCTCCTCCATGCCCATCATCCCCATTCTCCTCTCCCCCACCCTCAGTTTGTTCTCAGCTTTCAAGAGACACTCATGTTTTGCCTCCCTCCTTCTCCCCCACTGTTTTCCCCCTTCTTCTCCCCCATGGTCCTCTGTTAAGTTCCTCTTAATCCTCCTATACATGCAAACATATGTTATCTGTCCTTCTCTGCCTGACTTATTTCACTCAGCATAACACCCTCAAGGTCCATCCATGTTGCTACACATGGCCAGATTTCATTCTTTCTCATTGCCATGTAGTATTCCATTCTGTAGATAAACCACATCTTCTTGATCCATTTGTCAGTTACAATTGCACAAAAAACCATAGGATGCCTAGTAATAAACCTAACCAAAGATATAGGAGATCCGTATGATGAAAATTATAGAAAAGTTATGAAGGAAATTGAAGACGCAAAGAAATGGGAAACCTTCCATGCTCATGGATCGGAAGATTAAATATTGTTAAAATGTCATTACTACCCAAAGCAATCTACACATTCAATGCAATCTATTTTCTTTATTTTATACTCAACAACTTAGTTGGATATTCAGGGGAAGTAGAGCTCAAATGAACGTGTTCTATGTTCATGCTTAGCCAGACGCCAGGCCACACAACAGTTCTGTGTTGCTACTGCTGTCCTGTTAGTAAGTCGGGTTAGCAACAGGACAGAAGTAATTGGAAGGGCATATATCCACTGACCTGGCACAATTTTCTGGTGTTTGAAAGGGGAGAGGATGGAGTAAGAGAAGAGAAAAGGAAAGAAAGGAAAGGAAAGTGGAGCACAATAAAGATATACAAGAGGGGAATGAAAACATGAGCGGAGAAGAGAGCTATGACTGAATAGAGAAATGAAAACTATGGTTGGACAAATCAGCATAAAGATGTCTCCATTTTCTTCACAACTAGGCCTAACCCCCAGTCTCATTTAATTTTATTGAATTGACAAAGAATTATAGTGCTTCCATGAATGGTCTCCAGACCTTAAGCACCTGACTAAGGCTATAATACTCTTGTAAAAATCAGTTTATTAGTTACCTAGTCATGCCCTGACTCGTGACGCCAGGCTTCATAGTTTTTATTTGAACAAGTTTTCTTGTGTATCCTCTAGTCTTTCTCTTGTAGGCTTTTAACAAAGTAATTTATTATATTTTACGTGATGTTCTATTCCTGTATTGGAACTTACATAATTCACAGTACTCAGGGGAGGCAGTGTATGTGGTGTATTCATAGAAACACAAAATGTCAAAATTCAAAGGAATCTTTTCTTTAATTTTTTAAAAATGTTTTTATTTATTTCTGAGAGAGAGAGAGAGAGAGAGAGAGAAACAGCGTGAGCAGGGGAGGGTCAGAGAGAGGGAGACACAGACTCTGAAACAGGCTCCAGGCTCTGAGCTAGCTGTCAGCACAGAGCCCAACATGGGGCTCGAACCCACGAACCTGCCAGATCATGACCTGAGCCAAAGTCGGACCCTTAACTGACTTAGCCACCCAGGTGTCCCCAAAGAAATCTTGAGATCATCCTGTCAAGCACCTTTCTTTTTATAAATAAGGAAACTGATAGGCAGAGGGGCTAGGTGATTGCCCAGGGTCAACTGTAGAGGGAATGTAAGCACGATCCAGTGTAGTTTTTCATGGGAAAACTATATCATGTCATGAGTGAACTTGTTATAATGACAGAACCAGGTCTTCTGTCATACTATTCGTATTTCAGGATTTTTTTTTTTTGTTCACAAGCCAAACTGCTTTTCATTTTATAGATTTCACATGCTCTATACGGTTGAAAAATAATGCATTTGTAAGGAGCATGAGTTTTAGCTGGGAGTCACTGCATGAACAGAAATTATAGAAATTATACCACAGAAATTTATGAGGGAACAAATTGTTATCCTTTTGTCATTTATGGTTCTGATCAGTTTTCATTTTTGTGCTTGGAAGATGTTGGGACTATTGAAAGCTTAATGTTCTTTTCTAAGAACCCCCTTAGATAAATGATATAATTTAATGCAAAATGTTATAACACCCTGCCAAATTTTCTTTGTAAGACTGAGGATGTAGAAGTATTTTAGTTTCAGTACAATACTGTTTGATAGTGAATCCCTAAATGATATAACTTTGCTCTGGCTTGTTCATTTTCATAGTTTGCAATAATAGAGATAGAATTTTTAGAAAACTATTCTCACAAGTTCTGACATGTTTTAACATTGAAATAAATAATGCCATGTATATAGCAGTTTGATTAGTTGTGATTAAAATTTATTGAACCTAGCTGAAACCCTTTTGACTTTTCTTAGGACTGATGTTTTGCTATTTCCCCTTCAAGGAGCCATTTTAATTGTTATTTATTTTTTGCTGTGTTCTTTCCACCCCAGGGTGAGTTGTCTATTTCTTATTGTAGAAAAGTGAAATTAAATTCCCTTTTGTGAGTTTATTTAGGGTGTTTATTATATCATATTTAAATTATTAATGACAATCACATTTTCATGGGAAATACCAAACTTTTCTGCTGAAGGTAATATTCCATAGAATAGATTTCTATGGAATCATAAGCTCACTTCTGAAATGTTTTCTGACTTGTTGATCCTGGTGTGTATCAATGTTCTATACAACAATGTTTTTTACATCTCTGACCACACATTTCCATGGTCACTGGAAGGAGCCAGTGAATCTTATTCAGAGTTACTAGATTTGATTCTCTTGGTCCTGTGTCCCAAGGTTACCGTGTATGTATGTGTGTGTATATATATATATGTGTGTGTGTGTGTGTGTGTGTGTGTGTGTGTGTGTGTGTGTGTGTGTGTGTATATATATATATACACACACATACATACACACAGAAACACAAACATATATATGTACACATACATACATACATATAATATGTATGTCTCAAATATACATACATATATATAATATATATATATTTATGTCTCAAATCAAATTGTAATTTTTGTTTATCTGTTGTGTTATTTACTGTAAGTATGTTAAGACAAGAGACCACGTCTTATTCATTTTTGTAACTCCAGATTCCAACAGATCACTCAGTATGTAGTAAGGGCTCAGTTAATACTCTGTTAGTGACAGCAGACATGCCTGGGTTTGTGGGGAATAAATGCCTGAAAGACACATTTTTGAGAGGATATTAATAAATGAAATTTCTGCCTGACCTAAACCAGACCAAATTCTAGATTACTCAGTCCTGATAGTATCAAACTTTGGAGTCTTCAGTTTGATTATACTACCTTACCTACTGATGCTGTCGTTTAATTATATATATTGAGATTTAATGACCAAGAAGACAATTATTGAGAAACGATCACAAAGTACAATAAGTATACTTAGCTATTAGGATTCGGTTCATGAGGTCTTCACTTGAGCTTCCTAGCTGTGTGATCTTAGGGACAGTTCTTCAATATAAAAAGAAGTTTCCAATATTTACCTTATTCAACACTGGGATATTATTAGGATGAAATGAAATATTAAAACATGGTGAACTAGTGTTCAGTGAGTCATTATTATTATTTTCTATAAAAAATGGATTTGAGGGGCACCTGGGATGCTCAGTCAGTTAAGCATCTGACTCCTGATTTTGGTTCAGGTCATGATCTCATGGTTCCTGAGTTTGAGCCCCACGTAGAGCTCTGTGTGGACAGCGTGGAACCTGCTTGGGATTCTGTCTCTCTCTCTCTCTGCCCCTCTCCTACTTGCATACATGGGCATGTGCACACTCTCTCTGTCTCAAAATAAATAAACTTAAAAATAAATGAAATTTATTTATTGATATAAAAGGTAATAATTGATTTTATTTGTGTATGGCAGAATCTTGCATCTCAAGTTACTAATTGTCCTCTGTTTTAGAAAAATCTAGTCCAAAATTTAACAAAAGTGCTTTAAGCTTTTACAACTCAATAGCAAAAAAAAAAAAACCCCAAATAACTCAATTTAAAGTCAAATAACTTGAATTGATATTCCTCCCAAGAAAACATACAAATGGCTACTGTGTATATGAAAAGATGCTCAACATCACTGATCATCAGAAAAATGCAAATCACTACTACAATGAAATATTAATTCACACCTGTTAGCATGGCAATTATCACAGAACAAAACAAAAAACCAAACAACAAAGTATATAGCAAATGTTGGCAAGGATGAGGAGAAATTGGGAATTTGTACATTGTTAGTGGGAATGTAAAGTGGTACAGCTATTATTGAGAACCATGTGTAGCTTTCTCAAAAATATTAAAGCTAGAACTACCATATAATTGAGCAATGTCATTTCTGGGTACTTATCCAAAAGAATTGAAATTAGGATCTCAGAGAGATGTCTGTCCCATGTTTATTGCAGCTTTATTCACAATAGCTAAAATGGAAACAACCCACATACCTACTGACAGATAAGTAAATAGAGAAAATGTATAATATATGTACAATGGAATATTATTCAGTCTTAAAACAGAAGGAATTCCTACTATTTGTGACATCATGGACTAACCTGGAGAATATCATGTTAAATGAAATAAGCCAGTCTCAGAAGGACAGATCCTATATGATTCTGCTTCAATGAAGTGTCTAAAATAGTCAAACTTGTAGAAACAGAGAATGGAATGGTGATTGCCAGGGGCTGGGTGTGAGAAGAAATAGGGAACTGTTCAATGGGTATAAAGCTTCAGTTATAAAGATGAATACATTCTAGAGATCTGCTATACAATATAGTGCCTATAGTTAACAGCACAGTATTGTGCACTTAAAACTTGTTGAGAGGGTAGGTCTCATGTTAATTAAGTGTTCTAACTACAAAAAGGTGTGGGGGAAACAAAAGGAAACATTTGGATATAATGGATAAGTATTATTATCCTGAGTTTGGTGATAGTATCATAGTTGTATATATATGTCTAGAATCATCAAATTGTGTGTATTAAACATATACAGTTCTTCTGTATGTCAACTACACCTCAGTTATGCTATTAAACTTTTTAAAAGAGAGTCCTTTGAATAATTAAAATGTAAAATGGCTTGCTATCAAAAACATGTGTATTCCTTCTCCTCTGTTTGTAGTCCGATTTGAATCCAGGAAGTTAAATGTATAACTGCATTTTTAACCTTTTAATATCTCAGACACATAGATCAAATCCTGCTTTGGAAAATAATATTTATTACCTAGGCAAACACTACAGATTCTTGCAGTTGCTTAAAGAGTGAGTTTTTAAAGGCTTTTGGTGCTTGTTTTTGTTCTCAGAAGTCCGTTTCTTAGTTTAGTCACTACATTGGTTGTGATAAAAATCTTGCTCTAAGTAGTTATTTAGCTAAAATAATAATGACAATTTAGGTATCAGCTCCTTCTTCCTTAAATAGAGAATGTCATCCCCCTTTGAATATTTGTTGAAAATGCTGTTTTGAGTAAAGACCACTGATTAAAACCCAATACAGGGGTACCTGGGTGGCTCAGTCAGTTAAGCATCTGACTCTTGGATTTTGGCTCAGGTCATGAGTTCAAGCCCCCCACTGGGCTCTGCACTGGCAGCATGGACCCGGCTTAGGATTCTTTCTCTCTCTCCCTCTCTGTCTGCCCCTCCCCTACTCGTGCTGTCTCTGTCTCTCAAAATAAATAAATAAACTTAAAAAAAGCCCATACATAATAGAATTCAAGTATGCTGATGAGTAGAATAGGTTACTACTTGGGTATTTGAGAGAAGAATGCTCATGGTTTGCAAGTTCTGATAGCTGCTCTTGAGATATTTTTGAGAGTATACTATTGGCAGATGACTTTATGCTACATACACATATAGATGCAGAGATGTTTTGCCTTTTTCCAAATGATGGTCTTTTTAATAAATAGGTATGATTATTATCTATTAGGTCACTTCATTACATTATGAAATAGCTTCTTATTCACTCACTTATTTATCATGCATCCAATGAATGCCCACAGATACCAGGCTTTACTAGACCCTAGAGATATACTGAAATGTAAGCTCTGTGAAGTCAGGGGCCTTCTCTGTCTTGTTCACTGCTGTGTACTCTGTGTCTAAAAAGTATCTGACAAGTAACAAATGTTCAACAAATATTTGTTGAATAATTGAAGAAGAATGGATACCTCCTATGTTCTCCCTCCCCCTCAGTAATTAAATTTAATAGCTGTAATTCTGTAATGAATTTCTAATCTATAACTGAATGACTAATTTCTAATTTAACTATAATGGGCTTAATTCACAGTCCAATAGTAATTTTTCCCCCTAGTCCAGAATGGATGAGAAATTTAAACAGTGCTCACTTTGATTCCTATAATTTTGGACTAAATGTTTTTCCAGGCAATGGGCTGGAAAATATGAAATTCTCTTCTCTCAGAGAGTCTGTTCATATTGGACCTTTGAGCATTTACAGGGAGTTAGCTTTATCTTTTGAAACTTTCTTGTCATATTGTTGGCCCTAGTATCTGGTCATCTACTTTAAAAGGCAAAAACAAAAAACAGATAAAATAAAAATCCCCAAATACTCCAAAAATAGTACTCAGAAAATAATTCAAAGAAATACAAATGTGCACAACACATTAGTAAAACCTTTAAAACTAGTTAAGTCTTCCTTCAATTGTTTCTAACCCTACATTTGCTGTTTTGATCCTACAGAAAAACTTTTTTTTTTTTTGCCTACCTCTGAGATCCTTCCAGTCTGGACAGTGTGGTCTCTGGTCTCCCTGGTTCTTCTGTTTTCTCTCCCCTTCCGCCACCTCTTCCCCCTCCCCCCACCACCCCATGTCATTTCTCTTCTAACTGCCTCTTCATCCTGGTTCTTTCTTTTTTCCCCTCTTTCTTTCTTTCTTTTTCTGAGTCTTTCCCACATACTGTACCCATATCTCCTTAAATATTTACAGCTTTCAAGAGTAGGAGGAGGCAACACATAAGAAGTTTAGGTCTAGCTTGTGATGGGCATGGAATTTTCTTTCTGACTGTAGGACTTTCTACAGTTCATATCCCATTAACTAGACTCTCAGATAAGAGTTATTATTCTGTATACATTTGGAGAATGAAGTTTGAGGTGTTTTGGAAGAAAGTTAGAGATGAATATTGCTTGATGAAAATGAGTTACTATTTCTGTTTAGGGTTTGTCAATTTTGATTTAAAAAACATAAAACTAATGTGTTGTCTGTGACAAAAATTAATCTGTTGAGTGCTTATTTAATTCCTTATTTACTCATAGTAATGCATTTGGAAGATAGTAGCATCCCCTCAATGTTCAGATGAGGAACAGTGGCACAGAAATGTCACATAACTTACCCAGCATCACTAGTCAGTAAGAGAAGTGCCAGGATTTAGAGCCAGGAAGTCTAGCCCCAGAGAAGAGACTCGTAACCACTGTGCCATTGTGTTCCTTTGAGCAAATATTTGGATCTGTGATGAGTCGTGGCTGAGTGAGAAAGCCAAGTATGTGTGATCACTGACCCTGTGAGACTTTCTTGGCCTAATCTGTCTCCAGAGCACCAGCATCTCTCTGAGATACCAAAGACAGGCTGGGGGTGGGCAGGAGATGGCTATCTGTGCCAGTCTTTTTCAAAATGGCTTGTCCCTGTTGTTATCCTTCCTGGGCTATATAGGAAGTAGCATTTGGCTCATGCCTTTTTTGTACCAGGAGTTTCATTCCCTTATTTCATTGCTTTTCAGAGTCCTTTTAAGAGACTATATGGCATTTGATACAGGAAAAAACATAAAATGTTTTACAGAGAGAAAGAGAAGGAGAAAGAGAGAGATAATGAGCACAGATTTAAGTACAGTTTTGCTGTTTTAATCCATGTTGTTAAAGATAACACTTTTTCTTTACTGTGATATGTGAGATAAATCTTCTCTTTCCCAAAGTGCACTTTAAGCTGACAAATGTACACACTTGGATCATACTGTGCACTTTTCTGCTAAGTCCCAGTTGTGCACCACATATGGAGGTGAAAATATTGTTACAAAAGGCGTGATTACACTTATTTGAACCTCAGAACAAATTTTAGTCAACTATCACTAAAGGACCAATTGCATTAGACCAATTTGCTGTTTTACTTATATCTTCAGAAAGATGGAAAGAAATAATACCAAGGGTAATTAGGGTGGAGACATATGATACTATGATTTATAATAAGTATATACTTGGTTTTTCTCCTATTTTGGGGACAGAACTCCTAAAAGTAATGGGAATCTTCTAAGTGATGAAAGTAATAAAGGTGTCTTTCATTGTGTCAGTGAGGTAACTCTGGGAAAGCCCTTACGTAACACGAGGACTGGGGCTGGTTGCTGGGAGAACTAACAATGTGATTAGTGGGTTGGAACTTTTAGTTACATCCCCCAACCTCCAGGTAGGAGAGAAGGGCTGGAGATGGAATTCAATCACCAAAGGCAAATGATTTAACCAATCGGGCCTATGTAATGGAGCTCCCATAAAAACCCAAAAAGACAGGATTTGGAGAGCGTCTGGGTTGGCGAACATCTAGAGATTGGGGGAAAGTGGTGCACTCAGCAAGGGCACAGAAGCTCCATGCTCTTTTTCCATATCTTGCCCTATGCATCTCTTCCTTCTGGCTATATTTTATAAAACTGGTGATCTAGTAAGTGAAATGTTTCTCTGAGTTCTATAAGTTGCTCAAGCAAACTAACTGAACCCAAGGAGGGGTCCTAGGAACCTCTGATTTATAGCCAGTTGGCATGAAGTAGATGTAACAATCTGGATTGTGACTGGGGCCTAAAGCGAGGGGCAGGGGGAGCAGTCTTGTAGAACTGGATCTAAACCTATTGGATCTGATGCTGCCTCTGGGTAGATAATGCCAGAGATGGGTTGAATTTGTAGGATATCCAGTTGGTTTCAGGAGAATGGATTGGTAGGGGGTGAGGGGAGACTCCTGTCCTCTCAGGAATTGAAACTGGAATCTGGAAACTTTGATGAATTTATGTGTCTTTATTATCTTAAAGGAAAAAACAAAAATTGGTTACTTGGTTTTGTTCATTGCCATTATCTAGAGGCACATTCATAAGAAATAATTGTGGGTAATGATTTACTATGTCACATTTTTGTTTTGCCCTAAATGGTCAATTATAGGTAATTTTGACAGTCAATCAAAATTTTTGACCAATTTTTTACCAAGAGTCTAGTTATTCTCTCTGACAGTTGATAAAATGATAGTTTTGTTGATTTGTTTATGCACCAAACTGAAGTCTTTAATGCAGATCTAACAGGTTATACAACCAGAGACTTGACCTAATTTACTTAGAACTTAACTTGGTGGAAATTGTGAACCAACCAACACTGGTAATAATCATCTTGTTTAAAAGAAATCACATTTGATATTCTACACACAGCTTTGTAAGTAATTTCATTCCTAATAATTTAATCCTCCTCGATTTTCATCACAGTTGGAACTTAGTGCTGTGACATTGTTTCTAGTTTTATTTTTCTCCTTCCACATTACTAATAGAGATTTTCTTCTTAAAAATAAACAACAAATGAAAATATGATACTTTATCCTTTCAGATTGCTTTAACAAAACTTTTCTATTGAAATACCAGGGAGTTTTATGATCCTAGTTCTGTTATCTGAGTTGGCCTATAATTCCAGTTTTGTGCTATTCATATAGATTGCCTTTCTTTGTGCAATAAATTCTCTTTGAAGAGGAGTTTTGAAATTAAACAATAAAATTTTAATAATTATTTGACTTATACTATCATTTTAGAAATGCACTATCTTCATTTCTCTATACATTTTAATTTGCATAAATGGTAAGTGCCCCTTCAAATCCTCATTTAGCAAAGGGCCTGCTGACCTTGCCATTGGGAGTGCTGTACTGACCCTTGAAGGATTGCCTGATTGTAGAGAGCTGCCTTGCCCAATTTTCTAATCCCACCCCTACCTCCATCACTTCAAGATGGGGCTCACATTCAGTGACTGATTGATGTGGAAATATAATGCCTTGGCCTTCCTGATCTAATTTAAAACAACTCTGGGAGCCATTCTAACCTCAGAACTCCCTATGATATTGGGAGCTTGAAACCGGGCCATAGCCAGCTGGACTCCTCTGCTCAGTGCAGCTTCCTTCTTGGGCCCTCCATGGAGTGGAAGCCAAAGGTAAATATGCATTTCAAGGGTCTGCTTCCTGGAGAACCCAACCTGTAACAACACTGTCTCCGACACTTTAGATTCCAGCCTCTTACTACGCTATAGGCAAATTTTTTTTCTTTTCAGTTTTTTTTCAGTTTATTTTTTATCATTTATTTATTTACTTTAAATAGTTTATTGTCAAGTCGGCTTCCATATAACACCCAGTGCATGTTAAATGAAACTGTAAATGTGGTTGTTTTCATAGCAAACTTTGGCTCCTAATACTTGGTACCATTAATAGTTACATAGTTTTTACTACTGTATTATTCTTTTAAAGAGTTAAATTCTAATTTTGAACCCAGGTCTTCAAAATACTTCCGGACTACTTTGAAAAGGGACTTAGATCTGTAGGGTAGGAACTGGAGGTTTGAAAAGGAAAATGTGAGTAACTTTTCTGATTCTCCCGTGTCGAAATTACTCCAATCACATTGTGTTGACCAATAATAGGTGAAAGGGTGAAATGTAGTCATCTAATTTATTTGCATAGACAAATGGACAAGTATCACTTCTCAGAATTTAGGATCTCTGATAATATTATACAAAGAGTGGTAAAGGGTTTAAGAATATGATTGACTGACAATCTCATATTTTAAGTCTGAATATCAACTGTCTCCACTGTCAGGTTCAGTGATGACGCTTATCTGGTCATGATGAGAAGGATTATTAACAACAATAATAATGCACCACATTTATATAGACCTCTGTCATATTACCCTTTTAAATTTTATTCTCGAAACGGGCACCCTCCTACACTGTTGGTGGGAATGTAAACTGGTACAGCCCCTCTGGAAAACAGTGTGGAGGTTCCTCAGGAAACTAACAATAGAACTCCCCTATGACCCAGCAATAGCACTGCTAGGAATTTACCCAAGGGATACAGAAATGTTGATTCATAGGAGCACATGTACCCCAATGTTCATAGCAGCACTCTCCACAATAGCTAAAACCTGGAAAGAGCCTACGTGTCCATCAACAGATGAATGGATCAAGAAGATGTGGTTTATCTATACCATGGAATACTACATGGCAATGAGAAACAATGAAATCTGGCCATGTGTAGCAACATGGATGGACCTTGAGGGTGTTATGCTGAGCGAAATAAGTCAGGCAGAGAAAGACAAATATCATATGTGTGCACGTATAGGAGGATTAGGAGGAGCTTAACAGAGGACCAAGGGGAGAAGAAGGGCGGAAATGGTGGGGGAAAGGGAGAGAGGCAAACCATGAGAGACTCTTGAATGCTGACAAAAAGTGAGGACTGGTGGATGTGGGGGGAGGAGGGGTGGGCATGGAGGAGGGCACTTGTGGGGATGAGCACTGGGTGTTATGTGGAAACTAATTTGACAATAAACTATTTGTAATAATAAAAAAATAAATAAATTTTATTCTCGATATCTCTGGGAGATGGATTTTATGAACCTTATTATAGAAATGAGGGAACTGAAAGATGAGAGCTTTGTCTCAGGTCACACAGAGTGCACTCTCAGGTCTTCTGATGCTAAGTCTGTTTTCTTCCTCACTCCAATATCTTTCTACACTGCCAATCAACTCACGAGCGTACCTTTTATCTCTCAGACCTGAGGCATCAAGTTACTCACCCATGAAATAAAGAGATAAAACTTATGAAATGGAATTATTTACAAACTTGCCCTTGAATTAAGGAGAGCAAATTATCGTGTCACCCTACAGATGAATAAACTAAGGGTTAACATGGTATTTTAATTCTTGGCACCCTGAATAAAAAACTGTTTTGGGAAACAGACCCGTTTCAGTGGCAGCTTGCTCTGAATTATCATGGTCCACATTTTAAAATTTATTCTGTCACTTATTTTTAAACTTATATTTACATTCATCCCTTTGGTTCTTGACTTGGCTGAGAGATGTTTGAGTCAGAACTATCTCATTTCTCTTTTTCTATATCAACAGTGCCTATTACAAGTCTTTCATCTATTCATTCAACAAGTATTTGTTGAAGTCTCTATGTACCAAACATAGTGATAGGTGATAAGGAGTATGGTGGTAAATGTGAAAGACAAGCTTCAGTAGTCATGGAGTTTATAGTCTAAGATGAGAAAAAAAACACCCCAAAATAAAGGAATACAATTACTGCAACGCAAAGGAGAAGTGGAATGTGAAGAACTTCAGCAAAGTCTTTCTGAAGACATGCATTTGCAGGGATAATTAGAAAGTTTTGAGGGTGTACTGTTTATACACTGAAGGTTAAGTCCATTCTAAGAAGTCTGCATAGAGTCTAAGTATCTTAAGTTCCTAATACTCAATAGAGGTACTGTATTTGTGTATATTGATTTATAAGGACAATTGCTGAAGTTTTTAATGAATCTTTAAATTTGCTTTATTTTATTCATCAGTCATTTGTATCTACTAAACCATTAAGCAACATGTACGGTCAATTGTGGATAAGCAAGATGACGGGAAAAATCTAGACTTGGAGTCAGACAGACCTGGATCTGAACCTGGGGTCCCACCCGTTTCTATCTGTTGACACCCCTGTTTCTCATTGTCCTTATCAGAAATATGGTGGTAATACTAGCCTTAGAGTGCTGCCATTAGGACCAGTGAGGTATCAGTGAATGAGACTGAGCAAGAATGGTTGTGTATGTTGTTAAGCGTATGTAAAGCATTCAGTTCTACAAATGATCTTTCAATTATTATTAAATAATCAAAAGAAAAAAATTTACACAGGCAAGGAAATCAGCTGTTCCAGAAAACAGCTAATTATAAATTCCTTCATGAAGCATTATTTTCCTATGCTTTAGGAAAGTGCTAAGTTTTAGAAATTATTTCATGCAGACCTGGGCACACCTACAGAACAGGAAAGTTGGTGTCCCTTGAATTGCATACAATCAGAACTCTGTCAGGGTGAGATATGGACAAATAGATGCAATAGACATATTCTTTGGTTGAGGGCAACTCCTCTTCCTCCTGTTCATCCCGGGAATTTAAGTCAAGACAGAGAATCTCTTTAAAAATTAAAACATTAAAAACTGTAGGAAAGGTATTGTACATATTGTAAGTACAGATACTGTAGGAAAACATATCTTTGATTAAGCCTAAATGTTTGACTAAATTTCACTGGTATTTTAACCAAACTCTAACAGTATATAATAACTTCTTACGAAGGCATAGGCCTGTTTTGAGGGGTGACGATATTTACTACTGCCTTTTGATATATCCTATGCAATTATCTTTCATCATTAGATAATTTTACATTCTTATCTGGTTTTCATATGTGTACATCTCATCATTCAATTATATTACAAGATGCTGAAGACAAATAATCTTTGAATGTCTGTAGCTCATGAAACATAGTAGACCATGAGTGCTTCTGAATGGATTAAGTGTCGGGCTTTTTGACCGATGTAAAGATAGAAAGTGTGAATGAGTTTCAGAGCTAAGAAAAGAATCCCAATCTTCTAACTGCAATCAGTTGGGAAGTAATACAGTCCACAGTTTAATAAAATATCCATAAGGCATCAAACAGCAAAATGCCATGTGGAACAGTTTCATTATAAGTATTTGTTCAGCTGGAATAAATTAATTGTGTAGTCCCTCTTTCCAGGAGAACACAAATTGGCCAGACTGACAAATACGAGGTGGAGACATAAAAAATAAGAAATGGATTTAGACTATCTAAAAATCCAACCTAACTAACTCAACTGCTTACAAACAAAAGAGTTAGGAGATTCTTAGTGAATGAATAAATCAATGAATTCAGACTAAACTATGTCTGGACTGCCTGTCTCATCTGAAATAGTCATAATAAAATTTTTTTTCAGCCTTCATTTCTTCTGGCTATGGAGTCAGTAGTAATCTCAAAGGATACTTAGGATGACATGTCTTTAATGGGATGCTTAAGTAATCACAGCCATTTAATTAAAAGGGTAGTCACATTTTAAAACGACTATTGTTCCCTAGAGTGTTACAGTTTTGCTCTCACATTTCTACAGCTATCTAATCCTTCCACTCATCACAGTTTTTGGTTTATTTATTTATTTTTAAAATCATTATGCAGTCTTCGACTTACCACTAGACTTCATCCTTAAAGTTTTCTCCTCCAAATATGCGATCACTCCTTTACATTCATGTTTGCTAGCCGCCCTCCAAATCTAATGGTTTTTCAGAGCTCCATCATTCACCTTTTCCTGTTGTTGATTTAAATATTCCCTCTGAGTGATCTGTTCACTCCTGACACTTCAACTACCTACTGCATCAGCACCTGATGAAACTGCAATTACATTTTCCATCTCCCTTTAGTTCCAGACCAACATCTTCAATTTGATGTTCCATGGGTACTTCAAAGACAATCTGTCCTGAATCAAAATCATTCTTTTCTCCTCTGTGTACCTTCTAACTTTCCTGTATTGCCTGCTTGTTTAATGGTGGCATCACATAAACTGGTCACAAAGGCCAAAACCTTAGTGTCGTGCCTAGTGGTTTCCCACTACCTCACTGCTTAGATAAAATCAGTACAACCTAAATATATACAATTTTTCTTTGTAAATCCTACCTCAGTAAAGCTGGAAAAATAGTAAGAAGCTTCATTGATTCTAACTCAAATTCTAACATCTCCATCTACTCCTCCTCAGCACCAGTAGCATCGTCTTAGGCCTCATTCTCTGTGGCTTGTTCCAATAACTTCCTAATGGAGCTCAATACCTCTTGTTCTTTCCACTCTGGTTTGTCCTCTGCATGAGTTACGTTACCGTCATCTATTTTTCCTCCATGAAAGGCAGTGTTCACAAATGAGACATATTTCTATGGGCTACCTAAAAGGTGAAGAAATAGAAATATTAAGTGAGGTAGTTAAGCATTTTAATTATTCATAATCTTCCACAGGACCTGCACAAGCCGTGCATAATGTGGCCCCTGTCTACTTCTCATCTTTGTCTCACATTTCTCTCTCTCTCTCTCTCTCTCTCTCTCTCTCATTCATTCATTAGCTCTGATGGCTCTTTCCTGCCTTTTCACATGCTATTCTCACCCATTCTCTCTTCTGTATGACTTCAATAACACTTTATGGAGACTTTTCCTGAACACTCCTCAATGTAAATTAAATGCCCTTGGTCTTTCTTATAGAACTCACCATAATTTATAATTATAGACTTACTTTTGTTATTGTTGTTGTTTGCATTAAGCCTTTTTACCCACAGTGTTTCTACACTCTGAAGGAAGAAACTGTGTCTATTATATTCACCATTGCATCCACAGCCCCTGTGCAGTAGGGACATGCAATAAATATTTAATGAAACAAGGAATCAGTCATCACAACTACTATTGGTATGTTAGTAGGCTAGCTATCTATAGGCTCTGTTTATGAATTATGGGCAGTTCCTACTCCTTAAGAGTTTAGTAAGAACATTGCTAGTGTAGGGATAACTTAGACCATGCTCTGACTGATCAGAAATATAACTCAGTACTCTAACACTTGTTATCATACATTATTGCTACTACATGGTAAGTCTGATCACAACATACTGGCTACCAGACATTTCTTCTTTGTTTGGATACCTAAGGTTTCTTCCCAAGGCATAAAACTCATCATCTAATTCTCCTTCTGAATATTCAGCGGGCTCCCATTGTTTTCAAGATAAAGTCTAAATTATTTGGCATATCTAACAAAGTCACTCACAAGCTGGGCCTGGCCATTCTTTCTAACCTCAGCCCCAGCCAGTCTTGACTGTTGGCCATGATCAAGCAAGGTTCTTTCATGCTTTTGCCTTTACCAGAAGTGTCCCATCTTTGTCCCTGGATGGATGTATATTTGCTCTTTAAAATCCAGCTCTCTTAAGCACTTGAATTACTTCTTCCTCCATGTTCCCATTGTGTAGGTATATCCTCTTAATTATAAAATTTACGTCATATTCTATGACAATTTATTGGAATGACTATCTCCAGATGGTAACTCCTGGATTAGACTGTGATTCCCTAGTGTCCAGCTGAATACATAACCATAAAATGGAACACAGTAATGTTTGGGTGACTGAATGTATTGGCAATTGTTTGGAAGTAAAAATGTCATTACCTACTGAAGCAATGTTATAAATGGTGCTTTCTCATCAGACTCAAAAAAATCCTATTTAAGCCATAATGCAACTGAAACATATTGCTAATATTTCTTTTTCTTCTAATATTAGAATATGTTCTCTTTCTACTCCAATATAATTGAGGAACCCAGAGAGGTAGCAGAGGTCTTTTCCAAACTTTTCTCTGGTTTCTCATTGCCTTAGAAGGAGAGGCCAAAGGAAGAACTCTTTTTTCTTTCTTGCTTTCTTGCTTTCTTTTCTTGCTTTCTTTCCCTCTATCTCTTTCTCTCTCTTTCCCTCTCCTTCCTCCCTGCCTCCCTCCCTCCCTCCCTTCCTTCTGTGATAGTGGGATGGGATTGCTATCATTTTGATTTTCTTGGTGGAGAACACAATGTCAACTGAACGTTTGAATCTTTGGAACTTGCCTGTGTCTCAAATAGTCTTGAAGACTGCTTGTTTCATAACATACCATTTTTTCTGATACATAAAACTTTTGCTGTAATACTATGACCTGTAAAATGAAATTAACTTTAAAGCAGGTCTACTGATAGATAGTAGCAGAAGGATCCTTTTACTTAATAGGTGGTCTCACCTATAAGATATACTCATACTTTTTATTAATTCAGGCACTTGTTTTTCAACTTAAGTCAAATGAATCAAAACAGCCATTGTGCTTTGCACTCCTTGACTCTCATTACACATCTTGCACACTTTGCACACTTTTATTATAGACATCCACAAAAGTAATCTTTAAGCTTAGAAAATAAAGCAACAATCCTGATGTATGATTAAATAATTGATGTCATTTATTTGATATATATATTGTAATGCAACAAACATGATTGCTTTAATAGATGAGAATGACATGTTTTGAAAAACAATATATTGGATTGAATCACACGTTTTTATAAAATAGCTAACCTCATTAAGTTGGTTAATTAAATAAGTGCCATTTCTGAGTTACTCTCTCTCTCTCTTTTTAAAATAGGTGGTGTTTGCATTGCTCAGTCACAGAAAATCCCACGTGAACCAAGACCTGGAGAATTTGAAAAAATTATCAAACGCCTGCTAGAAACACCTAATGCTCGGGCAGTGATTATGTTTGCCAATGAAGATGACATCAGGTGCTGATTAATTTTCTTCTTGATGTAGGATCAGATTTGCTTTAGATCAGATCACATCCTTTTTTTTTTTTTTTTTAACATATTTCATGTTCAATGTAAAATCTTGTGAGATTTCACAGGAATTGCAACATTTTCATATTTTCATGCAATTACAGATTGCCTTCTGCTGCACAGAGACACAACAGCCTTCTAGTTCCTCAGTCTGAAATGGGTATAGAGTAAAACGTGGGGACTGAAAGAAATGAGACAAGTAAGGATGATAGACAGAATAATGTGAATGAGGGTAAGGATAAGGCTGACTAGCAGGTGCCAGTGTGTTTCCTTTAGAAATGATAAGACTCAGGCAGTTAGTGATTGACTAATTGTTTAACACTGACCTACTAAATGTATATAATTCGATATAACTGGCCTTGTAACATTCATAAGTGGAGTGTTTCTTGAGAAATATGGTATGCTTTATTTCTTTTTATTCCTGTAGGAGGATATTGGAAGCAGCAAAAAAATTAAACCAAAGTGGTCATTTTCTCTGGATTGGCTCAGATAGTTGGGGATCCAAAATAGCACCTGTTTATCAGCAGGAGGAGATTGCAGAAGGAGCTGTGACGATTTTGCCCAAAAGGGCATCAATTGATGGTAAGGAGAAGCCATAGAAAATTTGTTTCATTCCAATTGAATCAAAACTCCAAAGCAAAACCAGAATATCAGCATATGATGAAATGTACCCATTGTTGATGATTCTGGGTAACTATTTAACCCAATATATATTTTTCATTAGAAAAGAATACCCATTATATTTTCTCTTTAAAAAAGGGAGTTACAGTTGGCCTTAGCTATTTCTGTGATGTTAGCCCTTTCCATGATGTTGCCCTCTCAGCTTGCGTATTTCCATGGCATAGATGATGGTTACAGCATTGCCATGGGGAGAGTGTTTACTTTATATAAAATGGAGATGTGAGACTGGACTGACCCTGTAGATAAGTAAATGCAACAGAAAAGATGTTGAGCTTCCCTGAAGGGATGTTTGTCTCTCAGATATCATTTCTAATGGTCTTAGCAGTGACTGAAATTCTTACCTTCCTTATTATCTTTTGGAGTAGAACATTAGTTCCAGGTGGTCTCTCTTTGATGCGGTGTCACTTGAGCAGGCTAACACCTTAGCCCATTACCCATGACTGCATAAGACTACATCAGAGCTAATTAGTTTATTGGATTAGCTGAAAATGGAACATAGAGGATAGATACATGTTGAGACAGGCAGAACCATAGAAACCTGGAACACTGACTCCTCCTAGGAGAGAGAGAGAAGAATGAGAAATGTTGAGTTGGTTCTGAATATATAGCATAATGTCACTGGTCACTGTGATGTAGAGGAGAGGGAGAGGTTGTGAGGATGACATTAACAACAGGCCCTCCTGTTATTCGTCTATAGAGCCAGGTGCCTAAATTTTGAAGAGTGAGGGTGATGATATTATCTGTTGATAACCCTTGGCTTTTACCATAAGGGAAGACTTATTTCTGGGCTATTGGTTCTCCATTTGTTAATATGCTTTGGGTCGGTTTTTTTTTTTTTTTTCCCAAGCAATGATCACAACATATTCATTCAAATATCTGTTGTAATACCCATTCAAAAACTCTGACAGTATTTGGTTTTGATTTTGAAAGAATATTAAAATCATACCTTTTCTCTCTAAAATAGGGTTTGATCGCTACTTTAGAAGCCGAACTCTTGCCAATAATCGAAGGAATGTATGGTTTGCAGAATTTTGGGAGGAGAATTTTGGATGCAAGTTAGGATCACATGGAAAAAGGAACAGTCATATAAAGAAATGCACAGGTAACCACTGAAATGTCTTCCTTAGTGCATTTGTTTTATCATTACTGAAAAATGAAGTTTTTCTATATGGATAATGATCAGAGTATTTTCTATTGCTTCATTTTTTTATTAGTTTCTCAGCAGCATTGAGCATACACTGATCATTCAACAAACTTATGTGTACTCATTGAGTCTTACAGTCAACAAGTATTTCTTGACCACATGTAATGTGTCCAACACTGGTGTATGTGAATTCTATTTAAAAACATTATTGAGTTTCTACTATGGGCAAAACACTTTAATAGGGTTGGTGTGATATAGACAAAAAAATCAAGAAATGATACTGGTCTCCAGGAACTTAACATGTAGTGAAGATGAATGATCATAATACATTGCTATTAGACATATTTTTTTGCACTATTTCAATCCATGTCCCCTATAATATAATTGTCCCCCATACCTTGCATAGCTCTTGCAGCCATGAATTTTTTATGCTTTACCATCTATATCTTGTGCTTAAAAATAATAGTGATATTAAATGTGCATGTTTTGAAGGTAAAAATGAAACATTTTTAAAAATTTTTAGATAACATGATTATGTACATAGAACCACCTATGGAATTTTAAAAATAACTTAGAAGTAAGCAGTCAGTTTAGGAAAACCACAGACACAAGGTCAGTACACAAAACCTTTTAATATATCTATATCTATAGCATCTATCTATTTATAGTTTCTTTTATAGAAACTAACATGTGGAAATGAAATTTAAAGAATATTGTTAATAGCAGGATCAAAACCCATAAAGATTAGGGATAATTTTAACAAAGATGCATAAATCTTCTGCATTAAATACTGCAAAGCTTGAATGAAAATTTTATAACTATATACCCCTCCCTCACCTATTCCTTGTTCCCATGTTTTGATATATCCTCCTTTCACTCTGATCAGTTCCTTTGGAAATAGCTGCTCAATAAAAGGCATAGTCTGAAAGTGGTAGAACAGACATATAAACAGAATGAGGCTGCGGATGTGAAAAGTAGGCAGCACGCTGTGGAGTGTCTGACTTCAGGTTTCCTGTGTGCCAGGTCCCCTTCCAGGATCTGGAACAGAGATAGGATCTGTGGTCATGGGGCTTGCATTCCAGTGTGAGAAAACAGACACTAAAGAAGTAAACATATAATTGAAGAGATACTTCCAGATGCTGAGATGTGCTTACGGGAAATACAGGGGGTAGATGTGAAGGGCTGACGGTGTGGTGTCAGCAGGAAGGGTGGCCATTAGGCTGTGCAGTCAGAGAATGCTTCCCTAAGAAGGTGACATTTGAGATGAAATGAATGGCAAGGTGTTGTTGGCCATGAAGATATGATGGCAAGCCATTCCAGGATCTAGGGCAAGGCTCTTTTGTTTAAGTCATGGGGGAAAAAAATTCAGGGTGGTTGGGGTGGGTGAGGGAGGGTAGTGAGAGGAGAGTGATGGCCAGTGAGGCTAAAGAGATAAGCTAGGGTCATGTCATGCAAGTTCTTCAAGTTCTTTCCAGAAACTCGAGAGCTGAGGAGTTTGGGTTTTATTCTACCTATAGAATAGAATTACTCAAGGCTTTTTGTCTAGGGCATTGCTGATACCTGTCTCAAGCAGATTTCTCTGACAGGAGTGTGAGAGGATTGCAGATCAGAAGAAAGGAGAAAGGTCAGTTAGGGCCTGTCCAGTAGTCCTGGTGATAGTCACAGCCTAAACAAGGATGTGCAAATCAGTGCAGAACACAGAGGAAAGAAGTCCTGGAAAGTCGTATTTACAGTAAGTATATAGTGAGTGACTCACACTGGGGTAGGGGTAAGCGATGGAGACTCTGAATGTAAAATCTCTACCAGCTAGGACTAGGAAAAGGGTGATGTAATTAGTTCACAGAGAAGACAGAATGAAAGGTAGGTCTGGAGGGGGCAAACTTGAATTTGTTTTTGAGATAGCCCCATGGAATTGCCCAGCAGGTGGCAGCATAAGGTCTGGGACCCCACAGAGAATTCAGCACTAATAATTCAGGTTAGTGAGTGGCAGATGGAGACTTGGAAGTTAAAGACAAGGGCAGAGGTGCAATTGCTGGAACTTTTTGGAGCAGAGCTGAGGGATGACATCTGAAGATTCTAGGGAAGGAACCAGAAAGGGCAGCAGAGCTTGATGGGTGTGTGGAAGGACACGCCATCCCAGTGTGCAGGAATAAAGATGGGGTGCATGCAGTTTCAGTGCTGCCGAGAGGTATAGCTGAGGGATCCAGGAGTGGGGTAGGTTCAGATCATGAGGTGCTGAGTTAGAGCTGGAATAGAGAAAGGGGAGGAAAGAATGATTTTTCTAAAAAGTTTGGCAAAGGAAGAGAGAGGTATGGTGAAACCCTTGAGAAAGAAGCAGGGTTACAGAAGTTTCATTTAGGATAGGGCACATTTTGAGCATGTTGTCAGATAAAAATAGCAATCAGAAGGAGTAACTAGAGAAAGAGAAATTAGCTGTGGGATAGGATCTTGACAGAATCTTTAGGGAGAGACATTAAGAGGGAGGTGTTACCTTTAAATAATGTGATCTAGTTGGGGGGAAAAAAGGTACATGTAAAATCGTATATGAGCAGAGGAGGAAAAATCCCGTAATTAAAAGCTAAATTTGGACATAGATATTATGGAACTTCAGAAAATGTATGACTGTAAGTTCAGGTTGGAAAATTCAAAACTTCATGGAAGAGGTGAGAGTTTGAAAAGAAAGATTTAAGAAAGAGCATCCAAGATGAGGGAGAAGATGGGCCAGCTGGGCAAAGGCACAGAATAGTAGCACAGGACATGGAGATGTGTGTGAAGGACAGGGAAGAGGTCCAGCCTACTGGAAAGAGTGTATATTAAGGAATAATGGGAAATGAAGAAGGTCTAGTTTACAGAAGGATTTGAAAGGGAAGTTTATGGAGTACCTTCTGTGTTTTCCTTCAGGTATATATTACACTATGCTTAATTCTGACCTTTGAATGTTACTGTAGATTATGTGCAAACATTCGCATCCGATTGTCATTTAAAAAAAATTTTCTTAGGGGCGCCTGGGTGGCTTAGTCGGTTAAGCATCCGACTTTCGCTTAGGTCATGATCTCAAGGTTCATGGGTTCGAGCCCCGTGTCGGGCTCTGTGCTGACTGCCAGCTCAGATCCTGGAGCCTGTTTCAGTCTGTGACTCCCTCTCTCTCTGACCCTCCCCTGCTCACGCTGTCTCTCTCTCTCTCCTAGAAATAACTAAAACATTAAAAAAAAAATTTTTTTTAATTTTTGCGGCGCTCGAACCCACGAACCGCGAGATCATGACCTAAGCGAAAGTCGGACGCTTAACCGACTAAGCCACCCAGGCACCCCCCGATTGTCATTTAGATCCTATTAATGAAAGTCTACCACTTAATGAAGTAATGAAGTGGATGAACTCCGTTTTATGTATTTATGCCTAATAACTAGGAAATTGGTTATAAAGTAATCATAACTTTTAATAGACTTGTTTTCAGAAAATCAAGTTTCTTTAAACTCTTATTTTAAAAAAAATGTTGAGAGGCACCTGGGTGGCTCAGCCAGTTAAACATCCAACTTTGGCTCAGGTCATGATCTTACAGTCTGTAAGTTGAGCCCCACATCGGGCCCTGTGCTCGAGCCTGGAGCCTGTTTCGGATTCTGTGTCTCCCTCTCTCTCTGCCTCTCCCCTGTTATTTCTCTCTCTTTCAGTCTCTCTTTTCTCTCAAAAATAAGTAAACATTAAAAAAATGAATAAAAAACAAAGTTGATGTATGTGTATGTCTTTTAGCATCTGTAGATGGTGTATACCTGATACTTATTTCAGGCATAATACTGACGAGGTTGTGGTACAGTCCACACATGATTGCATGTCTGTTTCAGATTCCTTGATTTATTTGGGTGTTGCTAAAATTGTAAAAGTCTATCCAGTAAGAACTATGTCCAGGTCCTTGAAAATGGTGTTTACTCCAAGTGCTAGGGCAAGTGCACCCTTAGGAAACAGGATCAGTAAATAGATTTTCATGCAAATTCCATTGTGAATGATACTGAAATAACTTGTCTCTGAATGGAAAAGAAATAAATGATGCAATGTTCTAAGTTAATTTTCTTAAAGTGGTAACACATGAATATTTCCAGATGTTGAGAGAAGATATTTGTGCCCCAAATTACCATCAACACAGTTTTCATTTCTATTTTGGGGGAGGAAAGATCTAACATATTAGTGGTCAAATTAAGAAGGAAAATTTATGGATATTCATGGAGTAGAGGTGTCCAGGGTTTGAAAATTATTTACATTTCCAATTTGTCCAATCCCACCAAATTCAGAAATGAATGTATACAGATGTCCATGTTTCAAAAATTGGCCTTTACAGAGTTCATGTTTAACTATCCACAGTGAGTCAAAAAGTCAGAGAAGTGTGTGAAAGAAGATCTCTATTAGGGACTTTATGCTGAAATTAGGGTATCATTTGTGGGTTATGTTCTGAGTAAAATTTTACATTAGGCAATGATAATCTGTGAACATAATTATTCACTTCCATTGGGGGCAATACTGACAATGTATTTACATGGATAAGAAAGTAAGCTCTTCCCAGCAGGGTAGGGCTTCTGTCTTATCAATTTTCTGGAGACAGAATGTCTTCAAGCAGTGAGGAGCCTCCTCTTCCTAAAATTAACTTGGTTCAAACAGTTTTCTGAGATGATTTTTCCCCCTAGAATCTCAGGAAAGCTTTCAAAAGGATGTGATATTACTGTTAAGTTTGATACGCTGGCCAAATTCCAAAGTGAAGCAATTCGTACCATCCACTTAGCTATTTATGTGGTTATTATTGCTTCTGAGAGCTGCTGAGTTCTGAAAGCTACTACTACTTAATCCTACTTAAAATTCCCTTTGTCTGTCTCAAGAAGAAAAAAAGGATTCTTTTGTACTTGTTATCAGTGCTGATGGGTGTTATTTTATAGACATTTATCTGACCTCTCTCTCCTTTTCCCCCTCCCTCTTATTCTACTCTCAGCCTTAATTCCTCTCCACTCCACACAACCCAGATGCCCCCTGAAAAATGTGGGTCTTTATCATCTCTCCCTCCTTACACTGCGTTTCACTTCCCCGTTTCCCCATTCTGACCTCTGCCTAAACTCCTCTTCCACTTTCCCCTTCACCACCTCACTTTTTCTTCTTGTCTTTTCTCTGATTACCCCTCAATCTGCTGTATTTTGGTCCAGCAAGAATTTCACTGGCAGTAGGGAGTTTTTCTTTTAAGGTCTCACTTGATTTTTTTTTTTTATGTCTGTCATTCTGATTTCTCATCTTCATAGTGAAGTCTGACAGCGAATATTGCAGGGGCCGGAGTATGTACAGGCTAGCTGCTTCCCAAAGGCAGTCTCCCTCTTGGCTCACACTGTGTCCTGGCCTTCATTTCTTCACTGTGAACTGTGAATAGCTCTCTCTTCCCTTAACAAAACAACATCCATGACCAAGCCAACAAATCAAGTTGGCTCCATATAGCATCTTAAAACCTTCTTTTGCCTCATTCACCCATTCACCCACTTGTTTATTTAATTTGGATGACCTGCCTTCTGCCAGACACTGTGCTACAGATACAGAGACAAAGAAAGGACCATTTTTGCCCTCAAATTGCTTTCATAGACGCACACACTGTCTTCCGGCCTTTAAAGTGCTTTCCTTGTCTGTTGGGTTTTAATCCTTAGCCAGGAGGCTGGGGCACTGCTGTTTAGCCTGCATATGGCTGACACTCCGATGCTAAATGATGGTGAGCATATGTTACTTGAAATGGCCTATTGATTCTTATTTATGATGATAGAAATAGTGGTAATGGAAAAAGCAATGCATAAATATGTTTCTTCCCTCAAACAAGCAATTCTGTCAGTGAACCAAATAGCAGGCTCAATAATTAGCTCCCAGAAAGGCCTGTCAATTTCTTTTCCTTTTTTTTTCCCCCCAATTTATTTTCTAGGGCCAGAGTAACTAACTAGGTAGCCTTTCAGGTGTAACTCCCTCTCCACAGTCTTGTATTTTCTTTGGGAGGCTATGGAAGGTGGAAACTTTTACCCATTCACCCTGGACTCATGGAGACCATGTGAATGAATTGGGTAATTAAGAAGAGGGATGGATTTAGACAATTTGATTTGGTGACCTAGAGTGAAGGGAAACTAAGATAACTTTCCCTGTGTCAAAATATGTTCTGCCATCCTTATATGCCCCTTACTTAGAGTAAAACTCTTTGGAGGGCAATGTCTTTAAATTGGTACCATGAGGTGGCTGTTAGCCCATATGCTCCTGTTCTTAGTGAGTAAAATAGCAGAAATCCCAGAATGACTTATTTATACCACTTCTGAGCTTCCATATTAAATTTTAATAGATTGAGAAACAGGCATTGATTTCAGACATACTAGATTTCAGAATTTGAGACTCTGTATGTAAAAATTGAGATCATGCTCTCATTTTCTAGATGAAGAAGCAGGAACCCAGAAAGATTGAGAAAATTGTTGAAAATTCTCACAGTCTCACAACTGCAACTAGAATCTTGGTCTGTTTTATTTATTTAAATTTATTCTTGACTTGTATATCCTCAATTTATTTTATTATCTATTTCAGAGTTTTAACACATAGTTGGAAATTGTTTTCTCTTTATGATACTTTATGTAGGACAGCAATGCATTATGGAATTTTAAAATCAGCTACAGAGTGAAATGGAAGTAACATATTGATTGCTACCTAATCCTATAGAAAATGATATTTTAGTATTCTTCATATTCATTTTCAATGATATATGTAGTGTTTACAAGTGGGTCTTAGACAGAATATACCTTTCTTCCATTTCCCTGGCCCCCTGCCCTTTATAAAGTAGAGCTTAGACTATTATTTCAAAAAATAGGAGAAATTATCAACTGTAAATTTTTATAACTCTTAAGTCCATTGGCACTGAATTATAGCATTTTACTCTACTAAATTAATTTGATCATCTATTCCTTTATAGAAAAAAACTCACCTATTTTAAAGCACTACAGGAAGCACTATAATGTATAATAGCACTTCTGGAACTTTAGTGTGCACATGAATTACCTGAACATCTGGTTAAAATTCATAGGCCTGGGGTGAGGCATTCTGCATTTCCAACCAGTCCAGGTGATGTGGATACCAGTGGGCTCTGGGCCACACTTAGAGTAACGGGGGGTATTACATTTAGTTTATAGAGATAGCAACAGCAACTGATGTTCAATTAGCAGAATAAATATTAAACTGTGCTGAAAATTACTGATAAACCCTAGGTGTTCTACAGAGGATCATCTAAATAAGACTTTAAATTGTCAAATGCAAAAATCTATAATCAAAAGTCTGTGTTGTATATATACTCTTCAATAAGTATTTAGATCAGTAAAGTATAAAGATATGATAGTGTGTGTGTGTGTGTGTGTGTGTGTGTATCCCCTCATTAGGAAATTTGAAAGTGAGAAGCTTAATTACTGAATTTAAAGAAATGTACACAGATGTACCTGTATCTCCAAAATCTGTAGAGTAGATTGCAAAGTTTGCCAAGTCAGGAACCAAAAATACTCTGAAAACTTAAAGAAATTATACTGTCAGTATATAAATGCACATAGAGTAAAGCAGTTAGAAAGGTCCACAGAGATCATTTTTCCCAATTCTCTTTTTTCAGAAAGGAAAAGGAAATTAAGGCCCATCTCGTCTAAGTGAGTTGTCCAAAGCCCTATAGCCACCTGTAGGTGATGCTAGGACTGAAATCCATTTGACTCTTGATTTTTTTCCTCAATCCTCTCCTGCTCAGAAGGTCTTTCCCAGTGAGAGTCTGGGTTGTACAGATCCAGTCCACTATTTTTTCCTGGTATAGTAGCCTAAATGTTTCTCCAGTGGTTACTAAAGTTTAAATATTCCCTCTTTGTGAAGCTCCTTGACTACTAAGAGTTCAGATTGGTGTTCTTAGTCTGAGAAGCACTAATACTACTGGAATTATAGAAGCATAAGAATTACCCTCTGATTAGAGTGAACTTCAAGGGCACATAAACTCTGACGTTTTTCAGGTAATAACTTAAGGCAGAGAAACACCCATTCTACAGAGCCAAAGTGAATTTAGAAGTCTAGGAAAGCCTTTCTGCAAAGCATACAATGGACTCTGAAATTAGCTTGATCAATTGGGAGTCACACAAATCTGGATGAACGTGATTTCTGGAATATTACCCTGAAGGACTCAGAAATGGAAAAGGAAATAAAGACAATCAAGTGAGAGTTAAGCACTTTTGAGAACAAATTATTTGAAACATTACAGTAAGACTTAGGTCAGTGAAGATGAAGGAGGGAGAGAAAAGCACAGAAAACATTAGAATAACCTCAATGATTATTAAACTTCAATTGAGAGAACCAAATTCACTACAACAAAACAAAAAAAGAAAGAATATATAGATGGCTCAACATTGGGAGAATTTGATATCCTTCCCCCTGTTCCCCCAAAAGAGTACAAGATAGTTACATGAAAGGAGCTAATTATTTGTATTATAAATGGAATATTTTCTAAGAAGCTTTACCTTGGGATTCCTTTAAACCCATGGGATTTGAGGGAATTCCATGGCTATTATGACTTGATGAAATAAAAGAGATTTACCATAAACTTTTAGGATCACACCGAAACAAGAAGAACTATCTAGCTTATTAATGAATTGGATACATTAAGACAAAAAAAATGAGGTGTGATCAGAGTTTACTAAGGCTCATTGAGAAAACTTCCTGGAGAGTCTTATTTTATGTTTGTTGTGGCATTTGTTAAAACTGTATCATACTAAAACATCTCCCTCCCTTTCCTCAAAGAGCTTATATTTTATGAAAAAGATTATAGGGATGCCTGGGTGGCTCAGTCAGTTAAGCATCTGACTTCAGCTCAGTTCATGATCTCATGGTTTTTGAGTTCGAGCCCTGCGTCTGGCTCTGTGCTGACAGCTCAGAGCCTGGAGCCTGCTTTGGATTCTGTGTCTCCCTCTCTCTGCCCCTTCCCTGCTTGTTCTCTCTCTCTCTCTCTCTCTGTCAAAAATAAATAAACACTAAAAAATTTTAAAAAAAGATAAAAAATATTAAATGATTAGTCTATAAATTTTTAGTAGACAGGGCCTATCCTTAGGACTAAGAATATGCTTAGAATTAAATGCTTGTTAAATTAGTTAATTGGTCAAAAATGATGGTCAAATAGTTCTCTTGCCCTACATTCACATAGACATGATGCATGGGACCTAGTTTGGCATGCATTTGGCTTGCAAATATTTTAATTGTTATAATTAATTTGTATGTATTTTTAATGAAACAAAAAGCAAATGACTATATTAAAAGGTTCTTTACCATAATTTAAAATGAAATTAACTCACCATTCATGAGTTCAAGACCCACATTGGGCTCTATGCTGGCAACACAGGGCCTACTTGAGATTCCCTGTCTCTCTCTGCCCCTCTATCTCTCCCTCAAAAAATAAATAATAAATAAATATTTTAAAAACTATGTTTATATTATCTGGAGGGTAAGTATCATATATACATATTACTTCCAATAAGGTAACAGAATGATGAAAAGATAGTTTGGAAAACATGGTAGAAAATGTTAGTTGAGAATATGTTCATTTATTCAATTTAATCATGTTTATTAGTTTATTAGTGTATTGTTGGTTTTCTTTTTCTACAAGAACATAGGCTTCATGAAGGCAGGGACTTTGTTGTTGTTGTTTTCTGTTGCATCCCAGTGCATAGGATAGCATCTGGCACAAACAGGGCTTCCTTTAGGTATTTGTTGAATGAAGAATGACTTCATTTCAGCTTATGTATTATCTATTTTTTGTCAGACACTATCTTTTAGAGGTCCAGGGCAGTTTGTGAACAACACAGAAATGGTATTTGCCCTCATGGGGTTTACAGTTTAATTGAGAAGATAAATAATTGAGTCATGTCCCTGAAATGATGTGTATTGTGGTTGGTGAATGGAGTGGATATCAAGGAGAATTAATGTAGTGTAAAGAAGAAGAGTCATGTTATTTAAGTTGAGAGTGGAATATGAGCAGAATTTAGACAAGATGAAGAGGTGATCAATAAGATTGTTGTTTCAAATAGTGGGAAGTACAAAGGCCAGCGGACAAGAGAATGGATAGTAGTCTGAGGAAATGACCAGTTTAATATGGCTGTAGTAGAAAGTGGGAAAATCATAAAAAAGAAGGATAGGGACCTAACCAAGGGACTGATCATGTAATATTTTATATGCCTTATGAAGAATTTGAGGTTTGTTTTGAGAGGCAATGAATAGGCACTAAAAGGTTATTTTATGTTATTTTTATTTTATTTTATTTTATTTTATTTTATTTTATTTTATTTTATTATTTTATTTTATTTTATTTTTTTTACAAGTAGTTTATTGTCAAGTTAGTTTCCACATAACACCCAGTGCTCATCCCCACAAGTGTCCTCCTCCATGCCCACCCCTCCTCCCCCCCACATCCACCAGTCCTCAGTTTTTGTCAGCATTCAAGAGTCTCTCATGGTTTGCCTCTCTCCCTTTCCCCCACCATTTCCCCCTTCTTCTCCCCCTTGGTCCTCTGTTAAGTTCCTCCTAATCCTCCTATACGTGCACACATATGATATTTGTCCTTCTCTGCCTGACTTATTTCGCTCAGCATAACACCCTCAAGGTCCATCCATGTTGCTACACATGGCCAGATTTCATTGTTTCTCATTGCCATGTAGTATTCCATGGTATAGATAAACCACATCTTCTTGATCCATTCATCTGTTGATGGACACGTAGGCTCTTTCCAGGTTTTAGCTATTGTGGAGAGTGCTGCTATGAACATTGGGGTACATGTGCTCCTATGCATCAACATTTCTGTATCCCTTGGGTAAATTCCTAGCAGTGCTATTGCTGGGTATAGGGGAGTTCTAGTGTTAGTTTCCTTAGGAACCTCCACACTGTTTTCCAGAGGGGCTGTACCAGTTTACATTCCCACCAACAGTGTAGGAGGGTGCCCGTTTCTCCACATCCTCGCCAGCATCTAGAGTTCTCTGATTGGCTCATTTTAGCCACTCTGACTGGCGTGAGGAGGTATCTCAGTGTGGTTTTGATTTGTATTTCCCTGATGAGGAGTGATGCTGAGCATCGTTTCATGTGTCTGTTGGCCATCTGGATGTCCTCTTTGGAGAAGTGTCTGTTCATATCTTCTGCCCATTTCTTTACTGGGTTGTTTGTTTTTCGGGCATGTAGTTTGGTGAGTTCCTTGTAGATTCTGGATATCAACCCTTTATCTGATATGTCATTTGCAACTATCTTTTCCCATTCCGTTGGTTGCCTATTAATTTTCTGGGTTGTTTCCTGGCTGTGCAGAAGCTTTTAATCTTGATGAGGTCCCAACAGTTTATTTTTGCTCTTGATTCCCTTGCTTTTGGGGATGTGTCAAGTAAGAAGTTGCTGCGGTAGAGGTCAAGGAGGTTGTTTCCCTGCTTTCTCCTCTAGGGTGTTGATAGTTTCCTGTCTCACGTTCAGGTCCTTTATCCATTTTGAGTTTATTTTTGTGCATGGTGTGAGAAAATGATGTAGTTTCATTCTTCTGCATGTTGCTGTCCAGTTCTCCCAACACCATCTGTTAAAAAGGCTGTCTTTTTCCATCGGATATTCTTTCCTGCTTTGTCAAAGATTAGTTGGCTGTATACTTTTGGGTCCACTTCTGAGTTCTCAATTCTGTTCCATTGGTCTATGTGTCTGTTTTTGTGCCAATACCATACTGTCTTGATGATGACAGCTTTGTAGTAGAGGCTAAAGTCTGGGATGGTGATCCCTCCCGTTTTGGTTTTATTTTTCAGGATTACTTTGGCTATTCGGGGTCTTTTGTGGTTCCATACAAATTTTTAGATAGTTTGTTCTAGTTTTGAGAAGTATGCTGGTGTAATTTTGATTGGAATTGCATTGAATGTGTAGAGTGCCTTAGGTAGTAATGACATCTTAACTATATTTATTCTTCCTACCCATGAGCATGGAATGTTTTTCCATTTCTTTGTGTCTTCTTCAATTTCCTTCATAAGTTTTCTATAGTTTTCATCATACAGATCTCTTGTTTCCTTGGTTAGGTTTATTCCGAGGTATTTTATGGTTTTTTGTGCAATTGTGAATGAGATCAGTTTCTTGATTTCTCTTTCTGTTGCTTCATTGTTGGTGTATAAAAATGCAACCGATTTCTGTATGTTGATTTTGTACCCTGCAACTTGGCTGAATTCTTGGATCAGTTCTAGTAGGCTTCTGGTGGAGTCTGTCGGGTTTTCGATGTAGAGTATCATGTCATCTGCGAAGAGTGAAAGTTTGACTTCCTCTTTGCCAATTCTGATGCCTTTGATTTCCTTTTGGTGTCTGATGTCTGATGCTAGGACTTCCAGCACTATGTTAAACAGCAGTGGTGAGAGTGGGCATCCCTGTCGTGTTCCTGATCTCAGGGGGAAAGCTCTGAGTTTTTCCCCGTTGAGGATGATGTTAGCTGAAGGCTTCTCATAGATGGCTTTGATGATGTTTAAGTAGGTTCCTTCTATCCCAACTTTCTCGAGAGTCTTTATTAAGAAGGGATGCTATATTTTGTCAAATGCTTTCTCTGCATCTATTGACAGGATCATATGGTTTTTATCTTTTCTTTTATTGATATGATGTATCACATTGATTGATTTGCGAATGTTGAACCAGCCCTGTAACCCAGGAATGAATCCCACTTGATCTTGGTGGATGATTCTTTTGATATGCTGCTGGATTCGATTTGCAAGGATCTTGTTGAGAATTTTTGCATCCGTATTCATCAAGGATATTGGCCTGTAGTTCTCTTTTTTTTGCTGGATCTCTGTCTGGCTTGGGAATCAGTGTGATGCTGGCTTCATAAAATGAGTCTGGGAGTTTTCCTTCGATTTCTATTTTTTGGAATAGCTTGAGAAGAATTGGGATTAATTCTGTTTTATTTTATTTTTAAATTTTTTTTAATGTTTTTTTTTTTTTAATTTATTTCTAGGAGAGAGAGAGAGACAGCGTGAGCAGGGGAGGGTCAGAGAGAGAGGGAGTCACAGACTGAAACAGGCTCCAGGCTCTGAGCTGGCAGTCAGCACAGAGCCCGACGCAGGGCTCGAACCCACGAACCGCGAGATCATGACCTAAGCGAAAGTCGGACGCTTAACCGACTAAGCCACCTAGGCGCCCCGGATTAATTCTGTTTTAAATGTCTGGTAGAATTCCCCAGGGAAGCCATCAGGTCCAGGGCTCTTATTTGTTGGGAGATTTTTGATCACTGATTCAATTTCTTCACTCGTTATGGGTCTGTTCAGGTTTTCTATTTCTTCCCGTGTGAATTTTGGTAGTGAGTGTGTGTTTAGGAATTTGTCCATTTCTTCTAAGTTGTCCAATTTGTTGGCATATAATTTTTCATAGTATTCCCTGATACTTGCTTGTATTTCTGAGGGGTTGGTTGTAATAATTCCATTTTCATTCATAATTTTGTCTCTTTGGGTGCTCTCTCTTTTCTTTTGGATAAGTCTGGCTAGAGGTTTGTCAATTTTGTTTCCTTTTTCCAAAAACCAACTCTTGGTTTCATTGATCTGTTCAATTGTTTCTTTGGTCTCTATGTTGTTTATTTCTGCTCTAATTTTTACTATTTCTCTTCTTCTACTGGGTTTAGGGCGTTCTTGTTGCTCTGCCTCTAGTTCCTTTAGGTGAGCTGTTAGATTTTGGACTTGTGCTTTTTCTAATCTCTTGAAACAGGCCTGGAGAGCAATGTACTTTCCTCTTAGGACTGCCTTTGCCGCATCCCATAGATTTTGAATTGTTGTGTTTTCATTTTCATTTGTTTCCATATATTTTTTAATTTCATCTCTAATTGCCTGATTGGCCCATTCATTCTTTAGAAGGGTTTTCTTTAACCTCCATGTTTTTGGAAGTTTTCCAGACTTCTTCCTGTAATTGATTTGAAGTTTCAAAGCATTGTGATCTGACAGTGTGCATGGTATGATCTGTTTTCTTTTATATTTATTGAGGGCTGCTTTATGTCCCAGTATGTGATCTATCTTGGAGAATGTGCCATGCGCACTTGAGAAGAAAGTAAATTCCCTGGCCTCAGGATGTAAAGTTCTAAATATATCCGTCAGATCCATCTGGTCCAATGTGTCTTTCAAGTCCATTATTTCTTTAGTGATTTTCTGTCTGGTTGACCTATCCATTGCTGTAGGTGGAGTATTAAAGTCCCCTGCTATTAGCACATTCTTATCTATAAGCTTGTTTCTGTTTGTGATTAATTGTTTTAGATATTTAGGTGCTCCCATATTCGGTGCGTAGACATTTATGATTGTTAGTTCTTCCTGATGGATGGACCCTGTAATTATTATGTAGTGCCCTTCTTCATCTCTTGTGATTGTCTTTAATTTAAAGTCCAGTTTGTCTGATATAAGTATCGCTACTCCAGCTTTCTTTTGATTTCCTGTAGCATGATATATATTTCTCCATCCCCTTACTTTTAATCTGAAGGTATCTTCCCGTCTAAAATGAGTTTCTTGTAGACAGCATATAGATGGATTTTGCTTTTTAATCCATTCTGCTACCCTATGTCTTTTGATTGCAGCATTCAGCCCATTTACATTCAGTGTTATTATTGAAATATGTGGGTTTAGAGTCTTTGTATCTTTTGTAGGGTTCATGTTTGTGGTGGTGTCTCTGGAATCTTTGTTCCTTGCAACCTTTCCTTCAGAGCATTCCCCTCAGGATTTCTTGTAGGGCTGGCTTCGTGGTGACAAATTCTTTCAATTTCTGTTTGTTTGGAAAGGTTTTTATCTCTCCTTCTATTTTGAATGACAGGCTTGCTGGATAGAGGATTCTTGGCTGCATATTTTTGCTGTTCATCACAATGAAGATCTCTTGCCATTCCTTTCTGGCCTGCCACATTTCAGTAGATAGGTCTGTCACCACTCTGATGGGTTTCCCTTTGTATGTGAGGGCCCCTTTCTCCCTAGCTGCTTTCAGAATTCTCTCTTTGTCCTTGTATTTTGCCATTTTTACGATGATATGTCGTGCAGAAGATCCATTCAAGTTACATCTGAGGGGAGTCCTCTGAGCCTCTTGTATTTCCACATTGGCTTCCTTCCCCAGGTCGGGGAAGTTCTTTGTTATAATTTGTTCCAGGACTCCTTCAGCACCTTTCCCTCCCTCTTCCTCTTCTGGGATTCCTATGATACGGATATTGTTGCATTTGACTGTGTCGCTGAACTCTCGAATTCTTCTTTCCTGTTCCTGGATCAGTTTGTCTCTTTTTTTGTCAGCTTCTTGTTTTTCTATAATGGTGTCTTCTAAATCACTTATTCTCCTTTCTGCCTCTTCAATCCGTGAATTGGAGGCCTCTAATTTATTATGTATCTCATTTATCGCATTTTTTAATTCTTCATGCCTATTTTTATTTTCCATTCTGTCTGTAGCCATAGTTTCTTTGATGTCCCCTATGTTTTTTTTTCAAGCCCTGCTATTAATTTTACCATTATTATTCTAAAATCTTGTTCACTTATGCTGCTGATATCTGTTTTGAGCAGTTCATTAGCTGTCATTTCTTCTTGGAGTTTCTTTGGAGGAGAGCTCTTTCGTTTTGTCATTTTAGTTAGCTTTCCGGCTCTTGTTGGTTTTAAAGACCTGTTATGCTCTCTGTTTCTATGAGCACTGCTATATCCAAGAAGACTCTTTGACTTTCCAGGGCCTATCCTTTCAGAGATTGTTTTTTGAATGGTATCCCTCAGTCTCTCTTGTTGGGACCTTAGTTATTTTATTTTCCTATTCGTAGTGATATTTGGGACTCTTCACCTTGTGTACTCTAGCTTGTTTCTTGAGGTAGCCCTGGAAAAGAAAACAGACACACAAACACACAGGGAGCAGGAGCACACAAACGCACAGGCTAATTCAACTAACATGCAAAGCGAGAGGGAAAACGAAAAAGTTAAGAGAAAAGACAGAGGAGGGAGGGCGAATAATAGGGAGCATAAAATACATGAAAGGGTCAATAAGGGGAAAAGAAAAGGAAAAAAGGAGAAAACCGATGGACAAAGAACGGTTTAAAGCATATACCTGGATTTCCCAGCTACAGTTAAATAGCCGTGTGTATGCAGTGCTGGTTGAAGAGCACAGAGAAAAAGAGAGAAGGCAGGGCGAGATGAGGCAGATTTGGAAATAGAATGAACAGGCAGAAGGGATAAGAAGTTTTTTTCAAAGAGGTAAAGGGTAGAATATGGTTGGATAGGTGAGAGAAGGATGCTGGAATTATCCAGAGAAACTATATAGTCTAATCACACCTGAGAGAAATAGCTGAAAAGGTCGGTAGGTGTAGAATTTACATTTACAGGATGGACTTGTTGTGATTGTTTAAGCAAGCTGGCGACCAGAGTTAATCAGGTCAGTGTTTTGGGGAAAAAAGCGAGAAAAGAGAAAGAAGAAGAAAAAAAGAAAGAGAAAAGAAAGGGAAAAAAAGAAGGAAAAAAAGGAAAAAAACAAAAAAAAAGAAAAAAAAGGAAAAAAGAAAGAAAAAAAAAGGGAGGAGGGCACCTCTCAGGCAGGGATGGGCGTGGCGTGATCCAATGCCTCAGGCGGGGGTTCTGCCTTGGCGGTTGTGGGGAGGAGAGTGAGGGTGCTCCAGTCCCTTCTTGAACCCCGCGCTGCAGCTCGCTTTTTTTTTTTGGCGTGTCAACTCTCCGTTCCGGGGACGCAGCCAAAGTTGGTTGCACTCTTCGACCCAGGCCAGTTCCAATCTCCAAATCCCAGTCCGCGTGCCCCGCTGAAGTTGCCTTAGACACAGCGTCCCAGGCAACCCCCTCGGGCTATTCCAGGCTCCCTGCTGTGCTCTGGGGGCAGAGTCAGAATCGCTGCTTCCTTCTCTGGGTTGGGCTGGCGCGCATGCGCGGGGGCTTGCCTGCCGGGTCCGCGTAGCCTGTGCCCGCTGCAGTGAGGAAAACCGGGTCTCTCTATGGCTCGTCACCCGAAACACGAACTCACAGGCAAATTTCCCAGTTTTTAGCTCTTTGCCTTCCCTCTCGAGTTCCAGCCAGCCAGGAGCGCCGACGCCCGGTGTCTGCGCGGCTCTTTCAGGGGTCCCAGCCGCCCTGGAGCTACAATGGAGGCAGGCGCGCCACCGCCGCTCTGAAATCCAACCTCCAGGAGCGGCACAAAGAAGCAGTTTTTGTGCTCAGCCTCCCCCACGACCAATTGTCGCGAGGGGACCTGGTGTGCAGGTATTTGGCAAGTACGGTCTTTCTATGCACCGAGCGAAGGTTTTTTTCCCCCCCGAGCGGAGGTTTTTCTGTTTTGGACTCTCTCCTTTTCCCCTCTCACTCCCCGTAGAGGGTAGAGGGGGATCGCCTCCCACCCTGGAGTCTCCAATCCCGGCCCGATTTTACCTTCCCCGGTTTGCACTCACGTTAGAAGGCTTTCTCAGTGGATTCTGTGTCCCTTTTCTCCCAGTCTCTCAGGTTTTGTAAGGTTTCCAATGGCTTCAGATCTTTTCTGTGTGATGTATGGGCGCGAGTGCAAGTACGGAGCTCCTTACTTCTCCGCCATCTTGCCCCCCCTCCACTAAAAGGTTTTTTTAAAAAAAGATTTCAGGGGCGCCTGGGTGGCTTAGTCGGTTAAGCGTCCGACTTTTGCTTAGGTCATGATCTCGCGGTTTGTGGGTTCCAGCCCCGCGTCGGGCTCTGTGCTGACTGCCAGCTCAGAGCCTGGAGCCTGTTTCAGAGTCTGTGCCTCCCTCTCTCTCTGACCCTCCCCTGCTCACGCCATTTCTATCTCCTAGAAATAAATAAAACAAAAAAATTTTTAAAAAAATTTTAGGGGCACCTAGGTGGCTCAGTGAGTTAAGCGTCTGACTTTGGCTCAGTTCATGATATCATGGTCAGTGGGTTCGAGCCCCGTGTCAGGCTCTGTGCTCACAGCTAGCTCAGAGCCTGGAGCCTGTTTCAGATTCTGTGTCTCCCTCTCTCTCTGACCCTCCCCTGCCCAGGCTGTGTCTCTCTCCTTCAGAAATAAATAAAACATTAAAAAAATTTTTTTTTAAATTTTTTAAAAGTTTATTTATTTCTCTCTGGATTCTTTGAATTCCAGGTTATGATGGCCACACTGCATTGGGGATGGAGAGAAGTGGACGGACATGAAAGATATCTAATTAGTTGGATATGTGAGGCTGAAGCTGAGAAAAGAGGTCTTGTTGTAGTGAGAAAGTTGAGACTCACTAGCCTATAAATAAGACTGGTAAAATAGACCCAGCAAGTATGTGGAACACAAATTGTAGAAGGCTGGAGTCCGAAGTCAAAGACCTCAGCTTTTAGGGAATGTATTAGAGATTATCCTGAAATTCCAGGTTTTCTGGGAATTGTCTTTAGGCTCTATAGGTAGACCCCCTAATGACATCTCTGATCTATAACCCTAATTCCTCCCCAGTGTCTCCGCACCTACAGTTGATTGGTTTAAGGTTGGATGCCTGACTCCAACTGGACCATCAGAGTTCTTCCAAGGATTATTTAAAACTGGAACTGAAGGAGGAAGCTCAGTGCCTTTTAAGGGGGTGGGAGGAGGAAGTGCTGTGAAATGTGAAGCTGGGGAGATTGTCACCTTGAGGAGAAAGTTATCCTGAGAGAATGATACTGGCATGTAGATAGAACAGAGATGACAAATGGAAAGAGTTCTGACTGTGATCAAGACTTTAACTGTGCCCTTCCTGCAGGTATGTGAGCTAGTTCAAGATGCTTCTAATTAAGTTTCCCCATCCTTACTTAGCAACCCAGCATGCAGACTAGCACATGATAATAATATGGTGGAAGATTAGAGGAGACCGTATGCATAAAGTTCATTGCCTGCTACGTAGGGAGGGCAGCAGGTATTGTTGCTTACTTACCCAAGAGCAGTTCCCTTTCTCCTAGGCCAGCACCATCCAGTAGACCTTGCTGAGATGAGAACAGTTTTCTATATCTGTGTTGTCCAAGGGGATAGCCACCAGCCACATGTGCCTACTCGCTACTTGAAATATGGCTAGTGCGACTAAAAAACTGAATTCTACACTTTATTTAATTTTATTTGATTTACTTTTAAATGTCACTAGCCACCTGTGGCTAGTCTCTGTCATATCAGACAGTAGAGGTTTAGATTGACAGACCTATAGAACAACAATTTTGTTTTCGTGTAACTCCATGTAGCCCAGTTAATTCTGATTGGTCTGGTCCAGTTATGATGGTCCTATCCTGCTTGCCAGTGTTTGCTTGAAAGAGTAACTTGGAATACGATCCTGGTCAAGGAGATAGAAGGGCAAGCCTTCCAGGACCCTTCAGGGAGTGGAGGCAGGAAAGTCCTTTAGTTATGGTTATTGTTATAACCCATTGGTGCCTGGGTCTGCAGAAGGAAAATCATGTTGATGATAGCACAATAGAAGAATAGAAAGAGCCTCAGTCACTGCTGACATCTTTGAACATCTGAATTAGACAGCCCTGGAATGCCCTTCCATTCTTATGATAGGAGATAATAATAAATCCTCTCAATTTGAAAACCATTTTGCATTGCATTTTCTATTATTTGCAGCTGAAAGCATCCTAACTAATATAATGTATTACCAATAAGTGAAAATGATTTATTCAACATGACATGAACATCCCTCATTTGAAGAAGATATGAAAAAAATTAAAACGCTAAAATCAGGAGGTTAATATTTGTAATACAGACAAATTGTATATATAAATGGATTCACCTCAGATTTCTTAAATACTGACTTCCCAGTCAGTGACTTGTGATTTGATTTATTAAAATTAAAATGATATACAGCTTTTCAGCAATATTTCACTAACATATTTCTATGAGAATGCTCCTTAATTTATCAAAATAATTTACCTCTGAATTCCTTTAAGCAACATGCTCTCTAGTCTACAAAATATTATTTTACAGATGGTGGTGGTGTGCTACTTACCACCCAGACAGTAATTTAGCTAAGCATTTTTCTTTGCAGTGTAAGTGAAAACCTGTTCAAAGTGCTTGCAAGTTCATCAACTAAATCATAAGACCTAAGAGGAAGTAGATGTTTCTGTTATATTTTCAGTGTCGAGTAAAATTCTCAGCCTCATTGGTAGACACTCAAGCACTGCATCTTATCTGTGTGATTTTGGGCAAGTAATTTATCCTCTAAAAATTCTTGGTAAATGCTAATTTTTCCTGTCTCTAGTGGTGTTTGTTATCAGTGGACCCGTCTCTTATGAAGCCATTCCTATTGCTCTGGTTCTCTCTTATGTTACCAAAATACTTTATAGCTAAAATATTGAGCTTACATGCAGAATTTGTATTATTTTTAGAAAATTCTTTTCTATATACATCTCTCCACTATGCTGACAGTGAGCTGACCTGACTATTTGCTGGGAAGGGAGGTAGTATTCTCACCAACAGTGATATCATTTCACCCCAGTAGTACTTTCCATTAAACCACTGACCCGTACATAACCTTTCAGCTATGGGTTCATTTGCTTACATCACTGATCAATGGTTAGAATTGTAGATTTTCATTTGGGGAAAATGATTAATATCTTTCATTAAGGGCACTAAAATGCTGGTTTGAATTTCCCTTTTGTTCATGGTTCATGAAACATCAAAGCTTTCCTGAGCCTTGCTATGGGAGATTTTGGGAATATGCTCTACATCTGTTTCTTACCAGATCTTTTTCAGAAAGAATATAGGCAATGTTAGGTAAGCAGTTAGACGGGGGCAATAATCACTTCTTTGCTAAGAGAGATCCAGGATTCCAAATATGCTGATTCAGCAGACCACGGTGAGATTATCTAAAACCGAAGAAAGGCTCAGAAATCCATCAGAATGTGTGATAATTTAAATAAAATTCAAATCCCACTAGCCAACAGAGAGTCAAGGGACCTTTGAGAAGGAAGGAAACTTAGAGGTCGTTTGTATCCAACGTTTTGCTGAGCTTTACCTCTCATACTGATGTAAAATGAGGACAGGGAGTGCACAGAAACACTTTGGTTTTACTGATTCAGTAGAACTCATGAAGGCTTTTATTGGTGCAAAATGAGGCTTTCTCATTGACTCTAAATAGGCTTATTAGCAGCACATAGAAGGATTTCCATCATGATCTTCTCTTTATCCCTAGTCGGAGTGAGGGTGTAGGTCTGAAGCAGGCTGATAGCTGTGAAAGTGAAAAGTACCAGCAGACTGGAGTGCAGTGAATGAGCTTTGGGTTCAGCACCCTGGAGAGTATCATTTGTCTGAGCTACTTTTGTGAAACAAAAGCCCTCCTTTGTGTATTTGTACCTATGAAAGGAAACAGTGGTATAGCTGATTCACAGCAGCAGAAAAACAAATAATTCCTATTGGTTTAGGATGCCCACCTACCCCCTCTTTCTTCAGGAGCACTAGCGTATACTTCAATACGTGGCCAACATTCTGGGAATTTAGGTTGGATGCTTCCCAGAGGATTTTTATTAACTGGTTTGAAGATTTAATTCAGTGCAGTCCAGAAAACTGTTTAGCTTTTTCTCTCTGGCCTACTGATGGAAAATATCTCTGCTACCGATTTTTTGTGTGTGTGGAATCAGTCTACATCATCCCTAAGACTGCCACAAAGCCCACTACAGCCCGCTGTGCTGGCTGCATGACTCACATTCTTCCCTGAAGGCCCTCAGGTTTGATTAAATGTTTAAATGACCTTTTAGGACAGAATTATAAAGAAGGGCACACAATTTGTTCTCCCAACTCTTAATAACTTCACTATGTATATGGGGTAAGTATAAACAGAGTAGTTGGGAAGAGTGTGAATAAGAGACTCAGGTATCATTGTAGATGAGGGTCATGATGATGATAATACTTTTAAAATTTATTTATTTAAGTTTTTTTTTCTTTTACATTTATTCATTTTTGAGAGACAGAGACAGATTGTAAGAAGGGGAGGGGCAGAGAGAGAATGGGGGACACAGAATCTGAAGCAATCTCTAGGCTCTCAGCTGTAAGTACAGAGGCTGATGCGGGGCTTGAACCCATGAACCATGAGATCATGACCTGAACTGGTTGGATGCTTAACCAACGGAGTCACCCAGCCACCCCAATGGTCATAATACTTTTGATAGAAATCAGTAGAGACTAAGATTTTTCAAAAGAGAGACAAACTCAGCATAGTTTCTCATCACCACTCCATTCCTCTCTCTCTCAAAGATGGACACACATAGTGTATTCTGTCACTGGTGACTTTCTACCCACATAAGAGCTCCAGTGTTTCTCAAGGACCACAACCCTGTGGCCAGGGAATTTTGCCCCTTGAGTATTCTCTGGAAAGCTCAGTACTATCTTTCACATGGTAAGTATAAGTCAAGAGTCTGTTTACCTCAAGGAAATCTCTAGGCAAACACTGTATGCATTTATAAAGTACACAGAATCCCATTATTCAGTCTGTCCTTATGGAATATTATGTTATAAGGCTATATAGGTTTTACTTCCTAAGTCTTTGTTATCTATCTACAATTAATTTTTTTTTTCTTCCTTGAAAAAGCAGTCTCTGTTGGATTGATTTTCAGGTATATCCCATTCTCATTTCAGGATCCAGATTGAAAAGAGACACCCACATAGTCTTAATCCATTAGGCTCTTAGCATCCAAATCTCGAATGCTTTTGGCCCTTTCCTTTACTTCTCTGGTACACTAATTCATTGCCACTCAGAATAAATGCTAAGTGAACATCAAAGTTTAACTTTACATTTTATATATTTTATTGCCTAGGAAACTGGCAACATACAAACTGTAGTAACCTAGAAATGGGGGTGTTACTCAAGAAAGTCTCCATATATAATATTTAGATATATATTTTTTTGGATAAAAAATTTTGGTTCTATAAGATATATTAACTATGAAATTTTTTTAGAAAAATAAATATTCAGTGATTTTGCATTTATGTGACCACGCTATTAATCTGTAGGCATTAATGAATTCATGTGGCCTACTCAGAAATTAATAAAATTTGTTTATACCAGAGATTTTTCTCTAAGAAGTATAATCTGGAATTTTACTGCTCTGTTTTCTTCATTTGTTGGTTTAATACTTAACTGGTTGATCTTAAGATGGGTTAATGCATATAACAAAGGGTATATCTAATTCTTGTCAACAATGTAAAGAAGCTCAGGTTTAATTTTACAATTTATACTAACATGCAGCATGGCCCTATCATCAATGTCACTGTGTTATGACTTCTGCTGTGGCTTCATGGTAGATAGAGACCTTGTTTTGGAATGAATCAACTTAAGTAAAGCAGAACCTGGATAGGGTGACTTGTGGTTATAAAGAGTAGGATGAAGATTGTACCATTACAATCACCTCATGCTATTTATAAGGCGCCTTGAGAGAAATGATGTTGTGCTAAGTGCCACAAAGGATAAGAAAATGCAGCCCCCTGCCCTTCAAAAGCTTACATTTCCAAGGGGGGGGCGGGGCGAGGGACAAGCTTGACTTTGGATTCAGGTAAGAACATTTATTATTATTACAAATTAGGTTTCCTCATTTTATTTCAGAAAAGCTATATTTGAAGATAGGTGATATCTAGAAATGCCCACACATCTCCATGCCACTACTGTTCCCTGAGGGTTTAAAACCATTCTTGAATTAGTAAATCTATTCTATAATTAAATTAAATCAGATTTGCTTATGAAATCGTCTAAACCTAATTTCTTTATTAAGGCTAAGTTTGCTCTCTGTTTCTTATGCTTAAATGTCTCATGATTTCCTGCTATAGAAGACAGCAACAGATTCCCCTGCTGTCTTAAAAGAATTGGGCTCTTTTTCCAGCTCTTTATCTCCCAGATCTATGAAAGGTATTTAAGTGCTGATTAAGACACTTATGGCTAGGGTACTTTTCCTCTAGCTATTATAAGGGTACAGAGGACAGGAAGGAGCAGGGTTGGATTGAGAGGGTAATCTTGGATTTATTTTGTACTCCTTTCCGTGTTGATGGCTACCTCTTGTTGGGAACTTTAATTTTTATTTTTATTTTTAAAGTTTATTTATTTTGAGAGAGAGAGAGAATCCCAAGCAGGCTCCACACTGTCAGCACAGAGCCCAAAACAGGGCTCAAACTCACAAACTGTGAGATTGACCTGAGTCAAAGTCAAGAGTCAGAAGCTTAACTGACTGAGTCATCCAGGCACCCAATTTTAATTTTTTAAAATTTCCTTATTTTTGAGAGAGAAAGAGAGAGCACGAGAGGGTGAGGGGCAGAGAGAGGGAAAGACAGAATCCCAAGCAGGGTCTGTACTGTCAGCCAAGAGCCTGATGTAGGGCTCTTAGTCTCAGGAAGCACGAGATCATGACCTGAGCCAAAATCAAGAGTTGGACACCTAACCGACTGAGCCACCCAGGTGCCCCCATTTTCCTTTATTTAAAATGAGAGAATAAGCATGAAGAAAGACAAAGAAAAAAGTGAAACATTTATTTAGCTATATATCCACTGGTTGGTTGAAAAAGAATTTAGGTTGCTTACATTTTATTTATTTATGAAAATCCTATATATTTATCATTGACCAAGGTTTATATAATTCAATCTGCCTGTTCAGTTTTTTTATTTAATCCACTCATGAATGGCATTTAATGTTGGTTAGGCAAAGCGTTTCCATGTCTCCATCTTTTAAGGAAATATTCCTATATTACTCAGTCAATTTGGATACAGTTTTTGTGTATGTGTGCATTTAGTTCTTACTATATTGCATTAGTAAATGACTGCTTCCCTATTGTTAACTAGCACTCATGAGGGTGATAATTTTTAACCGTATTCTAGGGAGCAGAATGTAAAAATTACAGCTTATTTTCTTGCTGTGTAGGATCTTATGACAGATATATTTGAGTACTAGAGTAGTATTTTTCACCCTTGATCCTTTTTTGCTAAACTGTCTGTATTGTTTCTATTGAGATTTTTATTTTTCATCAGATATACATATTTTCCTACAACTGTTTTTATCATTTTTTCTTAATTTTTTAAAATGTTTTATTTATTTCTGAGAGAGACAGACAGTGTGAGCAGGGGAGGGTCAGAGAGGGAGACACAGAAACCGGAGCAGGCTCCAGGCTCTGAGCTAGTTGTCAGCACAGAGCCCGACACGGGGCTTGAACCCATGAATGGTACAATCATGACCTGAGCCAAAGTCGGATGGTTAACCGACTGAGCTACCCAGGCACCCCACAACTGGTTTTATTAAATACATGGTTGAAAATTGTTACCTTTCCATTTCTCTATTGATTGTCACTCTCTCTTTCTCCATCTCTCCCTATCTATTCATCTATCTTTATCTATCTATCTATCTATCTATCTATCTTTCTATCTATCTCTAAACCAAATTTTTGGATATATATCCAACAAATATGTTTGGAATACATCAACAGTATAATTTCAGACATGGTCTGTTTTTAGTCAAAGAATTTCTTTTGTCTCTGTGACTTGGCTTCTTCAACTTGGCATGATTCTGGCTGAGTCCTTCTTTTATCTGGTGTTAGAGAGTTTTTGTGTACTCATATGGCTGCTGCAGATCCACCTGAAATGCAGCCTCATCAGAATATAGGTCTGCAATTATCCATCTTGATACATAAAACAATAACTTTTTTGTAGAGTTGGAAGAAATATAACAGATTATTTATCTGGTATCCTTTTGTTACAGATTAGAAAACTGGAATCAGCTGGAATAAGTAACTTGTCTAAGGGCCAGAGAAAGGAATCAGGGCCAGAAACCCCATATATCTCTTTATCTTACAGTATATTGCTGTTACTGTGATTTACTAGTCTGAATGATTGAGGCATACCATTCTATTTGTCTTTCTGCCATCTAAATAAAAGAAGACCCAGTCTGTTTACTTTCTTCTAACCATTGCATGGTTGAAGTGAGGCTCAATATTCTATTGTAAATTCAGAATGTTTCTCTTAGTTTGAATAATCATGTCTAAGAAGATGAGGGGGACTTTGAATCATCTATCTAATCCAAACACCTAATTTCAGCTGTGTAATTATTTGTCTCTGAAGTTTCATAGACAATTTTGTTGTGGTGCTTTGGATTCAAGCCAATCAGAAATGACCCTTGAGTTCTGATTCTATCTAGTCAGTCCCTCCTTGACCAAGGAGAACTTTTGGGTATGAACTGTAGTTTTTATTGCCCTGTTACTGACTTCCATAGCTACCTGAGGCCAGCCTTCCAGTCTGTTTTGATGAAATTATCTTATGGACATAGCCTTTTGTGTTGTCTTTGACCTTTGAAGACTGCCCCAAGGGACAGAGAAACTACAAATACCACTGAGATTGAGTAGTGTCTCAGTAATGAGGATACTATTTTATATTCTTAAGGATAGATGTTTTTTCTCTGTGGGATGCCTGAGTAGGAAATTTTTATACTCCCAAATGTAGCTACAACATTCAAACATCAGGAAAGTCTCCTTTACAGAAATTCTTCTGAAATTGAACTCAGAAGGATCAAACTGTTCCCAGTACAGATACTTGACCTTCTAAGAATAAAACCTCTTCCTTCCTTCCTCCCTCCCTCCCTTCCTTCCCTCCTTCTCTCCTTGTCTCTTCCCTTCATTCATAACTTTCTTTTTTCTTTCTGTTTCACTACCTCTTTTTCTCTTTCTCTATTTTACTACTTATTTATTTATTGCTTGTTTCTTTATTTATTAATACTTCTCATAGCAGAGATCAGTGTAGATTCTCATTCCTTTCTACAGAACATGACATACAATCTTTATAAATGTTCTCTCAGCTTTTAAGTTGCTTTTTCTCGTCAAATTGCCCATAGATTTTGATAGGCTATCCCTAGTATTCTTATATCTTATTATTTAAAATATTCAAATGATAACAATTTGTAATCAGAAGAAGCTCAAAAAGCAGAATGTCCTCTTCCTAACATGTTTAGTGATACAGAAATGACAGCCAGAATACTTTTTTCATGTTTTCTTGTGCTTTTTTTTTTTTTCAATCAAGGAGATTGAATTAGAGACATAAAGTGAAATAAGCAAAACACAGAGTTATAAATTTCTGGGTTAATCCAAATACATAAAGCATTAAAAATGTCAGATACAGAGCTAGATGCAAACTGACAGGGAGGGAAAAATCTGTTTGTGTACTTAAAGCCCTAAACCGAAAGCAAAATTAAAATTTGTGCTGACCCTTCTCCCTTGGGGCTGCAGATGTCACTGCTGTCCACTGTCCAGGGCACCGTCTGTTACTGAGCAGAGGAAGAGAAATGGCATCCAAGTCACTAGTGTAAAATAAAATAGTCTGCTTGCCAAGTTCTAAAGATGTCCTGCCATATTTTTTAAGGCAAGGAAATGCGGGGTGGAGGTGAGCTACAAAGGTGACCACTAACACGCATTGATTCTTATCTTTGATGGAACATTCTTTTATTATAAGAGGTTTTATGAGTCAGTTTTATTATACTGACTAATTTTCATTTAGTCAGTAATAGTAGTTACCATTTATTTAGTGCTTATTGTCCTAGATATTTTATATGCATTTTTATTTCAATATTCAGAATAATTCTTTAAATGGAGTATTATTCTCTTATTAGAGATAAGAAAGCTGAGCCTATAAGTAAATGAAATCGCTCAAAGCAACACATAGCTGCAATTTCAATGAGGTTTGTAGCTGTTTCCTCACTCTGGATGCTGGTGATCTCAGAAATTGCCGCCTCTGGCAGGCGACAGCTTAGGTGGAGAGCTTGCAAGTTCTCCACTTTAATTGTTCCCACCCATCCTCCACCTTTCTGTGTCCTCTCTGAGTCCTGGGAAGCTGACGTTTGAAGATTGCACATCCTGGACTCTCTGTCCTTTGTCTTTATCTTGGGTTTGGCCGATGGAAGGCACTAGAAAGATATTGGAGGGTGAAAGTTGATAGATGTGGGGTGTTTCCTTTCTATGTCTTGCTTTGGCCCTGTGCCCGGGCTGTGGTGGTGTCCTTTCAGGCTATCATTCCCTCTAGGCTGTTCTTTTCCATGCTTCCTGCTTTAATTCAGCTCCTGGGGAAATGGTATCCCCTTTCCTTGTCTCTCATCCCTATCAGTAGTATTGTCTTCTCACTGTTGCCAGTCTCTGGATGCTTTACCATCTTGTTTGTTCCTTAACTCTGTCTACAATTTGTAAACAGCTCTTTCATTAACATCTCTTCATTTGAACCATCTGGGATGAATTTTGGCTCCTTCTGGGACCCTGACTAATATACAGACTAATAGTATACCTAGATGAAAATATGTCAAAGAGAATTTGCAAAGCAGGTTTAGCAGCTCTAAGTTAGGATCGCTACCATGCCAAAAGGCACAGATTAGAAATTTGATTTTTTTTTCTTTTATTAACTAATGTAGAATCTACCTCAAGGAAACATGAGAGACTAAGGGGGTTAAAAAGGGGAAGACTTTAAGAATCTGTTTATATACCAGGCTTTAGGGAATTGTGATAGGTTTTGAACTTGTGATAAAAGCTGTCTTTGGGGAAGATTTTTTCTAGCACCTATTTGCAGGAAGAGTGGAAGTGGGAAGAAAAGTTAATAGCCGGGGGAAGAGTTACTTACAAGACTTTTAAAATAAGATAGTGGTAAAGTTACTGGAGCTAGATTTGCATTGTGGCTACAGGTATGGGAAACAAGGAATGAAAAATAGCAAAAGCAATATCACTAATTCTTGAGTTTGCATTCTTCGTCTATGTGATGAATTTGCTTTAAGTTGGTGTAAGCTCTTCACATGTGGAGGGCCCATATGCCTTGATGTAAAATTAGATCAAATTGCAGAAGTTAAATTTGGAATTAAGGCAATATTTGGTCGTAGCAAACATTGTTCTTCTTTCTATCTCTTGGACTTTATGTGGAAGCACTTAAAGTCCTAAGAGGCTAATTTCAGTTCAATCTATTTATTTAACAATATTTTAGATACTTAATTTTCTGCTTCCAGATGATCAGACTCTTCAACTTGAAATCCAAGGTCATTATAGGCTTCAAGCAAATTGCTTGTGCGTTAAGACTATTGAACTTGGAAAGAGTAATCCTATAAAAGCCCCATCATTGTTGAAATGTTTTCCTAATCATGTATTCCTTCTGAATGTTTATTTGAAAATGTTCTCTTTTAGGAGGGGGTAAATGAGCTGATGTGTATTAAACTCTAGCCACTATATGTATTTATTTATTCATTCAATCATTCATTCATTCATTCATTCACCTAATAAAAATTTTAGGTGAATAGGTATAAGGCACATTTATGTTTTACCCAAGAGACCTTTCATTTATTATTCATCCATTCAATCATTTGTTCATTTATACTGAAAAGGTTATAGACTTTGGAATTAGGCAGGCCTGGGTTTGAAACTGACTTTTGCTACTTTCTGGCAGGGTTGTCTTGGACAAATTATTTTTTAGACTCCTTTTTGGGTTATATAAGATAATTTTTATAAAGAATCTGCATCATAACAGAAAAGACATTCAAAATAGGTGAATGTAATCCTTCTATATCTTACCCCCAATTTAACTTTATATATACACAAAAATGTATGAGGCTCCAAGATGGATAAATTAATAAATAAATAGAAGCATGATACTCACTCTTAAGTGTAATTGCAAACACAAGAGAAGATAGAAAACTGTTCAGGTATATGAGAAAATTAATACAATAGAATAAATACAATGTAACTTTTTTCTTCTGTTTAACTGGTATAAAATTAGTTCTTTGAATCTCACATTTTGTCAATAAATATGATAATGTATGTTATATATTGCTTTGCCTTGAGAAGGAAAAAAATAATTATAGCCATAAAACATTTAAGAAAATTCTGGAAAATAAGAGTAATACAATTAATTTTTCAAACATTTCCCAAATGCACTTTAAATGGCTTTCCTGAAGGAGAGGGGGGAGAAAAAGAACATGCAGATATAATTAAAGATAAGACCCATGCATATTATTAGCAGACTTAAAAGTAATCATGCATATTCATAGCTAAATTGCTAATTAACATTCCCAGAATTTTTGTTTAATACAAGCAAGTTATTTTAATGGGGTTAGGGCAAAAACAATATGATAAAATCTAAATATGTGGCTATTTAACCAACACTGAAAACGTAACTAAACTGCCTCTCCCCCCTTCAATAGACATAAACAATTAATGCTCATTATCATGTTTTTGAAGAATAAAAAGGGTAAGTAGAAAATAGTAGATTAATGTCTGATGCTGAGTCTTTGGTGATTATTGATGACTTTTGAAACCTCAGGGGGTTTGAAAAAAAGGTTGATAGAACTCTGAGGCAGAAGGGCTCCAGATAAGGCTGAAGTCCTATCCCTGTCACTAAATAGCCATGTGAACTTCAGGAAGCCTCTGAAGTCTCTCAGCCTCTGTGAAATGGAGATAATGTTTCCTGCAGAGAAGCCTCAGAGCTATTGGGGGAAATCATATGGAAATGACTTATGGCTATCAACAAGTTTTATGATCTATAAATTACCTTATACATTTAAGGCATTTATTCATGTATTCACTCACTCACCAATGAAGCTATGCCTAATATTAGGCTTATGGGATGGGCATTGATATGGTGAATGAGATGGAGGAAGCAAGAGTGTCCCAGTGATTAAGGGTATGGATTTTGAAGTTAGATGGACATGGAGTGACTCAGAGCTCACCACTCTATGATCTCCCATCTCAAACTTTCATTTGGCCAATCACATCATCAATTTAAATCCATTTCTTTAACATTAATATGGTAAACACCATCTATCTCACAGGGAAGTTTTAAGGATCTGAGAAATATCAAGCACTTAGCACATGCAAAGTACTTAGTGACAATTGGCAAATATCAACTTGTCAAACATTTTAATCTTTAATCAGGGAGAGCAGACAATTGTTCGCATCAATAACAATAGAAGAAAGTAACATGGGTAAGAGTGGCGAGAAGAACATTTGTAGTAGAGCTGTAACACTTTCAGTGGGAGTGATTGGTAAAAATTTTGGAGACAGGCAAATATTTAGAGTGAATCTTAAAGAAGGGGTCATATTTTAATAGGAAGTGATACAGTGAATGGACAGCATTCCAGGTAGGGGGAGAGGAATGGACTAAAACTTAGAGGTGAGGGAGACAAGTAGTCCAGCTGTCTAAGTTAGCATTGCCAGATAGAACATTTTGTTATTATGCAAATGTTCTATAAATGTGTTGTACAATATGGTAGCCACTAGCTATATGTGGGTATTGAGCACTTGACATGTGGATCATTTGACTGAGAAATTTCTAATTTCTTTTAAATTTTATTAATTTAAAAGCCACATGTGACTAGTGCTCATCTAGACCATAGGATACATGGAGAGGAGTATAGTGTGGGAAGAACTTCTAGACAAAGAAGTTTAGATTCTAAAATGGAATCAGGCATATTTAGAAGGAGAAGCAATGAATGAATGAATGAATGAATGAATGAATGAATGAATGAATACATAAATAAATTAGGAAAGAAGATCCAAAAGTAGAAGAGTGGGAAATCCAGGAAACCAACAAGGAATGAATGTTGAAGAAAGGCTTTCCGTGCACTGTTAGTCCAGAAGCAAACTGGTACTGCTAAAAGTTTGTTAGATCATAGATTATTAGTGACCTCAAAAGAAAAGCTTCCTTTGAGTGGTGGAGGTGAAAAGATTATTGCAAGGATTAAGGAGTGAAGTATGTTGAGTAGGTGGCAATATGGAACTTAGTCTTCTCTTTGAACAAGTCTGTGTTCCTAGTGTTAAAGAATAAAACATTACACACTAAGTTAGTTTCAGCAAGGACTATATAATCATCAAGTAAGTGGAATTCTTGCAAGCAAACTACGTAGTTTCAATGCCAGGTGTGAAATTACAGTGGTTTAGATAAAATTTTAAAGCAATTCTATAAATAACTACTTTGAGTCATGACATTTTTAGGCCACATTGAAAACATGGGCTGAAAGAATACAAACAGTGTTGAAATCATAACCAAGCCCCTTGCTGAGTTTATATTCTGAACTAAGGGTAGATTATTCTCATGCCCTTAATTTTGTATGATGAAAAACTTTTTTTTCAACTTGCCCAGCACAGATAGGTACAAGGTAAAGGGGGAGGTATGTCCCCAGAGATATTTCAAAGAGATGCAAACCAAGGGCAGGTCTATTTTCTGAAAGATTTTCTTATTTCTCATGATTAAATGACTACAATAATACTCCCATTTCCTCATTCATCCTCATGAAGATCAGTTGGAATACCTGATAAACATTCAAAATCTTTACCGCATTCCAAATTGATCCATATGAATCTCTAAGGGATTAAATTAGAAATCTGTATTTTTAGGGGCGCCTGGGTGGCTTAGTCGGTTAAGCGTCTGACTTTCGCTTAGGTCATGATCTCGCGGTTCGTGGGTTCGTGCCCTGCGTCGGGCTCTGTGCTGACTGCCAGCTCAGAGCCTGGAGCCTGTTTCAGTCTGTGTCTCCCTCTCTCTCCGACCCTCCCCTGCTTACGCTGTCTCTCTCTCTCTCCTAGAAATAAATAAAAGTATTTAAAAAAAAAAAAAGAAAAAGAAATCTGTATTTTTAATTAGGACCCACGTGATTCTTAAGTTCAGGCATTTCAACATATTCACCACTTCAACAAACATTGATTGAGCATTTTTCCATGTGCCAGGCACTCAGTTAGATACTGGGACATAAAGATGAATAAGAAAGTCTCTGGCCTTAAGAAATTGTCCTGTTGGGGAGATAGTAAATGCTATTATAGACTAAGTGGTTTGTAGGTGTTGCAAAGGGAGCACAGAGGAGGAGCAACTCAGCCTGGGGAAAGTCATGGAAAGCTTTACTTGGGGAAGATAAAGTATGAGTAGAGTGTCAAAGGGGAAGTCCTCCAAATGCAGAAGGAAAGAGGAATGTTCTGTTCAGGGGAAACATCACATGAAAAGGGGGGAGAATCTGTTGGATCTGAGAGCATTCAAGTCACATGGCTGGAAAATATGCTTTCCATGAGAGAGTTGCTAGTGTGGCTGGAGAAGGAGGCAATGACCAAGCACAGAAAGAAGTTTCTAGTTATTCTCAAGGTGATGAAAAGTCATTAAAATGTGCTGTGGGCTTGATGAGATTGGAGATAGGGAGACCCATTAAAGGCTTAATAAAATAATCAAGGTGAGAGTTGACATTGTCTGACCGAGGGCGATATCCACAGAGGAAAAATGGAGACGACATTTTGGAGAAATAGTTGGTGATTTATTATGCATGATATAACCAGACAATAGTTTACCTAATTCTTCATTAATGATGTCTTATTGAGATGAATAGGATTCCTGAACAATTGATTGTGTAGATGGCTTACATGATGTGCTTTGGCCATGATGAGGAACATATAATTGCTTGTTCATAGCTATAGTCACTGCTTAAATTGGAGTGCTCTTGGGCAAGGTTTCTAATATTAGGACTACATCAATATGGAGGAGGTATAGAGGTTTACACAGGTGCCTCTGTAGATATCTCAGATTCTAGATATTACCTTTAAATTCTTCCTAGTATTCTGGCCCTTTAATACTTTTTCCTGTTGGTTTTACCCTCTGTGGTTACTTATAGTTGTAATACTACTCTATTTTAAGACTTATTTTATAGCTCTTTTTAACCCACCCCAAATTTAAATTCATATACGGAACATGCAGATTTTCAAAATAAAAGTGAAATAATGATTTTTTTGAGATTTTTTGACACCCATGAAGTATTTTAATATATCTTGAGTTATCATGAAATGAATTTTGAAAAGTGCTGGTTTATAGTGATAATACCTGTGGTGATTCAGGAAAAGAGGCAGTAGACAACTTTATGAACAGTTTAATGGAATCCAAACACATGGAATCCAATCACTGACAAATAGAATACAAAGCATAATGAAGTATATGGCTACCTTATGATTTGTAGATATAGTTTACAAGTTAGAACTATTTAAGGATTCAAAGCATTTTTAGAAAGTATGTGGTTGTTAACACATTTAATAGATTAATTCTGTTGTGGAAAGCACTATATAATATGAAGTGTTTAATGGTTAAAATGGTCAAATGTATGTCTATGTTTATACAGTTTGCATTCATAGGAGGAAAGTGAGTGACATAGTAAGAGCATTGCTCTAGAGAATCTGACTACAACCAGGGAATTCAGAGTGAAGAAGACATGTGTTGGGATTCTCATGTTTTCAGTGTGTAAACCTAGATGAATGGGCTTACCATCCTGAGGATCACTTTCCTCGATTGTGGGATAATGCTTACCTTACAGGATTGTTTTGAGGAATAAATGAGATGATACAAGTAAAACACTCCCTATGGTGTTTGGCTCATAGTATGCTCAGTATAAAAATAACAGCAATTACAAAAAAATCAGGATTCAAGATTCTAGTTGCAGCTTAGCTACAATCTTGGTAATCTTGGACAAGTCATGTGTTTTTTTAGGGTCTGAGCCTCTTTACCAGTAAATATTGGGTGACTTCTCAATTTGATGATCAGGGTTAGGATTTGATGAGTAATATGAGTCGCATCTGAATTTTTGTCAGAAAATGTATCATTTCTTTTTAAAACTTTTTAATGTTTATTTATTTATTTTGAGAGAGAGAGAAAGAGCGAGCAAGCAGGAGAGAAACAGAAAGAGCTCAGTCTCCAGAACCATTAGATCATGACCTGAGCTGAAATCAAGAGTCAGAAACTTAACTGACTGAGCCACCCTGGTGCCCCCAAAAATGTATTATTTCAAAAGTTGTATTCTACTCTGAGTCACATATTCCTGTATGGGCACTGAAATATATTTAATCTAAATAGATTTAAAAGCTTCAAGAATGGTGACATGTTAATCTTGAAAGCATGCTAGATATCTAGATAAAGAATTCCATATGACTGTCAGAGCTTAAAAAAAAGATAATTTAACAATACAAATGATATTTAAGGAATAAAAGTGGCTGACAGTTCATTAGAAACAAACAAAAAAAGTATACAGGCTAATTTTACACTTGTATTACTTTATTCATTTATTTTCTAATTATCCTATGAGGGCTAACCCATTAATTTTTTTTTTTTTTACAAATAGTTTATTGTCAAATTAGTTTCCACATAACACTCAGTGCTCATCCCCACAAGTGTCCTCCTCCATGCCCATCCCCCCCCTCCCCCTCAGTCCTCAGTTTTTGTCAGCATTCAAGAATCTCTCATGGTTTGCCTCTCTCCCTTTCCCCTACCATTTCCACCCTTCTTCTCCCCCTTGGTCTTCCGTCAAGTTCCTCCTAATCCTCCTATACGTGCACACATATGATATTTGTCCTTCTTTGCCTGACTTATGTCGCTCAGCATAACACCCTCAAGGTCTATCCACGTTGCTACACATGGCCAGATTTCATTGTTTCTCATTGCCATGTAGTATTCCATGGTATAGATAAACCACATTTTCTTGATCCATTCATCTGTTGATGGACACTTAGGCTCTTTCCAGGTTTTAGCTATTGTGGAGAGTGCTGCTATGAACATTGGGGTACATGTGCTCCTATGAATCAACATTTCTGTATCCCTTGGGTAAATTCCTAGCAGTGCTATTGCTGGGTCATAGTGGAGTTCTATTGTTAGTTTCCTGAGGAACCTCCACACTGTTTTCCAGAGGGGTGTACCAGTTTACATTCCCACCAACAGTGTAGGAGGGTGCCCGTTTCTCCTCATCCTCGCCAGCATCTAGAGTTCTCTGATTGGCTCATTTTAGCCACTCTGACTGGTATGAGGTGGTATCTCAGTGTGGTTTTGATTTGTATTTCCCTGATGAGGAGTGATGCTGAGCATCGTTTCATGTGTCTGTTGGCCATCTGAGGGCTAGCCCATTAATTAATGCCCAAATAAGACTGTTTATTAATTGCAAAATTTTTATAAAATATTGACCTAGAAGAAATGTAAACTTTTGAAAACTATTTGAATTTCCACATATTTGTCATGATAGGTGGCAGATGTTTGACATATTTGGAATAGGTGAAACCAATTATTTTTTGAGAGCATGGAAGAATTTTTTATGTCTCAAAGAAGTTGCTCTGTCAAGAGCCTGGACAAAACACAGCTCTGGAAAAGGTGAGGTCAGGAACTGACATATTCATATTGTTGGCTTATTTACCCTTATTTACATGTAGTTAGCTTGAATTCCTGATAGTTCTCTGCTTATGCTAAGGTATGTGTGTCTTGGGCTGAAATGTGTATTACAGTGGTTGGGCATTTGATTCTGGGTCTGGACTTCTGGCATTCAGATCTTAGCTCTGTAACTTTGAGAAAATTACTTCACTTTCTGAATGTTAGTTTCACCAGATGGGAAACAGAGATAACAATAGTATTATCTTATAAGGGTTTGTGGGAGTTAAGTAATATATACAAAACACTTTGACTAATACTTGATAATGCAGTTTATAAACATCAGCTGGTTTTCCCACTCAGTTATTAATGTCAGTTTTGCTTTATTGAGCTAAAATTTAATAGAGGTTTCTCTGTCTTAAAGAAAACTAATATGCTCGGTAGATTTGCTCATGTACAGGATAAAAAATGCACTAAATGTGATTATTTTCGAATTGATGGTCATTTTTATCAAAAAGCGAAAGTGAGTGCACTATGCAGACACAATTTAGGTTGAAAAGTGCTCTTCAATGAAAGTTATCAGAGGTGAAACAATAGTAATACATGTCAGAAGAGGAAAAATACATCTCCCAAACTCTGTGCATGTGTGCATGCATGTGTGTGTGTTTTTAACTATAGTAGAGGGTCTAAATATAGAGCATGATAGTAGCCACTTTGTAACTACTTGGTAGATTCCTTTTATCACTCTAAAAGTTTTTTTTTTTTTAATAATCTGAGTACTTTGTAATTGTGTTTAAAAAAGAATTTTGCAAAAGTTATCTTAGTTTTCTCCCTCTAAAAACTCTGGCATATGTCTGATGGATATAGATTTTCATTTTAAAAATTAAAGAGGGGCTCAAATGAGTTTAGTTATTTTCTTCGATGATGAAATGCTCCCCGGAGGTGGACCAAGAAGAGTTATAAATCTTTGATGCACCTGTGTAATATATGCAGTGCACTGCTGAGAATATCTAGTTTTGAGGTTTCAGTGGCAGAAAACCAACTGCAGGGAATCTGGATATTCTAGTACAGTTCTGACCTTAAATGTTTTATCTGCTGAGAATAATGCAGTTTTGAAATGGTAACATGGTTTCAAAATAAGATGAGGGTCTTTCTTTTTCTTTCCATACAACTTTAATAACACTGTACTAAACAGGTTTAGGCACTGGTATCACCTTAATTTTAAAACAGAGGGTCCTTCAGAGTGCTGTTGCTTTGGGAGACCTCAAGAGAGTCTTAGTAAAAAGAGTTAAGGCTCCTACTATTCCTTTGGTGCTGAGAAATGGCCTCCGTGGAAGATAAGGCAGGTCTAAACTAAAGAGAAAATGAAATGGAAATGACTTTTGTCCTCCATGATCCTAACCATGTGATCTCTTCTTTCCTGAACCTCTTTGACATTTCAGACTGAAAAAGGAAAAAGGGAAAGAAAAAGAAAGTAAGAAGAAACAGGGCAGAACAACCCTTAGAAGAGTTTGCTAGTCTTCAAACCTAAGGACAAGGAGTTTAAGTTTCCCAAAATAGCAGGTCCACATTCCTTACCTTCATGCTATGCAAACAAACACATGCATAGACCATGAACAGAAGTAGGCTTTCATGCCAAGTCACAGACCAAGCACCCAGGTCACTAAAGACATGTACAAGTTTATTATATGAATGTCTTTGGTATGAGCTGACAATGGTGGTAAACGTTTCATGCAAAGCCTGAAGGATAATGTGGATCCATGAACACATCTTATGAATCATGTGTTAGTTTTAGTTTATCGTGATCAACTGCAAAATTGTCTCTTCTTTTAACACTTGCCCTTTTATTGAACACTTCTAGTGCTTACTGCGTGGACAAGGGTAAGTATCGGGGTGCCTGGGTGGCTTAGTCGGTTAAGCGTCGACTTTCGTTTAGGTCATGATCTCACGGTTCATGGGTTCGGGCCCCGTGTAGGGCTCTGTGCTGACTGCCAGCTCAGAGCCTGGAGCCTGTTTCAGTCTGTGACTCCCTCTCTCTCTGACCCTCCCCTGCTCACTCTGTCTCTCTCTCTCTCTCCTAGAAATAAATAACAAAAAAATTAAAAAAAAACAAAAACCAAGGGTAAGTATCTATAGTATTTAGAGATGAATTTAATTTCACTTTCACAAGTAGTTTTTAGAATCATCTTTCCTATAAATTGTAACAAATAGTGCAAAATAATTTAGTAACTTCTTTCGTCATATACTGGGAACATCTTTAACATTTAGAAAGACTAGATGTTGTAATATGAGGACTTGGTTGTCCATTATATACACAGTAAAGTAAAACAAAATGAATAGAACATATAGGACAGTGGTTACTTTTCTTACCATAAAATCATTGGCACAGAGCTCTTCACCCTCGCTTCTTTTCCCTTGTCACCTGTCAGTGCACACACACAATGTGTACTGCTCAGAGAGGTGGTTTGGTCATTCTGTTTCCAAAAGACACATTTCATAGGTATTTTAACAAAAAGATATTTATAACATGTGTTATTTCACAGTCTGTACTTTAAATGTAAGTCAGTCACTTCAGAACATCTAGAGTGATTAGCTATTTCAAAAAGGTACTTAGTATTGTTTACAGTCATGAGGGATAAAATGTACACACTGAATAATGAGGAAAATATGCCAGTGTCTCCTAAGTATGACAAGAATAGCATAGTGAACCATATTATTCCTCTCCGTTGTCTTTGGCTTCATAACTTCTAACCTACTGAACAAATGACCTGTGTGGCTCCTGGCATCTCTTGTAGAACTAGTCCAAAAATTCCATTTCCAAAAGTCAGTTTGCAAAGACATTTATTTTCTATGATTTCTTCTTCCTTCTTATACCTTCAAAAGAGCATTTTTGAGATGTGGGATTTTTTTCTACCATACATCAGAATGTCTTTTTTTTTTTTTAATTCTTAAAGTTTATTTATTTATTTATATTGAGAGAGACAGAGACAGTGTGAGTGAGGGCCGGGGGGAGTGGGGAGAGAGAGAATCTCAAGCAGGCGTTGCCAACACAGAGTCCCACTTGGGGCTCGAACCCATGAAACTGTGAGACCATCACCTAAGCCAAAACAGAGTCAGAGGCTTAACCCATTGAGTCACCCAGGTACCCTCCCCTTTTAAAAAAAAATTACCATTAAATTTTATTTGACAGTTAAAGATATCTTGGGCTGGGAATATAATGCTTGTGTTTATAAATTTCTTTTTTTGTTGTTTCAAGTTTTTATTTAACTTCTAGTTAGATGAGATATAGGGTAATATTTGCTTCAAGAGTAGAATTTAGTGATTCGTCACTTACATATACATTTAAAGGTTAAAGGCCCAGATGTTGTAAAACAGGGGTCTATCAAAAGAGTTCAGCTTTACAGAGGTATAATTGACAAAACTGTAAGATACTTAAAGTATACATAGAGATGGTTTGATATATCTATACATTGTGAAAGGGTTCCTCCCATCAAGTTAATTAACACACCCATTACTATACACACACACACAACACACACACACACATATTGGTGAGAACACTTAAACTGTACTCTCTTAGCAAGTTTCAGTTATACATTACAGTGTTTTTTTTTTAATATGGGTAAACTTGAGAATAGCTGTTTCATATTATTCATGTATATATGTATTATTAATATATACATGCCATATATATGTTATGTGGAATATAATTATAATTATATAGAATGTATAGCCTGTCATTGTTCCTAAAAGGTGGTGGGTACTCCTTGTTGGCCAAGTGTGGCTGGCTGTCTTACCACTTCTCTTTTCCAGTGTCAAGTCTAATGGAACAGGTCCAGATCTTGGGCTGTGCTCCTTCCCCACCTCTTGTGGGGTGAGCTGGACAGGGTGACTTCTTCACTAGGGACACTGGGGTCACCCCATTTCCCGGATCTGCATGCCTCTGTGTTCTGAGATTGTGGAGGCTGAGGTGGCTCAGCTCTCAAAGCCCAGTGGACATTCCTCTTGGCCAGGCATGCCCTATGTGGGAGGCGCCATTTCCTTGGTGGGGGAAGGGTGCTTTGGTGACCTGTGACTGCAGATGGAGCTGGAGCCCAGAAGACACAGGACCCAGATTCGTAAGGGTGAGGTCACAGTCAGGTTCCAGAAGGAGGGTGGCATGCTGCTGCCTCAGGGCCTGGGCCTGCCCTCAGGACTCACAGAACTAATTAACCACACTCTCTGCCAGTATTTTCTCATTTTCTTCTTTCTCCGATGAACATTTTCAGATGGTAAGTACCTTAAGTCCTGAAGGTAGGATTTTGTGCTGCAAACTGTAGCTAAGATTGAGACTCTTTATAAATACTTCCAGATGTATTGCTGATTGATTCCCACTCTTGAATTCCAATTAAGATGGTGTGCCTGGTTCGCAAACTGCATCCTTTTTAATACAAGAGGATAATATGTGTGTCTTGTGTGGGTGCCCACCCATCCCAACTCGTTCCTTGTCTTTGCTTCTTTCATCTCAGTTTCCAAATCCCCTGATATCTATTCTCTGGTTTTCATCACTTCCTTTTGCTTTTCTCATTTCTGTTAGCATTCTTACCATTTTTTGCTCCCATTGACCTTTTAGATAGGGTCTTTGGTCTCACTCCTTAAATCTTTCATCCCCCTGCCCCCCCAGCCCCGCCATCCTCAATATTGCGATAGAGAAATGCAAAGAATTGCTTACGAGGATTTACCACATTATAAAAAAAAAGTCTATCGTTTCTCTTTTGCCTGGGATTCATTACTTGAAAATATTGACATCAATTTCCAGAAATTCATAAATGTTTCCAGTCATTGCATCTAAATTTCAGATAAACCTCCAGTGGTTTTGGTAAGAAAGTGTCCAATTTATTAGTCTCCTTCATTTCTTGTAAATCATAGCAGTGAGAGTTTGGAACAAGGCTGCATCAGGACAGTGTAAGAAATCAGCCTGTGTAAATGAGTTTTTATTTTCTTAGGACCAATCATACAAGTGAGTCATGTTGGTTAAAGCTTATTGAACTTTGTGATTCCTGGTGCTTCAGTACTGTCTCCTTATCTTGTATCAAAATCAGAGTAATGATAGCTTCTTTTAGTTCTGTTAACCATAGAAAAACATACACACCTGAAAATATGTAAAAGAATCAATATTTCTGAGCTAAGATTTTATAATTCCATGCTTTCTAGGTAGATCATAATTTCAAGAAAACTGGTAATCACATCATCTAATATTGCAATGATAGCAGTTATGAATAGTAAGCCCAGATATGTCTTTTTTTTTTTTTTTGGTGGGTTTTTTTGGTGAGAGCATTCATGCTCAGAGAAGAACTTCCAGGTGGTAGCCACCTTAAGAAAATACTATTGGGCTTATAACATAAGAAAAAGTAATTCAAAATGATCAAGGACTTAAATGTAAGCTCTAAAACTGTAAAACTCTAAAGCAGGATTTGCAGAATAGAAATACATAGCTATATAGAACAAAATGGGCTCTTAGATTGAAGGAACAGCCAGACCCACTTAGACGCATACAGAAAAGCTGTGCAATGCAAAGACAAAAGGAAATTTTTAAAGATACCAAAGAGAAAAGACATTATCCATATTGATACAGCAATAAAGTTACTGGCAGAGTTCTAATTTAATCAAATAGTTGCAAGAAGACAGAAAAAATACCTTTTAATAGTTGAGGGAAAAATAAAAATAGTTATAAGTCTATTTTCAAACTATCATTTAAGAATAAAGAGAAATGAAGGTATTTTATGTCATATAAAGAGTTAGGGAGTTTGCCTCTTACAGACTCTTACTGAAGGAACTACTAACTTTAAGAGAAAGAAATCAATTCTGGAAATAAGCAATAAATTATAAGAAGCAATGCTTTTCAAAGAGTGGCTAGCATTGGCTTTAAATAAGATGGAAATAAAGTTGTAGACAACAAGGATGTATATGAGTGGCTGGAATTAAGTGGAATTAAGGATGTATTTGAGTGGCTTCCTAAACTTTTTCATTGTTCAAAAGAAATATAAAAATAATAATTTACTTAACATGTCATTATATAATTGTATATGTTAAAAAATTAAGGTTAACAATTAAAAGAATAATAGTACAATCCATAACTTAGAAATTACTAGAAGCAAAAATGGATGTGTTATACTAAAAAGTTAATCAATCTCATGAAAAACACAAAAGGTGAAAAACTAGAAATGACCAAAAGGATGGAAATAAAGAGTACAAAATAAGTTGGTGCAAGTAAGTAAAAATATCAATAGTTATATCAATATAACTCAGCCAGTAAAACATAGAAAATTTGTGTAAAATGCAAAATCCAAGAAAGCAGTATATTACAGAAATATATGCACACACATATGTATATGTATGTAATCATACATATACATGTATGAAAATGAAAAGTGATTTGCTATGCAAATTTGAGCAAAAGGAAAATGAAAGGTGGTATAGTAAAGTAATAGCAAAAAAAGAATTTATTGGTGTGCCTTGGTGGCTCAGTCGTTTATGTTCAACTCTTGATCTCAGCTCAGGTCTTAATCTCAGGGTTAAGAGTTCAAGCCCTACTTTGGGCTCTGCGCTGGGTCTCTGAAGCTTTCATTGAAAAAAGTACAATTTATTGTGAAGTATTAGTAGTGATAAAGTGAAATATATATTAATAAAAAATAATTCATCAAAAGGCAATTATGAACTGAAATGAACTTAGAAAGTAAAAAGCATAGTAAAATGAAATTAAAAAATTATAATCTAACTGAGAAATGTTAACACATCTCTCAGAAATTAATATATTAATTAGACCAAAGGCTATAGAAGATTTCAATAATAGAAGATTTCAATAACTCAGTTCACAAGATTGATCTCTTAGGTGTATATTTAATTGCACATTCAACAAATGTGAACATCTGTTCTCTTTGAACATGTTACATTCAAGGCAGTCTGTTTTGGAGGTTGTAAGTGCAGATTATGGAATTTGACTACGTTTGGGTCTTAGCACCACAACATACTAGGTGTGCAAGGTGGTTAAGTTACTTTGTCTTACTGTGGCTCAAATTCCTCATTTGCAAATTATAGATAATAATAATGCCTAGGACTTTTGTGAGCTTTAATGAGTTAAAACATGGTGAACTGTTTAGAATAGTGCCTAGCACATGGTAAATATTTGACTAATGTGTGTCGGTATTATCATTATACAAGGTGGCAAAAAACCCACAAAATTTCATGAAATAAATTCAATAATATTAGGCACCAAATATTAAAAAAAATCACTCAAACTCTCATATAGCTGGGAATTGAAAAATAGGCTTCTAAATAATTCATGAGTTAATGAAGAAAGTAAAGTAGATATCATACAATATTTATAATTGAATGACAGTGAACGTAGTACATATAATAACTCCTGGGATGCGGTAATCACTTAAAAGAAGGTTTCCAGTTATAAATGTATATATTAGAAAATAAGTCATTTGAAAATAAACAAATGAGGATTTTACATAAGCAGTTGGAAAAGAAACAGCAAAGAACCTACAAAGAAATGGAAAGAGGGAAATCACATGAAAAGGAGCACAAAGTAATAAAATAGCAAATAAAAACAGTATAGAAATTACTAACAAAATACAAAGGATGATTTTTTTGAAAAGGAGGGTAAAATAGACAAGACCATGGCAAAATTGATCAATTAAAGAAAAGAGCATACATAAACACATATAGCACTATAGCAATAAAAATGATACAATTTCCTATCTAGTGAAGATTTTTAAATCTTGAGAGAATATTCTGAACATGCTATGCCAAATAAATAACTTGCTATCTTAGATTAACTGAACATTTTTCTAAGAAAATATAAATTTTCAATATCAACAGAGGAAGAAAGAAAATATGAATGTACTAGTAACAGTTTAGAACATTGATGGCAAATATACTGTCCTCTTCTCTAAGGATGCAGACTATCAGGTATTTATTATAGCTAGGTCCTAGCCTATAAAATGAGACAAAAGAAGCAGATAGGGATTAGAATATGAAAGAACATGAAGGGATTAGAAAATAAGTAACACAATTATTGTTTGCAGAGTATAAGTATATATGTAAGAAAATCCAAAAGCATTTACTGATAGATTTTAGAAGTAGTAATTTTGTTGGGTATAAGAATTATTTAAGAATCATTTTATACTATAGAAACAAATATCATTACATTAAAAACTTCAAAATGTCAATGATAGATATGAGTTACTTATAAGATACCTAATTATTAATTTATGTATCTTTATTGCAAAACAGATTAGAGATCTCAGGAAGTGACCATAATGGGAAATCAAATGAATAGGATGGTATTAAAAATCAGCAAGGAGAGAATAGATTATTGATCATACTGAAGTAATTTGATATATAAATAGACAAAATTAATTAGGTTCATACCTTACATTTTAAAACAAAATAAAATACAGACAAAGTTAGGGATGTACATTTGGAAACAAAATTTAACCAAATTTTGTAGGAAAAATAAGTATATATATATATATATATTCATATGTACATACATTTCCTTTGTAGGAAAATAAATTATATCCATATATATATACTTTATTCATATATATTCATATATACATACATTCCTGCCTTGGAGTAGCAAGTGATTTATTTGAAAACATTTCCCACCTTCCAAAAAAGGACACAAACCAAAAGGGAGAAGATGGATGGATTTGAGAACAGCAAAACCACTTTAAAAGTATTGTGTATTGAACAGGGGAACCTGAGTGGCTCAATTGGTTAAGTGTCAGTTCTTGATTTTGGCTCATGTGGTGATCTCCTGGTCATCTCTCAGTAGTAAGATTGAGCATGTGGAGCTTGTTTGAGATTCTCTCTCTCCCTCTCTTTCTGCCTCTCCCTTGCTAGTGTGCACACGTTCTCTCTCTCTCAAAATAAATAAACACTTGCTAAAAATTGAACAGTTAAAAGGCCAGCTACAGGCTAGGAAATGATAGTTATATATATTTGGGTCTTTTTATACAACAAACAAAACAAAACAAGACCAATAAAAAACTTAAGACTGGGTTCCTATCTATATAAATAACACCAAAAATCAGTAAGAAATGAAAAATAACTCACTGAGCTGAATAAAAAAACAAAAATAGAAACTAGCAGTTAATAAATGTGGATAAATAAGTGGCCAGTAAACATGTCAATGCTCAAGTTTATCAGTAATTTTTAATAATCAAGAACATATACTATACTTCTGTACTTATTAACTCTCACATACCATTGGTGGGAGAATACATTGGTGAAACCACATTAGAAGGCAATTTAGCAATATCCAGTAATGTTGAATATTTGCATTCTATACTAGCACTAGTAAATTCTAGGCATACAATATAGGGAAATGCTCATATAAATTCTCATATAAGCACTGATATTCATTGCTGCATTGATTTTAATAGTGAGAAATTAGAAACAAGATAAATGAGCATGTATGGGGGAAAAGAAAAATAATTTGTGGTATATAACAAAAGACTCAGATAAATGAACTAGATCTTCATGTATTGGCCAAATCTTGAAAGCATAATGGTAATAGGAAAAGTAAAAGTATGGCAAGGTACTTAATATTCTTTATGAATAGATATATGTGAGGGAAAATAAAAATATGGATGGGGAAGGATATACAGCAACTTCAGTACTGTGGTTATACCTGGGGAGGACAAAAGGGGATTATAAATGCTTGGTGGTTGGTATGTGAGTATTCATATCACCTTCTGTGTTTTTGCATGTTAAAAATATTTCACATTAACAAAATCCCAGCCAGTATGGCATCCTTATGAGCTGCTAAGATCAAACTGCAGGAAAATAGTTGGCTGATATAGAATGAGAAAGACATGTCTAAGCATGGCTGAAAGCCATAGAGGAAAATTCACCAATAAAAGATTTATAGTAATTGCTGCAGTCACAAGCCATAGAGCAATCTTAACATGTCTACCATATCAAATGGATTCTCCATTATTTATAAGTATTTTCGGTTATATACTAATATTCATAGGTCATGAAGACTATAAGTGATTTTATTTTCAGAAAAGCAAAAGGATATCAATATATAAAAAATACAGTTAAAAAAAGCAAAAGAGCACAAATATATTTTTAAAAGTATAGTATTGTCCCAATATCCCTGACTTAAGTTACATGTTTTGGCTAGTAAATGTGTTGTATAGAATGGAGTAGAATATTTGAACTTAGTATGCTTATAATTTCCATAAGTAAATCTGTTGCAGTTTAAAAGAGTTAGAGTTAATATCTACAAACTGGATAAAATATTAGTACAGTTTTAATAAGTTTATGTTTATGCTTCTATTATAACAATATTTGTTCTGTAGTCATTTTAATTGTAATTATTTCTCCATAATTGAAAATATACTTTAATTTCAGAACTACATCTGTATTACAAGTATCTTAGTTGAGGTAATCATCTAAATAAAACTTTTACCAAAATACATTTCTTAAGAAGGCAGAGATTCTTAATTATACATATAAATAATTATATTTCACAGTAGTACTATCAAGTCTATTAATTGCTTTCATAGCTGATTTTTGTTTAAGGCACATAGTTTAAAGAATAGCAAGAAAGCTCATGTGCCTTGCATGAAGCAAGCAAAGGTGAGAGTAACAGAAGATGAAGTCAGAGAGTTAAGCTGGGGAGTGTCCAGATCCCTTAATTTAAAATGTCCCCATTAAAAAAAAAAATAGTGGCACAATACAAAGAGATGGGAATTTATAATTTGGGTATGAATCTAGGCTCCATCATGGACTTCTTATATGGAAATGACTTAACCTCATTTTTCCTGTTTCTAGTCTGCAGAAATGGAGCTCATTGACCTCACAGGGTTGTTTTGAGAATTCAGTGCAGTAACAGAAAATATAATTCAGAGTGCTGGTGTTAGGTGCCAGTCTCAGCCTGTCACTTCCCAGTGTTAGGCTGGACTAGCCCCTGTGGTTCTTATAATGAGTAGGGGCGCTTGGGTGGCTTAGTCTGTTAAGTGTCTGACTTCAGCTCAGGTCATGATCTCACGGTTTGTGGGTTCGAGCCCTGCGTTCGTCTCTGTGCTGACAGCTAGCTTAGAGCCTGGAGCCTGTCTTCGGATTCTGTGTCTCCCTCTCTCTCTGACCCTCCGCTGCTCTTGCTGTCTCTATCTCTCTCTCAGAAATAAATAAAACATAAAAAAATTTTTTTTTAAAGTTTTATTACTTACAAGCCCTCTAAATCAATGGCACATCTGAGACCACACAGGGAGAGGAGAGAGGGAGCAAGAGAGAGGCAGGTGCCTGAGTTTGTGCTTTTATTGTGATCAAGGGTGGGGCCCAGGGTTTCTCAGGCTCACTGTGTTTTGGTCAATTTAAAACATAAGACTGGGAATTTAATGCTCAGAAAGAAGAAGAAAAAAGAACAAATCGAGGCCCAAATTGGTCAGTTATTGACACCAGCCAAGATCACTAAAACAAAGGAGCCTGGGGATGAGGGGAACAGCCTGGCTCTTTATCTAGTGTGTGGCTGGCAGTGTGTTTATTTGAGAAATGCCTGTCTTTGAAGTAGATGTGTCTTTGAAGAGGATGCCTGGCAACTGAGGCCTAGGTCAGGTACTTGCATTACAAAAAGAGAAAACCTATCTGTCAGGGCTTTTACCACAGCTGGCCACATATTAGTGTCCAATACATGCATTACTTCCTTTTGTTCCTCCCAGTTTACATATTCTTTCTCCTTAATTTGTAAAGGCATGGGGAATTCATATTGCTTAAGGAAAAATTATGAGCAAAATCAACAATGACCCAGGATTTATGATGGGAGACAATAGAATCTTATTATTAATGTAGTAAATAGAGGGTGTCTGTATTTATTTTGAACCCATAGTCTTCAGAGAGCATAATGGATAGACTTCACTCAAATTGCATATAGATTTTTTTGTGTATATGATTTTTTTCCAGATGTTTCCATCCAGACTTGCTTCAGACTCTCAAAGAACCCATGATCTCCTAAAATATTAATATGCACTGGCTCTTAACCATGAATGGAATATCCTTTATAAAACAACAAATGTGATATTGAGGAAAATCTGTGATACCTTTCACATCAGGATAGACTAAGGTTTCCATTCCAAAATGTTAATTGCACATACATAAAAAAAAATCTGTTTTGCTGTCCTTCCCACCAAAGTGCTGGCTGATTAGTCTTGAGCCTGAGTTAATTCACTGGGAGTATGATGTGACATGATAAAGGGCTTATGACATGGAACTGGTTTTATTTTGTCTAATTTGGTCAGTACAAGCCCAGCTTTATTCATTTATTTAATAAATTTTAATTAAAAACCCACTCTGTGCCAGACATCTGTGCTAGATGAAAAGCACCAGAGAGAGAAGTAAGCCAACAAACCAAGATTTTAAATTGTAGATGTGGGGGAGTTGTGGGGCTGTGAAACTGTGTTGTTGGGAAAGGTGTGTGTGCCATAAGGGAAACCAATTGAGCTGCTGTAGGAAAGACTGTTTATGATGTGGTGTCAGGGAGAGAGGGCCTTATATGCCATGTAAGAACAGGGAAGTGCACCCAAGGCAGAGGACATGACAGAGGCCTTGACTAAGAGGGAAAGTGTATGGCACAAAGAGCAAAAGGAGCCAGTATGTCTTAAGCATCCTGAGTGAGAGGCAGACAGGGAAGAGGTGAGTTTGAGGGGCAAGCCAGAGTCAGAGCATGCAGATACTTATTGGCCAGGATTAGGAAATTGGGTTTTGCTATACAGGTAATAAGAATGAATTAAAGAATTCTCAATAGAGGAGTGACTTGATTTAGGTGTTGAAACTATGACCTCTAGCGCTCTGTAGGAAGTGGAGTAGCTATTATAATAGCCAATACTAGATGCAGGGAGACCCTCATGTCCAAACCACCAAGATATCATGTAAGTTCTGTTACCACCGAATATGTAATAGATCCAACTTTGTCTTTGACAGTGAGGGCTGAGGGAAAGTGTTAATTATCAAGTTTTTGTCTTTAATAACTAGGTGATTGGAAGTACTATTTTCTTTAATGGAAAAGACTAGGAAGGCTCAGATTTGAGTGTGTGGAGGGTGGGAAATTCTGTTTTGCATGTATTAAGTTGTAAGTCAGACATCCATGTACTTATAGAGTCGCATATAGGAAACTAAAGTGCAGAGGAAATGTGTGGCCTGCAGATGAAAACTGAGAATCAACAATATACAGTTTGATTGAAAACATCAGACTAAAAAGGCAGAGAAGCAAAGAGGGCCTGGATAGTGCCTTTCACCTGATGAGTTTTGCTCTGTAGGTAAGAATAGAAATAATGTTGTGGGTAGAAGTAGGTGTACGGTCAAGCCTGGAAGTTTGTTTTTTGTTTTGTTTGTTTTAGATGAACTGTATTAGGACATTTTTATACGAGTATGGAAATGACCATATTTTAGGGAGTAAATAATGGTGCTAAGCGAAAATGGCTCACTGCTCTTATCAGAATTGAGGAATTTATTTTATCAGTGGGTCACACATTACACCTCCTTTTTTTTCTCCCTGCTGAGTATTTTACAAACTCAGCATCTTGACTCTCTCCTTACCTGGGTAACTAAGTAGAAATTGTTACTTATACATGCAGCTGCCGCCTCTGCCTATAGAATCACAGGCAATAACACCATTTGGTTCAGAGGCTTTATAAAGCTTAGACAGACTTCTCTAGGTACCAATAGAAACAGACACCAACCCAAGTAGTTGGGTTGTGGTAGCCAAAGATTTTTTTCCTGTTATTTGTATTTCTCTCTTGTCTCTTCTTCTAGAAAAGGCATAGTTTCTCTTTGGTGAATATTAGGTAAATTTTCAAGATCCTTTGAGTAAAGATCTCCCTGTTCAAGAAGAAAGTTTACTTTGTTTTTGCCCCAGAGTAAATGCACCATGCAATTACATAGGACTGGTTTATCATTAAGACCTGTGACTGGGAATCTAGTCAGAGGGAACTTTACCAAAGGAGAGGAAGAAAAGCATGCTTATCCCCCAAATACCATATGATAAGAGCTAATTGATCTAACCAAGAAGAATACCTCCTAGAGGGCAGAATGAAAGAATGCATGGATTTTATATAAGATAATATGCCACTTTTGATGGGTGTTTCCCATAATAAGAATTAACACAGCAGTGTGGAACTTTACAACTTCTCCCTCATCTAAGAGTTTTGAAATTTCATTACTGCCTGGTTTAGGTGGTGACTAAGCATTTGTATTTGCTCCTATTTCCAAATTTTTGCATAAAGAAACCACCCCTCAATGAATTAGCTAAAATGTTTCTAGGTTCATCTACATCATGGGGCTAGGCATTACAAGTTTATTCACAGGTCTGATTGACTTTCTACACTTAGTTGTATAAAGGAAGATACCATCACATAACAGAACTCATCCCTGAAGCTACCCCAGACAAGATTAGAAGAATAACAAATAAAAGAGAGGCAAGTAGAAATAGCACTATATTCCTCTGAGTTCTGATCACTTGAGCTCCAAGTCCATATTTCAACCTGCTTCTACTCAGATCTTTCAGAACAGATAGCTGAAAAAATTGTGGCAGTGTTATTTTCATTATTTGATTTTTTAATTTACAGGCATTCCCTGCGGATATCACAGTGACAGAAAATTTATAGAGTGCTAATAAAAAGGATGCACTGGCTGGAAATATTTTAAGATATGATATTTCTTGAAGTAATTACTCAAACCAGTAAGGCCCATAGCTGTTACATTCTGTAGATTAGCCTGATCTCTCATTAATTATTTGAGTTCAGGAAAAAAAAAAAAACCAACTGAGAGGAAATTTACTTTTGGAATAAAGTAGATTTTAGTAATATTTAGGAACAGATTTAAAAAAAAAACTGGAGAAAGTCCATGCTTCTTAATCTTTAACACTATTTTTCTCATTTAAAGGAAAATTATTCATTCTCTTGTTCTGAAATGTTTTACATTTGTTGAGTCATTGTCTGCATTTTTAATTCAATTAAAAATATTTATTAAATATCTTCTATATGCACTATGGGAGATGCAAACATAAAGAATATTATTAAGGAATATTCATTTTCAGATTAGCTCTAATGCAAGGATCTGAGAGAACTCTAGATAGCTTCAGAAACCCAGAGGAGAAAGAAATTACTTTTGGTTAAACAACTAGGGGAAACTTCATAAAAGATAGCACTTAAGAAGAATGAAGTAAGTATGGCATTTGCGTAAGTATAGATGAAAGAGTAGAAGAGCATTCGTGAAAGATTAAACCAGAGATTCTCCAAGTGTGACCCCAGGACTAGAAGCTCAGCAGCAGCATCGGTGAATTTGGTATCAAAGTAAAATTTTGGGCTCTACCCGAGACCTACTAAATTAGAAATTCTGGGAGTGGTTCCAGTGATCTGTGTTTTAATGAGTTTTTCAGATGATCCTGAAATTGAGAACCATTGGATTAAACTGCCCAAGTGAAAATAAGGTGGGAAAATTAAAGTGTAGGAGTGCTGACAATAGTGACTCCATCTTTGGCCCTCCATCTTATTCATTTCCTCAAAATGGTCTCCCTCAGGGCTCTATGTTCCAGGCCCCTTGGAGGTTCATATATGCCCTGCCCAGAATCCAGTAAGGCTTGTTCTGACCTTTACTATAATGGTTAGATAACTAGTAGAGGTAACATAGTTTCTTTTCCTCCCTTTCCTCTGACACACAAATGGATCAATGATCACCACAGTGATCTCTGCATACTTCCTCACCCTCTTGCTCTATAAAATCTGTGGATTAAGCTCTGGACTTTGCAGAGGGTATCTGCATAGCACCTGGATCATTGTCCACCTGATTCCCCTGCCATTAGGTTACCCTGAATAAAACTGTGTATATGGTATGAAGTGGCTTGCTTTATTTAGTTTTTTTTTTGTTTGTTTTTGTTTTTGTTTTTTGGTCTCAAAGTGCCTTCTCAGGTTGGAGGATTCTTTACTGTTCCTCCTCCACCTTCTAACATAAAGCTATGTCAGAGACGGGAGATATCTTTATTTTTCTGGACTTTATGGTATAAGAGGGGAAGTAGTGAAAGAAAAAGGTAGATAAATCTAGATTAGAGTTTTTGTGTCAATGTTTCAGAGTCCTGACTTTATTAGCAGGGGAGAGGCATTTCAGACTGATAAGGAGAGTGACATCAAACTTGAAATCAAGAGTTTTTATTAAAAGCAGAGTATAGGATGCAGAAGAGATTACAAATGGAGAGACCACTTGGGAGGTAACTGCATTTGTTCTGGTAGAGATGGATTATGGTGAGTACTAGTGTGAAAATAGAAATGGAAGGGACTCGAGGGAGAGCATGTTCTGACCCCTTTTGCAATAGAGAATAATGAAGAGAAGGAAGTAAAATAGAAATTAGATGAAGACAGTAAAGGGAGCAGATATGAGTAGATATCATTAATTTGGTTTTGGAAAATTTTTTAAATGTTTATTGACTTTTGAAAGAGAGATAGAGCACAAGTAGGGGAGGGGCAGAGAGAGGTGGATGAAAATCTCGACAGAAGCTAGCTCCACGTTCTGATAGCAGAGAGCCTGATGTGGGGGTCAAATTCACAAACCATGAGATCATGACCTGAGCCCAAGTCAGATGGTCAACCAGCTGTGCCACCTAGTAGCCCCTGGTTTGGGAAATTTTAAGTTGTTCTTGCAGATATTGAGGTAGAAGTGTCCAGGGGTCGATTGAAAATGAGTGCCTAGAGCTGCTCAAAACCACATATGGCTTGAGCACTTGAAATGTGGCTGTAAGTATGTGCTACAGGTATAACATACACACTGAATGATGGGCTCTCAGAGTAAAATACACATTGAATTTTGAAGACTTAGCAACAAAAATGTAAAATATCTCAATAATTTTTACATTATTTTTAATTTTATATTATTTTTAAATGACAACATTTTAGATATATTGGGTTAAATAAAATACGTTATTAAAATTAATTTTACCTCATGTCTTTTTACTTTTATTAATGAATTTCTAGAAAGCTTTCAGTGACACATGTTTCTCTCATTATGATGCCACTGGTCAGTTGGTGAACCGTTTTGGTAAGAGAGTATGTATTTAGGGGTAGTTTACCCTAAGTCTGTAATGTACTTGAATGCATGTGATTGGATGACATCCCAAAGGATGAGCATTTCAAGGGGTAAAGAAGGGCAGCTGTAGAGAGAATCTTAAGGAACTCTTAATTACAGAGGACAGAAGTAGGCAAATAAGGGGCAAAGAGTTCATAGCTTTCTCTCCTATAGTTTACTAATATGATGTTATATTTATGTAAATATTTGCTGAAGGAATAAGTATATGGATAAATCAATGAATTAATGAATGTTTACTTCAAGTGAACTCTTCATGCTGTTCAGCAACCATACTTTATTTCTTTAGACCCCCATTCACTTTCATTCTTCTAGATAATTGTTCCTTCTCTTTCTCTTCAGATCTCTGACCTCCAAGGTTTTGTCTCCCAACCTGACTGTGAGCTGTCTGCTGATGATCTTTCTTCCCCTTTCAGTGAGAACCAGAAGTAATCAGGAAAGAAGGAATCCTTTTCCCCAGGCTCCATCCCCACTCACCTCCTTTGATCTTCATACCCCAATAGCCATCCCTTCTTCCTTTCCTGAGGAGGAACCTGTCCCTGTTCTGCTTAGCCAGCCTTCTACTTGTGCCCTAGGCTATAGCCCTCTCACACAAGACATGGCTCCAGAAGTTCTTTGTCTCCTGCATTGTAATTTTCCCCTTTCTACTGGATCCTTCCGGGTAATGCAGAAAAAATGATATCTCCCCCATCTTAAAAGACTTCCTCTGGGTCCTACATCACTCTCCAGTTATTGCCCCTTTTTATCTCCTTCCCTTCATATCAGAATATCTTCAAAGTGTTGACTGTACATGCTGCTTCCAATTTCCCTTCCTTATTGTCTCCTGAATGTGCAACAGTCATGACTTCCATTCAGCTGCCCTTACCAAGGTCCCTAGTAACTACCAACTTGCCAGATCTGTTGGTCAGTTCTCAGTTCTCAGCTTACTCAGAAGTGGTTGACACAGCTGATTGTTCTTTTTTTTTTTTTTAATGTTTTTATTTCTTTCTAGGAGAGAGAGAGAGAGAGAGACAGCATGAGCAGGGGAGGGTCAGAGAGAGAGAGGGAGTCACAGACTGAAACAGGCTCCAGGCTCTGAGCTGGCAGTCAGCACAGAGCCCGACCTGGGGCTCGAACCTACGAACCGTGAGATCATGACCTAAGCGAAAGTCGGACGCCTAACCGACTAAGCCACCCAGGTGCCCCCCCCCTTTTTTTTTTTAAATGTTTACAGCTGATTGTTCTTATCTCTCCCCTCAGCTTCCAGGAGTAAATGGCAAGATCCTTTCAGTGACAGGCATAATGTGGACCTTCTGTATGATCTCGTTTTCTCTACTCCCACCCCTACACCCTTCAGTTACACTGGCTTCTTTGCTGTCCTGTGAACACACTAGAAAATCACCCATTTATTGTTCAGGCCTTTGCAATTGCCTCTTTTGCCTGGAATGCCCTTCTCCCAACTATCTCCATGTATTACTTCCTAATTTTTGTTTGTTTTGATTACTACTATATAGATAGTGCTCAATATTTATTGCATGACTGTTGTATTGACATGCCAGGGACAGTGGACACTGGGGGCAATTAGAGAGTCAGAGGGGGATGGCAGACTGGAAGATTCAGCTGAGCCACCCTTCCATGGGTTGGAGTATTGATGCTAAATACTCATAGATGTAATGCTGTGGGTGGCAACACATCCCCTTTCCCGTTTCGTCCTTATTTATGGATGCAGTTCCCTATCTATGGTGTATACTTGGCCAGTGGAAACCTATCCTTCTGAGTCACTCTTCCCCACAAGCTCTGGCCATTCTATGTGCTTGTTTTTGACTGTCACAGACCTGAGGCAGCATGGCTTTGCATGACCCATGTTTTCCTTTGAGCTAGACACCAGCACATGGCATTTTGTGTTTCCTTTCCTAGATGTCATTAGACTTAAGTTTAACTAGGGAAATGGAAGAATGTACCACTGAGTGAGGGTGGTGCGAGGTGCATCTAACTAAGATAGTAGCAGTTCCTCTGTCAGTAGCTTACTGGGCCACAGGGGCAGGGTGGCACAGAGTAAGCACTACTCTCTGATCTCTTTTTACCCCCACACTAAATTGTCCTAGTTTCTCATTAACAAAATGAAAAAAGTAAAAAGAGCTTAAAGTAAATAGATTTATAAAACCAAACTAGAAAGATTAGGCCTTGCTTTTTTACTAAATTGGGACATTTAGTACAATTTATGGGGGTGCGTTGGTTCATTCTGTTAAGCGTCCAACTGTGGCTCAGTTCATGATCTTGCAAGTTTGTGAATTTGAGCCCTATATTGGGCTCTCTGCTGTCAGCATGGAGCCTACTTTGATCCTCTGTCCCCCTCTCTCTTCACCCCTCCCTGACTCACTTGTGTGCGTGCTCTCTCTCAAAAATAAATACACATTTAAAAAAACATATAACTTTTTGGAGATCTAAAAGTATATTGAGAGTATTTTCTTTAAAAGAATTTTCATTTGTTGTGTTTGCAAAATCTAGTGTCTGGACTCATACAGTCCAGCTTCATGACCTAATCTTTGAATCAGGCTATATATGTGTTATATGATTATACTTCTATGTATTTCTATATTTCTTTTATATATTTATATTTCTGCACTTGTATATTTAAACACTTACATTTACGAAAAAATTTGATGAAATTCCACCTCATTGAGTATTTTTAAGCTTTGGATTGATCCCGATAATGACTGATCAATTTTAAATTTAGTTCAAATGACCTAATGTTGCTCTAAACAGCTTAGAAGTAAACTGATTGACTTTGATAGCATCTGCATTTTTTCCTCAAGTCAAAATATCAAGAGAAAACCGTTCCGATAGGTGGAAAATTTTGTAAATATAGGCCCTCAAGGTGGAGGATTCATCTGAAAAAGGATGAATCACCTGGAGTAATAGCAGTCCTATCTGCCACCCTGTTTCCTTCAGCCATTTTAGGTTAACAGTAATGTTATTTGACTAGCCTGAGAGGCTGAAAGAATCTGATCACTGCATTCTGCACAGGCTGCATTTGACATCAGCTTTTCTCTTCATCATCAGTTACTATTGCATTGTTTGATCTGTAATATGAAATAACAGATGGATTTTTTTTTTAAACTCTGTCCCCTTTACTTACTGTGGTCAGTTTTTACCTGGTGTGTATCTTAAGAGACCTCAGATTACAGAAATGCCAGGAGTCACACTGGCCTCGCTGGATGACAGTCACAGTGAGGAAATGGCAGCGTTTGCACAGCTCCTGCCATGAGAAATGAAAACTCGTATCTCCTTCTGCTACTACTGGCTCATGTTGGAAATGAGCCTGCTGGTATTGACCAGGCCTCACCATATTCCAGATCAGACCGATATTCCTCACACAGGTTGCTCATAAGGAAAAGCATATTCCTGCCTTTTCAAAAGAGACTTCAGATGAAAGCATTGTGGATGATTGTCAGAAGGCTCTTCCTATGGGCCTTGCAGATCCAAGACTTACATAATAAAGGGGGCTAAGAACACAAGAGTTACAACTGAGTCTGGCCCTGAGACAAAGAGCCTAATTTAGAGTTAAGGACAGATATCCACCCCCACCCAATTGTTTCTGCTTGGAGCACCAGCCCCCCAAGGCATTTGTGATCAGTATTTGGAGTGACTTATTCTGGCCTTGAATATGCTGATTGCACCCTGTGAAGGAACCTATTGAGGAACTTCTTCTTTTGTGATTATGGGAGCAAACATTGTGTTTCCTGAAAGACCTGTTTTTCTTGATACTTCTCCTTAAACAAACAAGCTATTGACCCCTGCCCACAAAGAACTAACTTCACCCTTTTTATGCTAAAAACATTGTCTTGTATGCTAAAGATACCTTCCTTCCCCATAGGATAAGCATCTAAATCACCTACCTCAATCACTATTGATAAAGGTTATGCAGGAGTCTTCTACAAATCTATGTTCTGGGAAATTCTTACATATCAAAGAAGTTTGTCATCAGAAATCATTGTCTAAGGCAAACGCCACTTCTGTGCTGTCCCCCAAACACTTCATTATAAAATAAAGTTGAGCCCCAGTCAGAGCAGAGATGCCTGCCTGGTGACCAGAAAGATTCTCGTGACTCTCTCATCCCTCCCTCACTGACACCGTCCAACGTTCAGGGATCCCCGGACCTGCTGGAGCCGGCCTCCAACACAGAAGAAAAGGTGAGGTTTACAGAGGCCCACTTTCAAAGAAAGGAAGCTTGTTACTGTTAGAACTGATTCTGGATTCAGAAAAACTTAAAAGGTGACCAGTCCCTTCCATGCATGGTCCATCTACACAAGTAATCTTTGACACAAGATCATATATATTTAAATTGATATCATTGTGCCTTGGTAAGTCTCTAGTAGCTTAAACAAAAAAGGGAGTTTGGTGTAAGGATACAGTGGTGGTATATTGAGCTTAAGGAGGGGACTGGGCCTCAGGATGGGCAAGAACCAAGGCAGTACACCAGCAGGTGGTACCTCTGTTTTCTCATATTCCCCTGTCTTCATCTGCTCTCTGTCATTTGCCTTTTCCCTTTGCCCTTCTCTTCTTTGCTTCTCTCAGTTATAAAATGCTTTACCATGTAGTAATAAAATAATGGATTTTTACTGGCTCTGGCTGGGCAGGCACCCATGCTTGTCCATTATTTGGGGCTGTCGGTAATTGGGCAAACAAACAGAACTGTCAGGGGCTCACAACTATTAATATGCAGCCAGTGTGTAGACATTGGTAAGATTGGAGAAGGGGGCATGGTTGTTTCTCAAGAAAGGAACTGGGAGACCTGTCTGCTGAATCTTTCTGGTTCAGTGAGCATTATGGTGGGCAGGGAATGAGCAGTTAACCAGGTTTGAGAACCTCTCATTGTGTGTTTCTTTGTCCCTGCTCCCTAAGAGTTGCTGGTATTATATCTGCACAGGTTATAGTTTCCAAAGATGAGCCCACTAATATATCCTATCACACACGCTCTTCCTACAATGTAAATCTGGTAACTTCTCCATGTAGAGGTGAGGTATACATTCTCTCCCTTGATATTGAGAAAGATTATAAACATAACTAAAACAATGTATAGTTTTTGACCTAGGTAATAAAAGTGATATGGCTTCTACCTACCTCTCTCTTGGACATGTGTCTTGAGAGTCTCAAGCCAACATATAAAAAGTACCGCTATCCTGAAGCAACCATGCAGGGGACATCATGCAGAGAGACTGCACAGAGATAGAGATGCCCAAGGTTCCCAGGTGTTTCAGTCCTACTTTGAGGACTTCGGATAACACCTGCCTCACACTTCATAGTGTCCTAGCTGATGCCAAGTGAAACAGGGACGAGGCATCCCTTTCAGGTCGTACACAGATTACAGACTCAAGTAGAATAAACTTTGCTGTTGCTTTTAACCACTAAGTTTGGGGTGTTTGTTACATGGCATTAGATATCTGCAACACTTTTCCTGTCACCTTTCGCTTTTAACCTTTCTGTATCACCAACCTGCTTTAATGGTTGTGTGTCCCCACCCCCCACCCCCCGCTCCCCATTCTATTCCCTTATGCTGTGTAGAACATGAGAACTGAGATATTTAAACAAAGCAAGGAATATTCTCATGAGTGCCAAGTGTGAAAGATACTATCAGCTTTATATTATTGACTTCAAAAATCCTTCTATCCTAAGTAAAATCATTTTTAAAAGTGAATGCAGTATGCTAGCTATGTAAAGATCATTTTGGGAATAGTTACAAACCATGCATTTATTTCTTAGGTTAACATTTAATAAGTAGAGAACATGGGTTTCTTGCATTTTAATATGTGGTTTAGTAGGAAAAAACACAAGAATAGGAATTGTGTTTTTGATATGTGTGTGGTCCTGGCTTTGCCATGCATGGCCCTTGAGAGAATGGACTTAGCAATGTATACACCTTTCCCTCTCTTTATGAACTAAACTACTATGACTCTTTCTTACTCTATACTCTTTTTTATTTTTTCCTTCCTCCTTTTTTTCTCTCCCCTTTTGCTTTCTACATATAGCAGACTTATGCTTTTGATATTTTGATTAATAAATAATTGGGAAGCCAGATTTCTGACGTTGATGTTGCTAACATATGATCTCTCATTAAATTTATGAATGTCAAGTATGTAAAAATGAGCCTATTCAATCCCCAGGTTCTAGAGGTCTATGCTTACCAAAAATTTTATTCTAGAAAATTTTTGCTATTTCCATTGAAGAACACACTCTTCTCCCTTTAGGCTATATATTTCAGTAACCAAACATTTCCTTCTGTGATGATGGTTAGACACATGTTTTAAAGATAAGATGTCATTATACTTATGTTAACATGTGATTATTTGGAGGAAGAAATGATTTTGTCACTCTGAGTGAGAATTTTCAGTGAAATATAAGAACACCTTTCTACGTTTAATTTATTGGTAAATGTCCTTGCCTCTGGGTTATCTCTTATGTAGTTAAGTTCTTAAGTGAAGGAACTTCATGTGAAGTTTGAGTTTTAATAGCTTTACAAAGTTTCCTTGACAAATTCCTAAATGTTAAATATCATGCCTCACTTCTCCACGGTTTGCTGTGATTCCTGGTTCCACATTTAATATCTATATGACTTGGGCAACTTAACTGATCTTCCTATGCCCTAATTATATATACAATATTCAAGATTTTTATGAGGAGATATGTAATGTATATATAATATATATATTTTATGTATCACATTTTTTATGTAGGGAATGTGTACATATTTAAATACTCTACAGTACTAGCCATATATTAAGAGAGAAAATTAATAATTATTGTTTTCTTTTTTTTCCATAGGGAGAATAGTAGAGTCATTGATAATAATCTACCGTCCCCTGTGTCCATCCATTCTGCACTTTTTCTTCCCATCTCCTTTCATATATGGGCCTCAACCCTCAGCATAAACCTCTCTCCAATGCATGCCTACCCTCTCATGATCTTTTGAAGTCTCAATGTTCTCCATGAGGATAGATAATTCACTAGTGATAAATTAGCAGGAACAAAGTAGTCATGGCCAACAGATACAATGTGGTCTTCAAAGTTTAATGAAATAATGTAGATTCTGCTAAAATCAATTTTCAGGTCATTGATGTATGATTTTTCATCCTCATTAGCCACATGCCCCTATTGCTGAGAGGTCCAGTCACGATTTCTTGACAATGGCCCAGATGGAGGGGAACAGTGGCAAAGTTGTATAGAAATGGTATGGGCTCTGAACTCAGGCCAATTTGGTGCAACCTCTGGATGTCACTTACTAGTTGTAATAGGCACGTGCTGTGGACTGAATTTTATCGCCCCTCTCAACCCTCCCACTCCTTCCCGCCAAATTTGCAAATTCCTATGTTGAAGCCCTTACCCCCAACATGACTTTTTTGGAGATAGGGCTTTTAGTGAGATTATAAGGTTAGGGTCTTCATCTGATAGGATCAGTTGCGTTATTAGAAGAGTTCTTCCTGAACATACTTGAGAAAGCCATACAAGCACGTGGTAAGAAAGCAGCTATCTGCAAGTCAGAAAGAGCTCTGACCTGATACTAAATTAACCAGACCGTGCTGGCACCCTGATCTCAGGCTTCCAGCCTCCAGAACTGTGAGAAAATAAATTTCTGTTGTTAAGCCACTCAGTTCACGGTATTTTGATATGGCAGTCTGAGTGGGACTATTACAGCAAGTGACTTAACCATTTACATCTTCATCAGAGTGGGGCTAATAATAATACCTAAATCACAAAATTATTTTGAAGACTGAAAGAGGTAAGTACATTAGAGCTTGGAAATTTAAGGAAAGGAAGATTTTTACATAATGGCAAAAATGGTTCAGAACTACAATCCTATGGTTTAGAGTCATCCAGAATGCTTGTTTAAAAAAATATAGGTTTCTGGACCCCATACTGGACTTAAAGAATTAAAATCTTCTGATGGGGCCCAGGAATCCAAAGTTCCAGGCGATCTTCTGTATACTAAAATTTAGGGCTGCCACCTCAAAAGAATAGTATGCTAATCAGTGTCTCAAGATGTTGTTCTACAAATGCTTAATGTCAGGAACTAAGATTAAAGGAACTTATGTCATAGATGCCAGTTGACATGGAGAAGATTAACAGAAGTCCTATTCTGAAAACTGCTGTTGTTATACCCAGACTGCAGTATCCTCACCGACCAGAGACCACCAGGGAGACTGAGTCACGCATGCAAAGGCAAAGGGCTTTATTACGGGCTTAAGCTCGGACTCACAGACTTCACCAGCGTATGGGTCCATGCTGAGAGCCTCGAACAAGGGCAGAGTAGGGTTTTTATGGGGTTTGAGATGGGGGAGTTACAGAAGTTGTGACATGGAAACAGTGATCCAATCATAATAATTCAACATCATTGACAGCAGGTTTGAACATACACATTGTCTAGGGTATTCATTACTTTTGGTGGGATCCAATTACAACATTTAGAGTACCTTTAATTTCAACCAATCACAGAGCGAGCCTAGGGTCTTGTTTGGCAACTAACAGGTTAACTTTAACATTAGGTAACAGGGTCCTATCTATAGTTTCTATCTCCAGGCCTCTCCCTTAGTAATGTGGAGGGTGGTCGCTGGACTTTCCTGATTGGGTGTTGCAAGGGTGGTTTCTCCTGCCTTGGGCAATGTGTAACTGCCTGATAGTTTCGGGAAAGCTGAAACTCAGGCCTTCTAGTTCAGAGGGGAAACTTAAAGCCTGTCATGGAGTCAGTTTGGTTTAGATGTTTAGACTTGTGGCCTTACACTATCAGACTCTGCCTTTGCTATTGTTAATCTCCACATGAATACTTTAGATATGCCACAAAGGACAGTGGTTGAGTGCTGGTTATAAAATTAAGATAATATAGCAATACTATTTTGTAATTTTACAAATTGCTACTCTATTTAATATTACACTTTTGATCAATATTATATGAGAACATAACATGTTCAAGAAAATGAACTGAAAGAAGTTACTGCTCATGATTCTTTATCTGTGCTGTCTTGAATAAATCACTAGCAGGTAAAGTTGACTTTTGGTAGGCATATGTAATAGCTGAACAGAAGAAAAGCATCAGTACTGTTTCCTTCGTCGCTCACAGAAATATTGAATTCTTTTTTAGTGATGCTGAGTCTCGTCTAAATGATTAAATCTTTAAAAAGAATACCCAGCAAATGGTAATTACAATGCCTAATCCACCTCCTCATATCTTCATGCAAGACAATATTTACTCTGGGTTATGTGTTTGCCAGAACAATCATAGCCCAGCTTTAGCTGGTGGGTGTTCAGCTGTCTCTTTGCCATGCATTTTTGCAAGATGCTGTGAAGACCCAACTGAAACTCAGAAGCTTTGTCAATGGTTAAAAATGTCTCACTAAGAATGCATTAGCATTTCCACTTGGATTTCAATTTGACTTCTATTTTTATTCCAATTAATTTTAGCTCCCTTCTCTCTTCCTTCCTCTACTAATGTACCCAATCTCACATGCCATATGTGATAGTGAGCTTTATTTTATAGCCCCATTTAGTTTATATAATGGAGTTATTTTCTTATTGAGCTCCTACTCTGTATCAGGCGCTGTGCTAGTTACTGAAGTCCACATCTGCCAGAATTGACATTAACCAAATAGGAGGAGGGCTGATACTCCAAACAATACCTGTAGCATATTTGTTATGAATTTGATAGAGTTATGTTAAGAATTATGTGTTATGGACAGTTATCTTTTTTATAATATATCTGTAAGTTTCAATATAACTTTTGTCCTCCTTGAGCAACTGTTTGCAAATTAAATGCTTTTATTTTTCTCTTTCAAGTTCTCCATCCATTTTTCACAATTGTATTAGTGTCCTATTGCTGCAATAGTACATTGCCACTACTTAGTAACTTAAAACAACACAAATGTGTTATCTTATAGTTCTGGGGTTCAGAAGTCTGAAATCAGTCTCATTGGGCTAAAACATCATCAGAGCTGCATTTCTTTTTGGAGGTTTCAAGGGAGAATCTAGTTTTTTACTTTCTTCTTTTTTTTCTTCTTTTTCTTTTTTCTTTTGCCTTTTCCCACTTCTTATAGGCTGCTTGAATTCCTTCATTCATGGCCTCCTTGCATCTTGCAATGACCAATCAAGTCTTTCTTATGATACCATCTGTTATGACTGGATGTTTATGTTACCCCACATTCACATGTTGAAGACCTAGCCTCCAATGTGACTGTACTTGGAGCCTCTAAGGAAATAAGGTTAAATGAGGTTGTAAGGGAGGGCCTTGATCTTGTAGGATTAGTGTCCCTATCAAAAAAAAAACACCAGAGAACTTGCTTCTTTCTCTTTCTTTCTCTCTCAATCTCTCTCTACTTGCATGCAAGGAGGAAAGGCCTTATGAGTACAAAGCAAGAAGCTGGCTGTCTGCAACCTGTGAGAGAGCTCTCACCAGACACCAATCATGCTGGCACCTTGATCTTGGACTTCAGCCTCCAGGACTGTGAGAAATAAATTTCAGTTAAGACACCCAGACTGAGGTGTTCTGTTATGGTAGTCTGAGTAGACCATCTCCCTGGCTCTGGTTCTTCTGCCTCCCTCTTCCCCACTTAAGAACACTTCTGATTATATTAGGTCCACCTAGATAATCCAGGGTAAACTCCTTTTTAAAATTCAGCTGATTAGCAATTTTAATTCTATCTATGACCAAGTTTTCCTATGTAGTGTAAATATTCATAGGTTCCAGGGAGTGGAGCATAGACATATTTGGAGGGACCATTGTTCTTCTTACCACAGTATGCAGTTTACTTTCAACCTTTCTCTCTCTCTGTCTCACTCTCTCTCTCTCTCTCTCTCTTTCTCTGTTTGCTTTCAGAGGTTAAGTGTTACTTACTAAGCCCTTTTCCTTTTATTGTATTGTTTTGGGTGGAAGTGCTTCTTCTCAGCAATTTGTGACTTAGAAATCATCTGCTTCCAGGGTTAGATAGAGTCTTAATAAAGGCCCATCCTGGTTTTCAGTAACCTATAACCTCTTAAATACCTTTTGATGACTCTCATCCTCATTTCTCCTACATGAGGCTGTTCTGGTTGACCCCCCAAACCCCGGGTCTGTTGCTGTGCTGGGTCTGTAGTCTCCCCTTGCATTTGAGAATCTTTTGTTCTCTCCAGAACATATTCTTTTCTCTATTCCATTTCAATATAGGCAGATAAAACTACATTTCCATCTTTTCTTCAGATTATTGTATTCTTTCTTTTTAACAATATATCACAAAAAGGTTTCACAGTTAAACAATTTGTTGGTCATACCTAAATTTTTCTGTCAACATAGGTGTGTGAGCTTCCTTCTTATAGTAATTATCTTATTTATTCCCCCCAGCAACATTTCTTTTTAAACTACAGATCACATTTCATTCATATTTCTTTGGTTTTACGTAGTATCCATTTTCTGTGCTGAGCTGTACATTAAATATAGTTGTCATGTCCTCTTCTAGATGGTAACAGTTTCTCAGAGTTGACTTATTTTTGAAGACCTTGACAATTTGATGAAAACTGGTAAGATGTTTTGGAGAATGTCCTTCAATTTGAGTTTTCCTGATTTTTTTTATGATTAGCCTGGGGTTATGGGTTTTTGAAAGAGAGACCATGGAGGTTAAGTGCCTTTCCTAACATCACTAGAATGAGTCATTTCTCTGAAGAGCTCTGGTTCTTTTCTTTGGAGAATGAAATTTGAAACCAAAGTCTGGGTACTAGGGGTGCCTACTGCTACTGGGGGTATTGTTATTACCCTCTTCGTCAGTGGATGGAGCTTGGAAATACATAGATATATGCAAACCTTTGTACACACATGTATCTATAATTATTTCTCTATTTACCCGTCTGCATCTATATTAAACTGAATGTGAGTTCATATTGATGTCTCAAACTTCAGTGTATCATCATATGGATCCTTCTAGCTTCCTCTTTTTATTTATCTATAACTTTCTACTTCAACAGTGAGCTCCCACCGTCATCCATGTATAATGATTTCAGAATTGTTAACCTGTACCCCGTAAAAAACAACTTTATCAACTAGAATACAGTGCTTAGGTGCAGTTCCTTTTTTCTTCAGTAATTTCCAAAGTTACTTTTATCACCATCAGCTAACCTCACCCCCTTCAGGGAGGTTGCATAGTTGTAATGCAATTAGATTCTCTTGTTACAGTCTGCATTCCATATTGGGATCCCCTGACTTCCCAATATGTATATTTTTTAATTCATACATTAAAGTTTTACTTTTTGTGCTATTAAGATCTGTGGGTTTTGACAGATGAATAGTGTCATGTGTCTGTCACCTCAATATCATACACAATAGTTTCTTTTTTTTATATATATTTTTATTTATTTCTAGGAGAGAGAGAGACAGCGTGAGCAGGGGAGGGTCAGAGAGGGAGTCACAGACTGAAACAGGCTCCAGGCTCTGAGCCGGCAGTCAGCACAGAGCCCGACGTGGGGCTCGAACCCACAAACTGCGAGATCATGACCGAAAGTCGGACGCTTAACTGACTAAGCCACCCAGACACCCCCATACACAATAGTTTCAAAGCACCAAAAGTATCACCTGTGTTTTGCTTATTCAACACTTCCCCCTATCCAAACTGTTGGTAACCACTAATTGATTGCCTTTTCCAAATTCATGTAAATTGAGTCATACAATATGTAGCTTTTTCAGACTAGCTTTTTTCACTTAGCAATGTGCACTTAATACTCATCAAGGTGGCTGTGTGGATTGATAATTCATTTCTTTTTATATCTGAAGAGTATTCCATTTTGTGGATGTACTACAGTTTATTTATCCATTACATTTTGAAAGACGTCTCATGTACTTCCAGTTTTGGGTGATTATGAATAAAGCTGCTATAAAAAATATATTCATATGTATGTTTTTATGTACATAGTTTTAAAATCATCATGCTAAATCTAGCAATTGCCAAATTTATCTTTAGATTATGTTTAGCATTATCATAAAGCACAAAATTCTCTTCCAAAGTGATTGTACAATTTTGTATTCCCACCAGTAATGAATGGGAGTTTCTGTTGCTTCACATCCTTGCCAACAATTTATGGTGTAATTTTTTTTTTTTAACAATTTTTATAGATAGGTTATAGTATCTCATTTTTGCCTTCCTTAGCAACCTCTGAAAGATGTGGTAAACAGCTACAAATGGCCAAAAGAAGAGAAGTAAACTAAAAATGGATAGTGGTGTTGAAATATATGCTTTTAATGTGGATGATTGGTTTGGGGATAATCAATTTACTATTCTGTATTACTTATTCAACTTATTTTCGAGGACTGGACTCAAAGAGGGACTTACATTTAGAAAAGTGGGGTCTACTTTATTTTTCTAATTAAAAAATGTTTTTAAGTTTCTTTATTTTGAGAAAGAGATATAGCATGCACGAACAAGTGGAGGAGGGGCAGAGAAAAAGGGAGACAGAGAATCCCAAGCAGACTCCATGCTAGAAGCATAGAGCCTGACATAGGGCTTGATCCCATGACTGTGAGATCACAACCTGAGGTCATATCAAGAGTGGGGCACTTAACAGACTGAGCCCCCAGGTACCCTGGAGCTACTTTAAATCATACTGAATTGGAGATTTACTCTGTTAAATGTGTGTGTATATCTTTATTTATATTTATATTCCCCCTGTTTCTCTATATATACTATGTATATATGTGTATATATAACATCTTTAGTTTTCTTTGTTTAACTACACATCCAGCTCCACTAATTAAGCTGGATAAAGAAGGACATAAAGATCTAAGTGGTTATCTGTGGTAGATTAAAGATGTCTGCACATGTTTTTGCTACTCCTGTTATTGAGGAATGGAGTTTAAATTTATTCCCTTTGAATTTGGTCTGACTTTAGTGACCTGTTTAACCAAAAAATGTAGTGGAAATAACATTCTGGGAATTCAGAGACCATCAGAAGAAGCCTTACACTTTCTGTCCCGAATTCTTAGGACATTTTCTCTGGGAACCCTAGCCTGCTAAGTAAGATGCATGACTACTATGAGACCACCACATTGGAGAGACCTCATGTAGATGGTGCAAACCGTCCAGCTCAGCCCACTCCTCTAGCATTTCCACCAAGATTCCAGAAATGTAAGTTAAGCTTGACCCCCACTGGAGCAGGCCTGCCAACAGCTGAATACCATCCAGTGACTTCTGTCTGTGTCTCATGACACAGACAAATTGCTCGGATGTGTCCTTCCTAAATTCTTGACCTGTAAAACTATAAGAGATGATAAAAAATTGTTACAAGCCATGCAATTTTGGGGGTGGTTTGTTATGTAGCAGGGGATGACCAGAATAGTACCCAATGGCCTTCTGTGTCTGAAAGTTAACCACACAGTACATGCTAAGGCTCATGCCAGGAGATTTTAAAGCAGTCATAATGCCAATCAATGCACGTATTATTCTATTACAGAAAAGAAAGGACTTCATTTGCAAGCACTGCCAATGCCTTTAATCTTCACATACACAGTTACTTAATCCCAAAAGAATATATCTTATTTATTACATTTTCAGATCTTCCTGATAGGAGCTAGAGTAAATATTGATTATATGAACAGAAGTTCTAATCTCATCTGCTCTGATCTCATTTGTGACATAAAATTAGTGTATGCTTTCCAATATTAGAATGGAAGTTTGGTGAAAAATTATAATCTTCCTTTCAAAAATGAGTTGCCCTGTATTACGGTTTATTTATATTAAAAATACATATGGTACTTGGAAAAATTTTCGTAGTGAAAAGCCATGTAGCCAAAATTTCATTTTATTTAAATGTTTTTTTATTTAGTTCTGAGAGAGAGACAGCGTGAGCAGGGGAGGGTCAGAGAGAGAGGGAGACCCAGAATCTGAAGCAAGCTCCAGGCTCTGTCACCACAGAGCCCGACGTGGGGCACGAACCCACAGACTGTGAGATCATGACCTGAGCTGAAGTCGAATGCTTAACTGACTGAGCCACCCAGGTGCCCCCAAAATTTCATTCTTTTTTTTTTAAATTTTTTTTTAATGTTTTATTTATTTCTAGGAGAGAGAGAGAGAGAGAGAGAGACAGCGTGAGCAGGGAGGGTCAGAGAGAGAGGGAGTCACAGACTGAAACAGGCTCCAGGCTCTGAGCTGGCAGTCAGCACAGAGCCTGACGCGGGGCTCGAACCCACGAACCGCGAGATCATGACCTAAGCGAAAGTCGGACGCTTAACCGACTAAGCCACCCAGGCGCACCCCCCAAAATTTCATTCTTAAACAAAGAATCTCAAAGGTATAGATATTGTTACAACACAGGTGTCTCTTTGAGACACATGGTTACAATAGCACAATATAATGAACAAGACAAATGCACTTAAGAATAGCAATAAATTTTCCTCCAAGAAAAAGTAAAAATATTATCTCATTAATGTATTAAAGAAATTAGGTACTATAAAAGTCACTAAATATTCTAATAATAAAAGGAAGGAAAGATAATAGGGTCTAGTTAGTTTTTAATGAAAAGGCAATAGAAATAATGCTAATTATGATCATTTGAATTGTAGATGCCTATAGTATACCTTTCTATTCTGGGAAATAAAAAGATTTGCTTAGAAAAATTTGATAGTGTAAATAAGACTGTAGCAGAAATGTGTAACCAACTTAAGTTTAAGGGACATTTTTTAAGAGCAGATGCTAATTCACATAAAAATAACGTATGTTGATTACTTTTTAGGCTTTAATTCCATCACAGCAGATCCCAGATGGATGCTTGATTGGTTAATATAGTTTGATTTATTATACAATATGGAAAAACCAAAATTGCATTTAAAAACTTTCCCACTCATACAGATATTTCCATTTATCAGATATCATGAAGTAGTTCATATCTCTAGAGAGCTCAGTGTTGGGCTGATTGTCTGATTAAGAATCTGAACAGGAAATATGTACATTAAGCAAAGGAATGTTTCTGGATTCTTATGCACAGGCTATAGAATGACTTGATTCGTGAGAAAGTGATCTTATGCATTTAAGGACTGCTTGAGCTTCTTGTTAGGGTTATTCAATGTCAGAGATCACTTTAGGTGAGCTGGAACAGTTTTACTAAGAGACTCAGTCCTTAGTCCTTAGCCAAACTGTGAAATGGACAAAGGGTGCTTTTTAGCCCAATGAGCGTTCCCAGTGGTTTTCTTGTACACTCCTACCAAGGCTATCTACTGTCTCTATGATTTCCAGTTACCCTTTTCTCCTCCAGAATTTATAATTCTCAGTATCAAGTATCAAGTTTTGTCAGCTAATGAAAAAATCATGCCTAAGTGTAAATGTACTCAATGCTTTTCATCCCTTAGCTGTAATTGCATCATCAAGAAGAGACCATTTTAAATATTTGTGTGTGTGGGGGGGGATGGGCAGAAGGAGATGGAGTGAGAGAATCTTAAGCAGGCTCCATACTCAGTGTGGAGCCCAAAAGGGGGATTGATCTCATGACCCTCATGATCTCATGATCTCATGAGATCATGACCTGAGCCAAAATCAAGAGTACGAGGCTTAACTAACTAAGCCATCCAGGTGCCTCAAGAGGAGACTATTTTAATACCTTGATTTTGGGGGGCACCTAGGTGGTTCAGTCAGTTAAGCCTCTGACTCTTATAAACCATGATTTCATAGTTTATAAGTTTGAGCCCCACGCTGGGCTCCGTGCTAACAGCATGGAGTCTGCTTGGGATTCTGTTTGCTTCTCTCTATCCTTCCCCCAATCGCTCTCTGTATCTTTATCAAAGTAATAAAAATAAACTTTAAAAAATCTGGATTTTTGAGCTGGAGTTTAAATTTCAGTGATTTTTGGCACCTGGGTGTCTCAGTTGGTTAAGTGTCTGACTTCAGCTCAGGTCATGATCTCACAGTTCGTGGGTTCAAGCTCCGCGTCGGGCTCTGTGCTGATAGCCAGCTCAGAGCCTGGAGTCTGTTTCAGATTCTGTATTTCCTCTCTCTCTCTCTGACCCTCCCCTGCTCACACTGTTTCTCTCTCTCTCTCAGAAATAAATAAAACATTTAAAGAATAAATAAATCTCAGTAATTTTATTTACCTAAAGCAACTCTTCTCAATATTCATATGCATATAAATTACTTGGAAATTTTATTAAAATGATGATTCCCATTCAATTTCTGGGTTGGACCTGAGATTCTGCTCTTATAATTTCAGAGGTGATGGTACACCTGCTATCTCATGGATCATGGTTTAAGTTGCAAAAACCTAGAGCATGTTACCTGCCTCTGTTTTCTCATCTATCAATTGAAGATAATGCCAACCTTATACAGTTTTTACAGGTGTTACAGGAGTTGCTTTATACAATGTGCCTGGTATATTGTGCCTGGCCAGAATTATGCAATATATCAGAGTGGGGAGGAGTAGTGGTACTACTATGATGATTATAAGAGTTTTAATAATATGTTGAAGACTTTCAGGCTGAAGACCTTGGAAATAATTTTCAGAATTAGACACTTATTGGATACTGAACACTTTCTTCAACTACCAAAAACACCTGAACCTTGGGCTTTCCCTGAGGGACAGCACCACCTGGGTAGTTGCTCAGTTCCCCAATGACTCAAGACCATAGAGCCTTCTGAGAGTCCATATCTTAGGCCATGTGGTTTAGTCAATACAAAATAGCAGCTGAGTTAAAAATTTCTTTCACAGTCTGACTTAGATGTTTGAGTGGAGATTTCAGAAGGGGGAGACATGGGAGTGGGCTTTTGTTTTATTTTGTTTATTAGTATCTATAGGAAAGGAGGACTATTCTTTGAATATTTAAGGAAAAAGAATTCAAGTGCAATATTATAAATGGCTTTAGTGTTAATAAAATTGTATGTGGAAAACAGAAGTACAGCAAGATGTTCATCTCACCTTTATCTCTAGGGATCTCTAAGAACTTGAAATGGAGCAGTTTCTTTCCCCTTGGTAAGAGATAGTAGCTGGGGAAGGTTATGAACCACTTTAATGTCTTTGGTTGCTTCCATTACTCTGTAATTCCAGAAAACTCTTATTTATAAGTGCAAAAAAAACCTGGAGTTTCAGTACCTCAATGCTGAATAAGCAGAGCAGAGAAACCAAAGAAGAGAGGTGATATTACCAATACTTGGCCATGTCACTGGAGTCTTACTGCCCATGTTTTATTGGCTGATTTTTCAGGAAAACATTTTTTTCTCTTGGGCCTTTTTTCCAAGATGCTATTTCTAAAAGGTCAGTTATTTGGCATATCACTACTACTGCATATTAAAATGCAGAATGCGTCAAATTAGAATAAGCTAAAAATTACTCCAGCAATTCACTCAGTACATATTTTTAATGATATCATTTTTAAGATTGTCTTTTAAGAGCACTGGTAGTATTTGTGATCGAGCATCTATCAAAATTTTCACTTTTGCAGCAATGGTTATCTTTCATAATCCATTTGAAATAGCCTTCACGGTCCCTTTAACTTTAAGAGGATATGGTTTCCTTCTTGTATTTTTTTTTTAAAGGTGGAAGTACAGTCTTTGATTTTCTGCAGTACTGCTTGAAAGATGAAGATGTCAAGATGGATGACAGCTAATGAACTGAATGCTCAATAGTTCATCACCTTGGTTTTTCCTGAAACCATTTCTTGTCCTTGCTTGGTAAATTGAAATCACTTGACTTTGTCGCAATACCTGACAGGAGTCAAATCCCCAAAATATCCAGACTGGAGTAAATTCTTTTAGCATCACAAATCTTTTGCTGTCTGGGGCTATTAGGCCAGTGGGTTGAGGTATAGAAAAGATGAGACCATGGTCATGTTCTGTCTGGCACTTGTTGGATCCCTTCACTCTGATAGAAGTGCCCTAGGACTGAAGATCCTCTTCCCTTGCCATTTGAAGTGGGGATGAGGTGAGAATTGTGCATAGATCAGCATAAATGAATCTCCACTCTTAAAAAGTAGCTTGGACGTAAGTCTACTTATGATTGGCTAGTCATATCATTTTGGTACATAAAGTATATGTCTAATTTTCATGTTCATGCAAATAGTTGTTCATGTCAAGGTGTATTTTAATTTAAAAGTGGCATGCACCCTATATTGTTTTCTTTCTTTCTTTTTTTAAATATTTATTCATTCTTGAGAGTGAGAGAGACAGAGCATGAAGGGGGGAGAGGCAGAGAGAGTGGGAGACTCAGAATAAGAAGCAGGCTCCAGGCTCTGAGCTGTCAGCACAGAGCCTGACGTGAGGCTTGAACTCACAGATCATGAGATCCTGACCTGAGCTGAAGTCGGATGCCTAACCAATTAAGCCACCCCGGTGCCCCTATTGTTTTCTAAGCTGGTGAAATAATCCACATAAATAGAAATTTAAGTAATACCAATTTGATTTCTTTTTAAAGAAAAGAGTTGTATTAAAGGAAATAATGTTAATCAGAGTTTTGAGATACCTAATGTGATATCAACTTTAGGTATAAATTACAAAGAATCATTCATTTTTATTCAGAGACTATAATATTCCTTAAATACTAAACTTTATTAGTATTAAATATGAGATCTTTCTGGATATGTCTATACAGTGTTTTAGCAACTAAATGAAGACTATAATGGTCAATGAAACCATTCTTTGGGTTATGATCTTAATGTCATAAAAGTAATAATGCCTTTAATTTGAGTGGCACTTTCCAATTTTGCAAAATGTTTTTGTAAATATAGCCCAGACAAAATATGGACAGGTTATGGTGTCATTGCCCATATTTATAGATAAGAAAACTGAAGCTCAGAGATGTTAGATGACTTGTCTAAAATAACATACCACTAATAAATGTTAGACCTGGGATTTCATTAATTTAACAGCATTTATTGAGTGTTTATGCTACTCACCATATATATATATAAGCCCTCAGGAAGAGAAAAATTAAATAATCACACAAATGTGTAATCACACATGCTAATAATGTTTCAAAGGAAAAGTAAAGTACACTCTGAAAGAAAATGGGTGCCAGATTATGTGGCTTAGGCAAGACTTAATAGAAGGAGTGACAGGTGTGTGAGCTGGGTCACATGATTGAGGGAGCTTTGGGTGCCCAGGCTGGGGAGGTGGCCTGCACAAGTTTGAGGTAGAAGGCAACAGAGTGCTGATGTAGGGCAATGTGGGCAATGTCATGGACTTTTAATTTCTCTGTAAATTGCATAGGAAGTAGAGGAATGCCATGATCAGACTTGAATTAGGAATTCTGCTTCAAAGTTTAGTGGATGTTTTCATCTTTCTTTGGTAGTTCCCCCATGGAATTCTTGTGTTCTTGTCTTTATTTATTTGCTTAATGTTTGTACTATTTTTCTTACATACAGTCAGTATATGGGAGTTTGATCTGTTAACTGTCATCATTGGTGGCTCCTGCAGTTTTTTTAAAAAAACTTTTGCAGGGACATAATTCTGTCTAGGAAATTAATAAAAGGTTCTAGGAAGGTTATGTTTCATTCTCTGTGAGCTTCAGTAATGTGGAATTCAGCTTAGATTTTGATATAATTCTTTCATTATATTAAACAAGTGATTGTATAATGCTTTGAATTAAAATGGAATAAGCTAACCAAAGAAGGAATGTTTTTAAAGCTATAGGATGATACCCTTGAGTGGTCGTGAGCTTTTTCTTTTGCCTCCATTCTCATTCATCAGTCTTAGCAGCCTGTATCTAGATGTTGAACAAGTATTCTGGCCTTGAATACTTTTAGAAATGAGTTTGTGTGTGTGTTTTTAAAGCAGAGAATTGTGTTGTGTTCCCTTTGAAGTTGTTTGCTTTAAAGCAACCTATTTTTTGCCCTTTGAATTAATTTCCTAAAGTTTTAGAGAAATATTTAGGATTCATAGATGAGCTCATCCACCTAATTTTTGTTTTCTCTGTGTCTTGTGGCATTTTGGGACCAGTACTTACAAATAACCTAGGGCCAAAATCCAAAATAAATCTAAATGTTTGGAAACCTTCACCTTTTCAAAGAAATTAAATAAATTTTTAAATATACAAATATTCAGTTTAATTTCAGTGATAATTTATGATTACAAACATTTTTATGTTTATCAAACTGCCCTCCAATGTGCCAGTGATAGCAAGTGCCTAGGCACCTAGAACTTGGGTAATACATTTTTATTGTCAGAGTGTCTGGGTGGCTCAGTAGGTTAAGCGTCTGACTTTGGCTCAGGTCATGATCTCACGATTCGTGGATTCGAGCCCCATGTCGGACTCTGTGCTGACAGCTAGCTCAGAGCCTGGAGCCTGTCTTTGGATTCTGTATATCCCTCCCTGTCTCTGACCCTCCCCTGCTCATGCTCTCTCTCTCACAAAAATAAATAGAACATTAAAAAAATAAAAAAAAATTTATAGTATTACCTGAGTCCTACCTTTATCTTGTAATATTTTGCTAGAATCATCAACAGGAGCAATTTAGATTCGTATCTAGGAGGACTTATTTTTTCTAGTTTTATTGCAAAATCACTGACATATATCACTGTATAGGTTTAAGGCATACAGCATGATGGTTTGATTTACATATATTATGAAATGATAACCACAATAGGTTTAGTTAACATCCATCTTTGTATATAGATACAATAAAAAGAAAAGAAGAAGAAAGGAAAACAAAATTTTTCCTTGTGATGAGAACTGTTAGAATTTCCTCTTAATTTTCGTGCATATGTATTAGTTTAGCAATGTTAGCTATAATCCTCACGTTGTATATTATATCCCTAGTACTTATTTACCTTCTAACTGGAAGTTTGTTTCTTTTGATAATCTTCTTCCATTTCCCCCTCCTCCGACCCTTTGACTCTGATAACCACAAGTCTGATCTCTTTTTTTATGAGTTTGATTTTTTTTTTATGATTCCATATAAGTGAAATCAGATCATATAGTATTTGTCTTTCTCTGACTTATTTTACTTAGTGTAACACCTTCAAGGTCCCTCCATGTTCTTGCAAATGGTAGGATTTCCTTGCTTTTTAATGGCTGAATAATATTCCATTGTATTTATATACCACCACATCTTTATCCATTCATCCATTGATGGACACTTATGTGGTTTCTGTGTTTTGAACATTATAAATAATGCTTCTGTGAATATGGGGTGCAGATATATTTTCAAATTAGTGTGTTTGTTCCCTTTGGATATATTCTCAGAAGTAGAATTGCTGGATTATATGGTGGTTCTATTTTTAATTTTTTGAGGATCCTACATACTGTTTTCCACAGTGGCTGTACCAATATATAATCCTTCCAGTAGTGTACAGGGATTCCCTTTTCTCCACATCCATACCAGCATTTGTTATTTCTTCCCTTTTTGATGATTGCCATTGTAACAGATGTGAGGTGATATGTCATTGTGGTTTTAATTTGCATTTTCCTAGTGACTTGTGATGTTGGGTGTCTTTTCATGTACCTGTTGGCCTTTGATATGTCTTCTTTGGAGAAATGCCTAATCATGTTCTTTGTCCATTTTTTAAATTGTGTTATTGGGTTATTATTTTTTTTGTATTGAATTGTGTAAGTTCTTTGTATATTTTGGATATTAATCCCTTATCAGATATATGGTTTGCAAATATTTGTTTTCATTCCGTAGATTGTCTTTTACTTTTTTGATGGCTTATTTTGCTGTGCAGAAGTTTTTAGTTTGATGTAGTCTCATATGTTTATTTTTGATTTTGTTGTTTATGGTTTAGATGTCTTATCCAAAAAATCATTATCAAGACCAAGGTCAAGACGTCTTATTCCTGTATTTTCTTCTAGAGTTTCATGGTTTCAACTTCTTATATTTAAATCTTCAACTGTAAGACTTAATTTTTATTTAATTTTTGTGAGTGGTATATCAACCCAGTTTTATTCTTTTACATGTGAATACAGTTATCCCAGCACTATTTATTGAAGAGGCGATCCTTTCCTCATTGAGTATTTTTGGCTCCCTTCTGAAATATTAGTTGACCACATATGCTTGGGTTTATTTCTGGGCTCTTGATTGGACTATTTGTTTCTGTGCCAGTATCATACTATTTTGATGACTATAGTTTTATAACATCACTTGATATCAGGAAGTGTGATGCCTCCTGCTTTGTTTGCTTTATCAGGATTTCTTTGGTTATTTAGGGGATTTGTGGTTCCATATACATTTTATGAGTGCTTTTATTTTTTACTTCTGTAAAAAATGTCATTTTGATAGGGATTGCATTGAATTTATATTTGTTTTTTTTTTTTTAATGTTTTTTTATTTATTTCTAGGACAGAGAGAGAGAGAGACAGCGTGAGCAGGGGAGGGTCAGAGAGAGAGGGAGTCACAGACTGAAACAGGCTCCAGGCTCTGAGCTGGCAGTCAGCACAGAGCCCGACGCGGGGCTCGAACCCACGAACGCGAGATCATGACCCAAGCGAAAGTCGGACGCTTAACTGACTAAGCCACCCAGGTGCCCCTATATTTGTTTTTTGGTAGTATTGACATTTTAACAATATTAATTCTTCCAGTCTATTTATATCTTACATATGTACCCTTTTCAATATCTTTCAATATCTTTTTCAATATATGTACCTTTTTCATATCTTTCAATATCTTGTAATTTTTAGTATAGATATCTTTCACCTCTTTAGTTGAATTTATTCCTATGTATTTCATTATTTTTGTTGCTCTTGTAAATGGGATTGATTTATTTTTTTCAAAAATTATGTTGTTTGTGGGGTGCCTGAGTGGCTCAGTTGGTTAAGCATCCGGCTTTGGCTCAGGTCATGATCTCACAGTTCGTGGGTTTGAGCCCCGCTTTGGGCTCTGTGCTGACAGCTAGCTCAGGGCCTGGAGCCTGTTTAAGATTCTGTGGCTCCCTCTCTCTCTGACCCTCCCCTGCTCATGATGTTCCTCTCTCTCAGAAAAAAAAAAAAAACATTAAAAAAAAATCATGTTGTTTGTGTATAGTAATGCTACTGAATTTTTAAAAAATTCTGTATGTTAATTTTGTCTCTTGAAACTTTGCTTAATTTATTGTAGATTTAATAGGGTTTTTTTGGTTGACTTTGTAGGCTTTTCTACATATAAAATTATGTCATCTATAAATAGATACAATTTTACTTCATCCTTCCCAATTGTGATACCTTTTACTATTTTTTTTTCTTGCCTAATTGCTCTAGCTAGGACTTCCAATACTATACTGAATAGAAGTGGTAAGAATGGGTACCTTGTCTTGTTCCTGATCTTAGAGAAAAAAGTTTTAACCTTTCACCATTAAGTATGATTGTGGGCTTGTCAGAAATGGCCTTTATTATGTAGAGATATGTTCCTTCTGTTCCTAATTTGTTTGCATGTTTATCATTAATGTATGTTAAAAGGAGGTCTTTACTTCTTAAGAGAAGTTGTCTGTAGGAATTATACTTCATTTTTTTTATTGGCTTTTTCTTTAACTAAACATAACTTGAATAGATCTAATATATAACTGATGTAATAATAAGCAACATTCCGAAGGCATGCATTTTCCTTTTACTTGAAACATCAATAGTTTCCTTTATTTGAAGGATGACTTGAACTTTTGTAGGGAAATACATAACAAACTAAAAGTAATTTTAATTTTCTCAGCATTATAATTCTGTTTCTTTTGGTGCTTCCCTCTTATGCTTGTGAACAATACTCATTTTAAAAATCATCATAATATGTGTGTTGCAAAATACTTTGAAGCTGTTAAGGTTATGGTTTCAATGTTTTAAAAATTAAGCTCCCGCAGTTAATTCTTTAAAAGCCTTAAGCATTCAGGGTTTTTATCTGATTGTACCACATTATCTTTAGAACAGTTGAATGAGCAGTTCTCCTTGTGACTTTTTTTTTCTGAATGTTATCTTTTGTTTGTTTGCTTGAACCACTTATGACTATAGATTTCCCTTTATGTTCATCTGAGAAGACAAAGTAAATCAGTAAATTAAAAAAATCACATGTTCTTAAATATAATCCTCACAAGTGTTTTATTATTGTTTCTCTTTTAAGATAATTTTTCATGGTATCATACTGTAAAGGAGATGATTTCTTGCTCAGAGGGAGTTCTCTTTTTACTAGACTGACCCCATTAGCCTACACACAGCTGTATTTACCCACTTATAGTCAGTTCCCATCTACTGCTCCTCTTGAAATCCATCGTAAAAAATCATCTTGGGATTGGATCTGAGGATATGACCTAAGTTTATTCTTTTTTATTTCCCTTTGCTCAAAAATGGTTTTCCAAAGGTCGTAGAAATATAGGTGGTGGTGGAGATTGGACAATGAGTCCATACACATTAATCAAATCAAACACCATTTTGCATTTATGTAGATGTGCCTGTGTTGGTGCTTCATGGCTCTGGCTCTTACCATACATAAGACAGTCTGGTCTCAGAACATTTCCTCTCACTCCTTCAGGCATAGTACAGGGACTTGTAAGCAATCCCTTCTGCCTAAAGGTAACCTGGAGCAGGATGTCTCACAGTGTGGCCAGTGGACCCTTGTATCAGAATTCTATGGCCTGCTTTTAAAAGTATTCCCTGGGGGCACCTGCATGGCTTAGTCAGTTAAGCGTCTGACTTTGGCTCAGGTCATGATCTCAGAGTCCATGAGTTCGAGCCCCACATCAGGCTCTGTGCTGACAGCTCAGAGCCTGGAACCTGCTTCGGATTCTGTGTCTCCCTCTCTTTCTGCTCCTCCCCAACTCATGCTCTGTCTCTCAAAAATAAATAAAAGTTAAAAAATTAAAAATTTAAAAAAGTATTCTCTGATCACCTCCCAGATGGAATGAATCAGAATCTCAAGTGTTGAAGGACAGGTGGTCTAAATATTTCCTACATACTCCATAGTAATTCTTAGGCACATTAAAGTTTGGTGACCAGAATACAAAATTCATATATTGTAGCCAAAAACCCCAGTGTGATGGATTAAGAGGTAAGATTATTTGGGATGTAATTAGGTTTACATGAGTTCATGAGGATAGAGCCCCCATAGTGGCATTCATACCCTTATAAGAGGCTTAGACACCATAGCTTCCTCTTGATGTCATGGGAAGATTCAGCAAAAAGACATCCATCTGCAAGCCAGGAAGAGGACCCTTTCCAGAGCCAGATCCCACTGACACCCTGTATCTAACTTCCCAGTCTCCAGAACTGTAAGAAATAAATGCCTGTTATTTAAGCCTCCCAGTCTATGGTATTTAGTAATAGTAGCCCAAACAAACTAAGACAACTCGTGTCCTAGGAAATTCCCTCTATCTGGACATATAGGTAGATCTTTATCCTTTAGGATGAGAATGAAGACTTGGAGTACAAAGATGATTACTCAGAGATTAGTTTTTGCATATAGCAGTTGTTTCCATTTTTCATGGTAGCTATTGCCCATTATCAGGTGTCTTCATACCCCTCCTTTATTACCTCTCAAACTACTCCTTTCACCAACTGTACTTGGTGTAGAAAAGTTTTCAAAGCACATCTTAGGTGTTGGATTTGAGCTCCTAAATGTTTCCTGATTTCTAATCTGTCTTTGGCCAGCCAAGAGACTAATTGTATAAGAATCCTTATGTTTCTGCAGAGTTAACTGAATTTATTTTACTATGACATTTGAGAATCTCATGTGACCTCCCAGTATACATTAAAATGAACAACATTCCTTTAGTCTTCAACATAAAATCAAGGCATTTTTTTTGAGATTCTGCAAAATTCATGAACTGTCATTGAATTTTCTAAAATTAAAGCAGCATGTTAACAAATGGCAGTAAATATGATTTATGAGATGATACAGACATTCAGCATATGCCATAGCTTTTAATTTTTGGTTATTACCATTAGCAAGGAATCACTGCAAAATGCTCAAGAAGAAGAACTGCTAGAAGTGTTTTGTTTTTTTTTAAATAAAATGAAAGTACCAAAAATGCGTATTTTTTCCTAAGTTTTTTTGGTAAGGATAGCTGTGTGGTTTGGGAAATTAAAAGTCCACAGCCACTTTCATATCCCTTTTCATAAAAAAAAGTTTCATATTGAATAGCTTCTTAGTTAATATTACAGTTATATCTAATTAATTATATAACATGTAAATCTCTCTCTATTAGAATGAATAAGTAGGCACTTAAAAAAAAAAGAGTGATCTAAATAAATCCAAGGAAAATGCATTTATTACAAATTTTTAAGGTAGGTGGAAGATGTTTGGCTGCCTCTTCCTAGTTTTATGAGGTTGATAGGCTATGGCAAACATCCCTTCCAATGTGTACCATTGTCATGACAGAACACAGTTCTGAGTGGACCAGGGATCTGACCCACTCATTATGGAAATTTTGGGAAGACAGCATGGTGTGTGTACCAGCTTCTGGATAAAAGAGAAACAATGATCTGGGTTCTAGTCATGACTGTGCCCGCAAGCTTCAGGTTCCCCAGGCTTTTGGTACATAGGAGGTACATGACAAATGCTTGAACATGAATTTGTGCAGTTATACAAATCTGCACTTACTGAGATGGCTTTCTCATCTGCAAAGGAATATAGAACATCTAACCTACTAATCTTTGAGAGATATAGACTCTCAAAATTAAATAGAAACTAAATTCAACCATCCAAATATATAATAGTCAAGAGCTTATTTTATCTATGAACATTTCATTTCAGTGTAACAATTTCAAACTTTTGAATTTCTAAATCAATGTTTATAGGTTGTCATTTAATGGTACAAAGTCAGAGGTTTTTGTTTTGTTTTGTTTTTTTGGACACAGTTCTCTTATTTACCAGGTCCTGTGTGTTTAAGTACACTTCTAAGAGCATGGGCTTTTTGCAATCTTCTGATGGCAGTTTTGGCAAGAACTCTGGATTTGAACTGAGAACTACGATAATCTGACACTTATTAGCTGTTTGAGTATGCACAGGTTGTTTAATGTCTCTAAACCTTTTTCCTATTTATAAGGCATAAGAATTTAAAGAAAATAATAGCACCCTATTAAACTACTGTACATTTTAAAGAAAGTCATGTTTAGGTAATCACTTTGTAAACTCTGATGAAGGAGCAGACACAGTGATCATACTAAATTCTGCTTTTTTTTAAACTGCTGTCCTGAGGAGGAAGGGCTTTTTTTGAGAGGGTTCTGTAGTAGAAAATTTCTATGAATCTTTATTCCTAATGTTCATTCAGCCAGCTTTGCTGTCTTCTTTAACCACATATGGTTTAGGGAGGAAGGATCCAATATAATGGTATTGCTTAGAGTTGATGAAGGATGAAATATTTCAAAATATTTTTTACTCACTATCCAAGAAAGTAAAGAAAATAATAGAACACCTTATATTCCTGTTTTTTTTTTTCCCCTAAAAAAGATACACCCACCAGTATCTCAAGCTATAAAGGATCCTATGGGGCTCCTGGGTGGCTTAGTCACTTAAGTGTCTGACTCTTGATTATGGCTCAGGTCATGATCTCATGTTTTGTGAGTTCAAGCACTATGTAGGGCCCCCGCTGTTAGCATAGAGGCTACTTGGGATTCTCTCTCTCTCTCTCTCTCTCTCTCTCTCCCTCCCTTCCCCTCTCCCTCTCTCTCCCTCTCTCTCTCCCCCCCCGCCCCTCCCCTGCTTGCACATGTTTATGTGTGCTTACATGCTCTCTCTCTTAAAATAAATTAAAAAAAATAATTCTATATATTTGGTACAGGTGCCATAACACTCATTATTGTGACATATCAAATAGAAACAGTGAATGAATGACCCACCCCTTCAAGCTGGTCAGAGGCTAAACCACAATCTGTGGCTAATATAGCACTTTGATGAGACATATTGGGATGCCAATGAGTCCTCTCATCCCATTTCATGGCATCTCCTAGTCAACAAGGGGGAGGTAAAAGAGAGAGCTGCCATCTTTAGACAGCAGTGACTGTCTGGAAAATGAATCAGTGAAGCTTTAGAGTAGAGTATGTTTTATTTATTGATTTCTTATCTGCCCAGTGACTTTGGCCATTGCCCTTTTCTTTCTTCATGTGTATTTGTGATACATATATATATAATACTAAGGCAGTGATTGAAACAAATTCTGCAACATCCTTTGCTATTAATTCACCTATATTGTCTGCCATTGGAAAATGTGAAGTGACTCACTGAGGGATGAGCACTGGCTACCCCAGTCTAGGAAATAATAATGGTAACAGTGATAATATAATTTAAGTATGAATAGAATTTCTTATCTTATGTAAAAATGAATGGAAGCATTTTTAGAAATCTTATTTTTTGTTTGTGAGATAGAACCTAAACAAAGAACTGTATTCTTTTTATGCAAATATAGAGTTAAGACAGTTTCCCTTGTGTATGCCTTATATCCTGCTGTACATGTACATACCCTCGTTGTTTCCTCTCTCTCTCTCTCTCTCACACACACACACACACACACACACACACACACAACATAAATACATTCTACAGAAACCCTGGAAATCTACTAATTTGATTTAAAAAAAATTGGCATTCTTATTCTCTGCTGTATTGTAAGTAGTCATGACAGTGACTCAATTGTTTAGGCACTATTAAATTTACTTAGGGGAGGGTAGGAGATACAATATAATATTGAAAGCACCATCAAGGAGTTTTTGTGCATTGATTCCTTCATAGGCGGCAGAATAAGCCCAGAAATGTTGGAGATGTACTGGAGGGGCTGTGGGACCCAACAAATTTCTCCTAATTCCTCAGCCATTATGACAGGACAGAATGAGCTATAGATTGGATGCAAACACAATTAAGAAGATGAGTAACTAGTTGAATGATTGTACTAGCAGGCTGCTGACTAATAGATTGTTATAATCTATATATGTAAGTTTCCAGTTGTGTATCACAGAGCTCTAGTCTGTTTTTTCCTACTCTTTCATTGTATTTGGGTCCCTTGTTTTAGATGAAGATTAAGAAAACATTCTCATGAAGGGCGGAAATGGTGGGGGAAAGGGAGAGAGGCAAACCATGAGAGACTCTTGAATGCTGACAAAACTGAGGACTGATGGATGTGGTGGGGAGGAGGGATGGGCATGGAGGAGGACACTTGTGGGGATGAGCACTGGGTGTTATGTGGAAACTAATTTGACAATAAACTATTTGTAAAAATAAATAAATAAATAAATAAATAAATACAAACCGGAAAAAATAAATAAATAAAAGAAAGAAAACATTCTCATTGAATTTGCATATGGGAGGGATGCCAAACTCAGGGCCAAGATGTGGTTGCTTGTTCAAATCTTGTGTTTTTTAGGTTAAGGCTTAAGCTGCTATACCAGAGACTCTGATATACAAGTAGTTTTCTTTTAAGCAAATGAGGAGTAAATTGCAAGTGCAACTTGTATTCATACTTTATTTGTAAGATAGGTTACATGGTTACACCTCTCTATTAACTATCCAGTACAATAGCAATAGCCATACAAGGCTACTGTACTCTTGAAATGTGACTGGTCTGAACTGAGAAATGCTCAGAGGGTAGCATTCACATTGACTTCAAGAACTGAGAATGAAAAAAAGGATGCCTGATATCTCATTAATACTTTTTATATTAATTACAGTTGAAAGTGATAATACTTAGATATATTGGGCTAAATAAAATATGTGATTAAAGTGAATTTTACCTCTTTTTACTTCATTTAACATGGATACTAAAAATCTAAAAATCACTTATGTGATCCTCATTGTATTTCTATTGGGCAGTGTTGCATCTAGCTGATGGCCAGGAGCCCACATTAAACTGTAATACTGTGCAAGGATACAAGAATGGATTGAGGTTACAACTAAATGTCTGTCTCACTGCTGCACTTCCAGTGTCTCACAAAATGTTGAGTATTTAGTGCTTGCTCAGTGTACCTTGATTTAACGAATAATTGAATTACCTTGTTTGGATCTCAGAATATATCAGACTTGAGTGATGGGCCAGATTCAACAGAGTGACATAGTGTGTCCTAAATTTTATCTGTACAACTACAGAACTGGGGAAACAGCTGCAGCGATATGTTTATATAAAAAAAGATGGAGATTTTTCTTTTGTAGTCAGCTCCATATACGTCAGTTATGTGATATGACTGCCACCAAATCTAATGCAATTTTAGACCACATTAGTAACAATTTACTTCAAAGGACAGGTAACATTCTTGACCTACCCTCTACTTTTTTGAGTTTATATCTGTAGTGGCTTCATAGGCTTGAGGGAGTTTTCTGAAATGTAAAACAAAGTATAATTCACAAAGCTAAACTTTAGGATTAGTTGGGGGATATGTTCAGTTTATGATTCCTGTAGGATATCCTATGGAGATGTTTGGAATACAGTTGTATTTATAGGTATGAAAATAATTTCTCTCACCTGAGAGAAATGTGTTGAAGGTTTGGATGTGGGAACTGTCTGTATGAGGATGGCAAGTAGCACCGGAGACATAGATCCCTTCTTCCAGGGAAAGTGACTAGTTACTACTAAGCACTCTGACATTGAGAGGAAGGGTGGCAGAAGAGGAGCCAGGAAAGGGGACTGAAGAACATATAGGAAGGTCAGTGATAAATCAGGCATGTGTGGCATTGTGGCAGCTGAGTGCATGTGCTGAGAAAGAGAGAGCACTCAGCAATGTTGAGGCTACCATGTGGCCTAAGAGTGAAGGACCGAGAAGGTTTAAAAAAAAAAATACAGCTAAAGAGTTCTTGGTGTCCTTGATAAGAGCAGTTTCAACAGACTGATGGGGACTGAAGTCAGTGAACAGTGGATTGAGAAGCAGGCTGAAAGAGATGAAGTGGGAGCAGTGAGAGGAGATAATTCTTAAATTTTTTTTCCCTCTAATATACTGATATCATGAGTCTCTTGATATGTCCTGAGAAGGACACTATCATTTCTGTGATCTTTTACTAAAAATGCAAGAATTTTTCAAATTGTATCAAGAGAAAACATCAGACATACCCAAATTGAAGGACACAGAATTCTACAAAATAACTTATTGTCTTCCAGAGTGTTAAGGTCATGACTTGGAAAGATAAGGGAAATTAGAGGAGACCAAGGAGGAGTACAACTAGTTGCAGGGTGGGAATCCCAGATTGGATCTTGGCACAGAAAAATGCCATTAGTGAAAAAACTGGTAAAACTTGTATAAAGGCTGTAGTTTGATAGTGTTGCACCAATAATAATTTCTTGGTTTTAATCATTGAGCCATGGTTACGCAACGTGGCTAACGTTAGAGGAAACTAGATGGAGGGTACATGAGACTCTGTACTACTTCTGCCGCTTCTATGTAAATCTAAAATTAGTTCAGATACCCATATGTTTGCACATATAGGTGGATTAGGAGGAACTTAATGGAAGACCATGAGGGAGAAGAAGGGGAAAAATAGTTGGGGAGAGGGAGAGAGGTAAACCATGAGAGAATCTTGAATGCTGAGAACAAACTGAGGGCTGATGGGGGTGGCAGAGAGGGGAAGAGGGATATGGGAATGGAGAGGGCACTTGCTGGGATGAGCACTGGGTGTTATATGGAAACCAACTTGACAGTAAACTATTTAAGAAAAAGAAATAAAGAGTCCCAATTCAAGACAAAAAGATAAATAAAATTAGTTCAGAGAAAGAGTTTTAAAAGTTTTGCTCTGAATAAAAGGAAAGAGATGGGGGTTGGCTGGAAAGAATATGATGCCAAGGAGAGTTAAAAAATTAGCAATATAGTGAAAGTGACTGATATTTTCTAAGAGCTTAGCATTTGCTGAGCACCATGCTAAGTGATTTGTGAGAATTTTTTCATTCTGTGTTCATGACTATACCATAAATAGATTTTACAGATAAGGAGAAAGACATGAATGAGTTTGAACATGATCATACAGCAGTGAGTGGCTGAACTGGGATTTGGAGCTGATTTCATAACCAATGCATTATGTATTCTTTACAAAATCAGAGTGAATTCGGTGTGTTTGAATGCACCATGGAGAGATGCTATTATATGGGGAGAAATAGAAAAGGCAAGAGAAAGAATGAATATAAAAGAGAGGGTGAAATCCAGAATGTGGGTGAAATATAGACTTGGACCTTGAGGAATCCATGGTAATAATAGTGGAAGCATAAAGAATAAGTAGAAAAGTAGTAAGTGTGTAGGTTATATGCTCTGGAGATTGATAAAGTTCTTATTGGGTGGTCTTTACTTTCTTTTGTGAAGTGGGAGCTGAGAGACCAGCAGCTGATAGGTCAGAGATGGCAAAGTTGGAATTTGGAAACAGTGGAAAGTTTTTAAGAGCCAGTGTAGAAAGAAATAAGGGGGGACCATTGGTAAAGGGAGCATGCAGGATGGTCAGGGTGTGCTGAGAATGAGCCAGTGAGACCCCACGCTCAGGGGTCTACCTTTCTCAGCAGAGGTCTGGCTTTCTGTGACAAGTTCTAGTGTCTGTGCTGTGGACTGTTGAATTTATCCCAGACTGAGTTTTTTGCCAGGTGGGTGCCATAAAAATAATCAAGGAAGAGAAAGATGCATTAAAGTCAAATTTATTTATCTGTGGAAAAAAAAAAAAGAGTACATTCATCTTGGGTCATCTGGGTGGCTCAGTCCGTTGTGTCCAACTCTTGATTTCAGTTCAGGTCATGATCTCTTGGTTGTGAGATCAAACCCCACATCCACCTCCATGCTTGGTGTGGAGCCTGCTTGAGATTCTCTCTTCTCCTTTCCCGTGATCATGTTCTCTTGCACTCCCTGTCTCTCGCTCCCAAAATTAAAAAAAAAAAAAAAAAAGAGTACTTTCATCTTGATGAGCATTGAGAAATGTATAGAATTGTTGAATCATTGTATTGTACACCTGAAACTAATATAACACTAATTATACTCAAATAAAAACTTTTAAAAAGAATAGAATGGATCAACACAAATCTGAGTAATGGGAATGAGGTGAAGACAGGAGAGGGCTGAGAGGGAGAATAGAGTTGTCAGTGTGTTTCAGTTTGCATTTTTCCAGTAACTAGTCAGTGATGAATAGCTTTCATATATTTATTGGCTATCTTTTATTTCTTTTTGCGTGTTATCTGAAACTTTACTTTTTTTTCCAATAGGGACTTTGTTTTTACTATTATGTAAGATCAGTGTATGTTTTAAGAATAGAGTGTAGTTATTCAATCAACAGATGTATTTCTTTCAAATTTGTGGCTTGTATTTTTATTTTCTTTCTATAGATTTTTATTTAAGCCTATAGATCGATGCTGCCCAAAATAGCAGCCAATAGTTACAAGTGACTATTAAATTTAAGTGTAACTTGAATTTAAATTAATTAAAATAAAAAGTTCAATCCTATAGTCTCACTACTTAAGTTTGTAGTGTCCTGGTGTCCTGTAACTATGTGTAGCTAGTGGCTTCCGTATTGGACAGAGTAGCTACAGAACATTTCCATCAATCCTGAAAGTTCTACTGGACAGCACTGCTATAGATTTTTTTTAATTGGAAAAGCCAGCACTTCTTTCCTGATTGAGTCTTCCTTTAGAGTCCTACTTGTGAAAAATCTTTTCTGTCCTCCAATATAATATAAATGCTGATTTTTATTTTTGTCTAGCATCTCTATAGCTTAAAAAACATTGAAATTATTAATATGTTCTGGAATATATATTACTGCATTGTCTGAGGTAAGGTCTAACCCATATTTTCATCAAATTTTTGACTACAAATCCCACTAAAGTTAAATAAAGTTGAAATGACATCTGTATCATTTAATGAATACTTATATATTTGTGGTTTATTTATTGGATCTCTATTATATTACACTAGTTCGTCTGTCAGAATCCATTTCACAGCAGTGAATATTTATCAAGGAGAATAATATGATTAAGACTCAGACATGATTAATAGTTTGTTCATAGGAATGGGAAAGAAAACTCAGTGTAATTACAAAGGTTTTTAAAGTGGGCCATAATACTTTTAATTAATAATAAATATTAATATTACTATGATAATACTATCCAAGTGTAGTTTCAAAGGTTGTTAAAATGGGCTATGTGTTCGTGAAGTTGGGAGGAGATTAGGGTTAATGTGATGTGATATGCGTGTGAATAGGGAGGAGGAAGATGGGAAAATAGAGTAAGAGTAAGAGGAGAGAAGGTGGTAAAATGTGGGGAAACTAAATTGTGAAGTGTTTTGTATGTGACACTAGCTTATCAGCCATCCTGACATTTGTTCTCTAGAAGGATGGATCTCCTGATTGTTTAGTGAAGGATCAGTTATTGGGTGGGTGGGCACAGAAGCAAGGGAGCTTCCTCAGACCACTCACTACTCTAGTTAAAATTCTGCAGAGAGCCAAGGATGGCCTGAACTAAAGTGTTAGCAACAAGGCAGATTACAGAGAATTTTAGAGGGTTGAAGTGACAGGAGTTGGTAATAATTGGATGTGGAGGGAATCACTGATTGAGTGATATTCCAAGATATACCTGTAGACTAGAGTAAAGTTTGCCTCAGGTTCTGCCAAAAATGAACCAGCTTCCTGACATGAGGAAGCTGAATATTAGATAATATGCCATTCACCTTATTACTGTCATTTCCTTGTCAGAGTTCTCAGTAACTGAATATGATTTTCTTCAATTTGAGTATAGTTGGAATTTAATTTGTAAGAGTGAGTATCTTAATGCTAGAGAAAAATTTACTTACTTTGGTTCATCATAGTGCCAACATGAATTCTGATAAGAGTTATGAAAATTTACAGCTTTTAAATTTTTTGAATGATTGAGAGAATCTTTTACAGAATTTATTTGAGGGAGACCAAATAAACTAAGAAGAACAGTATTGTTATACTTGGAAAATTTGACGTTTGATATTTTCCATTGTCACTAAGGGTCTAAAAATTAGTTTAATGACAACAAGCAAGAAAAGATTATCTTTTCAGCCTTCAATTACATCTTCTGTTTTTTTCTTCCTGGAAAATACTTAACAGAACAGTTGATGTTATTCACTTAAAGAAGATAATCAAACTCCAAGTCAGTAACCCAGAAATTTAAATTTTGATTTAACTGGTTTTAGAACATGCTTACGCTAAGGGTCTTAAATTATGTCTCCTAAGATTTATGGAAGGAAAATATCTGGAAGCCAATTTTATTGTTTTTGAGGTGAAAATAAAAATATTTCCGTTAATAATTACATTTGACATTTGACTAATATATTTGCTGTGAAGAAATTTTAAATGTCATAGTTTTTTAGAACAAATGGATGGTTACCAGAGGGGAAGAGATGTGGGGATAGGTGAAATAGGTGATAGGGATTAAGGAGTGCACTTTTGTGATGAGCACTGGGTGATAGAATTAAAATAAAAACTTTTTAAAAAGTTAAATTTTTAGAACATTCTTCTCTTTTTATCATCTTTTTATTTCAGATAGGAAAAATATTTTTTTCCTTAAGGAAAAAAATTTTTGTTTCATTTCATCATTGTTGTTATTTCCCAGACAGAATTAAAGACTCTGATTCACTAGTTGAATGATCTGATTCTAACTGTGTGTGGTTTTTCCCCCCCCCATAAGGCTTGCTAAGATTTTGGGATACTGTGAGATTTACTATAGTTTAGGAGGGAAAAAAAGGTGTCAAGAAGAACAGAGAGAAAAAAGCACCTAATAAAATAAGTATTAGAATGAATGTAAGATATTTTCTTTTTTATCCTTTTAAAAGGACACTTTACTTACCTTGGTGAAATTAAATCTTTTTCATTGAGATGAGTTATTGACTCATAAAAACAGGAACGCTCAAACAAGTTCCCTTCATCCACTCCCCTCAAATGTTTGCTTCTGAAAATCAATTGCTCAAAACTGATGATGGCAAAAGTGGTCAGGATGTTTTAGAGGATGATAAATGATAGGGAAAGACTTTTCATAAATATGCAACCTACAGGATATTTTCTCAATTTACGGGTAACTGTATATCGATAATCTTCAGTAAATAAACTGAACCTTACAAATGAACCAGACAAGCAAAAATTCATCATCTCTCAGGTAAATTATTTCTGAGGGAACTGGTAAATATTTTGAAAATATTTAAACATATATTTATGGCACTGATTAAGTGAACCCTCATACATATTCTCTGTGGTATCATTTGGCTATAATTCTTTTTACTGTATTAAAGTGAACTAAATAGTAAATATTATACAGTCTACTCTGGGTTACTTAGATATAAAGAAATTGTAAAGAAAACTCATCTAAGGCAGTGAAGATAGGTATTAATAGAGACAAAACCAGTCCTATTTCAAATTCTCTCTCTTGACAAAAATATAGAATTCAATTACTGACCATCCATTTTTATGAATACCATTTTAAACAAAAGTAAAAATGAAAAAAGGAGCCATAAATGTGTGGAAACAATTGAAGTGTGTATAAATCAATGTTAAACTTCTCACCATATTAGATTCAAAGTACAAGCAACTGTATTATATAATATTAAGGAATTCTTTAGCAGTGATAATGGTATTATGGTTATATTTTATAGAAGAGTCTATTTTTTAATGATGCATAATGGAATATTAAAAATGAAATGATAGATGTTTGGGACTTGCTTTAAGTAAATAACATGGGAAGGAGGATTGTGGGACTATGGATGAAGACGACTGTGCATGAGGTGACAATTGGTGAAATTTGGTGATAAATACATTGAGGTTCATCATACTCTATGTATATGCTTGAAATTGTGTGTGTGTGTGTGTGTGTGTGTGTGTGTGTGTACACACTGGTGTTAAGAAACTGTATTTGCAGTGGAATGTGTATGTGTAATATATATTCCACTTTAGATATAGTTTCTTAACATTAATGTGAGAGGTAGCAAATAGCAAGATATGATTATTATCCAGATTGCAGAGCATAGCAAGCACAAAAGCCATCATCTTCATTACCATCATACAGTGCTCATTGGACACTCCTGTGGCAGACCATGGGATAAATATGTTCTGTTTTATCAGATTTAATCATCATTCCACAACTATTTAGGTAATAATGTTATGCTCACTTTCCAGATGAGAAAACTGAGGCTTAAAGATATTTAACTTTTTGAAGATACAGATATCCTAAAGGGCTCAACAAATAATCCCTAAGCTATATTGTATTTTCTACATTGCTAGTATACTTGCTAAAGTTTAGGGTGCTGGGTTGTCTGTGGAGAGTGTACAAATGAAAACTACCCAATGAGAACAAACAGAGGCTATTTATTCGGAGCTGGTTATTGCTTGAGCCACCACCACTTGTCTTTGTCAGAGATTCAGAGATAGTCAGGAGAATGGTTAAACTTTATACCGTAAACAAAAAAGAAAAGAAAAGCTAGGGCTCTAGGTAGTTTCTGATTGGACATTGTTGGCATGGAGAAACTAAGGGTAGGGCAACTTGCAGTGGGGTATCTTATGTGATTGGTTTCAGGAGCAGATCTGGCTTTTTCTGGTTGGCCCTGAGTTGGAAGTGATAATGAAAATAGGGAAGCTGGCCGAGGCTTGCTGCAGAGATTGTAGGTCAGGGTTCTGTTGTCATTATGGTCTGATCATTGTCTATTTGTATATTCAGCCCTTCAGCCCCTGCTTTGGGTTATTCCCTCACATACAAGCAGTTGACAAATTCATGGAGAGCTGGAGATCCAAATTTTCATCATTCAGGGATTGTTTGGCTGTTCCCATAGTCATTGTATCCCAAGATCTTTAACTTTTTGTTTCTGTATCATTATGACTACCATTTAATGGTTGGATGCAGAGAAACATTTAAGACTCTAGGTAGAATGCAACAGACCATCATCATGATTGCTCTGACAAAAAGAAAATCAATTAATAATTCCTGTAAGATGTTTTGGGGTTGGGAGCCTTGATTGCCCAAGTCAGGTCATGAGAACAGATTCTGTAAGACATTAGAATCATGTTAGAAATCCAGGTTCATATCCCAAGACAAAGTATAGCCTGTTCTACCTTGCCTCCTTTAGTGACCTATGTGCAGCAAGGAGTATTAGCAGTGGTACAGAGACAACTGTGACTAGGAACAAGAAGTATAAAGCTATGAAATCGTTTATTACTACTTCTCCCAATGAGTTGAGACTGATGTGTAGTCTATCTAGGGCAAAGGTGATACTGTAATAACTTCTTCTAGAATTAATGTTAAGTTTCTTACTGTTTTGCTATTTATAGAATTCCTACTTTTGGAAGCAATGCCCTGATTATTCATATAAACAGTGAGTCAGTGATTCTCCTAGGTGGAGTGCCTGAATAATCAAAGGTGGCCTCATTTTGGAGCTGGTGTTTGAGTTGAAATTTTAGGCCATAGTGGTTTTTAGAATTAGATTTTCCATGTTCAGAAAAGTCTAGGCATATTGTTCTAAAAGTATACAGGATGTTAGTCTGAGGCAAACAGAACCAGGCATCCTGGTCACAAATGAAGTAGTAACAGTAGGGTCATGTGAAGAATCATGTAAAAGAAAAAAAAGAATTTTTCATTACATGAGGATGGAACCAAGGTGTTACATTAGCTGGGTTACCGTGCTGAATCCCTATTGCTCTCTTCCAGGTAACAAGTAGTAGTTGACTTATTGTACAGTGAAGATTATGAGATTCAAATTTAGAATTAGCCAGGGTTTGATCAGTAGATGGTAATAATTGATTCTTTTTTCTGGATAGAGGGACAATAGCCAAGTCATAGGTTGATTTAAGGTCATTTGTTCATGTGGATACAAATGCAAATGCTATAATTCCATCTCATTTGATGAGATCAAAATTGCTCAGAGGGGATCTTGTTATAGATGACTCATCTGGTAATCTGTAAGATTTAGGGTAGTGCCTACTATTTGGGAGCATCTACGAATGTCAATAAAATGATTAGGTTTGATTTACCAAATTTCATTATAATTATACTAGCAATTTTAGTAAAGAGAGGAAAAGGAGATAGAGGACCATTATGAGTGGATGACAAACAGGGGACTATGAAAAATGAGAAGAAGAATGATTATAGGCAAGAAGGTGAAACAAAACAAGAATTAGACAGAGTTCTTGATCAGAAGAACGGTCTACTATTTGAGGTCATGTCCTTTTTATTAAACTTTTGGGTCAGCTGTTTACATCCCAAGACTGGCTGCTTCCATAAGATTTTGAGAATCTTTGGTTTAGGAACCCCCACTGGAGTAGCCTTCCAGTTGTGTTGCTTAGAAGCACTAAGAACTGCTTCTTTAGTTGTTAACATGAACCCAAAGATTGACTCCCTGGTGTTGCACTGCTCTGTTTTTTGTTAAGAGTATCTGATAAGATCCCTCCTAATGAGGATCAAGAGCGTTTTCTTCTCATGTCTGTTCCAGTAGTCAGAATCTCCTGGTGGAAGATCATGAAGAGGGTGTTTAGGAAAATGTTGTAGGAAGACAGCTTTAACTTGATGGTGATAAGGCTGGGTTTGCTTCATGAGTCACCTGCAATGTTTTGTCCTATCTCTGTGCAACAGGTCTGAGTATAGTATGACAGGTCCGTAAGTGAATGGGTCCTTAAGTTGCCAGTTCACAGGTGAAAAAGTGATATGTCCCTGAGGGGGGTGAACCATAAAGCCATAAATGCTAGTGGAAATAAGTTTGGCCTCCCAAATGAGGCTCATGGGTTCCTGAAAATTTTGTTACTTTTAATTTAAAGATGCCATTGTTTTTTTTTTTTTTTTTTTTCAGCCTTTTTAGAAGTTTGTAATGGTAAGGGCAATGCAGTTTTTGAGCAAAGGGGTAATGCCTTACAGATTTCTTTTAAAATGGTTCCCATAAAGCATATGCCTTGGTCACTTATGTAAAAGTTGGTGTGCTCCAGTTAGAAACACATAATAAAAAAACTTTTCAGTAACTTTAAAGACTGTAGCTTTTTATCAAGGACATGTATCAGCCTATGCTAAAAATAGATGTACATTAACTAAAATATATTCAAATCTCATGGAGGATGGACGCTGTATACAACCCATTAGTTATGTCCTACCTTTATGGTTTTTCCAGCATTGTGTTAACAGGTGACCCATGATCTGAAAATATCTTTAACTGCCTTTATAAATTTTCTCCAACAATGTTGATTTAAGATAGTCCCCAATTTGTCTCTACCATAATGAGTAGTTTCATACAGAAATTTAGCTAACATCCATTTGAAATTATCTTGTGCCTCTAAGCACCTATATGGAAAGTGCCAGAGATGATTTGAGGGAGAGGTACAACCAGACTTTTCCTTTCTTCTTTTTTAGAGACTTAAAATTGATATTTCACAATGGCCTTTTTGAATCCCTCAAGGGACTTATCCTTTGAGGGTTTAATTAGGATCATAACCTTGGTGAAGGCTGCCTGTTTGGCAGCTTGATCTTTTATCATATTTCTTGTAGCTTCCATATTACATCTCTTTGCATTGGCCCCAACTTTTATAATAGCCACCTCTCTAGGAAGCATCTAAAAGTTCCTTAACTTGTTGTCCATTTTTGATAAAGTTCCAGCAGAAGTAAGAAATCCTTTTGGTTCCAAAGCATTAAAAAGTCATATATTATTCCCAAAGCATACCTATTCTCTGTATATGTGTTTATTTTCTGGTCTTTGCCTGGATGACAAGCTCTAATAAACATAATGAATTCTCACTACAGTGTATTTTATGTTGGCTAGAAGACTATATTTTAAAGGGGAATTTAAATTAGTGACAACATCTCCTTGATAACCTCCAGTTTTCATTTTGAGATATAGTCCATCAGCAAATAATAATAGACTAGGGTTCTCCATGGGAGTCTCTACTAAATTTGAGTAAGGAACAGGAAGGTCCTTATTTTACATAAGATAATCATAAAGTTTTTCTTCTTCTGGTAGGTACAAGAGAGTGGCAGGATTAGGATATTACAGTGCTGAATAGTAATATGAGAAAGAGTAACAGTCTCATCAGAAGTTAATTGACTGGCTAAAAAGTGTGGTTTGCTCTCTGTCAGTAGTAAGGCCTGTGTTATGTGAAGAACCACAGAGTCAAGGTGGAAACCTAGAACTAATTCAGCAGAAGCATTGACAAGTTCTGCAGTGGCAGATATTGACCTGAGACAAGAAGGTTAAGCCTTTGCAACCAGGTCAAGGGTAAGATTATAGTAAGCAATAGACTTTTGATGGTTCTCATAAAGTTGAGTTGAAGTCTCAACCTGTCCAGATATCTCATGAACAATAGATAAAAGGGACTTTAGTAGTAAAGAATGCCTAGGTAAGGAGTATTTTAAAGAGTCTTGTTTTAAGGATTTTAAACAAGGCTTATTTGTGTTTGGCTTCTCAAAGGAGAGGATCTATTTCAGAGGCCTTAGTCAATTCATAGAGATTTATTGCAATCCCAGAAAAATTGGAAACTTATTATCTGTAGCATCAGTTAAACCTAGAAATCCTCTAAGTTGTCATTTTTGTGCAGGGGCTAATGTAAGTTTACATAATTTTTAGTCCATCAGGAGAGTTTCCCCTTCATAGATAGCATACAACCTAAATAATGGACTCTGTTTTGACCAAACTGTTCATTTATCTTTTGAAATGTTATGTTCTTTTCTGCTAAGGCTGAAAGCACGTAAAATGTATCCCTTTCTATAAGCTTCATTGTCCTCTGAAAAAAGTAGGAGATCATCTACATACTGTGTCAGAACTGAATTGCAAGAGGAATTTATATCTTTTAAGTCTTGAGAATCTGGAAGAATAGGAGGGTGTTTGGGGAAGAACTGTCCGGGTATTTTGTTGTCCTCTGCAAGTGAAGGCAGAAAGGTATTGACCTTACTGGTCTGGAGGCATACTGAAAAAGGTAGAGCAGAGAGCCACCACAGTGCAGCTAGTGTTTTCATTTGGAATTGATGATAGGTTGGTATTTGGGTTATATACTAATGGAAAGCAAAGGATAATAATTTTGTTGATGGCCCTGAGGTCTTGAATAGATCAATACCCTGTCTTCTTTGATTTCTTTACTGGCAGGAAAAGTGTTACAAAGGCTAGTGCAGCCTATAAGAAGGCCTTTGTGTATAAAACGTTTTTGTCTGTAAACTAGAGGCCTTTCTTTGCTTCTGGCTCCAAGGGATATTGAGGAAATTTGGATAACTGTGTGGTTGAATCTATCTAAGCTTCAATAGGTTCTCCTCCAATAATTTTTCCTGTGTCAGTGGAAATGTTTGCCCATAGAGTGTCAGGTACCAGATTGTGGTAGGTAGAATAATAGGTCCCCTAAGATGACTACATCCTAATCTTTGGCACCTGTGAATATGCTGCACTATATGGCAATGGAGAATTAAATTTGCAGGTGAAATTAAGGTTGCTAATTATTGAGTCTGGCAATGAAGGTAGCTGAGATTATCCAGGTGCTACCAATGTAATCACAAAAGTCCCTATGAGTAAAAGAAAGAGTTAGAGATTTGAAGATGACACATTTCTCCTTTTAGAGGCAGAGGAAAGGGCCATGAGCCAAGGAAATCAAGTGACCTCTAAAACTTGGAAAATACAAGGCAATGGATTCTCCCCTAGAACCTCTGGAAGGAGTTGCCCTCCGCCAACGCTTTGATTTGCAGGAAGACTCCTTTTGGAAAAAAAACAAAACTATAAAATAAATGTAAATTGTCTTAAGCTTCTAAGTTTGTGGTAATATGCTACAGCAGTAATTGAAATTGAAATAATGTATGTGTCAAGACCTTTATCTGGGGTATGCATCAAATATAATGGAGGAGTCAAAGATACATCTAGAGTAGATACATCTTGATTATAAATAGAGGAGTCTTCTGGAACCTCATGAAATAGCCACTCTGATTTCCATTTAATATTACAACTTTATTTTCAAAGTAAGTCTCTTCTTTTAAATTTGGAGAGGTAGTATTGCAGAGTAGGAAAAAATGTTTTTCATTCAAAGGACTGAGGGTTACAGCTAAAGACTGAAAGATAAGAAAAGCCTGTGTATTAGTTGAAATATCTACCACCTGCGTGGGGTGTTTACTCTGAGGAAGAGGTTGAGCAAAGGTGGTGGGGTTAATAAAGAGTAGCTTGGGGCACCTGAGTGGCTCCATCGGTTAAGTGTCCCACTTTGGCTCAGGTCATGATCTCACAGTTTGTGGGTTTGAGCCCCAGCGTCGAGCCCTGTGCTGACAACTCTGAGCCTAGAGCCTGCTTCAGATTCTGTGTGTCCCTTTCTCTGCCCCTCCTTCACTTGTGCTCTCTCATTTTCAAAAATAAATAAACGTTTAAAAAGTGAAAAATAAATAGTGGCTTTTGCCTCTACTGGGAGGTTGACTATACATATTTACAGTTAAATCACCTTGAATGTTTAAAAGTTAAGGTAGGATGTTGGGTACTTTTTCCTTCCTCAGAGCACTCTCACTTATCTGAATTGTGGGATTATTCTTTTATATTATATTTTATTTTATATTATATTTCTTTTATAATATGGGACAATCTTTTTCCCAGTGTCCTTGTCAGTGGGTGATCAATCAGAAAGTGGGCTACCTAGCTCTTTGATCTTCAGGACCATAAGTTTATTTGGATCCTGTTTGGTTTTTGCTCTAAACCCTTTTGAAGTGTTCTGTGGGATATTGTAATTCAGGTAGAGGGGGGTTTCCATCTCCAATTTCAGGTGTCACTCCACTGACAAAATTTTGTGAAAAGGTTGGTGTTATGTCTGCACCTTTTTTAAAACTCTCAAATGTAGCCAAAGATATTTTCTAATTTATCCTGAAAATGTTCTAAGTTTCATCTTTTCTCTGTTCATCTGGTCCATCATATCTTATTGGCAATTTTCAGGTATGGCTATCATGAGTCTTTATCCTACTTTTTCATTCTTTTTAACTTTCAGGTTTATTATGGAAAGGGAGATCCTTTTGTTTCCTTTTGGGGGTCAGTCCAATCAGTTTTTGCCACTTAGGATTTAGCATGTGAGGGAGGTTCTTACTGACATGTTTTTAAAATGATATAGGTCAAGTATCCATGGGTCATACTAAAAAGAATTCTAAATACTTCTATGAATAATTGCTGGTCCTGTCTGGGTTTAGAGAATTCCTTAATTAAACTGCTTTTAATTCAGCTCCTATTTGATGTTTAAGTTCTAGAGATACCTGCATATCTGGTTCTGAAGGGTAGTTCTTTAGAGGCAACTGACATTTTAGGATCTTAGATGAAGCACTAGGAAAGTGGGGCTCTGGATAAGAGGAAGAGGAGGGAGGAGAGGAGAGAGGAATTGAAGGAGAGAAGAATAAGGAGGAAGAAGGAAACCGGGATATAGAGAGGCAATGAAGGACAAGGATCTGCCAGGGAAATGAGTCTAGCTGTTGCTTAAGTCTGTCAAATTACTCATTCACCTAGGCCAAAGAATCTTTTAAAGAAGCAATTTTTGAAACAGAATTTCATTTGGAGGTCTCTGCACACCATCTAAGAAATCCTGCTCATTGGGGTTGAGAAATCTTACTCCTTTCCCAAGTCACTTCTCAGATGAACAATTCTGTTCAAGTCAAAGTTGCTTAGAAAGGGCTCTGAAGGACCAAATAATCCTTGGTGAAGTTATGCCACTTAGAGAGCTATGCCAAAGATCTGGATCACAAAGGGAGTACATGGATGAAGCAGAAGTTATTCTTAGAGAAGAGGTTTTAGACTTTCTCAAAAGCCGGGCTTATGTACTTCATGTCTCAGGCCCCCAGCCTGTTGGCTACCTTTAAAAGCAGACCTGAAAGTCTTTGCCCCCTGACAGTCAGAAAAGCAGAGAGAACACTCTCTATGGATGAAAGCCAAGCTCTCAGGACCAAAAAACTGAAATGGAAACAGGACCTCATTCAGTTTTATTTGTTTGTCTCTATAGCACAGTTTGTCCTGATGCAAGCTGCTCTAATGAAAACGTAAAACTTCCTGGTCCATGATGCTTGCTCAAAGAATAGACATCTAAGGCCCATGCTTGTGTTCTGCCCTGTGATTTCTCCTTCACAGGAGAGTGTAATGTTGTTGTAATGTTGTTAAGTGGTTATGATAAACAACACTTTTAGACAAACATTTTAAGGCAGCACAACACAAGAAGCACAAAAGAAAATAGAAAGGCATGAATAGTAATGGCCTGCCAAAGATGTTAAACAAATGGGAACCAATAAAAAAAAACTTGGATACCAAACATAGCCAATAGCTGAGGAACTCAATGCAAAGAGAGCAGAGTTTAGAGCTTGTGCTAACTTACCGCATCTGTATATATTCAATAAACCACAAGCAGGAGGCACAAGGGATGTCAATGGCTACCACCCTGGATGAAAACCTAGGATCAGCAGCAACAGGCAGTGCAGGTGGTATCTCAGTGGACCCTCTGGGAATTCTGTGGGAATGACAAAGACTACCCAAATGAGAACAAACAGAAGTATTTATTCAGGACTTGCTGTAGCAAGGGCATCAGCTATGATCAATTATACCTTTTTTTTTTTTTTTTTTTTGTCAGAGACTCAAAGACAGGGCAGGGAATGAGAAAGCTTTATACTAAAAAAAAAAAAAGGATGGTTCTATTTAGGCCCTGATTGGGCATTATTAGCATGGTGAAGCTGAAGATAGGCTAACTAGAGGTAGGGCATCTTGTGTGACTGGTTTTGGGAACATATTTGGCTTTTACTGATTGGTCCTGAGTTGGAAGCAGGGACCAAAAATAAAAAAGACAACACAATCATTGATTTGGTCAAGTTCTGACCTTTCTGGACCAATTCCTGCATAAGGTGTGGTTTGGCTTCCCAGGCTGATTATTTTAGGGATTGTGGGTCAGAGTTCTGTTGTCATTTATGGTCTGGCCATTGTCTGTTTGTGTACTCAGACTTTTAAATGGAAGAGTAGCAGAATAGGTCTATGGTAGAATATCAAGTGGTAAGAAGACTGTAGTCTGGGCAAAGGATCCCCTCTTGCCATCTGTCTGTCTGTCTATCTATCTATCTATATCTGTCTGTTTGGGGATGGGCCCTTATAGAATAATTTCTAGCAGAGCAGGATAGCTGGTTAAGCTTCCTAAAGACCTAAAAACTGTTAATAGGCCTTAGCATATGTAGAGTAGATCTTGATGGAAACTTGTTTCAGCCAATTCTATCTTCTCTCCCTTGTAGAAATACATGGAGGCAATTCAGCTACCATAGCCAAGTTGCTGCAGTGCTACCCTAAAAAGAGAGGGTCATTGTTTCTAGTTCAGGCTGTGATGTTGTTGGCTTCTAAGACAGAACAGCACATTTACAATGAAGATAAGATGCAGGCATTTTTGTTGAATGGATTGTGATATGGAATTACATCTAAGTTTCCGTTAAGCTGGGACTGTTAGTTAAAGGGGTGGGTGGGGCACCTGGGTGGCTCAGTCGGTTAAACATCTGACTTTGGCTCAGATCATGATCTCACAGTTCATGAGTTTAAGCATGTTGGACTCTGTGCTGAGAGTGCAAAGCCTGCTTGGGATTTTCTCTCTTCCCTTCTCTTCTCTTCTCTTCTCTCTCTCTCTCTCTCTCTCCCCCTCCCCCTCTCCCTCCCTCCCTCCCTTCCTTCCTCCCTCGTCTCTCTTCTCTTCTCTCTCCCTTCCTCTCTCCCTCCTCTCTCTCTCTTCTCTCTCCCTTCTTCTCCTCTCTCTCTGTGCCCCTGTCCTGTTCATGCTCTCTCTCACACACACACAAACTTTTTTTTTAAAGGTGGTAAAGTTCTGAGATCAGTAGGTTAATGACATAACTTTTACTTCAACTGGCTAACTAACCCAGCCATCTATAGTAGGACAGTAAACTGAGGAAGGGGACAATGAAATGGAATAGAGTTTGAGGGGATTTGTAGAAAATAAAATGCTTGCGTAGAGTCATTCCAGTATGTTTTGGTCATGTTTGGAATATGTTTGGAAAGATAACTAAAAGGAAAAATTACCCTGCTAGGTAAGAATTTCCTTAAAGTATTAGAAATGGAATGGGGAAGGGGGGAGGCACTATTCTGCTAGACAGTGAAGAAAAAGCCCTGGGATTGGTAAACCAGGCCAATGGAAAATAGCATTGATAAGCCCTGTAACTGCAGAGTACTGACCAAGAGGGCAGAGATGAAATTGAAATCAGTTGTAGAACAGAGAAGGGCCCCCCTTGCTAATAACATAGTCTTGTCCTGCAATGACACAGAGGTGTGATTAGGTTGGGAAGCTAAGGTGGGTCCGCTGCTGCCATTTTCCAGTCTGAGTGCTCAAATGGAGGAAAAGGTACCCAATTAAGGGCTTATTTTGAGTAACGACAATAGATATCATTAATGAGGGCTTGCTATGTGCCAAGCACAGTACTTTAAATTAGCACTTTAAACAGATATTCTCTCATTTAATCCTATGAGTCAGGTATATTGTTAATACCAGATGGAGACACTGCAGTTTAACAATATTAAATAATCTGCCCAAGTAAATGGTAAACAATTTAAACCTGTGGCTTTTCTTTTTTTTTTTTAATGTTTATTTATTTCTAGGAGAAAGAGAGACAGCGTGAGCAGGGGAGGATCAGAGAGAGAGGGAGTCACAGACTGAAACAGGCTCCAGGCTCTGAGCTGGTAGTCAGCATAGAGCCCGACGTGGGGCTCAAACCCATGAACTGTGAGATCATGACCTAAGCAAAAGTTGGACGCTTAACCAACTAAGCCACCCAGGCACCCCAGACCTGTGGCTTTTCAACTCCAGGACCATAGCTCTTGATGATAGTGGTCAGCATCTTCACTTGGGAATAATTAAGGACATTGGTTTACATAGTTGTGGTGGCCATAGAATGATGCTTAAATATGAATAACTAGAACATGTGGGGCTTGAAGGAAGATGATTAAAGAAGGCTGACTTTTAGGATGTAGAAGAATGTAAATTATACTTATGGAATTTATAAAAAATATTAGTTGAAAATGAGATATTGAGTAACTGGGGAACTCTCAAAAATACCTATATTTTTCAACTTTGATTTTTATTTGAAATCGCAACATCACTTTTTTAAAATTGAAGAATAGTTGACAAACACTGTGATTTTAGTTTCATGTGTACAACATAGTAATTCGACAAGTCTATACATTATGTTGTGCTCACCACAGGTATAGCTAACTATCTGTCACCATACAATGTTATTACAATACCATTAATTGTATTCCTTATGGTGTACCTTTTATCCTTATGACATATTGATTCCATAACTGGAAGTCTGTATCTCCCACCACTTCCCCCATTTTGCCCATCCTCCCCACCTGCCCCCCTCTGGAAACCACCAATTTGGAATCTCACTTCTAATCAACTTTCTGTGGTACTTAAACACACTTATTGTTAGAAGTCCCTCCTTTCCTCTAAATGCTGGTATCTTCACAGACTGTTTCTGTGTTTAGAAAGAATGAAGCTAGACCTCATAGGGTGAATATCTATGGGGGTACTTGCAGTCAGTCTGGGGACACTTAACCTGCTAGATTACTCATTAAACCAACGTTGCCATCTGCTGGTAACTTCCCTGAACTGCAGATACAAGGTTCCAGGGTCCTGACTAATTAGTGCTTGCCGCAGGAATGGCATCTTAAAGGGAAACAAATCATGGCACCCAAAAAAATTCACAATAAAAAGCCAAAATAATTTTGGGCCTCATGGGCACCAAGAGGACCACCAACTTATTCAAAGAAGATTTTCATTTAGTAGCAGGAAATTGGCCATTTGGAAACCTGTCTCTTTGACCTGCTTCAATAAATATCTGTCTGGATTTCCTGTTCAAAGTCAGTAAATTCTGCCAAGAACTACCTGAAAATTTATTCCTTTTCACCAAGTTCATGGTCTACAGTCCCTGAGTTTAATTCACATGATGCTTCGATTATATGAAAGAGCACTATTCTTCCTTGAAGGGAACAGTTATAGTCACCATTATACTCTCTGCACATTTTGACCTTTGTGATTTCAAATGACATAAGTTTTCTTTTTTAGTTTAAAAATTTAATTTTGCGATTCTATCCTGGTTTGCAGCACACCTTCCAGTGATACTGTCATTTTTGCTCCAGCTTTGGAGGAGAACAGCCACGTGTAGGAGAGGTTGTAGTTTGAAGGGGTTCAGGTACTCTGGCAGGCCAAGTGAAGAGGTTGGCCAGAGAAATCACAGGAGTGAGGCTTACTCAAAAGTTCTTCTAACATAACAAGGGAAACTCAGGAATATCTTAGTCCTTTGAACACTCATATAAATAGTATATTGACATATATTGCTTATGTTAGTGAAATAAACCATTAGGAAACTTACTTGCTAGAAGTCAGTTACAACCCGGGTTGACATTTAATTGTCTGTATTTCCTTGAATCATTGAGAAAGTGGACCAAGCAATGGAATCAGAGTCAGGGCAAAGGAAACAATACCACTGTTGCCTGTTTTTCCTCACTATGTGGAGTGGGCCCTGTCTATCTAACAAAAGAGAGGGATTCTCTTCTGAACACTTTGTATGTTGGCTCCCATTCCCCCTACCATGTAAAATTTTACTTCTTTAAAAATTTAACTAACATGTATTATAATTACTAACACATACATATTATATGAAATTATATAATACAAATAAGAAAAAATTAATAACCCATTAAATACCAGCTAGATATTATGCTGAATATTTTAGTGTCCTATGCAAACATGTGCATATTGTTATGTTCATTTTACATAAAACCTAAGAAAAATATTATGCATTAACTTATTTTATTCTAATATAGCAATACATCATGAACTACCTTTAAGTTAATAATTATAGATTTAGCTCATAAATTTTCATGGCCACAAAGTATTCCATTATATTTATGTCCTCTATTGTTGGTTACTTTAATAAACAACAACTTTATATCTGATTAAGATATATTTTTACAGGTGGCATTGCTAGGTGAAGCATATAAAACACCATTAGCATTGTATGAGATATTAATAGGGGAATAATATAGTTTTAAGTGTGGCTTTAATTGTATTTGACACATAAGAGGTTGAACATGTTTTGTACACATATTGGCCGAATGTATTTCTTTTTGAACATCTTTTTATAACTGTTGCTATTAAATCTCTAAAAATTTATTTCATTCCTTTCTAATTTTTTTATTTCAACTTTTTCCATATACGATGTTATATCTTTTTTCATCATGTGTCGCAAATGTTTACCCCAGATATTTATTTGCTTTTTAATGCTGCTGATAAATTATGGCTTTTTCACATTTCACAAGTTTTATATTCAGGTGAATATATCAATTATTACTTTTAAGTTTTCTGACTTTGGCATAATGCTTTGAAAGGTTTTCCGTGGGATGCCTGGGTGGCTCAGTCGGTTAAGTGTCTGACTTTGGCTCAGGTCATGATCTCATGGCTCCTGAGTTCGAGCCTCACATGTGGCTCTGTGCTGACAACTCAGAGCCTGGAACCTGCTTCAGATTCTATGTCACTCTCTCTCTCTACGCCTTCCCCACTCACAGTCTGTCTGTCTGTATGTCTGTCTCTCTCTCTCCAGAATAAATAAACATTTTAAAAAGTTAAAAAAGAAAAGGTTCTCCTCACTCCATTATATTAGCACTCTATTTTTCTTCAATTTATTTTTTACATTAAATCATTAATTCATCTAAAATTTATTTTGGTGTACATTTGAGAGAAGGATTTAACACTTTTTCTCCCTAAATCATTAGCTTGAACACTACTTAAATGATCCCAGAAAGCTGGATATTCTGTAAAGTTTCATGTCCTCCAAGTATTAACTATACTCTGATGGCAGATTTGGGATAATGTGAACAGCAAGCTCAGAGGCCAACTAAAGCAACAAATCGGCATGGAGTGAGAGAGACAGAAACATTAACCCAATATTTAATGTTCTACATTTCTCTGCCTTTAAATATAAGAGGGATTACTATTGATGAACTGGGGCATGGCTACATTACACTTATAAATATTTAAATAAGAAAAACAAGGGGGAAATCTAGTAAAGGCAGTGATTTCATAGCAGAGGAGTGAGAAAGAAGCCTTCCTGGTGAGTAGTTGAGGGACTTCTAAGGGGAACCTCGAATGCATTAGGAAGGACACTTTGATGAATGACAGAGGCTGGTCTCCTTCCTGGGTCTGTACAAAGCAATGCATTAGGATATGATGAGATTTGTAGAGCTTATGGTTTTTAAGGTACCACAAAGTAATTTGGTAAGGTAGAATATTTTCAGCAGCATTAGTCATTATTACCATCATTGCCATCAGCTACAAAAAAAAAGGAAACAATTTGAAAGTTAGAGCTTATATTTGAGGATGACCATGTTATTGAACCTGAAAAAGGAATATGTCTTTATTTTCTGACTTTGTACCATATGAAATGATTCTTCCAATTCTATGTATATCTTTGAAAGAGACATCAAGGTTCTGTTCCTTACCCTGGCTTCTATTTCCCTGGGTTGGGGAGAAGACTAGTTTGCCTCAACTTCTGATCTGTTTCACTCAGGTTCTTAAGTCTCATGGAATTAAAGAAACCCAGCCTACAGGGAGCAGGTTGGATAAGTGAGGAAGCATAACGAAGGTATTGGTAATAATTATTCCTATTATATAATAACAATAGCCACAGTTATGGAATACCTACTAAATGACACTTATTTTACTCTACATAAGCAACATTATAGTTACTAGTAGCTGAATCTCCTCCCTGGGGAATATGTATCCTGCAGTCCAGGAAGGAGGAAGGGATGGAGGTGCTACCTTCGGAATGGATTTCCTAAGTACAGGGAGGGCTCCTTGATACGTATGTGCCAAGGATACATCCTTTTTTCTTGTGTGCCAAACTGAGATCAAAGAGGTACTTTTAATTCAGTTTAGATGACCCGATTGCATGGGTATAATCATGACTACATTATTGTTATTGTTACTGCTGCTTGTTCCTTTACCCTTACATCCGTCTTACTCATTTTCATCAGATAAATGTTCCTAAACCTACTGCTATGGTATTTGCCATCCTCTTATTTGTCTCACCTGGGATGTTTGTTGAACACGGAGATTCCTGAGCTCAGTTTCAGCTTTAGCATCATAGGTGACTCAGTTAAATACTGGGGCAGTACTTCTCCAACATCAGTGTTTCAAGAATCATAGAGTTCGTCAAAATGCAGATTCTGACTCAAGAGGTCTGAAGGGGTCCTGAAACTGCCTAACCATGGGCTCCCACATGGTGTCAGTGCTTCTGGTACACCAATCACTTTGGTAGTAAAGGGCTAGATTGTCAAAATGAGACATTATTCTGGCATTTTGGTCCTCCTGTGTACTTGATCCCTTTTCAGCTCTCTAGATGCCTTCTTCTTCCTCCCCACCTGGCATGTCTGAGACAGTCAGACCAATCTCTCATATGTTCTCCAATAAGACTACACAGATTGGACTTTTGCTTCAAGTTCTCATCACTGCTGTTCTTCCTGATTTCCATCAGTCAAAACCAGATCCTTCTTGGAGGACTTTCCTACTCTCACCTCATGGGTAAGGTTCTTTTCAGCAGCCCCATACTTCTGAAGTTCTCTGACCTTCTCTAGGAATGCCAATTGTTTGCTCTTGGTATTGCATTAGGTACAACTTCACACTATACATGAGGAATTCAGTTAAGTAAAACTAGTCTTGTTGAAGTGAACTGCTTATTGTCCCAGTTGCTACTAGGCAAGAACCAAGGTTGACACAGAGCCAGTTCAGCCATATTTCAAAAACCAAAGCTCTTTGTATCATCCTGCTGATGCACAGGATACCCATCTCTGTAGTTAACTCTAACTTGAACCTGTCATTCAAATTAATCCTAGGAGTGGGACATGGAGAACATACAGAAATGACCTATCAATATGAGACAAGCATAACTAATATGCCAAAGTAGAGGAAAATGTTTATACATTTACCCAGTCTTACTTTGTTTTATAGTTCCAGATCAACTAATCTGGATCTGTATTTGTCCATCAGAACTTTTCTTCATGTCTTTGCTCTGTCTTGGTAAGAGGCAAACACCAAAGTCCTTTTCCTTAGTCCCTAGTTATACATTTTGAATTTGTCCTTGGCCAATCCCTTTGCATCTCTGAAGGTGATGAACACCACACAATGGGAGAAAATGCTCTAAAATATTAATCTCAATATAACGCATAACCAGTTGAACTTGGAAATATGTAAATCTGGAAAAAGATTCCGCGACATTCTTTAATGCAGAGCTTAGAGTATCAAGATGTCATTTATTCCCATAGAGTCATTTTCTTCTTACACTATTTTTGAAGATGTAAGTTTATCCCCAAAGAAGACAGTCCTGAATCTCTTTCAAATGGTATTTGTGTTTTGATATACTTTTATGCATTACAAAGGCTTGTCCAGTATTGGTTATCTCCTTATTCCTACATTTAATGTGGACAAAAAATGTATCTTGAGATAGTATCGGGCTTAAGCAGACAAAAAGTTCGTGTTGGTGTTGAGGGAGAAGAGAAAGGGCAGTAAATTTTGAGTTGCTTTGTTGTTTTACACGATCTTAATGTTAATTATGGAGTTTGGAATAATATTTCATGTTCTAGGAGTAGTTTTTATCCAATGATTAGACCTTCAATTTTTCAGCACTTTTCCCCTGAATCTCTTAAGGTCAAAAATCATGAATAAATCCATGCTTGATAGACTGAAAGGTTTTAGCTTCAGAGAGTTGTCAGTAGACTTCAAATTGGAGCAGTCTTTCAGTTCTGTTACTTGCAAGTTATTGATAAATTTTCACACCACTGGCTGCAAACCTCATGAATATATTCATGGACCATGGAGCATGGCTTGGTATTTAGAAGAATCCAAAATGTGAACTTTTAAAAAACTTTAACTTGAGCTAGGAATGTTATTGATGATTGAATATTTAAAATAAATAATTGAAAATTAAGAATATGTGTCATTGTACTTTTAATTCCAGATTAAATGTGAAAAATGTAAATAATAAATTAAAAATCACAAATGAGGTTCTTAGGCCATTCAGTTTAAGCCATCTTTACTAATGCTAATCACAAAACAGATGAAATATTTATAAAAATTAAGAGGTTTAGCATGGTCACTGATTAAATTCTAACCTTTATACTGATAGAAAAGTTAGGGGAATTATAAACTGTGAATATCTAAAAATTAATGAACTACATTTCTGTAATAACTAATAGGATAGGGGAAAGGAAACCTTCAGGTTTAATGACCATTTCTGTCATTTACAGTTCTATTTGAAATTTTTTTCAGTAGACAAACTATAATTTTAAAATGTCCAATTATCTCTCCCATTAAGAGAAAACAGAACACTTCCTTTTATAAAGGCATGTCTTGAAGAGTGGCAAGATGGTGAACTCATGGCAGGACTGAGTATAGAGACGAGCCATACCCCAACTGGTCTTCCAAAAGTGTTTGTTGGAATGCTAATTGAATGTTTATTTGCTATTTATGAATATAATGTCCATGAGAGGGGAGTTACTATTTTTGAAGAGCACTTTATTTTTTTATTTTTTTTTAAATGTTTTATTTATTTCTAGGAGAGAGAGAGAGACAGCGTGAGCAGGGGAGGGTCAGAGAGAGAGGGAGTCACAGACTGAAACAGGCTCCAGGCTCTGAGCTGGCAGTCAGCACAGAGCCCGACGCGGGGCTCGAACCCACGAACCGCGAGATCATGACCTAAGCGAAAGTCGGACGCTTAACCGACTAAGCCAGCCAGGCACCCCTGAAGAGCATTTTAAAAGGAGAATCTTAGCTAACTGATTTTATGCTATGTATTCACAGATATCACCATGTTAATGCTCTCCTAGACCCAAAATGGAGAAAGGGGAATACTGTGAACCTGAAATGAGGTGGCATTTTATATATATTGACTTAGTTGCTTGGTGTAAAAACTAAGTCAGGAAGTTTCTATTAGACAGTATGTTATAATCGTTAGCAGGAAATAGGTTACCAGGAACTTTGATATGTGATCATTTTAATACTACCATTATAAATACCACCAAATCCTGGGAGACAGGTAGGTCAATGTGATGACTGGCTTGCCCAGTGTATTATTGTCACAGGCCCAACTCAGTGAAGATCATTTCAATCATCTTCTGGTCATTTATGTTTCCTCCTTTGGTAAACACCGCATTTTGAAGACATGGGAACATTATTACCAAATCTGGAGCTGTCATAACAGATATAAAGATAACTTTAAAATTCTATTTTTGTTGTGGAAAGTGAGATGATTGCTGTAAGTGTTTGCTGGACCTCTACCTTTTTATAACATTTCCATGAAATTTAATATGTGGGACAGTCTTATAAACAACAAGGGAAAAATCTTAAAATGATCATATGCCTTTCCACTGATCCATTTGGCAATTTCTTCCATCAGTTACAAAAGTACATAACATGGATATGCTCTGATAAAATTTACTTAGCCCCTGAAATCAGTTATTTGATTAGAATTCAGCTTTGTGTGAATTTTCAGTCTTTACACTCTTAACTCATTTGTGTTGAGAAATCTTGCAAGCTGAAATTCTTTTTAAAATAATGTCATCAGATTAATGATGATATATTCATTATTTTATTTTATTTTAAATTGTTGTTATTTGTGGATTATGTTGGCATTTTAAATTTAGAGTGACTGTAATGAGGGAATTTTACCTTTCTAGAAATGTTGGGATTGTTATTTACCAGCCTTTATTGTTCCAACTTTACCAGCTATAGCAACATATACACTCAGTAACCTTCATCTTGCTCACTGTGTAAACCTGTGGATAATTTGGTATCTGTATTTACTCCCATCTGGATCCCCATCCATTTGGACAATTGGGCAATATCTGAAGGCTTCCAGCTTTTTTATTTTTATTTTTTATTGAGGAGCAAATGGCATTAATTTTCTGCTGCTTTATAAACACCCCGGAGTGAAGAGTGGTATCATGGAGAGGTGTGGCTGTTACTTACCCCCCTGCTGGGAATCATGGGGATCCAAAGAGTAGTATGTGGCTGCAGAAGGCAACTTACAAATTATGAAAGAATTTAGCTGACCATAGATACCAAGTTTTAGGGACTCCCATGTTATTTAGCATTTTTTAAGTGTTTTCTTAGAGGATATTTAAAAAAAAAAATAGATTGTTTCATAAATAGAACCTAAGTTTTATGTTGATGCTTTTCTTCTGTTATGTACCTAATTTAAAAATAGTCAATTCCTGTGAAATTTTTGGGGAAAACAAATGATTCCAGGTGGAACAAATACATTACTTAATTTGCCTGCTTTTGAGCTACAGTATCTCAACTCTGTCCCTGTTGTCTTGAGTGTTTCTGTAGTTCTGTATTACAGTGTCTTTTAAGCCTTGGTTTAGAATCCATTTTGGTTTTTTTTTTAATTGTCTTTAATGTTTATTTATTTTTGAGACAGAGAGAGACAGAGCATGAGCAGGGAAAAGGCAGAGAGAGAGAGATACAGAACCTGAAGTAGGCTTCAGGCTCTGAGCTGTCAGCACAGAGTCTGACATGGGGCTTGAACCCACAAACCAGGAGATCATGAGCTGAGCTAAAGTCAGAGGCTTAACTGACTGAGCCACCCAGGTACCGTTAACATCAACTGCTCAGTTGACTCAAAGAGGGAAGCTTTTTTTTTAAAATAGTTTTTTAAATGTTTATTTATTTTTGAGAGAGAGAGAAAGAGAGAGAGGAAGAGGGGCAGAGAGAGATAGAGACAGAATCTGAAGCAGGCTACAGGCTCTGAGCTGTCAGCACAGAGCCCAATGCTGGCACAAACGCAAGAACCTTGAGATCCTGACCTGACCCAGAGTCGGATGCTTACCTGACTGTTCCACTCAGGTGCCCCTCAAAGAAGGAAGTTTTAAAAAATTCTTATGCCTGGGTCCCATCCATTGGACTTCCAGATTTAATAAACAAAAATACAAGATACCAAATTAAATTTAAATTTCAGATAAACAACACATAGTTCTTTAGTGTAAGTTTGTTAAATAAGCATGTCCTGTGTTTTAAGTGGCAACCTTACCCGGAGCCCATACATGCTGGTTTAATAGGTCTGGGGTAAGGGCTGGCCATTGGTGTTTTTATGCATTCTCCTGCTTAACATAATTTACTGCCAACTTGGGAACTATTGGCTAAGATAAACAGTGTTTCAGACTGTAGTGGGAGTAAGAGTCCACGGCAGTTTTTGTGAAAATGCAACTTCTCAATTCCCCTCCAGTCTGATTCACTAGAATGGAGCTGAGGTACTTTAACAAGTATCCTAGCTACTTCTATTGCAGGTGGTTTGTGGACCACACATTAGAAAGACTGTTTAAGGGCATATTAGCAAGCACTGATACTTCTTTTTCTTAATATGAGTGTAACATTTTTTTTTATTTTTAGAAAAATCTCATAATAACAAAGTTTCAGTGTGCAGCATAATATACTGGTTACAAATGAACACTATATTTATATATTAGAATAAGTGATATGGATTAGAAAGATGTTTCTCAGAAGAAAAATAAAGATCAATGTAAATTGTGTTCTGTTTGCCATCATTTCTTATGTAACAAATAAAAAACATTTATCTTCTAAATTGGAAAATAGATCTTTCGTGATGACAATATGTTAACCTTAAAGACTCTGCTTTGCTAAAGGACTCTAATCTTTGGTAACTGGAAAAATGACCTTAGGAGACACTCAACCTTAGGAGCTGACACTAACAATTTGGGATTGGTTGTAAACTCATGCGGAGCAAAATGTCTATGAAAATGCACTCTACAAGGTTAATAGGCTGATATTTTCAAGATTACGTACAAGGAAAAATAGTGTAGATAATTAACACTGCTGGTGCCAAGGACTGTTTTTTTTTTTTTTTTTTTCATTTCTTAGGTAGTTTTAATAATAAAAGAGCAGAGGCATTCTGCCTTATTTTAGCTTCTTTGTTTTGGTGATTTCCGAGTTCCAAATTGACATTTTTTCCCAAGACTTAAGAAAACCCAGGGAAATGAGTATCATGCTTTGTTTTCAAGGGCTGTATAAATTGATGCAAATCTATACTGCTGTTAATGATCCAAAATAATTTCCGTTGGGTGTGATTTTTCCCCATAATCTCTTAATGCATTATGGATTAACTTCAAAACCTATTTTATATTATAAGCATTTTCATATAGGATTGACTCCCAGTCACTTTCCATGGTTCTTTTTTTTTTAATTTTTTTTAATGTTTTATTTATTTTTAGGAGAGAGAGAGAGACAATGTGAGCAGAGGGTCAGAGAGAGTGGGAGTCACAGACTCTGAAATAGGCTCCAGGATCTGAGCTGGCAGTCAGCAAGAGCCCAACGTGGGGCTCGAACCCATGAACCGCGAGATCATGACCTAAGCGAAAGTCAGACGCTTTACCGACTAAGCCACCCAGGCACCCCTCCATGGTTCTTTTAAGTCCTGTGGTCTTTGATAGGTTGACTCCTTTTTTTTCTGGCTTTCCTCCAAATATGGAAATATCTTAGATCATATTTTCCAAGTTTCTCTACTTTGAACTATTCCAGCAAACTGAACAGTTATTTGTTGCTTTTATTAAAATCATTTACTAGCTATTCAGCTCAGCCTTTCCAAATTATGGCATTCTGACTCTATGGCTTAAAAGGCCACTGTTATTCTTTCTTTTTTTCAAGTTTGTTTATTTATTTTGAGAGAGAGAGAACAAGCTGGGGAGGGACAGAGAGAGAATCCCAAGCAGGCACCACACTGTTAGTGCAGAGCCTGATGCAGGACTTGAACTCACAGACTGTGAGATCATGACCTGAGTCAAAATCAAGAGTCAGATGCTTAACAGACTGAGCCACCCAGGTGCCCTTAAGGCCACTGTTATTCTAAGGAGACTTGTGATGGCTTTTCTGTCCCAGTTGTGTTTGCTTTCACTCTGAGTCTGGTAAGTTCTCTCACTGATGCTAGAAACTCACATTTATATAGCTCTTTACAGTGTTCACGATGACTTTACATACATTTTTTAAAAATTTGGTCTTCTCAAGAGTTGTATGGAGGGTTGCCCAAGTGGCTCAGTTTGTTAAGTGACTGACTGTTGATTTCAGCTCAGGTCATGGTCTCTCTCACTTTTGAGACTGAGCCTCACATCAGGCTCTGTGCTGACAGTGTGGAACCTGCTTGCGATTCTCTCTCTCCCTCTCTCTCTGCCCTTCCCCTACTTGCTCTCTCACTCAAAATAAATAAATAAACATGAAAAAAGGAGAGTAGGGAGTGCACAGGGCAGGGTTAATTATTAATCCCATTTTCTAAATCAGGAGACCATGACTCAGAGTTTTAAGTGGCAAGTGCTGATAAGTCTGTAAGTGCTAGCTAGCACTGTCCCTTGAACACAGTCCCTCTAAACTGCAGTGACCTTTCCACTCTATCATATTATTAGAACAGACCAAACTAGGCAAAAGAATATAAAAGGGCAGTGGGTAGCTCTTACCAAGGAAACTATTACTTTAATTTTTAAAGTCTTGATCAGAAAGGAAGTAGAAGAAGAGAACACTTTTTATCACAAGTAGAAAAAGGAAACAAATAATCAAGTAAAGATTTAGAAGCTAGCTGATGGGAAAACTGCCCCAACAAAGCTTCACATGGTGTGGTTATGTACAGTACACTCTTCCCAACTCCCTTCTGTTTCTGGGAGGCAAAAAAGGATATGGGCGGATTAGCAGGAACATGAAAGAGTGTTGTGTAGTTCAAGTTATATTTTAGGGAAGAACATGATATAAATTCTGTAGAGTGGACCTCAATAAGAAAGAAGATGAAAGAATGAGGAACAAGGAAAGAACTTGTATCTTCTGTGGCTGAGGTCCGTGCAGAATGGGCCAAAGAAAAAGTGGGCCCAGTCTGGGACTGGACATCATGTTGATAGTTGGTAGATATTGCTCTGTTTCCCTCAGTCACTAGAATGGCTTAGACAGAATGAATATACTATTTGTGGCCTGAATGGAAACATTACCAGATAACTTACATACAGGACTTTTAAAAAAATCAGAAAAATGGCTTTGTTTTCTAGGACTGTGGATGTGTTTCAGGTTGAAAGGGCTTGAACTCTAAGGGTTATGGTAGTAACCTGAGACAATCAGATTCAGAGTAATTAATGATTAAAATTGAGAGTAACAATGAGTAACCTTTAAATGCTTACCATGTAAACAGGTGCCTCTAACTTTTCAGTGAATCAGAACCACTTTGCTAAAACACAGATTGTCTGACCCCAAAGCCCATGATCTTAACCACTGGCTTTCCTCTACCCACAATCACTGCCTCCCATTTCTAAACTTCCACTGCAGCTAAGAAGCCTTCCTAGATTGAAGGACAGAGGAGGAATCAGCCCAGAGTTTCTGATTCTGTACAACTGGGCTGAAGCTTTCTGTTATCTTCCCTGACAAGTGATGCTGCTGTTGTGGTCCAGGGATCATACATGGTAAACCATTTAAACATTGCTTTGATCACTTTGGGCTTCCAGGGGCAGTATGTATTGGTTAAAAGAGAACACAACCATTCACTGTAAAACTTTTTTTTAAATTTCTATCAAGAAAACAGATACTGTGTATGTCCAATTGTGAAGAGGCTCCCAGAACTGGAAGAATCTGAGATCCCCATTCAGGTCTTCCCCGGTTCCTTGTTACAGAGGAGCACACTGTGGCTATGACACTGGCCCTCCAGAGCACCAGTCTGCCAGGCACTGGAAAAAATAGCAACATTTTCAACACAGATCTTCTAAATCACCACTCTGGAAACACTTCACTTATAATCTGCAAGCTCCTTTGAAAGGATATTTACAAATACGAGGCATTCCTGATTTCTGCAGTGAACCCAACATCAACAAGCCTGTGCTTGCACTGAAAAAGAACACACAACCCTCAGGTGTGCCTATTCAGTATCTCTGCCTCCATCTCTTCATCTTTCCAAAAGAAAAAAAAAACTATGTCTTTGCAATTATGTGTTCAATTTCAGCATAACGATTAATAGCCTGATTAAAATTGAGGTTTACCTTTATCTTTTTTTTCTTTATGGAATTCAGTTAACCACCCTTATAGTTCTTTTACCCATGAGCTGTGCCCAAGGGAATGTTTTTCACCTGATGGCAGCAACAAATAATAATTATGAACAAGACAGTTTGAAAGGTCATTTCAGGCTATGCTTTTAAACACAACTCTGGAAACGGACAGTAGACATCACAGTTTGGTTTCTCCCCTAGACTTCCTAAGCAAGAAGAAGAGAGAATGTCTCTTCCTTGATTCTGTGCTTAAATTGAATGTATGCAGACCTTAACGTTGAGTTACCACCTTGAGTTGGCAGGCTTCATCGTTACAGCAGTACTTTAAGAAAAGGCGGGTCTGGGAAAGCTGCCTCTTGTGAACCAATGCAGTCCGTGCTTTGCATTAAAACCAGAAGGTAGGAAGATAATAATAATCCTAAAAAAGAAGGTCTGTATGGTGAATTAAGTCAAAGAAAACATGGACAAAGATAGCTAGTAGTTAGTGAAGATATTCAATTATCTAAACATGACATCTCAAATTAAGTATTTTTAAAAATTAGGAATGTAATAATGGTGTTCTTAAGAACTGTTTGCTGTACTGAATAGGTCTCTCTCTCACTCGCCGTCTCTCTGGCTCTCTCTCTCAATCTGCTTCTCTCTCGCTTTAATGTAGTAACTGCATTATGAGATGTAGGAGTCATTATTATTCAGACACATTCTTTCTGTAGAGGTAACACTCAACATAAAGAAGCAGGGCACTTTAGGATGCACATTTATTCCAACAGATGCTTGAGCTCCTTTTAGAACACTGGCACTGTCATTTATCAAATGGCACCCTAGTGATCTCAAGGAGTTAATGAGAATTTCAAATTTCGTACTCACTTTCCCACAGGAAAGGCATCTGACTAACATTCTGCAGTCTAGCAAAGCAGTTGGCACCCCTGACATTCCTATCAGATTGTTCTCCTCCGAGTCCCAGATCCTCACCTACCAAGTCACAAGCCATTCCTGTCTTCCTGTTTGCATCTCCACCCGCGAGGCATTGCTGCTGCTCCTCCCCATTCACCTTCACCTGTTTGGACTCTGGACTATTCTTACCATATGGTCCCACCACCGTTAGTGCAGCCCTAGCTCCAGAGGTGGTCTCTGACTTTGCAATTTCTCATTGCCCTGTGATTGTCTTGGCACAACCATCTGAAAATATAGCTGATTCACCTGTAGGACATATCATCATAATTTTTAATGTAAAAACCAATCTTTTAAATAAAATGCTGATACAATGATTTGATACAGTGGCTAATACAAGTACATGAATAAATACTAATGCAAATCCAAATACCCAACATTTAATTTAAAATGTTGATGTGACTGGATATATTATCTATTACATCTTTATGAATCTACATAAAGGTAGATTCTTCTTTAGGAAGGACAGTATTTCCATATTTATTAAATAAAAATAAATTTCAGACACTTTGATTTTGTCAGTCATCTACTTTTTTTTTAAAGTAGAACATCATTAACAATGTCTTTAAGGGTATGCTCCTATGCATAGTGCATTTCATACTACAAACTTTAAGTTTGAAAACAGGTTAGTTATTTAACTCTTTGAATAAATTAAAAGATAGCCTTCATCTTTTGCCTTTTCCTGATAAATTGATCTCTGAGGCTGTGTGTCATAATCTATATAGCAGATCTTCTCTAGAAAGTTACTATAGAGAAAATGTAAATGGCTGAAGTAGCAGAAAGCAACTCACACTTTCTATTCCACTAAATGAAATCACTTCAACAAGTCATTATATCAGATAATATCCACATAGCTTAGAGCCTTTTTCATATTTTTATGTTTCTTTAGGCTTGTTATTCATTGTAAATAAGAAGCTGTTTTCTCCTGATGCTGAGCTTTAGTTGTTTATATTTTAAGCCTGTGTTATTTATCACGCTCTATGGGATTTTAACATTTAGAAAAATAAATTAGCTTCTGTGGAACATTAACCTGTACACCTGGTCTGGATGCTGGGGGCGATGAAGGGAGCAGCCACCTCAGAAACATGGGGTCCCCATCGTTTGTCAGGGCTGCACAGATACAAACTTGAAGATCTCTTACATTTATAACATGGAAGCTGACTGGGAGTTTCTTGCTGTTTCTTTATGGTTGCCGTGTTTGCAGGGCCACAGTTATAAACTGATTACAGCTAGAGAAAAAAAATGCTTCCATTGTTCTCCCCGCTGAATAGTAATTAGTCTGTTATTGTGTTTCATTGCCGTCTTTTGCTGTTGTTAGTCTTTTGAACATTATTAGGCTATCTTAGATTTCTTCAGGAAATCAAGAAATGCAAAGCGAGTGCAGTGCATGTAAGATGTTTATAGTGATTATCTTATTGTATGTTCTAAATCATATTGTAGAAGAACTAAATACATAGTAGAAACAAGACATTTTGTTCTCTTGTCTGTAGTTGTTTGAAGCAGATCTGATGCTCTTCTACTTCTCTCTCTTCCTTGATCACATAGGTAGTTCAGAAAAGGCTGTTTCAAAGTTAGAATGTCATTATGTTACAAGATTTTGAATATGATCTGGACAATATAATTTCTATTTTTATGTGAAGAACAACTTTATCTTGAAGGCTACATTGACATCAGCTAAAAAGGAAAACTATTGGCAGATTTTTTTTTTTTTTTTGGTGTCTGAGTTGATTTATTTTTATTTTTTTGTTTTAAATTGACCAAATCAACCTGATTGCTGTCTAACAGGCATAATCTGTGAACTCATCTTCTAGACTCTAGGCCTAATTAGTCTAAATGCTTTCTTGGTTTGCTACTAATTGTATGCTTAACCATTTAGTTATGATAAAGCCCATTTGAAGGGTAAAATAGAATTCATTCTTCATGTCTTTTAATGTAATTGTATTTTATTTTATCATTGCAATAGACAGAGATAAAATAATTTTTCCCCATTCTAGAGCATAGGAAATATTTGAGTGATTCTGAAATAGGGGGAATATTCAGGAAGATTCAGTATAAGTCCATTAGGAAATATTAAAAAGCATATAAAGTTTTGGGAATGAGGAATGACATATATATAAAGGATATTTGAAAGTTTTTAATTTTTTTTTATTTTTCTGGGGTTTTTTTTGTCAAAATTTTATTTAAATTTTAGTTAGTTAGCAATAGTGTCGTATTGGTTTCAGGAACAGAATTTAGTGATTCATCACTTATATAGAACACCCAGTGCTTATCACAACAAGTGTGCTCCTTAATACTCATTACCCATTTAGCCCATCCCCCCCCCACCTCCCCTCCAGCAACCCTCAGTCTGTTCTCTATAGTTAAGAGTCTCTTATAGTTTGCTTCCTTCTCTGTTTTTCCCTTCCCCTATGTTTATCTGTTTTGTGTCTTAAATTACATATATGAGTGAAATCATATGGCATTTGTCTTTGACTTAGTTCACTTAGCATAATATACTGTAGCTCCATCCACATCCTTGCTAATGGCAAAATTTTATTCTTTGTGATGGCTGAGTGATAGGCCATTATATATATATATGTATATATGTATATATATATACACACACACATATATATATGTATGTGTGTTTGTGTACACGTTATATCTTCTTTGTCCATTCATTAGTCAATGGACATTTGGGCTCTTTCCATAATTTTGCTGTTGTTGATAATGCTGCTATAACCTTTCGGGTGCATGTACCCCTTTGAATCAGTATTTTTGTATCCTTTAGGTAAATACCAACTAGTGCATAGGATAGTCACCCTGAATGCACCTGGTCTTGAAAGAGATTTTTGAATGATAGAAAAATTATACACTTTTCAGATGACTTTTGCTCCTTTTTATATATTTGACCAAAGATTCACTGAAGAAAGTAAATAGAGCAAATGCATTTTCTAATCTCATACTTTCAAATACAAAGAACTAGATCAAGATTTCTCTCTCATTCTTAGTCAATTTCATTTGATTTTCAGCTGACATCTTTTGTCTAAGAGAATGAAATTGATAGCAAAATAAAAAGTTTAGAAATTTGTCTGAAAATTAATGAACCTACTAAAAATTATATTTCAGTAGAATTTACCTCAGTTGAAGAAGCTGCATATTTGGGATATGATAATTTACAAAATCAGAAGAGATCAAATATCCAAAAATAGAACTAAGATATCTACCAACTTATTAAAACACACAAGTATGTTTCACAGCATGTAAAAGCCAGGGATGATTATGAAGAAGTTGAAAAAGAGCAAAAACAATAAATAGTAAACTAGTAAAGAAGATATCACTTGGAAAATTGATCAAAGAGAATGGAAATGTTTATTTATCATTTTGTAACTATAAGAGGAATAAAATATCTCTAAAGACATTTCTTTCAATAGTTTAGTAGGAAAAGTAATTGACTTGATATTTTTTTCTGTACTTCTTTTGTAATAGTGAATTTTTACTTCTGAAGAAAGGTAGAATTTTTATTAATAAACTAATATGTAGGGAATTTTTTTACGTTAAATGTACTTACACCTTTAATTTCAAATATGTATCAAATCAAAAAAGAGTACTAGAATTTGGTCAGAGTTATTATTACTGCCTCCACTATTTTTCTTGACTCCTGGAAATCTGAGAAGAGGATCTTCATTGAGATAATTGAAATAAATGGTCATCTAAATTAGCTGATTGTTTCCTACCTACAACCTACTGATGATTTACATTCAAGAAATGAAGGCATGTAAACAAAGTTGATGCAACATAGAACACCTTGAACATTATCAACCATTTAATATCTCTTTGAAAACAATTTATCCTGCTCATCCTGGGCACTTGTTGGATAGGGATGAGGGGAAAGGATGGTTATTTAAAGGAAAAAAATGATCTAGAACTGCAGAGGGATGGGCACTGGATACTAACTTAGTCTCTCTCATAATTTGGTAGAATCCTAACTATGGATGGGATCAGAAAGAGACAACAGTGTGAGCAAAATAGCATTTGCAAAATGAAAAAGATACAGCAGTGAAAACTACTCTGTGAACCTAACAGAAAAAGAATGAAAAACAGATATGCAGATCAAAAACACTTGGTCAGGTTAATCTGATCTAAATTAGACCAACATATCCAGTTGATTGACAAAGCCTATACATGTTAATTATAATAACTTTAGAGAGCTCTTGAGTCCATTTGTTTGTTGTATTAATTATTAGGCTATATGAGTGTAGAATGGAATAATTAGTTTTTATCAAGGAACATAATTGGCTCTAAGTTTGTACTTAGAAAGCAAAGGACAAGAGGCTGCCACCAGAAGTGGCTCATAGAGGTGGGGCCTAAATTTAATCATAACTTTTCATGGCCATGGAAAAGACCCATTGCCACAGGAATGACTGGCATGGAAAAGTGGATAGAGGACACCAGCATTTACTGAGATATTGCCAGGCGCATGGAAATAAAATGACAAATGAAAATGGTGCTACTCTTGTGGACTGTTAATGACATTGTCTTAAAATCATATAGGATACAGAGATTATTTTAAAAACCACAAAGAGGAGGATGACTTCAGATTTTTTCTCTTGTTTATTTCATAAACGACAATTGATTTATTCGAAGAATGTCAGAGTATTCATTAATTCAGTGAGTAGGTGAAACTACAAAAGATGTACCTCCGTTTAAAGGTATTTTAAAGTCAAAGGTGTAAAATCTGTAATCCTGAATTACATGCATCTGTAAAAGGAGACACAAATTGTAGCTTTCATTTGGTTGACTGCTTATAACAATGCTCTGAGGTAGGAGGTCATTTCCTCCTTATTTACCAATATAGACGCTGGGACCAAAAGAGGTTAACTCATTTGCTGTAGTTAACGGAGCTAGTAAGTAGAGGGATTTCTATCATAAATTTTGTATTTTTTTCTACTGTTTCATACTCCTGCATAAAGACTGATATAATCAAAATTCAAAATGTGGTTACTGGGTTACTGCCCTTGAGTTTAGACACAGATCATGGTTGTATATCATTTAGGATTATGTCCAGCTATAAGTAACAGAGAGGGAAAATAGCACTTGTTTAAACAAGACAGAACTTTATTTTTCTGTATGATAAAGTCCAGAGGAGGCTGTCCAGGAATAGTGCAATGGCTCTGCTTTACTCAGGCCTCAGGACCCTATGCTTTTAATACTACTATGTTATCTCTAGGATGTTTTTCCTGGTTCCAGAAGGCAGGTAGAACTCCTGATACCACATTTACCTTTTAAGTGGACAGATGGACCAAAGGATGAAAATGATAGAGATAAAGGGTTCATGTCCATGTCTTCTAAGAAAGGTTCTTGAAAGTTGCCACCCTATACATTTGTTTATACAATCCTATTAGCACTTCTTTTTGGAAAATTAAGTCTATTCCAGTCAGCCACATGCCTGCTAAAAATTATGAGTTCTAATACTGCGGAAAAAGTGGTGAATTAATATTGAGGTACACCCAATGGTCTCTGCCCAGAGAGCCTTGATGTGTGGTTGGGCTAGAAGACAAATAGAAGTCAAGATGTTAATGGCAATGAGAGAGTAGAAGCAGAAAGACTCTTCTAAGAAGGTTGGCTCTGAAAGAGAGGGTCGTTTACCAAATGGCTCCCTTTTGAGTCTGTCTCATTCCTAAAACTATTTGATTCAAAGAATATCAGAAAACTCACATATTAAAAATGGCTACTTCATACAGAAGATGAACGCCCAGGACTGTCATAAGAAGTCAAAGGTCAGATATTTACCAGGAGCTTAGAGCAGTCACGTTAAATGAGATAGGTCTATCTAAGGATCTGGCAACAGGTGTATATCTTAATCGAAATTCATAATGTTGTACCTGGGCACATTCTTTATTGTTTAGACCTGAGTTGTAATGGAAAAGCAAGACAGCTTGAATAAGATTGTAAAGCAAGACACAGGAGTGTTGGCTTCACAACTTACTATATCTATAACAATGGGAAGGTCTTTTAAGCTTGAGACTCAGCTTTATTTTTGAATAAAAATAATAAATTATTTTTGAAAAAATAAATATTTTAAATAAAAAATAAATTTATTTTTTTCAAATAAGTATTAAAAAAAACAATGGGAATAATATTACTTGCCTCATAGAGTTATTGCAAGAATTATGTAAGAACATATCCAATTTGTCTAGTATGGTGGTTGGCTCATAATAGAAATGATAAATGTTAGGTCTCTTCCTCTCCACTTCTAAAAAGAAGACTGTTTATGAACATTTGTACACTTGAGCCATTATGTCTAAATGTTTCCTTTATCATAGCTCCCTGTTTCTATCCAAGTCCTTGATGGTAGTAACATAATTTGGGGAGTAAAAATAAACCACTGAGAACAGAATCCAAAAAGCAGATTTGTTAGAACTAAATTTAAAGTGCATCTCAGGCTATGATTTTCACATTGGTTCTAAATATATCAAATTTCTATTTATAATTTTTCTCACAAAATGTGTTTTGATATTCAGAGCATGCAATAAAAGTTTAAAGATGAAAATATTTTCAATTCTTTTTTGCATTTGCATGTATTGAAGATTTAAAGAAGAAAATATTTTCAAAAAAATTTGTTTTTGTCATTTGTACACAGGAGTAGTAATGAGAGACTCCAAAAGATCATGCTCCATCTTTCAAGGTGAAACCAGGGCTTGTGGCCAGAACAGACCCTTGGTGGTTAATTTGTTCCTTATAGGGCCAGAATTCCACTTCTGTCTTGAAAGTTTTTTTAGGTCTAGATAGGACTCACACTAAATCAAGAGTGATAATTTAGTTTATATGTAATACTGAAGGACATCACAGTTTCTATTAGTTAGATTTAAAAGAAATAAATACTTGTCAAACAGATCTACTCCTTTTCCATTGTAAGATAAGTTCCTAGTCAAAAGCTACAATTTTTTAAAATCTTAGGCGACAGTGTATAGAAGCTCTACTTAATAAATACTGATATTTTATTGTTTAGGGAGTGATGAAATACAGCCACAGGTTCCTGATTTATGAGGGATTGGAAATGTGTACTTACCTCATCTTGGATCTGTTGTTTTAACACTGTCTGATGCAGTTAGTCTCAGATGGTCTGTTTCCTCTATTATGGAAATTATTCTACCAGCCCATGTGGAGAGAAGCAAGAAGCAAAACACCCTTACCGATATCTACCTTTTATGTACATTTATTTGAACATAAAAATAGAAGGCATAGCTTTTGTTTATTTGACAAAAGTTTTCCCAGTTGTACTTTATTATATTCCATATAGTTTCCTAGAGTGGCACTTCACAAAATATTAGAGGAAAGGGATGGTGGCTTTATGCACAGCTAATTGGGATTATTTTACGGATATGCCCTTCTTTGGAATGAAACTCAGTTAATATTTTCTTAACAAACATTGATGTTAACCTAAGACAGATTTGGGCACCATGCTAGGCCCAGCGGGTACTCAGAGGAGGAAGATCTAGCTCCTGTCCTTCATGAGGTTTCAGATGATTGAGAGAGAAAATGATATTTAGATACAGGTTGTAAATCAAAAATGATGACTGAAAAATGAATCCTGCTGATTCACTAAATGCAGTCTGCAGCCTCTGTGTTTACTGATTCCTGGGGAAGACTTGAAATGAGTGGACGGTCTGCATCCGCAAAGATGTCTGATAGAAACAGAGGCTGATTGAATTAATTGGAAGGCAACAAGAGAGGTCATCTTGTCTGGTCCCTGTCCCTATGAAGGATGGCACAGAAACTCTCCCAGACAGATTGTGACCTGCTTTAATCAGCCACTGGCATTATACCCACGGCTGTGCTATGACCCTTAAAATTGGGAAGAAAAGTGAAAGACCCAGTCAGTCACCCAGAGGATTGACCACACTGCACAGAGGCAATGATTGTTTTCCTTTTTCATCTGGGTGCTCCAGTATTACACACAGATACGCTAACATTTTCGTTTAAAGAATATGCATCTTCTGGTTTTATTTTTTAAATTGAAGTCCCTGTTACAAAGCCTGTTGCTTTTCTATTTTTCACATTTTCAGCCAAAAACCATGGTTCTTTGAATGCTGTTGGCTTTCACTGATAAACCTTTCTATGCTGGCATAAGACGGCCTTACCATAACTCACACCTTCTTGTTATTTACTTCTTCTCATAATTAATTCAATTTCTTTCAAGGCTTTTAATTCCTCATGGACAAATCCACTTTGGGATACCTTCAAGGTTTACTTATCCTCAATGGAACTTAGTTACAAAGAGAGAGAAAATGCAGCTGAAAAAGGCAATGTGGTATCAAGGAAATAATTGTGGAATTCGGCGGTTGGGTTCTGTTTCTAGCTGCGCTTCTTCATGATATGGAAAGACCTGGAAAAATCCCTCCATGTTCCTTAGTTTCAACATTTGTAAAATAAGACTGGACTAGGTCATTGAGTTTCAAACTCTTTGATCGCATTCCAGACTAGTGATTTATTGTATATGGTAACCGCAAGCACACATGCCTTGCAACTGAAATGACAGTTTCAAGAAACAACACTTCCTGTTACTATATACGATGCACTAATTTCTGTTTTATTTATTTTTAAAATATGCTGTTTGTAGTGATCCACTACAGTGATTTTAAAACCACTAATAGGACATGTCATGAAGTGTAAAAATAGCAGATAGGATCATTTTTAAGGTTGTTTTAGTATGAGCATTCCTATTTTATTAATGGCAAGATTTAGGGTCTCATATGTGTTCTTATAGTGGCATTATTTCATTATTGACAAAATTTTAAGAAGAGTGAGAGAGTAGGGGAGTGGGAAGATGGAACTAGAGTGGAAAGGGGGAAAGTTTTGTTTTCCTATGTGTGTGCTTAATGCAGTCTGTCTTATTGACTGTTCAGCTTTTTGTTCCAAAGAGAATGTTTGAAAGAATATTATTAACAGCTCACAGATGGAATATCTGAAGCCAGTTGCTGACTAGTAAAATAGTCTTGGAAACAATTCCTGTGCCACATCTTCCCCCAGTCCCTGGGTTGTTGTTCACACCCTAGGGAGTTTGTAAGTAGTAATAGAAATAATGAACATCAGAGGTGGAACCCTGACCTGGAGTTATAAATGCCACAAATCAGGTCAGCTACATTCCTGTAGAACTTAGGTAATAGACAGAGTTTGCAGGTGCAGTCTAGTGGGGTTTCCCTGGCCTAACAGGAGCAGATATACCATGTTCATCACCCATTAAGCAAATATGCGATTATCTGGTGGGACAATATATTTCTGGCCTAGTTGTCGGTCTCATTGAGCAGAGGGTCTGCCCAGATACAGAAGCCAGAAACCTGGAAGTCACTCTTGGCAACACCGCTCCATCTAAATCCTGTTAATTGTCTTCTAATGTTTCAAATGCATTTATATCTCTCCATCTTCATCATCACCTTAGCCCATGCCACCATATGCCCTTGTTCAGATTATGAAATAACCTCCCAACCAGCCCACCCTGGCTGCTCTTTCTTCCTTCCTGTCTTCTGATCAAGTGCTCTTTTTAAACTGGGAACTCAATTATTTCACTTTCCAATGGCCTCCTACTATATGTAGGAAGAAGACAAATGGACTCCAAGAAGCCTGCAGAGTCCCTTAATCTGCTCCTCAGGCCTCATCAGGCCTCATCCGTGCCATACTCCTGCCTATCTCCAGCCTCTTGGGTGTTATTGCAGCCCCTCATACTCTTCTGCCCCTTTTATCACTAGGCCTTTGCCATTACTGTCACCCTGCCTCTTGTGCTTCCCCTACTTTGCTTTATCCCCTAATTCACAACTGTTTTTCTATTGGATCTTAGCCCAAAGTGTCACTCTATGATATCAGGGATGAGATGAGTTTTAGTTTACTGTTGTATCCAACTCAAATCAGTGCTTAATATATCACGCAAGCTTACTGAATGATGATAATAAAGAAACGTAATAATAAGAACATCCTCTTATATAGTACTTACTGTTTTCAACACACTCTTCAGACTGTCTTATACAATTAACTCAATTATGACAACAATCCTACAGGAGAGATACTTATTATTCCCATTTTACAGATAAGGAAACTGAGGCATAAGAGATTAGAGACTTAAAGTCCCATAACTAATACATGGTAGTATTGATTTGAACCCAGGAAGATTGACTGCATGGTGATTGTTGCTAATCATTGAATTAAATTACCTCTTTCATATTTATTGAATGAGTATATGAATATATATCCTGGGTTTATGTTGGGATTTCTTTTGTTTATGTCATTGGAAAAGTATTACATGTTATAGAAGCTTAAGTATTTTATAGCCCCACAGAACAAATAATGATGTTTATTCACTATATAATGATCTAGATGCCCTGCATTTTCTTACTTAATTCTTACAACAACCATGTAACATAGGTGTAAATTCCCATTTTATGAGTAAAGAATAGGAGATTCAGGAAGAATCTCAAGTCTTGTTCTGTTGATCTCAGCACCCATGCTTTTTTATATTTTTCTTATATTTCTTTACAGGAGATGGGATTTAATCTGGCCTTCTATGTTGCATAGAGTTTATTTTTTTCATTAAAATTTTTTTAAATATATTTTTTTATTTATTTCTAGGAGAGAGAGAGAGAGAGAGAGACAACGTGAGCAGGAGAGGGTCAGAGAGAGAGGGAGTCACAGACTCTGAAATAGGCTCCAGGCTCTGAGCTGGCAGTCAGCACAGAGCCCGACGTGGGGCTCGAACCCATGAACCGCGAGATCATGACCTAAGTGAAAGTCGGACGGTTAACTGACTAAGCCACCCAGGCGCCCCTCATTAAAATTTTTTTAAGTTTACTTTTTTATGGAAGATAGAGATATCATGAGTGGGGGAGGGGCAGACAGAGAGGGAGACATGGAATCCAACAGAGGCTCCGGTTTGGCTCAGAGGCTCTGAGTTGCTAGCACAGAGCCCAATGCAGGGCTCAAATCACAAACCATGAGGTCATGACCTGAGCCAAAGTCAGATGCCCAACTAACTGAGCCACCTAGGTGCCCCAGTATAGAGTTTAAATAAGGGGAGAAGAAAATGTTGAGCATTAAGAATGAATTGAAATGTATTAACTATACCAAGATTAATCAGTTAAAAATAAAATGAAAAAACTTATTTCATAAAGCTAGAAAACACAAAATATTGAGGAGTCTTTAAAAGAAATGCATGAGTGACATAGGATTCCAACAGAGATGTGAATAAATGGAGAGCCTGTGTTCCCAAATGGAATGCTTAATATTGCAGCTATTTCAAGTCTTCTGCAACTAATTCTAAAAATCAATATAATTCTGAAAAAAGCTCCAGGTTTTGGAAATAGCTTAAATAATTCTAAGTTTATTTGTGAGAACTATCAAGAATTAAAAAAAAAAAGAGTATTGATAGAACTTGTATGAACAGATGGTAGATCTTATTATAAAATTACAGTCATTGTAGAAAAGGTAGTACTGTGTTGGCATGATAAGAGACAAGTGGCCTGGAGCAGAAATTCAAGCCATATATATAAGACTGTGTAAGAGTTTGATATGTGTTAAGAGTGACATTATAAATTAATGGGGAAAAGAATATTCATTCAATAAATATTGTGCAAGACTACTAGAAATTTACCCAAGGGATATAGGAGTGCTGATGCATAGGCAAGAAGATGTGGTTTATCTATACAATGGAATACTACATGGCAATGAGGAAAAATGAAATCTGGCCATGTGTAGCAACATGGATGGAACTTGAGGGTGTTATGCTGAGCAAAATAAGTCAGGCAGAGTAGGACAGATACCATATGTTTGCACGTATAGGAGGATTAGGAGGAACTTAACAGAGGACCATGGGGGAGAAGAAGGGAGGTGGAAACCAACTTAACAATAAACTATTTGTAAATAAATAAATAAATCAAAACTAAATAAAACAAAAAGAAAAACAAGACATTGACCTAAAATAAATAAATAAATATTGTGTAAGAATTGGTTCATAATTTGGAAAACAATGTTAGAACCCTACTTTGCACCAAATATCACACTGAGGTATCAGAAAATAGTTAAATGCAAAAACCTGAATCAATTGGGAATGAACTCCAATGCAAGTATCAAAACCATGCTTTCCTACAGTATTGGATAATTCTCACTATAGGTGAAGCGAATATAGCATATTATAAATATATACACAGAATTTTCTAATTTTTAAAAATAAAGGGGGAAAATGGAGAAATCCTGTAAGGAAATAGATCACTATGCAAATGGTGGTTAACATGGTGGGCTAATGGATATTCTTTATTTTCTTCATTATACTTTTTCCTCACATTTCTACTAATACTGATTAGGTTTTGAAATCAGAAAAAAAAAATTTAAGGCAAATTCTAAGCCACATTATAAGGTCTGCAATGACTATAACATATTTTGGGGTGGGAGAGGGCATTACAAGTCCTATCTGCTAAAGGGCAGTATGGAGAGAAAGTTGGATTCTTCTATGGGGGAGCTTTAATATGTTTTAAAGAGAGAAACTCTGCCATTAACTATTGAGTTAACTCTGTCAATAGTCTTGTACACTGTTGAATCAAAATTTGTTTCTTATATGCAGGATCTAAGATAATTATGTAGAGAAATGCAACTATCTGAATTTAATCAGATTTTGGGGACTTAGGGATATATCTATGAAATAATTCCTTCTTCTGAGCATTTAAAAAAAACTGGTTGTTTTGCCTGAAGATACACTCTTAATCTTACTTGCCTCTTACCTTAGGTTTTTCAGTGTTTTAAAAACCCTAGGGCATTGCATGGAAAATTTAACACCTGAAAGGGACACCTGGCATCTGCCTGAAGCACTTTCCATTTCCTGCCAGGCACACAAAGGAGAGAAGCCATTGTTGGCTTCTGGAGCACTCTTCAGGGGTTGATTTACAAGTGTCTCAGATGTGTCCTCAGGCAACTAAGAGCCTTCAGTTCTTGGGACTATATTTAAATTACAGAAGAAATAAAGAGCAAGTGACTTTCAGCAGAGGACTCTTATCTTCTCATTTTCTGTGCCATTTGTAAATAGATAAGGTATTGGTTCAAATTAGTTCATTAGTCGAATACGTCTGTTTATAATGGTCCTTGACAAAGGCTGCTGCAGAACGTACAAAGCAGAATCTTAGGTGTGGAATTCTTGAGCTTGATGTTATGTTCTTAGAGAAATCTGACAGACATATCCACACGTGTAGACTCTTACCTTCCAAAGCTAAAGTATTCTATTAATTTTTATATTAATTTATGTTTTATTAGCTTTGATTTTCACCACAAATATCTACTCATCTTGCTTATGAATTTCAGCCGTATTATGCCAGTTTTATCTCCTGTGTACTGCTGAGCTCTACAAGCAAGATGGATTTTTTGTACTTCAGAAAAATAATGTTATAGAAATGTATTTCCCCTTTTGGTGTATTTTAATATAAATATTGTCATTTGTTAATATTTATTACTATTTCTGTAAAAGTATATATTATTTTATATTATTCTTTAATTCCTGTTCACTACTCTTTAAAGGTTCACACATACACACACTCACACAACCACTACCTGCTACTTAACACAGGAGACAAGTCAATCATAGGTCTAATGGCTAGCAGTTAAGCAGTGGTTCAGAGAAATGAAAGTTAAGCCCTAGTTGGAAGAAACAAAATTTCACAGAGGAAAAGGTGTAACAGTAAATGACCAGGATTTTGAGTCAGACTTGACTACCACTTACTGCCATAACTGTGTGATCTTGGGTAAATTATTCAGCTTTTTGAGGTGTAGTTCCTTTATCTATTAAAAAAGGAGTAATAATAATTTAGGATGAATGAGATGCTATTTGTGAAAGACCCTGTCCATCTTAATTATTTGTGTCCTTTTACTATTCAGACCTTATTTTTCATAACTGATTTCTTTAACCATTGGATCAAAAGAAAAAGAGAACTGATACTTTTTTCATTCATGAAGAACCAGATTTGATATATAACTCAAGTCTAGGAGGAATGAAAATGTAGTGACTCAATTAACCAGACTGACAATACAGGAAAAGAAATCCAGGATGACATTTGGTATTTTGTTAGTGTAGAATTTCCAGGTCTGAATGGGAACCCAGTTACTAGATATTCCAAACTGTTTTGGATGATTTTTACTGATATTTGTTCACTCATACCATTATGTAATCTTCCAGTGATCTTAGTGAGTGTAAGGAAGAAACAAATAAGAACATGCCCTAGAATCCAGAATTTTAGAACTGAAGGGACCCTGATTGATTATCTTGTTCAGTCATCTAATTTCTACTGAGAAGTAAACAAATGCAGAAAGATCACAACTTGACTAAAGACACAAAATCAACTGTGTCATTCTCTTAGAAACAGATTGCAGGTCTTTGACTTCTCAGGCCATTGGTATTAAGATAGAGCTGCAAATGATACTTTACTCCAAAGCAGCTTAAATTCTTACAATGTCATAAATAAATGATCAGCCATATTAGTGTTATATGATTACTGTAAGCATTTGGACCTTTTGCTCTTTAAATAATTCAACAAATTTATATACAGTCTCTATACTCTGTTAGAGGATATAATAAATACTACAGAATATTAAAAATCAGTTATTTTAACTGAGGTCTTGATACAGTTGGAGAACTGTCAGAAACAAACCTTCTTGTTAACCTGATTTTCCAAATTCTGTTAATGCTGCCAATGTTCCACTACCTAGCCTTAAAACCCTTGGGTTGTTGATTCCCTTCAGCCCTTACTCCCATATTTAATCAGGTGCCCAAATACTGTCAGTTTGACATCTGAAATATATTTTCTCTCATTCTTTTTTTCCCTACTGTTTCAACTTATATCTGCCCTGCTCCCAGATTGTATGTCTACCTTCAAATTACATTTGCTTCAATTTACTATACACATACTCCCAGAAACATTTTAAATATTGGTCATGGCTCTCTGTTTCCAGCTGAACAATATTCAGTATTTAAGAATGGCATTCAAGATACTATAGGATCTGATCTGGTATGCTATATTTTTTTTTAAAAAAGTAAATATAAGTGTTCTAGCCTAACTTGATTTGACAGCTTACCTGAAACTTGGAGGCTGAGAAAGAGGCATCCAGAAAGGAGTGAAGAGAGTTAGAGTGAACATCTAAGGAAGTCCAGAGGTGGGAGGATCATGTTATATTCAAGGACCTACAGTAGAGCTGGGAGAGGCAGATGAAGCTGGAAAGATGGGGTGTCCCATCACAGAGGTCCCTAGGGCAACTTTCCCAGCTGAAGGCCCAGGCTTAGTGAGGTTCAGGAATGTGCCCAAGACCACTTGCCTTGAGCCATGTTATCTGGAACTCAAATTTAGGTCTGCCTCACTGGCCAGTCGTCTTTCTCCGTAGCCAGCTTCCTCTCTCAATCAGTTTGTTTTCTGCCTCACCATGGGACCCATGTTCTCATCTTCTTCAGTCTGGGGGCTGCACAGACTTCTTCTGCATATCCTATTGCTTTAGAGATATTCCTGTATAATTGAATATACTTGTGTTTCTTTCCCATCCTTCCCCCATTGTATCCTTGAAACCAAATCAGTTTAAATTCAGCAAAAGGTGTCTTGTGTTGGCTGACTTGATAGTGACTCCTGTTGAGTGTGCAGTGCCGTTCTTTCTTGTTCTCACTGATTGTCCCTGGTGTGGTTCACTGATTTCAGTCACCCACTGTGCAGTTAGTAGATACATGTGAGGTATTGGGAAAGCTTGATGTAGGACATGACAGTCTTTTCTCTGGTGCATCAAGTGGCAAGGCAGGTGGAGCTGTTGTGGAATTCAGAATGACTTTTAAATCTGGTCCTAGGTGCATAAATGTGTTCTTAGCAGCTTACAGATTCTCTTCTTTCCTCCTGGCTTCCTCTCTACATTAACTGCAAGAAAGTAAGTTAATTCTTTAAAATAGTTGCTGCATACTTAAGAAGTCAAAGGAGAAACTAAATAAATACTTTTTAATCTCCAAGTTTAGAATGTGGGATTATTTCTGCTAGGACTGTAGTAAAAGATCAATCAATTGGATATTTGGTTTCTCAGGAATAAAACAACTGAGAGGACTTCCTTTTTTTCTTCATTGACTTGACCAGTTTATTGGATCATCATTATATTAACATATTTTCAGGAAAATGCAAATGACTCTAATGTCAATCTATAAAACTAAACCATATCCTGTGAAATGAGAAATTTTAGAAAACAAAGCTCAACAACTATCTGTCAGTCAAAGAATTTAAAATTCATGTCAAGCTCATCTTAGGAACTCACACTGTTATATGTACACACTGCAAACGTGAGCAGACTTGCCTTTTCAAAACCAAGAAGACAACACCATGATGTTTAAAAGACCTTAACTGACATACATGTGGTACTGCTTAGACCAATAAAGACTTATTCTGTTGTCCAGGAGCATGAGATACAGTCAGATGTTTTAGATTTCATTAATGAAAAAATAAAACAATCTTGCTATAAAATTTATGACTCTGATCTCATCTCCCACCATGCAAACACTTTGCTATATACTGTTAATTTTAAGCTATACACTAAAACACATCACAACTTTACAGTCAGTGTTTTATTTTTTTTTTGTACTTGTTTTTTTTTTTTTTTTACAAATAGTTTATTGTCAAATTAGTTTCCACATAACACCCAGTGCTCATCCCCTACAGTCAGTGTTTTAAATAGATGGCTGACATATAGCCTTTGACAATATTATCACTTGATAGCAATACATTAATGCTAACTTTAGAAACTATAGCATACTGAAACTTTACAGCCAATTAAGTTGATGAGTCACTGTCAGCCTCTTAAGTTCCTCTTTTAGATGAATAACGAAAGCAAATATAGGATGTAAGGAGCAAAGTCCAGGTCTTGTAAAATCTTTAAGTGTCATAATGAAGTTGAAATGTTAGGGAATAGAAAAATGCATTGTCTAAATGGACTAGAAATAAATAAAATTATTTCTTTTAATATTTAGAAATGGTGATAATGTTCAATCTTTTAGTTTGTCACCATATGCTCACATTGATTTATGGAGACTTATAATGTCCATTGACTCCCTTGACAAGAGTCGCTAGACAGCCTTCTGAACTTTTATTTTAAAAAGTGCAAAGTTGGATATATTTAATCTCCACCCATACTACTAGGAGTTTATAACTAGTTAAGGATAGATAGTTTGACAAGGGCAAATTTAAATATGTCCCTTTCATAATATGTATGGCATTTGAGAATTAATTATAAATCCATTATGTATGAAGTTGAAATTGTCTTAGGAAAAATCAAGAAAGAATAGGTCTATTAAATTAGGACATCTCCATTAAAATTTATCAGGAAAGTATTGTATATAACTTTATCCCAATTATTGGATGTTGAGAAATCTTTGTAAATTGGTAGTAAGATTGCAGTAGCTTTAAAATAAAATCATAATATGTTAAATCTAGAACACTTTGGGATAGAGTAAATTTAAAAATACAAAACTTTCATATACAACCTGCTCTTATATATATTCTACGGGTTGTGAAAATTTTCCAAATTCTTTAATGTTCTCATGGCCATTTCTTTCTTTGAATCAGTTTGGCTTGGGCACTTCTGCCATTTCTATGCCTGCTGTTCATACTCCACCCAGTGGCAATAGAGATAAAGAAATTCTCTCTTTTCTTTAAAGTACATGAAAGAAAACAAAATCACAAAAACAAACAATAATATTCACAGAAGTGTGTGTGTGTGTGTGTGTGTGTGTGTGTAGCAGAGAGATTTACAGAGCAGAATTACAAAAAAACATAACCTAGAAATTTAATGTTACAGACTGAATGTGTCCCTTCCAAATTTATATGTTGAAATTCTACCCCCTAATATCATGGTCTTAGAATGTGGGGCCTTTGGGTGGTAATTAGGACTAGATGAAGTTTTAAAGAAATAGCTCTCACGAATGAGATTAGTGCCCTTAAAAGAAGCCATCAGAGGGGTGTGTTGTGGCTCAGTTGGTTGAGCCACACTGTTGATTTTGACTCAGATCATGATCTCAGCATCAAGAGATTGAGCCCTGCATTAGGCTGAACATGGAGCCTGCTTATTATTCTCTTTCAATCTCTCTCTGCACCTACCCCATTTGCTTGCTCACATGTGGGCTCTCTCTCTCTCAAAAAAAAAAAAAAAATCACTGGAAGTCTGCTCTCTTTCATGTAAGGATAGCATAAGAATATGGAAAATGGCTACCTGCAACCCAAAAGACACCCTTCACCAGAATCCAACCATGCTGTTACCCTGAGTCTGAAATTCCAGCCTCAAGAACTATGAGAAATAAATTCTGTTGTTTACAAGCCACCTGGTCTTTGGTATTGTTTTTACAGCTTGAACTAAGTCAGCTAGATGTCTGTGTTTGGAAATTACAGATTTGTCATGTCATGTACCCACATTGGGAGATGCTGATTCGGTAAATCTGGGTGTGACCCTGAGGAATCTGTACATAAGAAGATAATCAAGAATTGAACAACTGCTCTGGATGCATAGTCTTCATTTCCAGTTATTAAATTTAGTGATGCAAAATGGATGAAATTGGGATCTTCTTGTAGGCCTAAGGACCTAGCCTCAAAATAGTTATCTCAGTCTTGAATCATTAAGTTTCTGTGTCATTTTGCCTCTTTTTTTCATAAGCAACCATGCTGGTCTGCACAGGACTATCTAGGGTTTGGTCCTATTTCGTGAGGCTAACCTCAATCCTGGACTAACCAGAATGGTCAGTCACCAGATAAGATCTTTAAAGAAACAATGGCATCTTTTTGGTTGCTGTGACCATTCTTCAATATTTATTTATGAATTGTCTACTTTGTGGTTAAAACTATGGGAGAGAAATTTTTGGCAGAAGCTAAAAGGGCTGGTTTCATAGGTCACTTAATGACATTCTGGACATAGCAGTGCTGTCCTAGGACACAGGAGACAAAGTGCCACACAAAGATGGGGAGAAGACAGTGCTCCCATACCTGCATTACCAACCAGCTAATGCAGGTTGAAGGAGTCAATATACCTTTTGGCACTGTGTATGTGTTCTTTGTGAGAACTGATCTTTCCTCACTGCTCCCAAACTTATATAACCCTCAATTGGAGGTTTTTGGGAAATGATGTAATTCCCTATAATGATAGGCTGGTTTTAGATCTATTGAGTTTGACATAGAAACAGACTACATAGAAATATGATAGTCAATTGGAAATGTGGGCTAGCAGTTAGGTGACAGCAAAGTCCTAGAAAACTAGTTTATCAGACTGCTAGATTCTATTGTGAATTAAATTGATTACTGTAAATTGATCAATGTTTTAGACTCTAAAACCAACCATTTGGATTCTAACATATGTATGTCTAAACCATAGAAATAGTAATAGTTGAAGGTGTTGAAAATGAATGGATTATGATGTTGGAAAGAAAAAGGGGAGTCAATCTTAGGGAATGAAAATTGAGTCATCAAAAAAATCTGAACAGACTTGTCCAAAAAAGAGGAGCATAATTCGGCATTATGATAGACTGCACAGAATAGAGAACCAACCAACAGCATCTAAAGGATCAGCATGTAACAAGGGATTGAGACCAGAATAAAAGATGTTCAGTGATTAGATAAATAGAATAAAGAAATTGACTGCCACATTTATCTGAAAGAAAGTCAGCGGTCTTATCAGATACAAAAACCCAAATATAGGGGTGTCTGGGCAGCTCAGTTGGTTAAGTTGGCTCTTAATTTTAGCTCAGGTCATGATCTCATGGTTAGTGGTTGTGAGTTCAAACCCCACATGGAGCTCTGTGTCAGGCTCTGTGGTGACAGCAGAGAGCCTGATTGGAATTCTCTCACTTCCTCTTTCGCTGCCCCTCCCCACTCATGCTCTCTCTTTCAAAATAAATAAATAACCATAATTGATCAATGAAAACCCAAATATAAAACAGCCATTTTAATTCAGCTGACTAATTAGTCTGAAGAAAAATATTTGTCAAATTTAAAGACTGCTTATTTTTTGAAGGTTACTAAGTGACCTCCATGGGAAAGTGTAAGTGTTTGCTTTAGGTCTCTTCAAGTGTTTCTGGATGTGTAAACTTTGCTAGAGCGTGGAAGTCTAGGAGATCCTTTTTGGTTCTGACCTCAATATCATTTCTGTAATTTTTTCTTGTGCACATTCTTGCCATCCACTGTACTTTTCTGGGGAATGAACAAATATTAGGCTCCAAGTCTGAGACCTGGGAAGGCTTTCATATCTGTCCTCTGTGCCCGAAGTGAATTTCTTCTCCTCCATGAGTCTCAGTTTCTTCATCTTCAAAATGAGAGTATTGGATTATAATTAATTATACATTATCTGATTTTAAAATTGAATTTATCTTCCATTTTAAATGTATGCTTTTATTAAACATTAAATGATAAAAACCAAGCTAAAGCTAATTCCCATAGTTAATTCTCAGCCTTAAATATGCCCAAACACAGGTACAGTTATTCTAAATGACAGTCATTTTGAGAGTTCTACATCATTTTAACAGAAAATTAAAATAGGAAATTGGTGAGGATTTAATGTACAGCATAGTGACTATGGTTAACAATACTGTATTGTATACTTGAAAGTTGCTAAGAAGGAAAAAGGAGAGGAAATAGGAGAGAATAAAAGGTTACTCTATGAGGTAATAGGTGTTTAACTAACCTTATTGTAGTAGTCATTTCTTCTTGAACTGAGTTCAAGAAAGAAAGAAAGTCAAATGATTCTATTAAAGATAGCTGGTTTACATAAGGAAATACTGTGATTTAATACATACAAAAAGGGATCCTAAATAAAGCACATTCAAAACAAGAATAGATATGGGAGGGGGGAAAAGACCTTACTTTGAGACACTAATAAAATGGTGATTCTAGAATTGAAGTAGATGAAAAGAATAAAGTGTACACATTTTATTTAAAAGATCAAGTCACTACCAAAATGTTATGTAATTATTAGAATGTAAAATGTAATAGAGCTCAATAAGGTGGAAATAAAGATAATGAAACTGTATGTTTTTTATTTAGTTAATATCTTTTTGTTGCTAATGGAATAGTTTCTGTTCTTTCCAAATAAAAAATTCAATACCCAGTTTAAAAGCCTGATTCAGTAAGTATAGGATTAAAATAATTGGGAGTAAAATCAAATAGTTTTGTCTCATTAAGTGTGCCTCAAATGTGGAAATCTTAGTCCTCATTCCAGCTTTTAGTGAATCTAACACCAGTTTTCTTTCTTATTTTGCAGGGCTGGAGCGAATTGCAAGGGATTCATCTTATGAACAGGAAGGAAAGGTCCAATTTGTAATCGATGCAGTATATTCCATGGCTTATGCCCTGCACAATATGCACAAAGATCTCTGCCCTGGATACACTGGTCTCTGCCCACGAATGAGTACCGTGGATGGGAAAGAGCTACTTGGTTACATCCGGGCTGTCAATTTTAATGGTAAGTTACAACTTTTTTGTCATTAAATACTGTAGAAGTGACAGGATTTGTTCCCCCTCCCCCCACTAAATATAGAAGATTCCCAAACAGAGTGGAAAGCACAGGATTAGAAGCAGTTCCCCTTTTAATCAGAAGTGTGAGTTTTTCCACCTGCTTTTAAATCTCAAACATATTTTTTGTGCTCCTGAAAGAAGCATTAATCTGCTTCTGAAGGAGGCAGAAGTTAAAAATAAGCCTCTATCAATCAAAATATTCTACTTAAATATCACTATTTCAGGAGTAATTTAGGAGGCTCATTTGGAACCATTGACAACAGATTAGATTTCTTTTAAAATGTTTTGTTTGTGTCATTATTAGAGAAGGAATTGTAGATATTTTGTTTTGAAACTGATTTTAAGCTTTCTAAATAGTAAGTTGACCCGAGGAAGGTAGATGATTTGGAGTGGCTAAGTATTTACATTCTAAGAGTGCTATGTTAAGGTTCTGCATTTTCTCTTTCCTTGTATCACTTTCAATGATTTGGTCAATTTAAAGCAATGAGTTTCATCGTGTAAGATAGAACTACATACAACACAGGATAGATGGGATTTGCCTCGTGCTGAAGCAGAAATGCTGCTTTCTCTGAGTGTCACAGAAACTGATACAGAATGTGCCAGGCCCATAGTATTCGACTGAGAATAGCCAGATGCCTGTCTGAAGTGATGGAATTATTGAATGCTGCTGCTCTTTCATGAAAATTGTAACGGTGGCTGCCCATGATCTTCACCATTATTTTCAAATGAAATGTTAGAATGCTCTGAGCTGTCTAATTCTTTCTGTTTGGCTGTAATCCACACAATGGACATGCCTCCGAGCCATGCACCGCACTGCACTGTCCATCATAATACACTCCAGTGACCTCAGCTGCCAGACTTTCTCAAAAAAGCACAAGGTCATCTTCAATTTAGAATTCAAGTGGAAACTTCTTTTGCTTTGTGCAGGCAACATGAGGCAAAATTTGGTTTACATTCAACACAGAGTACCCTCATTGTCAGCAGCATTTTTGTGAGACATTACATAACCATCCTTTTGTTACGAGTATAAATATTAAGGGAATTTAAAAATAATTTTCTTGTGATTATAAAACTGAGCAAAAGAGGACTATTAGAATGCAGGGTTATTTATCCTAACATGAGGTTGGAGAGCATTCCATTTATCCATGTAGTTAAGAGGCGTGACGAGGAATGCAAATGATTCTATTTTCTTAATAACTGAAACTCACCTCCAGAAGATGGGAAAATCTTTAAAGAAATACCAGATTAAAGTATTTCAAAGATGAATTACCAATTTCTCTCTTAATCATAGATAAAAAACAAACCATTCCTTGATGACTTCTATTACTATACCATACTGTAATATAATGATGCTATTAAAGACTATTAAAAGCATCTTAAAGCCCAATGATTATTAAGACAATTTGCCTCTAGACTCTTCGGTCCACTTTTTAGTCTTTTTTCCCCCTCCTTTTATCTTACCAAGCTGCTGTTTTTGTGATTGTTTGGGGGGCTGATCTCTTCCATAATTTTTTTCTTTCAACCCACTAAGGACAGAGAAGCACATATAAAATTTCATTAATTTAGTCAAGATATATTTATTGAGCATATAGACTGTGTTAAGCATTGTGATAGCTGCTGAAGATACACTACTACTAGTCAAGGCCGATATGAGATTTAAAATTTCTTTGGGAATTTAGATATGAATCAGAAAAGCACACAAAGGGATAGTAATATAATCTGTAATGAGTGCTGAAAGTAGAGGTGTGCTGAACAGAGAGTTTGTAATAGGGAAACATCCCTACTTTGGGAGTTGGGGACAGGTGAATCTGAAGGAAATGAGTGTCAGAGATAAGAGTAAGATAGGGGGCGCCTGGGTGGCTTAGTCGGTTAAGCGTCCGACTTTCGCTTAGGTCATGATCTCGCGGTTCGTGGGTTCGAGCCCCGCGTCGGGCTCTGTGCTGACTGCCAGCTCAGAGCCTGGAGCCTGTTTCAGTCTGTGACTCCCTCTCTCTCTGACCCTCCCCTGCCTATGCTGTCTCTCTCTCTCTCTCCTAGAAATAAAACATAAAAAAAAAAAAAAGTAAGATAGAACATGAGAGGTCATGTCAGCCGTACTTAAGATTTTTTCTTCATCTTGAAGCCAAAGGAACTCACTGAAGCATAATAGGATTGTGTCTGATAAAAAAAAGTATACTCCAGATATAAGAATCATATAAAATACATGAATTTTAGTGTATGAACTTAAAATAGAATCTCTTTGAGCTCCCTGGAGATTTATTTTGCATATGGCCTGAAACTTTTCTGTTTTCCAATAACTGATGATACAAGACAAGAGACCTGAGCATAAACAGATTATCCTGGATTATATAATTCTCCTGAGTTGTAGTACTTTTCAAGGAGTTCATCAATTTTTAAATTTCATTATTGGTTTATCTATTAGTGTTCATTAGTTATTAATGCCCAGCCTGTTTATGATAAAAAGACATACAGGGTGGTTCAAATAGGTATACTGTCAAAACCCTTTAAGGAAGAGGAAAGAAACATGGTAACCAGAATACAGGACTACATTAGGTTCTGAGCTTCCAAAGCAGCCAAAATGTAAAGGGACGTTCAGTGGGATACATAATTTTCATTATGCGACAGAAGCAAGCTTACCTATTTTTAAGAGAGAATTAATTCTTTTGGAAACTGTTTCTAAAAGAAATGTATCATATGAGACTTTAACAGCCTTATAAGCAAAGTTATTTAACAAAATTTTATTGCAAAAGCAGAAGCTTTCTCTTTGACTGTTTTGCACTTGTACCCACAATCAAAGCCAAGAATGTAATGCTTGTAACACTGAAGGGTATTTTATTAAAAGAGTTTTCAGGAGGAGGGAGATAATCTTTGATCTAGATTTAAAAATCTTTGAAGCTCAGATGATATGGGGATTACCATATTCTATTAAGAATAAATGAAGAGTGTTTCCCTTATCATCTGCTTTGCAAACTCTATCTTCAAAAGAATGCTGCTCAGAAATCTAACATTTCAGCCAGTCAAAATAAGAACCACTGGATTGAAAGTGTAGCCATAATCTTGGACACTTCACTTCTCCTAGTGCTACTTGCCTGTCCTGGAGGAACTTTGAAATGTACCAATAGCTACATGAAGTGTACATCAAATTCACAGACTTAAATATCCTTTCTCTTCACAGGGCTTTCATAGAAGCTGAAAGTAGACCTCTAGAATGTGTACTGGGAACCTAGCTAACAACTATTATATGTTGTTACTTGCACGCCAATTATATGGTTTGTGTTCGTGCTGGTTAGTGTTCTCACCTAATGAGATAGCCAACTCACTCCCCAAAGCCTAGAAGTGGGAGGGGAACATTGGTCAAACCCCAGTTTCTTTGAGATCAGTTTTGAATATTCTGAAGAGTTGAGAATATACTTGACTAGACCCAGAACTGCTCTCTGTACATGACAACAAAAATTATTACCTACTAAAAGTTTTCTTAGCATAGCTATTACCAGTTGTTCAAGAATGAGCTTTGTAAGGCAATTGTCAATTTTGTATAGTGTAACCTTCCAGATTTTATGTCAGGATCACTGAGTTACAAAATATACACTCAAGTTATTTAAAAAAAATGACCCATTGGATGGAATTATTTAGTAATGTCCATTTAAATATTGTATAATATCTGGCCTAAAGTGTAATTTCTGAGTAGAAAAAATATTGTTAAACTGGTTCTTTCTGACATTAATGAGATATCAAGGCAAATTACTTTTCATGGTTCCTTTTAATTTGAGACAGTAAAACTTTGTCATTGGTATGAAGGGAGACTGTTCTTCCAGTTTGTAAGAGCAGGAGGTGAAGGAGCCAGAACAGCTGGATGCTGCACAGACCATTGGTATAAAATTAAAGGGAACTGTTTAAAACTCAGTCTTGCTGAGATGGTAACCTTGTGTGTGGTATGGCTAATTAAACACTGGTTTACAGATACTTGGCTTAATAGGTCATGCTTCTTCCAGTCTATTGTTAACTAAGAACATAACAATCATCTTAGAATTTTGAATGATGAACGATTAGTATTTCAGGCCAGAATGATTCTAAACACAACAACTAGTTAAGGGTGAAACCTTAGTCAAACTATTAAACTACAAAGTCCTATTTCCATCAAAGGCTTAAACAACAATGGTGGTTTAATTGAATTTAATCCCTCAAACTGACATTTTCTCATCAATAGAAAACCTGAACCATATTCTGCATGTGTATTTTAAGCACATTCTGAGTTTTTGAGTCATAGCATATCTAGGATTACTCATGTGTTCCTTACACTTTTCTCAACCTATCCACTGTACTCGGAGCCAGAGGGAAGCAAAGACCTGCCTTTTGGATTACTTTTATTGCTACCATTTGAACAAAACACTGTTTCTATAAATTTTTTAAATCCAAAAATTTATCAAAAGAAAAACATAAAATAAAGAAGAGGAGTTCAGATTTTTCAGGAACTTAAGCAACGATTTCAATTCCTTCCGTCTGGTCTATAGGCAATAAAATATTAATACTTACATCTTGTATAGAATCAGGGATTTTTCTGTTGCCACGAGAACCTTATTTATCATAAAGAAAAAGTGTTTGATAAAATTCCAGTGATATCTCCTAACTCTTTTTCTCTGTATTTGAGCTCACATCAGGGGCAGGGCAGGCACAGTGGCATACTACTCAGGAATGTTTGATTGTAGGTAACAGAAACTACCTTAAACTTGTTTAAACCAAAAGAAAGAATTTATGAGGATATGTCAAGAAACCTTATGGCAAAATACAACAGAATCTAAGGAAAGGACTGGTTGTAAGAACTAAAAACTGGTCAGAAGTCCTAACATCTCTCTGTCTGCTTTGTTTCATTCTGTTTATCTTGTTCTTCCCCATTTTTAGGTCCATAGGGTAGGTAGCAGAAGGCCATCTACATTTCTAAAACTTAGCAGCTATTTCTTCAGGGCATCTGCTAAAATTAACGTGTATATATTTCTCAGTTCCAATTCTAACTTTTTGGAAACTTGAATTTCATTAGCCAAACTTAGGTTGGATATTAGATGGGTTCCAAATTATCAGTGGCAAGGAGTAAGTAGTAAAGACTTGGTTGTCATGAGGCACTCCCCATGGTTGAAATATATATTTCTAAGTCCCAGTCTGACTTCTTGGAAACTTGAGTCTCATTAGCCAAACTTAGGTTTGATGTCAGATTGGTTCCAAATTATCAGTGGCAAGGACCAAGTAGTACCGACTTGGTTGTCATGGGGCAATCCCCATGGTTGAAAGGGACATTTGGGAAGTTTCTATAAGTGGCTTATGGGGAAAAGCTGAGCAAATGAGCAGAGATGAAAACCTGATAGTGGTGATGCCACCATGATCTTAGAATTGCAATGCTTCTTTAAGGGGGTGAGTTTTTGTTAGGCTAGAGGAGACACAGTTAAGAATTACATAGAATCTGTGAGAATCTGAGAGAGGAATCAACTCTGGAATGTTTTAATGCTAGTCTTCATACTGTGGTTGAATTTCCTGACATGAAGAAGAATGACCAGCTTCTCTGAACTCACCAGTGATATGGTGGTCTAACCACTTAGTGCTCAATATTCTAATGAAAATGTGTGAGCACTTGACTGATTACAGAGACTAATATAAGGTGGAATTTACCAGAATCTTTTTTTTAAACCTTATTGATTTCAGGTACTTAACGCAAATTTCTGTTACAATGTTGAGTGTCTCTGAACACTGTAGTATGATTTTGAAGCAAATTTGTTTGCATAAAATACCTGTAAGCTATCTAAACAAAATAGGTATGATTTAATATTAGGAAGTATATAAATACCCTAATAGGTCAAATAAGACAATGATTAATACCTCCAAAGATTCTGTAAAGTTATTTAATTAAAATATATCTCTCAGATCATTTCTGTTACAAGCACAAAAACATAAACTAGAAATAGAATAAATGTTTAACATGACAAAGTACATCTCTCTTAGCCTTTAAGCAATTGTATATTTATAGTTGTTATTACTAGTAAAGACATAGATTAGTTCTATTACCACTATTATTAATATTCTATAAATTTTAAACAATGTGACAAAACATGAGATAAAAATAACAGAGAAGACTACTAAAAATGAAAAAGTGGTAGTATGATTATTTTCACATGATTTGATCTCAAGGCAAGTCCCTGAAAAATATATGAGAAGTACTTACTTTAGCAAGAGAATCAAATAAGAAATTAATATTAAAATCTGGAGAGCACTCCTATATACTAGTAGTAAATCATTGACTAATATGTGGGAAATGAAACTCTGTTTCCTTTGCAAAAATATTTAAAATACGTTGCATTAAATTGAACCAAAAGATATGAAAGACCTAGAAGAAGACAACTTTATTGAAAGACATTCCTTGTTTATAGACAGAAAAACTAATTACAAGAATAATTTCAATCTTTTCTGAGTAAATCTGTATTCAAGCTTAGTATAGTTTCAACCAAAATGACAAAGGAGTATTTTCTGGAAGTTGAAATAATATTTAAAATTTTAATTGTGAGAATAAATTAATAAAAATAACTGAAGTGATTTTGAATAAAAATTTATTTCTACCTAGCATTTCATATTTAACCCTAATGGTAAGCTATTAATAATCAATCCAGTATGAACTTAATACTGAATAGACTTACAGTATATGGAACCAGATAGAAATAACCAGAAATATGTAATGATAATTAATAAATCAGTTTATACATGTATATGTGCATATTTACATATTAATTTATGATGTAATAAAGATGAAGCTAGAACTTAGTGGGAAAGGACATTTTATTAACTGAATATCAATTTACAATAAAATCAAGTGAGATGATTCCTCCACATAAGAGTATTGTCCACTTGGAACTTATTTTTTATTTATTTTTTAAAATGTTTATTTACTTTTGAGAGAGCTCACTCATGTTCATGTTTGTGCACAAGAAGGTGAGGAACAGAGGGAGATGGAGAGAGAGAATCTTAAGTAAGTTCCATGCCCAATGCAGGGCCTGACCTGGGACTCAATCTCATGACCGTGAGATCATGACCTGAGCCAAAATCAAGAGTTGGATGCTTAACCGATCGAGCCACCTAGGTGCCCTGGGATTAATTTTAGACTTAAATTGGAAAGAAGCAAGAGAAAGAAATAGATTAGATTTGAATGGGGAAGCTTTTTGAATTGGACAGGGAGGGAAATTATTAGAAGAAAATAGATATATTTGATTTAGTAAAATTTTAACACTGTCAGATATTAAAAATTATCATAAACACAGTGTTAAAAGAGAATATAAAATAAGAGATATAGTTGGGTTTTTGTGTCAAAGGATAATATCACAAATATAAAAAGAGTCACAACAGTTCACAACATTGATGACATCTTGAAGAAGTCAGTTGGCAAAACTTGTAAACATTAGTAAACATTTGAAGAAATGTTAACCTTCACTAGAAATCAAATAAAGAACATTTAATAAACTATAAAATATTGTTTTCTACCTATCAAGTTTACAAAGACTTGAAGATTATAATTGTAATTATCAAAAAGTAATTATATTGGTTCTTCGAGATATGCTTGGTGAGAGTAGATATTATTGTAATTGTTTTTCAGAGAGTATTTGCTGAGCACATATCATTACTTCTAGAAGTATATTCTAAGGAAAATATTTGAAATAATTGTATTTACAAGAATTTATTAAAAAACAAGAAAGCCAAATCACAATTTTGTTCTGTTTCTAATTAAATCCACCAACAATATGTCATTTAGTGTCATATTGACTATGTCTTGGAATCCCAGGCTTTTAGCCGAGCCCTGCCATTCACTTTTCTGCTATGTTTTGAACTTATCTTGACCCCTTAGCTTCACTTTTTTTTTTAATGTTTTATTTATTTCTGAGAGAGAGAGAGAGAGAGAGAGAGAGACAGCGTGAGCATCGGAGGGTCAGAGAGAGAGGGAGTCACAGAATCTGAAACCGGCTCCAGGCTCTGAGCTGTCAGCACAGAGCCCAATGTGAGGCTCGAACCCATGAACTGTGAGATCATGACCTGAGCTGAAGTCAGATGCTTAAGCGATTGAGCCACCCAGGAGCCCCTAGCTTCACCTTTTAAATAGAAGGATTATACTAAAATATTCTAATCTTTGAAATCTCTTCCAGCTTTAAATTCTCTACATACTCTTTTAAAGGTACAGGCATATTTTTAAAACACAGATGCCTATCAGTGTTGTTACTGTTGTCTTTTTTTGTTGTCACTTATACTCATTTTCATCTTTTATTTATTCACATACATTTTATTGGTGATCTTATAAGAAATGTGATAAAAGGGTTCTGTGTTACACATCAAGAATACAAAGACTAAGAGGTGCCTCAGTGGCTTCGTTGACTAAGCATCCAACTTCAACTCAGGTCATGATTTCATGGTTCGTGAGTTTGAGCCTCATGTTGGGCTCTGTGCTGACAGCTCAGCCTGGAAACTGCTTCAGATTCTATGTATCCCTCTCTCTCTGCGCTTCCCCTGCTCACACTCTATCTCTCTCAAAATTAAATAAGTAAATAAACATCTAAAAAAGGAATAGAAAGACTAATGAAATATGGTTCTATATGTTCTCAGATGTCATAATGTAACAGAGGAGGGAAACAAACATGTTACCAACAAGAATTTAATTTGGTAAGTGATATGATAGAGGCATGAGCATATAAGAACCCAATGTAAAGCTGAGATTAGGAAAACAAATAAGGAGAGCCTCAAAGAAAACAATACGTTTGATTTAAATTTCAGATGAAAGGTGACATTTCTTAGGTGGACAAGATGATAAATGGATTGACTGATAAATGGATATATACATATATGTGTGTGTGTGTGTGTGTGATGGAGTATTACTTATCCATAAAAAAGAATGAAATCTTACTATTTGTAATGATGTAGACAGAGCTAGAGAGCATTATGCTAAGCAAAAATAGGTCAGTTATAGACAAATACCATATGATTTCACTCATATGTGGAATTTAATAAACAAAACAGACAAAATAGTTAAATAGTAACTGGAAGACAGGAAAAGCATGCATTCTAAAAAAGCTGAGCATCTACAGTGCAAGAATTCAAGAGTGTGGCATGAGAACAGACTGGAAATGATCAGATGAGCTTGGGCTTGGTTAGAAATCTCTGTCAAATTCTAGTGTTTGAAGGTGATGCAGCAGGCAACAGGAACCTGAAGCTTTTTGAAGAGGACAGTGAAGTCCTAGAATTTGTGGTTTAAAAATATAACCATGGCAACAATTTGCAGACTGGAGGGAAGTGAGATTGAAGACAAGGGTGTTTAGGTTAGGTCACAGTTCCAGTAGTCCCTATGATAGAACAGTACCTGAAGCGGAAAAATGAAAGCATAAGTGAAATGGAAAGAGGGGGAAGAGGGAGGAAAGGAACATAGAATTATTTGAAGGCTGACTCTGTTCTAGGCACTGTGCTTTCACTAAAAACCAAGAGATTTTTCAAAATAGCTTAACCTCCCCAAATCATCTTTCTTTATAACTGTAATAATTCTATTACTAGAGTTAATGCAGTATTTTAGTGCATGTTATTGACGATACTGGCTTTTTATCTAATTCTATAAGTAAAAAATGAGATATAACATGTCCGTATGTGGAGAAACTTACATAAAATGTCATCTCCAGAAGTTATACTGCACAATTTCCTTGTGATTAAATATTACCTATTTAGTAAATAGAGATGAAACAAAGTCAAACATGATAAAAGTCAAGTGTGTTGATCTTAAATATAAATATCCTTTTGATAATTACCTCATATGAAATAAAATTAAGAAAATAATTACAGTAAAATCATGGATTGTGAATAACTTGTTCTGCACTTGTTCCACAAGATGAGCAAACATTTCTAATAAATTTTAGGTTGATAAATAAGCGATGTCTTGCGATACAAGTAGTATATGATGCCAAACATCACATGATCACATCTGAACCAATGATCCTTACGTTTACTTTGATATACAAGTGCTTTGGATTACAAACATGTTTCCAGAGTGAATTATGCTCACAAACCAAGGTTTTACTATATAAATAATTTTGAAATTATACATTATATAACTTATTTTTGAAGGTGAAAATTTGCAGGCAGTAAAGTATTCCTGGAAATACTGTATATTTTTTAAAAAGAATATATGCATATATATCCTATATAGAGAGAGCATGTGAAAATAAACAGGCTTGTTTGAAATTAGGTGATTTTTCAATTTCTGATTAAGGAAACCTCAAGCTGATTATAAAATATTAAACCTACAAGTTAAGTCACCATGAAATTTAGCAGTGTAAATGTTCCTGTCTCTGTTTTCTAACTGAATAAGATTTGATAAACCTTTTATAGTCATAAAGAACAAGGTTTATTAATCTCACATCTCTCCCCTTAATATATAAAGACTTAAATGTGGGCCAAGATGGAGCTTGAGGGAAATGAATAGTGTTGCCTTAGTTTTTCCTATGGTCCTATATAGTTTCGCCCAGTGCACTGGGTGAACTTCTTCATCATGTGCTAAAAAATTACAAATAAATAAGTAAATCCCAGAAAGATATGAGGTGCTGTGGGCTTAGCAGTTGAGGCTTAAGGTCTGGCCTCGGGTCTAAACAGGGATATAGCAATAATTCTTGAATGAAGATAAGGAAGCAGATGAGGGAGCAGGAAGTATTTGGAGCAGTAGGAAGTTTCTTAAAGAGTTTACACTTGACAGTTTATATTTTACATAGTGATTAGAAGAACAGGCTTGATACTCAATTTGAATCCAGTGTCACACCTCTCATTACTTTGTGATCTTGGTCAAGGAGCAAAACCTCTTTAAATCTTTGTTTCCTCATCAATATAATGGGGATGATAACATTTTTCAGGGGTCCTGTGAAATCTAAAGGTAGGGTGAGAATACACAGAAAATGCTTAACAAAGAGATAGATATAATGTATTATATATGGGGGATATTTTATCAATAGTGATATAATGATTAGTACTTGGGCCATCTTATGAGGATAATGAGGTAGATAGATTGGGACCGAGGACTTGGAAATCTTCAGAAAGACGCAGAATTAAAAAGCGCTACATACAAGGATCATTAATGGGAATGAACAAGACAGATGGAAAGGATACTTCTGCCATGGCATCAGTCAACAAGGTTTCCCCAGCAGCGTCAGCCACTTCCATACCAGAATAGAAATGTGATTGTGCTCACAACATTCTCAAAATAGATGGGAAAGTGCTTTACTGCCGATATGGGCATCTGATGAGTGTAGAAGGGATCAAATGGGGCTCATTCTCTCATTATTTCTTCTATTTCCTTTAAAATTTTGTATTTTTTTAATGAAGAAAAGAACTTAATAGAATAGCTCCCATGTTATTAAGGGTAATTATTTTCTAGTGGTATTTTGCTTCAGAAAGAATCTATCCAAAAATTATAACGGAGAATTGATTATTTTTCTCTTTAAGGTTATTAACTCTTATAATTACATTAAAGTTTAATCAAGAAGTTAGTTTGAAAGTGAAGGATATAAATGAGAAAATTCTTTTCAATTCAGGTGCCTAATTGTTCACACTTTTGGGATATGGGCTTTCTCAGTCTTTGGAATGTGTTCAAAAACCACGACTATAAAATATCTTTTCTTTTGAACCATATAAACACCTTTCTGTAGCTAAGCTAAGGGAACAACTACCAAATTTTATTGTAAAAATATTTATGGAGTGTACATTAATTACAGTTATTTAAAAATATCATACATATTCATTTAACATTTATTGAATGTCTATTATATACCTGAACTATGCTGTTTATATTTTGTCCCTCTTCCATTTTCATTATTTATCTTTCTTCATTTTACTTCATACCTTAAACTTCTTTCCCACTCCTTTTATCCTCTTTTCTTCACAATAATTCTCTATTTGCTCTTGTGATCATTCACTGATCAAGATAGTGGCAAGTGGCTAGAAGCATGAACTTTTGAGTTGAGACAGAGATGAACTAAAATTCTCGCTCTCCCACTTAGGTGGTAAGTCCTTGGATAAGTCATTTATATTTTACACACTTTTATATTCTCATCTTTGAAGGGGAATAATAATCCTATATCTTATAGTGTTATTGTGATCATTTATTGAGAGAATTCACCTTGAAGGGCTTAGCACAATGCCTGGCACATTGTGAATAATCAACAAATGGCAACTATTATTTTTTTTCCTTCTGCCACCTGACAAGAATAAAGCCTCTGTATATGTTCACTGAATTTCAACCATACACACCTCAGATCATACCGATTCATACACATTCCCCTACACACTTTAGGTTTCAAAGCATCTTGTAACTCCCTTATCATCAGTAATATGGCACTGTCTGAAATTAATTAATTTATTTATTTCTTCAAGGCTTAATTAATCTACTTTTTTATTTTTGGCTGAATCTTTTTTTTTTTTTTTTTTACAAATAGTTTATTGTCAAATTAGTTTCCACATAACACCCGGTGCTCATCCCCACAAGTATCCTCCTCCATGCCCACCCCTCCTCCCTCCCCACATCCACCAGTCCTCAGTTTTTGTCAGCATTCAAGAGTCTCTCATGGTTTGCCTCTCTCCCTTTCCCCCACCATTTCCGCCCTTCTTCTCCCCCTTGGTCCTCTGTCAAGTTCCTCCTAATCCTCCTATACGTGCACACATATGATATTTGTCCTTCTCTGCCTGACTTATTTCGCTCAGCATAACACCCTCAAGGTCCATCCATGTTGCTACACATGGCCAGATTTCATTGTTTCTCATTGCCATGTAATATTCCATGGTATAGATAAACCACATCTTCTTGATCCATTCATCTGTTGATGGACACTTAGGCTCTTTCCATGTTTTAGCTATTGTGGAGAGTGCTGCTATGAACATTGGGGTACATGTGCTCCTATGCCTCAGCATTTCTGTATCCCTTGGGTAAATTCCTAGCAGTGCTATTGCTGGGTCATAGGGGAGTTCTATTGTTAGTTTCCTTAGGACCCTTCACACTGTTTTCCAGAGGGGCTGTTCCAGTTTACATTCCCACCAACAGTGTAGGAGGGTGCCCGTTTCTCCACATCCTCGCCAGCATCTAGAGTTCTCTGATTGGCTCATTTTAGCCACTCTGACTGGCGTGAGGTGGTATCTCAGTGTGGTTTTGATTTGTATTTCCCTGATGAGGAGCGATGCTGAGCATCGTTTCATGTGTCTGTTGGCCATCTGGATGTCCTCTTTGGAGAAGTGTCTGTTCATATCTTCTGCCCATTTCTTCACTGGGTTGTTTGTTTTTCGGGCGTGTAGTTTGGTGAGTTCCTTATAGATTCTGGATATTAACCCTTTATCTGATATGTCATTTGCAACTATCTTTTCCCATTCCGTTGGTTGCCTATTAATTTTCTGGGTTGTTTCCTTGGCTGTGCAGAAGCTTTTAATCTTGATGAGGTCCCAACAGTTTATTTTTGCTCTTGATTCCCTTGCTTTTGGGGATGTGTCAAGTAAGAAGTTGCTGCGGTGGAGGTCAAGGAGGTTGTTTCCTGCTTTCTCCTCTAGGGTGTTGATAGTTTCCTGTCTCACGTTCAGGTCCTTTATCCATTTTGAGTTTATTTTTGTGCATGGTGTGAGAAAATGATCTAGTTTCATTCTTCTGCATGTGGCTGTCCAGTTCTCCCAACACCATCTGTTAAAAAGGCTGTCTTTTTCCATCGGATATTCTTTCCTGCTTTGTCAAAGATTAGTTGGCTGTATGCTTTTGAGTCCACTTCTGAGTTCTCAATTCTGTTCCATTGGTCTATGTGTCTGTTTTTGTGCCAATACCATACTGTCTTGATGATGACAGCTTTGTAGTAGAGGCTAAAGTCTGGGATGGTGATGACACCTATCGTTTTGGTTTTATTTTTCAGGATTACTTTGGCTGTTCGGGGTCTTTTGTGGTTCCATACAAATTTTTGGACAGTTTGTTCTAGTTTTGAGAAGTATGCTGGTGCAATTTTGATTGGAATTGCATTGAATGTGTAGAGTGCCTTAGGTAGTAATGACATCTTAACTATATTTATTCTTCCTACCCATGAGCATGGAATGTTTTTCCATTTCTTTGTGTCTTCTTCAATTTCCTTCATAAGTTTTCTATAGTTTTCATCATACAGATCTCTTGTTTCCTTGGTTAGGTTTATTCCGAGGTATTTTATGGTTTTTTGTGCAATTGTGAATGGGAGCAGTTTCTTGATTTCTCTTTCTGTTGCTTCATTGTTGGTGTATAAAAATGCAACCGATTTCTGTACGTTGATTTTGTACCCTGCAACTTGGCTGAATTCTTGGATCAGTTCTAGTAGGCTTCTGGTGGAGTCTGTCGGGTTTTCGATGTAGAGTATCATGTCATCTGCGAAGAGTGAAAGTTTGATTTCCTCTTTGCCAATTCTGATGCCTTTGATTTCCTATTGGTGTCTGATGTCTGATGCTAGGACTTCCAGCACTATGTTAAACAGCAGTGGTGAGAGTGGGCATCCCTGTCGTGTTCCTGATCTCAGGGGGAAAGCTCTGAGTTTTTCCCCGTTGAGGATGATGTTAGCTGAAGGCTTCTCATAGATGGCTTTGATGATGTTTAAGTAGGTTCCTTCTATCCCAACTTTCTCGAGAGTCTTTATTAAGAAGGGATGCTGTATTTTGTCAAATGCTTTTTCTGCATCTATTGACAGGATCATATGGTTTTTATCTTTTCTTTTATTGATATGATGGATCACATTGACTGATTTGCGAATGTTGAACCAGCCCTGTAACCCAGGAATGAATCCCACCTGATCTTGGTGGATGATTCTTTTGATATGCTGCTGGATTCGATTTGCAAGGATCTTGTTGAGAATTTTTGCATCCGTATTCATCAAGGATATTGGCCTGTAGTTCTCTTTTTTTGCTGGATCTCCATCTGGCTTGGGAATCAGTGTGATGCTGGCTTCATAAAATGAGTCCGGGAGTTTTCCTTCGCTTTCTATTTTTTGGAATAGCTTGAGAAGAATTGGGATTAATTCTGTTTTAAATGTCTGGTAGAATTCCCCAGGGAAGCCATCAGGTCCAGGGCTCTTATTTGTTGGGAGATTTTTGATCACTGATTCAATTTCTTCACTCGTGATGGGTCTGTTCAGGTTTTCTATTTCTTCCCGTGTGAATTTTCGTAGTGAGTGTGTGTTTAGGAATTTGTCCATTTCTTCTAAGTTGTCCAATTTGTTGGCATATAATGTTTCATAGTATTCCCTGATAATTGCTTGTATTTCTGAGGGGTTGGTTGTAATAAGTCCATTTTCACTCATGATTTTGTCTATTTGGGTGCTCTCTCTTTTCTTTTGGATAAGTCTGGCTAGAGGCTTGTCGATTTTGTTGATTTTTTCAAAACACCAACTCTTGGTTTCATTGATCTGTTCAATTGTTTCCTTGGTCTCTATGTTGTTTATTTCTGCTCTAATTTTTACTATTTCTCTTCTTCTACTGGGTTTAGGGCGTTCTTGTTGCTCTGCCTCTAGTTCCTTTAGGTGAGCTGTTAGATTTTGGACTTGCGCTTTTTCTAATCTCTTGAAATAGGCCTGGAGAGCAATGTACTTTCCTCTTAGCACTGCCTTTGCCGCATCCCATAGATTTTGAATTGTTGTGTTTTCATTTTCATTTGTTTCCATATATTTTTTTATTTCATCTCTAATTGCCTGATTGGCCCATTCATCCTTTAGAAGGGTGTTCTTTAACCTCCATGTTTTTGGAAGTTTTCCAGACTTCTTCCTGTAATTGATTTCAATTTTCAAAGCATTGTGATCTGACAGTGTGCATGGTATGATCTCTTTTCTTTTATATTTATTGAGGGCTGCTTTATGTCGCAGTATGTGATCTATCTTGGAGAATGTGCCATGCGCACTTGAGAGGAAAGTAAATTCCCTGGCCTCAGGATGTAAAGTTCTAAATATATCCGTCAGGTCCATCTGGTTCAATGTGTCTTTCAAGTCCATTATTTCTTTAGTGATTTTCTGTCTGGTTGACCTATCCATTGCTGTAAGCGGAGTATTAAAGTCCCCTGCTATTAGCACATTCTTATCTATAAGCTTGTTTCTGTTTGTGATTGTTTTAGATATTTAGGTGCTCCCATATTCGGTGCGTAGACATTTATGATTGTTAGTTCTTCCTGACGGATGGACCCTGTATTATTATGTAGTGCCCTTCTTCATCTCTTGTGATTGTCTTTATTTTAAAGTCCAGTTTGTCTGATATAAGTATCACTACTCCGGCTTTCTTTTGATTTCCTGTAGCATGATATATATTTCTCCATCCCCTTACTTTTAATCTGAAGGTATCTTCCCGTCTAAAATGAGTTTCTTGTAGACAGCATATAGATGGATTTTGTTTTTTAATCCATTCTGCTACCCTATGTCTTTTGATTGCAGCATTCAGCCCATTTACATTCAGTGTTATTATTGAAATATGTGGGTTTAGAGTCTTTGTATCTTTTGTAGGGTTCATGTTTGTGGTGGTGTCTCTGGAATCTTTGTTCCTTGCAACCTTTCCTTCAGAGCATCCCCCTCAGGATTTCTTGTAGGGCTGGCTTCGTGGTGAGAAATTCTTTCAATTTCTGTTTGTTTGGAAAGGTTTTTATCTCTCCTTCTATTTTGAATGACAGGCTTGCTGGATAGAGGATTCTTGGCTGCATATTTTTACTGTTCATCACATTGAAGATCTCTTGTCATTCCTTTCTGGCCTGCCACGTTTCAGTAGATAGGTCTGTCACCACTCTGATGGGTTTCCCTCTGTATGTGAGGGCCCTTTTCTCCCTAGCTGCTTTCAAAATTCTCTCTTTGTCCTTGTATTTTGCCATTTTTACGATGATATGTCATGCAGAAGATCGATTCAAGTTACGTCTGAGGGGAGTCCTCTGAGCCTCTTGTATTTCCACATTTACTTCCTTCCCCAGGTCGGGGAAGTTCTCTGCTATAATTTGTTCCAGGACTCCTTCAGCACCTTTCCCTCTCTCTTCCTCTTCTGGGATTCCTATGATATGGATATTGTTGCGTTTGACTGTGTCGCTGAGCTCTCGAATTCTTCTTTCCTGTTCCTGGATCAGTTTGTCTCTTTTTTTGTCAGTGTCTTATTTTTCTATAATGGTATCTTCTAAATCACTTATTCTCCTTTCTGCCTCTTCAATCCGTGCATTGGAGGCCTCTAATTTATTATGTATCTCATTTATCGCATTTTTTAATTCTTCATGCCTATTTTTATTTTCCATTCTGTCTGTAGCCATAGTTTCTTTGATGTCCCCTATGTTTTTTTCAAGCCCTGCTATTAATTTTACCATTATTATTCTAAAATCTTGTTCACTTATGCTGCTGGTATCTGTTTTGAGCAGTTCATTAGCTGTCATTTCTTCTTGGAGTTTCTTTGGAGGAGAGCTCTTTCGTTTTGTCATTTTAGTTAGCTTTCCGGCTCTTGTTGGTTTTAAAGACCTGTTATGCTCTCTGTTTCTATGAGCGCTGCTATATCCAAGAAGACTCTTTGACTTTCCAGGGCCTATCCTTTCAGAGATTGTTTTTGAATGGTATCCCTCGGTCTCTCTTGTTGGGACCTTAGTTATTTTATTTTCCTATTCGTAGTGATGTTTGGGACTCTTCACCTTGTGTACTCTAGCTTGTTTCTTGAGGTAGCCCTGGAAAAGAAAACAGACAAACACACAGGGAGCAGGAGTACACAAACGCACAGGCTGATTTAACTAACATGAAAAGCGAGAGGGAAAACGAAAAAGTTAATAGAAAAGACGGCGGAGGGAGGGCGAATAATAGGGAGCATAAAATACATAAAAGGGTCAATAAGGGGAAAAGAAAAGGAAAAAAGGAGAAAACCGATGGACAAAGAACGGTTTAAAGCATATACCTGGATTTCCCAGCTACAGTTAAATAGCCGTGTGTATGCAGTGCTGGTTGAAGAGCATAGAGAAAAAGAGAGAAGCCAGGGCGAGATGAGGCAGATTTGCAAATAGAATGAACAGGCAGAAGGGATAAGAAGCTTTTTTCAAAGAGGTAAAGGGTAGAATATGATTGGATAGGTGAGAGAAGGATGCTGGAATTATCCAGAGAAACTATATAGTCTAATTACTCCTGAGAGAAATAGCTGAAAAAGTCGATAGGTGTAGAATTTACATTTACAGAATGGACTTGTTGTGATTGTTTAAGCAAGCTGGCGACCAGAGTTAATTAGGTCAGTGTTTTGGGGGAAAAAGCAAGAAAAGAGAAAGAAGAAGAAAAAAAGAGAAAAGAAAGGGAAAGAGAAAAGAAAGAAGAAATAAAAGAAAAAAAAACAAAAAAAGGGAAAAAAAGGGAAAAAAGAAAGAGAAAAAAAAGAAAAAGAAAAAGGGAGGAGGGCACCTCTCAGGCAGGGATGGGCGTGGCGTGATCCGATGCCTCAGGCGGGGGTTCTACCTTGGCGATTGTGGGGAGGAGAGTGAAGGTGCTCCAGTCCCTTCTTGAACCCTGCGCTGCAGCTCGCTTTTTTTTTTTGGCGTGTCAACTCCCCATTGCGGGGACGCAGCCGAAGTTGGTTGCACTCTTCAACCCAAGCCAGTTCCAATCTCCAAATCCCAGTCCGCGCGCCCCGCTGAAGTTGCCTTAGACACAGCGTCCCAGACAACCCCCTCGGGCTATTCCAGGCTCCCTGCTGAGCTCTGGGGGCGGAGTCAGAATCGTTGCTTCCTTCTCTGGGTCAGGCTGGCGCGCATGCGTGGGGGCTTGCCTGCCGGGTCCGCGTAGCCTGAGCCCGCTGGAGTGAGGAAAACTGGGTCTCTCTATGGCTTGTCACCCGAAACACGAACTCACAGGCAAATTTCCCAGTTTTTAGCTCTTTGCCTTCCCTCTCGAGTTCCAGCCAGCCAGGAGCGCGGACGCCCGGTGTCTGCGCGTCTCTTTCAGGGGTCCCAGCCGCCCTGGAGCTACAATGGCGGCAGGTGCGCCACCGCCGCTCTGAAATCCAACCTCCAGGAGCGGCACAAAGAAGCAGTTTGTGTGCTCAGCCTCCCCCAGGACCAGTTGTCGCGAGGGGACCTGGTGTCAGGTGTTTGGCAAGTACAGTCTTTCTATTCACCGAGTGGAGGTTTTTCTGTTTCGGACTCTCTCTTTTTCCCCTCTCACTCCCCGTAGAGGGTAGAGGGGGATCGCCTCCCACCCTGGAGTCTCCGATCCCAGCCCGATTTTACCTTCCCCGGTTCGCAGTCACGTTAGAAGGTTTCTCAGTGGATTCTGCGTCCTTTTTCTCCCAGTCTCTCAGGTTTTGTAAGGTTTCCAATGGCTTCAGATCTTTTCTGTGTGATGTATGGGCGCGAGTGCAAGTACGGAGCTCCTTCATCTTGCCCCCTTCCTTAATTAATCTATTTTTAAGGGTTGTTAGGCTTTTTAGTTCACCTCTTCTCTCTTCTCTTGGAGTCACCTTCAGAATCCATCATTTCTTATTAGCACCATAGGGTGAGGCATAGGAATAAGAGAATATAAAGCCCATACTAGTCCATTTTACCACAGTAAAATGACATGATAGCTAAAGGGGTGGAGGCTGTTGCTTGAAATAGTGTTCAGAGAATGTGTTCTAGAATATACCTCCTATGTTAAGACACTCTTCAGAAACTCACTTTGACATAGGCTGTGAAGGAGACACCTATGACCTGTACAAAGAATCTAGCTGGAGGTCATTGCACACACCCAACTTAACTAGAAAGAACAGTTGTACAGTGTATAAACTATTCTGTTGTCCATGATACAGAACAGAGAAGAATAGACTTCATGTGATAGAATTACTTAAAATTCAGAAGCTTTATTCACTTTTGAAAGTAATTCAAAAAGAAATGAAAATGCACATTTTGACAGGTAAAAGGGATATGGTAAAAGTCTCCCAGAAAGATATTTATTAAATCCTACCTTACTGTTAATCCTGCTTAAGAAAACTCTAACTTTCCCCAGATCTTACGTTTTTCTTTGCTGGCTATCTAGCTTACATAGGTGTCCCTATGATGTATTCTAGCTCATGAGTCACACTAAGAAGTTCTAGCCTGTTGAGTGATACATCCAAAAGGCCATTCCTCCCAGGTCCTTGAAGCCTTCTTAACTTCCTCTCAGCTCTTTATCCTTATACTAACTGCAGTCTTATGTAAAAATTTACATACCCTCATTTCTATCCCCTCTTTGCTTCAGTCAAAACTTAATGAAGAACTAAGTTTACTGCCCCCCCTTTTTTTAACTTTTGTAAACGCATAGCAAAAAGTCTACAGCTCATGATTTTTCACAAACTGAGAACACCCAAACCAATATCCTGAACACCCAGCCAAACCCCAGAATCCTCCACTGGTCCCTCAAAACCCTCCTGTGCTCCGTTAGTCACTTTCTGGACTTCTAACAGCATAGATGAAGGTTGCCTGCTTTTGTACTACTATAAATGTAATTATGTAATCTGTATTCTTTCATGTTTGGCTTCATTTCACTGCAATTTTTAATAAAGAGGAAGTAAAGCACAGACCTATCATTATCTCTATTAACATTGGATTCAATTATTTAAATTTACTTTGTAATATATTCAGTATTTAATTTTTAAAACCCAAAGAATTATTTTATAAAATAATGACATTTGATATCTATTAATGAGGTTTGAAATGTATGAAAAATTAAATTTTTAGTACAATACCTATAATCTCTTAAAAAGTGGTAAAGAAAATATTATATTCAAGAATCTTCTCATGTTGGTCATGTTCTCATAATTTTTTTAAGTAGTAGACTTACAGCAGTTAGGTTCATAGCAAAACAGAGTGGAAAGTACAGAGAGTTCCCATTTGCCTTTTGAGCTTACCCATAGACAGCTTCACTCATTATCAATATCTGAAACAGAGTGGTATATTTGTTACAATCAATGAATTTACATTGACACATTATTATCATCTGAAGATTGTAGAGCTCATTTTTTTTTTCTAACAAAGAAATGTGTAGTAAAGGATGAATTTTAGTTTAGGGACACCAACAAGTTAAGGTACTATCCTCTTTGGCTTGTAACTGTGGGGAGATTCACCACCCTAGACCTAAAAGAACAGGGTAGGGGGTGGTTACTAGAATCTGGAGAGACCAGATAGAGCAATAGGTGAGGATTGCCAGGTAAAATCTTCAGCATTTAGTTAAAGAATGTAGTCAACTTTCCTGACAAACAATGAAGGAGGCAGAAGAAATACTCTTTCCTCTCCTCCCACCTACCTATCTTCTGTTCTTCTCTCCTGTTGAAGACATATAGAACACAGGAATCAAGAGCCTGGTTGACACAGTGTATAAATCTTTGCCTCCCAGGTCCAAAGCAGGTTGAAGAATATCTTAGAAGGATAACAGGAAATACCCAGTTGAGTGAATTTCTCTATTAAGGAAATATCTTTTGCTCCTAGAATAGTTTTATACAAAACTGAAATTGAAACTAAAAATATTATATGTAACAAGGTGTTAAAAAAAGATCCCTTTTTCCTTTTCTTTATTTTCATTCCTTTTGGAAAGGAGCTGAACTTTTGTAATTCCCCCCCATATTGTTTGCTTAGTTAAATCTCTGTGACAAAAATTTTTGTATGTCTTTGAGCATGTAAATATAACTCTGTGGATACAAGCCACATTTTATTCCCAAACAGTTATCAACTTAAGAAGAGTGATTCACCTTTAGGCTATTATGTAGTTATTACAATACATGTAGAGTTCATTCTTGATGTGCATTCTGTGGGTTTTGACAAATGTGTAATAACATGTATCCACCAAAATAATGTCATACAGAATGGTTTCACTGCCCTAAAAAATCCTCTGTACTTTGCCCATTCATTCTTCTCTTCCCCCAACCAATGACAACCACCAATCTTTTTCCTATCTCCATAGTTTTGCCTTTTCCAGAATGTCATATAGTTGAAATTATACAGTATGTAGGCATTTAAGATTGGCCTATTTCACTTACTAATATGCATTTAAGCTTGTCTTTTCATCATTTGATTGCTCATTTCTTTTTAGCACTGAATAATATCCCATTGTCTGAATATACTACAGTGTGTTTATCTATTCATTTATTAAAGGATACCTTGGTTGCTTCCAAGTTTTGGCAGTTATAATCCAAGCTGCTATAAACATCCATGCACAGATTTCTGAGTGGACATAGGTTTTTTTAATTATTTGGTTCAATACCAACCAAAGAACAGGATTGCCAGGCCATATAGTAAGATTACATTTAGTTTTGTAAGGAACTGCCAAACTATCTTCCAAAGTGGCTGTACTAACTTTGATTTCTACCAGCAATGAATGGGAGTTCCTATTGCTTCACATGCCTTGCCGGCATTCATTGTTGTCAGTGTTCTATATTCTAGATATTCTATTAGGTATGCAGTGGCATTAATTTGTCATGCCTTATAATGTTAAATATCTTTTTATAAAATTATTTTCCATCTGTATGTTCTTTGTAGAGGTATCTTTTCAGGTCCATTGTCCAGTTTTTAATTGGGTTGTTCATTTTCCTATTGTTTAGTTTTTAAGAATTCTTTATGTATTTAGGATAACTGTCCTTTATCAGATATATCTTTTATAAATATTTTCTCCTAGTCTGTGACTTATTTTCTCATTCTCTTGGTGTTGTCTTTTGCAGACTAGAAGTTTTAATTTTAATAAAGTTCATCTTATCAATTATTTCTTCTATGGATTATGACTTTTGGTGTTATATCTAAAAGGGCATCACCATATACACGGTCACCTGGGTTTTCTCCTGTGTACGAATTTTATAGTTTTTCATTTCATTTTGCATTTGAGTTTATTTTTCCAAAGGATATAAGGTCTATGTCTAGAGTTATATTTTTTGCATGTAGATGTCTAGTTGTTCCAGTGCTGTTTGTTGAATTCACTTTTTTTTTTTTTAATTTGGTTAGAGGTCTTATCTTTCTATTGTCATCAGGCAAAATCGTTGTTCTAAAATATTATTTTTTAATGAATCTTGGAAAAAGATAATAGAAAACAGTTTCAGGTGACTTCTTGAACACTTTTGATCATACTCAATTGTTTAAGTGTTGTTGGAAGTAAAGTCACACATTCTTTGTAGCCCAAATGTATTGTTTGTGTTATTATTGTTATGGTTGTTTCTGTGATTGTTGGGGATGAAGGGGCATAAATATAATATTTAAAAAATGGTGAAAGAAATAAAATTAATAAAGTTGAATTGAAAAACTACCCAGTGAAAATATTTATACATAGGACTTATACACTGTTCAGATGTTGGGCACTTGAATAATACATATGAATATTAACTATGACTCCTGAAGTATACAGGAAATAGCATTCTCATGACTGTTTCAATTTTAATCAGTATCATGGAAAAAATACTCCTTAATTGCCTAATTCCATCAGTCTCTATCCTGGAAAGTGGAGAAAAGGAAATTATACTCTTCCAGCTAGTTCTCTAGAATAATTCCAAAATATCCAGAACATCAGTCTAGGGCTTAGCAATTTTTTTCCTTTAGTATGTAATGCTTTTATTTTACCAGAGAAGAAAGCACATTTCTTTTCCTGATTTAACTGTTAATGACAACATGTCAGAATTGTCATAAATTCTAGAGTCACTACATTCTAGAATGCTAGAAGGTATTTGAGAAAACTTGCAGTGCTTTACACATTGTACACATTTCCAGAAATAAATGCTCTCTGATTCTCTATCCCCATGTTTATCTTTTAAAATGACATTGGCACTCTACAAAAAAGCTTCAGACTATGTTTCCGGACATTTGTTTCACTGTAGTATTTAAATAAGAATTAGTTGGGCGTATCTTTTTGATCCTACTCAATATACTTCAACCAAAACCAAAAGGAGAACTGACATTTTTTATACACAGAAAGCAATTGGGATAAGGCATGGGAGTGGCATTTTCCCACTATTAAAGTCTGCAATTAACTAGTAGATTTGGGCGAGAAAGATTTTCCTTTCTTTTTAAACATGCTCTATATGGGCACAAACTACCAGATATTGTTTATAAAATAATGAGATTTTTATTTCAATGTTTGCATAATATTTTCTTTTTATACCTTTCCAGGTTGTGTGCTTCATCAGTTTGAACATCTGAGCCTTTAACGTGAGCTACAGATGCAAAATTTAAATGATACTTCTTTGGACAATTATATGCTAATGTATGAATAAACAAACACCATTTCATGTTGGATTTTTTTAAAAAGCATTACTTGAAGTCATCTTTTGGCTTTTGAGCATGATAGCAATGTGCTTCACTGGTATTGAAGCAGAAAATAACCAATCCATAAATTTTCTAGTAACCTCTACACACAAATGTTTATGAAAATTAAATACCACCTTTAGCAAACTCAAGGACGGTTTCAACTGGATAGCTGTAAGTTCTGCAACAGATCTAACTAGAAAGTAAATTTCTAAGACCAAGAATTTCCAGTTTACGATGGACTGTGTGCACACACGCAGACACAGATACACACACACACACACACACACACACACACACACACACCTCTTTATAGAGAAATAAAGGAAATAAAAAATAATAAAATGATGTGATGGAAAGAAAGGATATGTTTCCTTGCCATTGTCAAAATAAACTTTCTAACTTCATAGAGATTGGGGAAGAGTAGAAGCTTTGAATTGCTTTGTATCTTTGAACAAGGACTCAGATAAATCAAAATTTGAGCTTATGTTAACTCTATCTGACATTTACAAAAAATGTTTCCAGAGCCATTTCACTACCTGTTTCATTATTTTTTGTTAATTTTTTATAATTGACAATGCTAAGAATTGGAAATGTTCAGAGTATTGTGATCAAAATTCATCTTCTTTACTACATTTTAAAAATGCGATAACTTAGGGATGATGTGTTTGCAGATGAGTGTAATGCACTATTTGAAAATTTTAGCGATTTACTGCAGATTTTAGATACTTCATTCTGAATGGCCCATATGTTCAGCTTAGGTGATCTGAGGCCTCATTTGCTAGTATGAGGCACTATGCTTAAGAATTCAACCTAACATAAAAAATTAACCCTGCACATGCAAGTGTTCTTTGAAATCATAATACCTGATTAGCTAATCCATTTCTGTCATTTGATTTGAATTAGGAATCAGATGTTGAATGCCATGTTCTCCAGTGATAGTTCCTAGGGTTTCATATACTTCCCTTTGTGAATCAAAGAATTGATTTCTTAACCACTGTGATTAAAAATAGTTTTCATAGTTTCTTGGTAAAGACCATAATGTAACAAAGACATACAATTGATTAATTCCAGGTTGGGTTCAGATCACTTGAAATGCAGAATAGGAGAGGTCAAATAAAGGGAGCTATATACTGGTTAGGGGAAAACAATTTAAATTGTTAAACCTTTTGAGTATTTTCTGTCCTCATCAGGGACTTTGAATCACCAAAATTCTATTAGTTTCTGGAGGTGAAAAACAATTTTCTCATTTGAGATTTATATTCAAACACATGTGTATGTGTAACGGTGATAAGCCCTTAACAATAATTTCTCAGATGTTTTATTTTGTATCTCAGTGAAAGATTTTTTTTGATGATAAATTTTAAATTTATCATATTGAGTTCTTTAGGGCTAATTACTTTGAATTGCAGTATATTATAATAATAATTTTAGACATCTTAATGCTTTTCTTCTTAAAGTACTATCATATATACACGAACAGGTTTTATATATATATATATATATATATATATATATATATATATATATATATATATATATATATATATATAAGGAGGGCATGGCTAATTATATAATGAGAGGATATATATATATATATATATAATGAGAGGATATGTATAACAGTCATATGTGGGAGGCAAAATAAGTGGGTGTTATTATGCCATTTGATAACAGAAATGTATAAAAGTTAAGTTAAATTTTCAAAACTTACAGATAGGAAGTTATGGAATTGAGACTACACTGAGAATTTTCAATTCTATGTTTAAGCCTACAAGTATCAAAGAAACTGAAATAGGTCGTTGTTCTAAAGGTAGCCTTTTAAAATTGCTCAATCTTAATTCATTTACCAAGATATTTATGCAACAGATTGCTAATGAATGTCTACTCTGTACTGTCTTTTTTAGGATCATCACCAGCAGTGGTAAGCAAAGGGCAGTGGGGCAAGCAGTCGTTAACAAATAACTACAAAATATGAAGTATTATAGTGCTGAACTAGAGACTATCTTAGGAGGAGGAGGGCATGGCTGATTATCTGGAAGTTGGTGACTTGGTGACGTCATCACAAAAGTGGTGGTACTTAAATTGAGACCTGAATTATGAGAAAGGCAAGAACCTAGGAAAAATCTGATATAAAAGTCTTAAGACAGAAAGGAGACTTTTTGTCACTACCATGCTGAATTCTTCTGTCAATGGACTCAGATCATTTTTGCTAAAAAGTATGTTATTTCCCCCAAATTCTCAAAGTGGCACATCATGTAGTATAAACACTTTGTAGAAAAAAGCCCTTCTAGCATTTCTCCTAGGGTTTATACCTGTCCTCCACATAAGCTTGCACTCCATTCAACTGTGGTTGGGAAGTACTGATTTTAGAAGTGCTTTCTTTGAAGTTCACACTGTGAACATGCTACTACTGAACAGTGGAGAAATATTTTTGTCTTTCCAGATGATAATATCAGTAGTTGGCAAGTATACTATAGCAAACTATATCTGATAATGATTAGTCCCATGTTAACTTTCACAGCAATTTCAACAATCGCTGTGAACTTATATGGAGAGTAAACTCTCTGCAGCCTGTATCATCATTGAGTTCTCTGCACCCAAGGAGAAAGAGGTTGGTTTGGATGGATCAGATTTGAGTTTTGATGCTGTGCTCCTGGGTAGAGTCATCCCCTAGCCAAAAGCAAGTAAACAGGGCACTCAGTGGAGGATTCCCTGAAAGAGCAATGATAATGAGGTACTGGGATGATCTCTCTAACCAGGCCAGAGCCATCTAGCTTCTGTTCCATAAATGTACTTTCTTGCTATTGACAAAAGGTCACCATCCTGGTCTGAGAAAGATTGGGGCAGGTTGGCCTACTTCAAGACAAAACTAGGTCTTACTTGTGTAGCTGGCTCATTTTCTCAACTAACATATGGACAAGGATCCCTCCATATTGTCTTCCCTAGTTTGTGAAATTCAACCATGGAGTTTGTGGCCAAAGTCACAACTAATGATACAATCTAATCTAATCCAATCCAATCTAATAAGTGACTTCTTTTGTATACTATATCCATGTATTTGTTTCCTTGGGGGCCTTTATAGGAGGAGAATAGGTTAAGCCAAGGCAGGCCTTGTGTACTCCTAATTTTCCTTTCCAAATAATCTCTTCAATGCAAGTCCTTTAAAGAATCTCAAATTAAATTTAGGTTCAGATAAATTAAAATATGCACACACATACACACACGCATAATTCAAACATACATACATGATATAGAAGGCTGTAATAGACATAAGAAATATCCTTCTAAAATAATGTTTAATTTATCTCTCTCCATTGTAACATCAACCAGGAAATTAAGAATACAACAATAACAAAAAATAAAGAAGCCTTACAAAACTGAGAAGTAGAGGATGACTTTTGTCCGTTGACTTTTTTTTTTTTAAAGATTGGAGTTGTTTTTTTTTGTTTTGTTTTTTTAATTTCTAGGAGAAGAGAGAGAGACAGCGTGAGCAGGAGAGGGTCAGAGAGAGAGGGAGTCACAGACCGAAACAGGCTCCAGGCTCTGAGCTGGCAGTCAGCACAGAGCCCGACGCGGGGCCGAACCCACGAACTGCGAGACCATAACCTAAGTGAAAGTCAGACGCTTAACCGACTAAGCCACCCAGGCGCCCCGTCCGTTGACTTTTAAAGTTATAGTTTAAGTATAATTCCTGGATTTAAAATCTGAGCTTTGTATTTTATTCAATAGCATTGTTTTCATTTCTCCTGAAATTTCCAATGGAAAAATAGGCTTAGAGAAATACTAACATTTATTGAGTCCTTATGATGTGCCACGCATATTTTTAAGCACCTTTTGTATGCTACTTCTTGTTTTTTTTTTTTAATGTTTTTATTTATTTCTAGGAGAGAGAGAGAGCGTGAGCAAGGGAGGGTCAGAGAGAGAGGGAGTCACAGACTGAAACAGGCTCCAGGCTCCGAGCTGGCAGTCAGCACAGAGCCCGACGCGGGGCTCGAACCCACGAACCGCGAGATCATAACCTAAGCGAAAGTCGGACGCTTAACCGACTAAGCCACCCAGGCGCCCCTGTATGCTACTTCTTGTAATCCTCAAAATAGTCTGATAAAGTAGGAACAATTTTTATCCCTATTTCTGCAGACGAGGAAACTGAAGTATAGGCTCTGGTTTACTTACCCAGTAAAGTGGTACAGCCAGGACTCGAGCCCTGGAAAATTTACGTAACCCAGAAGTGCATGACTAATGACTGTGGTGATTACATAATCACTATGGTAACCACCTCTAATGATAACTGCTATTATAGAAACACAGGAAAACTTACTAGGGAAAAAACTGTGTTTAAGAGAAAAAACAAAGAACATTTATAGTTTCAATAGAACAGTAAGACTCATGGAGTCAGATTAGTCCCCTGTGGCTGTGCAGGTGATGTGAGATAAAACGAAAACTGAGTGAAGCAAAACCAAAACCAAAAAAGGTCATTTCTGGGACCCCTGGCTGGCTTAGTTGGTAGAACATATGACTCTTGATCTTGGGGTTGTGAGTTCAAGCCCACATTGGTGGAGATTACATTAAAAATAAATAAATAAATAAACTTGTTTCCAAGAGTTGGAAGACAAGGAATAAAATAAATGTGAAGTCAAGGTAAATCTTTTGGAAGTTTGTTACAATCATTTACAAGTCTTGGATATTAACATCTGTGACTTTACTGAGGCTGAGAAATGGGCATTGAGATTCTTTCCAGCCCAGTAATTTTTACTTAATAAGTCTCATTGAGGTAAAATGCACATACAATAAAGCCAACTAGTTTTAAGTGTACAATCTGATGTGTTTTTTGTGAAAGAACAGAGTTGTATAACCACCACCACAATCATGTTATTGAACATTTTCATCACTCTAGATGTTCCTTCCTGCCTCTTTCAATGAAAACCACTGATCTGCTTTCTGTCAGTATATTTTTGCCTTTTCAAAAATTAATTATGAATGGAATTACACATTTTGGAATTTTTGTATCTGGATTCTTCTACTTAGCATAAAACTTCTACAATTTACCTACATTTTGTCTGTCAATAGTTAATTGCCTTTTTTTTTAATGAACGTATCACAATTTGTGTTTCAATTTACTGGTGGATGGAATTTGGATTATTTTCCACTTTCTTCATTATGAATAAGGCTTCTACAAACTTACAAGTATAGCTTTTGTGAGGACATATGTTTTTGTTTCTTCTGGGTACATACTTGGGAGTGGAATTGCTGGATTGTATGAGAAAAATATATTTAACTTTATAAGAAACTGTCAAACTGTTTTCTAAAGTGACTGTTCCGTTTTGCATTCCTAACAGCAATGTGTGACGATTCCAGTTGCTCCACTATTCTCCAACACTTGATAATGTCAGTCATTTTAATTTTAGCCATACTGGTAGGTGTATAGTGATTTCTCATTGTGAATCTACACTGCATGTGTGCATTTCTCTGATTACTAATTGACATCTGTATTTTTCCTTATGCTAATTTGCCATTTCTATATCTTATTTGATTTTTCTTCAAATCTTTTTACTCATTTTAAAAACTGAATTGATTTTTTTTTAAGTTTATTTATTTTTAGAGAAAGAGAGAGGGGTGGAGAGGAGGGAAAGGGAGAGAGACAGAGAGAGAGAGAGGGAGAACTCTGAGAAGGCAGCACAGAGACCGATGCAGGGTTTGAATCCACGAACCAGGCATGAGGTCATGACCCGGCTGACATCAAGAGTTTGATGCTTAACCGACTGAGCAACCCAGGCACCCCTGAATAGATTTTTTATTATTGAGTTGTAAAAGTCCTTTATTCTAGAAATGAGTCTTTTATTTTATATAAGTATACACACACATATATATATCTCTCTCACACAAATATTTTCTCTTTTCATTTTTATAATGGTGTCTTTTGACAAACATTTTTAATTTTGCTGAAGACAAATGTATCAACTTTATATTTTATGGATCTTACCTTTATTGTCCTAGCTAAGAAATTTGTGTCTAACTCAAGATTTTAAAAGTATCTTCTGAAGTTTTATAGTCTTACCTCTTACGTTTAAGTCTATGATCAACAAAAAGGTAATTTTTGAATATGGTATAAAGTAAGGTTTGGGGTTTATTTCTTAAAATATGCTCATCCTTTTGTTCCACCACCATGTTTTAAACAGACGGCCCGTTTCCCATTGAATATCCTTTTGCTGAAAATCATTCGAACACATATGTGTGAGTCTATTTCTGGACTCGCTATTTTGTTCTATAGGTTTATGTTTATGCTAATAAGCTTTCTATTAGCTTTTGAAATCAGGTAGTAAATTCTGTTGGGTTTTCTTTTTAAATGTCACTTTGCTAGTCTTTTGCATGTATATATCAATTTCAGAATCTGTCAATTTCTTAAAAAACTGTTAAGATTTTAATTGGGACTGACATCTTAACAGCATCGAATCTTTTCATCTATGCACATGGTATATCTTTCCATTTATTTAGATATTTTTAAATGTCTCCCTACAGTGTTTGTAGTTTTCAGTGTAAAGATGTTGCACATATTTTGTTAAATTTACCCTAATAATTTCATATGCTTGATAGTCTTATAAATTCATTTTTTAAACTTCCATCTCTAAATTCTTTTTGCTAGTAGAAATATTGATTTTTGTATGCTCACTTTCTATGAAGCAACCATTATTAACTCATATCTTAGCTATTTTTTTTTGTAGTTTCCTTAGGCTTTTCTACAGTTATATTGTCTATAAATAAAGACAGTATTACTTCTTCCTTTCCTATGTGTATGCTATTCAGTTTTTCTTTCTGCTTTGTAATACTGGCTAGGACCTAGAGTACAATGTTGAATAATGATAGAAAAATCAAGCATCCTTGCTTTTTTTTTTTTTAATCTTGGTCTGAAAGTATTCCATCTTTTACCATTTGGTATGATTTACCAACCTGGATGAATCTAGAAAATATGAGCTATATAAACTAGCTGTAGTATAGTGTGACATATGATACAATAAATCTATAATAATATTACATAAACATTAATACTTAGGATATATTTTTATACAGACAGACAGACATGTATATAAAATGAATTAAAACATATGTAGGAGTGATAAATACCTATGACGGTGGTTATCTTTGGGAAGCAAAGCGGAGAGGAGAAGTATTGGGAAAAGTTCACAATTCAATTCTATTTGTATTTCTTTTTTTTTTTTTCATGAAACAAAACTAAAGGAAAGAGAAAAGAGGGGCGCCTGGGTGGCTTAGTCGGTTAAGCGTCCGACTTTCGCTTGGGTCATGATCTCGCGGTTCGTGGGTTCGAGCCCCGCGTCGGGCTCTGTGCTGACTGCCAGCTCAGAGCCTGGAGCCTGTTTCAGTCTGTGACTCCCTCTCTCTCTGACCCTTCCCTGCTCACGCTGTCTCTCTCTCTCTCCTAGAAATAAATAAAAAATATTAAAAAAAAAAAAAAGGAAAGAGAAAAGAACAAATAGTATTTCCACAATTAGAGAAAATAGGAAGAACTTCATAGGTCTGTACTTAGTATCATAAGAAATGTAAGCATGAAAAAACTGTACAGGATATTTTAAGTATTTTTGTTGGTGAGTCATGAGAAATAAGATTGACTAATATGTTGGCATGAGAACATGGATATTAGTGAAAACCAAGTAGAATAATTTAGATCTGCTACTGTAGGCAGAAGAGAACTGTTGTAGTTTCTTCCTGTGTTATGAGAATTATATTTCTAGTAAGTTACCATCAAATGGATTATTTGGTCCTAATTATATAAAATTTTTTTTAATGTTTTATTTATTTCTAGGAGAGAGAGAGAGACAGTGTGAGCAGGGGAGGGTCAGAGAGAGAGGGAGTCACAGACTGAAACAGGCTCCAGGCTCTGAGCTGGCAGTCAGCACAGAGCCCCACGCGGGGCCCGAACCCACGAACAGCGAGATCATGACCTAAGCGAAAGTCGGACGCTTAACCGACTAAGCCACCCAGGTGCCCCTATTTGGTCCTAATTATAAAATCATATCCAAACCAAAGGATCTGATCTTTTTAGAGGGACTAGCTAAACAGGTAATATAAATGTATAAAACTGAAAGGAAGTAAGATCACAGAAGAAAATTGGGCTAGTAGTAAGCCTTTTAACATTTTGAAATTCAAATGTAAATGTTTTGTTTGCCCAACAAAATATTCCTGCAGATGGAGTTATAATGAAAACAATAAGAGCATATTACAGATAAGTCATCTGTCTCTGTAAAAAGTAACATGACTACATACAACTATCTTTTGTAACCAAGGTAAACTGAAGTGTAATTTGACATTTAATCACGCTGAATGTGTACTATGGGGAGAACAATGAATAAGATGATAGGCACCAAATATTTGATTTGACTAGCACGGTGTACTATAAAAGCTTATGTTTCAATTAGGAGTTAAAATATAGGCATTAAAACTTAACAAGCAAAACAAAGTAGTATGAATAAATATATGTGTTCTACATTTCCTTTATATTTTCATTACAAAATATGTAGAAGTACAAAACTGGAAAATAGAAACAAAATTTAGATTACCTATACCTTGTTGAAAGATAACTGCTTATCAACATATTTCATGTTTTGTTGAATACTTTTAGATGTTAAAAATGTTAATTTAGCTTTCACTTACTAATTATAAAATTTTTAACTTTTAGGACAGTGGTTATGATGTCTCAGTAAAGCGATAATATCTAAATCAGAGAATTTCATTTTCTATTCCATGCGACACTGAGTGGATTTCCTTGTTATTGATAAATCTATAGTATTCCACTCAAAAAATTTATAATCTTAGATGACATTTAATAACTCTCATGATTTATTAATATGATATTTTAATGTGAATGCTGTGTTAAAACAGGAAAGTATTTCTTTGGCCATGGGTACACTTCAAAGGTTAGTTTTCATTATTTTTGCCTAATTCACAGGGAGTATAGTATTTTAAATATAACTCAGTTCTCCTAGATTTTCCTTTTGAGGTTTTCCATAGTGAGTTTAAAAATATATGTACCTCATTTATTTTAAATAACCGTATTAAAACTCTGATTATAGCATTTAATGATAAGGGCCTCTTTGCCATTTTAAGAAGCAGTACTCTCTTAGCATTCTTTAGGGAGATGAATGTGTGCAAAGCAATAGGAGAATTTTCAGAAGATGTAGGTGTACAATCTATCTGCTTCTTAGTTCTGCTAGTGAATTACAATGAAATATTAAGTAGAGTATATACTGAATATATAGAATATATTGAGAATTACTTTTTATTGTAAGGATGACATTTAATTTAATATTTGGAAGGAGAGAAATAGAAGATAAGAGGAACAATTTTATGAAAATTCAGTATATAGGAAGAAATTCAATAATCATGTGTTAGGAAGAATAGGTTTACAAGCAGAGATTGTACCATGGAATAGAATCAAAAGGAATGAAATTTCACAGCTATGGGGCACCTGAGGGGCTCAGTCGGTTAAGTTTCTGGCTTTAGCTCAGGTCACGGTCTCACAGTCAGTGAGTTTGAGCCCTGTGTCGGGCTCTGTGCTGACAGCTCAGAGCGTGGAGCCTGCTTCTAATTCTGTGTCTCCCTCTCTCTCTCTCTGCCCCTCCTCTGTTTGAGCTCCGTGTCTCTCTGCCTCTCAAAAATGAATAAAAATTTAAAAAATTAAAAAAAAAAAGAAATTTCACAGCTATGGTTTGCCATCACAAAAGTTACAAAAAGAAAGAAGCTCTTCATGTTTTATACCTAGTGTTAATATTAGGGGAAAAAGCAGAAAATAAGGGCAATAATTACCACTAATTGAGCATATGCAGTTTAGTGAATGGTTTGTTTCGGACATATTAGAGCTCTCTGAGGAACATCCAAGTGAAGCTGTATAGGAGACAGCTACCAAATACACCCAGGTGCACAGGCACAAAATCACACACACATCTTTCAATGCAGAAGAGAAATGGGAATATATAGAAAGATATATCATTATATGGATAGTGATGGAAGCTGAGTGTTCTGATGACAGGACCCATGTCTTATGTTTTTATTTTTCCCTATTGCACCTGCCCCATAGCAGGAACTGAGAAATAGTTGTTGAATAAATGACATACAGATCCTTGAATCTGTGTAGCAAAAGACTACAAACTCAGCAGAGTGAAAAACAGCATTGCCAGAGAACTTGTCTTTGTTCTATAAAGTTATGTAGATTCCTAACATATTTTTTAAAGCAGAAGTTTGCCAACATCTTGGTCCCAGGACCATTTACACATAAAATTATTAAGAATCCCAAAAAGTCTTTGTTTGTATGTATTATATGTATTGATTATCCAAACTAGAACTTGAAAATGATAAAATTTTTAATATTTGTTTGTTAATTCACTGAAAATCATCATAATAAACCAATTACATGTTGATATAAATAATATTTTAATGAAAATGATTATTTTAAAAGAAGAAAAAGTTTTATGGGAAGAACAATATTTTTGGCACTTTTACAATCTCCTTAATATGTAGACTAATAGAACAGAGCTTGCATTCTCATTTCTATTGCATTCAATCTAAGAAAAGTGAAAAATCAAAATCTGGTCTCTCACAGATATGTAGTGAAAGGGAAGAGTATGCTTTTAATTTTTTAATGTTTATTTATTTTTTGAGAGAGAGAGTGTGTGAGCGCTAGAGGGACAGAAAGAGAAGGGGAACAAAGGATCTGAAGTGAGTTCTGGGCTGTCAGCCCAAAGTCTGACATGGGGCTCGAACTCATGAACCGTGAGATTGTGACCTGAGCCAGTCAGATTCTTAACTGACTGTGCCACACAGGAGCCCTGAAAGGGAAGAGTATGTTAATAGCCTTTTCAGATTATCATTGATACCATACCACAATTTGACAAATATTTCATAAAAGTTAATTCCAATCTAGAATCTCCAGTTAATTTAAATCTATTTGTTTGTGTTGTGCTTTGAATGAATCCTTTATGGAAGATTTTGAAAGTTTTGGATAACAGTGGTTCACTGAAATAACTGAAGTTATTTTCAAAGGTTGGAACATTTTATTACATAAGAGCAAAACATTATATTTGTTTTTTTAATAAAGTTTATTTATTTTGATGTAGAGAGAGAGCACAAACGGGGGGTGGGGGGAGCAGTGCAGGGCCCAATGTGGGACTCGAACTCATGAACCATGAGATCACGACCTGAGCCAAAATCAAGAGTCAGATGCTAAACCAACTGATCTATTCAGTGCCCCAACATTGTATTTGTTAATAGCGCCAATATCCTCAGGAAAGTCTGATCAGAAATAAGCCTGATAAGATTTGTAGGGGAGCACAAGTTTCCAAAATACTGATTTTTACTTGAATGCTCAAGATTTATTATCAGCCCAAATTTCTAACAGGTTTACTTTGTTTATGTTTGAGAAAAAACTTCCAAATACCCATGTCCCATAATTGTGGTTAATCTGTCAGTAGTTTTTCCAAGTAAAAATCACATGCCATTTAAATGGTAGCTAGTTCAGCTCCCAACTGAGTATGTGCCCCCATGTTTGCCACCCGCCACCACCTCACCCTTCCTGGAGTCAAACATCATCCTTCTGTGTGTGACAGAAGTGCTCTATGTATACTGTACATTTTATCATACACCATATCATGAAGATTTTTACTCCAGTCAAGATTTCAAAAATCAATAAATTTTACTGCTTCATCAAGGCTATTATTCTTCAACGAATCTTTTAATTTTTAATTTTTTTTTTCTTTTTTTACTGCAAGTGTGTAGCAGTGAAGAATATACTGACAACTCGTACAGCTTGGCTCCACTGCCTTCTTCATGGTAAAATATCAGCAGTTTTACCCTCCATTGCCTTTTTTCCCCTTTTCTTTAAAACCATCAATGCTAATATCAATATAGTAGAAGAGGCAAAATACATCTTTAATAATACTATGAAAATGGTTTCCACCTGGTGGATCACCTGAAAGGGGACAGTGAGAGACACTCGTCTAAATAATATTTCTCCATAAGTATTATTGTATGAAAGAGGAAGAAAAAAGTATTGTGAAAATGTGTAAGTAAATGCTACTGTTAGAGAAGCAGCTCAAACATTATTTCATCGTAACATTTCTTTAAGGAATATCAAGGTTGATAAAATGTTATGTTTAGCCATCATTGGATTTCCTCTTCATTTTCACACTAGGAAAGGAGAAATAGCATTTGCTCAGGTTTTATAGGAGTATGTTAGATTTTGCTGAGGAAAAATAGTTTGTGGGTTACATTCTAGACAGAAAAAAAAAAAAAGAGCAAGAGTGTAGGCACAGAGAAGCAAACTACTTGCCATGTTTGGTAATGACAAGTTGTCAGCGGGCCACAGTGGGAGAGGGAGTTGAAAGGGTGCTCTTTTAATAGTGGCATGTGTGGTGCTGGTAGGGATGATGGTAATGAGTATGGTTAATCCTTGAAATGCTCACCCTACATCTTTTTTGTTTCTCCAGATTTATTGAGATATAATTGTGTACATTTAAGATGTACCACGTGAAGATTTGATGTATGTATTTCAAAGTAATGACCATAGTAAGATTAGTTAACACAGATTTGTCAGCACCAGTTTTGTGTGTGTGTGTGTGTTGAGAACTTTTAAGATCTACTCTCTTAGCAACTTTCAAATATTCGATACACTATTGTTAACTTGGTCATATTGCTATACATAAATAACATCCTCAGAACTTATTCATCTTGGGGCACATAAGTGGCTTAGTCTGTTAAGCCTCTGACTCTTGATTTTGGCTCAGTATGCTCAGGTCTTGATCTCATGGTTCGTGAGTTTGATCATTATCAGGCTCTGTGCCTACAGCTCAGAACCTGCTTGGGATTCTCTGTCTCCCTTTTTCTCTGCCCCTCCCCATTTCCCTCCACCTCCTGTCCCCTGCTCACTTGCACACACACTCTCTCTCAAAAACAAATAAAAAAATAATTTATCATCTTATAACTGGTGGGTACCCTTTGGACCACCTTCATCCATTCCTTTCTCTGCCTCCAACAGCCACCAATTTACTGTTTCTGAGTTTTGTTTTTTTCAGATGCCACATACAAGTAAAATCATACAACATTTGTGTTTTTTTCTCTGAGTTATTTCACTTAACATCAAGTTTCAGCCATGGTTATAAATGGCAGGATCCCCTTCTATTTTAAGGTTGAATAGTGTTTCCTTATTATATATTATATATTATATACACACCACATTTTCTCTATGCATTTATCTGTCAGTGGGTGCTTAGGGTTGTTTCCATGTCCTATTATAAATAATGATGGAATGAGCATGGGAAGTATCTCTCTGTGATTTCCTATCCTTCAGATATATACCCAGAAATGGAATTGCTGGATCATATAATAGTTTTATTTTTAATATTTTTAAAGACCTTATATTGTTTTCTACATAGATATTTTAAAAATACCAAATATAGGCTTGCTTTTGCAATATCTGATAGTATATGGGTTTCCGAGCACATCCACTGTGGACACTTTCTACCCAGAGATAAGGTTAAAAAATGAGAAAGTAATATTTTAAATTTTTTCTTGGGTTAGTTTTATTACAAAGGTTTGATCTAATCACCGCAGCACTCCTAATACTGCTGGTAATAATGCATATGCTGTCTCATTTACTCCTTACCACTATCTATGGTGGACAGTCTTAGAGTCCCCTTTTCACAGATGAGAGAGGAACTTCGTCTCAGAGAAGCAGATGACAGAGTTGAGATTTAAATCCACTTCTAGCCATCCTACCTCATACAGTCTTGTGGAAGTGGCTCCTATTATTATATTCTCTGTTTATAAATAAGGAACTAAGGTACAGGAAGATTTAAATAATTTGCCTGTTTCATATGCTTTCCCAAGTGGCAAAGCTAGAATTTTAGCTTCTTTTTGCTGTGCCTGCAAAACCTTTGTTCTTTTCATGACATTATACTGTCAGCTTGTGTTGGACTTGTCTTACTTCCTGAGGATATTTCAGTTCTCCCACATTTGGAACTACAGTCACAAGAAAAATCCTGGCTTTTTCCGAGGGTATGCAGAAGGAAAAGTAATTGATGCTTACAAATTGTGCAAGTACACAAATTGTATATTAAGTACATCTCTGAGTTAAGCAAAGCTATTTTATGATAGGCCTCTCATCAGAAGACCAAATGCTTGGACATTGATTTCTTTCATTTGCAATTAGAGTTTTTTTCTCTTTTGTGGGTTCACTAAAGTCTGGCTTAGTGATTTCCATGCATTGGAAGCAGCCCCATTAGAGCAACTTGGAAATATTGAACACACACACTGACACACACATGGACACGTTCCTGAAATTGTGATTTAGTAGGTACCAGGTGGTGGCCAGTAATCTGTTTTCTAAAAGGATCTTGGTTGATGCAGTATAGTGCAGTGGTACAAAGCTGATCTTAGAGCCAGATCTCATTAGCTTTATTCCCAGCTATATAACTTTGGCAAGTTAGGTAGCCTCTCTGTGCCTCAATGCATCATCTATATTTGAGTTTTCTATATACTGTGGTTATTATGTGCAACAGGGTTTGAGAAACACTGGTCTAAAAGATATGATAATTTAAAAGGATATCAAGAGATGGGTAAGGAAATTGCATGAATCTGAAGCATTCTTCCCTAGCTATGTGAAGAGAAAGAGAACTATGATAGGATGAATATACCCAGTGCTATTGCAGAGCCCACTTATATTCAGTATGCATTGTTCAAATATTATAGTAAAACAGCTTAAGTTTAGCACTATCAAATTAAAATCAGGGTGATTTAGGTGTAGAATAAACTGAAGTTCATTCTTAAGATTCTTACAACACAAGTGCTTAGTAAGCACATTAATATTGCAATCCAATTGCATGAGGGGCATTTGACCAAATTAAATGAAAAACAACACAACAATTCTTAATTACCTTGCAGCAAATACTTGTATGCAATTACACACACAGCTTTTCCTGGCAGCGAATCTATTTAGCAATGCTTTTATAGACTATAGGACCTTGGAGCTCATTAAAACCTGACAAGTGGTTCATTTCTATAGTGAAGAAATTGAACACCAGAAAGGTTAAGATGACTATATAAAACCTCATAACTGGTTAGTTGCCAAATCAAGGCTAGGAGTCAGACTTTAAAATTTTTAGTTCTAATCAAAATTATAGTAAAATTAGTTTTTATTAAAGTGGTTCCAACAATTCAGGCTATTCATTCTGCCAGACTGGCTGGGAGATGCTGTGTTGTAGAAGAAAGAAAACGGGCTTGGAGTTTTTCAGACCTTGGTTGAAAGGCTCTCTCATTTACTATATGTGTGGCAGGGTATATAACTTAGCTTTTCTGAGCTTCAGCTTTCTCCTCTGTAACTGTAGATTACAATAAAATTCACCCTTATTATTTATGGGTCTAGAACTCCTATGTTCCTTTATCTGAGAGCAACTTCCAAGTTCCATGATGTGTAGCAAACCATGCACTTCAGAGAGTGAATTCCTTAGCTAATGACTGAGCCCAATCAACTCTGATTCTTGAAGCTATAAAAATCTCTATTTCCTTATTTAAAAATATGCTTGAAAAGAAAGTCAACTGGTGGTGGTGATGATGATGAGAAAGAAGAGAAATGAGAGGAGAGCTAATAAAGTCGTGTTTCTTATCAGATTGAACAGGTTGGCATATATTAAAGAGTAGAATATCAAATTGTATACTGGTCAAGATCCAAAATATGACCGATCCTGCCATAAGTTCCATATACAGAAACTAGAGGAAGTGATTCCTGAAACTGTTTCAGTAAATGCTGTCATCTTTGCAAAATAACTCAAAGAAAATCAAGCTTGAATGCAAATTGAAATGTAGGTTACACTGTGAAGATACACGCAGGAAACAATTGAATTAAACATGATGTGGTTTTAAAAACCAGAAGCCTGCCCACAAATTTCCATATTTGAAAATGTAGCAATTTGGAAAAGTATTGGAATATATTGCTAACAACTGTAACTACTATACCTACTTAAAGTAGTTATGAGGATCATGAGCTAAAAAAATATATTTAGCACATTGTTTGGCATATACCTTTCCTCAATAATAATAATTATTTCTGTATTTAATCTGTACAAATAAAGTTTTACCAGATAGACAAGTATAAATTTTATAATTGCTATTTTTTCTACATAAAGGATTAATCAACTGCCTTTATAAGTTTTACTTGTCACTAAACTAACTCCTAACTTCCCCCACTTTCAACTTCTCATGTTCATAGTAAAAGTTAGAACACATTTCACTATAAGGAGATGTTAATCAGAGTGGTAAATATTTAGCCTTAGGATTTTCCTGAAAAAAATTTAATTTTACTTACCTGTTGCTTTATTGGTAGCCAATTGCATAGTTCTGTATTTTCACTACAACAGCATCACTGCTTGAAATTTTAAGTTAGCAAGTATTATGGCTGGTTAGTGTACCTACCTGAAATAACACGAGGCTTCAGGACAGATCTACTCTGTAAAAATCATCTGTGGTGAGAGGAATCTTTCAGCACACTTTTCTGATCTTTCAAATCAAGAATTGCTGAGTTTGAGTCTGAGATAATAGTGTTTTCCTTCCAAACCTGTCAGACTAAGATAGGTAGTATAAATGATTTGTTCAAGGTCATGGAAGGAGTGCTTGTTTGAGTCTGGATTTGTGACTGGGAAGCCACTATTAGTGTTAGATATTAAGCACAGAGTTCCCTGTTTAGCAGTAGAAGCTTAGTTTAAGAAAGACTTTTTTTTTTAAGGATGCATAAAGTACCTGCATTTTATTCAAACATTTTTAAATGTCCATTGATCTTTTTGGCAAAACTAATTCAATTTGACTTGATAGGAGTTATATCCTAGTGAATAAAAAATGGACTATGTTAATAGTCAGAGATGATATCAGCCTGTGGCATGGTGTTCAGTGAAGCATCTCCTATGATTGATATCAGCCCGGGTCTTGGGAAGCATCTTCATTGTTCAGGAGTTAGGTAAACAGCATGTTAATTGTGTGACTTGTTGTTTTCATCATCCTTAACGTTGCCTGGCATTTATTTATGTGAGCAGTGCATAGTTTGGAAAGGTGCTTTGGGATCTCTCAGGATGAACGATGCTATATAAATGTAAGTCACCATAATTATTAAAAATGTATAGGTTGTAATAAACTAGAGTTAGAAACAAACATCAATAACAACTACAAGTAATTATATAAAGAGGTTGTGGGAAAATTAGCAGTCTGAAAAGGGAATGGTGAGAGGTGATTTCACTAGGAAAATTGAGAGCAATAGTTTAAAAAACTTTTTTTAATGTTTATTTTTGAGAGATGTGGTGGAGGACAGAGGGAGAGGGAGAGGGAGATGCAGAATCCAAAGCAGGCTTCAGGCTCTGAGCTGCCAGCACGGAACTCAACACGGGGCTTGAACCCATGAGTGGTGAGATCATGACCTGAGTTGAAATCAGAGGTTTGACCAACTGAGCCACCCACAGGCCCTGAGAGTGATAGTTTGAATCTCTTGAGAAGAATTAGTCTAAAACACCAGTGTTACATATTAGGTGACTAAGCAGGACACCATGATCTTAAAAGAAATGTAAGATACAGTGGAGTGAATATTACATATTTACACTCTGGTAGGATACATTGTGTTTTCATGAATGGCGTGTATATGTGCAACACGATTTTGAGTAACTTTGGAAGTAAATTTCAAGGGGATTCACTACAGTTCCCAACTGTTGATCCTCCTATTACTGATATTTTATTACAACTTGTAGCATCAGAATAGAAAGGGATGTGGGGCTAGTTTATCTTCTGTTTCAATAAGACTGTTTCCAGAAGACATCGTTTCTTTTTCTTCTTTTCTGTTTTTGCTTATTTTTGAGAGAGAGAGAGAGAGAGAAAGAGAGAGAGAGACAGAAGAAGCACAAGAGTGCAAGCCAGGGAGGAGCAGAGAGGAGACAGAGGATCCCAAGCAGGCTCTGCACTGTTGGCCGAAAGCCTGGTGTGGGACTTGAACTCAGGAACCCATAAGATCATGACCTGAGCTAAAATGGGATGCTTAACTGACTTAGCCACCCAGGCACCCCTAAAAGACTTCATTTCTGTTTGAAAAGGAAATTGTCAAAATATTCATTGTACAATTATGAGTTATTTTTAAATTAGGGGTTGATATGGAGTGTCCCTAATCCTTCTTTTCCTTCCTTTGACAAACTGTTTAGAAAATTGGTATATGCTATGTCCACACTCTGTGTTTCCCTCCTTAGCCTCTAGAATCTGGTTACTTCTCTTTTCCTTTCACTTCCTATCAGTATTTCCTTCAGATATGATTTCCACATTGCTAAAGACTATGAACATTTGTCTTACTCATCTAGAATGACCTCTTTGAAGTATTTGAAATCCTTAACTTTCTTTGGTATTTCTCTTCATCAACTTCTTTGGATCTCTTCTCTCCCTCTTCCTCTTTTTCCTAATCTGTTTTTCTAGCAATTATTTGTGGTCTGCCTACTGCTCTCCCCTCAATTTAGGGTTTCACAGGATTCTATGCCAGTACTCTGTTCCTTCTGCATAACATCCACACCTCATCCCCACTGTAACCTTGACCGTTCCCATGGCTTCAGTTACCTTTTCTATATAGTTAAGTCGCATATCTCTGACCTAGAACTCTCACTTATCTAGTTGCTCTATTCTGCACCAATCCGCTTAGATCTTGAACCCACCAAGTTCAAAATTAAGTTTATCATTTGTCACTCCAAACCTATTCCTTTGCTCAAATTTTCCATCTCAGGGAGTTAAACAATATCCACATAGTCTTCCAAATCAGAAATCTTGAACCAATTTAGATTTCATTCCCTACATGCAGTGTTTCACCACTACTGAAATATATTTCTAAATCTGTTCTCTCCTCTAGATCTCTTCCACCTTAACGGAAACTATTAAAATTTCTTGCCTGGATTATTGCAATAACATCTCATTTCCCTACTTCAAGTTGGCTCTCTTTTCAGTGTATCCTCCATAGAGCAGCCAGAGGGCTTGTTTACAAAACATTTATCTCATCACAGTTTTCTCTTGCTTAAAGTCACTAAATGGCTCCCAGCAGCTTTTAGCATCCTGTCCCAAATCCTTGGCTTACACATCACATCCTCCCTGAAAAGGTTCTTTTTTTCTTTTTCCACAAGTGCCCTTCACTCTGGCTATGCTGGACTGTGACTCTGTAAATTAATCCTGTTATATCACATCTTTGTGATCACTCACATGTGCTCCTCCCTTTTTAGAGAATTTGTACTCCTGTCTTTGATATGTCACCTTTTCCTCATTTGCAAACTCAGTTCAAGGGTCATCTCTAGAAAGCCTTTCCTGACTTGAGCTCATCCTCATTTGCATTAGTCTAATTTCAGTGTTCCTCTTCCATGTCCCTTGATCAGTAGGTAACACTTACTATGCTGCAATTGAATTGCCAATTTACTTGTCTACCCCTTCCTAGACTATAGTTTTCTTGAGGATAGGAATCATGACTTATTTGACTTTATTTCTCATGGTTTGGGTTAGTGCTTAGCTAAGTACTGTTCAATAAATATTTGCTAAATGAGTGAAAAAATTAATGGGCATTGGGAATGGCTATTTTTTAAGTCTGGTCATTGGTCAAGAAGGGAATGGAAAAATTACATGCTAGTGAATATTTAGGGTTAAATTTAAGATCATGTGAGTGGCTATCTTTAGAGGAAAAATGGGAAAGACTGTATTTTATTGAAATGGTACTAAGTTGGAACATAATTCCAAATCTCTAAGAAACTTGAAAGTATTGCTGTAATGACAACATTTCCCAATCAGACAAATCTGTGGATATTTAGAATATGAACATATTTGTCTTCCTATACAAAAGCTATTTAGAGTAGTGATGGACTGCACTTTTTCATTTCTGTTAAGATATTTTGACATAATATAGCCTCAAAGGATAAAGAGTAGCAAAGGTTAGAAATATTTAGGACACTTTATTCCCTAAATAAAATGGGAGGTACATAAAAACATCCAGATTGCAATTATAGACTCATAATATTGACACACATAATTAATGAATGACCTTGTCCAAATTGCAGGATGGATTAAATGTATCAAACACAGCAAATGGAAATGCTTTTGCTTGGTTCAGTGTCTTATGTTTACAATGTCTAGGACATTGTTGAATCCTGTTTTGGGGGGTTAAGTTTGCATCTCATTTAAGCAATTGAAGATGAGCTAAAATTCCAATAGTTGCATGGCTGTATAGGTGTTACACATTTCCAATTAAAGAGAAGAGCCTGTACATGCACACATGCTGTACATTAGGTTGTTTTTGATTTGCCACAGCACATTTTGGTGGAGGCCTTCCTGGCCCCTGGTTCCCAAACAGATCACAGAATTGCTGTTCATATTGCCCAAATGAAGCAGAGTGGTGCTCTATGTGCGAAAATGCTCAATTTGTGCTGAGCCACAAGTCTTTTGTACCCAGAGCTTACATCGGCCTTCTGGAAGAACTTAACATTAACAATCTGTGCACTTCTGTTTAAGGTACTGTATACAAATATTGGGATCTTCTGGTTCTTGAATCAAATTTAGCATTAGTGAGGCTTCATTCCCATCCAGGGAAAGAAAGACAGTTAGTGCCCAGGTGTCCCTGTTTCTGCCTCAAGCTTTTTACTGTTCCGGAGAATCCATTTCCCCGCAGGTGCACAAATGGGACTCACATTGTCTCCATCTGTGTCTTTTATTCCGTGTCTTTGTTCTTGCGATTAGAGCTTTTGAATTGTGGGTGCCATCTAAAAAAGAATCTTTACCTTTTCTTGATTTGAGTATATTGTGAGGGTGGTTCTTTACAATACTGAACAGGTTTCATTCTGAAAAATAAATAATTCATTAGAATCTTGATAATAATACAATGTCCTTTGTATACGAAGAAGATGACAACAATCTGTTTACTTAATCAATTATCTTCCAGCACAAAATTCTTTTTTTTTTTACATTTATTTATTTTTGAGAGACACAACAAGACAGAATGTGAGTAGGGAGGGACAGAGAGAGGAGAAGCAGAATCTGAAGCAGGTTCCAGGCTCTGAACAAGCATTCAGCACAGAGCCCAATATGGGGCTCAAATCCATGAACTGTAAGATCATGACCTGAGCCAAAGTCGGACAGTTAACCGACTGAGCCACCCAGGTGCCCCTCTTCTATGGAAAAATTCTAAGACATTTAATTGCTGCTTTTAAGTTTCTTGTTAGATGTTATCAAATTGTCCTGTGTTGTTATACACACAATAGTAGTGGGTAGGTTGACCTCTTTTTGTACATTATCAAAACTGAGTATTATTATTATTATTCATCTTATCAGCACTAGGAGATGGGGTGCCTGGGTGGCTTAGTTTTTTAAGCATCCAACTTCAGCTTAGGTCCTGATCTCGCGGTTTGTGAATTGGAGCCCGCATAGGGCTCTGTGCTGACAGCTCAGAGCCTGGAGCCTGGTTTTGTTTCTGTTTTCCTCTCTCTCTCTGCCCCCTACCTCAAAAATAAATAAACTAAAAATATTTTTAAAATACCAGACGTAAAGTTTATTTCATTATTATAGTGTGCTTATCTTTCATTCCTAATGAGCTTGAAAGTTTTTATATACTAATTAGCCAATTGTATATATGATTTTGCAAATTGCTTGTTCATTACTTTGCCTATTTTGGGGGATATTTTCATTTCCTATTGATCCATAAGAATCTCTTGTGGACTAAGTACATTAACCCTGCATCTGGCATATATTTTACAAATTTATTTCTGTAGTTCATTCTTTCATATATGGTGTTACTTGCCCTACAGCAATTTCAACAAATTGTATGGTAACATCTATCAAGACTTTTTTCTCTACTCTTTGTCCTTTCCTTAGGACTTAACAGTCCTAAGAAAAATATCCTGGGAGAGGCCTGGGTTCTCCAAAAAGATTACCTTTCAATGAGGTTTTTCCTTTTGTATCCCAGACTCTCAATTATTTGGAATCAGAGTCCCTCACGTTGTAAGTCAAATGATGCAAATTTATTGTAGTACTCTAGTTTGAATTAAGATCAGTGTTATATTTGGATTAGAATTGGATTTTAGTGGAACAGTTTCAGAGGATTGCCCATCACTTGCACATGTAGGGGACTGCCTGTGAATGTTTGATCACTTGTAGGAGGCATGGCTACTCTGAGTTAATTCCAGGAGGCTGGAAAATAGCCCTTTACTCTTCTTTCTGGGACCAATAGAAACATACGTATACACATTCATACATGCGTACACACATGCATGTATTCTGATCTCTGCCATCACAATTTTGGAATACTGCTTCTCATCTCATCTAGCGAGATGAACCTGGCCTTTCTCCTACATGTACAACTACCTTGTGCCTACTTGTATTCCATTCCTGTTTTTCCTACATTCTCCAACTGGTATACAGCAATCACTGCTTAAGGACTATCAAAAATCTTTCTCTTTGTTGAGGCTGGAGATTCTCTTTCTCACCACTGCCTCTGGGGGTGCAGATCTCAATAAGCCTTTTTATTTTACTTATATCTGATGAGTTTATATTCTCCATTATGTCTTGTTCACACTGATATCTTTCAACTAGGAAATTAGTTTTAAACTAGACTAAAATAGATATACTATACTTTCAGAATTAGAAAAAAATGTTTTCTTCTAGCTTTTTCATGATTCATTCTTTTAAGTGTTGAATTCATCTTCCTTTTATATTGAAAGACATGGCGTAGACATCTAACTTTTTAATTTATGTACAGCCGGCATCAAACATCGTGTATAGAAAAAACCATCAAGTTTTTCATTGATTCGGAAAGACCATTTTAATCAAATTGTATATTGTTACATTTTCTGGTTCTGTTTATAAATGTTCTGTCCCACTGATCTGACTACCCTTTGTGTGTGTGTGTGTGTGTGTGTGTGTGTGTGTGTGCACTAGCACAACTGCTATTTTAAATGTTGTAGTTGAACTAATGTATGTTAATATCTGGTAGAATGAGTTGACGTTAGTATGGGTTTCAAAATTTTCTTTGCTTTATTTTTATATAATTAGATACATTGTATAAAGTTCCTGCAAAAAACTGAATTAAGATTTTCTTTAGAAATAGGCTGAATTAGTGTGCCTGGGTGGCTCAGTTGATTAAGCATCTGACTCTTGGTTTTAGCTCAGGTCATGATCTCGCAATTTGAGCCCTGCATCAGGCTCTGTGCTGGAGGAGCAGAGCCTGCTTGGGATTCTCTTTCTCTTTTTCTTTGTGTCTGCCCTCCTCCCTTCTCTCAAACTAACTTAATAAATATTTTTTTAAAAAAGAAATAAGCTGAATTTACAAATTGGCTTGGAGAGAATACTGTATCATGTACTAGATAATAATGCAAATTTTTTATTCAACTCATGTGTGGCTCTCAGTAATATATTACCAGTTTTTGATATAGTTCTGGAAAATTCTCAATAAGTTTATTTACGAGCATTTTATATTTGCTGATGTTATTATTAAAGGGATCTCTTCCCCATAGTATTTTAAGGTGATTACTGTAGGTGTATTAGAAAGTTATTAATTTTTTTTTACATAAGATTTTGTAAGCAGCACTTTTATTTACTATCTAAGTGCTTCTAATGGAATTCCAGATGATACAATTATCTTTTCAAGTTAAAATTCATGTTACAAAATGGGAATAATTTAGTCTCTTCCTTCTTTATATTATTTTATTTCTTTTATTTGTCTTATTGCATTGGTTAGGACATCCAGAATGACATGCAACACTGATTATAATACTGGGCATCTTTGTTTTGACCCTGACCCTGACATTAGTGAGTATGCCTCTAATATTACATTTCAGGGGATATAAAGCTTATATTCAATATTTATACTTATATTCAATATTATATATTCATTATATATTCATTCAATATATACGTATATTCAGTATTATAATCAGTGGTATATACTGTTATAATCAGTATATAACACTGATTATAATACTGGGCATCTTTGTTTTGACCCTGACCCTGACATTAGTGAGTATGCCTCTAATATTACATTTCAGGGGATATAAAGCTTATATTCAATATTTACTGTTGACTAGGCTTAAAACTGGTTCTAATTTAAAATATTTCTGAAAACATGACCTTTTTGTCAAAGTGTGAATTTTGTCAAATGCCTTTTGTGTCACTGACTTACATAACAGTGTATATTTTTGACATATACTTAATTAATGAACTTATTAAATGTTTTCCTTTGTATCTTTTTATTTGTGTAATAAAAACTGTTTAGATATATATTGTATATTGTTATTTTAATATAATGCTAGATCCAATGATTACTTAAATTTATTATTTTTAATATTTAGTATCTTATTAAGAAATTTTTATGTTCATATTCGTAAATGAGATCTAGTTGTAGGACTTTGTTTTTAATGTTTATTTATTTTTGAGAGAGTGAGAGTGAGAATGGGAGAGGGGCAGAAAGAGAGGGAGATACAGAATCTGAAGCAGGCTCCAGGCTTGGAGCTGTCATCACAAAGCCTAACATGGGGCTTGAACTTACCAACAGTGAAAGAAATCACGACTGGAGCCGAAGTCAGATGCTTAACCCACAGAGCCACCCAGACACTCCAGGACTCTTTTTAAAAATCTTTTTCCTGAGGTGCCTGGGTGGCTTAGTCGGTTAAGCGTCCGACTTTCCCTCAGGTCATGATCTCGTGGTTCGTGGGTTCAAGCCCCGTGTCGGGCTCTGTGCTGACTGCCAGCTCAGAGCCTGGAGCCTGTTTCAGTCTGTGACTCCCTCTCTCTCTGACCCTCCCCTGCTCACGCTGTCTCTCTCTCTCCTAGAAATAAAAACATTAAAAATTTTTTTAATAAAAAAAAATCTTTTTCCTGGGGGCACTTGATTCTTGATTTTGGGGTTGTAAATTTGAGCCGCATGTTGGGTGTAGCAATTACTTAAAATTAAAACAAATAAATAAAATCTTTTTCCTAACAAGTAACTTTTTTTTAACTAGGAAAAAAATTGCTTATTACAAAGCACATAGACTGACATTATAATACATTATTATGATATCAATTTCATGTGTATTAAGTATTATAAAGTGAAGGAAATAATTTAACAAAGTAAAAGCAAGAAAAATATGTGTTTTGTTAATCTTTCTTTTGTTACACTTCCACTTAGTCAAATCAGTGTAAAAGTGTTTTTTAACAATTCTGATGTTTTCATTTGACTTTATTAGAAAGGACATTGTCCTTTTTGGGTGAAGAAGAAAAAACGCAGTCACGTAATTTATTTATTTATTTATTTATTTATTTATTTATTTATTTATTTATTTATTTATTTTTATTTCTAGGAGAGAGAGAGAGAGACAGCATGAGCAGGTGAGGGTCAGAGAGAGAGGGAGATACAGACTCTGAAACTGGCTCCAGGCTCTGAGCTGGCAGTCAGCACAGAGCCCGACGTGGGGCTCGAACCCACGAACCGTGAGATCATGACCCAAGAGAAAGTCGGACGCTTAACCGACTAAGCCACGCAGGCGCCCCTACAGTCACATAATTTAAACATAATTGATTTATCTGGCATATGCCTTTAAAATAAACTGGATTATTCTTCACTCCTTAACTACTCTTAAGAAAATTCCTATTTTTCATCTCTTGACATTTTGATATGGAAGACAATGATTCAATGGAAAGTAGAAAGTTGCTATGTAAAAAGATACTTCCTCACTAAAAAAATTAACAATGATATAGCAAACCATTCTTACCACTGCTTTTCATGTGCAGATAAAGTATAATACATTTGATCAAGCTTTCATTTAAGCAGAAATACTAACTCAAATGAATTGCACAAAGTAGGATGGGTAAATTTTAAAATTGTATTTTATAAAGTTCTCTACATGCTATAGTAATATTTTTGATAAAACAAAGAAAAATTTTTTCTTCCTTCATAATTTAGGCCATTATAGATAGCTTAGAGAGGATGACTTCATTAATATATCTTCCTTTAAATTGGGATATGAAAAGATTTTGTACTAACTTTTAAACTGAAACTCATACAAGACGTAAAAATCAAGAGAATAAAGTTTGTTCATTAAAGACTGAATTTTTCTTAGATAACTTAGAGATAGTTGCTGTTGCTCTCAATAGAACAGAAGACTTAATTATATAATTTCTTAGATTTCTTTAAAAAAAATTTTTTTACATTTATTTAATTTTAAGAGACAGAGTGAGACAGAGCATGAGAGACAGAGCATGAGGGAGGAGGGCCAGAGAGAGAAAGAGACACAGAATCCAAAACAATCTCCAGGCCCTGAGCTGGCTGTCAGCACAGAGCCCGAAGCGGGGCTCGAACCCACGAACCGTGAGATCATGACCCGAGCCGAAGTCGGACGCTCAACCAACTGAGCCACTCCGGCGCCCCCATAATTTCTTAGATTTCTTAATGGAACTTTTAATTTTTATGGTAGTTTTTTTTTTTTTTTTTTTACAATTGGTCTTTTATCTTCCTTAATAACCCAACTACAGTTTTTCAGTTACACTTTAAATTAGTTTATTTTAAATTATATTAAACATCTAATATGTTGAAAAAACATGATGGTACTTATTCCGGCTATCTACTAAATTTGGTTAATGACTGTATAAAAGGAAAAACTTCTGATACACTTAATTAATTAGGATGTTGGTACTTTTAGTCTGAAGGATAGTCACTATGGTAACTTCCTTGACTTTATACCTTATGGCAATTTTTCTAATGTCAAATGAAGTTAGATCCCAAATATGAAATGTATAGTACCTTTTGTGCAGAGGAAGCTTTTACAGCATTGCACTAAGAAAACCTCATTTGAAAAGAAAACTCTCCTTTTTTAATAATACAAATGATATACCTAATTGATTACTTAGAGTTATTTTATTTTTACAAATATTTACTAGACAGAAAAATGAGAAAATAATATATTCTCGCTGTGTCTGGGAAAATATTTGTATTCATGTTTTGTATGAATATATATGCATTTGCATATATATGATTATGCAATCATAATACCATGATTATAGAATGATGATTCATATTATTAGTGAATTAGTGAATTAAACTAATCTAAATTTGAGTGCTTCCAATGACCTATTACTGGTATTACTGGTATAAAATTGTGGATTATGAGAATACTATGTATAAAATAAAGAAATCTTTAATAGGATATTGGAATACCTAGAAATAGTCCATATTGATAATAAAATTTCAGAGAAAGTCTAAATTCAAATGAGAAATTTCTGGAATGGAATATTTCTTCTGTTTACTACCATTGGGAATATCCAGGCAATATTCTTTTAATTTCTTTTTATTAAAAGTTTAGAAATTAAGGATTAAAGAAATATTGCAAGGTAGCAGGTAGAAATAGAAATCAGGAAACCCATAAAGTTGATTCTTCATATTCCTGAGATGATTCAAGCTCAAGGGTAAATATTTAGGTCAAATTTGGGTCTGCACTTAACTCACTTCTACACTAAATTCTCAGGATGTCTATTGGTTTTCTTTATATCCTACTCATAATGGCCAAGGTATTAGACCTAAACAAATGTGATTTCAATGTTGTTAATCAGTATTAAGCCTTACCAGCAGATTGTTAGGAAAGCACATGGTTAAAGAATGATGAAATCATTTTTACTTTTACAAGTGTCTTTCCAGTTGGCAAATTTGGTTTAATATGAAAAGATAATTTAAAACCTCCATTCTTTGGAGTCCCTTTAAGCAAATAAATGTATTCTAAAAATAGTTTTTTAAAAATATAAGCATAGATGTATAATTTAAATTATAACTTTCAGCAGTGTTTATTAACAAAATATTATAGTGTTTATTAAATTATTATATTGAATACAGAAGACATTGTATGTAATCATCAAAAGATGACTTTGATAACTAAATTAACCACATAGCTATTAGCCTCAAATGTACATAGTAGATAACATCAGTTTTTCTGTGTTCTGTACCTAAAATATACCTGTTTCCTTAATTTTATCATTTAATCAATAACCTCAACATTACCTTATTTTTTTAATGTTTGTTTATTTTTGAGAGAGTAAGTGCAAGCAGGGGAGGGGCAGAGAGAGAGGGGGACAGAGGATTCAAAGCAGGCTCTGTATTGGCAGCAGAGAGCCCAATGTGAGATTGAACTAATGAACTGTGAGATCATGACCTAAGCCCAAGTCAGACACTTCACTGACTGAGCCACCCAGGCGCCCCAACATTACCCTACTTTTTGATTCTTCAGAATAGTATCTTTCTTCTTTAAACAGTTACCAACTATTGTATTTTCCATCACACTATTTCTTGCCATTTTCTCTTCTCTCCTTTTAAAACTATTGTGATAGCTTTCCATCTTGCCTCCCTCTTATATAGATAATACAGGTTAATGCCCCTTAGCTACTTCAATTTTTTATGGTCAAAAGTCTTCATTCAGTTCTACATTACTTATGAAAAGATTTATTAATTTCCTGGACTGACATCCAGGGTTCTCCATGATGTACCCCCAATTCGCTTTTCCAAATTTACTTTCTAACATTGCTAGAGTGATTTTCGCAATTCCAATCCAACTAGTATATTTACTGTTGCACAAATTGACCTTCATCCCATATCTTGAATCATAGCTCATGCATTTTCCAACTTCAAAGGTGTTCTTATTTTGTATTTTCTATCCATTTAAGTCCTTATCTTTTATTTCCAAATCTCTGGTCAAGCTATCCAGCCTTCAGTTTGGTCACAACTTCTTCCTTCTTCTAAATCAGTGCATTGCCAATACCATTTCTTTGACATAAATATGGTTTATGTGTAGATCTATTGATTCTCAGTCAGTTCCATGAGTATTAGATGATGATGATTTGAACTGAATAGAAAAGACTCAAACATTGCCTTTACATTACTGCTTCCTTTTTTATAAGTCTTTGCTCTTAATTCAGCTCTCATTTGGTCTATATGTTCTGTTTTGTTTTTCCTATTGAACTTTTTTTAGTAAAAAGATGGTCTTTCTAAACTCTGACAGATCTGAGACTGTATTTCTATTCCCTTAGCTTAGCTGGGTATAAGCCCATGGGTCTCGGACTTTTGCTTCAGAATTGGTTAGACTTGTTAAATTGTCTTTTGACATTTAATGCAGTAGAAATGTCTTAGAACAGTCTGATTTTTCTTAACTAAAGAGTTAAGATCTTTTGTTCTACCTCAAAGCTTGAGAGACATTTACTTTCTTATCCTTGTAATTCTAAAATAATTACCAGTTTGTCTAGGTGTAAGATATTAGAGGTTCTCTTGGATTTCAGGACTTGAATTCTTGTCTCTTAGATCTCGCGTGGGGAAAAATCACAGAGAAGGTAATCACATGCAAAGTGATGTATCACTTTATTTAGGACTATTCCAGTACTCAGTATTCTCCAAATGTGGTATTTCTAAACTGGGAAACACAGCTTATACTGTGGCCTTAGTGAAGTTATCTGCTTACCAGAGTCCACATACCCAGCCAGCCACACAGTTGATAGCAGCTTCCACAGAGGGCCAAGCTCTAGGAATCTCCCAGTACATGGAAATGGGAAATGAGATTTGGTAGGCTTCCTCTCTTTTGAAGAGTGGGAACCAACTCTCTTTTCCCATTAGTAAAATGTGCCAACAAATGTCCTGGGCTCCATCCAAACCGGTGAATGCTTACTTTTTTGTGGAGAGCTATGAAGCAGATGAAGAAAGTAGAAATGGGGGCACCTGGGTGGCTCAGTCAGTTAAGCGTGTAATTCTTGATTTTGGCTCAGGTCATGATCTCATGGTTCATGAGATGGAGTCCCACATGGGATTCTCTCTCTCACTCTCTGCCCTGGTCTCATGCTCAATCTTTCTTTAAAAAAAAAAAAAAAATGTAGAAATGACCCCTTGCATATTTAGGCTCCCTCCCTGTCATACTTTTAAAAACAATATTTAGCCTATTCTTCCATTGGTAATTATCATGATACTTAAAGAGAACTTTTGATTTCTTCCTTAGGAACTCCAAAAATTTTTAGCTTTGATTTTTGTTCTTTGCCCTCCCAATTCATCATATTCATTCTAGTCACTTCTAGCTCTTTGTCTCTTTTCTTTCTATTTGGGAATAGCCTCTCAAGTCTGCTTCTCTATTCTTACATGGTTTCTCTTCCTGCCCTTTCAGACCTTCACTACCCTCTAATTAGATTTATAATAGAGTGGACACATATATTTTTTTCTTGCAGTTCTTTATTTCTCTCATCTTCCTTTTCTGTCATACTATCATCCTTTTATCCTTTTTATCCATTCCACAAAGTGTTCATTAAGCATGTATCTTTTACCAGGCATTGTTCTAGACCCTGAAATATAACAGTGAATTACTGAAATTAATACTTGCTGAATCCTTTTTCTATTCCAGGTACTGTTTTAAGTACTTGCTTATATCAACTCATTTAATGTATCCCATTACACTATAATGTAGTTTTCATAGGCTGTCAGAGGCAAACCCTGAGAGGAGCATTTGCATGCAAACACTTTAAGTGGGAAGGTATCTCAGGGAAGACTAGAGGATTGAGATGAAGGAAAAGAAGAGAAGAGAGCCATTACAGGGTGTGTAGACTATGGGCAAACCTCTGGTATAGAGCTGGCTTCAATTATTCTGCCCAAGGGGTGACTAAGTGGAGATGTTTATCTTGAGGACTTTTACTCCTTGGCACTTCTGGCTTGCCCTGCACAAAAGCTGACCACTTTCTCTAGGCCAGAGGACACTCTCTGGCTATAGATTGTTGGTGCTGCATTGTGAAGCCACATGATGGTAAAAGAATGGTATATGCTGGGCAGTGGAATGCTAATCACATCAGCTGCATTTAGTGCTAAATGAGAAAAATAAAGCAAAGAGAGAGTAAGTGACTTGCTTAAACTCACACAGCCAGGAAGTGGTAGACCCAGGATGTGAACTCAGGTCTTTACTCACTGTGGTAGACTGCCCTTGTGTTTGGGTGCTGTGAAGATTATGCCTACTTTAAAGCATGGGAAGGGCAATAAAGAATGAAGGAAACTGCTGTTCAACAGCAAGGGCCTTTCTGCATGAAGTGGGACATGAGCCTCAGGACTTCAGAATGACCTCAGGAAAGAACCTTATGGTGTGGAGAATGACATATTTAAGTAAGCATATTTAAGATACAGCAAGGAGAGCCGGGTGGCTGGAGAAGGGTGAGTACAGGGAAGAATGACAGGTACCTGAGGCCTTATCTTGTGGGGCTAGATGCCTGTGTAAAACCTGTGTTTTAAGCTCCTACATCATTAACGCTGTTCTTTCTCATCTCCTCTTGAGTATATCAGTTTTCTAAGATGTTCAACTAGTTCCGCTGTTGAAATGTTTTCAAAGGTCCTCTCTTTCTATGACATTTCAGAATCAAGTTCTTTTTTCCTTGTTTTGGAGTGTTTTCCAGAGGCACTATGTGTTTTTATTTTCTTGTTTGTACATTTGTGTAACAGGGACAACTTCTCCAGAGCCAGGACGGGTATGTCAGTTTTCTGTAAATTTCTCTCTACTCCTTTGTTTGGCCCTTCACAGCCGGAGAATACAGTAGGGGAACACACAAAGCTCTGAGTCCAGTTCTTCATATCTAGGAGGTTTTCCTTTTCTGCAACATTACTGCTCTGCAATGGGATTTTTTCTTCTACTCCCACTGTGAGCCAGCCAGCTGGGATCCATATTTCTTCAGGAAGTAAACGGAAATTAGTGGTTATGCACAGACGGCATCCTGGGCGGTGCTGTAGGCAAGGGCACAGAGAGGAGGAGTTCTGTGGCAGGGCCCTGGATTTGTGAGGAGGAGGACAGGGTGGGGTGTGCAGGGCAGGAGTGACAGACACAGATCACTTCTGCTGACAGCTGTTCAACAGTTATTTTCTTCCTGACATTTCTTAGAGTGCATTGGTGTTCATGAGCACCACCCACTTCCCTGTGTATCTGTAAGGGGTTGTGCATTTCCTAAGGGGGTGGAGATCACACTACCCCTTTCTGAATTAGTAAATCATATCAGAATGCAAGCACTCATATAATCTTAGATGTACTTGTACTCGTGTATATATAAAAGGATATTAGTAAGAAACCACATGTTGGTACACCCCTTGCATCTGGCCTCAATGCCCAGATACTTAGTTTTTATATTGTCAAAAATCTGTCATGTCTTCAAGGTGGTGGTGGGCAAATATGTGCTCTAGGAAGGCAAACAACAGAGGGAGGACTTACAGCTTTTTTGGAAGCATTTCAGGTGAGTAGATGTTCTATTTCGTGGAAACTTCATCAGGTATACTTTTAGGCCCATGTTAGGCCATTTAAAAATTCTCTCCAGATCCTGGACTTAGACTTACTGTAAGTATTTAAAGTGCTTTAGATTCAAAAACTGTATTTAAAAATCTATATTATTCTGAGGCAATAAAATTTGAATCAGATATTGTTTCTGTATTTTATAGCTCTCATATATTAGTTGATGAATGTCAGTGGTTAGAGTTTTTTTTTTTTAAGTATGTTGGCAATGTACTCATATACTTCATACCCCAATCCACAGAAGTTTATAGACTATTTTAAATGCTGTCATACTAGGGGTGCCTGGGTGGCACATTTGGTTAAGCGTCCAACTCTTGGTTTTGGCTCAGGCCATGATCCCACAAGTTCAGGAGTTCCAAGACCTGCATCGGGCTCTGAGCTGGCAGTGCAGAGCCTGCTTGGGATTCTCACTCTTCCTTTCTCTCTGCCCCTCCCCCACTTGCACTATCTTTGTCTCTCTCAAAATAAATAAATAAACTTTAAGAAAAAATACATAAGTCTTATTGAACTTCATATATTAATATGTGAATATACATTGTATCATAATATGCTTAGTATTACCATATTTTACTTGAATACATTTAGATACTGGCTAAAATTATTTCACTTTTGTAATTTAATAATTACATATAAGTATGTGTTTATTTGTAAAGTTATATTATTAAATAAAATATTAAATATATTAAAGTATGTGTGTATGTTTACTAATAATATACATATTTAAATGATGTTTTATAGATTTTATATTATACAGTAATTTTATATTATATAGTAACATAGATAATTAAATACTGTGATATACTTTAAGGAGATATTATTTTGTTAAAAAGGAAAATGACACTTGCAGAATATATAAATTTATATTTTTAAGTGCTTATCAATAATTTTTATAAGTGATGACCCATTACTCATGCATGCCAGAAACAAATTATTTCTAACCCTCTTGGAGCAAATCTTGGGTGGCCAGACCTGATTTCATTAGTATTTTCTTCAGAATGGGAGGTTTGCCTGGCTTACACTTACAGTTTTGTTTTAAACTTATTTCATTGTTGTATAGCTCTTGTGTGGGATATACCAATTTTCATAAAAACTTGAGGATGTTTTCTGGGAGGTAGGAGCAGATATTTTCCAACTCCTCCACTGTATTCTGAAATAGAAATGACCCAGGCCAACAGGCAGGAAAGGGCATTGGATTCCTGAAAGGGAGTCCCAGGAAGGTTACAGCAGTAGAACAATAGGATGGGCCCAAGCCTGGTTCTGGGACAGAAGGGGGAGTAAGTGATGTTAAGAGCTGGTTCAGGGAACACCCTGCCTGGGGGAAAGCCCTGCAGCTCAGAATATCACCAGAGTAGGGAAGTGCTTATCTACACAGGCATAGAGATGCAAGAGGCCCTCTGGAGTCTGGATCCCTATGCCTGTGAAAGGCTTTGGATTATCAAAGAACTGTTGGCTCCAAGTATCAAGTCCAGCCTCCAGCCTCACAGATAAGCCACTGAAACCTACCCTCAAGGAATCACAGAGCAAAAGATCTATGATTACCACTGAAATCAGGAACTAGCATATCTCCGTTTTTTTTTTCTTTACTTGATCTGTCAATGATGATGATGATGATGATGATGATGATGATGATGATAGCAGCTGGCATAGGGCTTACTTTGTGTCAAGTGGTCTTTTGAAAGTGCTTAATATGCATTAATTATATCACTTCTCATAAATATACTATAAGAATGTATTTCCATTTAAAAGGTGAAGAAATTGGGGGCGCCTGGGTGGCTTAGTCGATTAAGCGTCCGACTTTCGCTTGGGTCATGATCTCGCGGTTCGTGGGTTCGAGCCCCGCGTCGGGCTCTGTGCTGACAGCCAGCTCAGAGCCTGGAGCCTGGAGCCTGTTTCAGTCTGTGACTCCCTCTCTCTCTGACCCTTCCCTGCTCACACTGTCTCTCTCTCTCCTAGAAATAAATTTAAAAAAAAATAAAAAAATAAAAGGTGAAGAAATTGAGGCACAGAGAGGCATCTTTAAATGTGTAGCATAGTAATTGGATGAGTTGTCCTCCTCAATTTATATTCTGAATTTCAAGGTCATCCCCTGTCTTTATCTGGGTCTTTTGCTGCAGCCAGTGCATTAAACTAGGAATGAACCACATTGAAAACTTCTGTATTCCCCTTACTCCTAGCCATATTATTAAGCAACATAGGGATTTCAGACCTTCAGCAGGGATGGGGTAAGCCTTGGAAGGGACTAACAGGGTTTCCTGCTGCTATTCATGAGGTCCAAGCATCACAATCAGGGGTCTGTTGCATGTGCTTTGTAAAGAAAGTTGCCATGGATTGAAATATGCATGCATCATATGTATTTATGCCTGTGATAATTCACGATCCAAGTTAAAGGTGTCACAGAGAGCAGATTACTTTGTTTCATGGTTGAGTATAATGAGATTACTCTTGAAGAGACCAACTTTGTTCAAGATGCAAATCTAGAGGTTTGTGACTAGCTACAATCCGTCTGCCTGTTGATAACTTGTAGACTGCGTGCTTTGAGCTTTCAGAAAGTCTCCAGTTGTCTTGAGCAAACATCTGCTCTTGTTATTTCCTTTGCAATTCTTTTTCACAGCATGTTAGCTCATCTGAGAGAACCCACAGACTATAAAGGCTGACATGAGGTACTATCCGTTTCTAGCTACATGTAAGAATGTGCATCAATTTAAGTAACTTTGGATATCTTTTTATTTCATTTCCTTCTTTTCCTCAAGCCCCATTATGAGCTGCCAATGATTTTTCATTTCTTTTTAAAGTCAGTTTTGAAGACTATTACTGGAGACTTGTATTAAAACAATCAGAATCCCAAATCATTTTTTTTTCTAAAATAGAAGCTTATTATGCATATGTGCATATTTCTGTCTTCTCCTTTTCAGGCACATTATTTTAATATGTGCTTTGAGCAAATATGTCTTTAAGTTATACACAGTCACACCCATAAAGGAGGCAACGTACGTGGATCATCATGAGGCATCCCTAAGATACCCGTATTTGTCAGGATAGCCACTGTTGTAATAAGCATTGCCAGGATTGCGCAGTGGATTCACATGATAAAGGCTGATTTCTTATAAACATTGCAGTCCAGTGCAGATTAGTGAGGCTAAGGGAGGGCCCTTGGCACCATGTAGTCAGCCATTTGGGGGCTCAGATTCCTTTCACACAGTGACTTTGCTGTCCCCGAGTGACCTCACTCGGGGTGAGGTCGGAGTGTCCCCTGTGAGTGACCTCACAGATCCCCTGTACTGGATCTTTGCATCTGGCTGGTCAATAAAAGAAGACAATAAGGGAAGAGCACATGGGAGACCAAGCAGGATGTCTTTTAGAGGTGGGCCTGGAAGGGTCATACAGCCCTTTTCACATTTCATTGACTAGAGCTCAGTCATGGCTACACATAGCTGCAAGGGATGCTGGGAAATGTAGCTGCTGGCCTAGGAAGAAAAGAAAAAAGTCTGGTGAACAAGTTAGTACGATATGTCTCATAAAAGAGAACTCACCCTAGTGGCTGACTTGGTGCCCATCCTCTAAGCCCTGAGAGTCAATCTCTAGTGAATGAGGGATATAGAATATATTTCCTTAATCACCCCACATAGACACCAATTTAAACATGTATCCCCTTCATGTAAATGTGAATTCTTAAAGGCTGGGGGTAGCATTGTGTCCAGAGGCCCTTTAGTAAAATTAATAGTTCTTGTTTTTGTCCCTCTCATCACCATTTCTAATCATGTGTGTGCGTGTGTGTTTTTTTTTTATCCTGACTCTGAATTCTTCAGTGTTCTCACATTTTTCCCTACTGCCAAGAGTGGCTGAACTTAGGTAAGTATTAGGAGAAGGGCAATTTGGTTAGATGATTTGTACCAAGATACAGTTAATTGTAAAGTTCTCGTAAACTCCCAGAGATAAAATCCCACTGACGTTTGTGTTCTTATTCCTTCTTCAGATGTGTTCCAAGCATCCCTGCAAATCACTGTTTTCAGGGTAACTGCACTTACACTTGCCCATGCCTGTAAATCCAAGGCTGCTCACAGTGTGGCTATTGATACAAATGCTGATTCAATTGATCTGTTGTTATCCACTTGTCTAAAGTGAAGCTCTTTCAGTTTGCCTCTGAGCATTAATAACTATAAATTTCTAGGCCTCTGTTCTGATTCTGTGGCATTCTGGTTTAGAGTATCCATGGGGCTCTCTAATGCTTGCCTTACTTAAAATGTTTATTTTTGAGAGAGAGACAGACAGACAGACAGAGTATTAGTAGGGGAGGGGTAAAGAAAGAAGGAGACACAGAATCTGGAGCAGGCTCCAGGCTCTGAGCTGTCATCACAGAGCCTGACACAGGGCTCGAACCCACAAACCATGAGATCATGACCTGAGCTGAAGTCAAATGCTTAACCAACTGAGCCACCCAGGTGTCCCACTCATTCTTTAATCCAGATTAATTTGAGGGGCTCCCTTTTGCCACCCCTAGCCTATGCTGCTGGCCGCCAGTCAGATCTAGAATAACTTTTCAATTGAAGACAACAGTTAACAGCAAAAGAGAATTGCTAATGATGACAGAATTTAAAAAAATAAGTGGAGTGAAGAAATGTAGGAGGCTTCATGAAGGGGGCATAACTGTGAAGATAATTCCTGTACCCCTTCACACCGTACTCTCAACTGCCACCACCAGTGTTCTCTTAGACCAGCTTTCATGTAACATGTCTGCAGCGCTAGAAATGGGAGCAGAGAAAAGCAGAGGTCTTAAAGTCTTTCAGTTTCTATGTCTTTCTGAGGAAATCAAGTGTGGTTATTTTTTGTTTTGTTTTGTTTTGTTTGTTTGTTTGTTTGTTTGTTTTATAAGAGGGCAAGTATTCTCCAAGGAGGGCACTGTAAGAGGGGCAGCCTGATCTAACTTTACATATCCATGTATCATCATCCCAATTTTAGATCTACATCTGGGGGAAGTATTCTTGTGAAATGAAGACCTAAGGAGCCCCTGGGTGGCTCAGTCAGTTAAATGCCTGATTCTTGGTTTTAGCTTAGGTCATGATCTCATGGTTTGTGAGATTGAGCCCTGACTGAGTCTGGCTCTGCACTAACAGCACAGAGCCCCCTTGGGAGCTCTCTTTGCCCCTACCCCCTCACTCTGGTTCTGTGTCTCTCTCAGAATAAATAAATTAAAAAAAAAAAAAAGAAGACCTAACTCTTCATACATGTGGATTAAAGCCATTTGCTGGAACTTAGAGGAAGTCCAGCCCCTAAATTCTCCAGGGATCTTCAGAGAGATGTCAGTCATGATTAATCACTAATTCATTAGTCTAGAATTAGTTACCTCATTCTTCCTGTAACTAAGTTTAGAAATTCCTCCATCATTTCAATTTCTTTACACTGTCATCTCCCCCATCAGCCCCCGTCCTTAATCTGTTCTTTCATGCAATGAAAAGGACCACTAGCTGTCAACTAATTTTTTCTTCCTTCTTCCTGCGCACAGTCTAGCCTGTGTTTCCCAGTGTTGCCCTAAACACTGGCCCTAAACTATTATGTGAGGAAAAATTGTTCATATTCTTTAAGACAAAGGAATTTTGAGGTTTATTTTTTTCTTCAGTCTAGCCTATCTTAATTAATTCAGAAGGATTGGACTGGGCTTCATTTGGTGATTTTGATATTAGGAAATAGCCTAGATTAACTGTAGCTGTTTCTTCTAGAACTATCCAGTAAAGGTAATTTTGATTCAATCTGGTCTTGGGTAGGCTCCAAGCCTGTAATGGATTTACTTCTTAGGAATCAAAGTGATTTAGTGGACATATAACTTGTGATCCATTTTCATGCCACCATTTACTCTTTCTTTGTGGTTGTCTCCTTTATTTCTTGCCTATGTGGTATGGCTAACTACTTCAAACTTTAAAAAATTATTGGGAAATGTACTTCAACATTTCTACTCTTGAATCTGTTTTTAAAAAATTTTTAATGTTTATTTATTTTTGAGAGAGAGATTGAGAGAATGCAAGCAGAGAAGGGGCAGAGAGAGAGGGAGATACAGAATCAGAAGCAGTCTCCAGGCTCTGAGCTGTCAGCACAGAGCCCAATGCAGGGCTCAAACTCACAAACCGCAAGATCATGACCTGAGCCGAAGTTAGATGCTTAACCAACTGAGCCACCCAGGTGCCCCTCTACTCTTAAATCTTAAATCTGTCTTATCTCTAATGTCTATGCCTTATGTGAATATGAAATTTACAAAATGAACAAACTTAAAGAAAATGTTATTTGTACAAAAATGTGTAGTAGTTGCATACATTTTTTTATATATGCATTTTACTTGCATTTATTATTAATATTAGTAATATATATTATTTTATGAACCAATGGGGAGTTGAATGAGTGATATATTTGTTGTTTGTGGATCTGATAACAAGTTACCACAAATTTAGTGATTAAAACAACACAAATATATTATTTTACTGTTCCTGAGGTCTGAAATCCAAAATGAGTCTCAATGGATCAAAATCAAGATGTCGATAGAGCCACATTACTTTCTGGAGGCTCTAAGAAAAATTATTATCTTGTCTTTTATGGGTCTTGGAAGCCATGTACATTCCTTGGCTCAAGGCCCTCTTTCTCCATCTTAAAAGCCAGCAACAATGGAATCCCTTTCACAGTGAATCACTCTGACCTATGTCTGCCCTCCTTCCATATTTTAAGTACCCTGTGATTACACTGGGCCTACTTGGATAATCCAGTATAATCTCTCCGTTGATTAGCTTCCTTAATTCCATCTGCTACTTTAATTGCTCTTTCCCATGTGATGTAATATATTCATAGTTTCTAAGAATTAAGATATGGACATCTTTGGGAGGGTACCACTGTTCTGTCTACCACAAGTCCTATACCAAAAGTACTTGGATGGTAGCCCTGTCCTTAATGATTGTAAAGTCTCCACAAAAGAACAATTATAGAATGATAATACTGTGATAGAAATGAATCACAGTTTATTGTAATACAGAAGGAGACCATTGAAAACAGACTGAGGGCAAGAAGGGAGAAGATATTGTCATGGATTTGTTTTTGGTTAAGTCTGGTTGATTTAGTGAGAGAAGGGTTGGATCAGCTAAATATAAGCTATGGCAAGAGTGTGAGAATTATCTTGAAGGCCATGAGAAGCAACAAACAAAGACGTTTTAGGCTATAGAGTGACACAAATAGTTTGTCTTTTAGAAAGATCATTCTTAAAGCCCCATGGAGGGTTGGCTGGAGAGTGGCAAGTCTAGAAGTGGAGAGATCTAAAATGCTTTGACAAACATCCAGTGATGATGAGACTGTGGCACCAGAGACAGAGCCTGGGGCACATTCAAGAACTATGTAGGAGAGATTCTCTGGCAGTTGGTAATGCTTAGCTAGACAGAAGAGAAACAAAATAGGGTCTAGAGTAAGTTGTTTTTGTTTTTTTTTTTGTTTTGTTTTGTTTAGGAAATGAAGTGTTAAAATTCAAATAAATATAGGAGGAACAATAGCTTTATAGAGATAAAGGCTGTTTTGTTTTAGATACGTTGAGTTGAAATCCCCACAGGCCATGGTCCATTCAGGGAGAAGTCCAATTGTAAATAAAATAAATAAACATGGTGCTCAGGAGCAAAGTTAAAAAAATATATAGTTTAAATGAAGATTTGATGTTTCTTCTGATGATTCATAATACCCGGTCAGGGGCATAATGTGGTCAGACACATGTGTCAATGGGCCATCTCCTAATGTGCCTCTCCCAAGATGTCCATTGGTACAATTCAGTCTTTCACATCTAGGATTGTAGAGGTTTGGGCCTAGCCCATTTCTCAGAAAAGCAAACAGGAAAAAAAAAATCAAAATAACCATAAGATAGGTAAAATGAGGTAAGGATTAGACCTAGAAAAGAGACTCCATTGCTAGTATTTTCCCTTCAGAAATTGGAGAGTGGGGTAGAGGGAGAAAGAGGAAGCACTTGACAGGGCAATTTAACACAGGTGTAGGGACACCTACACCTTATGCAAAGATAAGAGAACTTATCTTTACATGAATGTTCGCTAAATGAAAGTGAATCAACAGGCAGAGGAGTGCATGAGAGGACAAGGCTGAGGAGAGAGAGACAGAAAAAGAGAATGAGAGGAAGAAAGTACTTTAGGCCAATTGAATGTCCTATGACAATAAGCTGGTGATGTTGATTTTCTGATAGATCCAGGAAAACTATGTTCAAAGTCATTTCCAAGGCGGAATTCCAACATAGTGTTTTGGGCAATGACAACAGCACCAAGAAAATCTTTAAATTCTCAAGGGGTCACAAAAGGACATGTTTCATTAAACGCATGTATAATATAGTACACTTGGTACAAGAAATCCATTTCATTTCTTTATACTCTTATTATGTTCATTCTTTCAAAGCTTAAAGGACAAAGCAGTGCTTTAGTGATGCCTGTACTTCACTATTATAAGGCAAAGTGCAGGGTTTAAGGCTGAATTGAAAAGATATTTGATTGTGTAGATTCAGGATCAGACCCTAAATTGTGTGCCTTTGAGTTTGATCACCATTCAAGCCAAGCTCTGAGGCTTTTGACATTGTGAAGAAATAGTGACAGATCAAAGGATAAAGAGAAAAATCACTGCAGATAAAATTCAGTTCACACATTTTAAAGGCAGGTATATCCTATATACCATTGGGGTGTAAGGTCAAGCTGTTAGTGCTGATGAGATGGCAGCTCAAGAGAGCAGAAAACATTTTATGTTTTGATGACAGTGGAATGACCAACACACTGATCTTTAATCCCTGTGTTTGCTAGAGGGGAAAGTGAAGGAAGGCGACAAAACAAACACTCACAAAGCAGTTTACCAAAAAGCCATCTGTATGTAAGCTTTGAGTCTCCTCAGACTCTTCTTAGAGATGCCAGTGAAAAGTCCACCCCCTTCCAGTGAAAGTGTTCTTTTCCTTCATTTGTAAAAATGAGGCAAGAATTATAAAAATATCTCTTTGGTCAAGGCAGTAGTACTATATTATGTTAAACTCAGTTTTTATAAGATACCTATAGTATGTTTTTCCTAATTTATTTTATAACCGTTAAAAGTTTTATATTAATCTTTATCATTAGAATTATGAAATCTTGGAGTTTTAAAGATGGTGGGGGATCTTAGAAGCCATTTAGTCATTCAGTGTCATTTCCTAATTAATCACACAGCAAGAGTTATGATTACTACTTAAACTTTCTGAGTGGCTCAGTCTTTTAAGCATCAGATGCTTGATTTCAGCTCTAGTCATGATCTCATGGTTTGTGAGTTCGAGCCCCATGACAGGCTTCATGCTAACAGTGATGAGCCTTTTTGGAATTCTCTCTCTCCCTCTATCTCTGCCACTCCCCTGCTCACTCGCTCTCTCTCTTAAAATAAATAAATAAACATTAAAAAAACTTAAACGTTGCTTATATTGACATATAGTGCCTTGTCAGGGAGGGAATCCATCAGAACCGTGTCGTCACTAATATTCACTTGCTTATTTCAGTGATAACATTTGAGGATCAGATGAGTTAATCAGATGGATGGAAGGAAAGAAAGGAAGAAAGAAGGAAAAAAGGGAGGAAGAGGGACAGGAGGGAGGACAGTATAAGAAAGAGTATGTTCACGAGGAACAGACAAAAACGCCACTTTTCTAGGGGCATTACAAAATAGGGAGAAGTAAAAAGTATGAATGTTGCTTTAAAAAACATAACATAAAAATTTAGAGAGAAGAAGTAAAGGAAGAGAGAAAATAGAACTTGCTATAGAAATCAGTAAACACCTTGTATTTCTTGATTTCTTTTTTAAAGATTCAAGATTGCCTTTTATCCTAACAGCTGCTGCTTTGAAGAAAAAAAAAAAAATCCACCCACTCCTCAAATCTCTGTCTATTTGTAATTTCCCAGCTCCCTGGAGGCCTGGTGAATTGTGTGGCATTTTTCCAGAGAAAGATTGCCCAGCTAAGAACTGTAGTGGATTGCAGCCTGGGTAAACTTCAGCTATCACAGGGCTTTTCAATAATACACCCCTGTAAGGTAGCTCAGTGGTTCCAAGGTATTGTCATCCTTCACACATGTTGACTGTCACAGACTACAATAGCCTACTTTCATGGGAATGGACTGAAGGCTTGATGAAATAATTTACAACCTACTTTATGACTCCTTTTAGTATAATACCTGAACTGTGCCACCTGGGTTACCAGTATTTGACTGCAGCAGAATTCCTACAGGTGTAAAACTATTCATACTCATGAATCCTTTATTGAGTAAACATTTCAACTTTGACCACTTTATAAAGTATAGAAAATGAAAAATATGTTTACTTTGCATTAAGAATTACTGTTGAAATATGCTTCTATGTTGAAAGGACTCAGTAAGTTAAAAATAAGTAATGCATACTGTGACAGTTAATTGAATTGTGTGCCAAGAATTCTGCAAAATGCTTAAATATATTATTTATTGATTTATTCTTTACAATGACTTTGTAAAATGCATATTACCCACCTTATAGATAAAAATTCCAAGTTTCACAGAATTTAAATAACTTCCCTAAAGCCGCCTACCTCTTAAGTGGCTAATCTAGGAATTTAACTCATGTCTGTTTGACTCCAAAAGCCAGGTATTTCCATTCTCTCACAATGGATAGTATCTACTATATATTAACTTTCTTTTGAGGTATAGAAAAGTAACTACAGAAAAGATGATCCTGAGAGGCTAAACATTTTTCTTAAAGAAGTAGGGAGTGAAATCATCTGCGTGGTAAGCGCAGCAGGTTGTGAAAAAGCCTTAAAGCCACCTCTGTGAGAAATGTCTTTGGGCATCTATAAAAAGTTAATAACTGTGGTGAGAGCTCAAATGAAAGTAGATTATGGCATAGGGATATAATAGTGTGGTCACTGGAACCCTGTAGTTCTCAGGTCATTCTGGACAGGAAGGAGGTAAAAAGCATAGGCAATGGAACTGATCCCAGAGGCCAGTGATTCTAGAGACTGGGAATGGAAAGCAAATGGAAGATCTAAAGTTTGCATCTGGTTGCATCTACCTCTGTTTCTCACTTGGACATGATGCTCTTGCAAAGTAGCAGAGGAGACACTCCCCAGACTAGTCCTGACCTCTACCTCAAACCAGTAAAGGAACTCACCAGTAAAGAGCACATCTCATCACTACACATTTTTTTTCCTGACTCACCCCAGGCTTTGGAATTTCTAAATCAAAAGCAAAAACCTCTGTGAATCAAATCTTTCCCCTTGTTGATGTCCACTCTCACCACTGTTTTTTCACATAGTACTGGGGCCACAGCATTCAGACAACAGGAAGAAATAAAAGTCATCCCAACTAACAAGGAAGAACTAAAATGTTCACTGTTTGCAGGTGACATGTTACTCTATATAGAAAACCCAAAAGATTCCACACACACACACACACACACACACACACACACACAAAATAGCTAGAACTGATACATTAGTTCAGTAAAGTTGCAGGACACAAAATCATTGTACAGAAATCTGTTGCATTTCTATATACCAATAATGAAGCAGCAGAAAGAAAAATTGAGGATTCAATCTCATTTCCAATTGCACCAAAAATAGCAAGAGGAATGAACCTAACCAAGGAAGTGAAAGACCTATATTCTGAAGACTATAAAACACTGATGAAAGAAATTGGAGATGACACAAAGAAATGGAAAGGTAGTCCCTGCTCATAGACTGGAAAACAAATATTGTCAAAATGTCTAGGTTACCCAAATACCAACAATATTTTTCATAGAGCTATAACAAACAAAACTAAAATGTGTATTGAACTGCAAAAAAAAACGCAAATAGAGACAGCAACCTTGAAAAAGAAAAGCAAAGCTGAGGCATCACAATTCCAGACTTCAAGTTATATTACAGAGCTATAGTGACCAAAACAGTATGGTGCTGGCATAAGAATAGACACATAGATCAATAGAACAGCAAGGAAGAGAAAACACAGAAGTGAATGAACAACTATATGATATGTTAATCTTTGAAGAAACAGGAAAGAGTCTCTTCAACAAACAATTTGGGGAAAACTGGACAGCAGCATACAAAATAATGAAACTGAGCCACTTTTTTACACCATACACAAAAATGAATTCAAAATGGATTGAAGACCTTAACTTGAGGCCTAAAACCATAAAAAAAATCCTACAGGCAAATATAGGTAGTAATCCCTTTGACATCAATCATAGAAACTATTTTCTAGATATGTTTCCCAAGGCAAGGGAGACAAAAGGAAAAATAAACTGTTGGGACTTTATCAAAATAAAAAGGTTCTGAATAGCAAAGGAAGCAATCAACACAATGAAAAGGCAATCTACAGAATATGAGAAGATATTTGCAAATGACAAAAGGTTAATATAAAAGGTTAATATCCAAAATATATAGAGAACTTATAAAACTCAACACCCCCCAAAAATAAATAATCTGATTAAAGAATGGGAAGAAGACATGAAAAGACATTTTTCCAAAAAGACATACAATGGCCAACAGACATATGAAAAGATGCTCAACATGGGACACCTGGGTGGCTCAGTCGGTTAAGCATCTGACCTTGTCTCAGGTCATGATCTCACGGTTCTAGGCTTCAAGCCCCACGTCGGGCTCTCTGCTGACAGCTCAGAGCCTGGAACCTGCTTCAGACTCTGTGTCTCCGTCTCTTTCTGCTCCTCTCCCACTCATTCTCTCCCTCTCTCTCTCTCTTTCTTTCTCTCTCAAAAAGAAATAAACATTAAAAAAAATTTTTCTTAAAGAGAAGATGCTCAACCTCACTGAGAATCAGGGAAATACAAATCAAAACTATAATGAGATATCACCTCATACCTGTCAGAATGGCTCAGATTAACAACACAGGAAACAACAAATGTTGACAAGGCTGTGGAGAAAGTGGACCCTTCTAGCACTGTTGTGGGGAATGCAAACTGGGATAACTACTCTGAAAAACAGTATGGAGTTTCCTCAAAAAATTAAAAATAGAACTACCCTAGAATCCAGGCATTGCACTAATAAGTATTTACCTGAAGAATGCAAAAATACTAATTTAAAGAGATACATGCCCCCAATGCTTATTCCAGCGTTATCTACAATAACAAAACTAGGGAAATAGCCCAAGTGTCCATTGACTGATGAATGGATAAAGATGTGATATATCTATACAATGGAATATTACCAAGCCATTAAAAAGAACTAAATCTTGCCATTTACAATGATGGATGGAATTAGAGAGTATAATATTAAACAAAATAAGTCAGTCAGAGAAACACAAATACCATATGATTTCACTCATATGTGGAATTTAAGAAAGAAACCAAATGAGCAAAGGGGAAAAAAGAGAAAGCCACACCAAAAAACATTCTTATCTATAGAGAACAAACTGATGGTTACCAGAGGGAGATGGGTGAGGGATGAATAAAATAGGTGATGGGGATTAAGGCATGCACATGGTTGTGATGAGCACCAGGTATTGTATGGATGTGTTGAATCACTATATTTACACCTGAAACTGATATTACACTGTATGTAACTAACTGGAACTTAAATAAAAACTGGAAAGAAAAACAAAAAAAAAAACAAATCTTTTTCTATTTCAGAAACTGATCCTGAAATATTCAAGTATAAACACAACTGGTCTCTGAAGAATGCATTTTTTATACTTCCTAATAAGGAAGCTTAGCCTTCCTCGTGGAAAAATGAGAAAGTAGAAATAACCCACTGCAGTTCTGAAAGGCATCACTAGTCAAATTAAGGGGTCCAGTTAATTATGTTCTTATGAAAGAGTTAACTTCTAGAAATAAGAAAATAGTTTAGATATGTTAAATTTATTTTCTCAGCATGATTTCTTTTTTTGTAAATTTTGTAATGTTCATTTTTTTTGAGAGAGAGAGACAGAGTGTGAGCCAGGGAGGGGCAGAGAAGGAGACAGAATCTGAAGCAGGCTCCAAGCTCTGAACTATCAGCACAGAGCCCAAAGCTGGGCTCAAAACCACAAACTATGAAATCATGACCTGAGCTGAAGTTAGACACTTAAACGGCTGAGCCATCTAGGAATCCGTGATTTCTAAGTAAATAGGGATTTCCATAAAATTATCCAGGTATTAATTAAAGGAGCTGGTAACTTAAGATTTATTATTATTTTGATTAAATAAATGCTTTGTAAGTTTTTAAATAAATATGTATGTTGGTAATATGTAGTGTGGGGTAATGGGTATTTTCAAATATTAGATGTCACAATCCTTTGAAGTGGAAATAAAGGCTACATTGAAAAGGATAATTCTTCAAAATTGTATGTAGGGAATGCATGGCTATTGACTTACTTCATTTTTCTTAATTGCCTCCTTTGGGGCAAACTTGTTCATTGCATAAAGGAAGACAACAGATGGCTATGTTCACTGAGCTCTGTCACTCCTATCGTTCATATCTCTGGATGGCTCACCTGCAGTTCTGTATGGCCCATCCATTGCCCCTGGGATCAACTCTGTTGTCCATGCTTTGTACCTAATCCCCATTCAGAATGACCTGACAGCTACAGGGTTCCAGGGACTACACCATTATCTCTTTGTGCCATCATACACTCTCATTCAGTCTCTCACCACCATCATTAAATGTTTATCGATACCCAAAGACATTTCTCATGGATGTGGCCTTAAGCCTTTTTCATAACCTGCTGCACTGCCAAGCTGATGATCTTACTCCTTACTTCTTTAAGGAAACTGTTTAGCCTCTCTAGGGTCATCTTTCTCACAGTTACTTTTCTCCACCTCCAAAAACAAAACAAAACAAAACAAAACAAAACAAAACAAAAAACTCTTATCCTCTTCCTGCTCCTCTTGACATATTTATTTCTCTTCTTCACCAATAGAGGAGAAGCTCCCTGGCCTTGTTTGGAGAATAACCCCTCCACTCATGTTTATGCCCCTGCCTCTTCTCTTCCATGCTTTTGTCTCTCAATTGCTCCCATCTCTTCAGTCTCTCCCTCTTCAACTGATACTTTATCCTCTGCCTACAAATATTCTCAAATACTCTGTCTATGCATGAGAGTCGAAAAATCCTTAAAAACACCCTTGGGAGTCAAGACTGAAAGTTCTTGGCTCTTAAAGTTTCTGGGGACAGGCACAAAATGGAATAGAAGATGTAGTAGAAGTTTTGAACAACAAAGGGTGTGTGACGGAGGGTAGAAGTGAGAACCGAGGAAACAGGGGCACCTAGGAAAGGATTACTGGAATGTTGGGCATGATGCATCATGAAATTGTACTTTCTAGCAGCACACACCTTTGGGACTCTGGGAGAATAACATAAGCAGATGCCGCAGGGGAGCAAAGGGAATTATAGGAAAATAGTATATATAACAATCCTAACTGATCTCTTTCTAAATTTCAGTGCATTCTATAGAGAAATAACTTAGCTGTCAAATACACTTCTCTGGCTAACTGCTTCATAACTCCAGATAGTTATGGAAAATGTTGCTGCCAACTTGATTTTTAAATTAGGCCAATTAGACTGAACAGTCTGGAGTCTAAGACTGACTATATATAAGAAAGGGGGAAAAATCTGTTTTGAAAAAGAAATCAGGCTAGCCTTTTAGAAAGGAAACAAAAATATGTTTATTAAATTTGCATATCTAAATTTAAATGTTTCCTAATCCAATTCAATGGTATCAGATTATTTTTAAATACCTACTGTGTGTTGAGCTATTTAGAAAATGCAAATGACAAAGTGATCTGTTTCAGGTGGTAGGATTTATGCACATGAAAAAATTAGAGAACAGTGTTGAAGTATAACCAACTGTGAAAATACATGCTCAGTTAATAACCAGAAAGAGTGGTTAGAAGAGAGAAAATCAGTATTGACTGGAATTATCCAAAAAGGCAATGGAAAAGAAAAGCCAAAGGATGGGCTAGGAAGAATATTAGAAAAGAGAAATGCTAATGCATGTATGGGAGATCCAGTTTTCAGCTGTGGGCATATGGATAGTGGCCTGTCATCCTTGGATTTGAATATTGGTATTGGAGAAATAAGAATTGAGACAAACAAATACTTTGAAAAGAGAGTTATCTTCAAAGTTACTCTCTAGGACACTCTTTGTTCAGGACCCAAACACTTCTGGGAAAACCTTTCTTTTGTACCTTTCACAGTAGAATTTCATGGTTAAAAAGCACAGGCTCTGGGGCCAGACTGTTTGGGTTACAGGCCTGGTTACGTCATTTAGTGAGTAACTCTGAGGAAATTATTCAATTTTTCTGTCCCTTAGTTTTTTTGTGTGTGTTCAATGGACATCATGAGTGAACCTACTTGATAGGGTCACTGTGAAAATTGAATGGCTTGATATATGTAAAATGTTGAGCACAATGTCTGGCACAAAGTCAGCACTAAGTGGGTACTGCCATTGTTGAACTACCTTTGGTGCTTTGAAAGAACCTCCTATATGCCATTAGAATACTCCTATTGCTTCCAGTTTGCTTACAATTTTGACTCATTCTTTTTTTTTTTTTTTAATGTTTTATATATTTCTAGGAGAGAGAGACAGCGTGAGCAGGGGAGGGGCAGAGAGAGAGGGAGTCACAGACTGAAACAGGCTCCAGGCTCTGAGCTGGCAGTCAGCACAGAGCCCGACGCGTGGCTTGAACCCACGAACCGCGAGATCATGGCCCAAGCGAAAGTCGGACGCTTAACCGACTAAGCCTCCCAGGTGCCCCCAATTTTGACTCATTCTTAAGATTCTGATAGTGAGTAAAAGGACTTTAACTCTTATTTTTTAAAAAAATGTCTACTATAGCGTAATAGCCATAGTCTCTTCATAGGGCTAAAAATTAATCTGCCTTTGCTGCTCTGGTGAGCCACCCATTGTAGGTTCCTGGTTGGGGAGGGTTATGAAGATACATTTATGAAGATTTACCTAGAAATGATATAGAAATTGATTGTTATGAAGAGATTGATAATAGGGCTATCAGGAAGAGATGAGATAACAGGGACCAAGGTTTTGAGAATTTTATTTACTTTTGCAGAAGACATGGAAGATATTGGGAATGGATTGAACATATGGAATAATGAGGACCATTGGAAATAAGGGTATGAGGAGAATGCACATAATAATTTGCATTAGATTTTAGCAAGCCAGACAAACTGTGCAGTAATAAATAGTTTGAAGTTAATCTAGTGAAAATTCCTAAAGGAAACAGTCCCTCAGTTACCGCCATTCCCAAATAAATATGCCAAGACATTTATTTTCTTCTCTAAAATAATTTCATCTTAAAGTTTGAATGTTTAAATATTTTGAGGCTCTCCAGTATTTTCAGTTAGTGAAATCTTAAGAGTAGTTTCAATGGCTATGAATTCAAATAATACACTTGTGACAAAATGTTAGTATAACACTTATATATATATGTGTATATATATTTTTAGGCATGTGCACAAATATCTCTATATGTACATATAAAAATAGAGATAGGTGTGGCAACACAGATATCCATGTATATTCTCTCTGTAAAGGTTTCAGGCACACATATATTTATGTGGAGATGATGTATATGTTCAAAGAATGACTGATATAGCCAGTTTTCAGTATGTAGTAATCACAAAAACAACCACTACCACAACAATGTTGATGGTTATGGAGACAAAACTTGCAAAGACGGTGGGCTTGGCAAGTTGATACAGCAGCAAGGAGATTGCCAGAGTGGTACATGGTGTCTAGTGATACTGTAAATGTGTTTATAAAGAAGCACAGATTGGCTTCCCTAGGTAGTTATGACAACAAGTTGAGAAGACTAGAGCTTATCATCTGAGGGTTACTGGTCTAGGTTGGGCATACAAACACACAGCAGGAGGTTTGTAGATGACCAAATTGTCAGATTTAGTTATTTGTCGGTGATAGCTAGCCAGGAGAGGTCCAGACCTTACTGGGTCCTAGGGAAGTGTTCATGAATCCTGGGGAAAGAACAGGGGCCATGGTTGTCAGGTTAATAGAGTAGAACTACTGATGGTCTTTGATAATAGCCAACGTAAGAAATAAGTGCTTGGATGCACTGTGCTCAGAGGATTTTTTCCCTGATTCTTGTGCTAAAACAATTTGACCTGGTTCAGATGAGGGTTTCTAGATGGAAAACTGTTATTTTATAGACTCTTATTTACAACTTTTCCTTGACATAGGCCTTTGGATGTCCAGCTAGCATTTCAAATTCAACTTGTAAAAAAAAAAAAAAAATCTTGATGCTTGGAACAGAAACTTATTCTATCCCAGGAATCCTCATTTCAATGAATGTTACCATACCTATTCTTTGATTCACCTAAAAGCTGAGCAGACACCATTAATTTCTCCTTTATTTCACTCCTCCTCCTCCTCTTCCTCCTACTTCTCCTCCTTCTCTTCCAACGGCTTCAACTAGTCTTCTTGCTTTCTTTTTTACAAGGCATTAATTAAGAGTAATACTCTTATTATTCAATCATGCCTGATTGAAACTCTTCATTGACTTTCAAGTATACTTAGGAAAAAATCTGAACTTGATCTCAACTGATATAGCACTGATCTGTCTCCCATTCCATGTTATCCTTCCTATTCCTCTGGTTCACTCTGCTCCCCCATCACCCACTGTTTTATTCCTTGACTATGATAAGCCCTTTTACAGCCTCACTACCCTCTTCACCTCCTGTTTTCTCTGCCTAGAATTCTCTTTTCCAGATTTATCACATGGCTCCTGTTCATTCTTGAGGTCTTTATCACTTAGCACTCTTTGAGAGACAAAAGAAAACACTCCATTTTTAGCAGAAAGGAATTTAACATGATAAATTAGTGCTTACAGTTTTTATTGGGAAGGGCTTGGGAAAGGAAACTCCAGGTTAGGCATTCAGAAGTGACTCCAAGAACACCATCCCAGACTGGCCCACCAGATCTGCATCATCAGGAAGCCATTTTCACAATTGGTAGCATTGGGATCACATGACCATAACCACTAGCAGGGGAAGGAATGGGACTAGCCAAAAGAATCCAGGGCATACAGTCAGCCCTGTATTCACTATGATCACTATTCTCTGATAGACTCAACATCTTAGGTTGCCTCAGAGAATTCTAGATGTCTCTACCCTGGCACACTCTGTTTACTGCTGTCACCTTCCAGTCTCCTGGGCAGGGGTTTTGGTTAGGGGGACCAGAATAGTGACCCTCTGCTTCTGGTGGCATGTCTATGACTAAACAATTTCTGATAAAACTTGACTATTTGGGGTTAATTTTAGATCTTGAAATAATACCAAAAAGCAAGGTTATAGCCTTAAGATTTCCAATGCCATTTTAATATTTTAAGTCTTTATATTTATTTTTAAGGGGGAGAGAAAAACAGCATGAGCAGGGAAGTGTCAGAAAGGGAGAACAGAATCCAAAGACAGGCTCCAGGCTCCGAGCTGTCAGCACAAACCCCAATGCGGGGCTCAAACCCACAAACTGTGAGATCATGACCTGAGCCGAAGTCAGGCATTTAACTGACTGAGCCACCCAGACACCCCTCCAATGCCATTTTAAACAGGCCACTTATCAATCACTGGGAGAGTTTACTAGAAAAACATATTTTTAAAAAAATTTCTTTCCTATACATACTGATTTCCTTGGTAGAGCTCAAGAAACCATTCATGATAAGAATGACCCATGCCTGTAGTGCATGGTTCGATTTGAAAACTGTGAGAATAGAAGTCTCTGACGTCCCCTCCATATTTGGTGTAAGGATTAATAAGTACCTTTTACATATATAATCACTGGCATTAACTAAGGTAAAAGCTATAAATGGGCCAGCAGTGGGAATTAACAGGTCACCATACTCCTAAGTGGTTTGCATGTGGTTGCAATACTAGGTGGCCCAACCCAACGTTCTGGGCCTGTAGCTGGGATCAGCTGTGACTAAACTGATCCCCAAAATAGCTGACTCATTTAATTGCTTCCTTTTTTCCTTATTGTACTTTAAAATATTTGCAATGGAGAACCTACCACACTGCCCGGTGTATTGCAAGTGCTTGGTAATCACTAGTTATATATACATGATTACTAAAAAAGGAAGAGAAGGAGGGAGAAAGAGATGGAAAAGGAAAAGAAGGAAGGAAGGAAAGAAGAGATCCAATAATGAAATAGTGTGGAAAATGTAGTGTAGAAACAAATGTACTATTCTTAGGTTAGGATGCAGGTTTTACTTAGGAGCATAAACACTTAAAGTCTCTTGGGAAGAAGATGATATTATGTCCTCCATTGTTTTATGATTGGACAAAAAATTAAATTTTATTGGACTGTTACTCAGGCATCTGAGAGCTTAGGTAGTTTCTTTTTTGACTGAACATAACTTAAAAATAAATGCAATAGACATTTTTATTTTATCAAATACTGTTATAGCTTCATGTGAGAACGGCCTTGCACAGGGTGAACTAAATCAGGACTGTGGTTCTAGAGGCCTCTTTACCACACTTACCAATTATGTAATTTATTTCTCTCAGCTTTTTAAACTCTAAAATATAGATCATAGTAACTTTATTATAAGGTTGTTAAGAGATTCAAGTAAGCAAATGAATGTGAAGATGGTAAGAGTTATTTACAAGTGAGATGTAAAATGAGTACTTGGCATTCTTGCAGAAAGAAGTTTTCTTAAAAACCAATCATTAATTGCTAGAATGTAGAGGCATGCTGTATTCAATTTTATTGTCTTAAGCCTCATTTTCATTAAATTGAATTCTTGATTTCCTTTAGATCCAACATGGTGTATTTCAGATACTCATACATGAAACAGCTTTTTATGTTATTAGGGATCTAGAAATTATGTATTCCAATTTGTTCCATCTTCCTTATACCAGCCTCCCACGTATTATAATCACCATGGTTGTAAACTTAAGTGGATGATCAAAATTACCCTACTAACTATCTTAACAATCTGTGTCTTGATTCTGATGTTCTTCTCTCTCACTGTGGACACAACATCAGTTCAGTTGTGATTCCTTCCTCACATTCCCTTGTGAGTGATGCTTACTTACTCTGAACAGATGTTACAGTGCCTAGGAAAAAAAATCAGCCTTTCAATAGACCTAGATCTTATGTCTTCTAGGTATACTTTCCATCACTCTCCTTTGAGCCAGTATTTATCATTGCCCTGAAAAATATGCATTGCAGTTAGAAGGATGCAGCTAGCTCAGCAGGCAAGCCCCCATTGGGCTTACACCTTTTGTGGGGGACGCTGGCTCTTTATCTGGAGCCTGCAAATGATTGTTTAACATACACTGAAGGGAGAAGCTAGGCAGACAGTGAAAATAGCACCCTGGAGCCTGCAAAAAACTTCCAATTGCTTTAGGGATGGAAAAACATAAAGACGCAGAACCATAAAAGTCAAATTCAAAATGTAATAGAAAAATGAAAGAGGAAATAGAAGAGGAAGAAGGTGATAAAAAGAAATGGATGAATTGCTCTTTATTTTTGCAGTCTTATCAAAATCATGGCGGGGGGAGGTTGTCTATCAGAGTCCAGATTTCTTGGGCATCTAATGAAATCATCATGGATTTGCAAAGTGCTTCATATTTTACATTTTTGAAAGCAAGGGTATTTACATTTGGCATCAACCCAGCAGAAGAAAATAGCAACCACAGAGCTCTTACAAGCTTATTTTTATTGAATTCAATCGTCATAAAAGCAGTACAGTTACATGAGGGAAAGTATGGAAAAATGGCTTCACCGTGAATTTTGATAGCATGTTGAATCTTTAATTCTCCTGTCATTCCGGTCATTCTATCATTAGTCTTTTCCTTTCAAGTCCTTTGATGGCAATCGTGTTTTACAGATGAACCCATTAAATCACTGGAAGTTAAGTGATTAGCTCTGCTTGGTGGTCAGGTGCAGGGTTAAGATTAGATAAAAGTCCCTCGGGTTCTAGTGATTGCTAAACCCTTAGGACAGTGACCTGCCTTCGTAAAAAAACAGTCATCGAGAAATCATCCACAAGTTTCTTCCACCAAATTCAAAAGAGAGTTTATTACCTTTGCATAAAAAAAAAATTGCCTAGGAAGATTTTAAAGACCAGTTGCTCAAGATGAATGCTTTTCTCCTCAGAAGAGGAAATTTTGATTTAGAATGTTTTTTAATTTTTTAAATGTTTATTTATTTTTGTATGTGTGAGAGAGGGACAGAGCATGAACAGAGAAGGGCAGAGAGAGAGTGAGACACAGAATCTGAAGCAGGCTCCAGACTCTGAGCTGTCAGCACAGAGCCCAATTCAGGGCTTGAACTCACAAACCAGGAGATCATGACCTGAGCTGAAGTCAGACACTTAACAGACTTAGTTGCTCAGGCACCCCTATTTAGAGAGAATTTCTTGAAGTAAATGTAAATGTATTTCAATTTGTTCAGTACACATATAATTAACAATTCAGTATGTATTTGACCTGCTAATGTCCCAGGTGCTCCAGTAGGCTCTGTTTGGGTTCCAAAGATATGTGGCTCATGGAATCTGTCTACAGTTATTGAGTAATTCATTGCTTCATTGTTTTAGTCATTGATTTATGGTAGTCAATAATTATCAAATTGATGAAAAAAAGAGCTTGGTCAGAAAAGGTTTAATGTTGTAGTAGCATCAGCTGAATAGAGTATTCATATGTAGAGAAGCCCATTCAGGTATAACGAAAAATATGACTCTCTCCCAGGTAAATTTCACAGGTAGAAAGGCTTAGTATATGTTTAGTTATTAGTATATACATGGATAAGTCTGGAGTGTTTTGTGACAAAAATGCAACTGAAAAACAATTGTAATATAAGTTAAATATTGATAAGTTAAATAGGTTAAATATTGGTAAAAGACTATATTATAAATGATAAGCATTCCCTTGTTAATTTCCCTGCAAATTTATTCTTGTTTGTTTAGTGTTTCTTGTGTTTGCTTAGTTTTTAAAAACTTTTTCCAGAACAGTTATGGTACATTTCAATCATTCTAACATACTCTTCTGAATAAAATGGTAACAAAGACCAAGCCACTATATATACTTGAAAAATTCCCCTTCCATTTACTGTAGGAGAAAAACAACACTTTAGATTAATTGTGAGGGTTTCACCAGAGTATTGCCTGATTAAAAATGACCAGAAAAGGACCAGCCTCAGAGACTCCTTTAATTTGACAGGCTGGATACTTAGCATGTTAGAGAAGTAGTACTCTGGGGTAGTTCTTCATTCTGTTCCATTAATATAAACCTGTGGAATTTAGCCCAAACAATAGCAGTGCACAAAGGAATAACTTCCTTTCCTGAATAATATTTACTGCATTTGCCTGCATTTTTACCTTTTTTAGTAGGTATTTTATTACTAAAATAAAAGAACTGTTTTATGGAAAAATTGCTCTAAGGTTAAGACTGTGGTGAACTCAGGGATCTAGCCATTGCAGCCTTGAGTATAATTTCCACCTGAAGGTCGGGTAAGAGCCCTTTTGAAGCAATGCGAGCAGCACTTAAGCACCGTTTCTATTATTTTCATCAAACAGAGTTTGTAATGCTTCTTTGTTCCTCCCGTGTTAAAGCTTCACATTAGTAACTACTGATTGATGCTCAAAAGAGAGGGAGATTACATGAAGATAGTATCGCATACTAATTCCCCTAAATTTGGGGATGGGGAGAATTGCAGAAAGGTGTGAGTAAATGTTATAAACGTTTCAAAAGGGGGAAAAAAAAGAATGACCTGCAGAGGGGAGATGTGCCAATGCATTATCCAGACAATACAAGCACTTTTCTTCATGTTTAGTTCTTAAGTAGGAATCCCCTTAGTTCTGCAGACCTTTCGTCACTAAGGCATCTACAGTTAGTCCATCCCTGATGGTCACCACCTGCTTCCATCCACCCGCTGCACACCCCCCACCCCCATGCTTGTCTTCTTGCTCTCAATGCCCTTCCTCCACTATCAGCTCTTTTTGACCCCAGAAAATAAATATGATCAAGTTTCTTCTTTCATAAAATAAAAGTAAAAAATAAATAAAAACACCTCCCTTCATTTAATTCACTAGGCAGGGGGAGTTTTTTCCCAATGTACACAATGTACACTTTAGGTATCTTACAATTTTAATTTCTCAGTGATGCCTCAAAAGCTACACACACACACACACACACACACACACACATACACACACACAAACCTTCTTTAAGCCTTCTGCCTACCTGGGTACTGTCTGATCTTTCTCAGTCATAGCTTTCTTTAAGGAATGGGGGCTTCAGCCCCCTTCTGCTGTCACTGCTACACCAGATGCTGAAATAGGTATTCTCAGTTTTCCTTTTTCTCTTCGTGGTGGCATGACACTATTACTGAGCCTGACTTTATTTAATATTTTGATATTTTGTTCATGGAATTTTGACTTAAAAAATTTTTTTATTAAAGTAGTATTTATCCTGGTCACTGAATTTTTTTTTCCCTTTAGTATCTGTATCCAATTGAGAGCCCCATTCACCTCATTCACCTGACTCCAGTCCCAGCCCTATATGTCCACTTGAACATTTGGCAGGTCATTCAAACTAATTATATCTATCTTCAATCAAATCTCCCTCACACTGTGAATGCCATCCCATTTTACCTGGCTGCCAAAGCCAGAAGTCTGGGCAATCCTAGACATGCCTTCACTCTTTCCCTTCTCAGTCTCCTTAACTATATAATTTACAATCAGATTTTGTCTCCTTTAGTTCTTCATTGGCTTTCTTCAGAGTAAGATGATTTCTTTTCCGAGTTGCTAGAATAGTCCTTTACTCTTTTCATGCCTGTGTGTCCCCCATCCTTCTTCAGTGACAAGGTTGCAGCCAGAGAAATCATTCTAAAATGCAAATCTGAGCATACCCTTTGACTACTTAAAATCTGTCAGTACTTCCCATTCGCCTAGAATAGAATCCGGACTCCTTAGCAAGACATATAAGAACCTTAACCATATGACCCTGTTAAGCCCTTCATTTTCCCATCTTGCCACTGACCAATTAAGGCCTTCGCTGGAATATTTGCAAGGCCCTTAATAGGCTATTTTCTCACAGCTTTGAGCTTTCTAATGTGCTATTTCATCTGTTTGAAATTCTCTTCCCTTAACATTCAGTTCATAGCTCATAGTCTCCAGGAAGTCTTCCAGATGTTTACAGTCTGAACAAGGCATTCGTTCCATCTGCTCCTATCATTTAGTGTTTCCCTCTCACAGCTCTTACACTGCTTCCTGGTCAGTCCTCTCACTATGCTATGAGCTGCTTGGGAACAGAGACTGTATCTTTTAACCTGGTGTCTCCAGTTCATAGTATAGCACAAATCTTGGCACAAAGTAGGCATTTCCCATGTTATAGAAGATATCAGTCTGGGTATTGTTTTTTTCTTATTTCATTTAAATGATAATATATCTTACATCACATAAAAATATTTTCATGTATTACTATTGTGATGTGTCATGATATGTCTCATTACCCAGAATTGTTATTCTTGGATATAGGCATCTCAAACCCTCTCCTTAATAACCAATCCTTCCTGTTCCTGGAAAAGTCACCCTATCCAGGCAGTCCTAGTAGGAACAGAAAGAGATCCCTAAAAATCATAACTTTTTCATAAGAGATCCATGAGGCAAGACCAGGAAGGCAGGCAAAGTCTTGAGTTCAGCATTAGATAGGACCACACAGATTGTTTCTTAGTTTTAAGCTTAGATCTCTAGATACATGACATTGGCCAGGCAAGAGACCATTGTTGGCCAGTTTAAATGCCTCTGACTGGACTTTGGAGGTAGACAGGAATTGCATGGACCTCTAGTTCAGGCGAGGACTCTAGAGGGACAGACATATCTCAAGGATCTGATTGACTCAGACTAATATAATTTGCTAGCAAATGCATGAAAGCATCATTAAACCTAACCAGGTTTGCCTAAGCAGAATCTGGATGAGATCTAAAATAAGCCTTAGAACATTTCAACACTTAAGAGCTTTCTTGATCACTTTAAGGCATACTAAGAATTTTCTGTAGCTATGACAGTTCTGAGACATTTAATGGAATACTTTGCAAATCAACTGCAAAAAAAAAGGGGGGGGGAACTGCATAAGAAACAGCTGAAGTAAAAAAAAAAATGAAACTGCTATAAATATAGATAATAGCTCCCATTAAAAGTGTCTTCCAACATTGGAAAGTTTAATCACAGTTACACTCAAATCATTGGTTACACTCTATTTCACAGTTATCCAGCTTGGGAAAATCTATGCACCATTAAACATGATAGGTTCAATGTTTTTTTATAATATCTGGTCAGCAGTGGAAATTTTTGTTAGCTAATTTTATTAACAAGTTTCAGTTTCATTTAATTTTAACAATAACAATTAAAAGCCGAGAATTATAATTTTTTAAATCTGTAGACAACATTAAAAGTAAAATTAGACTGGCAAGAGTATACAAGAGTAGATCCTGGAATATACTAGAATTGAATTTCTGAAAAAAAGTAGTATCACAAATTTGTGTGGAAAATAATGTATTTTCCCATTTGAAAAAGGCTCATGCTTCACTCTCACCTTAAGCCATAAACCAATGTAATTCCAGTGGTATCAGATCAGGGTCTTATGTGCAATAACAAACCATAAATCAATTATTTAAAAAAAATAGAGATAGTACACATCTAATCTATAGGAGGAAAGGAAATTTTATAAACTTAAAAGAACTGAGGGAAACATAGTTTTAATTAAGTAAGTTTAAACACTATGAACAAAGTTAAGAAAAAATAGCTAGGATAAATATTGCTTGAAATAAGAGAAAAAATTAATATATCTAAGTTTTACAATGGCTAACTAATGTCTCTCAAAATCCCAAAATATCAATCAACAAAGAACGTATTCAAGGAGAGCATGAAAGAAACTACAGGGCTATTTATGAAAACTCTTAAGCTTTAGAAGTAATCAATCAAACATATTATAACTTGAGACATCATTTTTCACCTATGGAATTAGAAAATATATCCAGAAGAAATATTTTGGGTTCATGAGCAGGCACGGAGATGAGAGCCCTCTTTTCAATGCCTGGCAAAAGATGAAATAGTTTCTAAAATAAAAAAAGACTTTCTGGAAAATAACTCGTCAGCTATTCTCTTTTTACCTTTTGGTTCAGAAATACTGCTTCCAGGAATTTTACTCTAACAAGTAACCTGAAATTAAATAGTATTTGTGCATAAATATTCTTATTAAAGCTTTTTATGTTAGAAAAAAGAGATAACCAGTGGCAATAAATTGGAATGTAATGCAGGCATTAAGGTTACAATAATTTAATGAACAGGGAGCATCCCTGTAAGTATAAAATGCAAAGCATGAATGTGGGATAGTGTATAGTACTTAAAAATACCCAGACTGAAAGAGAAATGTGTGTACATATGGTTGGCAGCTTTATTGTTAATTATTATTGTTTTCTTGTATTTTTCTCTATCTCCTTGGCTTTTCAAAAGGGATGTTTATTAAAATTTTAAAATTTGGAAAATAAGCATTGCTAATGAAAAGATATGGTCAATGATGGACCACAAAGGAATAATGTTAATATAATGCTTCCTATTATCCACCGGCCTCTAATAAATTAGCATATTTTTTGTACCTGTGTTGACAGTTTGTTCTTCTGTTTTGTCATTTGTTATTCCAGTAAATGGCTGTTGTGTTCTTTAAGGGAGGTGGTATGTCTAATTAGTGTTAATGAGGTTTGAGGTGATTATTAAGTTATTTACTTTTCCAGCCTGCACTTCCTTGTTGAAGCTTTGGATGCTGAGGTAGGGGGAGGGGAACACCATTGTCTGTGCTAAAACAAATTAAGGAGAATAGTTGAGTAAACAAAGCATTAAGCTGTAAAAGGAATTCATCCATAAAGTATGACCTACTAATTTTCTGATCTTGTATCTGTTTTACAAGATTGATATTTAGAAAGTGATTATTTTAGTTTTTCAGGATTTGACATTTGATGGGAATCAACTCCTAAAGGAATAACCCCGTTAAAGTAATCTTAACTAAATTCAAAGATCGTAAGGAACTCTTCCATGGTGGGAAATAGAGAAAAATTGCAGTTTTGTTTTGTTTTGTTTCCAGTTAGAGCAGTGTAAAATTCTATACACTGCAGTTAAGAGAAGCAATATTGAGTGTAGTCTTTGAGATTCTGAAATATTCTCAGTTTACGGCTCAGTGCCATAGTATGTTTCCATTATGTGCTGCTGGAAGAGTTCAATCTTCCCAGGGTGACATATTGAACACACCTTCCACGTGGAGAAGTAATGCTTTGTCCTGAAGACGTACACCTCTCTTCTCAATACCTTTGACACATGACACCTTGTGTCGTGGCAAGGCCATAGAGAATGGGCTTTGCAGTCACTATCCTTGGTGGGTGACATGTAGAAGCCTTTGAGATGCAACAATTAGACATTTTCTCACTGTTCTTTCTACCTCTTGATTCTACCGTCAAGTCTGTATATTTGCCATTATTCCAGAGTTCTACCCAATTATAGCAAACTTCAAAGATTGTGGTATGAAAATTGAATTCTGGAACTTGGAGTGTTTTTCTGACTTTAGGGATACACAGTAGACATTCCCATCAAATGTCAAACTGACTACTGTCCCCAGGGTGTTTGTTGGCTCTCCCGCTCCTATGTCAAGGAAGCCTGACTCCGTGTTGTGATTAGGCAACTTGTCTTCCAGTCCCATCTCCTCCCAGCCCACCGCCACCCCACCTCGGAATTCCAGAGCTCTGGTCTTCTCTCTACACTATCTACTCCACAACTACAACTGAGAAAAGGCTGTATACACTCCTTTACACTTAGAACTAAATATCAGTTAATTTCTAAAATTTCGATTATTCGAAATTTGGTTGTATTTGCATTTAAAAAGCCCCATAGATCTGGATAGTCTAAAGAATTAAGTCCTGATTGAGTAGAATTCCTTAAGTTGCCTGTAGGGAGTATTTCAGAGACTAGTGCCTCTTCTTCCTAGCCAGCTCTGTTCTTGAACAAGGGCAGCATGATGAAGAAACTGATAGGCCCTATTCACTCTCCTGTTCACATGCTTGTTTTCCTCCTTGCTGGGCCCTGGTCTCATACCTACCAGTGCACAGACTACATCTCTGTGGGACCACATGAAGTCTCATTTCTCTAATGTTGTCTTACCCATATCTGAAGTTTTGGCCTTCTGGGCAGCTCTAGTAGCAGTAGCATTAAATTCAGAAGCATATCCATCCAACACAAGAATTGTCCTTTGCTTTGACTATACAGTTAGAATTTTTTTTCTATAGTTTATTTTATTTTTGAGACAGAGAGAGACAGAGCATGAGCAGGGGAGAGGCAGAGAGAGAGGGAGACACAGAATCCGAAAGAGGCCCCAGGCTCTGAGCTGCCAGCAGAGAAACCAATGAGGGGCTTGAACCCATGAACCACGAGATCATGACCTGAGCTGAAGTCGGATGCTTAACCGACTGAGCCGCCCAGGGGCCCCAGAATTTATCTTTTATCCTTATACACAGATATGTTATTTCAGAGTTCAGACATATAGCAATGATCATTCAGAGACACCTACTCATATATTTGGTATATTCACATATTTGGTATATTCATATATATACATTTGCGTATATATATATGCAAACATAAAGAAAGTAGCTATTGGGCCATTTTTTCCAGTAAAAATGCAATCTACAATTATTAGTGGGATACATTTGTAGAGCTAACTCTATTTCTGGTCAGATCCTCCCTTTTTGCTCCCTTTCCAGCCACCCTACCTCTGATCAACCTACCCTGCCCACCCGCCCACCATGGCACTTTCTATTCAGTTATATAAAGAGTAATTTTTGTTGAGGCCAGAACCATGGCATTATCATTTAACTGGGAAATTGAGTCTACTTGGTTTTAATTATTTTAGCCATAACTAAATTTTCTTCTATTAGCTGTATAAAATAAGCCCTGTGCTAAGCATCTTAAACACATTATCTTGCTCAGTCTTCACAATAACTCATTATTGTAGTTGGCATAATTCCTATTTTAAAGATTAGGGTGTCAAAGCTAAAGATGGTTGTTACCTGTCTCAAGTCACTGTTGTGCAACAAATGGATTCTGCATGATCACATGGGCAAGGAGCAGGGTTTATTGGGATATCTTTCAAGCTAATGTCAGTAAGAGAGGCACACATTCCCAGAGCCTTTCAACATCCCACTGGAGAAGTGGATAAAAGGCCAGCCCTCTACTGGATACATAGTGGGTTTATGTTCCATTGGAGGAACATTGCTCCCACCTGTTCTCTCTTTTTAAGTGGCCAGGGAGTGAGCAACATGTCAAGACAGTGCAAATTGATTTTTTGGATGACATTCCGCATTTAGTTGTCAGCTATTTGTTGTAGTTATGTGAGAAATTCAGCTGCTGAGAATCTGGGGGCCTTGGAACCCAGAGAGAAGATATAGTTCTTCTTCTGGTGCAGGGAGAACACTGTAACCCTATCCCTTGGGGAAATTCTAGCTATTTTATTGTTCAGATAGATAGTGTTCAGAGTCACTTTTTGAAAACTGCTTCAAAGGCACAGTCATACAGGTAGTAAGCATGGGTATATTATGGGGGATGGGACTAAGTGCAAAATTTAAACTCAGTTCTCTATGACTCCAAAGCTGATAGATAGCTATAGGACCTGTCAACCTTATTTTTTTTTAAGTTTATTTATTTTAAGAGAGAGAGAGAGAGAAAGAGAGAGAGTGTGTGTGTGGGAGGGTCAGAGAGAGAAGAGAGAATCCCAAACAGGCTCTATACCATCAGCACAGAGCCTGACATAGGGCTCGAACCCATAAACCATGAGATCATGACCAGAGCTAAAATCAAGAGTCGGACACTTATCTGCTCAGCCACTCAGGGCCCGCCCCCATAGGACCTGTCAAGCTTCTATTTTCTTCCTTTCTATCCACAACTTCCAAAACCCACTTTTATTGATGTCCATCTCAGCTCTACTCTACCACAAGACAACCACATTTCTGTCCTTAAGTTTTTCCTTAAACCATAGGGATAATTTATTTTAAGTGAAAATATGCTTCTAAATCGTAAAGACTCCTTTTACCTTTCCTTAATTATACCTCGGGTTCTATTGATCACTGAATAAGAGATGAGTAGACCTTTCTTGAAAACTTTCTTCCATCAAGAATACTGCTCTTTCGACTCTTGAATGCTGACAAAAACTGAGGACTGATGGATGTGGGGGGGGGGGGGTGGGCATGGAGGAGGACACTTGTGGGGATGAGCACTGAGTGTTATGTGGAAACTAATTTGACAATAAACTATTTGTAAAAAAAAAATACTGCTCTCTCAGCTTTATTAGTAAGACAAGAAAGAGGAATCTATGTATTTGTTTCCACTGAGAGCCTTTCCCACTACCCTCACTCAACAATTACTCTTCTTTGAAGGTCCATGCCCTCTTTATATACCTCTGTCACCCAAGTTTTGTTGGCATCATTTATTACCATTTAGAATACTTATTTTTCTGGGGCACTTGGGTGGCTCAGTCCGTTAAGCGACCGACTTCGGCTCAGGTCATGATCTCTCAGTTTGTGAGTTTGAACCCCACGTCAGGCTCTGTGATGACACCTCAGAGCTTGGAGCCTGCATCAGATTCTGTGTCTCCCTCTCTGTCTGACCCTCCCCTGCTCATGCTCAGTCTCTCAATAATAAACGTTAAAAAATTTTTTTAAAAATTAGAATACTTACTTTTCTCACTAACTTCATTGATAAACACGTGGTTTCTCTCATTATCCTCAATGGCTCTGAAATTAATATAAGCATCATAGTGACCCAATTTTCTTAATTCCAATAAACTTTGTTTCCACTTCTGTTCAGCCATATGCTGCCAGGCTATATTTAGAACTTCTGGGTCATCTTGTGTATTGGTCTCCTATTAGATTTAAGGAAAGTAAAAAGTCTTCTTCAAGGACACAAAACCAATAATGTGTAAATCTGTAGAGAGATCTATACTTTAAGGAGTTGGCTCATAATGTTGCAGGGGCTGGTGAATCCAAAATCTGCAGAGCAGGTCAGTGAACAACAGACCCGGCAAGCTGGAAAGGGCTAATATTATGGTCTAGCACCCAAAGCCAGTCTGGAGGCAGAATTTCTTTATTTTCTGGAGATCTCAGTGTTTCCTTTAAAGTCTTCAACTGATTGGATGAGACCTACTCACATCATGAAATATAATCTGCTTTATTCAAAGCCTACTGATTTAAATGTTAATCACAACTAAAAAAAAATATCTCACAGGAGCATCTAGATCAGTGTTTGACCAAACAACTGGACCTCTTAGGCTAGCCAAACTGACACACAAAATTAAACATCACATCTGTTACACTTCTGCCATTGAGATCATTAATAATACTCTCTTGATCTGAATTTCATTCTTCAAGAACCACTCTTCAACTTTTTTATCTCATTGTTCTATATATATTTTTGGACACCTGCTCTAAATATGACTATCAAAGTTTGATTCTTTTCTTTTCTATTACCCATTCTGCCTTCACAATCTCATTTATTTCTAAGGTATGATCTGTCAAGTTTTGATTGATCTTTAGCCTTGTTATTTCATTCTATTCATTGGAAGCCCCCTCAATTTCCTGGGAAAAATGAATGTATATTCAAGATTTAGCTTTACATGACCTTTTCTGAGTTCCCATTTCTCCTGGGTTTAATTAACATCCCTGCTCTGTGTTCAGCCATACTCTGAATATATCTATCAGAGAACCTGACACAGGACTTTAAGTCTCCTCCTATTGGACTTAGAGAAAGTGAAAAGGCAAGCCAGGATATGGGTTGCCTTGCAATATATGTGACAAGTGAAGTGCCTGCATATAGTCTGGAATACCTATTAGGAACAGAATTTGACAGATCATTGAGAAAAAGGTAGGCAAACCAATAGAAAAAATAAACATGCAACTAAATATATACTTTACAAAAAAAAGTTAAAATGATTTTAAATCCCATTAGTAATCCAGGAAATGCAAATTTAAACCACAATAAGATAGCAATATCTCTCTATAAGAATATGTCTATATCAATCTATAAATAAAACTGAGAATATCAAGTATTGACAAGGATCTGAAGCTATAAGGATACTTATATACTGCTGGTAGGAGGGTAATTGGCTCACTCTATTAACCAGAGAGGCATTACCTATTATGTCTGAAGACAGGAATACCAGCTGATCTACCAATTCTATTCTTAGTCACATACTTAATGGAATACACATCTCTCTGTATCAAGACATATTTAAAAAAATAATGTTTATAGTAATGATGTACATAAAACCATACTTGAAATAACCCATATATTCATCAATACTTGAATAGATACACAGATTATAGTGTGTCTATATAATGGAATACTATTAAGCAGTGAAAAGAAATGAAGTACATATAATAAGCATAACAGTGAAAATCAAAGTAGTCAAATCAAAAGTAGCCAAACAGATAAACTGATTCCATTGCATAAAGTTCAAATAGGAAAAACAAAGTTTGATTTTATTTACATGAAGTTTAAAAAACAGGGAAAGTTAAACTAAATGGCTTAGGGATGCACATTTAGATAGAAATGATAAAATGTAAATAAAGGAAAATGTTATCTTAAAAGTAACATTGTTTCTCTTTATTTTTTTTATATTTTTATTTATTTCTAGGAGAGAGAGAGAGACAGCATGAGCAGGGGAGGGTCAGAGAGAGAGGGAGACACAGACTCTGAAATAGTCTCCAGACTCTGAGCTGGCAGTCAGCACAGAGCCCGACGCGGGGCTTGAACCCACGAACCGCGAGATCATGACCTAAGCGAAAGTTGGACACTTAACTGACTAAGCCACCCAGGCACCCCACATTGTTTCTCTTTAGACAAGAGGAGAGAGTTGCGACTGGGAAGAGCATAGGAGGGTTCATGAGGGTCCAAAGAGGGTCCATGGGGTGCACAGTGGTCATTTGAAAATGCCTACAGTGTTCTGTTCTATATCCCAATACATGTAGTGGTTACACAGACAATTGTTTGTAATAACTTATTAACGTGTATGATTAGGTTTTGTTCACTTTTCTCTATGTGTATTATATTTCATAGTAAATATATATCATTTATATTTATTATGTATCTATTATATTATCTATAGTATATAAATATCTATATTATCTATAAAATATATCTATTATATTTATCTATATATTCCATATGAATAAAAACAGGTAGAGGTGAGCTACTAGAATTATAGGGGTGTAGGTACTCTGATGGGGACAAGACAAACCAATGATTTCTGGCTGGTTTGTCACATACCTTTGAGCTGGAGGAATTGGTAACAGATTCATTGGGATGTTGTTACATTGTTTTCCAATGAGACCCCATGTAGAAAGGCAATAGAGGATGACATGAAAGTGCCAAGCTTGTCAACTTCATCAACCTGTGACTAACATGATAAGGCTCTTAGACTACACAGAGCACATGGTACATGGGCTCCCAATTCTCAAACTAGTAGAAAATCCAGGCTTTCCCCAGACTTTCTCTAGCCAGATAATTCTGCAAATCCACAGCATTGGTCACATCTTACCATGAATCTGTCCCTCTTGTCACAGATCTGCTTCCGGGTGCTAGAAATGCTGCCCTTGATGGTGTCCCCATGCAGTTAGTCTGTAGGCCTACACATATGGGGACAACCAAGTCATCCTCTGGTAACTTCAGTGTGTTGCCAGAGGACAACTCCGGCCCCATGTGCAGAGTTCTGCCACTCTGCTGAAAACTTCATCGATCAAAATGTGAAATAGAGTATTCTCTTTCATAAGGTCATGTCAGAGAGAAACAAGTCGTACAAAAGTTACTGGGAACCAAGTGTGATAATACACAAAATGGACCATTTCCTGCCTCCTGCTCACCTTTCCTTTGTCCACAAATATTTACATGCCAGACACTGCTCTAGGTGATGTAGATATGGTAGTAAAAATATTCAGCACCTTCCTTATTTCATGGAGGTCACAATCTCCTGCCTTTTGACCTTATTTTGGGTTATCTAAAAATCTCAGAAATGTTTTAATAATTATCTTACAGAAAAGAGAATGCAATCCAAATGCATTTTCTCCCAGGGGGCCTTTAATCTACTACTAACTCATCATTCATAAATAAAAAGAGCAGTGGGAGAAAAGGAGCTGCCCATCATCTAAAGACCATGTCCTTCCAACAAAAGCAAGTAACCTCTAGACCCTGGCCTGGGCAATATCTATCTTGTCTATGTAACTTATGTCCAAAGTAATATACTTAAATCCTGGTTTAATATTAAGAAAGGGGCATTGACTTTTAATTAATACAACAAATGCTTGATATTCAATAAGATGTGTATACAAACAGTTAAGTGGAGATGTGGGGGGAAGAAAGATATAAAGATAAAGATATAAAGGAGAAAGAGACACCCCAGAGAAAAGAAGAGAAAGACTTACTAAGTTCTGAAATGTCTTCACACTTTACACTGAGAGCTGAAGAATGTGATTAGCTTATCGCTGCCCTTTGAAAGTCTAATTAATTGTTTAACAAGAGTTTCAGTTCTCTACTGCTGTCCTCTTGAAATATCAGAGGCTTCACTGGGAATGAGTTAGCCATTGCACCAAACAGGGATGGTTAGGAGATAAGGCGGTAGCAGCACAGACAAGACAAACATTAAGCTAAGGCTGGATGAATTTACATTAGGGCCTTGCTGGGAGTTGTGCAAGCCCATAATGGACAGTTATGTTAGAGTGGAGGGTGGGAGAAAATTGTGGATTCAGTGAATATGGAAACTGTGTCTCTCACGGAGGCAGGGAGCACGCACTTCTGTGAAGGGCCAGGTATTAACATTTAGTCTTCTAGGCTAGACAGTTTCTAATGTGACTACTCAACATTTGCCCTGTAGCCCCAAAGCAGCCAGTGGTAAAATGTAAAGGGATGGGCAAAGCTTGCAACAAAGTTGCAACAAAACTTAATGTGCTAAACCCGCGGAGCAGGAGTGAAGATCACATGTGGCTGAGCCCCATCCTAGTGAATAAGAATATAGGCTTTCAGATAGACAGACTTGAGTTCAGATTAAATCTGCCATCTATAGGGGCGCCTGGGTGGCTTAGTGGGTTAAGCGTCCAACTTTCGCTTAGGTCATGATCTCGCGGTTCGTGGGTTCGAGCCCTGCGTCGGGCTCTGTGCTGACTGCCGGCTCAGAGACTGGAGCCTGTTTCAGTCTGTGACTCCCTCTCTCTCTGACCCTCCCCTGCTCACGCTGTCTCTCTCTCTCTCCTAAAAATAAATAAAACATTAAAAAAAACCAAAAACTTTTAAATCTGCCATCTATAGTCTATAATATATACTTTTATATATTGCATTAATATAATAACTATTATATCAATAATTATGATCATCATTAATGTTATTACTATCATTATCATTATTATTAGTTCACAGTTCTGTAACCTTTGCCAAGTTACCCTCTGTAAGTAGAAGTTTTCTCAAATTGGGAACAATAATGCCTATTTTACAGTATTATGAGAATTAAATCCAATCATTGATAAAAATCGTCTAACACAATACCTGATGCGTATTATGTTTTCAATAAAAGAAAACTATTTTTGTTGGTCATTCACTCATCCATTCATCCATTCAGTCATTCAGTTAGTCCTTCAACAGGTATTTAGTTAATGACTATTATGAATCAGGCATGTGGTAAGGTTGGGATAAAACAATAGATAATGTCTATCCAAGATCTGAGAAATCACATAGGATAGGAGAGGAAATGAACATATGCACAGGTATTTATAGGGTAAGGGGATCAGTGCTAAGAAAGATAGTATAACTCAAAAGTGTTTTGGGAATTAGTAAGGGTATATCCAGCTTAGTCTTAAAGCTTCCTGGATTTGAATGATGTTCTTTATAATTGGAGCAGTTGCTAATTTATTTCTAGTAATTGGGTTTGGGATAACTCATAAAATCAAAATAAAACACATTCATAAAGAGGGATAAAATTATTCATGAGAATTTACCAAAATTAAGGAATATGATAAATGATGGAGAAAGGAAAAAAATAATCTCCAGAGTTAAAAAAAATTAACTGTGTAGAATATCTTCCTTGATACAGATTATGATTTATGATCAATAAAGATTATAATCATAAAGATTAGAAATATGGATTTGGGGAAGGGGTGATCATTCAAGCTAACTTACCATTTGAGAAGGATATTCCTACATGTGCCTCTAAAACTATGTATCTAGCAACTGAAAGAAAATACAAGTCAGTGTGTTGCCTGAGAATCTATAATCTTCGGAATGAGGCAAGATCCCTACTCTGTCATAGGGGATTGGTTGTTTTCATTTGGAGGAAACTTCTCAGACCTCCACATCTTTGAGCATCAGCCTAGGTTTTCTTTTCCCCGATAAGGAATAGGTGCCAGGATAAAATGTACGCACTGTACGTTCTGGCTACCATGCAGTCTTATGTTCATGTGTCATTGTCAGATAGTAGCACCTGCAGTTTTGGGGTCATTGGAAGAGCACCTTTGTAGATTCAGCTCTTGCAGTGGGCAGGATGCCCAGAAGTAGTGGACAGCCCTCAGGGGTTGTGGACATAGAGGACAGACTACTCTCTGAAGGGGGCCAGAGCTGGTGATGGTGTCAAGGTTGCTGCCACAGAGCAGGGGAGAGCAACTTCTGTTAAATAATGAGATACCTGGTGGGGAGTCCAAAAATAAGGGGAAGGGAACTTGTTGGGGTTCACTGTTTGGCAGAAGAATCAGCTAAGATAAGGCATAAAAAATATAGGGATTAAAGAACCAGTGAATTGGTTGCCTAACCATTTATTTTCTCTATGTGCTCACTATTCCTTCAAATATTTCTAAGTACTTATTCATTCTAAATTCTAAATTCCAAATATATATATATTTTTTCTTATCTTAAGCAATCATACAGGGAAAAGAAGGAAAAGATGGTAGTGTAACTCAGACAAATGTGTGTGTGTGTGTGTGTGTGTGTGTGTGTGTGTGTGTGTGTGTGTGTAGGAATTACTAAAAGAATTGATAGCATAAAAAGGAACACACATTTCAGGTGTCAGATGACTGGCCTCTTTCGACAAGCACTGAGGGTATTGCTCATTATCATAAATGATACTTGAATTTCACCCAAAATTTGGAGGTAACAAATGTATCTGGGTGAACAGCACAAAGTAGGCTATCTTTACATCCTCTTAAGTAAAGCCCACTACTAATAATGTTAGTCAGCAGTATGCCAGGGCAGATAGACAATGATAAAATGGGAATATTAGTGATAAATAGGTTATTACAGGAGTTATAAATCTGAAATGCTCCTTCCTTCCTTTGCAACGTTAAATGGATTCTAATGCATGGCACAGAGGGGAAAGACCTCTCTACCAGAAGGAAATTTTTGGAAAAATACACATATAGATATTTAATGTGTGTGTATACTGCAATTTCCTTAATTCTATTATCATCTCCTGCAGAACAAATTTGATTTAATGATCATTTTTCTGTATATAAAGGGCTTTAAAGATAGAAAATTTTTAAAAAAGGCAAGTTCCACTTCTTTGGGAACTTCAATATGTGGCAATAAGTACTTCTTGACTCAAGAAATGAGGTTTATGTATGTTGTCAATGCTGTTGTTGAAAGATGAGCAGGCAGGCAGGAGTGAAGGAAGCTTATAAACAAAGCAGACAATCCTCAACCAATAACTTCATTGTCAATGTGCGATAGATAACCACCTGTAGGAAACGTGCCAATTTATAGCAGAAGATAGGCTACTCATGCCTGAAGAAACTAGTTTCAGTTCCATGGTGCATCTCACTAGCTCTGCAACCTGGGTGAGCCTCCTCTCATTAAGTCCCACCTTTAATGAGACCTCCTTAAAGAAGTAGCCTCTGAAGGTACAGATTGGGTTTCATCACTCCATTTTTTTATTTTTTTCAGCATCCCTTGCTTCTCATTTATACCAAATACAATGATAATTAAGTTATGTGTGTAATTATTTATTAATGACACAGTCGTAGTGTGGATCTCATTTATTACTGTATTTCTAGCTTCTACCTCAGTGCCTGGCATATGGTTGATGCTCCAATTATATTTATTGAATAAATGAAACTATTACACTCTCTAGGTGCTGGCATTTCATCAAGAAGATGAGAACATTACACTAAAAGATCTCTATAGAGCCCTTCCTACTCTAAAACTCCGTGATTAATTTTATTTTAATGTATCCTCATTTAAAAATTCTCTATTAGAGGAAATTCTAGGCTTTAATTATAAATTGTTTGTCCATGCATCCAAAAATAAAGGTAGGTAGAATATCAGTTTGGGAAAGATTTTCTGTGATACTTTTTAGAGGTATAAAAATTAAGTTTTAAACTAATTAAAAAACGGACTAGCAGAGTGTTCTCCATTGGTCTATAAGCCCCTCAAAGGGAGGAGCCATGCATTACTCATCTTTTTAATTCTAGTACCTAGCATAAACTCTGGCACACAGTTTTTATTGAATTAATAAGGGAGACTGAGTGAATAGAATTGTGGGAAAATAGAAACAGACAATGTAATGGAGAACATTGTAGACAGAAGACTCAGAAGTTTGAAAGAAAAACAGGATTTTATTGTTTTTTAATATTTATTTATTTTCCAGAGAGAGAGGGAGAAAGTGCAAGAGGGGGAGGGGCAGAGAAAGAGTGGGCCAGAGGATCTGAAGTGGGCTGAGCTGACAGCAGCAAGCCTAAGGCAGGGCTTGAGCTCCAGAGCAGGGAGACCGTGACCTGAACTGATGTTGGATGCTGAACCGACTGAGCCACCCAAGTGCCTCAAGTCTTTCATTTTTAAAGGTCTATTTATTTTTGACAGAGACAGACAGACAGAGTATGAGCAGGGGAGAGGCAGAGATAGAGGGAGAGACAGAATCCAAAGCAGACTCCAGGTTCTGAGCTGTCAGCACAGAGCCTGATGTGGGGCTCAAACCCACAAAGTGTGAGATCATGACCTGAGCCTAAGTCAGACACTCAAACCACTGAGCCACCCAGGCTCCCCAGAAAAACAGAATTTTAGAGACAGGTGCTCATCTGGGAAGCTTTAATAAGAGTGGTTTACAGAGTTTCAAAGACATCTCTGAATTTTAAAAGTTTTCAAATTGTTAGTTACAATAATATTTGTATCATCTAAATTTATAGCAGTAGAGGAAACCTAGTGTTGGATTGGAGGCCTCTCTGCCCTCACTATGATTCCATTTAGAAAAACTCCCTCCCTGTGCAACCAGAGTTGTGACGGGAGGTATCAGTCAGAAAGAAAGTGGCAGCAAGCACAGGGAAGACACATGATGTTTTTCAAGTAGTGGAGTGCCTCTTTGTGGGAGATCATATACAAAATAGACGTTGTTGGGTTTTTTGTGTTTTGCTTTGTTTTTTGTTTATATAGAATACTTCTGAGTAGTGCCCTTAGTTTATCAGAAAGAGGGGAACTACCTCTTTAAAAGTGCTTCATGCAGCTCAGATAAAGATATTTCCCTTTTGTTACATTGTTATTTTTTTGGCTTGCCTGGAGAATCTTTCAGAAGATTCCCAGCTTCACAGAAATGTAACAGTCAGTGGCAATTTAGGAAGGAAAAGCTTTAATTCAGCTGCACAACAGTTGCGAAGAGAATTCAAAATCAGATTCCTTCACCATATTATTTGATTTTTTCCCCTTGAATTCAGGACACTAATCTGTATCTACTTATCAACAATTAACCTAGACCATATATATCTTGAATATTTAAAAAAAAAAAACAAATATGTGGGTGCCTGGATGGCTCAGTTGGCTAAGCGCCTGACCCTTGATTTTGTCTCGGCTCCTGATTTTGAGGTTGTGAGATCACGCCCTGAGTACTCTCCATGCTGGAAGCCTACTTGGGATTCTTTCTCTCTCTCTCTCTCTCTCCCCACCCCCCCACCCTCCTCTGTACCTTCACTGCTTGCTCACATGCTGTCTTTCCTCTCTCTCTGGAAATAAATAAATAAACATTTAAAAATATATGTAAAGAGTAGAATTCAACATCTTTTTTAAAAGATCTATATAAATCCTGGGATGCCTGGGTGCCTCAGTCGGTTAAGTGTCTGACTTTGGCTCAAGTCATGATCTCACGGTTCGTGGGTTCCAGCCCCACATCAGGTTCTGTGCTGACACCTCAGAGCCTGGATCCTGTTTCAGATTCTGTGTCTCCCTCTCTCTGCCCCTCCCCCAGTCATGCTCTGTCTCTCTGTCTCAAAATAAATTTTTAAAAAATTTTAAATTAAGAAAAAAAGAAAGATCTATATATATCCTATACCCCAAAGCAGTTTTCAAAAAGACATGAACAAATTACAAAGTTAAATACCAAATCTTAGTGTTGCTCATGTTTGGGTTTCCTCGATGTTACTGCTTCAAACCAATGACACCCACTGATATCTTTATCAAGGATAATAAATCAGTCAGTCAACTAACCAGCTTAATTTGAATCATTCCTAAATGTCTATGACTTACCCTTCCAGTGCTTTCCACTTCCCACATTTCTGTCATGGCACATGAGGAAAATGATGACATTAAAAAAAAAAAAAAAAAAGGCTGTTTGAGCCTGAGGTGATTGGCCTGGGATTTCCTGTTCTGGTACCACCACCCTGAAGATGGAAGGCTTGACCCATATTAATCTTTTCACTTATGGCACCTCAGTCTACTTTAGATCTCTGCCTGGAAATGTGACCAGAACTACGATTATTATTTTTTTTTTTCAATGACCCAGGTTTGGTGCTCAGGTATGTAGAAACCTAATGACAATTGCGAAATGACTTTCACCTAGTAATTTGGCTAAATGCTCAGCAGCTGTTCTTGTTGTCATGGTAACTTGCTCAAACAAATGATGTTTCCTCCTGTCTGGGGATCACATGACCCTCTTGGGCTGGCCAATTGTACCTTTCTTCTTTATTATACTTTATTTATACTTTATTATACATTAAATTATAGTTATTTTGTATTTTATATTGTGAGTTCTTGGGGGCCAGAAACTACATCTAATAATTTTCCCATTATCTAACACAGTGCATAGCACCTGGTAGGCTTCCTAGAAATCTGAAGTTTGGTCCACTCCATAGTCTGGCTGAACATAGCTAATGTGAAGCTAGCAGCACTGAGATGCTTGGAGTGAGCATTTCTATAGATACAGATTTGAGGGTGTGAACACCCACTGCCCAAAGACAATATACCTTCTTATTTAAGGGAGAAAGAATCCCAAACAGATGACAGAAGATGTTATCACCTGCATTTAAGGATTATGACTAGCAAAAAATACATTGCCTTTTATATCCCTCAGATGTTATGACACAAACAACTATAAATCTACCTAGTTGCTATTTGGGGATTATCAAATCTCTGGTAAGCAGTACAGTAGAGCTGGAATATGGATTTTGTTGAGTCTGAAGCATGAGTAGGGGGCGGAAATAGATGGGAAGAGGCTGGCAGGTTGAAAGATGGAATGAGAATCAGAAGAGATTGAATTATAGTGTTTGAGTTAGGTAGAAATGATGTTCAACCTGAGTGCAGTTTATATTACATTGAATCAGTTAATAGAATTGAGGACAAAGGTCTATATTGATATATTTAAGTCCTCTATTCGCTGTGCAGTATCAGTGAAGAACACTAATAGAATGCCAACTAAGATTAGAGGAAATATTAATAATACAGAATACTTCTCCAGAGCATCTAGTAAAACCAAAGACACTCTGAGTTGGAAAGTATCTTAGAGGTCATATAGTGTACTTTCCCCACTGATATCTCTAAACTTTTATGTTCAAGACATACTTCTGAATGTTAGAATCCAGAACAGCACATTCAGAGGAATGAAAACACTCAAACTGATAACTGATAAGTTATTAAAACTCAGCATCTAACATGACAAATTTGACAAGCATATAAGCTTGCCCTTTAAAAGGCAAAGAAAAGCCACCCACACTGTATCTAGCAGCTCACTCAGGCCCCACATAGCTTTCTGTGAAGACAGTAGGAGGAGGAGAGTCCTATGTCCTCTTCTGATCGTTTCTTTATAAGTTTCCCCTTCCCCCAGTGAAGCCTACTTGGGGGGCGTCCTCCTTGCAAAACACCCCTGCATGTGCTCTAAGTCCATTATCTCCCATTCGAGGTCTTTTCCCTAAATTGTCCAAGGATGTTGGGGGTGCACCCAGGCTACAGATGGCATGAATTCTGTTTCCAGCAGCAGATGAAGAGATAGACAGAAGTCTGACTGTCTATTCTAATTGCTTCTCATGGCCACATGTTGCTCCTGAGCCCTGACCTCTGCTATGGTGATGTCTTTGCTGGTATGGATGCTGCAACACCACAGTGGCACATAGCACTATTCACATTTTAGCTATTATTAGTTTAATGGTATTATATTCTGTAATATATACTATTTTATATTGCATTAATATAATAACTATTGTATCAATAATTATGATCATCATCATTGTTGTTGTTTTTATCATTATCATTATTATTAGTTCACAGTTCTTTAGCCCAAGGCTTTGAAGAGATTTTGAATATTTTGAAAATATTTTTATATTCTTATTATTGGAGTTTTATTTAAAAGGCAATATGGAGATACATGGAGAGATAATGTAATATTCTCAGTGGGACAAAGGGCAGAATACCATAATCAAGTACATTAATGTTTCTTTGTATGAATATATAAATATTCATGTGAAGTTGAAATAGATAAAGACTATAACCAGCCTTCTCTTTTTATATCAGGTCAAGGTTTGGCAATAGTTGAATTAATAAACAGTTTTTGGTTTTCTAACTTTATGAATTTCAGAATGTAGATATAGGATTACAAATCTGTGCTACTATTGTTACAGTATTCACTATTCTTTTAAAAAAATGACTGTTATGGGTGGCTCAGTGGGTTAAGTGGCAGCCTTCAGCTCAGGTCATGATCTCACAGTTCATAAGTTCTTGCCATGCATTTCGGGCTCTGTGCTGACAGCTCAGAGCCTGAAGCTTGCTTCAGAGTCTGTGTCTCCCACTCTTTCTGTCCCTCCTCTGCTTGAGTACTTTCTTTCTCAAAGATAAATATTTAAAAATTATTTAAAATTTTTTAATAAAAAATGACTGTTACAATATACTATCCTGCTTGTTCTCTGCATGGTTCCCAGTTTGTTACTATGTTGCTTAAGTTTGAGGTACCCAAATTGAAATATGTTATTTTGGGTGTGACATGTTGGGCTCAAAGTAAAATTGCTATGTCACCCTCTTGATTTTGATATTAATGTTTTTTTTTGTGGCCAACTCACCACGATATAATTTTTAGCCAACAAAACCTTTATTTCTTTTTCACATTTGCTTCTATATAATCGTGTGTCCTCTCTTGTTTTTGTGCAACTTGCTTTTGGAAAATAAATTTCTCCCTGTGAAATTGTTTCTCCCCGTGAAATTTAATATTAAGTCTTGGCTCATTTTCCCAGTCTGATGAGATAATTTTGGATTCTGACTCTGCCATCTCAGTCTCTGCTATTGCCATGCATCAGATGTAACTTTTATCAGCATGTCTTAATCTAATTTGGTGAGAAAAATATTGAAAAGGACAGTGCCAAGGGCAGAGTTAATGTTGCTCATTAGTGAACATTAGTCAACAGTATTTGGAATAGTCATTTGACCAATTAAAATTCAACAAACTATATGACAATTCATATTTCTATCCTCTCCTCTAAGAATATCAAGAAGAACTTTGTCTGAGGTCCTGTTAAAACCCACATTTGGTCTGTCTACAGAATCCCATGACGTACTACAGTTGCCTGAGTAAAGAAGGAATTAATGTAGGAACTCACCTAATTTAGTCTTATAAATTCATGTTCCCTCTCAGTGGCTGCTTTCTCTCTCTCAAAGTTATCACAAAAGTCTGTACAATAATCTGTTTCTCAGATTATCAAGTCTAGTTTATTCTTTAGTCAATATATAATAACACATCCCTTCTTCCCACTTTTGAAAATGAGAACACCTGCTCATCTCAAGTTCAAAGCACCGTTCTATTCTACACAGATTCTCAAAGGTTATTGAAAACAACTAAATGTGGAATACCCTTGGTATTCTGATATATGTGCAAGATGACCATATAATTTATCATCCCAATAAAGATATTTTTAAAAGAGAAAGGAGGTCCATTAATAAGTATGCCAGAAAGGCAGGCATACGTGGGACCATATCAGGCAAACAAGGATGTATGTTCACCCATAAGTGAACATGGCTGAGAGTCTTCGATACATTCAGAATTAGAAAGTACTTTTTATAGTCTCCTCCACCAGCTAGCTTCACGCCAACATTGACCCTAACCATCTTTAATTTACAGTTGTCTCCCACTCCAGAAGAGAATGGGTGGTAAAACAGCACTCCACCAGCAAAGATTCATTAATTATCCCCTCTTTGAGGAGCACAGGACATTTGCTTTTCTGACCCTTCTTAAACTGGATCCTACTTTAAAAGAAGAAGGTGGAGGAGGAAGAGGAGACCAACAGGAAGGAGAATGTATTTCCTGCCACATGTATTTTTCCAAGTCTTAGCTTCTTATGTGCTTTAGCTTTCCTAACTTTGTATTTTACAAACAATCACCTTTTTTACTATGTGTTCTTCTGTCATGTGCACAAATGCTCATAAAATTGGAGGTCATTGCAGATTCCTGTTGATCTCTTTAGATAGGTATTCTTTCTTCTTCCTATCTTTTTCTTTGTTTTGTGAATTCTTTGCAGAAGAAAATCTGAAATTTCTTCCTGAATAGCCTAATGAACCCCTTGAGCTTCCCTCCATTTCAGAATCTCAGCTGTGATTTCATCCTTCCCTTTATCAGGACTTTTTAAAGGCTCCCCTCCTGACGTCTATATATCTGATTAAATTTACCATCCCTGTCCCTGGTTCTCCTGAGCCTTAAAATGTCATAGACACATTTTCATATGGTTTTTGTCACATTCACACTCCCAATCTACTTGATGGCCAGAATTAATTTGAAAAATAGCAGTTTTCCTCATTGCTTATTCTATCTTCAGCATAATTTACACATTTAGATTAAGAGATCCCTTTTTAGTTTAATTTTCCTTTAAGCCTCTCAGTCCCTGGAGAAAGTAAAAGCACCAAGGAACCTGTTATAAAATGTAAATTTAGAGTAATTTCCTTAAGGTATTTATTGTGAAACAAAAACCCAGTAGGGTAGAAACATGAACATGGCATTTTAATAGTTAATGACAAGGCCTTCCAGCAATCTATCAAAACATATGCTTTGCAGGCAGAATTGTTAAATAGGGAATGGGCCAGAAATCAGGCCACTGTGAAGATATGGCAACTTTCTGTCATTAAAATGGTATCTATTGATTTGAAACAAGTCGTTAAGGAACTCCTTTTGTCCTTCTATTTCTATGAGGGGCTTTTAAATCTAGTCTGTTGGAAAGAGTGGTATAACAGTAGCACTTGTGGTGTCTTGATCTTCCCATTCACTTAGCTTCCTACTGGACAGGGATGATGACTGAGACAGGTAGGAACCCCCTGGGTACCAAGCCATTCGCTCCTGGTCAGAGGCACTATGAGGAAGAGTTGTTGGCACTTGAGTACCATTCTCAGCTTCTGCAGGGGTATTGTCTCTTCCTCCTGTAGTAATTAATGGATGAAGCAGGGTCTGCATGGGTGAGCTGACCATCATCCTGTGATGAATCAGGGTCTCGTGGACCTGGGGGGCAACGTTTAGGGAATGATTTAGGGAGGCTCAAAGTATTCATCAATGTGGTCCTCAACAAAGAAAGGTTAAAGACCTAATTCCTTCCTTCCTTCCTTCCTTCCTTCCTTCCTTCCTTCCTTCCTTCCTTCCTTCCTTCTTTCCTTTCTTCCTTTCTGCCATTTTGTGCTGATCACTTATATTCTACTGTACAGTGATTAGGGTTAAGGTAGGATTTAGACAGAAAAGTTCATCTTGGACTTTCTTTGCAAATATTTACAGGGAACACTTGGAGTGCTCTTTAAAAGAAAAGCATTTTCATATACTTTTGTTAATTCCTCTTGAAACTTTAACCAGGAGTTTTGGCAACCTGATTAGTCAAGGACATTTTCTGGAAAAAAAAAAAAAGGAATTATTCTGGTGGGATGGATGCACCAAAAGTAATTAAAACAGTATTCCACCATACTGATTTTAATATTGTAGCAGTGTTGCATTACTAGCCAGGCAGATCAATGGACATTAATAAAAAGTCTAGAAATGTGTCCAAACACCTGTAGTCACTTAGTGTATAGTGGTGGCATTTCAAATTAGTGGGGCACAATAGGTATTATTCAAAATATAGTGTTCAGGCAAATTTGGAAAAGTTTAAATCTAGGTCTGTTTTATTGTATTCTGCAAAATGATATTCATTTGTAGTAGGGAGTTAAATGATCTCTAGGGTTTATTTAGTATTTATTATATGCTAAGCACTATGCCATGTACTTTACATGGATTACCCCATTTATTACTTTTAGCTATCTTACTAGGTAGATACTAATATTAATCATTTTTTTATGATGAAATTAAAGCACAGGTCAGATTAACTCTCAGATCAGTGGAGGCAGAATATAGCACAGAGTTAATGTGCAGATTAGGAATGGTTTCTAGACTCTAAGCCCCAAGCTCATTACACCTTGAGAGAACTAGAAAAAACTACTGGTGAATATGTATGTTGGTTGTAGCACGGAGGATATCCTTCAAAACTTGACACCAAAACCAGAAACCATGGGGGAAAACATTAACTACACAAAAATTTAAAGCCTCCTATATGTGAGAAAGTACCAAACATGAAATAAGACAAATTAATAGTATTTTAAATAGCTATGGCAGAGGGTGACTTAATATACTTAATACATAGAGAGCTGTTTATAAAAGCTTAGTGCCTCAGGAGAAAAATGGACAGGAGACTTGACGGCAATACATAAAAGAAATGCAAACAGCCCAAAACATGCACCATGATGAATCTGACCAGTAACCAGACAAATGCAAGTAAAACCAAGAACATTAATCCATAACTTTATTTGGAATAGTGGTAACTTCAAGACCCAGTTTTTTAACTTTGGGGGATTTATTAAAAGTAATAGAATTTCCAATAGCCTGTAAAATAATGTTTTAGGATTACAATCCAAAGTCTTGTAAATTTTGTATACAAATATGCAAGTATTGACAAGTAAAAAAAAAGCCATTTGGATCCCAATTTATTTATAAGTAAGGCATAGATGTACATATCAATAAAGCCTGATATGTAACACACCAAACTGTTAACAGTGGTCGTGTCTAAGTGGAAGGTTTAAGATTGAATATTTCTCTTTTGTTTTTATATTTTCATTTTCCAAATACTTGGTAATGTACAGCTGCCACATTTATATTCAGGAATACTATATACACACACACGGGGGGTGAGAGAGAGAGAGAAAGAGAGAGAGAGAGAGAGGGAGAGAGTTTGTGAAATAAGGGCTTAAATCCAGGGCAACCTCAGTATTATTTCCCTTTTCTGGCTCTTTTTAGTTTATAGAGTTCAGTCACATATATTTTCTGGTTTCATAGAAATGCTACCCCATGTAGGTTCCTGCTGACATTTGTAGGTAAAAGCTTAATTTTCTGTTCCACGGATTTGAGGGATAAGAAAGTTCTTTTTCAAAGAATCCATTATTAGAATTTATAGTCTCCTTCTTTGTTTAAAATGGATCCCTCCCTTCCAATATTAGCACACATCCTCCACAGATTCCCTTTTGTAAAGAACCGAAGGATTATACTACAGTTGATCTAGAAAGCAGCCTTCACACAGAGTAACTTGGTAACTTAGTGCCACGCTATTGACTTTAGCCCAGGTTTGAACTATTGAAGAGACTGTGGACAGAACTGATAGGCAACAGGTGTGCCTCAAATGTGTCATCCCCAAAATTCTTGGATTGGAGGATGCTTTCAGGTCCCTTCCAAGTATGGGATTTTTTTCTCTGCTCACTCAGTCCTGCCCATTGGATCTACCCACTAGGTCCTGTCTTTTTTTCCAATTAATTTTACTTCCTCCCTCCTGTCCAAGGCCAGGCCATTCTTTTCAGTTTCCCTTTGGTCCCTGGAGAGGAATGACCTTATCTTTTCTGGAATCTGGGTTCACTATATTTAACTTCTGTTGTGAAGTGCTTCTGTGACTCGGTGAGCCATGACTCAGCCTCAGAAATTGTATGGTCTCAGTACACATTATGCCATCAGCTCCAATGGGCTGAATCTCACCTGCTCGTTCTGCCTGCTTTACTCTGGTTTTTCTCTAGTTCCATTAAGTTATTTCAGAGCAGATTGAGATGGTTCTAGAATCCAGGTCATCAGCTTCAAGCTATGGCTTCTTCTTAAAAGATTAATATAACCCTTAACCTCTTTACTTAATTGTAGTTGGTTGCTCCCTGCTGGATAGAGGACAGATCTATAACAAGGATGAGGAAGGAGCCTTTCCATAAGCCATAGGCCTTCTTTCCTGACCCCTTTCAATCACCCTGTGTAGCTGTCTCTGCTGGTGGGTTCTCCCCATCTCACCCCATCCCAGACTGGACAGTTGGCTAAGTGACTGAATTGAAGTGTTCTGACGCATTCCCACCTTACACATTATGGCATGTTGATGTGTGTCGAACAGTTCTATTGAATTTATACATTTTCAAGGCTAGGTTAAGTAAACATTTCTCCCTCTACCCAGTGGTTCTGAGATCTGTGGATTTCAGGGGTTCTGAAATTCACAGTTGCTGAGGGTGATAGAGCCTGGAACTATTATTTGTGCCATCTGATTTTAAATCTCCTATTCATAAAAACATTTAATTGCCCTAATAATCAATAAATGTTAGAAATTTATGCTTAAAATTTTTTGCAAATACAACATAGTTATTATCATATTTATAAATTGGAGTGGCTAACACTATTTGGGAGAAAAAAGTGGAGTTTTACTACTAAGAAAATATTTCAATGTCACTAGTCTGTTTAATGTCAAGCAAGAATTTTAGACTCATTTTTATTTTCCAGAAGTTATTGGTGTGTATACAGACATAGCTTGACTAAATCTCCATGATTCCATAGTAACTACTCGATGCCTTATCTTGCTCACCTTAAAAAAAATGGAGATAACACCTCAGGGATCTGTCTTGAAGAAAAAATAAGGGAATGCATTGTAACACTTGGTAAAATATAAATTGCTGTGCGAGCATTACTAAATCATAGCCATCATACTGTGTGCATAAGCACTTTTCATTTGGGTTCCTGGCTAATACATTAATCTGTTAATGCAAAAGGTTAGACCCTGCAACCGATGTCAGATGTAGATGAATTTGTTACCCTTAGTACATGTAGCTTTCAAAGGCAATGCTTACTGATGAGAACGAGCACATTTTAATTTTTTTTTAATAGTAAACACAGCTTGTCCATGAAAGCAAAACACCTCCAACAACCAAAGATATCCCTCTGTGGTTACACGTGTTAACTGTCAGCCTGCCTCGTGGCTGCTATTCTGCCTGGTGGGTCTTGCTTCCAAGATGGTGACATGAGGAGACGATCACAGTGTTTAGATCTCTCACTAATTTGCATGCTATTAGATGCCACCAGGAGATTAAGGCTGGCCTTTGACTATGCCCCTCTTGCACATTCCTCACTGTTTTGACTGCCAGCAGAGAAGAAGGTATGGGGGCACCGTTCCTAGGTAACCGAATCTAACTCTCACTGTTGTCATTAGCTTTATGTCATTCTCCAAATCCCCCAAATAGGGCATTTAGTACCCCTTCATATTATTTTACGGTTATTATTTCTAGTTTGAATTTGGAACCTCCAACCTTCCTCCTAAAAAAGAAAGCCAAGAGTGAAAATTCATTGGGTATTCCCTGATTTTGATACCTAGTGGACTATTAAAGATAGGTTTTATTATTTGTGTCACACTGCCAGCCATTAAGAAATGGCTGAACACAATATTTATGCTCTGCAATAGGAGAGAGTGCCAAGGTTAGCCCATTTTCTGTGCATTTCTGTAAATCAGTTACTCTATTAGGTGCTTTTAATGCTGTATTTCTCCCATGTGCCATGCTTTGGAAATATATCAATTTGGGATTCAGTTAAATCACATGTGATAATTCTTGATGTTATCATTCTTTTTTATTTTAATTTTTTAAATGTTTATTTATTTTTGAGAGAGAGGGAGAGAATGAACAGCATGCGCAGGGGAGGGGCAGAGAGAGAGGGAGACACAGAATTCGAAGCAGGCTCCAGGCCCCAAGCTGTCAGCATAGAGCACAACGTGGGCTTGACCTCCCGAACCACGATGTCATGACCTGAGCCAAAGGTGGACACTTAATCAACTGAACCACCCAGATGTCCTCTTCATGTGATCATTCTTGATGTGATCATTGTTATTGTGACTGAGCAAAAGAAAGTGGCTTCTTTAGATTTGGACCAGCTACTTGGTGTCTAGTCCCTGTTTATCTCAGATATCATTTGATAAATTTAAACTACATCACTAATTCAAATGCTTAGTATATATTCACAATAACATATTCCCAAAAATGTTATATTATGTGTTTATTTATTGATAGAATCAGTCAGGGATAAGCCTGGTTCAGGATGAGTAACCAGTAGCTGGGACCCAGAGGATGAGGTTTTAAATTTTACATTTTATTTCATGCAAATATGGGATGCAATTGCAATCCATTCTCATAGGATAGATGGGTAATAGATTTAGTGGTACAGAACTCAACCAGATGTTCTGATAAACTGAGATCCAAATGTAATGTTGAATGAATGAGTGAATTTGAAGAGCTGAGGATATTCCGATGGTCTTTATAATGATATGAAAGAAATACACTTAGGCAGAATCAATATTCTGCTTGAAAAAGAAAATCTTCATTGCATCCTCCATTTTTTTAAAATGTTTATTTATTTATTTTTGAGAGAGAATCTGAGCATGAACAGGGACAGGGCAGAGAGGGAGAGAGAGAGACAGACAGAGACAGAGACAGAGACAGAATCCAAAGCAGGCTCTGCACTGTTAGCAACAGAGCCTGATGCGGGGCTTGTACTCATGAACTGTGAGATCATGACCTGAGTTGGAGTCAGGCCCTTAACTGACTGAACCACCTAGGTGCCCCACTGCATCCTCCATGTGACACATCTCCCCTACACTCCTTTCCCACCTACTTTTCTTCAGCTCCGGCTTTCCAGGTCACTCCCTGCACTAGCCAGAGCTGGTTCCTTTGATTGATGGTGATTAGCATCAGTTCCCTGGGGCTCTTCCTGGATTTTTTTTTTTAGCTGAATAGTAATTTTTTTCTTTAACATTTCCTACTGCTTTAATTTTCACTCCTATTTTAAATTCTTCATTAACTTTAATTAAGCTTTCCCAAGGCTTAAATACCTGTAAAACTTTTAAAAACTTAATCATTTGATTTGCCTGCTTAGCTTGCCTGGTCTTGCCTAGTTTTAAGACTGTTAAACCTAAAATTGTACCTGGGAGATGGTGTGATCACAGAGGGGAAAGGAAATGATGGCATTGTTAGTGAAAGTTTAATGATGAGTTTCGCTGGAAAAATCTCACACTTCAGTGTTCTTTGTGTTTCATGCTGATAAGCAGCTAATAATTTTAAATGCCTTCATTTTAGAATTAATTTATTTAAAACACTTATAATTTTCAAGTCCACATAAATACTGGGTACAAGTTTACCCAGTCTAGAAGGAAATGAACCTTACATTGTCCTTTGTAAATTTTGTTGCTTACCTCAGCAAGTCTCTGATTTTAATTCTGTAGACCATTAATTATTTTCTTAAAGCTGCCATAATTTTTCTGATTAGGAATTTGGAGCTGGACGTTGATCTTATGGACAAAGCATTCCATTTTTCTTCAATTTATAGAAACCGAGGCCAAGAGAGGTTATATTTGCAGAACTGGATAGTAGCAAAGCCATATCAGAACCTAGGGATTTGGCTGTTTTGGGGTCTGTTTACACACTGGTCACCAGGGATGTTCACTATACCATAAACCATGTAGTAATGCCAACTGATCTGAAAATTACCCTTGTCACCTCACATTAACTCAAGTCCAGATTTAGAGGAAACATTAGAATGCATGTGCACCTGCATAGGGCTCTGGTTATTTCTAGAAACGGTTATGAAGTGAGTTCACTTTAACTCTAATGGATGGCATTTTCTCTTGATTCTAGGGGAAGTTGTAACCATCTTACGATCCTACAATATGAACTCTAGGACTATGCCATTGTGACTTTTAAGTCTAGCAGTTGTTTATAGTCTATGTTATAAGATTTACTGAGAATTATCAAAGGATATATTTTGTATCATCTGAGATAGGCCTGGGTCCAATTGTTTCCCCCTTCATACCCACAATGGTTATTACCAAGATCAACTTCTGAGGAAGATAAATAAAAATACAGATTGCTGTTTGATTAGAAAGCAAACAACCGTATTGAACTGAACCATATTAAAATAAATACCAAGAGTATTCATAGATATCCTTGTTACAGGTTATTTGCCCAAGACTACTATTTTTATTTGGCGTTGTGGTTTTTGAGGTTTCTATATATCCCATAAACCACTTCTTCTTGTCAGCCATAGAGGCAGCTGAAAAGTGAGCCGCTTTGATATGAGTAAGTGTGTTCTATGATAAGATTTCACACTTGTAGAAACTTCATTTCTTATCTATAGAATCAATATAATTGTCTTATGTCTGTTGGAGTCACCTTATTTAATGTAATTTGAGGTGAAATCAGTTATTTTGATGCAATTGGAAAAGAGTTTTATCTTCTTGACAAGGCCACTTATTTAGCCATTTTGGTCAAATTAGTGATTTGAATGGCTTTCACCCTCATTGAATGATCTCTTTTGGTCAGATTCACCCCTCCACCTCCCATACACACACCCACAATGAGTTATTGCAAGGGGTTGCAGTAGAGAGATATGTAATAAAACCATACTGGCATCCCTTGCCTCTCTTGACCACTTTTAAACACTTTTGATCCTTACACATATTAAGAATTATCCCTAGAGAGCCCCACTTTCTATTCCTCAGGGAGTCCTTATTGTCCTTGAGAATCCCCACTGCACTGGGGGTGAAGTCAGTGTTCCTGTGACTAATCACTAATTGAGATGCAGGTGTCATGAAGGAAAGCTGTTCTTCAAAGCTGAAGTGATTCCTGACATTGGGAAGAGGGAGTTACAAAGCACTGACCTTAAACCTGTAGAGTAAGAATGTAAGCTCTCTTAAGCAGTTCTCTTTCTTTTGTCTCTGTCATCACATCTAGATATTCAAGTTTAGGATCTACATTTTTATATGTAAATGAAAACAATAATGATTTACTTAAGAAATGCACAAAGGGGCGCCTGAGTGACTCAGTCAGTTAAGCATCCAACTGTTGATTTTGGCTCAGGTCATGATCTGAGGACAGAGCAGGGAGATTGCTTGGGATTCTCTCTCTTCCTCTCTTTCTCTGCCCCTCCTCTGCCTGCGTGCAAGTGCACATGACATTCTCTCTCTCTCTCTCTCTCAATTAATAGATGAACTTTAAAAAGAAAGAAAGAAATGCACCAAATTAACATGACTTCCAAAAGCCTGAGTCTATCACCCTGAGGCTGTTTTCTCACAACCATTTTGTAAGTAACTTGTAGACAAAGCCCCAGATTTATATTGTCACTGTAGGTATAAGACAGGAATAAATTATTCCAGTAACTATGATGGGAATACAGAGTTTCCCTGTGTTTTCCTTCTAAGGATTACATCATCCTAACAATCAGTTTTTGAACATCACAGTTATTATCCAACATTCGTTAATATGAAGATATCGTTTAAGTCATAGTAAGTCTTCTTTAAGACATTTGTATGTTTTAGATAATGGGGTTTGAAATACCCAACTTGTTGGTATATACCAAAGAAATTCATCCCATATCCAGAAGCATCAAGTAATCTGAGAAAATAACTAGATTTTAAAGAGGTGAAGTGAAGTCAGGGAGTTTGGGTCGTGGAGAAATAAATGGCAGAGGAGGTATATGATACAGTTAAAGAGCTGAACAGAATCCAGATTGTTCAGGGCTTTGGAAGTGAGAGTTAGGATTTTGAATATTTTCCCATGTGTAAGCAATAATATACCGTTAGGACATTTTCAATAAGGGAGCAGAATTTGTTCTGAGATATTTACTTTGCTAGGAGGAGAATGCTTTGAAAGAAATTGAAGTAGGAAATGGTGAGAAATTTTAAAGTCAGATGTTTTGGTTCATTTGTGAGATAGTAGCCATTGATTTAGGGTGGTAACAAATTGGCATTGAAATGAGTAGACAAATTCAATGTGTATTTTGTAGACCACTTGGAAACTGTGGAGGGTAACAACGAGATATGCAGTTATAGCTTCAGGTTTTGGATGTGTAGCCTTGTGGTATGATGCAAGCCATTGGGATGGGGGAGAGGGAGATCAATAGTTCAGTTCTGCACATGTTAAATTCGAGATGGCTCTGAAATATCTGAGTGGGAATGAGGAGGAGATAGCTGAATATATGAACCTGAAATTTGAGAGAATAAGTTGAGTTAGAAATTTGACTGTTTTATCAAAACTTTTAGTTGCAGCAACAAAAGCCAAATATGGCTAAGCTAATTCACCCAAAAAGAGATTCATGGAAGGATATGGGGAAGTTCACAGATATTCTAAAAGTACCCTTTGGGAGTAGGCCCCGAAACCAGCCTGCAAAAGTTGTCTAGGAAAGACCACAATGACTCCACCCATGGGCAACGTAATAGTGGCTTGTGACATGGGTAGTACCAGCCCTGTACATGCATGCAGGGGACTGAGCCACTGTCTCTCTCCCTCTGGCAAGTGTTTTTTCATGAAGTACAAAGTAAGAGAATGATTGAGGAAGAATTAACATCAATAATATAACCAATTATAAAAACTAACAATTTTTTGCTATGTGCCAGGTATGAGATCAAGTACTTCACATGGTATATCACGTAATCAACACACACACACACACACACACACACACACACACACACACACGCACCATTAGAGGGAAATAAGTGCTATCCACATTTATAGATAAGGAAGCTTAAAAAGGTGACCCATCCAGTATGTTGTAGAACTGTAATTCCAATTTATGTAAGACTCTGAACTCATTTTCTGAACCATGGTGGGCATTAACATACAGCTGACAGGCCATAGGTAGTTAGGCAGCATGGACATAATCTGGTGACCTTTGAAGGGGAAGCTTCAATAGTGAGGGACAGAAATAGCTACAGAGGGCTGAAGAGTAAAGGAAGATAGGATACTAAATGGAGAGCCTTTGTAGGTTTGAGAATTCTGGCTAAGAAGAGAAGTGGAAAGATAAGGTCATAGCTGAAGAAGGATCAGGGTATCAAAGAAAGACATGCTTTCTTCTTTCCTCCTCCCTGTTCCTTCCTTACCACCTCTGCCTTTCTCCAATGATATAATGAATTAATGTACAGTTGAATGCTGATAGATAAGCCTCTTTAATGAAGAATGAATGCTTCAGAACCTATGAAGAGAGGCTCTGGAGCATATAGAGGAGGTAATGATCAGAGTACATAGAGTGGAGTTGACCTCTAATGGAGCACACACTCTCTCTATTTTGGCTAGAGAGAAATAAAGGGAAAATTTAGCTGTGGAATAAAAGTGGGGGCTAAGCTTTATGAGTTTTGTTTTAGTTGTTGTTTTCCAGGGAAGTGTAGGGTAAGATCATCAGCTGAGGCAAGAGGAAGATGGGGATGGTTGGAGATTTAGTAGAGGGGAGAACACAGGCAACAATTATTGAACACAATGAGAGAGAGCTAGCTGACATAGAAATGTAGGGAGGTTTCCAGGCAGTGGTGAAGTCTTTTGAATGATGTGATCATGAAATTAAAGTGAAACTAATCAGAAAAATTGTTTTAACCCTCTAACCCTAGAAAGACATTTAAAAGCTATAATTCTGGATAGTGTGGTGAATGGATTGGGGACTGAGTAAGGCTCACAGCAGAGAGATATCACCATGCTCATAGAGACTAACTCTGTTCTTTGGGAAAATGGCTATTTATTATGACATTGTCTAGACGTGATCCAGTGGACCCAGGGTTATCATTGTACAGAACATATGGTTCAGACACTGAGATAGATGCTCCTAATTAAGTGGCAAAAACAGGAACATACACAGGTAATTATGGTGCATTAAGTGAAATGTACTCACTGGAGAGAACTTGGTGAGTTCTCTTTCTGAAGTTCTTCCCTCATTTACGTCATCATTATCTACTGACATACCCCCATTAGCCAATCATTCAGGCTAGTTCTTTCATCACTTTGAGGCATTCATTTACTTTGCATGTGTAGGGATATACTTGAAAGGTACATTAAGTACTTGGTACTCAATGCAACATAAACATTTGGTTAAATAAATAGTGTCAGCTAATATCCTTAGAAAAGAAGTAAGAAAATAAGCAAACATTTCCATTGTGTTATTTTTCCTTTCCCAAGGATAATTAAAGAAGACATTTTGCTTTGAGTGTTTAGCATCAGAAAAAAAATACCTATAAAATACTTGTGAACCTGAAAATATTTGTGAAATCTGTTCACATTTTCATTCACGAAGGATCATCATCGATGCATAATGCTTGCCTTTAAGAACTGGCAGTTTGTCTTGAGAACTGAATGTTAAACTGAAATAATTCACTGTGTTACCAATTTGTCTTTCACCACTTTGGGAGTTAGAAGGCATTTGGATATTGGCTGTAACATAAAATACTTGTATATACAGCGTTGCAGAATAAGGATGAGTCAGGCAGCAGTCGACTCCCAGTGAAGTGAGCTATACACAGAAAACCAGTAATTGTTTCCATGAGATTTTGATTGAATAGACTAATTTTCAAAAGGAAAAAAAATCACGCTCTTTTCCAGCATGATTTAGGTGCTTGGGGATATATCATTTCTGTCCACGGGAAGCACTCCATATGGCCATGGCATCAGACATTTTTAATCTTTGAAATTTAGATCTTTAAGTAGAAAAGCCAAGGGATGATCATTCTCACACTTTGTCTGCATTTCTTCCAAAAACTCAACCAGATTATGATGAAAAAAAAAAAAAGAACATTAATTAGGAACGAATCAGGCTGCTGCTGATACATAGTAATCAGAGTAATTTTGATTAAAAGTTTTGAATTCAAGGGGCGCCTGTGTGGCTCAGTCAGTTAAGCGTCTGACTTTGGCTCAGGTCATGATCTTGCAGTTTGTGAGTTCAAGCCCTGCATTGGGCAGCTTTCCCAACAGCTCGGAGTCTGGAGCCTGCTTTGGATTCTTTGTCTCCCTCTTTCTTTCCCCTTACCCCACTCTCCCTCTGTCTCTCCCCCTCTCAAAAAATAAACATTAAAGAAATGTTTTTTGAATTCACAACAGAAATGTGTATTCATATTGAAATTTATTCTAAAAATAAAGTTATTCACAGTGAACTCTCAAGGACAAATTTTGGAATTGTAACATTGATCTAAGATACTACCTAATGTTGACTTAATAATTATATTTCTGGGTAAGAAGAAACACTAAGTTACATGTACATTATGTTTTTTACCTTTTTTCACTTTTCTGTACATTCATGCACATGATTTTATTTGACTTCCTTCTTCTACATCACAATTAACATTTGAGTCTAAGCCTTCATCATATTCACAGCCTACATATTCTGCATGACCTTTGGCCTGGTGCAGCATAGTGATGACCTGCTTTCCAAAACCCATGCTTATGATTGTGGTCTCTTTACTTGCCTAAGGACTGACAGGATAATTTTGAAGCATATTGAAGAACACCAGGTTTTGTTTGCATTTCCTGTTTGGTTGTATTCACAGTTTTGGGTTTTTTTTTTTTTTATAACAGAAGTATGTATTGCTGGATATTAAACAGTTTCTCTTGAATATCTGCAGAAGCTTTAAACAGTTACAGAGTTTTAGTCTCTAATGAAATTCTATGGGTATCTAGAACTTGTCTTCATTTTTTAAGTCTTATGGTATATTCCAAGATATTAGACAATTTCTGTTGTCTTTAATTACCCTTCTTCATGTGTATTAACTGATTTTTCCTTTGAATAACTATTCATATACATACATACATATATATATCTACATAGATACATGGTGCTATTTACCTGTGTATATCTTTTTTTCTTAGAAATTAGAAAGCACTTGATTTTGGACTTAAAAGATAACATGAGAGTACATCTACTCTCCTACAGTGATGCATTGCTCAAACAATGTTAATAGTAATGACAACTGCCGTTTATTGAGTTTATATGCTGGATACCTTAGCTCTCTATCAACAGTAACTCATTTAACCCTCACACAGACTTAGTGTCACCCCCATTTTACAGATGAGGCACAGGGAATAAAATAAGTTTCCCAACATCACATGGCTCCTGAGGGAACCAAAACATGCTTTTGAATCTAGCACCTGCATTCTTGACCACTAACAATACTGCCTCTTAAAGAAAAGGTAGTTCCTTCAACTCTCTCTCTGTCTTGTTTGGTATAACACTGATGTGCTTGAAGGGTTATCATGACTTCATCTTTTTGTTGACATTTTAAATCACAACTGGAAATAAAAATTTAAATTAAAGTTCAAGCATGTATGGGGATACCAATGAAAACAGCTTCACTGTGGTGACATATGGATGAGTATCAAACACCTTTAACACAAAGCCAAGGTGTGTAAGTTTTTCTTGACACCAATTGTAGAACATATACTGATTTACAAAATGTTAATATGTGGGAAATGTGCATGTTAGATGTAACAAAGCGCTGTAATAATAATTAAGAGCCACTGTTTATTCAGTGCTTTCTATGCATGGCAGATAATGCTACTGCCTACCCAGTACCCACTCATCTGGTCCATTTTAATATAATCCATTTTACCTTTGAGGTAACAATGTGCTCACAACTTCCACTAGAAGGGTCATGTGACAGTTCTGGCCAATGAAGTATAGCTAGGAGTCAGGAAGTTAAGGTTTGGGGAAGATTTTTTTTCTCCATATAAAAAGGAGCAATTTTGCCACAGTAGACATATATTCTGCATCCTAGAACATGTCTTGGATTCTTTTACCTTTGTGCCTCAGTTTATGCTGATGTTTATTTCACCTCCCCAAACTCACCTACCTTCCAGCCTCTGCTACAGTATCTCAGGTCATAGTAGAAGCTGCCCTGGTGAACAAGTGACCAGGGGCCCAGGGGTGTGTTTTTCCAAATCAATTAATCTTGCTAAGCTTTAGCAAAATGGAGATTAAAACTATTTGTCAGGGATATGAGACTTACATGGAATAATGTATGAAAACTTCCTTATATGGTACCTGGCACAAAATAGCAGCTTTTCAAAGAAGCTTTCCTATGTACTCCGCTCTTTCCATGTACTCTTTCTCCACGGAGGGCTACTCTGCACCATGCTTATTCCTTGTCTCTTATTATTTTGATTAATAGTATCTGTGTTTTCTTTACCAAATAAAGTATGATTCTTGAAGGTACAGGCCCTTCTTGCTCATAGTATTTATTGAACTAAAAATATCTGTTGTGAGGCTTCTGGTTTCCAGTTCCATATAGAAGGTGATTGGAAGCCAGAATTCTGTCCTAACAGTAAGTAAAAAGATGAACAGACAGAAAAATCAATAGTGTTTCGATAATCCATAAGAGAGAGGGGGTCATCAGATAAGCTGGGGCCCCAATTGAAGAAACAGGCAAAGGGAAAGCAAAATAACTTTTATTTTTCTTATTCTTAATTTATCTAAGTGATAAAGTTTGTTCAAAATAATAATAGTGACAATATGTGTATATGTATACATATACACATAAGCACACATATAGAGAGAGCATATATACATAGAACAAGTGTGCACACAAGCCAACTTGAATTTACTTCACAGATTTGTAGATCTATCATCATTTGTTTGGGGTTCAGAATAGTAGATGGTCAGTTTAAAATGTTCATTTTAATTTTTTTTTAATGTTTATTATTCATGAGAAAGAGACACAGAGTGCAAACAGGGTAGGGGCAAAGAGAGAGAGGGAGACCAAGAAGCAGGCTCCGGGCTCTGAGCTGTCAGCCCAGAGCCTGATGCGGAGCTCAAACTCACGAACTGTGAGATCATGATCTGAGCCAAAGTCAGAAGCTTAAATGACTGAGCCACCCAGGTGCCCCTTGAAAGGTTTTATTGAATAGTCACAGATCATTGCTCTACGGACAAAGAGAACAAGTAAACAGATCTAAGCTAGAGAAACTCTGATAAAGTATTTCCATTGCTAACAGAGCACTGTAAAAGTGATTCAGAATTAACTATAAATTGATGTTGACTATATAGTCCTTCTACAGTGACAAGGGTAATACGGAATAAAGCAGCTGATATGACACTTTCTGGTGTATTTACATCAATTTTCTTTTAAAATTGCTAATAATAATAATATTACGATGTATTGATCCACACCAGAGAATGAAAAACCTTCTTGGTTAGAAGTAATTAAACTTTATGATGACACATTCAGCAGCGGTATATTCTAATTATTATGAATTTGACATGAGAAGAAGGGAACTGAAATATAATTTGGGGCCTTTCTTTTCCTTATGAGCTTTTCCCACCTGTATACACCTGACGTAAGGATGGTGAGCACAGGAAAGAGGGAGAAAGAAAAAAGAGAAGGGTAAAGCTGCATGGGAAGTTGTTCCAGAGCAAGTTACCAGTTTCAAAAGATGACAGGGATGGTATAAGCAGAGTGAATAGTTAGGATTAGGAAGGGCACCTGGGTGGCTTAGTCGGTTAAGCATCTGACTCTTGATTTCAGCTCGGGTCGGATGGTAAGATCATCGAGTCCCATGGTGGGCTGTGCGCTGACAGCATGGAGCCTGCTTGGGAATCTCTGTCTCCCTCTGTCCCTGCCCTGCTCATTCTCTTTCACTCTCAAAACAAACAAACAAATGTAAAAAATTAAAGAAAAGATGAAAAGAGGGGAGTAGACACATTGGAGAGAATTCAATTCAGAGAGTTTTACTATTGATTTCCTTTAGGCTCAAAAACTACAGAAAATATATGTTTGCACATTTTAATACCTATCTTCATATGTCCACAGTGAAAGACACAGACAAACAGATAGACACGTAATATAAATATACAACTGCATACTTAATATGCATATATACACAACAGTTCATTTCTTCTCAGATATCAGTTTATCCCATTGATGTGATTCTAGAAAATGGACTAACTTGCTTTAATCCCAGTTTGACATAGTATTTTCTTCCTGGTTTTCCTGGTTCTCCCAAAATTCTCACAAAACACTCTTCCCCCTGTGGCAGATGGAATCCAATGCCAATACTGAATATTTTTACCTCTCCTCCTCACCGTCTTGTACACTAGAATATCAGCCATTAATTGCACAAAAGGCTATCTTAAGTTCTGATCACTTTCACTGATATGTAATGAAATTCTTTAAAATTTTTTTTTTCTATCTCAGTTGTACTTTTCCGATGAGTACTTAGGCTCTAAGTGAGGCAATTGGAAAGATTTCATATCCCACATTTCTTCAACTGCTCTATTATAGCCTGTGTGCTCTGGTTATGTGTTAATAGTTTTCTGACATCTGAAATCACAGCCCCATTTGAGCCACATGGAGTGCTTTTATCTCAAAGGGATTCAGCCTTAAATACAGATGGGCTTGTCGGCATGGTTTAGATGACATTTTTATAACCTGTAATGTTCTTCAGCAAGATGTGGTTAATGATCCTTCACATCATCCAACCAGAGAGCTCTGGGTTCCTGGCGGAAGGTCGCATTCATATCACAGCTTCTGAGCCTGCTCAATGCAAAGTTATTACTGGAGGAACTGGCTAATGAAAATCTAGGTATTGCTTCCTTATTAATTTTACCATGATTGGTGTTAATATTATTGTCTCCTGTTTGTGCCCTTGTCATGTTACTTATTTTAGCCTAGTTTTACCTTTTGCTATTGGAACACCATCTTTGCTTGGCTTGGAGGGAAAGGAATGCCCCCGCTGGTGCTTCCTCTTGCTTGGCTGTAACTCCAAAATGAGCTAGTCCTTCTGGAGAATAATGACTTGAGGAAGGTTTATGGACCCCCTATGAAGGTAATGAGGCATTCAGAAAACTATCGTGGGAGGTACATTGAAGCCAAGAGATAAGCCTGTGGAATACCTGTGATACATTGTCTCTAAGTTCTTTCTATTTCCACTCTTTTCAGATTACTCTTCTCTGGGCCTTTGGACCCTATGCTGCTAGAAATAACTTCAATAAATGGCTATTAAGCATCTGCTTGTGTGAAGGACTATGCCATGTGATGAGGGGAATATATCCTTACTTCATACAGTTCATAATGTGTGAGACATAGAGGTACTACATGGTCAGTAGATGCACTTCCATGCATGATAAAATAGATGTGATAAACAGATGCAAGCAAAGTGCTAAAATGGCACATGTACAAGAACTTGAAAGATAATGAGGAATTTGCTAGTAGAAGAAAAGACAGATGTGGATTTCAGGCTGTTTAAAGAGCTTGAGCAAGTTTGAGAGAGTGGCTGTTCTGCCTGGGGAATCTAGCACGTAGTCCAAATGGACAGTGTGGCTAAAGTAGATTGTGCAGTGAGATTCAATGACAAGTGAGGTGGAAAGGGCAGTGAGGTCAGCCTAGAGTACAAAGGTGGGCATGGGGGTACTTATGATGTCAGGTAAACAAAACTGCCCTTATCCTATTGTTAGTAGGGAGGCATCAGGAGTTTTGAGTAGCATGATTTGACTAGTTTCAGAGCCATCATTCTGGTTGATGGCGAATGGAGATACCACTGTGACCAAGTAGAAGGCTCATGTGCTAGGTCAGGTTTCAAGGGCTATAGTCAAGGTATTAGAAAGAAGAGAATTTATGGGAGAATTTTTAGAAGTTGAAGATCATACTTCATGAAGAAATTGAGATAAATATTCAGAGAAAGAAAGAAAATAATTCCAGAGTATCTAGACTGGAACATTGTGAACATTCTGTAGTGCCACCTAAAATACAGCAGAGAAGCAGAGCTATGAAGCAGGTAAATGCCATCTTAAGCTTATGCTAATGATCAGTACTTGACAATTGTTCTTTGGTCCTGCTGGCACTATTTATGGCTTTCCATAAATAATTTTTTATTTTTTTTTTTTGTAGTCATTTTGTAGTGCCTTCTTGCCCACCCAGGCTGCCCTTTTAGTACTCTGAACTACTTTTCTCAAGAAACTGACTGTTGGGGTACCTTGGTGGCTCAGTCAGTTAAGTGTAGGACTTTGGCTCAGGTAATGGTCTTGCAGTTTGTGAGTTCGAGCCCCGCATCGGGCTCTGTGCTGACAGCTAAGAGCCTAGAGTCTGCTTTCGATTCCGTGTCTCTCTCTCTCTCTGCCCTCCTCTACTCATGGTCTGTCTCTCTTTCTCTTTCTCTCTCTCAGAAGTAAAGAAATATTTAAAAAATAAAAGAAATGGACTGTTCATATGTGTCACATCACCCGAATCCTACACTGAGCTAATTAAAGATAAATTATCCAAGGGTACCTGGGTGACTCAGTCTGTTAAGTGTCCCACTCTTGATTTCAGCTCAGGTCATGATCTCACAGTTGTGGGACTGAGCCCCACTTTGGGCTCTGCAATGAACGTGAACCCTGCTTGGGGTTCTCTCTCCCCCTCTCTCTCTCTGCCTCTCTCAAAATAAATACATATTTTTAAAGATAAAATTATAGGGGGACCTGGGTGGCTTAGTCGGTTAAGAGTCCGACTTTCTCTTAAGTCATGATCTTGCGGTTCTTGGGTTTGGGCCCGGCGTCGGGCTCTGTGCTGACTGCCAGCTCAGAGCCTGGAGCCTGTTTCAGTCTGTGACTCCCTCTCTCTCTGACCCTCCCCTGCTCACGCTGTCTCTCTTTCTCCTAGAAATAAATAAAACATTAAAAAAAATTTTTTTAAAAGATAAAATTATATGTGCTGATTAACAAATTAGTGGTAAACCTCTCAGAGAAATCCTACTGCATTTTAAATGTACCCTTCTGCTTAATCCAAACAATTATGCTAGTAGTGGGAATTTTCTACCTTGTGCTAGCGCAGTAGGAAGATAACTGGAAGAGTCTGGGTCATATAAAGTGCATCTCTTTTGTTTATGAATGGAGTTGGCTCTTTATAGAGACATAACTGAGGAAAAGGAAAGTATTATTAAGATCAAACAATGATATTTAGGCAATCCAGGGTTACAAAGCAAAGAAATATATTTCAGCACCCGATAACAGTTTATTTTCAAAATTGTAAATGTATAATTTTTTAAAATGTACAATATTAAACATATTCATCTTACAGAGAAGTATGACATAAAATGCTTTACTTTTTCCAAAATGTACTTCCATCAGGGAAAAGTGTTGATTAAACCAAACACGAAGAGATATGAGGAAGCAAGGGCTAATATAACTACTAACAATGACCTATTTTTATAAAGATTTTCCATTTCTTTCACAGGTGCTTCCAGGTAAATTTGCATCATCAAACTTCAGGGGGAATAATTGTTCATGTTGGATATTTTGTAATAGAAGAATCATGTCCCCTCCTGCTGAAATGCAGCCACCTTAGGGGCAGATAGTAATGACCACTTGAAAGAGCATAAACTGCTGTAAACAGATTAAGCATAGAAGTGACATGGATTATGAGAGACTTTAGGGGACTTTGAGGCAGCTAGAACATAATTACCCAAATTAAATTTGGCCTAAACAACAGGCTAATGCTTTTTTTCTTGCCACACATTTCAGGGAGACATTAACGTTCTATGTTGTAATTTTCTATACAAGGAAAAACAGCCATTTTTGAGCAAAGCAACAATTTCTAAGCCATTATTGTATTTGCTTTTTGGTTATTTGATATATGGAAATGTCCAGTTTTTGTTTGTTTATTTTTGTTTAAAATCATGATAAAATATACGTAACAAAATTTATCATTGTTTAATCGTTTATAAGTGAACGGTGACATTAAGTACTTTTACATAGTTGTGTGACCATCACCACCGTCCATTTCCAGAAAGAGCCCTTTCTTTCGTTCCATCATCATTTATATTTACACGATCATGTATATTTAAAGAACTGTGGTTTTCTTTATTTCTTCTTTTGCTTTTTTGGTAATCACAGCCTTTTCCCCACCCTGGATTTTGTAAGTGTTTCAAAAATAAGTTTTCTGGGTGCCTGGTGGCTCAGACTGTTAAGCGCCCAACTCTTGATCTCAGCTCAAGTCTTGATCTGAGGGTCGTGAGTTCAAGCCCCCTGTTGGGCTCTGTGCTGGGAATGAAGCCTATTTAAAAATAAATAGATTTTCAATTCAAAATGTGTTTCTCTCAGGAGAAACCTCTTCCGGAGAGAAACATAAATCATACATCCCACTATTCTCGATAGAACTGACCCCGATTTGAAAAACACAGGAATGCGTGGCTTCTTTAGAATTGTGTTGCTAATGCTTTAATTATGAGCCAGTTATAATTCTGGCAGTTTCTATTCAACAGTATTGAGCTGACATCCTTATGCTTCATAGCAGCTTCAGAGAAGGCTTACTTTTAGAGCAAGTTTAATTCTTCCAAACGTCTTTAAAATCCATTTATTTCCTAAGCCAGTAAACATCTATCTTTAGATAATCTGTATTATGCCACATAAAGTGAGTGTGGACTAGGGCAGTGAGCCAATTATCATGGTATTCCTTTGGAAAAGACTTTTGGAGGAAGGATCTAGCATGTAGATGGGAAAATGGAGTACAACTTGATCAGTCTGTCTATTCATTCCATAAAGCACAATAAAATACCATCAACAAGAATTTTAGTGTCATGACTCCTGAGTTTTGAATTAAAGTACTTATTTCCTCTGGAATGATGCATTTCTGCATGCACATTGTTTACTAGCCATTATAGGTGGCATAAAAATTCCACAAAGCTCATTTATAGATCCCTCAAGAGTCTATGGAATTTAGGTAACTATCTGTGATGTGTAGATATGAAGACGCAAACTTTCCTTGTTGATAGTATAACAATACATTGTTAGACCTGTAGGCTCTTGCTGCACAGAGCATGGTCTGCAGATCAGCAAATTTTTCATCACCTGGGAGCTTGTTAGAAATGCAGACACTATACTCCAGAACCAGTGATTTAGAATCTGCCTTTTAAAAATAACCCAGGTCATTTGTGTGCACATTAAGTACTGTATGCAAGGAGGGCAGAGAACAAAGTGTGTGTGTAGTGTATGTGCGTGTGTGTGTATTTGTGTGTGTGTGTGTCTGTGTTTGTGTGCATCTTAGAATAATTCTCGGGGATTTTGCATATTATAAAAATATTAGTGGTTTTTCATAGACAGTTGTTTAAGTGTAAGCTTCCTAAAAGGAAGTTATTTCCATCAGAATTTAAGATATGTAAATGTCTTTTACGCAGTAAATCCAGATGAAGAAAAATTTTAAAACAGACTATTATGCAAAGAAATGAGCATGAGATTTTAAGATAAAATAATTGGCAACGATGTAAGTATCCATCAGTATGAGATTGGTTAAGTAAATTCATACATATATAGACGTAATAAATCCATAGCCAATTAAGTTCTATTAGTGGTCTTTATGTATTGATATGTAGAATTTTCCATAATTATTGTTAATTGAAGAAAGGAAAGATTTAAAAACTGCATAGACAGTATGACCTTATTGTTTTTTTCTTTTTCTTAAAAAAAATTTTTTTTAATGTTTAGATTTGAGAGACAGAGAGAATGAGAGAGGGACAGAGAGAAAGGGAGACACAGAATGTGAAGCAGGCTCCAGCCTCTGAGCTGTCAGCACAGAGCCCGATGTGGGGCTTGGACTCACAAATCATGAGATCATGATCTGAGCTGAAGTTGGACGCTCACCTGTCTGAGCCACCCAGGTGTCCCAGTGATTGTTTTTTTTTTCAATATCTGTAGATATAATGAAAAGTAGTATAGATCAAACAATAAACCATGGTTGTCACTAGCTGGTGATAGGTCTCTAAATGGACAAATATTTCCTTTTTTATTCTCCTCTTTTTCTTTCTTTTGCTTATCCCTTCTTTAGGATAAATATGAATATCTCTATAATGAATATTTTAAGGTAAAAGTAAAAACATCAGCATTGTTTTCTAAGACAAATATTCAACTCCTTTCATGACATATGATTATATGCTGGTGCCTTCTATTTTTGATGATAAAAGATGGACAATTACAGGAGTTTGGTTTTTAAAAGGCCATAAATAGGTGAAGCATATCTTATTGGATAGTGGCCCTTGAGTATAGCCTCCTTCTGTTGATACCACGACAGGATATGCTATGGACCAAGAAAATGTGAGCATTAATTTTTTCCCTTTTCCCAATGAGATAATCTGGTTACTGGTTGTTGCAAAGTAGCATTGCAACCTATCCTTTAGATTTGGTATAATTGTTTCAGTAATGTCATTATCTCTGAGATAGTGAGAAACTTTAGAAATTAGGGTGACAGAAGTTAAATGTAATGGGAAATGAAAGCACAGAAATATAGTTACAAAATTACATATTGTTGAAAATAAAAAAATCATAAGGCACCCAGTTTTTAAAAGCCACTTTCAGTTATTGGGCTTTTGTTATTTTTTTCCTAACCTCCCATTTTGTATTTGAATTTAATTAGGGTATAAGAACAAATTAATTAATTATGAGGTAGCCAACAGAGACAGATAGAATTTCTACACACTTTCAGATGATTGGAAAAAGAGAAATATACCTTCTGATTTTTTCTTTAGATAAAAGGGAATTCTTGGATCTTGCTGTCTAGTATATATTATATACACTATTCTCCTAGGCTGTTTTCAAGATTTAAAATGCAAAATATATATTGTATATATGTAAGTTTCTGAGGGTATTTTAGTCATAAAGTTAAGTGCTTCTATCAACTTCCCAGAGCTCAATTTCAGAAGACATTTAAATCAGAAAGCATAAAAGCATTTAGCAATATCAAGGGAAGGAAAACAGAGCTTCATAAAATTTCCAAAGACTATTTTTGTTATTGTTCTTTTCAGACATTTGTTTTGGAACATATAGAACTTCTCCTTATGAATTAAAAAAAAAAAAAACTGGGGAATGCCATCACCATTAACCTGGAATATCAGCTTTCTAAAAGAGGAAATGTTTATGGTTTCACTGGTGAATCTTTTTAAACCACTTCATCAAGGTATGATTAAGATACAGAAAGCTGTACATATTTAATGTATACAACCCGATGAGTTTGAAGATAAGTACACAGTAGTGAAGCCATCATCATAATCAAGGTCATAAACCTACCCATCACCTCTGAAAGTTTCCTCCTGCTGCCTTTCATTCTTTTTTCCCCCTTTTTTTAAACATTTTTTTTCTTTTATGGTAAGAGCATTCATAAGAGCTACCCTCCTAGCAGATTTTTAAGTATGCAACGCCATATTGTTACCGTAGGCTACATGTTATACAGTAGATCTCCAGAACCTATTTATCTTGCATAACTAAAATTTTGTACTGTTTGACCAATACCTCCCCACTTCTGCCTCCCTCCAGTCCCTAAAAACCACTATTTAACTCTCTGATTTTCTGAATTTATGATATGTAAATGCTTGTGTGTATTTAGGAAATCTAATGTTATTTCAATAAAGCAGAAAATTAATTATTTCCTCATCTTATTACTATAGTGAGTGGACAGTTCATGATTGTGCTGAATGACGTTAGCGTGATGTTCCAACAGATGTGTCTGTGATCCCAGGGTCAGCCGGTACAATGTAAGGGATCAGGTCTCCACCCTGTACATGAAGGGATGAACAGATACGTCACAGGTGTTAAATATTTGGGATATGCGACTTTACCTGCTGTGCTAATTCTGGTAATATGCCAGAGTTCTTAGGTGGAAGTATTTTTAAAATTGAGATTCATAACAGGGAATTAAAAAAAATATTTTCCTCATAGTTTATCTGATGTAAGTTTCTTTCTAGTTTTGAAGGAACATATTCTGTCATGTACTGAAATTTTAGTTTTATTCATAGGAACAAAGTTGGGACTCAACAGAAGGCAATAAAGCCCAAAATAAAGGGTCAAGTGGGTTTAATGCTTTTGATTATTACATTTTCTTCAATTTGGTGAGATTCAACACATCAGTTTCTCAATTAGCTAAATACAGAGTGAAATGCAGGAATTTGATGTTAATTGTCAATATGAACATAAATAGCTATAAGTCATTAACTCTTTTCAAATGGGAATTCATATTGGAGAAAATGAAATACCAACACGATTAAATGTTTCACACCCTTGATTAAATCAATGGAGGGAAAAGATAATTTTTTTTAGTTAATTAGTAATTTGGCTGAACAACATTATTGATCTATTTTACATTCAAAGACATGGCACTGAGAAATGATACTATAATGATTATTGACAACACACTGTGTTTTTCAAATATTATATTTTCTAATCTTCCAGTCACCTTATGATGTAGATGATACCTCATTCAGAAGAGGGAGCATGCACAGTGATAGTTTCTCAGAGATCTCATGGCTGTGGCATGTTTGACCCAAAGTCTTCACTCTTTCTACCACTGTACAGTTCTTCCTTGATATAGCTGTTTGGTCATATTTATCACTTAACATTCTGCCATGAAAAGTCAACATTAACATCACTGCTTTAAAGATAAAATCACTAACATCTCAGGGATCATCTTCAGTAAAGGATAGACTTGGGGTGCCTGGGTGGTTCAGTCAGTTAAGCATCCAACTTAACTCAGGTCATAATCTCACCATTTGTGGGTTCAAGCCCCGCATAGGGCTCTGTGCCGACAGCTAGTTCAGAGTCTGGAGCCTGTTTCGGATTCTGTGTCTCCCTCTCTCTGACCTTCCCCTGCTCACACTGTCTCTCTCCGAAATAAATAAAAAACAATTTTAAAAAAAGTATAGCCTTATGTTTCTGCTTATTCACAATGTCAAGCAATCCAATGATGTCATTGGAGCTGATGATAATGTTCAATCTCTCTGGATGGGCAGGAAGGCCAAGGAGAGAAGGCTGACAGGGGCCTGATTCTAGTTGTCTAGAAGAACCAACCTAGGTTATAAAGCATTGTCCTATGCTAATTTTGAGCTTGTACTCAGTAAATATGAGAGGCAGATCTTTATAGAGTTTTAGGTCAACATTGAGATTAATGCGCTGGAGCTGGGTTTTTAAATAGAAAGGGAAAAAGGGAAATGAGATACCAAGATGTTCAGTCTATAGGATTAGGAAACCCATTCAAGGTGATAAACGAGAAAGAGGAAATAGGCAAAGTCTAGAGAATTTCCAAGGTGGGGGTCAGATATTCCTCATGACTTATTTTCTGTGGTGCTGTGGACTTGGATATGGAAATGCTAGATACAGTTAAGAAGATAATGGCCTGGGCATAGAACTGACTTTTTATTTTCCCAGACATATTCAGAACCACTTTAAAATACTTTATTTGTTCTTAATTCCTTAATTAGTTTTTAATCCAATGTCTTTCCATAAAATAGAATTTTAAAATGGCAACAGATTGTTTCTCTAATCATCATGAATAATATACCCTCTTCTCTTTTTGAATGGAACTAAAGAATTCATTCCTAATTAAAACATGTCTTTATATAGCATTCCAGTGTAAAACTGGAATAAATAAAGAAATAATAAATAAATAAATAAATAAATAAATAAATAAATAAATAAATAAATAAAATAATGACAGGAAAAAAAACCCTCTATAAACATAGATTTAAAACCTACATTTCTGTTTTAAGGTAAAAGAGTTACCTTTCTCTATACCTGTAAAAACACACTAGAAAAATATGAAAAAATTATTCTTTTGTAGTTGACATAAAGGCGCTACTTATAAAATCGAGACACAAATCCCTGATTAATATGGATACTCTACATGTACCATATAGTTATTGGTTCAAAAGTTGTTTTTATTTTAATCAGAAAGATTTTGTCATTCAAGTGTTCAAGTAGCTTATATTTGCAGACTCAGATAATATAATATAAAACCTAGGAACGTCAGTGCTAGTTATCGTTAATAATTTTTTTCAGGTGCTAACATCTTTTAGACAAAAATAAAGACATAATATTGGGGGTCCTCTCAGGGATAAGCTACCTGAATGACCTGATGGTGAGTTGCCTTTTTTTTTTTCTTTTTTTTAATTTTTATCTTTCAGAGAACCAGAGTAACTGAACTAGACTCTCCATTATTTCTTTTCAACTGCGTAGGGAACAACATTGCTGTCAGCAGTCCCGGAGAGCTGCTACTTTTATCTGCTAATATCTGTGTATATTAGCCATTGATATGAAGTGTAGTATTTACCAAAAAATACCTTCATTTCTTTTCTCCAGATCTTCTGTCTTTCCCATATTTTAAAGAAAACAGGTTTTTTGTTTCTTAGGGTTTTTTTTCATAAAAGTAAGACATTTTGGCAGGATATAAAGAAAATAGTAAAGAAAAACATGTAGGGGCGCCTGGGTGGCTCAGTCGGTTAAGCGTCTGGCTTCAGCTCAAGTCATGATCTTGTGGTTGGTGGGGTCAAGCCCCTCTTCAGGCTCAAGGCCTGGAGCCTGCTTCGGATTCTGTGTCTCCCTCTGTCTCTGACCCTTCCCTGCTCATGCACTGTCTCCCTGTCTCTCAAAAATAAACATTAAGAAAAATCTTTACAAAAAAAAAAAAAGAAGAAACAAAGAAAAACACATAGATCTTTATTCATTTCACTAACCAAAGATAACTTTTGTTAGGATTTTGTTTCAAAATATGTATCTATATCCTATTCTATCTATATATTCATCATCTGTCACTCATCTATCCATCTGTCCATATACCTATATTACACATATATAGAATAAAGCAAGATGATGTTATATGTTAGCCTATAATTTAAAGAAGAAATTAATTCCAGTATAGTTAACATACCGTGTTATATTAGTTTCAGCTGTCCAATATAATGATTCAACAATTCTATGCATTACTCAGTGCTCACCGTGATAAGTGTACTCTTTAATCTCCATCACCTGTTTCACCCCCACCTACCTCCACTCAGGTAGCCATCAGTTTGTTCTTTATAGTTAAGTCTGTTTCCTGATTTGTTGCTATCTTTTTTTTCCTTTGCTTGTTTCTTTTGTTTCTGAAATTCCACACATGAATGAAATCATGTGGTATTCATCTTTCTCTGACTGACGTATTTCATTTAGCATTATACTCTCTAGATTCATCCATGTTGTTGCAAATAGAAGGATTTTATTTTTTATGGCTAAGTAATATTCCATTTATATATATAATCTCTTCTTTATCCACTCATATGTTGATGGACACTTGAGCTGCTTCCATAATATGGCTATTATAAATAATAGGAATGCATAAATATTTATTCCTATAAACATAGGAATGCATGTATCTTTTCAAATTAATGTTGTCATACTCTCTTAACCTGTAACTTTAAAAAAAACTAAGATATAATTCAGTAGTTTAAATTGTACAATTTAGAAGTTTTTAGCTTATCCACAGGATTGTCTGATCATCATCACTACCTAATTTCAGAATATTTCATCACCCCAAAAAGAAACCTTTGCCTTTTAAAAGTTCCTCCCTATTCTCTGCCCCCTCCAGCCCCTGACAAATACTAATATACCTTTGAACTCAAAAGATTTACCTATTGTGGATATTTTACATAAATACAATCATACCACATGTGGCCTTTTGTGATTGTTTTCTTCACGTACAGTGATTTCAAGGTTCATGCAATTTATAGCATCTACCATCCTTTTCTTGATTGAATATTGTACGAATATATCACATTTCATTTATCCACTCATCATAATGTCCATTTGGGTTGTTTCTACTCATTGGCTATTATGAATAATGCTGCATAAATGTGTGTACAAGTTTTTGTGAGAACAAATGCTTTCAGTTCTCTTAGGTATATACCTCGGAGTGGAATTGGTAAATCATATGGTAAATCTACTTTAAATTTTTGAGGAATCACAAAATTCTCTGTCACAGTACTACACCATTTTACATTCCCACTGGCAACACATGAAGGCTCCAGTTTCTCCAAAACTGACCAACACTTCTTATTTTCCATTTTTAAAAGTATAGTTATCCTAGTGGCTTTGTATAATCCTTTTTAAAGTAAAATTATGCCATTGAATCTATATTAATAAGCCATTCTATGATCATTTTAATGGCTATATTGTATTCCATTATATCTAGGTGTCATTATTTATCCGTGCCCTGACTGAAATAAGCTTATGTTGTTTTCATTTTTCCTATAATAGAGAACACTGGACTAAAGATTCATATATATGTGTCCATTTAGGTTATCAACTTTTTTGCATTATTTGAATACAGAAACAATAATACAGTTAACATGTTTATAATATGTTCTTGTACAGTCACCTGTCCATATTCATAGCATAAATTTCTATTATTGGATCAAAAAATAAGTGTGCTTTAAATCTTGAAAATTTGCCTCCAGCATGGTTGTACCAATTTAAATTATTATCAGCAGTACATGGAAGTGTCAGTTTTACCCTACCTTCATCTGTAATATTTATTCTTGGACCAAATGGGAGCATAATTATCCCATTAATGTCTTTTATTACTAGTTAGATGGAACACTGCATATATTCTCACTGTGACTGTTTATATCACGACTGTTTATATTTTCCCAGTTGTGTAACAGTGTTAAATTCTTCTTACATGAAAGGGTTCCTTGCATATTAAAAATATTAATCCCTTGTTACATTTCTATAAGTTGATTCTTTTAAAAATTGTTTGAAATTCTGAAATTTGTATGTTATTAAAATTATCAATTAGTTCCTTAATATTTTAAATGTGATGTCATGCTTAAAAAACTATCATTTCAAGATTATAATTTTTTATGTAAAGATATCTAGGACTTGTGTAATGATAAAAACTTTTAATTCTCTAAATTTCCCTCTGAGGGCAGCCTTGGCTATATCTTTCAAGTTTTGAAGTGTACTGCTATATGTTAAGTAGTACACTATAATTTTAATTTTAGTTTTCTCTTTAAAGAGTTAGTTAACATGAGTGCTCAATTGGTTTTTCTAAATCTCTAGGAATTTCTTTAATTTTTATCTTCCTTGGAGTTGTTTTAACTTTTCAATATTTTTAAAGCTGTTAAGGATTTTAAGTTTTATTCAATACTGCTTAGAGAATATGAATTAAGATTTATGATAATTATCCATATTTTATTTTGGGAGAAAGTAATAGTTTTGTAAACGTTTCATATGTATTTGAATGTACCATATCTTATTTAATAGTTGCTGTTTTTTTATCTGTTTGATGATAGGTCAGTTTCTGAAAGGGATATATGAAAGCCAGACCATATTTTTTAAATTTATGAGTACTTTTTTACTTTTGTGTTTTACTCTTTCTTTTAATTATTCTCCAAATTGTTATGCATGCAGCATCAAATAGAAGCACCTCGAATCACCATGGTAACGTAGACAATTCACATCTATCACAGTGGCCTAATATACATTGACAGCTTGTGTAATTAGAGAAAATCAGGTCCATTATACATAAATGATGTGGTATCCTTTCTTTAATTCAGTACACAAATTATTGTCAAAAATGAGTAGCCCTCTCCTAATTTGATATTTTATCCATTTTTTTAAATACTTAGGCATCTGTTCCGATAGGGTTATCTGTGTTTCATTGGCTTATTGTAATTCTGCAAATATTAACAAAATATTAATTCTGAAATACATTGAAAGGTGGTACATTAATGATATTTCAAACTAAAACCTGAGTTAAAAGAACAATTTTACATTCAGCAACAAAATGAAGTAGTGACTCAACTGGTAAGAGATGAATTTTACCTTATTTTACTCTTCAGAAAAATCTTCATAATAGAAAAATGAATAAGCTTCTTGGCTTAAAAATATGTGATTCTAATCCCAGATAGTTATGGCTTATAAACTGGGAATTCTGACAGAAGTTTGACTAATTTAAAATCTAAAAATATACAGAAAAGCTGCTTTGGAGAATTGGGTTGAGGCAATTCTGTATATGACCCATTTTGTTTGGGTACAGAAACCTACGGGCAGGATTCATATTCCCCAAGGGCATAATAACAAGGCTAAGAATAGCATTCAGTCAATTCACAGAATTACACAACAGTTAAAGCCCTTTCAATAGACCCTTCCTTTCAAGATATTTTTAAATGTGAATCTCTCCTTTTTCATTTCTTTCATTCTTTTATTTGTTATTTCTACCGTCCTCCATTCTGCTCTCTTTACTTCCTGCCTTCCTCCCTCTCTCCCTACTCTGTCTCTCTTTTTCTCTTTCTTCTTCTTGGCTCCCTGATTCGTGACACATACTCATTATTGATCTATGTAGGTCCACTTTCATTTATTTAGTTAGTTGTTTGGTTATTTCAAAGAATGTAATAAGCATTTATAAAAATATTGCCCTGCCCCACCCCAAGCTAGGACTTTGGCAAAATGCTACACTCTAACATATATTCCCATCACCAACCTATCCCCCTATCCCTCCTGAACAATCAATATTTCTGCCTTTTAAAATAGGTTTGTCTTGCATATGTATTTCCAAAGAGCACAACATTTTGAGTTTTAATCATTTATACATATGTAAAATATATTTTTGTAAAAAATATGTAAAATATATACTTACTTTTCCACTTAATATTATTTTGCTAAAATCCATCCATATTTATGGCCATCTCTGTAGTTCATTCATTATGACTGTAAAGTAATATTCCGTATACCACAGTTCATTCACTTTTGTGAGGGTATCTGGGGTGTTTCCAGAGGAGTTCTATAAAACAGTCAAGGAAGACAGTATCACAATTTTATATAAACTCTTGCAGAAAATAGAGAAAGAGATAATATTTTCCAATTTATCCTCTGTGGCCAGTATAAACCTGAAATCAAAACAAAAAGGACATTCTAAGAAAGAAAAATTACAGATCCACCTCACTCATGCATATGAATGTAAGGATTCTAAATAAAATATTAGCTGATTAAATACAACAGTGTGGGAAAAAAATCAAAATCAAGTTGGATCTGTACCAAGCTTCCATGACATAATATTGAAAATGTATGTATGTAATTTATTATGGTACAAATTAAAAGAAAAAAAGATTATCTCAAAAGATGCACAAAAGACATGGCTAACATTAAAAGTGTATTCATGATAAAAATATTAGTACATTTATAATGAAAAGAACTTTCCTAAACTGATAAGAAGCACCTATAAAATGCCTAGATCAAATATAATCTTAAATGAGTAATGAGAGAAATATTTTTTGAAAATTGGGAGAAGTACGGGGCACCTGGGTGGCTCAGTCAATTAAACATCCGACTCCAGCTCAGGCCATAATCTCATGGTTCATGGGTTCAAGCCCCATGTTAGGCTCTGTGCGGACAGCTCAGAGCTTGGAGCCTGCTTCAGATTTTGTGTCTCTCTCTGTCTTCCCTTCCCTCTCTCTCTATCTCTCTCTCTCTCTCTCAAAAATAAATAAACATTTAAAAAAAAAAACCTCTCTCAAAAATAAACATTAAAAAAAAAAAAAAATTAGGAGAAGTACAAGAATGTCCACCGTTTTCACTTTAAGTCAAAATTGTATTGAAGATCTCAGATAGTGCAATAAGGAAAGGATGAGGCATGATTGGAATATAAGAATTGCTATGGGAAAATGAAATTATAACTATTTGCAAATCACATAATTCTTTACATAGATTTCTTTTTAATTTGGCTTAAGTATAAAAACAGCTTTTCAGAGGTGTTTCAACCTTAAAACTATTTTAGCATTTTTAACTGTCTTGTTCATGATTATAGGTGGCATCCTGTGCATGGTAGGATGTTTTAGTAGCACCCCTCGCCTCTTCCAGCTGTCACAGTGGTACCTCTCCTCCAACTGCAACAGTCAAAAATGTCTCCAGACATTGCCAAATACCCCCAGCTGAGAACCCCTGAGCTAGATATGAGACTAATACAGAAAAAAAAAAGTCAGCTGCCTTCTATATATGTATAAACAGCAAAGCAGTAGATAATATAAATTTAGATACCATTTACAGTAGTATCAGAATATTAATTATGTAGGAGTACATCTAGAAAAGATGGTTACGTGCTATGGAAAGGAAATGATAAGGCTGTATTAAAACTTAGAAAAGAAGACCTAAATAACTAAGAGACAGCTCATGTTCATGGATAGGAAGATATTCTAAAGATATTAAATCTTTCCCCCATTGATTTCTAGATTCTATATATTTTCTGATAATCTAACCAGGATTGTGCATGGAACTTAAGATGGTTCTAAATTGTATGTAGAGGAGAAGTCAGAACACTTCTGAGAAGAAAGAATAGGAAGTGTTAGACCCGCCATACCAGCATCAGTCTTACTATGAACTTTAGTAATTTAGCATACTGGAAGTATGATATTGGGTCAAAGACAGAAAAATGAATTAATGGAGGTAAGAGAAGCACCATAAAAAGACCCATTTCTCCATGTAACTTAGGTAAATCCAAGCAATTGGAAAAGGAGAGTATTGCTAAATAATGATCATCAATATAGGGGAAAAGTGACATTTCCAGCCTCACTCCAACAATAAACTATGGGTGGATTAAAAATGCAAATGTCAGAAACAAAAATTTAAAACTCTTAGTAAACATTATTTTAAAACTTGATAAACTTGAAAATTTTGAATCTAGTTGGCAATATCTTTGTATCTTTGTGTCTTGGTTTTCCAGCAACATTAGAGTGGATAGTCAGAGCCTTCCTCCTAACATAGCTAATTTGAAAAGGCAGGAATATATGTACTCAAAAACTTCTCTTTCATAAATGCATTCATCACTGTTATAGATACAGTGATTAATTAATAACAGGATGGAGGCTATGCATACAAATATATATATAAGCGACTAAATACTCCTGAAAAGAAACAGTAAAGGTCTTCAGTTGCTCAAGATAAAGAAAGGTTTTCTGCTACAGAATGAAAATATACTGAATTCAGAGTATTGAAACACACTTTGATTTGTTCCCAAATTCCCCTTAAGATGCATTAATCTTGCCTAATTATTACATTATCTTTTCCATTTTATTCCCTTTAATCAAACATTTGATATTTCTGGCCACTTTTTAAAATAAGATATTTTATTTTTAAACTTCCTAATTCATCTGCTTCCCTGAGATGAATATCTCTAAATAATGGATCTTTTCTTATTTTGAGAGTTCAGTCAGCTTATTTGAGGGCTACCAAGGCAATTATGAGTTGTATTTCTGTTTCTCAAATAGTGTTCATTAATGATAATGACACTATGCATTCTTTTTTTAAAAAATTTGTAATGTTTTTAAAAATTTATTTCTGAGAGAGAGAGAGAGCGTGGGAGAGCAGGGGAGGGTCAGAGAGAGAGGGAGACACAGAATCCAAAGCAGGCTCCAGTCTCTGAGCTAGCTGTCAGCGCAGAGCCTGACATGAGACTCAAACCCACAAACCGTGAGATCATGACCTGAGCAGAAGTCCAGAAGTCAGACACTTAACCAACTGAGCCACCCAGGTGCCCTGACGTTTTGCATTCTTATAGCACCTTTAATGCAAGGATCATAAAGACAGTTCCACAAGAGAAAGTACTGTTGTCCGTTTAATTTCTTAATGGAAAAATCAAGAAGGAAGGTTTGGCTGAGAGAATTAGAAATGTCATTCAGCCATGTTTCTTGTCCTATTTATTTCATACACCAAAACAACTAGTTAAAATAAAATCATTTTCAACACAAAAAAAATGAAAGTAGGAATATGTTTTTCATACTTTTATATTCAGTTTTTATGAAAACATCCAACTGAGTGAGTACTTTAGCCAAGGTAAACGAGCATGGAGACTATACAGTGAAATTGGTTACACATTCTGGATTCCATCTTCATATTACACATGTCCACACTGCATTAATCAATATAAACTCTAAAGGAGATTCCGAAAGCAGTTACTCATCCATGCTGATATCGTTGATATTCAGTTGTAAAAAACTATATTATCCTTAAAGCTTTTACTGTGATATGAAGGGAAACATTTATTTCCATGTTTAACATAATATTATTTATTCATTTAATCATATTGATTGATAACCCACTTTTCTAGAAAAGTATATTTATAATCATCTTCTATAAAAAATAGACTCACACGCTATAATGGCTCAAAAAGAGAGGGGTTTGTTTTTACTCAGGTAATAGTGCTAGATGAATGGATGGATGCATGGGTTGCTAGTGCAGACCTTCTCCAAGAACCCACGCTGGAATCCAGGCTGATGCAAGCTCTGGCATCTTTAACATATAGCTTCCCTTGTTGCCCAGTGTGGTATTTTCATTCTAGCCAGTAAGAGGGTGAAAAGATCATAAAAGACCACTCCAGAGGCTTTAAATGAGTGTCCAGAAATCACTTGTATTCACGTTCCATTGTCTGGAGATAATCATTTGACCACACCTGACTACATGGAAGAGTGCAACTGTAGCCAAACTATGTACCCCAGAAAAAGAGAAAATGGATTTCAGTGCTCAACCAACAGTCTTTGCTATACATATAGTAGTGAGTATAATGTAAAAATGCTCCACAGTCATGAAGCTTATTATCTAACAATATGTAAGTTAAACAAACCACATATTATGATATTTGTAAGAACTGTGAAGTAAATAAATAATGTGTGTAAGAGTGAATGATAGGGAGAGGAAACAGGCTAATTTGAGTGTGGTGATCTGTCCAAACATCTTGCTGTGATATTTGATCTGGGATATAAATGAGAAGGAACCAGTCATGTAAAGATTCAAATGGAATAATACTGGGGAGAGAGAGGGAGAGAGGGAGAGAGAGAGACAGGGAGAGAGAGACAAAAGTCCCAAAATACAGCAAACGTTATGTTTTTGAACAGAAAGCCCAGTGCGGATTAAATATAGAAGTGAGTAAGATTGGAGAAATAAACATTTTGTGTTATATTCTAAATGAAATGGGAAGCCACTACATGATTTTAAGGAAAAGAGCCATGTGATTTGATTTGTGTCTCAAAGTATCATCACTCTGGCTGCCAGGCAGAGACTGGGTTGTTGTAAATTCTGGATATGTTTTGGAGATAGAACCTGTTAATGCCTTAGATGTAAGCTTTTGTTTGTTTTTACTACCAGAGCACTTTGGATCTTATTTTACGATTTTATCTCCAGATCTGGCATACATTGAGACAGACTTTGGTGGATCCATGCCTCTTTATGGGAGAAACTAGTGAAAGGAATTCAGTTTAGTTCAAGTGGAGTCCAGAGGGGTTCAGGTCAGTTGAAGTTGAAATGGAGATCAAAAGGGTTCAGCAGTGGACTTCTCCAAAGCATGAAGGGTTAGGGCAATGCCTGATGAAACGATTTGTCTTTGAGGGGTGCCTGGGTGCTCAGTCAGTTAAGCAACCAACTTCAGCTCAGGTCATGATCTCATGGTTTGTGAGTTGAGCCCTGCATCGGGCTCTGTGCTAACACTTCAGAGCCTGGAGTTTGCTTCAGATTTTCTCTTTCTCTCTCTCTCTCTCTCTCTCTCTGTTTCTCCCTCTCCCTCTCCCTTGCTCATGGTCTGTCTCAAAAATAAACATTAAAAAAAAAAACCTCTCCTGTTTGATATGAATGGCTGTTGAGCATTTGAAATATGACTAATATGAATTACAATAATCTGTAGGTATAAGTATATGCAGAGTTTTGATGATTTGCTATGTAAAAAAATGTGAAATACCTCATTAATATTCTTTTTAAAAATTTTGTATTGTTCATTTATTTTTGAGAGAGAGACAGAGTGTGAGCAAAGGAGGGGCAGACAGAGAGGGAGACACAGAATCTGAAGCAGGCTCCAGGCTTCAGCACAGAGGCCAGTACGGGGCTTCGACCCATGGACTGTGGGTTCATGACCTGAGCCGAAGTGGGATGCCCAACCGACTGAGCCACCTGGGTGCCTCAAATATTCTTTATATTGGTTACTTTTTGACATCATATTATTTTGCATATATTGGGTTACGCAAAATGTATTACTGAAAATAATCTCATCAATTTTCTTCTACTTTTTTAAAGCTTCTTTAAAGAACAGCTTTAGATTTCCAAAAACACTGGGTAGATAGTCTAGATGGTTCTCATATTTCACCCCCCCAAACACACACAGTTTCTCCAATTATTAACATTTTGTATTAGTATAGTATGTTTGTTACAATTAATAAACCAACAATAATACATTGTTATTAATTAAACTCCATAGTTGACATTCATTCTTTCTGTTTGACAGGTAAGGGGTTTTAACTTAGGTTTTGGCTTGATTCAGTGGATGGGGTTTTGGCTCGATTCAATGTTAGCTACTAACTAAGAGAGGAAAGGCTGTGAGGGATATGTTTGGATGAAAAAGAATCAAATGTGTCTAGATGCATAAAGTTTACGATTACTATCAAACAATCAATGGAGTTACAAATAGTTGGGTAAGTCTGCAGTCAGGGATAGATATATAATTTTGAGACTCATCTGTGAAGGTATGAGGTTAAATTTCAAATTAAAATGGTGTGAAGGGGCACCTGGGTGGCTCAGTCGATTTAGTGTCAGACTCTTGATTTCAGCTGAGGTCATGATCTCATGATTCATGGGATTGAGCCCAACATTTGACTCTGTGCTGACAGTTCAGAGTTCTTGGAGTGCTTTCTCTCCCTCTCTCTGCCCCTCCCTCACTCTTTCTATCTCTCTCTCAAAATAAATAAACCTTAAAAAAATGGTGTGAAGAGTTAGCAGGATATAAGACAATGGAGAGAGTGAGGACAGCTCACTTAAAAAGTTCTGTTTTATAGTTAAGGAGGAGAGTGGATAAATGAGGCAATAGAGTTAATAATGGGTTTTCTGCTTTGCTTTTTTTTTTTAATGTGAGAGTTATTAGAACTCATTTGTTAACAGAATGGAATACTATGGACAGTCTAAATCTGTTGATGTCAAAGGCAGATGAGATACCCGTGAGATACCTGTGCACGGAGAGTAAGCCTTGAGGTCCTTGTACCAGGGGCAAAGCATGCCTGTGACTGGAGGGACATGTCCCCAGTAGGAGGGAGATCAAGATGAGTGTAGATGCAGGTAACTCATAGGTTTTGTGGTGGAGTGATGAGAGAGTTTTGTCTGACTGCTGCTTTTCCTCAGTGAGAAGGTATGAGACCAGCTGAAGTGATGGAGGGAGGTGTTGGGTATGTGAGACATGAAACAGTCCATCATCCAGCGTGGGGAAATGGACTCACCGGCGAAGTGTGAAAGGACTGCAAAACAATGTTGACTGCACTCTTTGGATCTGAGGCCATGAATTTAAAGTAAGACCAGAGAGCAGGCTGGGACTAGATGAAGCAAGGGAGGTGTTTAATGTGCAGAATTTAGGGAAGCCCTCGCTCTCACAGTCGTGCCCGAGGCACCTCACCTGCCTCAGTCTAGGCTCGCCCTTGCCAGACATTAAAGTTTTACGATTTTCTCAAACAATATTCAGATGCTTGAATATAGGCAAAGAAGATATACTATTGAGTTCAATCATGATTGTGATTTGGCAGAGGAATAAAATTGGTTGGAAGGAGATCATAGAACCTATGTAAGAATAAGAAGGAAGGGAAACTATTGTGGGGGTGAAGGATAATGACAAATTGGGTTGATAAATTAATCAATAAATTTAGGGGATCATAGAATGGTTGCAGTGGGGGTGGAGGGTGGTATCCAGAGGGTGGGAGATGATGCAGTTCCTGGCAAGGACAACTTTTAGACTGTGATCATAGTAGCGGGTGGTGAGACACATAAGAGGGATGATCATTGGAAGTGAGGAAGTCAGTTAATGCAGAGGCCAAGATGTTAAGTCATCCTGGTGGATGATGAGGCCACCAAGAATGCTAACAGGAATAGGGATGAAAAAGGATACAGAGTCAGATGCTAAAGTCTTCAATGAACAAAGGCTGACTAACTGATATATGTAATAGTAATGTGCCTGATTCCTAAATAATTAACCTATAATATGATTCTAATTCAAATATATAGGTCTGTTTATTGATTTTAATAAATACTTGAGAAAATAAATCGGATAAGGAAAAGGTGAGCATGAATAATTGAGATTCTGTTGAAGATTGCTATTTCCTATAGCATTTTAGTCAATGACTTAAGTCTTATATATTCATTCTTTTAAGGAAGCCAAAGCTCACTAAATCAACTGATTTCATTTTTCACTTTCTCACTTTTTTCATGCTTACCCAGTAGTGTAGGTTGTTATGAGAAGGAAAACGGATAAAGTTTTGTAGCAAGAGCGAGGAAGGAAAGTAATAAACATGACAATAAACTGAGTGGCTTACACTTATAAATATATTTATAATATTTGCCCATAAAGGCAAATGAATTATTCTTGCATTGCATTTTGCATTGTGGAAATAAGCTAATGTAGATCAAGGGAGCATAAGGATAGGCAAAAGAACGGATAATGATGATCATGGTTTCCATTTATTGCACACCTATCGTGTGCCAGCCATGCATTAAGTGCTTTACATACATCATCTCATGTAACCTTCATAATAACCCAGGGAGGTAGAGGTTATTACGCTCCCTTGATGGTTGAGAAAACAGATTTTAGTGAGGGTAACTTGCCCAGATCACACAGGTAATTGGCAGAGCCAGAAATCAAACTCAGTCCCCGAATCCCAAGCTTATACTCTTCCCCAGAACAGTGTTCAACAGAGCCAACATTTGCAGATAAAATCTTTATTAGATATATCATTTTTTCCTACAAAAACATATTGAAGCGCTTGATATGCCTAGTAATAAAAATAGATAGTTTTTTCAATGCATTTCTTATTGAGAAGAGAATATTCCAGGAGATGTATAGACTCTGAGAGTGGTACTTGACAAGAGTTATCTAACAGCTCCACGTTGTTTATTTCCATTTCTCCCCTAGTGCATATCAATTAAGAAGTTTTATAAAAAATTAATACACTTCAAAATTTCTGAAATAACTAAGTCTAGGAGATAGTGTCTAGGAGATCTATATCTAAATACATGAATATCTAAATATATTTATATTTCTTACCTATTTGTTGGTAAATCATAATAAAATGTTGGATATATGAGACACTTGTCATTTAAAATTGTTTTCTGGACAACATATCACTCAATCAGGTTTTTCAGGGGTGGTCAGATTCATAAAAAGGACATTTTAAACTTCTTCTTATAGCATGGCCCCTCCTAGCTATTCAAGGGTGTTCTTGGTTCCATAAACCAAAGAATCAGGGTAACCATTTGAGATGAGCCTATGTGTAATGGAGTCATTCTTCCTGTGAAAGGGTTGAAGTAATTCAACTGCAAGCCTAGCCCCAGATCAGAAATCAGATTAGTAAAACAAGTTGCAAGAGTGGTTTCCAACATCACACTGATAACAAAGGGAAAGGGGCTCATTTGGTCCCTTCATTAGTGAATATAAAAGATGAGAAGTGACATACACGCATTTCATAATGTTATGGACAGGGAAAGTATGGATTTACTTGGGATCTTTAGTGAGTGAGTTATGCTTTACTGTAATTTATTAATTGCTCCCTCAGTGTGAAGCATACGGTCTTTAGTTCAGTGCCTACAAAGATTAGAGATACATCCTGGCTGTGTTAAAGAAACCTCCTTTGTGAGGAAGGCAGAAGGTCTACCCAGTGTTGAACACATAATAGACTCTCAATAAATATTTGTTGAATAAATGTTTTGATCGGGTATGAGGATGAATAGTAAAAGTATATGGAGTGTAGCGAATGATATGATAGAGCAAGATAGGATGCAAAGAGGCACTTAGGCTTTTGCTCCAGGTTTAGAAGCTCAAGCTGCTTCAGGTGTGACCTTTGAGCTGCATCTTAGAAGGAATTATATGGAGAAGAAGGTATAGGAGGAAGGGAATATATGAATAATAACATGTACAAAGGCAGAATGGTAAGAATGAGCATGGTGAATTCAGAGAACTAGATTTTAGTTATAGGTGGCATTATGCTGATAGAGAAGAAAGAATGGGGAGCCCGAGTAGCGCAGTTAATCATCCAACTTGCTCTTGGCTCAGGTCAAGATCTCATGGTTTGTGAGTTCAAGCCCTGTATCAAGCCCTGTGTCTCTGCGTTGATGGTGCAGAGCTTGCTAGGGATTCTGTCACTCCTTCTCTCTAACGCCACCCCCCCTCCAATGGACTTAAAAATAAGAAAAATAAAAAGAAAGAGGAGAATGAAGATTAGATTAGTGAGGGTGGCTTGAGAAAAGCCATATATGATCCCTGAAAAGTTCCTATGTTTTCATATGGACACTGGATCTCACACACACCATTGCCATAAAAGCATAAGAGAAATTAATAATAAGTATTAACAGTTGATACCTATATAATGTTTACTCTGTACTAAATATTTTACATATTTTCATTCATTTAATCTTTACATACTCCTCTGAGGTAGGAACTACTATTAACACATATTAAAAATGAGACACATGAAATTCGGGGAAATTATGTAACTTACCTGAGATCGTACATCTAATAAGTGACAGAGCTGGGGTTTGAACTCAATGATCTGGCTCCAAAACCCCACACTCCTAACCATTTTAGTATATTGCCTCTTAATACAATGTCAAGCTCAGTGTGACTTGTTGTTAATAATATTCAGTTAGACAATTATTATTTTTGTGATAATATAGCTCTCATTCACTTGCTTTCTAATAGACTTTGTCAAGTTGGAGAAAAGAGATGTAGAAACAGCTGGCATACTAAGAATGATATGTAACTCAGAGTACATTCATGAGAATGTGTTACATGAGTGGCTTTCTTCTATCTTAGGTATCATCAAGTTTAAAAAGATTTAGACTACTGTGGTAGGAGATGAGAGGTCATTCAGTAAGGGATGTAACATTGTGGATTTTAGTTAGAGAAATCAAATATTCCTTTATTCATGAAGAATACGACATGATAATTTTTTGAAGTGGTATATAGATGTCAGAATTGTTGATGATGTTGATGTGAAGTTTATAAAGATATGTATTTTTCCATCCAGGAATCTCTTTCCCATTTGAATTTCCATTATCCTTTGTCTAGATATCACTTAAAGAATTTTTAGCATCTTATCTATTCCTCTGCATTGGTGTGTACTGGAAATACTTAGGGGTGAATAATAATCATAATAATAATCTCTAATTATCCCATGCATTGTTCTGTGCACTTGACAGGTATTTGTTCATTTAATTCTTACAACAACTCTATGATAAAAGTGTCATTATTACCTTGATTTTTCAGATGAGGAAACTTGGTTTTAAAGGTTAACCTGCTCAAGGTCACTAGGAGTTCTGTTTTGGTGAGGCATGGCAAATGGGTTTCCACTTGAGTGGAGTAGCTAAGATAGTACTAGTTGATTGGAGAGCTCCTATTTTATTCCCCAATTCCTCATTTCTTTCTTGATTTATATATAAAACTATTTCCCATGTGAGTTAATAATAATAATAATAATTTAACTGCATACAGCTCTTCTAGGACTTCAACACATGCTCATATACATTGTTAAGTTCCCAAGTGACACTTGGATAGAAAGAAAGATACAAAGTTGTGGAAATATATGGGGAGGTGGAGTTAGCATGGCCATGCAGCTCTTGACTCTCAGACCAGTGCTCTCCCCTCCATGCTATACCATCTCTTGTGGCCTCAGCAGTTTTGCAGATGCCAAGTATCTGTGATCCCATCAGAGATTTCATGCTGTGTCCAAATTTTAGAAACATTCCAGGGAACAGAGGGAATTAAACATCTCTCCATTAAATACTTGGAAACTACCCTAATTGCTGTTGTGTGACTGTGATTTTATTTATTTGCAAGTTATTGTCTTAAGTCATCCATATTGTTTGATAAGTTAAATGTTTTAGAATTTTGTGATTATTGGGGCACCTGGGTGGCTCAGTCGGTTGAGTGTCTGACTTCGGCTCAGGTCATGATCTCACGGTTCGTGGGCTCGAGCCCCACATCAGGCTCTGTGCTCACAGCAAGCTCAGAGCCTGGAGCTTGTCTTCAGATTCTGTATCTCCCTCTCTCTCTCTGACCCTCTGTTCTGCTCACACTGCTCTCTATATCTCTCTCAAATACAAATTTAAAAAAAAACTTGAAAAAATTAGAATTTTGTGATTACTGGCATTCGTTAAAAACTCTTCAGGTAATAAACTCATAAAAATGGGATTGTTGATATATATAATCATTTGTAGTGTATATATTGGGAGAGAACAATATGAAAAGACAGAGCAAGAAGGAGACACTTTCTAGCACAGTATAGAAATTAAATCCAATATTCTATGACAAGAAATTCAGTGGAGGTGCCTACAGAGAGAAGATAGGGAAAAGAAAAGGGATTATTGGTATCCAGCGAATTTGTTGAGCTATCAAAGAGTAATCCAACAAGATGAAGCAGGGAAATGGGTGAAGCTAAAAGCTGTTACAGAAGAGGAAGGTCTATTCAGCTTGTGAGGCTACATGGAATGAGAAAACATGGCAGCAATCCCTTACTACTTTTTAAAATGCTTATCTATCTATTTTGAGAGAAAGAGAGAGAGAGATAGACAGAGAGTGTGTGTGCATGCACACGTGCAGGGGAGGGGGGCAGAAAGGAGGGAGAGAGAAAATCCCAAGCAGGTTCTGTGCTGTCAATGCAGAAACCCATGTGTGGCTCATTCTCATGAACCCTGAGATCATGACCTGAGCCAAAACCAAGAGTCAGTTGCTTAACCGACGGATCTACCCAGGCATCCCACCTTTCTCCTCTTAAAACCTGAGAATATATAACACTTAATAAGTAGAAAAGTAAAAGTGAGCAAAAGCTATTAAGAGAAAAGTTGAAAGCTTCTTAGAAAAATGAGACTTTAGAAAATACTATTATCTCTTGAATCCTGCTGCCCTGCCCCAGTGAATTGGTGGAACTTTTATGATCTGGGACTTAGCAGCCATCGCTGTCTTGCTCATTCAGAGGTTCCCAACATCAGCCTACATTGATATAGCAGAGGTAGGAGAAGCAGTGGCTTAGAAGAGAAATTGAATAGGGAACTGCTTCAGAGTGGAGTTCATGTCAGAATAAAGCAAAGCTCCAGAGAATTTGGCTAGGATGTTCTTCTGCCAGATTTTGAGTTGTTGTTTGTAGTTCATATTATATAGTAGGTGTTATGCTTCAGGACATTTACACTCTTCTCTATTGACTGTCATTCTCTGTAGCGAGGGTGGAATACTCATCCTATCAACTTCTATTTATTTAACTGTTATGTACATTGCCTAACTTGGATACTCACCATTTACTTTCTAATGTGCATAATAAAGCATGTCTTCTTCCTGTATGTACGTCTGGGCTTCTTTTTGTGTAGAAGATATTATGCTATCAAGAATGACCTTGTATGGATTACAATCTTCATATCTCTTACTACACACAATATATTTTTATCTACCATTCTTTCTTAGAGAAAAATAAGCTCAGTGGGCTATCTTACTAAAACTTTATTAACATTGTTTTCTAAACATTTATAGGCAGTGCAGGGACACCTGTCACTTTTAATGAAAATGGAGATGCTCCTGGACGTTATGATATCTTCCAGTATCAAATAACCAACAAGAGTGCAGAATACAAAATCATTGGGCATTGGACCAATCAGCTTCATCTAAAAGTAAGTATCACTATAAATTTGCATTAATGGATAATAATTCTCAAATAAGAATGCTTTAAGTTTGTAAATATACATTTTATTAGACTTGATTGTCTTATAATTAAGTTTTCAGAAAATGTCTGATTTTATCCTTCCTTCAACTTTGAACTTCAACAATGTTATGGAAAATCTTAAATGTCTGTAGAGAAATCTGGTATGTAGGGATTTAATGAAAGATCTCATTTTTTTTAAGTGACTGTATTATATTTAGGGAAATTTTGCCCTTTTCTGAAAGACTCACTTGTTTACATGTTGGTACACTCTGTGCGTGTGTGTGTGTGCGCACGCGCGTGTGTTGTGGGAAAAGAATGACAGAGTGTGCCATGAATGATTACATGTAGGCTTAAAAGTAAATGTATTTTACCTTTGCTGTTTTGGAAATTGAGACCTTATGGCTATGCCTGAAGGATGGAAGTGAATCATGATCTGTATTTGCAAACCTTTTTGAATCACACCAGAGCAAGTTAATGTATACACAGGCGATGGTCGGATACTTTAACAGCCTTTTGGGCTGCCTCCTGTCCCTACCTACCTGGGGTGCTATCAAGGCCCAAGACCCACAGGTTTTGTATTTCCTAGAAGAGGCCATGTGAGGAAATCTTGGAGAGCCCAGCTTAAGCAGGGTCCCAGGGCCTGGCAGTGGTGCCAAAGGTGGCTGGGCATTTGCCTGTCCTGGTGTCACCTAACAAGGAGCTCAGTCTCCTCCTGCTGGGTCTGGCAGGGACCTGGCAGGAGCAGCATGCAGGATGGCTGTGGGGTGCAGGGGCTTCATCAGTTGTGCCTGGATGGTGGCAGCCCTCCAGAGAGGCTCTCCCAGGGGAAGGGTCTGCGGGGACATTGGAGAGAGCTATGTGGTGCCGGCCCCCACCAATTATAAGGGGCTGTGGAGCAGGAAGCTGAACCTGAACCTGAGAGATAAGGGAGGTCCAGAAAGGGAGCAGGACTGTCAGTGGCTGCATGAGGGTGTTGGGTGACTGGAGCAGCACCTATTTACCACTAGGTAAGGAATTAGTTCACATTTTAACAGCCATCCTGTGATATCAGCGCACTGGCTCTTTCCAGTATAGAGAAATAAGGAACGTGCCCTATAGTCTCAGCTGAGGATTGGCATTCATTCATTCAGCACGTCTTCGACAATGGGAAAATAGGACTATCTACAGGGACTTAGTGTTTCCTCTGCAGGCAGTCACGGGCTTTGTAAATGCTTCAAATAAGCTAGAAACATATTCGTGTACTACCTGTTGTTCTAATGTGTAATTCAGTCTTTCCCGTAATGAAAGTATCTCTTCTCGATTCTCAAAGCCTTCATAACACTGTAAGAATTAGTATACCTCCTAAATGAACAATTAAGCTCATTTCTTAGCCATCCCTTATCCTAGTTAAAAGTAAAAGCTTATGACGTACACGAGGGTGGAGGTCATTCTTGTCTGTATGTGTATAACATGCTCACACGTGCTTTCTTGTGTTTGTACCCATTCAAAAGACATCAAGTTGGTAATTTTAATACAGCTTTTTACTTCTGTACCTCCAAAGAGAGCTCCTGAAGTGGCATACTTATTCTGCATCAGTCACTGAAGTCTTCAACAAGGAAGCAGATGATGAGAAATAATAACAGTAGGATATTTATGATCTACTGTCTCTGAAATGACTTCCTGATAATTATCACACTTTGGCATTCAATAATGCACAAAGACAGCTTATATTTCTAACTATTGTTGTGCTTTGTAAGACCATGTATCTGCAGTTAACTACATGCAGCAGCCTGAAGAAATCTTATCTGCTGTTCCGCAACCCAAATTAACATATACTGAAGCATACTTTTGATAAGTCTACAAGTCATTAATGCTGATCTGAAAATCAATAGTTTCGTCAAAAGCTCTTTTGAAAGTGAACCTATGTGAAATAAAATAATTAAGCATGACAAAGAGAATTTGATAAGGGTTAAAATAGGTTAGCTACTTTTTATCTGATATTTATTAATGCCAAACTGCCTATTACGTTCTATGACTAAGGATGTGCATAACAAAGTTCAGTGGTTGAAAAAATGTCCACTATACTAAGATGCCTAAAATATTTTTACAAACAAGTATATATATACACACACACATCTTTCTTTGTATGTGCATGATGTATTTATTATAAAACCTCATATTAATCTCAAGCTGTTCTTTTATGTACATTTAACAGCGTGTGAGAGTTTTATGTTTATTATTGTGTTATTGCTCATTAAATATATCAAAACAATTTGTAAGAGTTATTTCTTATGCATGATTATGACCATTTATAACTATATAGCAGTACCAGCTTTACTAAAACAGAGATTGTATCCCTCAGAAGAAAAGTAAGTAAATTAGACTGTGGGGAAAGGTTATAAGTCAGGGTTGACTTCTGGAGTCTAGCAGGACAAATTGTTTCTTCTTGGATCAGTGACCTGTTTGAAGGTGGGGTGGGGAGTGCTTGGAAAGTGACCAATTTATTAAAGTTCTGCTTAATCACTCTCAACAATAGCTAAAACATGGAAAGAGCCTAAGTGTCCATCAATGGATGAATGGATCAAGAAGATGTGGTTTATCTATACCATGGAATACTACATGGCAGTGAGAAACAATGAAATCTGGCCATGTGTAGCAACATGGATGGACCTTGACGGTGTTATGCTGAGCTAAATAAGTCAGGCAGAGAAGGACAAATATCACATGTTTGCACATATAGGAGGATTAGGAGGAACTTAACTGAGGACCATGGGGGAGAAGAAGGGGGGAAATGGTGGGGGAAAGGGAGAGAGGCAAATCATGAGAGACTCTTGAATGTTAAGAAACAAACTGAGGACTGATGGATGTAGGGGGGAGGTGGGAGATGGGCATGGAGGAGGGCACTTGTGGGGATGAGCACTGGGTGTTATATGGAAACCAATTTGACAATAAACTATTTGTAAAAAAAATAAATAAAGTTCTGCTTACATATTAGTCAAGGCACCAAACAAATGCTTTGCTTCAGTTTTATCATCTGTAAAATGGACACTTATTAGCACTTATTTCATATGATTGTAATAAGAATTAAATGAAATAATATAATGAAGCATTTAGTCCAGAGCTTGGCACACAGAGAATCCATAAACATTACTTATTCTTAATCCAGTGTCTTGTGAGTCTATATGGCCAGTGGGAGACATGATAATCGATGCTGTGAGTAAAACACTGCTCATTACAGAGGCACTTGAATTTGCTTCAGAAAATTCTGAGAGAATCTCTTCATCAAAATGCTGACCATTTTTCTCCATAGCCCATTGTTTCTTCTCATCTTTAATATTGGCCTTAATACTTTAGAAAATCTATCTACACTTGAAAAGTAACCTTTATGTAAGATGAATGTAAACTTTCTGAATGATAGCATATGGCTAAGTAATGCCAGCTAGGCAATTATTTTTTGAATGGATTTGATAGATTTCTTCTGTGCACATGCTCTGTGCTAAGTTTTGGGACTGGAGGGGATATGTGGTTCTCAGGGTCCTCATAGACTGGAAGGATAGCCCGACACTCAGTGCTAGTGCAGTGAGGCAGGTGTGTGGATGAAGGTGCTTGCAGTGTCTCTGAGCAGCAGCCCAGACAGATGCTCCTAATCTGGCCTGGCTGCTGCTGCTGGTTGTGTTGAGGGCCAGGGAAGGATACTCTTCCCTGTGCTCCCGTGTACTCCATCTCTCCTCAGTCTATTAAACCAGATTTACAGTAGATTTTACACTCTCATTAGTAAGCATTTATCAGCCAGTTATTGGATTGAATTCTGCTTCTTTTCAAAGAGCCAGTTTTTCTGGCTGAATTCAACCATAGGACGATTTCATACACAGACGGTATATGATGAAGCATGTATGAGTGTGACAGATTTGCTCTGAATGTAACTTAGTGGAGTGAAAGAATTTTTAAAACAAGCGGAGGATTTTTTTTCTTTTTCCTGGAAAATTATGAGGTGTTTTATTTCCTCAAAAGCGTGTCTTTATTGTTCCAAATATTATTGCTTCTTTTTCTTTATGATGGAACTAACATATGTTCTTAATGTAGCAACTACAATCAGTTCGTATAATTGTTTAGTTTGACTTAGGTTTTCTATTCTGTAGTCTCAGTCCATGCATGAAGGGCGTGTTGTCTGAGAGTGAATTTGAACAATTAGGTCTCTCCATTTTGTTAGACTGAATGTCTCAAGAGGCAGGTGGTCTTTATTAGTGATTACAGAACATATTGTAACCTAGAGGTTCCGAGTAAACAGAAGAGCCTGAACTGCAAGGAGAGGAGCCATATGCTGCTGTAAGTCCACAGGGAGAAGGTATATGGAGGTTACTGGATGTACCTAAAATAACTCAGGGCTCACTTTCTTATACTTCCAATCAGAGCTTACTGTTTTTTTATCTGTTAGTTTGTATTTTTTGATTATGGTAGGAATGAGGCAGATGGTTTTGCTCGTCTTCTCTTTTTATTCAAGTAAATAATTTGGAAATAAATAATAGTAAAGGATAGCAACTTTATAAGAGAGTCTCAACCATGATTGTTAGTGGCACAGTGTGAGTGATTTGCAGAAGGACTTCATTGACCCTGATTTAATTTTAATTGGGTCATTCCATAGGTGAGAGTTACTCTTCAAGAGGTACTGAATCCTGACCCTCAGTTATCTCATCTGTTAAGTGGGAATAATAAATGGGCTTATTATGAAGACTGAATGCATTAGAATACAGTGGTGAAGAATGTGACCTCAAAGTCAGAAAAATATTTGAATTACAACCTTCTATTCATGAATCTTGTAACCATGGACATGTTATTTTACCTTTTTTAGTCTTATATTCTTCATCTGCATGAAACAGTCATAATTACTTCATAGTTCTTGAGGTAATTAAAGGAAATCACATACACAAAGATTGTAGAACATTGCTTGCCATATATTCACTATTACATGAATATGGTAATAATAATTTGTTTTGTTTTGCCACAATAACTAGTCTATTGCTGAGGACCTGTAGTTTCTATCTAAAATTCCATATATGCATTCTTTTTTGCCTTTATTTTGATGTTTTGAGTAGGGATTAACCTTAAAAAGAAGTACATACAGGGGCGCCTGGGTGGCTCAGTTGGTTGAGTGTCTAACTTCAGCTGAGGTCATGATCTCACAGTTTGTGGGTTCGAGCCCCACATCAGGCTCTGTGCTAACAGCTCAGAGCCTGGAGCCTGCTTCAGATTCTGTACCTCCCTCTCTCTCTGACCCTCCCCTGCTCACACTCTGTCTCTCCCTTTCTCTCTCAAAAATAAACATTAAAAAATTAATTTAAAAAAAGAAATACATACACCATGATAACATTTCTATGCCTGTACAATAAACCCAAAACATTTATTTTAGAATTAAAATGGGCTCCATGCTTTGGGGGCAGCCAGAAACTTGAGCAAAATACTTGGTGTTTAGCCTAATTAAATCTCTCTTTCCTACATGCGCTCTCTCTCTCTCAGAAATAAATAAAACATTTTAAAAAGTAAAAAAAAGGGGGGGCTCCTGGGTGGCTCAGTCAGTTATGCATCCAACTTCAGCTCAGGTCATGATCTCATGGTTCGTGGGTTCGAGCCCCGCGTCGGGCTCTGTGCTAACTGCCAGCTCAGAGCCTGGAGGCTGTTTCAGATTCTGTATCTCCCTCTCTCTCTGACCCTCCCCTGCTCACGCTGTCTCCCTCTCTCTCATATATAAATAAAACATTAAAAAACATTTAAAAATAAAAAAAATTAATCTGTCTTTCTTATGTATATGTAGTACATATCATTTACAATATAATATTTTAATATAATGTTTAATTATATGTATATATATATTTGCCTGTAAGTGGTTAGTCAGGTACATGCTGTAACTGGAGTTTCCTCAACTTTCTTGGAATACAAATTGAAAGAATTCCTCAGTGTCCTCATTTGCCTTGTGGGTTTGCTGTTTTGGATAAACATCACAAGTTTTTAATCAAAACCATTAGATTAATTAAATAGAGAAATAGCTTTTCTATAATGAAGGGTATTGAAATTACTTGAAGTAAAAGATGGGTTGAGTGAAGCTGGAACAGTATTTGAGGGGAGACTTGATCCTTTATTTGCTTGTACTCTTAGATGTCATGCATTTTCTCTTTGCCTCAATTTCCCCATTTCCAAAGTTGCCTACATTTAGAAATTCTCTTCCATATCATTGTCAGTGCTTATGAAAGACAGTTCACCCTGTGAGGCCAGCATGTACAAGCTCTTCCTTTCCCACAAACCATGAATGTAAAGCCAATTCTCTGAGACCTTTCATCACATTCTGACAGAGCTTTAAATGCTACTGTAGTTCCTGTCTGTATACTCTGTCCTGAAAGATTACTTTGCTTCCATTCCTTACCAGATGACTATTAGTCAAGACTATCATTTTATTTATTAGATGCAAATATATTCCTTTTTTTAAAAAAGTCATTTTGGGGTCAGTAGTTATATCTCTGTTTATGAGAAAACAAGCATTTGATAAATTCATGTTTTTGACATGTTGAGCAAATGTCAAGGTGATTAAATTTTAACTAGGTTCTTGCTAGCCTAGAGTAGTTGCTCAGTAAGTATTTGTTAAATGTCATGAATAATATGCTGATATTTTCTAAACACTGACTGAATATGGGACAGTGATCCAAGATTATTGATTAGGGAGTGGACTTGTGCACAGATTATTTATTCAGTGACTGCTCCTTGCCAGGCAGGATGCTAAGTGTTGAGGAGACCAAGGTTCAATAAAATAAACTTCCAGATATTAAAAGATTTGCAGTTCATTAAAGGCAACTGTATACTTAAATAATTACAATAAAAGCATAACCAGGGAGAGATTAAAGAACAAACTATGAATTCAGAAGGTATAATGATTACTTTCAACTACAAGGACTGGATAAAATTTCTTGATAGATGAGATTCAAACTGATATTCAGTTATTCTGGTGGCCAGAAATGATTGCAAGAGTGTGTAGTTCATGGAAAAAGCATCCATCCATCTCCATCCATCCATTCATCCATCCATTCCAGAATAAAGTACCTTCAATGTCACTGCTATGCTAGGTGTGTAATAATGTAGAAGTATTTCAGATTCAGTTCATAGGGTCCCCCCTGAATGAACACTAAGTAGCAGCAGAATCCAAGGTAATGTCTGGTTCATGAGTCCACATTGCATCCATCCATGTTCCTTTATTCTTATCTGTCTTTTTTTTTTTTAATGTTTTATTTATTTCTAGGAGAGAGAGAGAGAGAGACAGCATGAGCAGGGGAGGGTCAGAGAGAGAGGGAGACACGGACTCTGAAACAGGCTCCAGCTCTGAGCTGGCAGTCAGCACAGAGCCCGACGCGGGGCTCGAACCCACGAACTGCGAGATCATGACCTAAGCGAAAGTCGGACGCTTAACCGACTAAGCCACCCAGGTGCCCCTATTCTTATCTGTCTTAAGCACACATTCTTATTGATAAAGTAAGATTAGTGTTCACAGAGAAACATATTCTGTCTTGGTCTGGAAACTGGGAAATTGGGAGCTGTTTTCATCCAACTGGTTTGCAATATCCCCATAGAGAGAAGTTGGGAAAACCCTAACACTTGGATGGCCTGAAGAAAGAAGCCTGACGTTTAGAAGGCCTCTACCATTTGTCCTCAGAGAAACACTGATAATTTAGGGCAAAGAACCTATTGTACTTGTCTTTGAATCTTTAACAATTAGCACAATGTGGGTCTCACTCAATATTTATTAAATAAATTAAAGAACTAAAAAAATAAAAGTACTGTTATTTTTACAAGACCATAAATTTGAGCTGACCCTAAAATACTAATCTGGAGATAAGGTACAACCTAGAGCACATGGGGTAAGGGTAAAACTCAGAGCCATAACAGTAATCAGGGATAAAGTCAGATACAAAAGCCCGAATGGAGAATCTAGTTTAGGATACACCTAATCAAGCCCCATAAAGAAGAAGGGAAAATCCAAAGTCACAGACAAGAGGAGTATGTGTAGGGGGCCCCATAAAATTCTGCAGACATTACTGTTACTGTTACCACTGTCTTTTATTCCTGCCATGCCATTTGCAGAGCTTCCCATACCCTTTAGGACCTCAACGTTGCTTAGTGGCTTTGATGCTTACTTTGAAAGGGCAATATCCATTGCTGCCTGTTTGACAGATTCTCTCTGCCTTATCTGTCCATCTACGTGGTTTGAGGCTTGTTCCATAAGATACTTAAAAGGGTTTACTAAGATACATTACACAGTAGAATAAACAAACCAGGAAATTAGGAAGGAAGGATAAAGAGAGTTAATAAATTTTAGTTAGTAGTCAAGTTTGATTTCCTCATCAGTAATTAGCTGTTCAGTAGAGTAAGAAATAGCCATGCTGATATTTTAAGAACAAAATTATGCCATATAAAAATATGGCTTCCTGAATAAAGTGCCTCCAATGTGCCATTGCTGTGGTATTTTAAGAATATGCCATATAAAATATGGTTTAATCTGATTAAGATTTGAGATTCTGGAATCAGTTATATCAGTGTTGTTGGAGGCAGATTCCTGGAGTAATCTAATAGCATCCAGGGAATCTAGTAGTTTATCAGAGAAATGTAAGTAGAACATTAAAAAGCCTATCATTATTGATGAAAATAAAGAAGTAGTTGTAAGTGCTTAAAAAGCTATTTTAAAATTTTTAACGTTTTTTTAATTTTTGAGAGACGAGAGACAGCGCATCAGCAGGGGAGGGGGAGAGAGAGAGAGAGACACAGAATCTGAAACAGGCTCCAGGCTCTGAGCTGTCAGCACAGAGCCCGACACAGGGCTCAAACCCACGAACCGTGAGATCATGACCTGAGCCGAAGTCGGACTCTCAACCGACTGAGCCACCCAGGTGCCCCTTAAATAGCTATTTTAATAAAAATTGTGACAATGACACAGAAAGGGAAATTAAAACTTAAATGATAGAGATCAAATTAGAAAACGCAAATCAGAAAAAATATGATGCAAGGACATAACATAAAATACAAAATGCTTTTTTATATCAGCACCAAAAATGGACAAAGGAAGATGGTGATGCTTGACTTTTATGGGGATAATAAAGTAATAAAAATTATAATAAATGGCATTTAAATCCCTATTCTAACCTTTGGAGAAGTAAAGTAAGTACAATTTTAACATGATGAGTAGAATAGGAAAGGTCAAAATAAGGTTATAAACATAAAATGATAATGTAGAATAGAGGAATAACTAGTAAAAAAAAAGTCATTTTCTTATGGTAAAATTGCTAAAATATATGTGAACCTGTAAGCTAGGGTACTTTTAAAAAGCTCAATGGACACATCAGTGTTATTCAAAATCTATAATGTGCAAGAGAATTACAAGTAAGAACTAGAAAGTATTATATATGAATAAAATATGTCATCCCAGCTATAGATAGAGGTCAGTAGCTGATAAGGGCATGAAACTAAGAAAAATAAAGTTGGGGCGCCTAGGTGGCTTAGTCGGTTAAGCGTCCGACTTTCGCTTAGGTCATGATCTCGCAGTTCGTGGGTTCGAGCCCCGCGTCGGGCTCTGTGCTGACTGCCAGCTCAGAGCCTGGAGCCTGTTTCGGATTCTGTGTCTCCCTCTCTCTCTGACCCTCCCCTGCTTGCGCTGTCTCTCTCTCTCCTAGAAATAAATAAAAACATTTTAAAAAAGTAGAAGAAGAAGAAGAAAGTTACTATGTCTGTTGACTGAATCAAAAGTTTAGCATTGCATCTTTCCTCAAAATTTGCACTATTTAAGGAAGAAAAATAGAGACAGAACCTGGATCTTCCCCAAAGTCTCTGTACCATTTTATAGGTTATCAATCATTACCACCAAATGAAGTTTTAGAAGTGTACAGTTGGGTATAAACTAGGGTGTTGTAACATAAGTACATAAGTAAATGACAGAGACATACAACAAAGACACATAAAAGTACCAAATTTTACTATTCTTTTATTGCTTTATGATCTAAAATCATTTTTTAATTAAAAAGTTAATATTTTATATATTTTTGAGACAGAGACACAGGGCATGAGTGGGGAAAGGGCAGACACACACACACACACACACACACACACACACACACACACACACAGAATCTGAAGCAGGCTCCAGGCTCTGAGCTGTCAGCACAGAGCCCGATGCAGGGCTCCAACCATGAGATCATGACCTGAGGCTAAGTCTGACACTTAACCAATAGAGCCACCCAGGCTCCCTTAAAATCATTTTTAATTAAACTTATTTTAAAATACAGTAACAAATAATAAGGAAAGATCTCATGTCCCTTTGCCTCTTTTTCCCCAACAATAACATCTTGAAAACTATAGTGTAATATTGCAATCAGGACATAGACATTTATATGGTCCACAAATCCCCCCAGTTTTACTTATGGTCATCTGGTGTGTGTGTGGGGGGGTGTAGTTCTGTGCAATTTTTTTTTACCTGTATTGGTTCATGTTTTTACCACTATGGTCAAGATACAGAACATTTTCATCCCCATGTTGCCCTTTAATTGCCAGATCCATTTCCCTCCCATACACCTCCCTCCAGTACCTCGCAACAACTCACATGTTCTCTATTTCTACAAATTTGTCATTGTGAAAAAATGGAATTATACTGTGTGTAATCCTTTGAGTTTCAGCTTTTTTCATTCAAAGTAATTCCCTCAGAATTTATCCAAGTTGTGTATTCCTTTTCATTGCTCAGTATTATTCCACAGTATGGCTGTACCAAGTTTAACTATTCAGTCTTTGAAGGACACCTGCAAAATAATAATGAATAAACCTGCTGTGTATATTTGTGGAGTTTTATGTAGAGAGAAACAAGAAAGAGTGATACTTTATCTTAGAACTGAATGAAATTCATTTTTATATGGCAGTTTTAGATTTCTAGTTAACCCTTTAATATAAAATATTTTTAGAAAATAAGAAACAGAGCATTACACCTTATCCTTACACTTGGGATAGTGATGTCTTGGACATGGTAAATTTACCACAATTGCAGCAAATGTACGTAAGGAGAAAAAGTTCTCAATTAAAAACAATTCTGTGTAGCCTAGCTCTTTTTAACGTAGTAGTGTGTGAAAAAAGACCTGTATTGTTTCTTCTCATGCTTCTACTTTCCATCCCTGTCTGCTGTGTTCTGTTGCTGTCTGTGGCACTAAAACAAAATTCTTACTGGGTTTCCAAGACTTTCAAAGTTGCCCCTGCTCTGTATTTCTGAAGTTGACTCTGGTAGGCTTTGCTGTGTTAGTTCTCGTTTGACTGCTTTGTAGCTATCAGGTTATTTGGTACATGCATTTCTCTGCATGCAGGCCATGATTTTAGATTCCAAATATCAGACATGACTTCTAGATTAAGCCTACGGTATGACCTTTGAGACTACTGATCTAAACTCTTTGTAAAAATGTTTAAAGGGAACCCAAAGGGACAAATTACGATGGAAATCTTCTAGTACAAACATACTTTGAGCTCGGTATCTGTGAATTAGATGTTTTAAACTTGGTGACTAATTACCCTATCCTTAATATTAGTTAATCAAAGAACCAGTTGATTTTTATAAATGGGGTGTGATTCTATAGAGTGTGTGATTTAATAGGTGAGTGATTTCATGTTGTTCATGGCACCAATGGACTTGAAGGACAGACCCTATGATGATGCAGGATGTATCCCCAGAGTTTAGGAGACTGATTTTCAGCCTGGGCTCTCACTAATCCTGAAATAGATTGGTGCTTTCCAACTTAATATTTGGGGCCTCAGTTTCCATGTTTATAAAATTACTAATTAAATATAACCTTTCACTAAAATTTCTTCCAGATCTATTACTTTCTAATTGAATACTTCAGATAATGAGTGTTACATGTATTTTCCTGTTTATTTACTTATTTTTAGATGAAAAAAGTACTGTCAGAGCACCTGGGTGGCTTAATTGGTTAAGAGTCTGACTCTTGATCTCAGTCACTCTTGATCTCAGCTCAGGTCTTGATCTCAGGGTTGTGATTTCAAACCCCATGTTGGGCTCCATGCTGGGCATGAAGCTTACTTTAAAAAAGAAAGAAAGAAAAAGATAAATGTACTGTAAAAAAAGTGTAAGACCTCAATCTTTCATCTATACAGAAGTGATGCTACAGTATAAAACTCACTAATCAGAGTCTTGCTTACAGTCTATGAAAACTAAAACAGATATGGGAAAAGTCACCTTTGTTTTAATAAAAGTGTTAAAATTATTAATTAATGTTATTAATTAATGATACTTGTTATCTTTTGATTTTGCAGATACACGTTTTTATAATAGGCTTTAAAATAGGACTGTGCTGTAGGAAAGCTGTTTATTCTATTAGATGGACCAAAAATCAAACAGCTAAGTAGAAATAACTAATGTGATTTGGGCAATGCTTGTTTATTTGGAAATCGCTTTTCAGCAAAGATAATAAAGAGCTAAGTTCTATGTGAAGAATTAGGGACCATCACAGTAGAGAAGAATAGGCCATATCTGAGCAATAAATGGGAGCTAGGCTTATTTTTGCTCCCATAAAAAAGGGGAAAATAAAATGAATTCAGAATTCCCACTATGCCATCTCAAATTTGGTTGCATTCAGCTTGTGACATTGAGACAATGAGCCCACAAGCATTTATTGCCCTTCACAAGCAGCATTTATTGCCCTTCACATTGTACACGGTAAGCAGCTTTATGTTTAGAGGTAGATGTATCAGGACTCATGCACAGAGATCACGTCTCCATTCTGCCTTCATGCCTGCTTATCCATTTCCTGGGTCTCCCTGGTCTTCTTCCCACTCTATCAGGTTTTCACATATTTGTATGTTAAACTTTTCTCCTGAGATAAGTTTCACATCTGTTACTAGCTGGATAAGCAATTACTGGGCATTGCCTGAAAAATATAATTTTTTCGTATCCTTTAAGAGATTCTTAAGAAATAATTGGTCTTAGAAAGTTAATGCCATTCTACTATCCTTATGACACAGCCTCCCACCGGACAATTGGCTCATTTTTCTGAGAGTTTGTGATGACTCTGAAAATTAGAAGATAGTCTCTCTGACAAAAAAATTAAAAATAATATATTTTTTTCTAAAAGTGTTGGAAACTTGAGGCTGAAACAACTTCCAAAATGGTAACTGTGGGTCTCATCCAAGTCAGCATTTTCTCAAATGCCTTCCTGGAACACTGGTTCTGCAGGATTTTAAATAGCTGCTATATATGCACACAAAGGCTCTCTGGTCAAATAAGTTTAGGGAACGTTAGGACAACTGTTTTTGTTTTGTTTTGTTTTCCTGCAATACTTGTGGAGCCTTTAATATGCTAATGCACATTGTGGCTGACTGAGAAGGAGGCATCGAATATACTGTTTAATAAATTGATTTGACCATGAATCCCTTTTTTATTTGAAGAATGTTTTGTGGAACTAATATTCCTTAAAGCTCACTTTGAGAAATGTGGGCTTAAGATGAGTTTTCCACCTAAGTCAAAATTTACATTTATTAACTCATTTAATCCTTATCATAACCCTATGGGTTAGTTACTAGTAGAATGACCATTTTTAGAAGAGAAAACTAAGATTAACAGTAAGGGGCTATATTTAAGTTCACTCAGCTAGCAGAAATATAAGTGAAATTCATGGGCACACATGGCCCACTCCAGTGTGAGGGCTTTTAGGAATATTGAAGGAGAATCAAGATGAAGTGGTGAAATGGGAAACCAGGAAAAAGTTCTCATGATGATTCTGAAGCAGATGAGAATGCGGGAGAAAGATTTTAGAGAAAAAGATGCCATAGGAGAAAGGTCCAAGGAAGAAGTCACCCTGAACCTAGATGGAGCTTAAATGTTCTGGGCATGGGACGTGAAGGTAAGGCACACCAAGGATAGGGGGTAAACTGCACATAGGCAGAGAGGGGGAGTCTAGGAATTTTCATGAAGAAGAGAGCCATTGGGGGCACCTGGGTGGCTAGGTTGGTTAAGCATCTGACTCTTAATTTCAGTTCAGGTCATGATTTCACTGCTAGTGAGTTTGAGCAAATAGGGCTTCCGCTCACAGTTCGGAGGCTGCTTGGGATTCTCTCTCTCCCTCTCTCTCTGCCTCTTGTCCACTCATTCTCTCTCTCTCTCACACAATAAATAAATAAATAAATAAATAAATAAATAAATAAATAAATAAATAAGTAACCTTAAAAAAAAAAAAGAACAGAGGAAATAGGAAGGGGAATCGTTTTAAAAGTGAATTTTCAATTTGAATCTCAGCTTTGAGTACAGATGTCATCAGTCACTGGAAGGAAATGACCTGATCACACCTGGGCATTAGGAAAATTAAATGCCATCAGTGTTCAAAAAATGTGGCTTTCAGAGACCATTGTAATTTAGCAATGCCACTTGACCATTTACATTTTTAATGAATAGGCATACTTTAGATTTAGAGCTGTTGGCCACAAAAAGAAAATTATCCTTTATTCTAACCACAGCTTTCTTAGTAGTTTCTCAAGTGGGATAAGCAGGTTTTCTTTTTATAAAACACTTCAGTCTATTCTTTAGTATTTTCTTGAACTTCATATTGACCTGATGTCATTTTAAGGAATTTGGGGCATTTTAAGGTAGGGATAACAACAGTACAAAATTTATTGAATAATTATTTGTATAATGTTGGTTGATAACAGAGTACTAAGCAGATATCTTAGAGTTTAATTTTTACTAATCCCCCCTTTTTTAGCATATGTAAGTGAACAGTATAGTGAACCAACTCAGGAGACATTGTGGCTGAGCTTTTAGCTCATTTGACAAATTATAGACACTCCTGGGGCATCCCAGAAAATAGACAAGTAAAATTTCTTTTGCGAGAATACCAACTGATTTTGCCTTTTCCACAAAAAAATCCAAAATAACTAATTGGCCAATGATGAAACATTCTACGGGCATCAGAGCAAAGCCTTGCTGTAATGTCCATTGCCTGCCATGAGCTTATTAAAATGTCACTGCTCCAGAATAGCTGCTGACCCAGTCAGCACAATAACAGCTCTGAAACCTTTCCTCATTGAGGAAATGGAGGCTCTTATTATATACCAGATCCTAATTTACTGAATCTTTTTAAAGGTCAAAAAGGTTTTATATGTGAAAATACCTTGTAAACTTCAACATGCTGTAGAATTATTAGCTCTTATTCGTGAGGACCATAATTGTTTTGTATGGAAGATAACAGTCACACAGAGTCAATTTAAAAAAAAAATTTCAGGGCGCCTGAGTATCTCAGTCAGTTGAGCTTCTGACCTTGACTCAGGTCATGATCTTGTAGTTCACGAGTCTGAGCCCCACGCCAAACTGACAGCTCAGAGCCTGGAGCCTGCTTCAGGAGTCTGTGTCTCCCTCTCTCTCTGCCCCTCCCCTGCTCATGCTCTGTCTTTCTCTCTCAAAAATGAAACATTAAAATAAATACTAAAAAAATTTTTTTTAATTCAACTTTGTCACTTGCTCATTTGGGAATATTTTTGACATATATTGATGTATGCATAAATTTAGTCAGAATTGGATTTGCCTACATTTCAACAGAACTGAACTTCTAATATTTAGTTTCTTCCAATTTTTGTGCCTCTTTTGGTGTGTGTGTGTGTGTGTGACGTTCAGTCTTTTACCCCTATTTAGAAAAAGAACTTATCATACCTACTTCATATAAAACAACACCCATGGAAAATTCTGGTACTGCAATTGGCACACAGAGTAAGTTCTCAGTAAATGTGGGTTGAATCTGAAAAATTTCATTGTAGGTTTGTCACTTTGCCATTTCTCCATTACTTCATGTGGGTAAGGCCAGATGGGAGGAAAAAATATGGTTTTTATCCTTTTAATTTTCTTTTTGTTTTAAGCTTAAGAATTGTTCTATAGCCGACATATAAAATAAAATACTCCTAACATTAGAGAGCTAAATTAAAGACCAACATTAAAAGCAGTAATTGTTCATGAGTGTGGCTTTTTACAGCCTTTCAGCAGATCATATTTATTGGCACGTACGAGATAGCTGCCCTTTGTCAGGGAGCCCGCACCATCCAGGAGCGCACCTCTGGAGCCTGGCAGCCATCTGCTGCTGCTCCCTGGTGGCTGCCCTACACTGCCCGGTTGTCTAAATGTTGAGTGGGAGAAGAGAAAGGAGCAGCTGTCCTGGAGCTTTGCGGCTGCCTCTGCCCCCCTCCTTACCGAGAAGATCTGCAGCTCGGCTCTCAGCTCTCGGGGCAGGAGACACGCTAAGGCGGGCTGCAGTTCTCTCCACGCTGGTTGTGCACACAAACCACAAATCTCTTATTTGCCATCCTTTATCCTTCTCCTGTCTCTTATTCCCATGCTTCCTGCAGGATGCTAAGTGGGAATGGGGTCAGGACACTGAGGGGCAGTGCCCAGACGGGTGCGGGATTTGGGCCCAATTGTATTCTGCTTTTCATGTTGCCCCCCTTCTTTTTAGTCACAAATTCTTCCTGTGTCAGAAGTATATGTAAATAGCTCATTTCATGTAATTTCAAATCAATCTGCTTTGATGGCATGGCTGCTTTTATGTAACAGGAACATTAAGAATATAAAACGATTAAGAGTTTTTCACTCAAGTCTTCTCTTTAAGGAGAATCATCTTCGCTGTCCAGAATCAGGTCTGTGAATGAGGGGAGAATCAGGAATCATTGAAATAAGCTTGACTGATTTATGTTGAGAAAAGCAGAGAAAGAAATGAATATATGTAGCACATGAGAGCTGGAGGAATAAAGAAAGGAGCACGGGCTGGTTTTGTGGGAGATTTTGAAAGTTGAAAAGGAAGAAGAGAGTTTTCCAAGTAGCTGCTAAATGTGAAAGGTACATATACAGAGGGACAGAGAAGGGAGGCAGGGAGAGAGACAAGACAGAGAGAGAGTGAATGAATGTTTAGATCAAGAAGCCTCTAGAAAAAAGCATGCTCAAAGGGGCACAAAAAGGTTTTTAAAACATTGTGCTTGGTTAGATGGGTTACATAGAGATACATCTTTTGGAATTGCTGAGAAACCTCCATAAATCTTTAAGTTGCTTCCAAATTATGTTTTGGATATTTAGTCACTATGTGCCGTGAGGCAGCTGAGTTTTCTGTGGTGATAGTATTTGAATGTAAAGTGCCTTGCCTAGTGTATTTTAGAGTAAATCATTACCTAGAAGGTAGATTAGAATGGGATTTCAGTATTTTACAGCTCAGATGTTATCTGTAGTTGTCCTGGAATACTATACCGGAGCTGGAAGGAAATTTTAACTCCTTCTCTGATATTAGAATAATGGTTTGGGATGGTAATCTGCTGTTTGGCTTTGGACTACTAAGTGGATTCTTTTTTTTTTTTTTTTTTTTTTTTGACTCAGTATTAAGTAAAGTCACTAAATTGAGACAGACTAAGAAGTTCCTTTAGGTAGTTGCGATTGGAAATTAGCTCTTTAACCTCACCTCATTAGATATCAAATACCTTAAGAAATGAGAGACCATTCAGAATGGACGCAGGAAGAGTCTGGCAGCTTAGTGTGGACTGGCTTCTGTGTTAAAGCCCTGCACCACTGGGGCTCTACTCTGAGGAATTATACTTGGATGCCAATAGGTATCCTTTTTGTCCTTGATGGCCAAGGGCAGAAATATAGGCCTCTGAGTTATGGGGAGAGTTTCCTACTGAAATAGGATAGCTGCAGTAAGCCATGGATGCCATAGAGCCGGCAACTACAGGATTTGACTCTAGGATATTTTCCTGGATTCAAAGACTGCACAACATATGCTTCTGAAGAAGACTGTCCTGCTGATCTAGAAAGCGAGCTGCAGAGTCAGTGGGAGCTAGGGTGTCATTAACTTATAATTAGGTTTTGATAATAAGGATTGAAGCCTCTACCATGCATTCAGACTGAAGGAATTTATACCCTAGGCCTGTGCAGTCAGAATCTTTACTGAATGCTTAAGGAATAAAACATTTTAAAAATATATCAGAAAAAGGTGGGAGCAGAGAAGTAGAGAACAGAAATAGTGTGGGCTGATGTCTGATGAATTTCTATAAAGTTTTTAAAAGAAGGACGAGACTTAGAGATAGTTGCAAGCATGAGAGACATTAAAAACTGGAAAACGATGACCTCATATGTTGTGCTCTCTGTTATAAATTTAGCCCTCTTTTAGTATTTGTGAGTGACATCAATACATATCTCAATCACTTTTCATTATTTTGGTGGGAATTTAATTTCTAAAAATTATGTAATACTGAACCCGATTCACATGGTACATTGGCTTTGCAAGTGTTAAGGATATTTAGAGCAGAGGAAACCAAGGCTCAGGAAGTAGAAATGGCTTATTCATGAGCCCTTAGCTATAGCCCTTGACCAAGATTCCAACTGCTTATGTTGTACAGTAGCTGCCCCCACTGACCTCCATCATGTGTCTTATTATTAACCACTCGAGTAGGTGGAGGCCTGGAGATGGAGGCTAATGGTTGGGTGATGACAGAAATATATTTGGCACAAGACCTAAATTTTCACATGGAAATTAAGGTGCCAGAGTAAGAGAGACATAAATACAGGAAAAGAAAACTTACCTTAGAGCCTTAGTACATAGAGGGGTCTTTAAGGGATTGGTGCCTCATGAATGTAACGGTATCAAAGTCAGAAATGTAAAGATTTCATGGGGCACCTGGATGGCTCAGTCAGTTGAGCGTCCAACTCTTGGTTTCGGCTCAGGTCATGATCTCATGACAGTGCAGAGCCTCTTTGGGCTCTTTCCCTCTCTCTCTCTTCCCCTCCCCTGCTCATTCTCTATCTCTCAAAATAAATAAGTAACTTTAAACAATGTAGATGTATCATAATAAAAAATATAGTGTATGTATCTAAACAAATATAATGCTCCTGAGTCCCACATTGATATTTGATTATTCCGTTATGGTGGTTTGGTTAATATTTTTCTTTCTTTCCTCAGCTTTGAAAACAAGACTCATGAGTCGGGTAGCAGATTTTGTTTCACTCTCTAAAGTGTCTGTTTTCTATCCTTACAGTGTGTGGTAGCTCACAACCAACCGGGTGGGGAGAACCACCAGAGAATTTAAGAGGATGGCAAGTAAGCTGGTTCTGAGACAGCTTGGAATTCAATAGGGCTGACAGAAGACAGTGAGTCATGTTATGCTATCCTGGCCTAATCGAGTCAGTATTCATCAGGGAACCTCTGCACAGGAAGTGCCGATACCACGCCTTAACAGCCAGGGCAATCGATAGCATCAGACAATAGATGTAGTCTCTGGGCCAGCCAGCAGAACAGTTCAAAAAAATGAAGGCTGCTTGGGGGAAGTGCACTGCACTTTGTGAGTGTCTAATTAAAAGAAAGAAAGAAGGAAAGAAAATGAAAGAAATGGAGTTCTAGTTGTCCTGAGGGATTTCAGGTTGCGACACATTTAAAGACTTAACTGTGTCGGAAAAAAAAGCAAGGTGAAAAAACAGAGTTGGAAAACACATTTGAAGATTCAGGTAGTTAAGATTTCAAACAAAGACCAGGCCTGAAGGTACAGCTTTATCACTGAACATGTGATAGGTGGGAAAATTCTTTGCCCCTAAGAAAAGGTACTTTTATGTCTGGCATCAGAATGTATTCATGATGAATATATGGCTTTCCAAATTCATCATAACCATTTCTTAAATCCTCTTCGTCTGTGCTCAGACTTCTTGCCTGCTCACTACTCCTTCACTTGATCTTGATAAACTGTGGGTATCTAGTAAAGGGCTCTATACTCCACTTAAATCAGTGAATTTGTTTATGTCCAGCAATGATGATGAGTCCAATATTCTGCCAGTAACAATAGTTGTGTTTTTGAGGTAACGGTTTATTTATTATTAATTATTATTCAGTGTTAGTACACGAACAACATCATTGACTGAACCCAGAAGTATGAATTTAGTTTCCAGGTGTTTGGTGATGATGGTGGTGCCATTTAAAATGGTGTTTTAAGGTTAGCTTTTAAATTTATTTTGAAGTTTTTATTTTAGAAAACTGCTTGAAGTAGGAAGTAAGAATAGCTGATTGTATCTTTCCAGACGTTGGACTCAGTGCAGAAGGGCAATCTCTTCTAGGTATATACCAGTTCTTTGTGTTCGTTTTTGTTGTTTTGTTTTTGTTTTTGATGACAACTCCAAATATTACTTTCATATCTTGAATCCTTCATCAAATTATCTACACATTGTGATAAGAAAGGTTGTATAAGAAATCAAAAAAGACTTGGTTCACTTTTGCTACCCTTCACTCTCTCTCCTTTTCCCTGTTTGTTGTTATGGTACTGTGTTGAGATTCTGGTTTTTCTTCTGGTAAATTTTGTAACCACGGAAAAATATACTTAAGCCTCTATTTCTGGCTCCAATCTTTTGAAGCATATCTTATAAGACAAAACTCAACTTTCTGCTTTATAAGAAAAATACATTAAATTGTACCTGTTTTGTTACCCTCTTTCTTCTCTTGTATACACTTTTTTTTTTTTGAGCCTCACTTTCACTTTCACATCATTAAGTTGTTAATATTGACATTCTGTCCTGTGAGGACAACCACTGCTTCTCTTCCTTTGTCCCTAGATTGACTCTAAAAGTAGAAAAGAAATAAACATTTACATTACTGTGACCCTGTACACATTAAGATCTGGCTAAGACTCCATTTCCTCCTCCAAAAGATCTGATGCCATAAAGCTGGGCCACCCAGAGCAGAATGTTGCTGGCATAAGGTCAGATGGGTCCTCTTTTCTTATGCTCAATCTATTGCTTAACATTCAAATATATTGTTATTTGTTTTATATTTAGACTTCAAAAGATATTTGTCCTGGTTTTCCAATTATCATACTGCCTGTTTTCTCTTGCAGAGTCATTGTTCTCTCTCTCTCTCGCCCTCTGTCTCTTTCTCTCCTTCCCTCCCTCTCTCCCTGTCTCTACATTATAATCATGAGTCTTCAACCACCTTAGAGACTTCCCTTCTGGACCTCTTTCTCCCTGTTCCCAGCTTTACTGGTTACTTTGTAAGTTTGCTATTTAACTGCCCTCCCCTGAATTCCCTTCTTGGATAGAATACCATCTCATGAATTTCATGTTTTACTCTTACATAATTTACTTCCTACGTTTTTAGGATATGTCTTCAAATACATCCCCATACTAGGGTCCAAGGGAAGAAAACTCTCAGTAAATGTCTAAAAAATAGCTTTATTCTGCCTTGTACTTAATTGATGGCTTGGTTGGATCTGGAAGCATTGATAGAAAATTATTTTCCATCACAGTTTTGAAGGAATTACCTGGTTGTTTCTAATATTTTCTACTGCAATAAGAAATACCTGGGATGATTTGGTGTCATCTGTCATTCCTTGTACAGGGGACTCAGTACACCCTTCCAGTATGAAGATTCATATCCTCAGCACTAGAACATTTCTTCGTATTATTTATTAGCTATTTTGCCACCCTCAATGTCTTCTGATTTTTCAGAATCCCACTGGAATTCTGTTAACCAAACATCATACCCAGTGGGATGACATTGCTCTTACATTTTTCTCTCATATTTATCTTTTTGCTTTACACATTCTACATGTTCTCAATTTTATCTTACAACCTTTCTAACTTTTAATTTCAGAATAATACTGTTATCCATAATAGAAGCATTTTTGATCCCTGATATTGTCTTTTAATAGCATCCTATTTTGTATTCATGAGTGAATTTTCCCCTTGAATATCTATAAATACATGATTTACAGTTTTTTTAAAGTTCCTTTCTTTCTGTGTAATTCTTCCCTTTCCTCCAAGATCAGAGATTTTTCAGCTGTTTTATGTTCTGTTCTCTCTTTCCTGCTGTTTAGTGATAGATGGTTTAGGAATTTCCTGGGTAATTGGAATGAGTTTCCTCTGCTGCTATGAAAGAAGACTGACTTTCCCCCTCCTGAATCTCTGATCTGAAGAAGTCAGATCAGGAATTCTGTGCAGGTGAGAAGGGAGATAGGGCAGTTTATTCTCCTGAGAATGGCCAGGATGGCATACACACTAGAAGTCTTGGTATTCCCAGATATTTGTTCTGTTTCTTTAAGGACAGCCCTCTGGTTTCTTGCCCCTAGGTAGATGCCAAATGAATGGGATGGACATCTTATCCTGCTTCTGTAACATAGACCATCAGTGATCCTGCATATCTACTATTTTCAGCATAGTGTTTTAATATCATTTAAATCTTATAAAATTCAAATTACTTGATGTACCTTGGTGTTATATCTTCATGGAGTTTCCTTTGAGCAAGTTGGTTTACTTTGAAGCAACCTAGCAGTATATTTTAGATTGTCAATTTTTCACTTACTTTTATCTGTCAACCAATCAACCTCTATTTTCTACATTTCTGGTATTTATTTAAAATGTCCTCCATTGGTGAAAACTCCTTTTACGCTTTGTGGGATTACATAGTCTCCAACGACTTTATTTTTTCTTGCATATCTAGAGGGGTCCTGCAGAGGGCTCCTGGAGTGATGGTTGGCAAATTCATGAACCCACTCTTTATCCTAGTCCAGCAGGATCAATATGGTTTGAAAGTAACCTCATGAAATGTTGTCTTAGCTGTGATGAGATAATTGTCTAATAGTTGTGTAGATTATTAGATTTGGAAAAGAAATGACAGACATCACAGGAGTGATATTTAAATCTGTTCATAACTTAAGCTGCCAGCAGTCTAAATATATGTTATTAAGGCAAGATTTTGTTGGAATATTTACGAATGAATATATGAATTAACTGGATACCTGCTTTCCAAAAAGAGTTCTGGATTGTGTTTTTGCTCTTCCACATGTCTGGTTTTCCTAGGATGGGGTAGCCAGAGGAAGTGGTAACGTATGGAAGGAGATGTGTAGCTTTACAATTTAGTATCAGTAGCATTCAGGAAAGGAAGGTGCTTTTCAAGACCTCTTCAACCTTCCAATAAATAGGTAATGGGAATAATTCTAGACTAAATTATTCATTACCACTTATAAAGCTTCTTTAGAGGCTTCTAGTCCTTGTCAGTGGGCAGCTTGCTTCCTAGGAGTATAGAAGATGTTTGTGAATTTCTAATTTCTAGTGTATTTTATATTCATACAATGAAGTTGGCTATTGCAGCTGGAGTGGCTTAATGCTTTGAGCCCTAACGTTATAATTCAAGAAATATCCTGCCTGACAGATGTTTAGGACCCATATCCCATTCCATGCTCACTGATGCAAAGACTTTTCATCCAACATTATTCTATACTGTCTCCCAGAGGGGGAATGCAGGTGAACACTAATTAAATATAAGATAACTAAAGGCCAGAAAATATAAATATGTGATGTAGAGAGTAGGCATGAGGCAAAGTGCTGAGTGAAAAGAAATGAGATGAGAAATAAGCTGTGGGTGGCAGGGTGGGGGGAGCAACTAGAAACCAGAAGAAAATTTCAAGTTAACTTTAGGAATCAGGGAGATTGGGGGAAAAACTGTGATGCAGTCTGGAGCCAGGGAAGGGTTAAGAGGAAAATCAGAATGTTCTGGTCTTGAAATCCAAGTGAATAAGCAATAAACTCACATTCCAGGTGACTATAGAGAGAATATTTTATCATGGGGGCTAGGGGGTGGAGTTGTTCTTGGAGCCCTGATTGAAAACTCTAAGCAGTTTTAAGGACTGGAATTTTAAAAAGGATAATTTCTAGGCTTGATATTGTTTAGATCTGAAAACCTGGCTGACCTGGGACTGACGTGGGTGGCTGTAATTTGCCTTTCTGTACTCAGCTAGAGTCCTAAAATTATGAAGCCAATAACAGAGTAGATATTCCTTCCTAAATGGAAGAGGGCTGTAGTAGAAGACACATTTTACCAGAGATTAGTGGAAGAAACCATTTGGCCAGTACCATTGTCACAGCAAAATGGACTGACGCTAGCTAAGCTTTCTCCTCCAGAGTCCTCCACCCGGTTTCATTCAACTTGTGACAGCATGTTAACACTACCTGAGAAGTATCTGCCTGTCAGTATGTGACTGGCAGTTCTGAGCTGACTACAAAGTGTTCCTTTCTTCTTGCAGTAGAATAAAATTAAAAATAAAATTCACCTTCAGCATTTTTGTCTCTTTTTGAACCATTTCAGTATATCTTGGGAGAAAAAAGTTTCATTCCATGGAGCTTGTCAGGAATGTTAAATAGCTAAACTGTAAAGCACCTCGTAGCAAACAATAGTTACTTGGTACTTTTGCCTGCCTCATTGTGGGGAGCAAATTAGGGACATGTTGGTTTGTGGCTAAATTATGTAAAACAAAAAATAAAACTAGATTAAGAAGTGACTCAATCTTTATATGACCTGCTGTTTTGAGAGAAGAAACACCATTTTCCTTATTAGGTTCTTGTGAATCTTTTGTGTGTTCATTTGGAACAGCTAACATTTGAGGCATAACTTAAAAAAGAATAATTTTGAAAAGTATGATAGAGTGGCATTTTGAGGAATCAGAAATATGGGGCTGAATCATGGCTGTTGAGCAGCTAATTTGCAAAGGCATTGTTCTTCTCTGGTTTATTTTCAAGGATTACAGGTCTTGATTTGTTCTTCTCCCTGATTTCCCTTTCAATACGGTCAACTTTGACAGAGATTTTACATTTGCTTAGCACGTTTCATCCAAGCTAGATCCAAATCCCTTTGTCATGATTTCCAACGGATTAAAGAGCTACAAACAATTGTCATGATACCGAAGCCACTAGATAATACTAGCTCTAGTATTACCCTTTTTAAAATTTAATTTTAATTTTATTAAAACCCTATGGAAGAATAGCTCCATTTACGTTTCAAACTAATCAAAATTTTTTTGTTTATTTTTGTTTTTTGTTTTTTTATAATTATTATTTTTTTAAATTTACATCAAAGTTAGTTAGCATATAATGCAACAATGATTTCAGGAGTAGATTCCTAAATGCCCCTCACCCACTTAGCCTACCCCCCTCCCACAACCTCTCCTGTAACCTTCTGTTTGTTCTCCATATTTAAAAGTTTTATGTTTTTGCCCACCTCCTTGTTTTTATATGATTTTTACTTCCCTTCCCTGTGTTAATCTGTTTTGTATCTTCAAGTCTTCATATTAGTGAAGTCATATGATATTTGTCTTTCTCTGACTGACAAATTTTGCTTAGCATAATACCCTCTAGTTCCATCCATGTAGTTGCAAATGGCAAAATTTCATTCTTTTTGATTGCCAAGTAATACTCTATTATATGTGTGTGTGTGTGTGTGTGTGTGTGTGTGTGTGTGTGTGTGTGTGTACCACATCTTCTTTATCCATTCATCTGTCAATGAACATTTTGGCTCTTTCCATACTTTGGCTATTGTTGATAGTGCTGCTATAAATATTGGAGTGCGTGTGTCCCTTTGAAATAGCACATTTATATCCCTTGGATATAATACCTAGTAGTGCAATTGCTGGGTCATAGGAGTAGTTCTATTTTTAATTTTTTGAAGAACCTCCATACTGTTTTCCAGAGTGGCTGCACCAGTTTAGATTCCCACTAGCAATACAAAAGAGATCCTCTTCCTCTGCACCCTCACCAATATCTGTTGTTGTCTGAGTTAATGCTAGCCATTCTGATGGGTGTGAGGGTCGTATCTCATTGTGGTTTTGATTGTATTTCCCTGATGATGAGTGATGTTGAAAAATTTTTCATGTATTTATTGCATCCTGAATGTTGTTTGGAAATGTCTATTCATGTCATTTGCCCATTTCTTCACTGGATCATTTATTTTTGGATGTTGAATTTGATAATTCTTTACCGTTTTGGATACTAACCCCTTGTGATATGTCATTTACAAATATCTTCTCTCATTCTATCAATTTCCTTTTAGTTTTTTCCTGATTGTTTCCCTTGCTCTGCAAGTTTTTTATTTTGATAAGGTCCCAATAGTTCATTTTTGCTTTTGTTTCCCTTGCCTCCAGAGATGTGTTGAGTAAGAAGTTGCTGTGGCCAACCTGATCCCAGCATTTTAACTCAGGGTAGACATTATTACCTGAAATGAGGGAAATTTTATAATAATTTTTAAATAGGCAATAGATTAATGATCTTCATATGAATTTAAGTGAGTAATCATTTACCCCAAGGTCAGACTTTTCATTAAAAATCTTCAAAAAATCTGTAATTATGTAGTTAAAATGATAGTCCACAGAGAGCTAAAAGAGAAAGCTAGGCAGTTTCATGATCAGATAACCCCTACACTGTTTCATTTTCAAAATTGACATCAGCACTGAATCAATTAAATTAACAGAACTTTTTCAATTAAAAAAATGAAATCATTTAGAAATATTATTTTATTTCTTGGAATATTTCTGTTTTTTGTTATCAGTGTAAGTATGATTACATCACAAGTACTCTTGTTTTATGAATTCACAAAATCTTAAACAGAGTAATGAACTCATGTTGGAGAGGCCTGAGTCAGGAGAAGATATTAGTATTTTGGAAGCTTTTTCTCCTTTTTTTGCCTTTTAGGTCATCTCAGTTATGTTTCTTCATTCTAATTTTGAGACCCTCAAACATGAATGCATAACAGCAGCCAAATTTCTTCCTTTCTTCTTATTATAAATGGTTTACTAAATAATTTTGATTTATGGTGGTATAAATAAAACATTGTTTATTTCTTCTTTTTTGTCCTTTAGAAAAGTTGAGTACCAATTCATAGATTTCTGATTATTTTTGTCTACCAAAATGAACTCAGCAGCTTTTGGGTACAGCTCATATCCTATTCAAAGCTCTACCCCTCACATTTCCAATGTAGCCTAGAGCTGTTATTTACGACCAACTGAAGTGTGAGTGAGGGCTTGTGGGGAGGGATTGGAACAGGTTGTGTGTCCGGTTTGGTGTTCTCCTTTTGTACATCTTATTTCCCTCTCTCTACAGCTGATTGGGGGCAGGGAAGGAGCAGTAGGTGAGACTGAGTTCATTTTTATATAACTGGAGGTTCATCAGTAGTGGAGAAATACCTTTGTTCTCACTCTGGTTCAGTTTGATTCCATCCACTAGTGACGTTGGCTGACAGTTTCCAAATTAGTGGTATATGTGATTTTCTTGGGTTGAGTTCAGCCTTGACCTCACATCTTCTTTGATGAGAAGCTTTTAGAAAACAGCACCCATAATATCCCTTCTTCCTTGTTGTTGATAAAAATCTCCAATCAAAACTCTTTGACCAGGAAAGATGTGACTTGGACTCCTTGTGTGACTCAGAAGCTTCAGGAAAAGCCTATAGTTCCTGCCTATTATCTAACTTATATATATTTTTCACACAAATGTGAAGCCATTTGAACCATTAAGTCCTTTTTCTCCATCTCCGAGGTCTTGGAAGCCGCCCACTATCTCTAAATATAGCTGTAATCATCACCCTAACTTTTTACTCTGAACTGGGATGAGATACTCTGTTATTATAATTTCCTATCCCCTTTGTTCGGGCTCCTTGCAAGCCTCCAGCCTTTAGAAATCGCTAGCAATAAGCACTCTCTCTGTTGACATATACCTCACACGTGTTGGGACATACATCGAGAGATTCCAAAAACCATATAGCACCATCCTTCTTTCTGGTGGTAGCCCCAGGTGTATCTGTGAGATCTGTTGCTTAGTGAACATCCATAGAACATATTTTCATGTAGATCCCAGTAGTCTCTACAAGTGGTTTGATTGGCAAACCCTCATTCTGAGGAGGAGCCAGTGCCAGTGTGAATATTGCCTTTCTCAAGGCTGGTGAGTCAGATGGATGTCCTCCCCACCATTTTCCCCTATGTAGATAAGAGGTTATAGTTAAGGATGGGTAGCGACATTCATCCTTAAAGTGGGGTAACTTCTGGAGCATCTTGGTTGACCTTCTAGATAGCTCAGTGACTCTTTTGAATGCAAATCAAATGTGAGCTGGGGACAACTCTTCTTGGACCTTTCAGCTTTGGGTCTTGGATTTCTGGGGTAAAGAAAAGTCATGTCCAACATTCTGTTACACTATGATTTCTGAGTGTTTTCACTGATGGCACGAAAGGCAATGAATGTTGCTAGCTAAATATGCATTTTTAACTTCATAAGGAAAGCAGAAATTCTGATATTATAATTTTTTAACATTTATTTACTTTTGAGAGACAGAGAGAGACACGAGTAGGGGATGCCTTGAGGTGGAGGTGGGGACACAGAATCTGAAGCAGGCTCCAGGCTCTGAGAGCTGTCAGCACAGAGTCTGATGTGGGGCTCCAACACAGACCACGAGATCATGACCTGAGCAAAGTTGGACCGCTTAATGACTGAGCCACTTAAGTGCCCCTGAAATTCTGATATTATAAATAAGAAGAGACTTAAGAAAATGATTCAAGGGCGCCACCGGGTGGCTCAGTCGGTTAAGCGTCCGACTTTCGCTCAGGTCATGATCTCGCGATTGTGGGTTCGAGCCCCGCGTCGGGCTCTGTGCGACTCTCCAGCTCAGAGCCTGGAGCTGTTTCATTTGTGACTCCTCTCTCTCTGACCACTCCCCTGCTCACGCTGTCTCTCTCTCTCTCTCTCTCTCTCCTCCTAGAAATAAACCAAAATATTTAAAAAAGAAAAAATGATTCAAAATATCAAGAATTTAAAAATACCATTCATTGATGTCAGAATTGGCTGAGAATGGAGTGCAATGCCTGTGTACTCTACAAGGCCAGATGCCTTATTAACTGCATTATAATAAGGGGAAGTGTCAGAGGGCTATAGGACTGCCACATTTATTGTAAAGGACTTTTAAGCCTAAAAGCATCATGCCCACGCATTGTGCCCTGAGAAGTACTGCAATGTTTTGAATATTTGTTAGCCACTTAACATTTCCTTAGTAATTCTTTGTTTTGATCATCTTTGTGACATTTAGAGCTCATTCATTTTAAGACTTTGCTTATTTTAAGATAAGTTATACCTAGATTTCATTTCTAATTTTAGATTGTTGTTAAGTTTTATTACTTACATTGAAACTTTTTATTTAGTTTACTTTTACTGAGCATTTCTTCAGCAATATACACTTGGTATTCTTTCATTTCTTTGAATGAAACTTAATGCAGTAAATGTCCCCCATGCCAGGACTCTCTGAATTAAGACTTAAACAATTGATTAGAAAGCTAACCAGACATTATCAGTCACCCGTAGTAAGTAGTTTGTGGTGAACTGGAAGCAAGAACATCCCGCACTTTTATCCATGAAAATGAACAAGTCTTAGTGATGTCTTTGACACAAATGGAATCTTTCTCATTTCTCATTATCAAAAATTACAAATACTTCTCTATTTTTTTGGACAGTAAGACAGTTTATCTCTCAAGTTTAGTTTCTTTTATGATGCATCCCAGCTTGACAGTTTATGGTTTTTATTATAAGCTTTTTATATACACTGTGATTATATTGCCCAGCTTTGTGAGATATATTGTAGACTAAATCAACTGGCTTCCATATTATTTAAAAGTGTAAAAATGCCTTATACATCATACACCCTTTACAGAACACAAAATAAAATCCCATGGATAGAGGAGAGTTTGTCAACATTGCTACTGACCAAAATACTTCTATTATCATTTGCTAGTAACATGGTAGAGCATCCTGGGGGTTTTTGTTTTACTACTTTTTATAAGTTTTTTCCCCCTAAGGAGGTACAAGATGAAAGATGACAATAATAGTCATTATGGTAGACCAGGTGAAATCATGGTCTACACATTCCAGTGTGTGGACAGATGGTGGAATCAGTAGATCCTGTAATGAGTCTATCAGGAGGAGGAAAGTTGACTAATGAGTTTTAGATGGAGCTGAATTCTAGTATTGAACCTCTCATTAAGGAGAGGAGTTGGGAAGCTCTCATAACTTCATAGACCACTATAATAATTAAGTTAGGAGTGCCTGGGTGGCTCAGTTGGTTAAGTGTCCGACTTCAGCTCCGTCATGACCTCGCGGTTCATGGGTTCAAGCCCTGCGTTGTGCTCTGTGCTGACAGCTAGCTCAGAGCCTGAAGCCTGTCTTTGGATTCTGTGTCTCCCTCTCTCTCTGACCCTCCCTCTGCTCATGCTGTCCCTATCTCTCTCTCAAAATAAAACGTTAAAATTTTTTAAAAAATAATTAAGTTAAACACAGGATTGTCATTTGTTGATGTATTTTATTAATATGTTTATCTAATAAATTTGGGAAATACACATTTTATCCATCCTCATTGAATATCACTATCTTTATCCTATTCCTAAGTAGTATCAATCCTCAACATTGTTTAATAACCATCTTTGAAATTGGAATGTTGATGCTTCAAAATGGTACCTATTATTGCAGTGCTTATTTATGGCATTTTTGGCTTCTTTGAAGAAATCTGCAAGAAAGTCATCTATTCACTATATAAGATCTAACTACACACCATTCTGTGTTTTTATCCAAAAAGGACATATTTGACCAAGAAATCTGATCTGTGCTATTTGGGTTTTTTATATTGTACTCTTTGATATTTGCTGGTTCATTTCATCTCTATGCAGAGATTTATTTCCATTTATTTATTGACTCATTTATAAGTAACAAGAGAAGCTGGCTGAAAGTATTTCTGTCATTTGAGATCTTGACCTGTAAACAAACATCTTTCTAAAATTTATGAATCAAGGATGCAATAGTTTTATGTAATTTTTTCTCTATTACTTTCTACCTTGTCATTAAATAGAGCAATATTATTTGGGGACTTTTTAAACCAGATGGAATCCTATCAACTCATTATAATTGGAAACCTTGCTACTAGCTTGACTTCTAGTTAGAAATCAATGACTTGCATAATCACTAATATAGACTAAAAATTATATGATTTGAAAATTTCACTGCCCAACATTTTTATGTTCTTTCATCTGAAATAGTTCAGTCATGCCTTTAAAAAATGAAGCAAAGGCAGAGCAGGATATAAGTGTTGCTGCTGATACAAAAGAGTAGATTAGCCTTGCCCTCTGACAATGCAGCTTTCTATTTTTGGGTTAGATTCCAAGTGGCAATACATTTGTTGCTTTAGCTCTCTCAGATCATAAAATGATCATGTCTGTTGACATGATTACAGATGCTGCTATTCAAGACTATCCAGAATTTCAAAGAAAAAAAACATAATGTATCAATTGCAAGTAGAGGCACATGTCACTTTCAGAGGCATTAAACTCACTACTCCTACATGGAGGCTATGAAACAGAAAAAAATAAGACTGAAATTGTCAGTTCCAGTTTAAAATAATGGTTTACACTCCTACCACGTGGAGCCCTGATGTGTATCCTCTAACATTTCGGTACGATTGGGAGAATTCACCAAATCAGTTGAGCTTTTTTTTGAGCATTTTTTAGTTCTGATGCTAAACACATTCCCCCACCCCAGTCTTGTCTCAGTATAGGTTGTGAAGCCATTGAAATGGCATTTTAGAAGGAACTGAGGCACAATCAGACAATTTGATCTGTTCAAGAATTATCCAGCATGACAGTAATTGAGACAGAGTTTGAATCTTCAACTGGTGTTGAAATTACTAGTAACTGACACTTGCTTCAAGATCAGTACGGGACTGATTTTGCCTTTCTAGCCCATTCCTTTGTGAGCATTACTCATACCACTTATACACCATGATTTGCTCTGGCAAAATGTGTGTAAGGATGCCTTGCGTCAGTACCACTCTCTCTTTACAAAGGTAGCAGCAGGGCATCTGAACCTGGCTTTGTCACACATGTTAGGTTTTTGGGTTTTTTGTTTTGTTTTGTTTTGTTTTGTTTTTTACATATTTGGCATCCTTGTGGCACTGGACTCTGAGCACTTCCTAGTCTCACCCAGAGCTGTCTTGGCTCTGTCTTCAGATTTCAAACTTTTCTTCTTCAAAACATCTTAACACAGAGGAGCTCACCAGTGAGGCATTGCTGTAGTCCGCTCTGCTTGCCAGTCTTTCTAGAGGTAGTGAATGTCATAGGAAGAGATCCCTGATCCCTTCTCTAGGAAGCAGCCTCCCTGCAGGCAGTTCATTTATCAGGGCGAGCACAGGACTCTGTTTTGCCTTTCTCTTTGTACTTCTTCTTTATGCTGTCCTCTAACCCCCTTTCTTCAAAACAATACCTATTTTTATATCCTGTTTTTTCAAGTATTTGTGTGGATTCTAAGTAAAGCTAAAGACCCCAATGAAGCAGCCTTGGCATTTATACCTGATTAGAGAAAGAAACTAAGGGCAATGCAATGAAACTGATGCTCACTTTAGAGGCAAATACTTTTTCAGAACAACTAAAAAAAAAAACCCATACACATTACATTAGAGTCTTCTCTTCCTTCCTTCCTTCCTTCCTTCCTTCCTTCCTTCCTTCCTTCCTTCCTTCCTTCCTTCCTCTTTCTTTCTTTGTTTCTCTCTCTGTCTCTCAATACTCTCAGGCATAACTGATGTTTGCGAGACTGGAAGTTCCCACTGAAACTGAGGAAAAGTTTCTCACTAAAATTTATAAAACCATGTACACTTTTTTTTTTTTAAGAGGACTGATTCTCCACTGTAACTCAAGCTGCATTGTCCTCCCTAAGACCTGTTTTGAAGCCTTACAATTCAGGTGCCAATCTGAAACCCACAAAACAATAACTGTTTTTAACTGCTTGTCTCACTTTAAGAACTGAAATTATTCAAACATGCATCTGCTTTCATGAATAATTTTGTTTCATGGATACAAAGTGTTTTGTTTCTCATTCAAGTGACTTTAGACAAAGGGTGTTATTTCTCCAGCTGTATGTATCTAATGCAAAAATAATTTATTACTTGGAGAAGGAAGGATAAGAAAGCACTCAAGCTGGGTTTTGTGTGTGTGTGTGTGGCATTTCCAAGATGAGAGTATGTTCACTTTTCAAATGGATATGTTTGGTTCCTTATAGACAGAGCCATTGCATTTTATTTTCGTATTCTGAGATATGACTTTTCCTTGACATGTCCTTTTACAGCAAATCAAATTGCTTTTCATGGGCATTACCATTTTTTAAGCAGAGACGATTCAAATGTAGTATTCCAAGTGGAATGCATTTCTTGAGAGCATTTGTATTCCACCCTTATTTTACTCAAGAGGAAGAAAGTTTCTGGGCACTTACAGCTGTGTAAATAAACAAACACCAAACATAAAAGCAAAGCAAAACTACAAAAGCTGAACAATTGTAACAAATTGAGAGTAGGGACTCATTTAATGATCTAAAGTGCCGAATATTAAAACCCTTGGAATAAATTATTTGCCTTCATATTAATGTAATAATCAATTATAATAATTAGAAAAATTATAAACAATTAATAAACTTATCATTTGAACAACTGACAAGAATATGGAACATAGCAAGTATAATAAATCCTGGTGTGTGTATCATTATTCATTTCTTAATGTTCTAGTTCCTATTTTTGAGAGAGAGAGAGAGAGAGAGAGAGAACACCAGTGAGGAAGAGGCAGAGAGAGAGGGAGACACAGAATCTGAAGTAGGCTCCAGCCTCTGAACCATCAGCACAGAGCCCGAAGTGAGGCTCTAACTCATCAACTGGGAGATCATGACCTGAACTGATGTTGGACACTCAACCGACTGGGCCACCCCGGAACCCGATCATTATTCGTTGGGTTTTTTTTTAAAACATTTTTTATAGTTTTTATTTATTTTTGAGACAGAGAGAGACAGCATGAGCAGGGGAAGGGCAGAGAGAGAGGGAGACACAGAATCCGAAACAGGCTCCAGGCTCTGAGCTGCCAGTACAGAACCGGATACGGGGCTCGAACCCATGAACTGTGAGATCATGACCTGAGCCGAAGTCGGACACCTAACCGACTGAGCCGCCCAGGTGCCCCCATTATTCGTTTCTAATAATTAATGGTCATAGTCATATAGAGTGGTTTATGTGTGACAAGACGGGGATTCTGGTCTATTGATGTTCCCAGCGTTGTAGAAGCTGATAGTAATGAAGTAAGGTAAATCTAGCCAGATCCTGTTGGATTCTGCTTAGCTCTTAACCCGGGCTATGAAAGATCATCTCTTGGCCTGGAGCTCCTTTCATCATTTGCATACTTGGCTTCTTCGCAGCTAGCTGTGGATACCCTGTTTGCAACTTGGCAGTGTTGTGAGATGAGGCTGTAAATTGTTCCTGACTCTGCTTTATTCACATGGACCAGATTAAACTTCCTTTAACTCTACCAAGAAGATAAATTGCATCTGTTTTTTTTTCTATTGGTGTTTCTGTTCTAAATAATTTTAGCTATGTTCATTGTATTTGTTTGGGTTTTGGGTGTTTCCTTGAGCTTTGAGATCATAATTTATTCTAACTGCTCTTACCCCTTCATTTTGAGTTACAGACAATGCATTCTTCATTTGTGTGATGCCTTTCTAAGAATAAGAGTGACATATGTCCACAAATTGGAATCTCAAATTCCAATTTAGTCTTTTCTTGCATTTATTTTATTATTCTTGAAACTGGAAAATTGTTTCAGGAAGTCAGATACTAAGCATACAATGTTCTTCCAGTATTCTAAACAAAATTATATAATTCAGTGCCTTGGAAAATAACCCATATGACAATAAGGAGGAAGACTGAAAAAAGTCAGAAAAGAGGCAAATGAAAACCCGCTTCTGAAGACTCATAAAAATAATTTTAAATAACTCTATTTTCTATTCTATTCTGATTTCTTCTTTAGAGACCTATTTCCAGGTTGTGTTATACCAATGTGCTTTGTCTTTTTGTTAGTGTTGTTCTTTTCTCCTATGTTACTCTTTTGACCTATTCTTCAGTGGTTTCTCCAAAACTTAACTTTAGATGTTTTGACTTTATCTACAAAATTTTTTATATTCTTATGCCTGCACTCATACATTACATAATTACTAATTATTCTTTCAAACTGAAAACAAAAAGTTAAGCATTTTTAGAAAGCTCTATTTAAATCAACTCATTTTAAATCTTATTTGAGGGAAGATATATGTATGTATATATAAATATAAAACATTGTCAAATTATTATATATGTGCATGTCCAAAATAAGCTTTGAAATTGAAAAAAAAATCAACAACCAAAATGTACCATGAGATCTGGGAGCAGGAAAAGACTGCCTATTTTACATCATCTGTGGTTTGGTGAGTAATGAAACTAACTGCCCTGCCATTGGCAATCCAGAATGCATTCAGCTTCTATCTTGAGTTTATGTGTATTCTTGTATTTTTATTGATAAGCTGTCATTGATTTGCTTTCCAGCCGTAGTCAAAGTTACATGTGTGCAATTTTCAGGAACATTATCACCTAGCAAACCTCTGGAGACAGTAAAACAAGCTTGTATGCTGGAATGCAATGGAGTCATATTTCATATTATAATCAATAGAGTTGGGTTAACTTCTAAGAGCTTAATATTTGAATCTGGATTCAGATTGCTAGGCCGGGCCGATGTATGAGAGAGTCCATGTGATGCTTTGGGAGATAGACACACATTCTAATCCACGGAGAGTAAAGTACCACAATGAGATTCATTCATTTATGTGATAAATTCGCCTTTCAGAATTGCTTTTGATCAAACAAAATATTGTTTCAGGGAACACAGGGTAACAAAGCTGACATTTTAATATTCTATATCTGCTTTTGAAATGACAGAAAGGATATATTTTTAGAGCTGCATTGCCAATTTAACAAATGTACAGAGATCTCTGAATAACTGAAGCTGTTTGACATTAAGTACCAGTATCATTGTGCTTATTTAATTAATATCACTAAAAAGAAAACAGCCCATAGGATATGTCAGTCACACAGTAATGAGTCTATAGCAATGATATTCCAGAGCTATACATATTCTGGAAGAAAAAATTTATGCAGAGGATAGAACATTTGAGACAATAATTTGCCTGTTGTTATTATAATTATTTTAGAGTAGGGCATATAAAATAGAACATCTCATTCAAGCGGAAGTAGGGGAGATGTGAAATATATTTGGGGAAGAGGACAAGCAGCAGCCACAGTGACAGGCAGAGCAAATAGATGAGTGAAGAGGGCGGCTGTTGAAGGTAGTTGGTACTGATGCTCACCATGCCTATGAGACTTAGCCTATTCTAGGACTTCTGTGTGTAGTCATATTCAGTCCTTAAAATATCACTTGAAGTAAGGTTTTTTTATTCCAATGGAAAATAATTTTTATTGAGATCCCACCAGCTGCACAATCTGTTCCTTACATTACGCTCCTTCTTCTTTTGCAATGCAGTCCATGTATGCTTTCTTCTCCTCCACAGTCTGGAAGCAGCCATGCCAAATGTGGAGGTGGCATTGATGAACTTAAGGGCAACTGAAGTACAGTATTATTGACCTTTTTTCACAAATGGGGAAACTGAGGCTCAGAGAAATTCCTTTAGAAAGTTATAACACAGAGGTTTAAATCCTGATCTGATTTTTGGATCTGATAATTTCAACGTCGCTGCCGTGTCCAGTTTTTGTATGTTCTGTCTCTTTAAGTTGTGTTGCCTTTTGGTATGCCTGGTAACATTTTCTTGATAGCTGAACAAGATGTGCTGCATCCAAGTTGCTGCTATAAATAGATTTTTAGTAATGTGGTGGTAGGGTGTGGGAAGGGGAAGTGTATGGTTTCAGGATGAGGACCCAGTCTTTTAATGAGCCTGTGCCTCTGGACTGTGAACCTTACAAATGTTTCTCAGGTTTTTTCTCCCTCTTTCAGTGTGACAAAATGGCTAGAGTGGGCTGAAGTTGGGTACTTTCCTTCCTCCTGGCCCATTAGGCTCTGATAATACCCCAGGAGTTTGGGCTCTGATTAGCTAACCTGGTCGACTGTTTCTCTCAGGGAAAGCCTTGTTAAAAACAAAAAACACGGGGCTCCTGGGTGGCTCAGTCGGTTAAGCATCCGACTTTGGCTCAGGTCAAAGTTCGTGGGTTCGAGCCCCGCGTCAGGCTCTGTGCTGACAGCCAGCTCAGAGCCTGGAGCCTGTTTCAGATTCTGTGTCTCCCTCCCTCTCTGACCCTCCCCTGCTCATGCTGTCTCTCTCTCTCTCTCTCAGAAATAAATTTTAAAAAACCATTAAAACAAACAAACAAAAACCAGAGTACTCTGACATATTTCAAAATAGCTATTTCCCCTTCCCTTTCAGAGAGGATTTTTCTCTGTTATTTACTGTGAGAACCTCATTGAGCTCCTGGAAATAAATCTCACAAAATTGTGGGGCCCCCTAAGACTGGGTGCCATTGACTTTTAACTCTTAGAGTTGTCTGCTCTCAACCTGTCACAATTATAGTTCAGGTTTCTTTACCGCAATACTAGGTCCCAAGGTGGTTTCTGTGAGGGTGTCTCTGGTACTTTAAGCTGTAACTTTTCTCTGTTTGCCTTTTTGTCACTCCAGTCTCTGGGGCAATATTATGCCCTGTGTCCTCCCGTCTTAGAAGCAGTGCTGCTTTCTCAGTCTGTTCAGTCTCAGCTACTCCTCACCTATAAAACTGAATAGTAGTATTTTGATAGCCCAAAATGGAAAGATGGTATTCTAGGCAGAAACAAAACAGGAGTAAATAGAGAAAGAAAGCCAAAATATATATTCAAGAAAAATGAATACAAACCTTGAGTGAGGCATATAATTCCTGAATGAGCTTTTTATATCACCCTCAAAACGTAGACTGGGACAGAGGGTTTGAGGGCTTAAAGTTAGGTTACCAATTTTTATTTTTGCTTTGTGTCAATGAACAGTTATTGTAATTTTCTATCAAGGAAGGAAAAAAGTAAAAAAGAACGTTTAGGATATTATTACTTGGACCTGATTTATATGTGGAAGACGGATCACAAGAGAAAGGATGGAATAGTTGCAAGCCTTTTATGGTGGTCAGGAAATGACATGATAAATGACTGTGTAAGGCTGGACAAAACAATGGGTGGTTAAAAGAAAAAAATTACATAGTGGCTGATGCTGGGGACAAAATTCAACGGAACAAAATTAGAAAAGTCAAGAAGAAAATTCCATAGGGCAGCTGAAGAATGCAGTTTCCGACATGATAAGCTTTATTTCCCATGCTTCTGTTCTCTCATAGCAATTGGTTAGCGGGCCATAGGAAGTGCACTAGCTGACAAAGAGCAAGGTCAGGATTGAAGTAGAGCAATGAGATGTTTGAAGCCAGGGGACATTTGATAGAGAAAGACAAGTCAGGAAACATTAAGGATAGAACTTTGAGTAGAGTTAAGTGAAGCAACAAAGACAGAGAACCAACATTTATAATAATAGGAGAAACAATAGAAATATGTTCAAAATGTCAAGAAAGGAGGGCTTCAAAAAATAGATGGGTTGAAGAGAGATCTTTGGATTTGAATGCTGATGTTTTCTCATGTAGTGTTTAAAATGAGTACATTGCAAGGGCTGGTTTGCCTGGGGATGACGATGCACAGGTCATAAAACATTGTACAAGATTAGTCAAGAGAGAAAGGAGAGAAAGAACACAGCAGCTGAAGATAATACAGCTATGTCACAGACTGTTTTCAAGGTCTGGGAGATCAGAGTACGTTAATAAAGCAGTATATTCTTATATAACATTATATTATATTATACTATGTTACTATGTTATATATTGAATATAATGTTTTCTTATCCCCCCCACTTCAGTTTCTATAATTACATCTGTAATCTCAGAATTAAGGCTGTGTATTTGAGTTTTTTCCTTTTGTTTTCCCCCCAAATTTAGGCTTGCCAGTTATCTGTGAATTTTATTGGCTATTCCATAAAAAAGCTGTTCTTGGATGTTGGTTTTAATTAATTCACCATTACTCTGTCTTCTAAGTCTTTAATGTGTGCTTTTATTATTATTAATTCTCCCTTCTACTTTTCTTAGTTTTATGTTATTATTTTTGCTTAGGTTCTATAGTTGAATACTAAGTTCATTTATTTTTATTATTTCTTATTTTATAATAAAAGCATTGAAGAATACAAATTTTTGTTTTAAGTACAGAACATTGTATGCAGCATTCTCATTATCTTTTATTTCTAAATGGCCCTAATTGCAGTTTTGACTTGGCTTTTTGAAGAGAATTATTGTATAATTTCTAAGTGGTTGCATTTATGTTTATGACTTTATTTCTAGTTATGCTAGAAACTGTCATCAGAAAATGTGATCTAAACGTCTTTTCTCTTAATCTATTAAGAGTTTATTTACGATGTTTTAAAGTTTTTATTTAAATTCCAGTTAGTTAACATACAGTGTAATATTAGTTTCAGGTGCATAATGTAGTGATTCAGACTTCAGTGCCATACCCAGTGCTCATCACAAGTGTACCCCTTAATCCCCATTACCTATTTAACCTATCTCCCCACCCTCCATCCCTCTGGTAGCCATCACTTTGTATGCAAGCAGCCCAAATGTCCATTGACTGATGACTGGATAAAGAAGAATGTATATATATATGATGGATTATTCAGCCATAAAGAAGAATGAACTCTTGCCATTTTCAATGACACAAATGGAGCTAGAGGGTACAATGCTACATGAAATGAGTCAGATAAAGACAAATACCATATGATTTCACTCATTTGTGGAAAGCAAACAACATATTTTTTTAAAGAAATAAAACAAATGAGGGGCACCTGGGTGGTTCAGTTGGTTCAGCATCCCTTGATTTTGGCTCATGGTTCATGAGTTCAATCCCCACGTTGGGCTCTGCTCTAACAGAGAGGAGTTTGCTTGAGATTGTGTCTCCCTCTCTCTATGCCCCCCTTCCCCCTACTCACACACTCCCTCTCTATCAAAATAATAAATAAACATTTTTTAAAACTTAAAAAAAATAATGAAAACAAATGAACCAAGGGAGAGAAAAGGAGAGGCAAACCAAGTAACAGACTATTAACTGTAGAGAACAAGCTGATAAGTCATTTTTAAATATGTGTCTTCCAAGCTCTAGAATTTATCAATATGTCAGTTTCCTCACATTTCTTTTACTTGTCATTATTTGCTTTGTTGCCCATAAAAGTACATGCATGTTATATTTTCATTAAAATATGTGGGTCTGGGATCCAGATTATTGTAATTATATTTTTTGGTGTACACTCTTATGTTTTTTTAAGCTTAACAGTTGTACCCAGTTTCATAACGAGATTTACTCACATTTTTGTAGATTTCTCAAATGCTTCAGTCATCAGGGCAATGTCTTTTATATTATGGTTTCCTTTCTGAACTTCTCAAGCTTGCTTAATTTTAATTTTAATATATTCAAGCATAAGTTTTCTGATTAAGTATTCATTAAAATGCCATGTTTTCTTGGTGATAATATATCTAACAAAATTTTCCTCTAGTCCTAAAATGTGGAAGAAAATTCTGCAGCTTATTAATTATGTGATCATAAGTCTCCTAAGAATATTATACTTCTTTTTATTCTGCATTTGTGTTGTGGTGGAAGTGTTTGAGATCATCCTCATTTTTACTTTTTTACTAGAAAAGATTTTTTAGTCTTGTTTGATTTGTTTCAGGCTTTTCTTTTATCTTTTACCTTGTTCCAAAATGGCCTGTGTTTAATCAGTGTCCTTTGCATTAATTTTCCTTTCTATCTATTCACATAGAGGTGTCTTGTGCAGAGAAATGTTTTCCTTCCTCATACCTTTGATTATATTTTAGTATAACAATTGTTTTGGTTTCTCTGGTAGAGATGCTAGTTACCTATAATTTTCTCATACATTCTGTCTTCTCTTTTCTTCCATATTTTCTAGCATTGTTTCTATCTCTCTGTTTTTTTCCTCAGTGGTTTGAAAAGTTTTACAAGTTGTTCTCTATGTCATAATTTGATTTTGTGCAAACTGTACCCTTTACATCAGTGTTTTCTGTACGGATTTTCAGTTGACCACAGGGCTCAATCTCATAAACCATGAGATCATGATCTGAAGTTGACATTTCATTTTTAGTTCTCCTCTACTTCTGTTTCTCATCTACTTCTTCTTCTCCTTTTTTTTTTTTTTACAGTTAGGTTTGTTAACTTGTCATTCAACTTGTCTTAGTTAAAATGTTAATTAAACTTTCCTTGTACATAGGATTTTTTTAAAAGTCCATTGGACATAGGATTTTTTTTAAAGTCCATTGGTCTTACAAGGGTTGTTTGGAAAACAGCATCTCCCCTCATATACTGCCTCTGTGTTTAGATGGCTAAAGATAACTACATTCAACGTTTTCACTGTTCCTTGATATGTTTTCTTTGTATATGTAAATACCATGCTTACGTTTAATTTCTACTCCTTATTTTTCTGCCAAGTCACTTTACTGACCTCTCAATATGGGATATGAGGAATTGTCTCCTTTAAATGAAAAAAAAAAAAAAAAGACTATCTCCTTTTGGCCTGTCTTCTGCCATTTACACTTGCTATTCTATCATCCTCCCAATATAATTACACCATAATGTATATACCATCTATATGCCTTGAGTACTTTTGCTTTCCTGGAAAATGTTTTTGCTGTCCTTGTAGCTAATAATCATCATTTTAAAATTGTTGGTTTGCTTAGCATTTGGGGTTTTTATTGTGTGTGTTGCTTTTTATATACTTAAGAGCAATTTACTCCCAAGCTTTTCTCCAGGAGACATGTGGTTAACTACACTTATGTTCTCAGAGACGTCTCTCCTGCTTCTGGAATTCAGATTGGGATCTAAGTGTACAGCACAGCTTGCATCGCAGAATCTCCCTTTATCATAATTCTGGTGATTGTCCTCATATTTCTTGTGTGTTGTGTCTCCTATTTTCTGTAACCCAGCTGCCCCCCTCCTTCTTTATTTGTCTTGTTTAGGTTTAGCACAGCAACCGTAGCTTCTTGAGGCTGAAAATGGAAGTCATATATTTTGCAGAACTTGCATATATAAAAATATCTTCATTTTAACATTATGCTTAAACAACATGCTGCCAAATTCTAGGTTGGAATCATTTTACTTTAGAATTTGAAGGCACTACTTCATTTTTCCTTCCTCTCAGGCCGTTCTGATCCTTTGATTCTTTGTAACTTTTTCTCTTTTCCTTTTTTTTTTCATCTTCAGAATCTTTTAAGGTTTCCTATTTGTCTTCATTATTCTGAAACTCAACAGGATATATCCTAATATGTGTATATTTTATTTATTGTGCTGGGTACTCAGTAGGACCTTTTAATCTAGGATTTCACATATAATTTCCTTCTGGGAAAATGTTTTGTTTCATAATCCCAACTCCCCATTTTGTTTTCCTGAATTTCTTATTATTTAGATCTTGGGCCTCCTGGATTGATCCTTTAATTTTCTCCTGATTTCTTTTTCTATGTCTTTTTGATCAGTTTCTAGGAGATTACTTTCACCTTCTAATTCTTCTGTTGACTTCCATTTCTGAAAGTATAATTCAGAATTATAATTAATTGCATTTTATATAACTATAATTATTTATAAAAATTATGAATTATAATTAATGTAAGTAGATTTTAATTATAACTATTATAATTGATTTTTAAGAGTTCTTTTATGCTCTGAATGTTCATTTTTTTCTTTTTTATGGAAACAACTTTTTGTTTTATGCATAACATTAAAAAATATCTCTGAATCTATTAATTTTTAGATGACTTTCTTTCCAGGCATAGCCTCTATTTACTCAAATTGGGTTTTTATCCCCCTATTTGTTTGATTAAATGTCTATTTGCATGGTAGAGAATTTTTTGTGCCCAGTGATCCTTGGATTCCACTCATAGTTAAGGATACATTAAAAGACTGATTAAAAACTCTGCACAAGGATGCGTTTGTTGACAGTGGACGTCACTGGGAAATCACCTAGTGTCAGAATGTTTAGATCTTTTCTTTTAGGCTGATGGATCTAAAAGTCTCCCAAAGATGGATCTTTTAAAGCCTCTGTTCAGAGCATGCATGCTAGGCTGGCACTTCTCTTTGAGCCAAAGTAGGGGAATGAGACTGGAAAACTCATGATTCAATATTTCTGTTTTCACTGGCCACTCGAGCACCCCAAATGTAGTACCCAATCCGCTACGCCAGGTGTCCTGTATCCAAGAGATCCTATGTTTTACCTTGTTCAGAGAGTATATCTTGAGTCTTCTGACAAGTTAGAGGGAAAGAAAGTAGCCTTGCTTCACAAACATCAAATATTTGATCACATGATTTTAGTGTTGAATTCTAATCCCTTCTAAATTGGCTCTTTGTGTGCATAAATGTTGCTTCATTCATTTTTATATTCCTAGTACCTACTCTGTTGATAATGCTGTTATTGTAATTCATATTTTTGAATAAATAAATACATTATTACTTTGTAAATTGAGGAAATCTTTCCTAGATAGGGTTGGTTGGAAATGTTTCTCTTCTGATGTCATAGAGCCTCTTTTCTTATTTTGTTGTCTCAATTCAGATACATTGTTTGTCACCTCAGTGTTGGAATAAACATGTCTTAATATCATTAGGTTTTTCCTACAAATTTCAGACAATTCCATTTTTATGTCTGCTGTTGTTCAGAGTTTACATTCTAAACAAGTCTTTACATTGTATTACATTGTAGTTACCACTTGATGGTATTAACTACAGTACAGATACAAGCAATTCTGGAAAACATTAAAGTGTGTCGTTGTGAGTCATATTCCCCAAATATGCCATCCAGAGTCTCCTATTCTACCATTCAATTTCTCTTTCAATTCTGTTCTTTTCTGCTTGGTCACTCTGCTCCTGCTGAGTCCAAGTGAACTCTGTCTTAATCTCCCTCAATCTTTCCATTCTATACTGCACTCTGTAGGAAGAGCCTTTTGCCTGTAGGTTTGGGGCTGAGAGACAACATTGGGTTCTCTCCATTTTTCAGAAGTCAGTTATTTTTATAGTGTGTCTCAGTTGTGATAGCTCTATTTCTCTCTGGCTGCAGGAGCCTTTTTTGTTGGTGTTTACCAGCTTCATGTCTATCTCTGTGAAGGTAGAATATAGGAAAAGCCATGGAATCCCTAAGAATTCAATATGGAATAGAAATCTTTTAAGTGTTGTCTTCTGTTTTTAATTCAAATAAATTATCATGTTTTGCATGTATTTATTTGGGGTTAGATTATATTCACCTTTCAGGCAGGAAGAGTACCATATAGGTAGTTTGAATAAAGTATGCTAAACTGGTAAAATAAACTTTATGATGCCCTTCTTTAGAATGAAATAGCTGGAGATGGTGTTTCACTGTAATGATTCTGACGGGATACGATTCAGTAGGATTAAGTATAATAGTCAAACCATGAAACAAATGTTTATGTTTTTTAATGTTTATTTTTGAGAGAGAGAGAGAGAGAGAGAGAGAGAGAACGCTTCAGTTGGGGAGGGGCAGAGAGAGAGGGAGACAGAGAATCCTAAGCAGCCTCCGTGCTGACATTGTGGTACTGGGCATGAGGCTCGAAGTCACAAACTTGTAAGATTATGACCTGAACCAAAACCAAAAGTTGGATGCTCAACCAACTGAGTCACCAAGGCGCTCCCCCCAATATGTTTATCTTAACCCAGCCTCTTTGCATTGGCATGGTGTGAACAAATCCTTTAAATTATCAGCAAATAACTTTGCCTCTTTTTTCTCAGTCTGATTTAGACGCACCTTTTCTTTTCTATTTCCAACGAACTGACTGCCCTGGTCTTGCTCATTCATTTCCTCTTCTTGTCCATGGCCTTTCCCGTCCGTGTGCCAGATTCCTTCCATCTGAACTATTATTTCAAACACTGTCCTGGGAGGTAATAAATGTAGAGGTAATAAAATGCTATGATTGAGTGTGTGGCTTCAGGCCTCCTCCATCATTTAATAGCTATAATGTGGGTGGGGCTAGTTACCTATAACTTTGTGACAACTTAAACAAAATGGGATACCTAATATTAAACATTTAATGTTAATTGCTTAGGATGGTTCTTGTACATAGTATTCTCTCAATAAATGTTAGGTATCATTGTTACCATCATCATCATCATGATCATCACTTTTTTTTTTATAGAGTGCAATGGGGGAGAGGGGCAGAGGGAAAGAGAAAGAGAGAGGGAAAGAGAGAATCTTAAGCAGGCTCTGCACTCAATGCAGAGTCCAACACAGGACTCCATCCCACTACCCTGGGATCATGACCTGAACTGAAATCAAGAGTTGGATACTCAACCTACTGAACCACCCAAGTACCCCTCATAATCATCACTTTTATGTTTCTTTTGCTTAGCAACATGAAATGGTGTACCATTGAAAATAGTTCATTTCGAACCCTTCACATTCTGAAGACATTTATTTCCTGGAACTTTCCATTGATTGAGTTAAATGTACATTGAGTGTTATGGGGTAAGATGGAAATAGAGAAGTGTTTTGCACTGAACATCTATTGTATTGTTCAAACTGTCACAAAATGCATTATAATAAATTATCTTAGTTGCTACATGCATTAATAATCAGCTTAGTGTAGGAAAAATAAGACATGTAAATAATTAAAGGAGTACTCTACAAGTTTACAAAATTGCCCGTAGAGAATTTTATTCCTGAGCTGATTTTCATCGTATTTACTTCTACTTATTATTAGGAATGAAGGATCTGCTTAATTGAATTTAGTCATCACAAAGTACTGGCATAATGTATTTAATGTGGCTATTTACATATGATAACTAAGTCATATTTTAAGATTTTGCTAACTTTTAAATTAATAATATGACTGCTTTTAAATAGTATTCAGAAAAGAACTAACATACCAAATCATCTGATGAGTTCAAATTGTCATTTATAGTAAACATTCAGGTGAATTAATCCTATATGAGGAGAAACCTAAGGAAATTATTTGAAACTAATTCTTATCATCTAAAATAAAACTATAAACATAGTAACACAGTTATAGGTCAATGGATTATGATTTAAAATAACCATAGAAATCAAAATAAAATTTTTAACACAAATTTAAATTTAAGGAAAAAAATCCTTCAATATGATTGCTACAAATATCACACTCTACCTGTATATTTGCATATGCACTATGGAGTGGCAAAACTCTATCATAGGGTTAGTGTATCTTATTCATCCAAAATATTGTGGGTCTGACATCCTATACTCTTTCCTAAAACCATTCATCCCACAACACACACTCCAACATGCACAATTAAAGATGACATCCTCTCCAAGCTCAGAGCCCAGGACAGAAGGCATTCAACTGGTTGCTTTTCTCTGCATGGAGCTGGGTGAAGGATGGGAATCTCATGTGACAGTTACCAGGAACTACCATTAAGAGTTGAGATTGTGGGGAATGGAGAACGCCTGGGTGGCTCAGTTGTTTAAGTGTCTGACTCTTGATTTTGGCTCAGGTCATGATCTCATGGTTCCTGAGTTCCAGCGCCTTGTCAGGCTCTGTGTTGACAGTGCAGAGCCTTCTTGGGATTCTCTCTCTCTCTCTCTCTCTCTCTCTCTCTCTTTCCCTCCCTCCCTCTCCCTCCCCCCACCTGTGTATGTGTGTGTGTGTGTGTGTGTGTGTGCACACCTTTCCCTGCTTGTGTTCTTTCTCTCAAAATAAATAAACTTATAAAAGAGTTGATATTATAGGAAAATAAAAGCAAGAAATAGCAGATCTGTATGAAATCCAGAGATGGTGACTTTTTGTTTGTTACTGCTAACATAGTTTTTGGACAGAACAGCTATATTTAATTATAGGTAGAACGTGAAGACCTTCTTCCCAGTGCTGCCTCTCAGTCTTAAATCGAGATGTATGTAGTTTCCACAGGTCTTTTACGTTTTCTGTTCACAAAACACTTTTATAGATACTAACTCATTAGATCTTTCCAATATACCTTTGAGATATGTGTCAGAGTGCATAATTCCTCCAAATTAGCTTCTCTAGGGGTATAGATGAAATAATATAGACACCACACAGATTGAGGAAAGAATAAATTTACTACTCACATCTGCCTACTGCCTAAAGCCATGCCTATTCAAAACACTGAATAGAGAGTAATTATAATCATAGATGTATTTATCATACATTCTATTTATTAATTCATGTATCTATCAAACATTCACTTTCTATTGAATACTAGGTCTTAAAATAGGTAAGAGGAGGTTAAAAAATATATGACTTGAGATAATTGTTCTCTCAGTCTAGTGGGCAAATGGACACATGGACAGATAATCACAATATAATCTCAAAGAGTTATGATAAAATACATAATGAAATATAATGAAATACAGGGGAGAAACATATCTACCTGCCTGGTATGGGGTAGATAAGAGAAGACTTCACACAAGAACTGAAATTTCTCTCATGAACTTAACTAGAGAGGTTCCCTTTTCAAATCCTGTCCTCAGGAAATTTGTGTTTTTGGACATCACTAACCATTTCCTCATTCCTTAAATTATCTATTTGGTTTCATGGACCTTGGAGTCTATTCTTACCTACTTTCCATCTGGCCATGCTTTTTCATCCTCCTTTACCGATCTTGCTGAGTCTGCTCCTTAAAAGTTGCTTCTTCCTGGCTTCCATTTGTGCCATCTTCCCTTTAGGCTGTCCCTGTTTCTGTGGATGAGAATTCACTAATAAATATTCATGGTCTCAACTGCCTTTCATATGACTGTGCCTTTGAAATCTTTACCTCCTGCAAACCTGACTCATGAATACAGCTCAAGTGTTCATCTGATTTGTGCATTTCTTGGCTTGGAAGCCTCACTGGGATTTTGAGGTCCTAGAGAACCAGATCATGATCTACCTTTTAAAACCATCCATTCCCTTGGATGCCCCCTTTTCAATGAAAGAAACCATCACCTGCTCAGTCTTTTGTTCCTTCTTCCTTCATTCAAAAACATTTATTCATACATATTGGGGTTAGTCACCACAGTTGGATCTGGGATGCAATGGTAGAAAAACAGACCTGGCTCTTACTCTTTTGAAGAAAATTAATTTTAAATTAGTGCTTAGCCAAGTATGGTTTACTAATTACATCTGTCAGAATCACAGGAAGAAGGGCTTTTAAAAATACCAACCAGAGATTCCTTCCCAGACTTATTGAATTGTAATCTTTAAGAACCAGTGCCCAGGGATCTATATTTTAAGCAAACCCCATAAGTGATTCTGAGGAATATAACCTAACATTTATAAAACCACCTATTTAAATAAAAAGAAAACAAACAAATAAATACATAATTACATACTGTAAAGAGTCACTGAAGGAGACTACAAGCTGCTATGTGGGTGTGTAATAGGGGAGGAGGAAGGATTGATACATAATGATCAGTCATTACCTGGGAGTTAGGGGCAAGATCATGCAAGGACCTGTGGCTGGTGATTGATTAGACATGAGGGATAGAAGTCAGTGAATACTAAGAATGACTTTTAAATTAGAAGTCTGGATGCCATCATTTGGTTCCTCTCTTTCTCTCACTCTACCCTTATTTCTATTTTCTTTAATATATCTCAAATCCATCCCACTTCTTCGTCACTGCTCCTAACATACTTCACAGGCTCTTTGTCTTCCATGAAATTATAATATTGTTCTCCTAATTCTTTTTTTTTAAAGATTATTTATTTTGAGTGAGAGCATGAGCAGAGGATGGGCAAAGAGAGTGGGACAGAGAGAATCCTAAGCAGGCTCCATGCTGTCAGTACTGACTGGATCCCAGAAACCATGAGATCATGACTTGAGCTTGAATGAAGAATCAAACATGTAACCAGCTGAGCCACCCAGGCCCCTCCCCTAATTCTTATCCTTGCTTCTATATCATTCTCGTCCCTGATCTATCACCACAGTGATCATATATACATATCAGATATATGTGTGGAGATATATATATATATATCTCCACACATATGTATGTGTGTATATATATCCACACATCCTGCAGGATGCTCTTTAAGCAGCACCATTTTCTCACCCTTTCTTAGGGATTCTCATACAGAGCTATAACTGGCTCTTTGTGTATCTCTTTCCCTACCTACACTGTCTCTGGAGGTCAGTGACCATGTCCTTGTCACTGTTGGATCCCCACATTGAACTTGTGTCTTGAACAGAGTGGATATACAACATGTTTTTTATAAAGCAAATAATACCCAGTGTTAATAGATCCTGAATGTATCAAGTTAAATGATTTGCATATTTTTTAAATAACAAGCTTTTTTGAGAAACTCACATGCCATACAATGTGCCCTTTTAAAGTGCATAATTCAGTATGTTTCAGTCTATTCACAGAGTTGTCCATCTATCACCACTATCTTATTTTAGGCCACTTCTATCACCACCCAAGAAATTCCATACCTTTGAGCATTCTGTTTCCTTCTCCCTTTAACCTCTGGCAGTCATCAATCTATTGTCTGTTTATGGATTTGCCTATTCTGGACATTTTCTATAAAGTAAAATCACACAATAGGTAGTCTTTGTCATTAACTTTTCTCACTTAACATATTTTCAATGTTTGTCCATTTTATAGCATATATTGGTACTTTATTTTTTTATTTATTTTTAAGACTATTCCTTTTTTATTTTTAATATTTGGTTGTATAGATATAGCACATTTTGTTTATCCATTCATGAGTTAATGGACATTTGGGTTGTTTCTGCTTTTTGGCTATTATAATAATGCTACTCTGAACATTCTTATATAGAGTTTTATGTGAACATATGTCTTCAGTTTTCTTGGATTGGAATTATTTAGAAGTAGAATTGCTGGGTCATATGGCAACTCTATGTTTAACTTTTCAAGGAACTGCCAAACTGTTTTCCAAAATAACTGTACCATTTTAAATTCCCATCAGCAATGTAAAGGGTTTTAATTTTTTCACATCTTCAATAACACTTGAGACTGTCTGTACTTTTTATTATAACCACCCTAGTGGATCCTTTGGTTGTATTTGCATTTCCCTGATGACTAATGATATTGGGTACTTTTCATATGCATATTGGCCATTTGTACATCTTCTTTGGAGAAATGTCTCCAAATGTCTTCAATTCTTTAACTCGTTTTTATTTGGATTATTTCTCTTTTACCTGCTTAATTCTAAGAGTTTTTAAAATATATATATGGTTTATAAAAAAATATCTGGGTAATAAGTATTAAGAAGAGCACTTGTGATGAATACTGGGTGTTACATGTAAGTGATGAATCACTAAATTCTTTTTTTTTTAATTTTTTAATGTTTACTTTTCTACTTTTTTTTTAATTTAACATTTTATTTATTTCTGGGAGAGAGAGAGAGAGATCATGAGCAGGGGAGGGTCAGAGAGAGAGGGAGACACAGAATCAGAAACAGAGCCTGATGTGGGGCTCAAACCCACGAACCATGAGATCATGACCTGAGCCAAAGTCAGACGCTTAACTGACTGAGCCACCCAGGCACCCCTTTAATGTTTATTTTTGAGAGCGAGCTCAGAGACAGGGTGAGAGGGGAGAGTGGCAGAGAAAGAGGGAGACAAAGAATCTGAAGCAGGCTCCAGGCTCCAACCTGTCAGCATAGAGCCTAATGGAGGGCTCAAACCCATGAGCCATGAGATCATGAGATGAGCCAAATTGGATTTGACAGCAGAAACCAGCTGATGGCTCATATTCTATGAGATGTACTTTCTTGGAACCTACAGAAAGCATCACTGTTGGTGAACATTATCAAGACCAGAATGGGCAATGGTTTTGTCCCTGGAAGGTCTGTCTATACAACTATCCTCCATTTGTTAGACTATATATTTTAGAAAGAAATCCTAATCTAATATCAGAATAATGTCAAAGACAAGGAAGACAAATTTTTAAAATGCATGGATACTCATAAGAAAGATGGTATAATCTATAAATAGAGCTGTGCAAAAGGGCTGAATGATCTTTACACTTTACAGTATAGCTATGAAAATTACTAGTTGTTCAATTTACTCTCAAGTGATATTGTCTTTAATCACTGTTTAACAACATGTGCAAAATAAATTATTTATCTCAAATATTAATGTATTTATAAGATCCTGATTCAAGTATTTGCTATTTATCCTTCCCTGAGGTACTGGTTGATTCCCAGACTTCAACTATGGCATCAAAACACAGTACAGTTATATATAAATAGATGCCTTGATGAAAATGGAGTCATGTGTATTTATCATGTTTACAGAAATATAATTAAAGTTTTCTCCATTATATTAAGAAAAGTCACATATAGTGTGTAACTGTGGTATTTTTTTCCTTAAAGAAAATTCATAACTATTTAAAATATTGAAATATTTCCCATTATCTTATAACTTTGCTTTTTATTTATGAAAAATATTTTTCTATTAGTTCAGTACACAGAAAATTGATCAAGGAAAATTTAATATTTGGCTCATAATGATAAATATTTATCCTATGTAATGAGGCTTATCTGGTATAGGTATATTTTTTTGTTAACAAGTCTTACTTCCTTCTGGAAAATGAAATGTATTAAGAATTAAAGAATTATACATGTGGTTAGAAAACTGACCTTTAAATTCTCTACCAGTCTTGAAGTTTAATGTTTCTGAGATATTTGGCTGCCTTTTTTTTTTTTAACAGTAACATCATACATCCATAGAAACCCCAAACAAAATGCAATTTTGGTTTTACAATAATTAGCTTTGAAACATAACCTTCACAAAAGTATTTTATTATCTTTTAAGAGTCCATTAGGGTATAAAATCAATACTTTTGCCATTCTGTGGAGCATTTCATTTTTCTCAATATTTTCAAGAGAAACCACTATATGCTTCCAATTTAACTTTTTTTTTCTTTCCTAATGGAATTCTATACATAAATAAAATAGCTTTTCTAAATCATTAAAACCTAATAGAAAATTAGCTGGGTTGTGATAGATTGCTTTACCTTTGTGGTGAAAAGACAGAGTAAGAGCTAATGGTTTTGAGTGCCGTTATGACACATCAAGTACCACCTATTTTCTCAAGGGAGGATATTTGAAATTAAACAGGCGTAAATTTCCTACTCCACCTTGAGTAAGGCAGAAGCCAAGATATTTTTTTATGACCTGGTCTCAGAAATCACATGTAATCATTTCTGGTATGTACTATTGTTTACATAAATCAACCTCTGCAAGTATTGAGCTTGAGGACTATAGTTCTCTATCCTCATTTGTTTGCCCCACATTCAAGAAAGGAAAACATCCTTAAGTGATAGATCTATTCCTGAGAATAGTCTCAGTTGCATGGGTCCCAAAGAGGGGGAACCATAAAGTGATGAAATTGCCAAAATGAGCCACTTTGGGGCATACTTTTTGGTAAATGATAGGTGTCACTGCCTTCTGCATAGATTCTTAATAGAACACTACACTGGTCATGGTCACAAAATAGAGGGATAAGCTTATTTTGAGTAGTATTAGTTTTCTATTGCAGTGCAAATAACTGCAAAATTTAACACTCTAAAACAGTAAAGCATTTGTTATCTTACACAGTATCTATTCAGAAGCAGCTTATGAGCTGGGTGGTTCTGGCTCAGCATTTCTCATGAGCTTTCAGTCAAGGTATCAACTGAGGCTGCAGTCATCTGAAGGCTTGAGTGTGACCAGACAGGTCACTTTGTAGGTACTAGCTTCAGATGAAGGACAAGTTGGTGCTGGTTGTTGGCAGGTGGCCTGGGTTCCTTCCCATTGGGCTGCTTGAGAGTTCTCATGACACTATGTGGTTCTTCCCTTGGAGTGAGTGACCCGAGAGAGAGCAGAGAAGAAACCAGAATATTTTTTATGACCTAGTTTCAGAAATCACATGGAATCATTTCTGGTATGTACTTTTGTATACATAAATCAGCCCTATTTACAGTTGGAGAGGAATACATGAGTTCACGAATTCCAGGAGGTGAGATTATCAGGAGACATTTTGGAGCCAGACTACCATAGGATATAGTAATTTCTCTTTTGAGTTGTTAATAGAGCTGGTCTTGAGGAAAATAAGTTGTGTATTGTTTTGCTTTGTTTTTTAAATGTTCTTTAGGTTCCCATTTCTGTGCTTCTTTGAGCAACCTTCTATTAATGGGTCCCAATACTTTCAAGTTGACCCCTTCTCCCCGGGGGTCTGCTGTGGTATCCTTCCTATTGTTAAAAACCAAAATTCAGATGAGTAAATTTGAAGATTTCATTGGCTTTATTCAATTATTCATGAATCAGGCAACATCTCATCTAGCAAGTAGAGGTGTGTTCCAAGGAGTTGTGCTAAATGGAAGATTTATATCAGAAGTAGGGTTGAGCAAGAAATTATAAGCAAAAGAAAAGAAAAGATTGTTCCAGGACAAGTCACCTTCCCTTAGGGGAAGAGAAGGAGGTCTTATCATTCAGATAACCTCATATTCCTTTAGGGAATGGAGAAGACTCATTGGCAGACTCCTTGGCATCATCCATCAGAAAATTCCTAACTGATCTGGTTAAGATTACATTTCTGAAGATGGTTGAAACTGCAATTATATATTGGTAATAAGCATCAGTTTAAGACGTGGGACTTTAGGGGCACCTGGGTGGTTCAGTCGGTTGAGCATCTGGCTTCAGCTCAGGTCATGATCTCACAGTTTGTGGGTTCAAGCCCCATGCTGGGCTCTGTGCTGATAGCTAGCTCAGAGCCTGGAGCCGGTTTCAGATTCTGTGTCTCCCTCTCTCCCTGACCCTCCCCTGCTCAGGCTCGCTCTCTCTCTCTCTCTCTCTCTCTCCCTGTCAGAAATAAATTTAAAATAATTTAAAAAAAAAGATTTGGGACTTTAACCTACATGATGCCATTTGGGGCCTTTGGTTTCTTTTTGTACACTGTCCTTCCTTTCTTGCAAATTCAGCAAATATTTGAGGGCAAATTGTCAATCACTCTTCACATCAGTGAACAAAATCACTCCATTCAGAGAACTTTTCTTTTATAGTAGCTACTTTTCATAATAAGTTGTCTCCAAGATCTATAATTTCCAGTTTGTCCTATTAGTATTCTGCTAAAATTATTGTGTTTCTAATAAGGTAAACGTGGTATTGTGATTTAAGAAATACATGCTCTTTGCCCTTATTCCTGGCACAAAGCTCTTAAAACCTTTGGAATTTTCTATGATAAGAGCAATAAAGGTGTCCTTAATTATGTTAATGAGGTGACTTTTGGAAACCCTCCAGATAATCTATAGATGAGGGCTGGTTGCCAGAGGAATCAACCATGTGATTAGGAGGTTGAAACTTTTTATCCTATCCCAGACTTTCGCGAAGGGAGAGGGGCTAAAGGTTGAAATCAATGCCAATGGCCACTGATTCAATTAATTGTGTTTATGTGATGAAGTATCCATAAAGTCCCAAAAGGTGGGATTTCAGAGAGTTTAAGAGTTGAACAGGTGGAGAATTAGGGGGAGTGGCGTAATCAGAAAGCATAGGAGTTCTGTGCCCTTTCCACACACCCTCCTCTATGCATCTCTTCCATGTGGCTGTTCCTAAGGTATATCATTTTTATAATAAACTGGTAATCTAGTAAGGAAAGTGTTTCTCTGAGTTCTGTGAGCTGCTCTAGTACACTAATTGAACCCAAGGCAGGTGTTGTTGGAAACTTCAATCTACAAGTCTGTCAGAAGCACATGTAACAACCTGGACTTGTAGCTGATATCTGAAGTGGAGGGGACACTGTTGCATCCCCAGCCCTTAACCTGTGGGATCTGATGCTATTTCCAGCTAGCTAGTGTCAGAATTGAGTTAACTTAATAGGATGCCCATCTGGTATCTGAGATTGTTTGTTAGTATGGGAAACCTCCTCTTCCCTACCCCATACATGTTTTAACTGGGTCCAGAACCTTTAGTAAACAATCAAGAGAAGAGGTCAATGATTGGCAGAATACCCTTAAAATAATATTTTTGTTTCAGTAGAGGTATTCTGTAATTTAATCCAAAAAAGTAAGGTGGAACCTGAAGGCTCTGAGTAGATACTACGCACACTAGAGGGGCTTTCTCATTTATACCAGTTTCACTACATTAAGCCACTTATAAGACTAATTTTGTTCAATGAAAAACATTACCATCAAGCTATCTCATTCAGCATGGTGTTTTTCACAGTGTGGAAATGCAAAACTAGGGGAAATAGAAGTCTATTTCATGCTTAAAAGGAGGCAAAAACATTAATATAGTTATCACCACAAGAACATGAGGATTATCAGAGATTAAAAGTAGTGAGTTTTTCCATTTCCTTTCAAAACTGACACATTGTGATTTGAATTTCCCCAAATATGGTGAAGAGCCTTGGATCACTGTTTTATATATATGTTTATATCCTAAGCCAGTGTTTCAAGGACTCTGGCATATATATCTGTGATTAACTCGAAAACATTTCCATGGCGCTTTTTTTTGTTAATCCCTATTCCTCTTTCTTTCTTTCTTTCTTTCTTTCTTTCTTTCTTTCTTTCTTTCTTTCTTTCTTTCTTTCTTTCTATCTGTCTATCTGTTTGTCTGTCTGTTTTTAGTTACAAAACTGTTTGGGCCAATAACTATTTCTACAAATGTCAGGTTGGTCAACACTGAGAAGGTAAAAGGAAACTAATGACACTCGTCAAGTTGATGATATGAATGATTTATTGAACCCAATCATTTTACACTTTCAAAAAGTCAATATTGGGGAAAGAAACTGGGCTCTTATTATGGTGAACTGTACTTGTGCTGTCAGTATTCAATGATTTATTACAAACCTGTGGCTAGGATTAGGATATTATAAATTGGGGGGAATGGAAAGCTCATTAATTTTTTATCCCCACAGGTGGAAAACATGCAGTGGGCTAACAGAGAACATGCTCACCCCGCATCTGTCTGCAGTCTGCCCTGTAAGCCTGGGGAGAGGAAGAAAACAGTGAAAGGAGTTCCCTGCTGTTGGCACTGTGAGCGCTGTGAGGGTTACAACTACCAGGTGGATGAGCTCTCCTGTGAACTTTGCCCTTTGGATCAGAGACCAAACATCAACCGCACAGGCTGCCAGCTTATCCCCATCATCAAACTAGAATGGCATTCTCCCTGGGCTGTGGTGCCTGTATTCATTGCAATATTGGGAATCATCGCCACCACCTTTGTGATCGTGACCTTTGTCCGCTATAATGACACACCTATTGTAAGGGCTTCTGGACGGGAACTTAGCTATGTGCTCCTAACAGGGATTTTTCTCTGTTATTCGATCACCTTTTTAATGATTGCAGCACCAGATACAATCATATGTTCCTTCCGCCGGATCTTTCTAGGACTTGGCATGTGTTTCAGCTATGCAGCCCTTCTTACCAAAACCAACAGAATCCACCGAATATTTGAGCAGGGGAAGAAATCAGTCACAGCACCCAAGTTTATTAGTCCAGCATCCCAGCTGGTGATCACTTTCAGCCTCATCTCTGTCCAGCTCCTGGGAGTGTGTGTCTGGTTTGTTGTGGACCCCCCCCACATCATCATTGACTATGGAGAACAGCGGACTCTAGACCCAGAGAATGCCAGGGGAGTGCTCAAGTGTGACATTTCTGATCTCTCACTCATTTGTTCACTGGGGTACAGTATCCTCTTGATGGTCACTTGTACTGTGTATGCCATTAAAACCAGAGGTGTCCCAGAGACTTTCAACGAAGCCAAACCTATTGGATTTACCATGTATACCACCTGCATCATTTGGTTAGCTTTCATTCCCATCTTTTTTGGCACAGCCCAGTCCGCAGAAAAGGTAAGTATAAGAAATGCATATGCCACCCTACTTTTCTTTTGGTTTTCTTATATTCTTTCAAGATGATTCAGTCTATTTTATTCTTACTTAGAATATATATATATATATACACACACACACACATATATAAACACACATACACATATATAGACACACATATATATGTTCTATCTATGTATATCTATAGATATATATGTTCTCTCTATTTATCTATTTCATATATATATATATATATTTCATATATATATATATGAAATCCCTCAAGGTCACTTAACTTTGAATATGTGTTGACTAAGGCTGATTTTCCATGAAGAATACTTTCATGTGTCCTCCTTTTCAGGACTGAATATTGACAGATCTCACATTAATTTCTGGGTCTCTCTTCCTAGTCTGTTATCTACTAAGATAACTGTTCTTTTCCTAATGTTAATTAAAAGTGAATGGGAGAAAAGAAAGTCAGACATAATTCATAGGGGTGAGTTATCCCAGAGATATCCCATTGCATGACAAATGCCTCCTTTTCTGGTTGTAATGTGACTCTGGGGAAAAGCTATTCCTTAAGAATTATCATGGTTTTAGTCGTGGAGGCAGAGTTTATAGTAGAGCAACAACTACCACAAAAAGAAGCTGAAATAGCTTATTCGATCTATGCCATCTTACTATTTCCCCTTAGCCCCCATTCTTATCACTTTTCCATGTGTGGAAGGTGATGTTAAGGGATTAAAGAAAGATGGCAATGGGCAGTTATTAAAAAAAGCAGTTTATAATTTTTCAGAAAGTGAAGATCAATTAATCCTCTTTAAAGTAATTTTCTTTGGCCACGAATCTCCAATTAACCTTTCTCACATAAATCACTGCAAATAAAGAACATCTCTATGTGAAAGGGAACATGCCTTGAACTGGATACAAGGAGTTTATGTCCAGAAAAGCAGAGAACTAAAGTTAAACATGGATTCCAAATGTTGGGTAGTTTAATGGAGACAAGCTGTTTTATAAAACAAAGGCAAATGCTGTCTTTCTGAATGGTTTTTCAGCCCTAATGTGCATTTGAAAAAGTTATTCTCTCAGAATGAGGGTTGAAAGATTGCTCCACCCTCTGTCATCGAAGTTAGGAGGAAATCAAGCATCCTGGGGGCAATTAGTTTCCTAGTCTCTAAGATTCCAAGTTGGTCATGCATGACTCTTAAAATCCCAACTAATTCAGAGGAAAAAGTACTCAACAAGGGCACAGAGAGCTCATTAGTATGAGCATTCATCCCTTACTAGATCAATGTGGTTTTCAACCATGTTTGGACAAAAAAAAAAAATGTACTTCAGCAAACTTGCTACTGAATTTAAAAAAAAAAAAACTTATCATGGGTTCCAGACCTGTGACCTTTCACGATTGAGATGGTCTGATAGAAGTCCATGAATATTTTATGTAGGACCAAGCACATGGCAGGAAAACAAAGTAAGGCAGTTTGACGCTCTAAAGCTAATAAACATTATATTTTTGACATATGTAGATAGAAATTTATTGGGATCAACTTTGTAAATTTGACTTAAGAGAGAATTCATGAGCTGGAAAACAAACCTCTGTCTGTTGGGTCTGTTTTGACATAGTTAGTTGAACTAGTCAGAGCAAAACAATATTGTTCAGAGTCTGGAAACGTCTGCATTAGGTGAATTAAGTGGTACTTGTATTTGTATTTGAACCTATGACTACCTTTTTTTAATATATAGTTTTATCTGAAAAAGGGCCATAAGTAGTTTATTTTTGCCTTCTTGTGGGCAATACATATTTACCTAGACAAAATCTCTTGAGTTCTGACATCTAACTTCCTTTTCTTTTTTTTTTCCCTTGCTTTACATTTTATAAATGATCCTCTACTCTTACTTTTCACATTGTGACTTTCAAGGGCAGTGGGGGAGAGCAAATATAAATAAGATGATATGTCTATTTGCATAAGCCTTTCAGTGACTCAGGTTTTATAATAAATAAAATCATGGTACAACGTTAAGCAATTAGTATCATCATAGTAGTGCAAACATCCACTATACAAATAAGCTTTCTTAAGGTAGTCGAAAAAAGATAAGCATTGTCTCTCCGAACTATAATCCTGCTAAGTTGCCACTGTCCCCCAGCAGCAGTGATGGAGGAAGGAAGAGTTTGGGGGTAAACTAGACAGGTGAATCTGCTGAGGCGGGGGAGAGGCAGCCGGTGTCTGTGAGAGCTGCTGAACATGTGTCTGAAAACCTGGAGTTTATGTGTATATTTTTGAGTACGGATACATCCATGCCTGCAGACATCTGACTGAAGGCTAGACACAATTCATTTTTTTCTTTCTTAGCTGTGTGAAATCAAAGGAAGTCAGAGAAGCACATTGTGAGACAAATTGGAAAATATGTTAAGTGGATTTATTTTGTTTTCATGATATATTTGAAAGTGGAAAAGACTGAAGAAATCAGTAAGAAACACAAATTGTAGGAATTTTCAGAACATTATAACATCCTTAGATGATTTAGTTAGTCTTAGGAGCTACTGAATTTAGACCGGCTCTACATCAAGAACTATTATAAGACGCTAAGATTTGGCTAGTGAGGTATTTTATATAATACAATTATGTGTCATCCTAAGGCTTCACATAAAATTTGCTATCTGCTTCTTATTCTCTGTCAAAATATCTGTACTATTCAAAACAATACACAAAATGCATGAGGTTTATTTTTCACAATGCTAAAATTATTGACACCGATATTAAAAGTGAATACAACTCTATGTCTCTAAAAGAAGGCTTTATATAAGTTTTATTGACTTGGAGGACTAAAGAGCTGGTCAGTCCTCCATTCTCATTTATAATGCTCAGCCAATTAGCCCACGTTATCAACTTGAAGTGTTTGTAGCAGTTAGGCAGTACACACATGCATTAATTCAGTAGATTCTTATTGAGCATTGTGTCCAGTATTGTGCTAATTATTGAGCCCATGTCAATCCTTCCCCGAGCCTTCCTTGTAAGGCTCAGTCTGGCTCCCAGCCAATGCCTGCCTGATGCCTGCCAGCACCAGCAAAGTGCCAGGCTCAAAGGCAGGAGAAGATCGGGCTCAAGGGCAGGGAAAGATGGTGAGGAGTCAGATCTGAGGTGAGAAAGCAAAAAAGAGAGCTATGTATCCTGTAACTATACATCAGTGACATAGAATTTATAACACAGGAGACAGCAGAAGATCAAAATTTCTTTCAGTATGCATTTAATTATGCTTCTTAGAGTAATCTACAAAAGAAAACTCATCTAACCATACAGGTCTCTCTAAAATTATAACAGAAGTAGGAATAAAAGGTAAAATTAGTTGAATAATTTAGACAGATGTTTTGGAAAACCCCTGGGTAAAATCAAATTATAAAGGTACATTTTAGCGTTCATGAAGATAGACAGCTCTGTGAAGTCTTTGTTCAATAAAACATCATTTAATTTCCACATGTTCTTTTTCCAGATTTTGAAATCAAGTTGAATCATGTTTTTCCAATAGATTTTAGTGACATAATTTATTAGATTTGTACCTACTGCTGCATTCTACGAATTATAGTGTAAATGCCCCTTTTCTTTTCCTATAGAAAAGTGGTGTGAAGGAAGGGGTGGACACACTGAGGCGTGGACATGGACTCACACAAACTCTCATAATTGTGCTGAAAAGACAAAAAAAATTTAAATTAAATTAATGCAATAGCCAGTAAAAGAATCCTCAGGGATGGTGAGGGGCTATTAGGATGGCAGAAATCTCTTGAATACATATTTTTACCACCTCTAATTGCACTCATAAAGCCGAGCTAATAAGACAAGGGTTATGACATTGCCAAGCTCCAAAGAGCACAGTGCTTCAATGAGAGCATTGGGTGGAAACAAAACAAAACATCCTCAAAGCAGAAAAGAAAGCAAAACTCAAAAAGGTCAAAAACCCTTTATGTCCCAAAGCAACCTTTCTTCTTTTGGTGCAGCTTCTTTCAGGAGCTCAAGTCAGAAACCTGGGACTCGTCTTAGACTCCTCCCTCTGCACTCTCCCACTCTTTCATTTCTTCCTCTTACCTGAAAATGTCATCCTTGAAAAATTCCCAAGGGGAAGCAGTATCTATTTAATGTATATCTGAGTGAATATGTCTCTTAACATAGAAGTTTTCATGTAGTACCTTCTCAATGAATGCTTGCTCAGTGTGTCAACAGTGTGCCTTGCACAGTAATGATCTAATATAATGCTATAATGCTTCTTTATGATTTCAGTTAGACTGTGATGTAATTGAAATTTTCTATCTTCATCTTATTGTGATCCCCATTACAGAAACTTTTTTTTTTCTGGAAAGCAAGTTTTCTCATTTTATCAATGGGCCATATGCATTTCTTTTTAAAAAAAATGTCATCACATATTCTGAAATAGGGCTGATTAATACATAGGGAGAAAGACAAAAAGGAACTATAACAGTTGCCTTAGTTCTGTCTAAAATACAGGGAACAAAGGATATTTGATGCAGTTAATACTTTTGCCTTATCATCCCTCCACCTTGTTCTTTTATTGCATCTGTCTGTTAATGGGCAGAAGAGTATGGGGGTACAGAGATGGATATGGAATTAAGGAAGAGCATAAGCTCTGGAGAAAGTGAATTTGGGTTCAAATCCTGACTCTGCTAAATTGGTTGAGAAAATGTAGGAAAGGGCGATACTTCTGAAAATTATAATAAATTCTCCCAGATAATGCAAATTCATATGGAAAGCAATATAATGCAGTCACTTGCCATCTGTACCCAGTCCTACTCTCGAACTCTAGCAGACTTGAGCTCATATCCTCTAAAAAAGACAAGAAGATGGGTGAGTTAAGGGAAAAAAAAACCACTTCTCTTGTCTCATTATGGTGTGGGTTTTTTTTTTTGTATTAATGGATACCTCATGGTAGTTTTGTTGAGAATGACATGATATGAGTCATGACAGGTATTTAGCATGTAATAAGTTCATTCCATGTTGACTGTTACTATTATTAGGCTATAGTTTATGAAGGTAGGGATATTATTTGGTTTTGCTCACCATGATATCCTCATCACCTAGTTGAAGACTGGGCCAGCATAGAGTCTCAAAAAAGAAATCTGCTTAATGACTGTATACATTCATATTTATCCAGATAATTGCCTCAATTTCTCCATCCGTTTACACCGTATCTATGCAGCACCCCAACTAGATGTGTTTTCTCAACATTAGAGATTTACCCCAGGGTAGATCATGCAGATTAAGTAAATTAAAGAAGGCAACAAGATCTGTAGGACCCAGAGAAAGGGAAGAGACTATTGTTTCTGCAATAATATGTCACTGCCTTCATATATTTAGCTAGAAACACCAGAAGGTCACCAGAAAGCAATTGCTGAAATATGTTAAAATTTGAAAAGTGAGTAACTCTAACAAGAGTTGTGAAAGGTGGTTCTGAAAAGAATGATAATTCCTGCTGTAAGGAATAGTCAAGATGAGAAAAGAACAGCCTGAGAACTCTGTCAATATCACCTAGACGACAATGGAAGTGATTCTCGGAATAGATCAGCCAGAGTAGTTCTCCAGCCACACCTGTCTCCCAGCATTTCTTCATTTCCTTAGACAGGAAGGAAGTGAGAACAGGATAGTGATTTTTTTCCTTGTCAGCTTACAGTCACTTTCTGTAGCAGATGCCTTTGAAGGCTTCAAATAGATGCCGCAGTTTCGTGGCATTTATTATCTTAATATCTATTTCAGATATCTTGGTAGATTGTATCCAGGCAAGATCAGTCATACCATACTAGTATACCATACCAGAGTTGCAATCAACTCCAGAAGAGGAAAACCAAATAAAAAAAAGGGAAAGGAAAAGCGACTGGAAAAGAAAACATTTACGTAATCTCATTTATGCACTCAGTTAAAATGATATGCTTGCAAAGACACGAGGAAAAAATGAAATAAGGAGATTCTAGGGCACAGCATAGGCAAGCCTTTTAAGTGGCTCTCCTAGGGAAGACTGCCTTAGCCAGGCTTATTACTTTTTTTCCGGTTGTGCTCCATATTACCGCTGCAGAATTGCCAACTTACACATTTAGGGCAATTCGTTTGGGGATGCCTATCTTATTTGACAGCATAAAGAAATATTTGCTCAACGAACCTTGCTTAGACTCCATGATCCTACTTTTTTGGGCTCTGAGGATGCTGTGAGGCCTCAGGCTACTTAATTTAAACATTTGGCTGTTAGTGAGACTATGGTATTTACACATTTATCTCTCTTTTTTTATTATTGAAATTGAGTTTGCAAAGGGTTTGAATTTTCTATGCCCAAATTATAATAATTTAATCAAGTATACAAGTAGATAGTCAACCTGGGAACTTAGTCCTACAGCTAACTCATCTCATTAAAATGGTTTAGACTTCTTAATATGTTTAAAATGTTAGACTACTAGATTTGATTAAGACTAAAGTGTGAATTTCTTCAGTCGTAGTGACCATGACCTTATTTCAAAAATGTTCAGGGGGAATGCTATACAAATAGACTTAATTTTTCTTCTATATAGACAGAACTTTAATGACACCCCAGACTGTTGATGGTACAGAATGCAGTGACTCATTTACTTGTATAACTTCAAATTGCATTTTCCATGATTCAGTAGATCCTTATATCTTACGGAGCACGCAGGGTGCCAGGAAGAGCAGATTGCAAGCAAATAGTTCCTTTTGGCTGTAACCATATCACATTTGTATGTTATGAATCTTTTTTTAAATCTCTAAATGCAGTATCATATGGGTTAGCATCACCCACCCCACAAGTGTAAAAAATATTGAACCAAATATTAGTATAACTTCCAGGTTATCAAAAATAAGTGTAAAACAGACTTATTGGCATCATTAAAAGAAATATGAAAGAAGAAATTTAGTCAGGCTTCTGGTTCACAATATGGGCTGGCACCAACATATATATCCCTTCCCTATAAAGGAACAGTGAAATTTAAAATATAAGAAAGAAAAAAGGAAGGAATGAAAAGAAAACAAAAGGAAGAAAAGGGGGACAGAAAAGAGAGAGAAAATGGGAAGAGGCCATTTTATTTTTAGAGCCAACATAAGGTAGAACAATTTGAGAAAAGTCTGAAAAATAAAAATCAAATGGGTATGATTTATAGAGAAATTAGAAGAAGGAAAGCACAACCCCAAAGACACAATGGTTCTTACCATGACAGTTTCAAATAATTTCTTAAGCTGAAGTCAGCATAAAGACCTGACATGGGCATGGTAGTAACCATCAGCAAAATTATTTAAAGAGCTACATTTCAAAATAGCTAGGCCAGGTGGGCCTCTCACTTTCCCTTTCTGTTCCAACTTTTCTTAATGTTTACTTATTCATTTTGATAAATAGTGAGCAGGGAGGGGCAGAAAGAGATGGAGAGAGAAACCCAATGAGGACTCAAACTCATGAACCATGGGCCTAAACTGAGAGTCGGATGCTTAACTGACGGAGCCATCCAGGTGCCCCCCTCCTTTGTTCCAACTTAACAAGGAGAAACATTATAGGTGTTACAGAACTATATACTCTCAAAAATATGAATTGTCTGATGGTAGAATTATGTTAGTCTCCTTGTGTGGGTATAAAGCACTGAGAAAGCAACCGCGCAGAATTTGAAGTAACTTTATTTCAGACAGACATGAACTTTATTTCCGACAGGTGGGCAATAGGAAATACATCTTCTATACAGGATAGAGATATGATAAATGTCTTAGCTCTTAGGAAAAGTTCTTCCTGTGGTAGGTCCTTTTGTGTGCCTGTATCCATGCACCTTTGAGAGAAGCCAGTGGGTACAATAGTCACCAACCTACACAGGTGTGTAATCTGCCCTCCCATGCAAGGAAAACAGACCCCACCAGTAATCCTTGTCAATCAACCTGGCCCTACATCATAACCATCCAACAGTCAAGGATGTCATGGCAACTGAAGACCCAATATCGTGGTTTAAAAAGATGCATACACACATACAAACACACACATACAGACAACAAAACCAGAGGTAATTCAGTAATCATAAGAGAATTTTTAAAAAACAGAACTTTAATGAGTGTTCCAAGAGAGAATCCAGAGAATATTGAACATACACATATGCACAGGTTGCTGTGGAAAAGATCAATCAGAAAATAAGAAATGATCCCAGAAATTAAAATATGAATGTGAAAATAAAAAGCTGAACAGACGGGTGTAAATATGGGATGGCTGAGGTTAAGAGTGGAGATCTGAAGGGTGAAATCAGAGGAAGAACCAAAAAGAAAAGGAGGAGAGTAAAAAAAGGAAATCTGAGCAAAAGTTAGGACACTGTGAGCATGGTTATAGGATTCTAAAATATGTCTAATAAACATTGAGAAGAAGAAACAGACAAAGGGGGGAAGGACAAAGAAAATAAAATAAAAAACAGAAGTTTCAGAAGTTTCATGAATCGAAGAAAGACAATTTTTAAAATTGAAAGAACCATACATCTCAATAAAAATGCATTAATTGTGAGAAAATTCTAAGAGCTTTTAGAGGAGATAAAAGATACATACTAGATATGAAAATCAGACTTCACATGCCTGCCTGGAATCTAGAAGGCAATAAGCAAAGACTTTCTGAGGGAAAGTATTTTAAACTTAAAATTGTATAGCCAGACAAATTATCAATAATGTGAGGATAAAAATGTATGTGGCTCAGAAAATCTGATGCCTGCATATCCCATATATGAATTATTCTAGATGTCATCCAACAAAATAAGAAAGGCATATCTGATATGAAATGAGTAACGATGGCATTGCATATAACCTCAAAGAAACAAAGAAATTTAAAAAGGGATTATAAAAGGGTCTATTGGACCCTAGTGTCTAATTACCCTTTAAAAGGTAGAGTTTTAATAATTATGGTTATTCCTTCTCTGCAAGCCCAGTTTTGCTACTTGGATGAATCTGAAGAGACTAACATTCAGTAGCCATATACAAAAATTACTTTTTGTATCGGTCTTACGTTGTTAGAAGAAGTCTTGAAATGAAATGCAGAAATGTGCATTTGTCTACAAAAGTGAATATTAATATTGCAAGCCCTGTTAGTTTAAAAATATTAACACAACTTTAAAAATTTGGGTGATGACTAAGGACGGGCAATAGAGGAGTTGTGTAGGCATATTAAGTCACTCAACTTTTACTGTGAGTAGTCAACAGACACAATCCAAAATTTATAACCCAAGAGATAAGTGCATTATTTAAACAACAAGAAAAAATAAATTAAAAAATGTGTTAATTCTCTAGAATAGCATCAGGACATAGGAAGATGGATGATAGAGTTTTTGAGAAATACTTAGATTTTATTTCATTTAATAAATAAGTTTATTTGATAAAAATAGAAATGACTGCACATAAAATGGCTTAAGTAAAAGTCTCAGGAAAAACCTTTTTAAGACAGTATGAATGGATATTCTCATATTGGGGCTCTTGGTGGGTAATATGTATTTTATGAAAATCTTTTAGATGCTGAAATGGGTGAGTGATTTTGAATTTGTACAATGATGCAAGGTTTTTTGATCATCAGTTTATAAATTTCCTCTTTTTTAGCATTTAGTAATGCCACTACTAAATAAATATTTTTAAGGGCTACAATTTAAATATCCATTTACAGTCAGTGATTATATTTTATTAGAAATATTTGTTAAGTGGGACACCTGGGTGGCTCAGTTGGTTAAGCATCGACTTTGGCTGAGGTCATGATCTCACATTTCATGAGTTCAAGCTCTGTGTCAGGCTCTGTACTGGCAGCTCAGAGCCTGGATCCTGCTTCAGATTCTGTGTCTCCTTTCTCTGACCCTCTGCCACTCATGCTGTCTCTGTGTCTCAAAGGTGAATAAATGTTAAAAATAAATTAACTTAGAAATATTTGTTAAATACTATATGAAGGGACCTTTGCTTGGTGTTTAGAAAAATGTAAGGATGAGTAAGAAGTTTGCTATCAAGTTGTTTAGAGTCAAGAAGGGAGCCAAACCAAGCATATGGATGACCAGCACAAAGCAGAATAACATAAATCATGGCAAAGTGTCTACCTTGAGGTCTTGGGGCCACAGATGGAGAAGGAGGAAGATAGTGTGTCCTTCTGAGGGATCAAGAAAGTCTGCATGAAGGAGGTGAAAATGAAACAGGTTGTGTGTAAAACCTGTGACTGAAGGCAGTGTGTTGAGGTCAGTGTAGTCACAAGGAGAGGTGAGTGACCTATCATCCATCCCAATGTGCGCTGTTGTTACTATCACTCCTGTTACTCTGAAAAAGTATTTTGGGCAATAACTGATATGGTTACCCACAAAATACAGTTAGTCAGATAACTGGCAGCCATTTTGTGGTGGGACTTAGGCCAAGTTTATACTTCATTTGCTAGGGAGTGGAGTATATTTGAATCTTTCTGAGTATGGAAGTATGTATTCCCAGTACAATTCCATTTTGTGAGATTTGTCTGCCACTGGTGAGTCAGATGAATTGTAGTGTGTAAGGATAAGAGAAAAGACAATATAGCAAGATTACTGAAGAAATCTAGGCAAGAAATATTGGGGGCTTGACATGTGGCAGTGGAAAATAGAAGAGACTCATTTCCAACTGAATTGGCAACAGAGGAAGTCAGAGTTCACAGTACAGTGGTAGTGTTTGGTCTTTACAACTCCTAACATTCTTTGTGGCTGCCACAAGGACTCTGTCTAATCAAACTTAAAGCAAAAGTCTGTAGTTTTTCCCTCCAGTCTGGGCTGAAGGAGAGAAAGCAATTCTTTTCAATTGCGAATGACTGCATCTAACCAAGTATGGAGAAGGATATATGGGGCTAAAGTAGTGAAGTTGGATAAAAATCAGTTTGTGGGGATAAAGGCTAAGGTAAGGATATAAGGGAAAAAAATCTCTGGTAGACCATGATTTTCAGTAACCAAATCTGCTGTAATAATCAGGTGAATTCTGATAGTTGAAACAAAAAAGCAAATTCTTGAGAAATAAAAGTTAAATCATTCTAATTAAATATGAATCCACTTAAATATATAATCACTATTGTCATTATGTAAATTTGGATATTAAAAGGATCTTATATTCTAGTAATTTTGGGCAAATTTTAGGGTAATTTTGGTTTTCTCTGTTTGTCATGGTTGTGACCAGATTCATTCAGTAGTTTTTCTTTTTACTATATATCTCCTTCTTGTATAACTTTGGGTGCTTTGTATATAAAAATCTGAATAAGCCAAGTTGCAACTATATTGTTTCTAAAATCATTCTAAAATGTGATGTGGTGAATCCATGTGGTAATCTGCAAGGTTCTACATTGTGGCAGTGTTCTGAATCTTGTTCACAGGGAGTGATTTTGAACCAATCAAAATCTACACCACTATCTCTAAGTTATTTGTTTGTTCATTTGTTAAGGATGACTCGAGGTTATTCCCATTTTGAAAAAAATCTTCTTAGTTCAAAAATTGCAATCAGTTCAATTTTTTCATCGGACTTTCAGACTCACTGGGTTATTTGCTCAGTCAAGTGTATCTCCATAAAAATACCGAGGACTATAATGTTTTCATCTGTCTGTTGACCCAAATCCTGCAGAATACAACTCCCAATATAACCTTTGTGAGTGTATACAAACACACACATTTCACACACACACACACACACACACACACATACATGAGCTTTGTAGAAGATTTCATGTTCTCAGACAAGATTAAATGTCATATGTTTCTCCTGCCAGCTGTTTTTCTCTGAAATTTTCATCCACACAAATTGAATTGAATTGAAAATAGTATTGGTAGATTGTGAGCCTGTCATAAAACCATAAAGTGTTTACATCAGCAGGCAGCTTATCACTGTAGCACTGTCCTTTCTTCAACACAACACTTTCCCCATGTTAAAATGTCCAAACTGCAACGTATTGAACACTTGGTTATATTGCCTACTTATTGTTAAGAACTGACAATAACAAGCATGAAATAAAGAACTATATTTGGAATGAAAAAGAAAAATATGTGGAAAAGGTGGAAGAAAACCAGCAATGAGTAAAGACAGTATCATAGCATTATAAAGTATATATCTCCAAAGAGAGCTCTCAAATTACTTCTACCACACTTACTATTTTATAGTTTTTTTTTTTTTTATAGAGAGGACTTGCATACATTTACGATTGCGATGATACCACCATCTTAGGTTCTTCCCCTCCCCTACACTATGGGAAGCCATCTCGCTTTCAATCTTGCTTTGGTTTCTTTGTCTCCTTGATCTTATCTTCCTTCTGCTCAACTTGCCCCTGAGTTTGGCCTTTCTTCCAGGCACCGTTCCCTTGTAGCACTCATCATTTACATGGCTTCTGCTATGAAAGCTACACTTGTGTTTTTGAACTGCTTTCTTAGTGCCTGTCTTTCACATGTACACAAATGTAAAATTAAACAATCCAAAACCAGAATCTGAAAGTAATCCCAAACCCTCATTGTGAAAGTAAGATATCTAAAACCCAAATTTATCATATTTGAAATAGTCACTATTTATCGAATGCCTCCTCTGTGCCAAAAACCAGGCTAAGCACTTTATGGATAAATTATCTCCTTTCGTCTCTAAGAGAAGCTGAGAAGTTAAGAACTTTTGCTACCAGGAGGTGTGCCTGGGGCTGAACCTATTGTGTGTGACTACAAATCTCATGATTTTAGCTGCTGCTTTATATTCTCCATTATGCTCAATCTTTATGTTAATTTCCCTTTTGTATCAACATTATCTGTTTTTCAGAGCTCCAAACTTAAGAGTTAACACAAGACTTCCTCTTCCTTTCCCTCATTTATACTCTTTCAACAAATTATATTGCTCCTTTGAAACTGCTCCTAGATCCATTCTTTGCTTTTCACTTCCAAGGTCAAATCCTTAGTCTAAATCTGGGCTTCTTAAGTGATATAAACCGACCTTCTGGACTTGCACCTTGAGAGTGACTTCCAGATTTCTGCCATATGATGTTATTCCACATGCTTCTGCTTTGTCACTTTTTAAAAAATATTTACTCAGTCAACCAATTTTACTTAACACCTTTATTCTGCTCAACACTGAGAGCATCAAGGGATGTGGCCTGCCTTCATGCATCTTGAATTCTAGAACTATAACAATTTTTATTAAGTGACTATTCTAAAAATTGTTATAATTATTACCAATGACGTTAGGAAGCCTTCTTTTCTTAAAAAGTTAACATGTGCATAAAAGGAAACTGAAAACCACAAGAAGTAAAGACAAAGTCATCCATAATCACAAGCAGTTTATAGTTTGACATTTGGTCCCAGAACCTGCTATGAAGGGTCTTGAACTAAAATTATTTCCTATTGACCATTAGCTCAAACCTAAACTGTTTAAATCTTGTCTTTCTACTATAGCCTTTCATTTCAGTGAAACCAGTGTCCTTACCAAATCAACCAACCCATAAAATCTTTTTTAACTTATAAAACATTACAGATTCTGAGCATATCCAGACTCTATCTGGATATCCATTATTTTATATTTCCAGATTTGTGTTCTGTGTTGTTCTTGGAGCATTTATGCATCTTTGGTTGTGTGTATGGTTTTATCCCCATCCACAAACCCTCTAGGCAGAGAGAATAATCATAATTCTTTTGGTTCTCCCTGATCCTCACTTCTTGCTAGCTCTACAATGGCTGTCAAAGTAAGTTGTGAATAGTTGTCAGCTGAAAGGTTGTTTTTGAATTAGATGAACAGGAAAATGATAAATGTTTTCAAGCCAATTCTGAGTAATTATGTGACAAAAAAGTGAGTTAGACAAAAGTGAGAAAATACTTGGGCTGAATGGTTATCTCCTTCACATTCCTGTAGCCTTCATAAAGTAAGTTATCTTCCCTGAAACTCAGCCTCCTCATCTATAAAATAAGGGCTTGACTAAGTGGCCTGTCTTCCAACCTCATTTGGAATGTTAGAGACTAGGGAATAATTGCCTCCAGGATTTTCTCACACTTCTCTGAAGTCCCTAATTCTAAGATGCTCTTATTGTAGAAGAAAATTGCCAGTTACATAAGAAATGGCCAACCACTCAGAGGAATGACCTAATTTTTAAGCAAATGCATGTGAAGATTATTATGTGTATATAATGAAGGATACAGATAAATGTGCGAACCATTTCAGAAAACAAATGTGCTTGAGGAAGCTATCGTTCTCAAAAACCTAAATCAAGTGTATTCACATCAACATAGCATGATACAGAAGTATGATCCAGAATCTGAATTACTTTTTCCAAAAAGCCCTATGGGGCATGTACTCACACCATATGTTTCTTTCAGTTTTACTGAGATATCTTAGGCAGGAAAATTAAAAAGGCAACTCAGTACTCGATACTCTACATTAATTTATAAATTTCTTTGCTCTATAGTTGAAAAAACAAACAAGGGAGAGCTATAAGATATAGCTGACCGTAGACATCTTCTAGTTCATTGGATTTTGCTAATTTAGCTTTTATGTAGCTTTTCTTTGGCACATTCTACTCATCATTACTCCTTGTTTATCATTCAAATCATTTCCCCTGCTAGAAGTACATGAGCCACTTGCTGGAAGACTTTGATGTGACCCCAGAGAAGTTAATGTGTAAAGTAATCTCTTGTTAGAAATTGATTTTGACTTCACCTCACGTTAGTGAGTTCGTTATCCCCTTCTACCACATTTTCCTTGTACTTACAGTCAATGCAGCATCATAAATCGCTCTGCCACAATGCCTTAGGAAGAGAGAAGGAAATTATGTCTACTAAGCAGCCCTCTTGTGACAAATTACAGCATTGGTAGCAAGAGTCAGTTAAGTTTCCTTACATACCTGTGAATTTTCTCCCCATTTTATTTTTTCCCCTAATTTCACTCACCCTATGGACGGTGGGAGAAAGCTGATGCTTTCAAGTCCTTTTGTAACTGAAAAACATAAAAGCTCTTATTTTCACAAAAAGTAATTTATGATAGTTTAATGATTTAATTCAAGTGTGAAAATAATGTATCTAAAAACGTTTTCTTCCTATTGATAGAGAACCTTATAAGACCAACTGAGAAATATATATTTATCTTGAAACATAAAGGGCATATTTCTAGTGCAGAAAATATTTTAAGGTCAATTCTAACTAACCACAATGTCTAATAGAAATTGTACACTAACTTAAGTGACATCCTGAGAAATTCAATAGCAATTCAGTTTGGATGCATGGAGGCAGGATGGTATAGTGGTTACATACAAGTCTTGCTTTGACATTCTTCATCTTCTTCCTTCTCTACATTTTGTGGTGATGCATTTGGGTACTTGAGACATTTTAAGTTTATATTGTTATTTTGTAATCTGCCCTAACTATAGCACTCTATCCTTTTAGTATAGACTTAGCCCCAAGCAGATAATAAATGTTTCATGCTTTCATCTGATTTAATAGAGTAGAGCCTAATTATTCAATATCAATTATTTCATAATTTTGTATTTAAAGTAAAATTATTTTTATGACTATTTTTATGACTGCAATCTGACTTTAAATGGTAGAGGAAATGATACATGTTTGTTTATAAGTTGTTATTGTTGGGGGTTTTTTTTGTCCTATTCCCTACTCTTTAATAATATATTCTATCAGGAGATACTCATTAACTGCATGATTTAAAAAGAAAATTGATCAGTGTGCCTGGGTGGCTCAGTTGGTTAAGTGTCCGACTTTGGCTCGGGTCATGATCTCACGGTTCGTGGGTTCCAGCCCCGTGTCGGGCTCCGTGCTGACAGATAGCTCATAGCCTGGAGCCCGTCTTCAGATTCTGTATTTCCCTCTCTCTCTGACTCTTCCCTGCTCGTGCTGTCTCTCTCTGACTCTCAAATAAATAAATAAATAAATAAATAAAAAGAAAATTGCTCTATTTGTAATATATGATGAAAAGTATGAATGATATATTTTATGGAGGAAAGCAGCCTCAATTTAATGTCAGTCAAGGGGAAATACCTTTATAGTGAAATTCACTTTGATATAATTCCTGGAACGTATCTTAGATAAACTATATGTAAGTCAAACCATTGACTTTTTAATTTAAACCCCTCATGTTATAAATTCCTAAGGCATGACTTCTTTCTCAAATTGTTTCATATCCTTTCTTTCAGAATATTACAATAATCTAAAACTATTCTATATGCTCGGGTATTACACCAAAGGGTCCTTTTTCATGCCACTTCACTACTGCTTTCCTATGCTGTGTCAGGAAGGCATGGATGCTTGCTTAGGTTAGTTTCATGTCCCATAGCAGCATGCTTCCTTCTGATTCCTGTTAACTAAATATTGATTTTCAGTCATTTAAAATCTGAACAAACTCCAGCTTTTATTTGAAACCATTCCAATATCATCAATTGAATTCATCTTTGGGTCTTAGTTTCCCATAAGAGGTCTTACCAGACAATTCCACACATTCTCTTTCAGTTCTCCAGAGGAACAATGTCCAGAGTTTCTTTTATTAGTGCTCTTTTTAGTGAATAGTAGCTTACAAAGGGATTCTATTGCACATTTTTCTGAAAAGCTTAAATTCCCTTTTTCATATTTTATTCCACAGTTTCAATATTTTACCTTTATTTTGAAATAGTTGGTCCATTTCAAGTCATCTGTCCTGTTATTGAAATGAAATTGCACATATAATAATATCAAAAAAAGAGCTATATACCTCTATTTTAAAATATAATTTTATCATAACATCCTGAAATCTCAATACATTTGAATAGTCAAGCAAATTTGGAATTTTTTGTATGTATAGAAGGAAAATTATAAATATTTATAATATTAAAATATTCTGTTTCTGTATGGAGTGCTGGTAGGCAAAAGATATCTATTTCACTTTATCTCAACTCAGTATATATTAAGTCATCATTTCCCAAACTTACGTTTAAAAAAAAAAAAAAACAATAAGGGTAGGGTTGCCAGAGTCATTAAATAAAAATTCAGATAGTCAGTTAAATTTTAATTTTAAATAAATAATGAATAATTATTTTGTATAAATATATCCTGTGTAATATTTGTGACCTCCCAAAATATTACTTGTTTTTTATCTGAGATTACAATTCAACTAGGTGTCCTGTATTTTGTCAGAAGATTCTATACTAGGTTGATGACACCAGATTTATGAAACAAATATAAATAAACATGAAATTAAAATAATCAAATTATTTGCTATACGAATTTAGTATAGATGTATGTATATATTTAAGGCACAAGAACATTAACAGTGCAAATATGAGTTTAAGTTACAAGAAAAGGTACATCAAAATAGACCAGTATTCCTTGGATAGGTGACTTTAAAGTTTGATGGCTAATAGTTGTGGTGATTGGAACAAAGGCCTCCCACAGACGTGGACGTTCTCATCACTGGAACCCATGAGTATGTTATATTACACGGCAAAGGGGAATTAAGCTTGCTAATCAACTGAGTTTAAAATAAGTAGATTATCGTGGCTTTATCTAAGTGAGTCCAATATAACCAAAGGGGACCTTAAATATGGGAGAGGGAAACAGAGTCAGAGTACTGCGACCTGATTCCACTGGCTATTGCTGGCTTTCAGGATGGAAGGGGACCCTGAGCCAAAGAATGCAGGCAGCCTGTAGAGGCTGGAAAAGGCAATAAAAGGCCTCCAGAAAGAAAGCAACCCTGCTGACATCTTGATTTTAGCCCAGTGAGCCCCATTTCTATCCTTTGACTGCCAGAACTGCAAAATACATTTATGTTGTTGTAAACTACTGGGTTTGTGGTAATTTGTCACAACAGCAATAGGAAATTAGTAGAGTATGTAAATATTATGTATAGTAGACGACTCCTTGGGTGATTTTCTGCTGTTTTCAGACATGGAATACCATTCCTTAAAACCCATTTTCTTATAATAATGAGTATATAAATACATTTAATATTTTTTAAAGTATAGGGACACATACTTTGTGTTTTTTTTAATATTTTTTATTTATTTCTAGGAGAGAGAGAGAGAGACACAGCGTGAGCAGGGGAGGGTCAGAGAGAGAGGGAGTCACAGACTGAAACAGGCTCCAGGCTCTGAGCTGGCAGTCAGCACAGAGCCCGACGCGGGGCTTGAACCCACAAACCGCGAGATCATGACCTGAGCGAAAGTCGGACGCTTAACTGACTAAGCCACCCAGGCGCCCCAAGGGACACATACTTTGAAACAGTATATTAAGCGGATATGCCATACATTAAACATTTTAATTTCTATAAACACATGTGCATAGTGAATGAAGCTGCTTTATCTTTGCATTCTGTCTTTTTCATATTTAAATATCTTATTTATTTGACACACACAAGATTGGCTTATATTCTTTATTGGCACTTCGCTTGAGTAAAGAACAATAGTAAATTTCTTGAGTAAAGAAATACTAAATTAAAAAAATTGTGTATTCTACAAATGTATAGAACAACAAAAAGAAAAGAGCAATGAAATATGAATTGCCTTCCGTATCTTCTAAGTTCATTAGTGTGATAATTTCCCTTTTTGAAAACACAGTATATATTTTAATTATAAATATAAAACACTCATTTTTAGGAAATGGAAAAAAGAAAAACAAAGGCACTTACAATCCTACCATCTAAAGCAATTGCTATAATTTGAGAGAATGTTTTCTTCCAAAAGTGGGTTTTAACCACGCTTGAAAAAAAGATTATGTAGGGGCGCCTGGGTGGCTTAGTCGGTTAAGCGTCCGACTTTCGCTTAGGTCATGATCTCTCGGTTCGTGGGTTTGAGCCCCGCATCGGGCTCTGTGCTGACTGCCGGCTCAGAGCCTGGAGCCTGTTTCAGTCTGTGACTCCCTCTCTCTCTGACCCTCCCCTGCTCACACTGTCTCTCTCTCTCTCTCTCTCCTAGAAATAAAACATTAAAAAAAATATATTTAAAAACAAAAAGATTATGTAATATATAACCTATGGATCCAGTGATATATCAGGTATATTTAAAATTTTTCCTGATAATAGATATTACTTCCTTTGAATTTTCACTATTATTACATTTGAAACAATTCTTTATCTAAATATCTAAATATGATTTTCCACAATTTTCATTATTACTTCAGGATGAGTTCTTTAAAAAAATTTTTTTTATGTTTTTTCATTTATTTCTGAGAAAGTGAGAGAAACAGCGTGAGCAGGGGAGGGTCAGAGAGAGAGGGAGGTACAGAATCTGAAACAGGCTCCAGGCTCTGAGCTGGCAGTCAGCATAGAGCCCAATGTAGGACTCAAACCCACAAACCGTGAGATCATGACCTGAGCTGAAGTCAAAATCTTAACTGACTGAGCCACCCAGGCACCTCTAAGTTCTTTAGATAATTATAGAATTTAAAAATTAGGACATTTTTGTGGATCATAAAGTTCTTTCTCAAGGTAATTTATAAATTAGTGATACTAATTCAAATTCGTATCAACACTAGAGAAAGTTCCTGATTTAGAACAGTTTTAAATGCCTTTGTATATATGGTATTGACTTTGAGTATGCAGATCTGGTTTTGAAGCCTAAAGTTTTCAAAATCTGAATTGTTTAAACTGTATTGTACACTTTCCTTTTAAGCTCTCTCTATGCCTTCATTGAACTGGGGTACTATAAAATCACACAGAAATGGAAATACACCTTACACCACAGAGGGTGAAATCCTATGGCTTGTTGATATTGGAATTATAAGTCAACCAGAGAATCAAAATCATATGGACCACAACTTCTCTGCAGCACTTGCTGTTTAAAATCCTAGGTACTGAGCTCCCTGAGGCCTGGCATCCTCTTTTCTTTATCTCTGTGTTCCCTGTACCCAGCACTGTGTTCCCTGTACCCAACACTGTGTTCCCTGTACCCAGCACTGTGTTCCCTGTACCCAACACTGTGTTCCCTGTGCCCAGCACTGTGTTCCTTGTACCCAGTGCTTGACACATAGTAGATAGGAAGGTAATTTTTGTGGAAGAAATGAACCAATACATAAGTGCATGAACAAGGCCAAGTCTATTCTTCCCATGTTGCTTTTTTTTTTAAGAACCCGATGATGGACATTGTTTTCTCAAATCACCCTGAGAGAATGTTGAAAAACAGTGTACATGAGAACTTTTCATTTATGAGGAGAGTTGTACATATCATAATATACACTTCTGACTGTGATGGATTTGGCATAGTATGTAATCTATTTAGGTTGATTGAGAATTCATTGTGGACCTACTGGTCTCTAAACCTCCTTCCTCTCACTACCTGGTTTCTCAGTGTTTCCAGTCTTTTTCTTTATGTTATCACCTAGAAGACAGGATGCACCTGAGTTCAGATCCATTGTTTAAGGATAAAGGCAAAGAGAGAAGAGAGGTGCTGATCAAAGAAAGCACAGGCTGTGATCTGATAGTACCAGTTAGTTGAGGGACTGGAGGTAAACATTATACTGACAGCGTTAGTGCAGACTGGGAAGTGGTTCTGGGGAACCATCAGTTCCTAGCTGTATGGTTCAGTTCTGTCATTGGTTTAAGAAGTCCTGCACTGAAGTCCTTGTTGAAGAAATATTAAACTTGGGGGGTGCCTGGGTGGCTTAGTTGGTTAAGCGTCCGACTTTCACTTAGGTCATGATCTGCGGTTCGTGGGTTCGAGCCCCGCATCGGGCTCTGTGCTGACTGCCAGCTCAGAGCCTGGAGCCTGTTTCAGTCTGTGACTCCCTCTCTCTCTGACACTCCCCTGCTCATGCTGTCTCTCTCTCTCTCTCCTAGAAATAAATAAAAAAATAAAATAAAATAAAAAGAAATATTAAACTTGGGGTGCCTGGGTGGCTTAATCAGCTGAACACCCAACTCTTGATTTTAGCTCAGATCCTGATCCCAGGGTGATGGGATTGAGTCCCACAGAGGGCTCTGCCCTGTGCATGAACCCCTCTTGAGATTTTCTCTCTCCCTTTGTCCCTCCCCTGTTCACCCATGTGTTCATTCTCCCTCCCTCTCCTTCTCTTTCTATCTCTGTAAAAATATAACAAAATAAAATAAAAATACTAAACCTGAAATGAGGCAGGTAGAGCCAATGATGGGAAGTTAAAGCTTTTGAGTTTGGGTTTTCTGAGTTTCATTGGGCTTTGACAAAATACCCATGTGAAGCTTCCTGTTTTCATGACTCCACAGACAGGAGCCAGGGTTCCTCATGGAGAAAATGACCCAAAGCTTCACGATGGGGACTGCATCCATTTATTCAACAACAAGGTGTTCTTTTTTGCCCTAAAACAAATTCTATCTCCACCATTTGCTAGCTGTGAGAGTTTCAATAAGTGATGTAAATCAATTAAGCCTCATTTAAAACAACCTGTGTATTGGAGGCAATAATTATCTACCTCAAAGGGACATTGGAACATTGAATTAGATATCTTTCAAGTGGCTGGGAAATATTAAGCACTCAATGAATGGCAATAATACTTACTTTTATTATTACTTGGTTATATTGTGGTTTCTACACTGCATTTAACTTCATGATGTCCTCAATTTGTAATTGATTTCACAACTTAATGTGGGATTTTACTCAACTCCCCCCGTATGTTCAGTTTAAATTATTTATGATCATATCAACCATTCTCTGGACAAATACGTACTTTATGAATCTCATTAAATGATTTACTCTGTCTCCTCAAAGGTCTATCTTTCTGGTAGCAGAAGCAACATTTCAGAAATCAAGATCCTATAATATCACATTAGGTATGCACCTAACCATTCTCTAACCAGTCATGTATCTATTCCAATGTTTTAACCATAAATTATAAGAAAAAATAATTAAAAATAACTTTTTTTCTCAAATATTTACTTTCCTGCCCCTGTTTTCAGAGTCCTAATATGCTCCCCAAATTTATTCTGAAATCATCATTTGTCTCCCCACCCCACCATTCCCAGGATAATTAGGAGTCAGTAGCAATTAGTTAGTTTGTTAAGTCCCCACATGTAAAAATGTGTCATGAAGAGACAACCATATATAGATCATCTTGGTCAGGTCTGTGTAGAGCCACTTCCATTGGCTCCCTCCATTCATATGATTTCGGTACATGCAAACACAATTGTCATATATTTGTTTACTAATGGTCCCGATTCATTTACTAGAACAGAATTCCATATAGGTCATGTCATTCTAGGGTTACAAAGTTTACTTTAATTTTTTAAATGCTTAATTATATTAGAGAGAGAGTGTGTATGTGAGCAGGGGAGAGGCAGAGAGAGAGAGGGAGACACAGAATCTGAAGCAGACTCCAGGCTCTGAGCTGTCAGCACAGAGCCTGACACGGGGCTCAAACCCATGAGCCGCGAGATCATGACCTGAGCTGAAGTTAGACACTCACCTCACTGAGCCACCAGGTGCCCATAATTTTTTAAAAAATATTTATTTGTTAGAGAGAGTGAGAGACAGAGCATGAGCAGGGAAGGGGCAGAGAGAGGGAGACACAGAATCAGAAGCAGGTTCCAGGCTCTGACCTGTCAGCACAGAGCCTGATGCGGGGCTGGAACTCACGAACCATGAGATCATGACCTAAGTTGAAGTTAGATGCCTAACTAACTGAGCTACCCAGGTGCCCAACAAAATTTCTTTAAATTTTCTGTATAGATGTCATCCATTCTTCAAAACACATGCTAAATCATTTATTTGAGAAGCAACCCATTTGATTTAACCAACATAACTTCTCAACTCTAGTTGATGGCAATAAACAAATCTCATTCATTTAAAATACAAAAGAATACATATATACAAAGATATAAACCATGAAAGTTGGGCCAAGAGCTGAAGTTAGAAATGTGTGTTTCCTCAATTACAACTAATGAATACTCTAAGGTGAGGGTTTAGTGAACATACTTAACGTGTCACCATCCTATACTTGTCCTTCCTGTACAGATATTTATCAGCAATAAGTAAAACAATAACAATAAAGGTGATTTCATATTGAAGGGTGAGGATGGTGAGAGAGAGGACCCAGAGCCCAGAAAAGATGTCTGGATTGATAGAACTGGGGTTATTTTTGAACATATTGTAAACTTGGAAAACTTGGGGGTGACCCACATCCCAAATCATAAAGGGGGAGCGGTTATGTACAGCAATATGTTTCTTGCAAAGAGAGGCATACCCCCATAGAAGGAACAGTTACCAGGAGCAGATGCTTCATTCAGGCCATGGCTATCATTCGGAACCTGGTCAAAGGAAAGTTGATACTTAAATACTGCCAGGAATGGAGTGGGAATGCAAATAAATTAGATTTCAAAAAGAGAAGAATACAGGAGTACAGGCAGAGAATGTACTGATCAAGAAGCAGTTATTGACCCCTGCTATTTACATTTGGGCAACTCAGAGAAGTTCCCCAAAGGACATTACCATGTATTAAAGTTTACAGTTACACTAACAACAATCTCTAATTACATAAGAAAAAACTATATATATATAGCCAATATTTTTTGAGTATGCCAGACACTGATATAACACAATGTTCTAAACATATTAACCCAATGAATCCTGACACTACTGCTATAAGAGATGTGCTATTATTCCATTTTATAAGATGAGATGGGTAAAGAAACTGATGCGTAGAGAGGAGGCGGTGACTTGCCTGAAATCACGAAGCTAGGTAAGTGGCAGAGCTTGGATCTGAAGCCATGCTGGCTGGCTCCAAAATCAGTTCCTTAATCACAATGCACTCTGCCATGAGGAAAATTATGTGAGAAAAGTAGAGGAAAGGAAAGGACTTATTTGATCTTGGGTGATTTGGAAAACTCCTTTGAGAACCTGTTAGGGTTGGAGTAGCTCCCTCTGCGTGTGCTTCTGTGATAGCTTTTGTGTGTCTTGCCCACGTAACATACTGCATTTTATTTTACATACTGGTTTGCATCTGTCTTTACCACTTGATTGTTATTTTCTTGAAGAGAGGAATTGCTTTTCCTTTATTCATCCTTGTTAACATCCTTGTTAGCAGAGGCCACACAGAAAAACATTCAGGAACTGGTTCTTACAATAAATAAATTAGTGAGGCTTTAAAAGATAAGTATGGTTTTCAGAGGTAGAAGAGGGTTTATTGGGAACGAAGAGTCACTTCTGGGATTTTCCAGTCAGAATAGGCAGAAGATCTAAAATCTATATTGCTGGGCAGCCAGATGTCTCAGTCGGTTAAGCATCTGACTCTTCATTTCAGGTTCGGTCATGATCTCACAGTTTGTGAGTTTAAACCTCAGGTTTGAGCTTGGGACTTTCTCTTTCCCTCTCTCCCTGCTCCCACCCCTGTGCTCACTCTCTCTCTCTCTCAAAAGTAAATATTAAAAAATAAAAATAAAAAAAAATAACATTGCCAAGGCAAGGATTTCTCAAGGGACACGTTTGAAAGGAGCATCATAAAGTGGGACAAGGGGCACAGAAAAGAAACAGACTGAGATTGAAGCTCTGTTTACTTAAGTTTTCCTGGTTTGACTCTACTTACCTTCACCTACAGATTAACTACAATTTGCAAAGGTTGAGGAAATGCCCCTTTCTTGCTCTCTTTATTTTGGGGAACACTGGTCTTGTCCAAATTCTGAAGGGTTCCCAAGCTACTGCTATCCTGGACTGCCTTCACCGAGTAGGAGCCAGCTTTAGATTGGGGGTGTGTGGGGAAAACCTAACAGCATATAAATTCTATAAGGAATTTCATGGAAAGATATGCAGCCAGAGTGTCTATTCAAGAAGATACAGAGTGTAGTGAATTGGGGCCATTCTAGTCAATGTTCATGTTAATTAGTGGTTAGATTAGTAACCCTACACAATTAAGACACTAGAAGAAATTTAGGGGGTGAGGTAAGGATAGCAGCGTGGTTGTGGTTTTTATATGTGTCTGAGTCGGGTTATACAACAAATCCATTTCAGTCCTAGTTAAGGTCTGCTTATTACATCCGTCTGCTTACATCTGAAAACCTAAGCAGTTTCAAGAGTTGCTTCTCCTGTTCATTATTCCACTTTGGAAATTTGAAACTGAAAAATTACACCAGCTACACAGTTGAAGACCTTTTGTTTTCCTTCTTCACATGAAAGACCTTTATAAAGTGAATCTACTATGAGTTATCATTACTTGCCAGCTTGTGAATTTGATATTTTTGCACTCTAGTTAGTAACAAAAACTTAGTTATTTGGAAATTAGTGAGCAAGAAGCTCTTCCCAGCACACTTTTCCAAAATTTCAGGCACAAAATCCAGTCTCCTTTGTAAAGGCTGGTAAATATTTTATTGGGAAAAATTAACCAGGAACAATCAACTGATACCACAGTTAATTCATTTTTGTTACATACACGTACACTTTTAGCAGAATAACTGGAAAATAATTGGTGAAATGATTGATGAACAGCATAAAACTTTATATGTCTACTGAGACATAAAAAATTAAAATAGTTACTGGCTCCAAAAGCATTAGTACACCAATGCTGCTGTGTAGACTCATCATCATTATGAATGTCGTGAACAGGAAAAAATAAATCAGTGGGAAAAAAGTTCATGTTCCAAGGAAGGAAAAATTTTGGCTCATACTACCAAAAGAAAACCTGGAATAAGATGAAAACAGAAAATTTGTAGTGAATGTCAAAATGTTTCATTTTAAATGTAATATAGGTGTGCCTTGTTAAGATGTAATATATAAAGATTGACCAGTAATTAATTACAAAACATTGAACAACCATAAACATCTATATGATTCCTTGAAAATAGAATTTTTATAAGTTACATCTACATTTCCAAAATGGTACTTAGATCAAAAGATTTTGGACATTTTCATTTTGGAGATGCCTTACTCAGATACTGTGGAACTAAAATCCACGAGTAAAATGAAATGGGAAATGAAAAAGGGAAACACTACTGAAGAGAGGCTAAGTTGTGTTGTGGTAACAAAACAGCCCCCACATTTCAGTGGCTTCTCAGAACACAGGTTTCTTTTTCAGTGCTGCAAAGCCTGCAGTGACCTTTGAGAGCCACTGTTCTCCATGTGGTCATTCAGCAATGAAAAATGCTCCCACCAGGTGGATCCACCATCTCAGTTAGTCATCTCCACAGTCACTGTGGCAGAGGAAGAGCCAGCTGGAGGGTCAAGCGTTGGTTCCCAAATGCTTCAGCACAGAAGTGATACATGCCACTTCTGTTCCATCAGCAGTCTCACCTAGTCATATTGTCCCCTCTCTGCAGGGAGCCTGGGGAAGGTGGGAGACCACAGCACCATTTGGTGAGTAGTAACTATCTTGGCATGGTGGTTAATATTACAATTCCTTAATGTATAGTGGGGGTTTTTTCACCTTAATATATAGTTGCTATCAGAAGTACACATTACGCTAAAGATTTTAAATTCTAGTTTGTAAATATGCCAGGTGTGGAATATTTATTGATAAAGGGCACCAGATTTGGTTGCTAAAAAGAAGTCTTTTATGAAAATAAAAAAGTGTGACTTGGTCATTATGTTCTCGCCAGGTATTCCTAGCTTTCTAATAGTATGCCGGTGTCTGTATTTGATGTTGTGATAAGTGATGTGATCCGCATCTTTTGCTTTCCCAAACTTTCATTAAGGCAGCATTAGGCTAATTAGTTATATGAACCATCTCATCATATCTGGTCAGTTGGTCAGAGCCCTAGCTCATGTTCATCTTATATTCCTGTGCTCTGGCCCCCTTCCTCCATCTTGTACTTCTCTTTGTTATTTTCTTGCTTTCTTTTTCGTGTGGCCTTCATTCTCTCAGCTGCAGATTTACTTTTTCTTTATGAAGGAGAAGAGGAAGTCTAGTAATCCCAGATCACACCCTCTCAGTTTACCAAGTCCAGCAGAAGAAGTTCTTTCTCTGAGAATAATATGCCAGTTCCTGGGCATCACCCTGACTGGTCCTGCTTGAGTCTCACTCCCTATGAACCAGTTTCACTTGCCAGAAGAATGCAGTCCTACCGAAGGACTTGGAGCCCATGATAATGCCTGTGGTAGATGGCCCCGAAGGGCCTTTGCATGACGTGCAGACCTAGAATGCAGATCAGGGAACTGTTCCAAGAGGAACGAGTAGGACTCTTCAACCTATGTCTTCTGCATCATGTGTGATAACTACGTCTATTCTTCTAATTCTGTGTTTACATCAGATGCTCCAAACTACCTGTTATAAAGTATGCATTCAAATAGCATTTCTATGTAATGTTTAAAATATATGAAATAAGAATCAAACTGGGGATAAGAGCATTTTCAATTATTTACCAAGAATAATTCATAAGGAAGAAGAATCTGAAGTTCCATTTTTACTATTACCTATATTATAATTATAATTTATATACCTTATATAAATCATAAGATATATAAAATATAGTTATATATGATATATAATTACATATGTAATCTTTTAGGAACCTATGAATCTGCAAGGGTTTTTACTAAAAATGGTCTCAGTACGTGAACTAATGTTTTCTTTTTCTGTCAACTTTTTTTTTTTTACCAAACTTTCTATTTAAATCAAGTATAAATATTCATTTTTCCCTTTAAAATGGGAGTTTTCTGATATAAGCTGTAGTGTTTTGTATATTAGAAAGAGAATATCTGCAATAAGGTCTATCTCTGACACCTTTAATTAGATAATTTTGGAAACTTCCTTCTCCTCTCTCCCGCACACAAATCTTGTAGGAGGGTTTCTAAGCAGCATTTGCTTTGATCACACTGCCCTTGCATACCTGGCAAACAGGCTTCCATACTATGTTGTCACTTAGCTTATTCAGATAGGCTGTGCCTTTCACTGCTATGGTATTAAAGAAAGGGCAGTTAGCTCCTTTCCATTTTCTTGCATTCCCCACTGATTATCAAATTATAAAACTGTTCTTTTTTTCTTTCTTTCATTCTTGGAATGAACATTCACAACCCCTGCTGCCCAAATATTTAAAGACAGTCACTTAGTCTTCTAATGGCAGTTCTACACCATTAAGACAAAGAGTTTATAATTAATTCCAATGGGTCATATGGTTACTTATCAGTCCAGCCTTGTTCCTGGACTTGCTCTAAAAGTAAACCAGTTCAGGGGCGCCTGGGTGGCTTAGTCGGTTGAGCGTCCGACTTTCGCTTAGGTCATGATCTCGCAGTTCGTGGGTTCGAGCCCCGTGTCGGGCATTGTGCTGACTGCCAGCTCAGAGCCTGGAGCCTGTTTCAGTCTGTGACTCCCTCTCTCTCTCTGACCCTCCCCTGCTCATGCTGTCTCTCTCTCTCTCCTAGAAATAAATAAAAAACATTAAAAAAATAATAAAAGTAAACCAGTTCTAGTCATGAAATCCTGAAAACACTTTAGGAGTCTCTGTTATCCTCCATAAATTAATCACTCTTGTCATCGGCGCCCTGCCACTGCACCCACGTCTTCCCAGCTGATCCAAGCCCACATTGTTGACTGTTGTTGTCCAGACCTATAATCAGCCCATCCTGGACCTCCCTGGTGCAACACGCTCCCTTCTTCCTTAATTGTCACACTCTGATGTGCACTCCCAGCCTGCTTACCTGCTTCCTTGCTTGGTATTTGGATCTCCTGATGAGGTCACTGGGTCTCTAGAACTTTTCTAACCTGATCTAACATGGTCTGAGTCATTCAGATTCCAGGACGACAGGTGCTTGTTTTTTAATTTAATCTGCCTTTTACTTACTGTTTTCTAGCCCATATTATCTCTGCCACTGCTGCTGACCTTAAAAACAATTTCTTTGTGGGGTGCCTGGGTGGCTCAGTTGGTTAAGTGTCAGACTTCTGCTCAGGTCATGATCTTACGGTTCATGGGCTCGAGCCCTGCGTTGGGCTCTGTGCTGACAGCTAGCTCAGAGCCTGAAGCCTGCTTTGGATTCTGTATCTCCCACTCTCTCTGACCCTCCCCTGCTCATGCACTCTCTCTCTCAGAAATAAATAAAACATTAAAAAAAAACAAACAAAAAAACCTATTTCTTTGTCTGAAAATTCTAAGGCTTTGGAAGGTTGATTTCTGGATAGGCAACTTTTCAGTGCACTCCTTATAATGAAGCCATGCTCCTTCAACTGTTCTATGAGTTTTAAAAAATCATTTTCCAACTCTGTACTCATTTTTTTAGAATCTGTAAAATGGAAATACTAAGCATTTACTTTTCTAACTATCCCACAGTTAAAATAAATAATTCATGGAGAACTTTTGTAAATCCTTTCATAAAGAATGTGATGTGAGTACAAAGTCTTACCATTATTCAAATAAGTATATTATTACCAATTGGATGTAAACAGAATAGAAAGCATTCAGAAAGAAATTGTAAGAATAGAGTACAGTACTAAAAATGATTTATTTTTTAAAGGTTAGAAAAATTAAATACGGTTTGATAAACAAAAACTAAGAAGGCATAACAGATGACAAATAACTTAATGATCAACAAAATAAGCAAATATTCACACAATGGTACTTTGATATAATGCAATTAAATTAAGTCTAATCCCTTTGGGTTGATATAGTACCTCATAATTTATATGATAATGCATTAAAAGCTATATAAGGAAGAACTTCTGAGATGAATAGCAAAAACTGAGCTTCTAGTATATAAGAATCGCTAATGCTTATTTGGACTTATTACTATGTGCCAAAGGCTGTTCTGAGTATTTTTCATGCATTAACGTACTGATTCCTCACAATTCCCCTAGAAAGTAGTTACCATTATGCTATTTTACCCTGAGAAATCTGAGTGCAACTGGTCCAGGGTCATACAATCTTAGGTGGTAACAAATGGAATCAAACCCAAGTTGTCTGTCTCCAGGATCCACACTCTTAATCATCCTGTCATACTGCCTCTGTATAACATAAAACCTCAAGCTTTAGAGGTTCTTCTCCAGTCTCTATGAATATTCCTTCTCTGTGACTTTTACCGGCTCTTCTCTTTTTTCCTTAGTCTTAAATTTTGGTGTGCTTCCTTTTAGTTCTCTACTTTTCTAACTCAATATTCAATCCTTGGGGTTTTTTTCCCCCTCTACCTGATCTAATTTCCTAAACATATTATTTTCATCTATGACCTTCCGTTTAAGCACCAGAACTGTATCCCCCTTTGCCACTGAACATATCAACTCATGTTTAGAAGGTATTTCAGGGAGAATGAATCAAAAATGGAAATTATTGCTTTCCTTCAGTTTCTAATCTCTGCTAATGACCCACTCCCTGACCCCAGGGACCCTTAACTTCTCTGTCTCCTTCATTCTCCACATTGATTCTGTCACCAGAATCTCTGAGTTCCAAAATTCTCCAGAAACCTCCTAAATCTGGCCTTATTTCTTCAATAGTCTTACCTCCAGTAACTTCAAAGCTTCTTTATCTCTCACCTAAACTAACAAAAATCTATTAGTCTCCTAATCACGAACTCCCTTTGCCCCTAAAGTCTGTCATCCACTCTGCATCCAGTGTTCCTTTCTTAAAAACAAAACAAGAGAGAAAAAGAAAGCCTTCTGTATTAAAAATCTTAATGAATTTCCTGAGCTCCAAACTTCCTAGTGCTGTCTCTCCTAAGTCCACATCTCTCTTGAGGCACCAGCCAGTCTAAATTTCTTTACTACTCCTGAACATGCTTTCTCTAAAAGACAGGTTCCCTATTCTTCTTGCCTGGAAAGCACCAAATTTATGACCCCATTGCCTCTTTCTTTTTTCCTTTCTTCTTATCCTTATCAAAATTGAACTGTACCAGTCTTAGGTGCATGTATTTGCCACTTGACTGCAGCTACACTCAGTGTAAAGACTATGTTGGATTTATCTTGATAACCTTAATAGTTAATCAGATGCATGGCACAAAACAAAAGGTTTAAAGGTTTTTCCTGAGTAAAAGAATGGCTGATATTTCATGACTTCCCTTGATAACACAATTTGTTGCACCTAAACACTGTGGCCATAAGATACCAACAAAGTTGGGGGTGCCTGGGTGGCTCAGTCAGTTTCAGGTTGGGTCATGATCTCGTTGTTTTGTGAGTCAAGCCCCACATGGGGCTTTGTACTGGGAGAATGGAGCCTGCTGGGAATTATCTCCCTTTCTCTCTGCCCCTCTCCCACTCATGCTGTCTCTGTCTCTCTCAAAATAAATAAATAAATAAACTTTTAAAAAAGATATCAATAAAGTTGTTCATCTTACATGGGGAGGGAAAAACAGTCAAAATAGTTATTATTTTATATTTTATTATTATTTTTATTTCTAGGAGAGAGAGAGAGACAGCGTGAGCAGGGGAGGGTCAGAGAGAGAGGGAGTCACAGACTGAAACAGGCTCCAGGCTCTGAGCTGGCAGTCAGCACAGAGCCTGACACGGGGCTCGAACCCACGAACCGCGAGATCATGACCTAAGTGAAAGTTGGACGCTTAACCGACTAAGCCACCCAGGCACCCCTATAATTTTATTTTAAATGGTCAAACTTCTAGCTTTGTATTGATACCACTAAATATCGTATGCTCTATCTTGGCCCTTAACATGGGTGTGTTCTCCTTTCTTCTCTCCTGATGAAGAATGATTTAATGAAAGTTCTTATGAAATTGAAGGCTCTGGTGCTAGAAATGAGCTACATCTGACTCTGGGTGTGTGTATGGATGTGTATAATTGAGCCATCAATCTAAGATTAATGCTTTCTATGCATGTTTCAGTATCTGTCTTATACATCAACAGAAAAGTAACAAAAATAAAAGAAAATTAAAGATCCTAGTGAGTTCCCAAATGTAAAGAAGCCAAGTATTAAATATGGCAGCCCTAGTCCCGTGCTCTGTTCCATTTAAAACAACAATAAATGGGTGACTTAATGGCTCAGTAAGTTAAGTAGCCGACTATGGCTCAGGTCATGATCTTACAGTTTGTGAGTTCGAGCACCATGTAGGGCTCTGTGCTGACAACTCAGAGCCTGGAGCGTACTTCAGATTCTGTGTCTCTCTCCTCTCTCTTTCCCTCCCCTGCTCACGCTCTGTCTCTTTCTGTCTCTCAAAAAGTGAATAAATGTTTAAAAAAATTTTTTTTAAACAACAGTAAAAACAACAACAACACAGCTGTTAAATATTGGATAAATCCAAGTTGTTAATTTTGGGCATTGTTTATCTAATTATCTTAGACGGAATTTTTTGTTATGTGACTACTATGCTCAGTCTGGGTCCAAAGAAAGAAAATAGAAACAACACTAGGTAGCAAAGAAAAATTTTAAAAGAGAGTTGGTTGCAAAGATGTTTAGGCAAAAAAAAAAAAAAGTGTAGGCAATAAAAAGTGAGAGGAAACACTACAGTAATAGAATAATACACTCAAGAAGTGGCTTCTTCTCCCTAGGCTTGGAGAAATAAGGGGGTAAAACTAGGGTTATCAGAGCATAGAAGCTTGGAGAGAGGGCTGTACATTTATGATTCACAATCTGGGTTTGCTCTTTGGTGGACCAGGCTCCTCAAGACTCTGAGGAGTCTGGCCCTTCAGAGCTGGAACTCAGATTTCTGAGAAAGGAGCCCTGCCCAGTTGCTGCAGGTACCTCAGGAGCTTGAAGAGTTCCTTGGACTTAGAACTCATTTCTTTGAGGAAGAGTGGTGCCCAGCTGGCTAATTCTTATCAGGAGTGCGTGAAATTACTCTAGAAGGGAAGACAAGAAATGGAGACCAAGCCAAATGTTGCTGTTGGTTAAGGTCATTGCTGGGCATTCCCAGGAAGGATGAAGTCCCCTCTTTTCTCACCTTGTCTACCAGTCTCTCTCCCATACCCATTGTTGGCACAACAAATCAGAAATCCAGCTAATAAGGAGAAACATAGTTTACAAAGATGCTCCAGCATCACAAACCAGAGTGTATAGAAGGGCGGGTTTGTGGCTGGGAGATAGCTTTGTAACCTGAAAAGATATAAATCTGAATTCTGAATAAATCTCTCCGAAATTATCTCAGAAAGGAGAGGTCTACGTTAGATTTCCCAGAAACTTAAAAAAAAAAAAAAGGATATATCTAGTAACAAAATAAATACAAATGCATTTGTATTCATGTCATGATATCCTATTTTATGCCAACAGTAAATGTAGAAGAGATTCACTATAGGTCAATAACTTTGATATCTTCTAATTATCAAGTTACTTTCATCACTTAATGCGAGATAAATACATAATTTATGACCCATAATCAAATTTCATGTAATAAAAGGCCTAATTTGACACCATAGCTACATTGTATCCATTAGAGCTTATCTTTTATAGGTACTGCCAAAGTGAAGTGTGTGTGCATTAGTATAAAACAGTGCAGAAGGTGGAAAAAGAGAAGTAAATTATTCTATAAATTATTTAATATTAATTGCCAACTCATTAATCAGTCAAAAACAATAGAACCAGCCAATAGTGCCATTTACTCCCACTTTCCTGGAGACACAGTGTCTCCTGTGTGGATGAGTGTTTTTGGCAGAACAGTTTTTAGTTTTTCTGGCAGTGTGCCCGAAAGGAGCTTTTTAAGATGAGGTCTAATTCAGTGGTGGCCTGGAAACTGGGCACTCCTGCTGGAAGCTGATCACCTGAGGCCCCCACAAATGCTCAGTGGTCAAGATGCTAATAACTCTGCCATTGGGGTCTTGACTCCAAGATTGGGTTTCCCATTGGCCCAGGATTCCATCTTTCTTTTACTTCACCCAACATAATTCAGCATGCATGCACAGTCAAGGCTTTGTTTTGTTTGTAGAAAACATCCCAGGCAAGAATATAGCAACAGGAAAAAAAAGTTTCTTTTTCTTTTTAAAATATTATTTATTCACTTGAGAGAAACAGAGGCAGCATTGGTAGGGGAGAGGCGGAGAAAGAGGGAGAGAGAGAGAATCCCAATGAAGCTCCATAGGGATCAATCTCACAAAACCATGAGCTTATGACCGGAGCTGAAACTAAGAGTCAGACACTTAACCAACTGAGCCACCCAGGTGCCTCCAAAATTGAGTTTCTTAAAGTAGCTGAAGCTTCAGTATGCATAGCTCTCCCTCCCTGTACTCAGCTCTCTCCTGGCCTGTGGTAAACCCTGAGAATGTTTATGGCCTCAGAGACCACCTCTCATTATGAAATCCTCTAACCCTAGGGGGTCTGTGCCTAACTTCTATTATTTACAGAATCTGTCTCTTGCCTTCCCTAGGACACATTACAAAGTCAAAGGACTTCTTTGTCTTAGCCTTGATTTCCTGGCCCTCATCTAGAACCCTATGGCTTTGCACTCTGATCATTCCCTTGAACTTTTGTGTTTCTCTCAACAAGCAGGAGGTCCCTACCTAAACTCTATGACAAATGCTCACTTGGGGTTTCTCTTTCATGACTAATCTGATTGCAGGTCCACACTTCCTCTTTGATAGTCACTCTTCAGCACCAAAGTTACAACTGCCTATCACTTAAGACTCTTATTTCTACTTCTGTACATACAGATTCAACCCCACATTCTGGTAAACACATATGCCAATTATAGATATATTGCAGTTATTAAGAAGGGATAGAAAATATCCTACCCAGAAGAATTTTAAGATGTCAATCCAATTTCCAAGTTGTTACAATGATTGAATGGGACAAGGACATCAAAACCAAGGAGACTCCCTAGGTAAGGCAGTTCCAACTGGGCCTGTCTGATTTTGAAGAGCTGCTTACTCTCTCTTTATAAATGAGTAAATTCAGGCTGATGCAGCTTGAAAATACTGAGTTAGGTGCTAATGAAAAGGGCCTAGATTTCAGAGACTGACACACCTAGGTTTAAAGGATGGACCCTTCATCTACTGTTTTGCCTTAAGAAGTTTATTTATATTGGCTGCACCAAGGTTTCCTCATCTTTAAAGAGTTTTATAAGATTCTTACAAAAATTAATGAAGTAGCAAATGTAAAATTCAGAGCACTGGTAGCCTAATACACACTTATGTAGTTAGGAACATTTCCTACCTTCGTGCCTCCATCTTCTTCCCACATGCTGCTACATTTTTTTTTTTTTTAATTTGGGGGTATTGTTGACACTATGCTGTCCTTTATTCCATCCTTATGCTGAAATTGGCCATAATCACTGTTCCCATTACACATTAAATTCCTTCTACATACTTGGTATTTAGTATTGTTATATTTCATGCATTCTCAGTGGAGCAGAAAGATAGAAGCACATTTGCTGATATTCATTAACAGAATATTTGTCAATAATTGTCACATGAATGGTCTAGACTAATTTTCACCCCTTAGTTCTCAGTATCATGATTTAGCTGATGGTTGCTCTCTTTGCTAACACAACTTTTGGTACTTTAAGAATCCTGCTCCCCCCCCCAAAAAAAAACAATCTCTAATTGGGGCACCTGGGGTGGCTCAGTCAGTTAAATGTCCGATTTCAGCTCAGGTCATGATCTCACAGTTTGTGAGTTTGAGCCCTGTGTCGGGCTCTGTGCTGACAGCTCAGAGCCTAGAACCTGCTTTGGGTTCTGTGTCTCCCTCTCTCCCTGTTCCTCCCCCGTTCCTCCCCTGCTCGCTCGCTCTCCCTCTCTCTCCTTCTCTCTCTCAAAAATAGATAAACATTAAAATTTTTTTTAATTTAAAAAAATAAGAAAAAAAGAATTCCTAATAAAGAAGACTGAATGAGAAACTAATTTAGAATTTTTATTATTCAGCAAGCCCTTCTTCATCTTGGAGATCCCAACTCTTATTCTACTTTTAAGTAGATATCCTGGTTACCTGGTTTCTACTCTGAATAGAGTCGATTGCCAAACTTAGAATACAAAATTATCAAGACCTGTGATCCTTTTCAATGTGCAAAATCTATTCTGATTACCATACTATCATTACTGCAGTTTTAATAGCATCTCCTGTTCAATAGATTTCAATCTACCTACCTCACTTAGTTCTAAAATATTTGGACCTTCTTCATTTCTACTTAAATTTCTGGTCTCTGATTTTGCCATTTAGTTTTGAGCAGACTTTAGCTTGCTAAGCTGGCTCTAACCCAGCTTTCTGTTCTACAGACCTCCACTGACTGACCTCTGCTTCGGAGGCCACATGTTTTCAGATGGCTCACTGAGTCCTGCTGTGAGACTGTCATACTCTCACTTCTTTCCTGACCTTTGGCAAGAGCCACAGTCTCTGCCCCAGTGCTGTAGCACAGTTTGCAAATGTTTTTATTGTTAATGGGCCATATCCACTTGAAAGAATAAACAGTTATATCGTATATAAAGGCAATAGTTTTCTGTTTGTTTAATTGATTTTTAACTTAGTGTTTTTATTATCCTAAAAGGTCCATTATAAATGCTCACTGGAAATTATTTATGCTGTGAACTTAATTGAACAGTCACCTATTTTAACGAAGTAAATAGTATTTCCCAGTGTTCGGTTTGCTGAAAATTCAGTAACTGGATTTTGTACATTATTAAACATTTCATTTTGTGATTTTAGTAATCTAGGCCAGCAGAATAGCAACGTGTTTTCAAGAGATATTTAGTTTGAAATTTTGTACTTTCAGTCAGTGGCAGTGGAATTCAAATGTATAACAACTCTGATTTTGAAGATTCCTTCCTTCCTTCCTTCCTTCCTTCCTCCTTCACTCCCTCCCTCCATCCTTCTCTCTCTCTCTTTTTCTTTCTTAATTCTTTTTGGTGATGCATTATGAAATTTACTAAGGGCTCTTTGACATAAAAGGAAAACAAAGTATAGTACACATTTACCTGTTCTTCCTCAGGGATTTTCTTAAGGAGGGCTTATCTAAGTGCTTGCAAACAATTCCTATGCTACTGTACTATTAGCTTATCTTTTGCTGATTTTGTTTGTTTAAAGAGACACCAGTATAAATTATGAACACAGAGACTCAAGTATTCATGATGTGGTAGATGGATGGAACTATTAAAGGTACCCTAAAAATTATTAGACTCAAGCATATGACATTGACATGCTGCATGTGATTAATTAGCAGTCTCTGAGAATGTTTGAAATGATATTTAGTTTACATAATACTAACTACTGTGCCTATCTATCTGAGCTAATGGTTAGATTGCTTCTTTAAAAAATGATGACAACTGACAATACTTTACATCAAAAGACTTATAAATGTTTGAGAATCACAATTATGTTCCTCTCTTCCTATAGATACTAAACCAGTTGCAAGATTAGTACAGAGTTATAAATAAATAAGAAAACAATCACCTTCATTACTATTAAGTGTGGGTTACAGAATGCAGCTGAGAGATGAATGCTGGCTTACTAACAATCTTTCCTTCCCCAGTGGCCAAGTCCGGTTCTGGAGACTCATTATAAGAGAGCGAGGGGCACCTGGGTGGCTTAGTCAGTTAAGCGTCCAACTTTCACTTAGGTCATGATCTCGCGGTTCGTGGGTTCGAGCCCCGCATCGGGCTCTGTGCTGACTGCCAGCTCAGAGCCTGGAGTCTGTTTCAGAGTCTGTCACTCCCTCTCTCTCTGACCCTCCCTGCTCACGCTGTCTTTCTCTCTCCTAGAAATAAATAAAATTAAAAAAAAAAAAAGAGAGGAGCGAACAGGTCTTCAGAGCTGAGATCTCCCTGCCAGTCATGCTGTAGGAAGCCATTCCTCATGATAGCAGCCACAGAGAGAAGAATGTGCCTCCTACAGCCAACTGATTCCAAAAAAAAAAAAAAAAAAAAGAGCCCAAAAGTAGCTGAGTTGTGCATTCTTAGTGCCTTTGTCTAATCTTATTGATCAGAAAAAGCACTCCATCTTCCAGAGGGAAACATAGGGGAGGTATCTGGGTTAAAGAGAGATAGATTAGGGATACCTCCATGTAGAGCTAGTAGATGAAAACTCTTAAGGTGTCCTTTATTACTCTAACTTAGAAAATGAAAAAAGAGCCTGAAAGAGATTGGGGATGTGGCCAAAGTCACAGATGGAGTAACTGATGGAAGAAACCTTTAGATATTTCACTCAGCAAAGCTGCCTTAGTCAAAAGCAGCACATGGACATTACTAATCATCAGGGAAATGCAAATCAAAACCACAATGCAATATCCGTTTATACCTGTCAGAATGTCTAGTATCAAAAAGACAAGGAATAACAAGTGGTGGTGAGGATGTGGAGAGAAAGAAATTCCCATGCACTGTTGGTGGGAATGCAAACTGATACAGCCACTGTGGAAAACAATATGGAGTTTCCTCCAAAAATTAAAAATAGAATTACCATAGAACCCAGTAATTTTACTACTGGGTATTTATCTGAAGAAAATAAAAACACTAATTTGGAAAGATATATGTACCTACAAACATCCATCACCTAATGAATGGATAAAGAAGATATAATATGATATATATTCATATATATATATTAAATATGGGTATATATATATCATATACATGAATATGCACAATGGAATACTACTCGGTGATGAAAAAGAATAAAATCGTACCATTTGCAACAATGTGGATGGAACTAAAGTGTATTATGCTAAGTGAAATAAGTCAGCCAGAGAAAGACAAATATCATGTAATCTCTCATATGTGGAATTCAAGAAAGACAATGGATAAACATAAGGAAAGGGAAAGAAAAATAAGATAAAAACAGACAGGGAGGCAAACCATTAAAGATTCTTAAATACAGAGAACAAACTGAGGGTTTCTGGAGGGGAGGTGAGAGGGGGCCTAAATGTGTGATGGGCATTAACGTGGGTACTTGTTGGGATGAGCATTAGGTATTATATGTAAGTGATGCATCACTGGGTTCTGCTCCTGAAGCTAAGGCTACACTATATGCTAATGAACTAGAATTTAAATTAAAAAAAAAATATATATATATATGCACCTCTGTTTATTGCAGCATTACTTACAACACCCAAGATATGGAAGCAACCTAAATGTCCATTGATAGATGAATGTATATATATATGCAGATGTGTGTGTGTGTGTGTGTGTGTGTGTGTGTGTGTGTGTGTGTGTATGGCTTAATATTTCAATATACAACCGTGTATATATACAATGGAATATTAGTTAGCCATAAAAAAGAATAAGCTCTTGATGTTTGCATCTACAAGGATGAATGGACTTAGAGGCTATGATGCTAAGTGAAATAAGTCAGTCAGACAAAACCAATTACCATATGATTTCATTCATATGTGGAATTTAAGAAACAAAACAAAGAAAAAAAGGTGAAAAAAGACTTAAATATAGAGAACAAACTGATGGTTACTAGCAAGAAGTGTGGGGGGAAGAGTGAAATATGTAAAGGGGATTAAGAATACATTTATCTTGATGAGCACTGAGCAATGTATAGAATTGTTGAATCATATTCTATATCTGAAACTAATATAACACTGTATGTTAATTACACTTTAATTACAAAAGAGAAATAATTAAAAAAATTAAAATTTAAAAAGCAGCACAGCTATAAACCTGTGCTAATGCACATATCTGTTCATTTTCTCCCCACACAGAGGCTGCTGTGGAACTTTTTTAAACCGCTCAGAACCACCTTCTGGTAAAATCTGTTCTTCAGAGAAAGATGATCATTACTCTCTTAGCACATCCCTGTTAATTTTGTTGGTACATGCTACTCTTTTCCTTGCCTGGGAGAAACTTCACTCAATGTCTCTGAGCCAGTGTCTCTTCAGTCTTATGGTCACTGCTCTCCTCTGTGCCCCTCACTGCCCCTCTGCTTCAGCTCTGGCCTATCGCCATATGGCAGATCTTCTGTGTTTTATACCTGGGATATGGCCCCCGGTCTCTCCTGGTGTTAGTCTTACTGGCGCATTTTGTAACATAGCCTCTGGTTTCTTAAAGTCATATGCTTTTTAACCCCCTTTTTCTTGGGGAAGAGAGTGGATTTTATCATAGAACAATTTTATTAGGTGAAAATATCTTATCCACTTTCTAATAAAAAGAAAACACACAAACAAACAAAAACCCTTAACAACCTTCTCCAGCAAATCAGTTAGCAAATAGAACTTCCGAATTCTTCCTTCTTCTTATACAGACTGGTGCCTTTTCAGACAAACTTTCCATTTATCCTAGCAAAAATATCTTAATGGATGTTAAGAAGTATTTCAGGCAGTATTCAAATGGATTTATCATTAAAATCATTCATTTGTGATTTTGGATTGTTTCTATTTTGATTTAACAGATATTCAGAATTCCAGTTTGTATGTCAGCTTTGCCAAGGAAAGGAGGTCCACCTGTCGGAATTACTCAGTTTTAAGATTTATATATAAAGTATACCTATCTATAAGCCTGTCTACATCTTGTTCTATAAAATCAATGATTGCCCTATCATAAAACTTCCTAAGTTCAATATTGGTTAAATCTAATGTTTATGAAAATAATTTTATTTAGTTATATAAAATTAACATAAAGTTGCTAAGACCAAACCATATTAATAAAGAGCTGGCGTGAGATGATGTAGCAAGAGCAAAGCTTCAGGAGACGGGGAACCCGGGTTGGAGTCTGGCTGTAAGATTCGTTGTGTGACGCTTGCTTTGTGCAAGTCAGCTATCCCCTTTGTAGCTCAAATTTCACCATGTATAAAATGTGAATAACAAGACCTGACTTGTTGGTTGTGTTAGGATTAAACTAAAAGAAGATAATGAATGTAAAGGTTTTAGTATTGTTCCTGGCACAAAAAAAGTACCTTATAAATGTTAATTTGCAATTATTGTATTTTTAAGGCTTGTGGAGATCTGGAATAATTAATATGATACAATGAAAGAAAAACTAGTTTGTTTTATTACTCATCTCTGAAGTCAACCTATTTATTTATATATTTATTTATTTATTGTTTATTAAAAAATTTTTTTGATGAAAGCTCATGAGGGACAGAGAGAGGGGGTCAGAGGATTCAAAGCCTGCTATGCACTGACAGCAGCAGGCCTGATGTGGGGCTTGAACTCATGAACCTTGAGATCATGACCTGAGCTGAGGTCAGACACTCAACCGACTAAGCCACCCATGTGCCCCCAACTTCTGTATTTAGACATCAGTGCAAAAAGACAAACAAACAAGGAAGTGGGTCTTGTGGAAACATATATAATCTGTACACATGATTAAAATATTCTGAAATTTACTGGAGGCTAGACTGCAAACAGAATCTTTTCATTTCCACTGATTTATTATCTTCTTATATTTCTGAGGTTATTACCAACCATTATCTTATTTTATTCTTTCAATGGTCCTTCTGATTGTTAACCTTATTCTACAAATAAGACATTTGTAGCTAAGGATACATAAAATAAATTGACCAAATGCTCATGGACTCTGTAGGAAAGTAATAATAATATTAGTTCACATATTCTTCATTTCCAGTTGACTCTTGTTTGTATGACGCCCCATTACTTCTAACAGTGTGAAACTTTGTAAAAGTTATAAGTTCTGTACATTTACATTTACATACTTATAAACTGCAAGTTTTCTAAATTTGTGAGCAATCCCTTTCCTAAACTGAAGCTTCTTTAAAAAGCACATAAAGTATTTATGAAAATTTAAATGACAAACACTAATATTCATTCCATTGTGCTCGCCTGTAAAATGAAGATAATAGAAATGCACTATTTTAAGACTTGTTTCTTTTTGAACATTTATAATAGTGCTGAATTAAGTTTCAGTAAAATAAAACAAAAAGATGGACTACATTGAGAAAATTGTCTAGGGTCTATGGAGAGGGAAATTATGTTTCTTTGAAATGGTATATAATTTTGGGAAATGCATAAAATGGTACTAATACTTATAGAGCAACACTTACTTTTGAACCCTCAAGATTAATCTGGTTAGAAACTTCCAACCTCAGATCTCACAGTGGATAGGATAAACATAGATTAAAAAAATATATATCCTTAATCTTAATCATTTGAAGTATTATTTCCAAGGGTGTTGCATAGAGGAATTATTCAATTTATGTTTGTGACTAACAAAATTGGTGTTGAATAAAATAAACAGTATAACTTTGGATTTGAATGGTCCAAAGGTACCCACATCCTAGTCTGATCATACATTAGCTATGCGGCTTTGGGCATGTTAATCTTTCTAAAACATCATTTCCTTATCTTTATTTTTATTTATTTTTTAAATTTGTTTTTAGCAGAGAGAGGGAGAGACAGCATGAGCAGGGGAGGGTCAGAGAGAGAGGGAATGACAGACTCTGAAACAGGCTCCAGGCTCTGAGCTGGCAGTCAGCACAGAGCCCGACGCGGGGCTCGAACCCACAAACCGCAAGATCATGACCTAAGCGAAAGTCGGACGCTTAGCCGACTAAGCCACCCAGGCGCCCCGTGCACATGCATTTCTTAACGAATATTCAAGTTGCCTTCGAACTAGAGTATTGTGTACCTCAGCTACTTTTGGATTGAACACTCAAAGATATCTCATTGATGTGTCAAGTCTTCCTAATGGTCACACTGTGGATCTAGTCATCTTATACCTGATACTAATTTGCAATTAATGTGGAAGTCTCAGGATAATAGTTAAACATCAAAAGATTGAATTTGAATGCTATTTTGCTTACAGTAGCATTCTTATAAAAATCCTTATAAAAATCCTTATAAAATTTCTCATTTAAATATCAGAGTAAAGGGACGCGTTTTGTTGTTAAAGATACTGGAACCCAAGTTTTGTGGCTTTCTAAGTCCATATGATTTCCTCAGTCCATTCTGTGTAGACTCTTAAATGTAGATTTTCTATCTCCCAGCAAAGTTTTCTTTCTACCATTCATAGCTATGTTATCATAATATTTGTATGCTATATGCTTTATAAATTGATATTCCATATTTGCTAAGTACATCTTTGATATTTCTTGATTACCCAAAGAACAATTATTTATTTCAAAAATAATTTATATTAAATTTTTTCGCATAAATACATTTACATACATAGAGGCATATATGTATTTGTGATCTACTCTAAAATATTGACTTACAGAATTCAAAATATTATTAATATCATTATTTATTATATGCTCAACTCTAGGCTGAGTACTATAATAAAGTAGGAGGAGTAATAAAGTGTCTAGAATGAGATCTAGACATATAGATACATGAAGGGATTTATTATAGGAATTACTTAACCCAATTACGGAGACTGAGAAGTCCCGTGATCTTCTATCTATAAGCTGGAGAACCAGAAAGGTCAGTTCCAATCCAAAGAACTGGGGTGGGAAGGGGGGCAAGAATTGGGGGTTTGGGAGGACAGGGTAGAATAAATAAGTCCTGGTCTAAATTCTTAGGCCCAAGAATCAGGAGCAGTGATGTCCAAGGGCAAGAGGAGATAGATGTCCCAGCTTGAGCAAAGATGTAAAACTCGTAGTTCCTCTGCCTTTTCATTCTATTCAGGCCCTAAATATATTCTATCATGCCCACCCACATTGGTGAGAGGCATCTTCTTTACATGGTCTACCGATTCAAATGCCAATCTCTCCCAGATGCACACTCACAGACACACCCCAAAATAATGTTTTGCCAGCTATCTGATCATCCCTTAGCCAGTCAAGTTGATACATAAAATTAATCCCAGCATACAATTTGTCTAATCCAATAATATAGAAATATGTTAAGAAATGTGGAATGGAAATGAATTAGACTAGATGTTGAAAGGTGGAAAGGTTTACATATGATGAAGACTGGGAAAGGACATGGAATTAAGAAGTGAGAAAAAGGGTTATTTTTCAAAAGTGATAAAACTGGTTTAATTCAATGGTAGAGCAGAACCAGACTCCCACATGAGGCTTTGGCAGAACATTTTTCCAAGTGTGGCCTGAGGACACCTAGGGATCCCCCAAACTATTTTACATATCTGTGAAGTAAAAACTATTCTTATAATAATACTAAAATATCCTTTGTCTTTTTCACTGGGTTGACCTTTGCACTATTGATGCAAAAGCACTTGTGGGTAAAAGTGTTCATTCCTTAACATGAATCAAGGCACTGACACCAAAACTGTGCTATCAGTCATTATATTCTTCGCCACCATGCACTCACATTTAGGGAGGGACAAAACAACCTCAGTCGATTGCTATTGATGAAGCAGTCAGAATTCCTAATTTCATTAAATCTTGACTTACCAGATTTCTACATGACAAAAAAAGAAGCACTTCTAAACTTCCAAAGTTGGATGCTTGTCTCAAGATAAAATTCTTATGAGATTGGATTGCAAGCAGAACTAGCTGCTTTTTCATGGACTGCCATTTTTCCTTGGAAAAAATGGCTGACAGATAAATTATGGTTATTCAAACTTGGGTATATGGCAGATATTTCCTTGAAAATGAATGGAGTAGGCTTGTCACTTAAAATGACTGACGGCATTTGTTGCCAATGATAACATTTGAGCTTTCAAGCAAAAAGTAGAATTTTGGAAAACATGTACTACCACAGTGAGCTTGATAGCTTTTCAATTCATAAAGAATTTTCTGATGAAATAAATGGTGATGTTAACAAACGTAATTTTTAATAATGTATAATGAAATGTGTCAAAATGAAAGAGTAGTATAGCTTGGCGAACAAATTTTTTACCCAATAATAAGTACACAATTTTACAAAATCATACAGGGATGAGATCCATTCACAGTGCAAAATAGACCAATGGATTTTAATATAATAGTATATGGAAAGTTTATTGACATTGTTTCAGATTCTTCATTACAAGTGGCCTTTAAGAAACTGCTATGGTTGAGTAATAGGGTAATATCAAAGAAGAATATCAATAATTATCTGTAAAGGTTATTAAAATACTCCTCCATTTTCCAACTATATTATCTATGTGAGACTGATTTCTCTTTTTATACTTTAAATGAAACAACATAGAACCATAGACAGCATATAGAAGAAAATAGAATCCAGTTGTCTTCTAATAAGCCAGGAATTAAAGCTAATTGCAAAAATGGAAAACAAAAGAAAACAAAATGCCACTGCTCAATGGTTATAAATAAATACACAAATAAATTTATTTGAATACGTATTGAATAAATATTTTGAATACGTATTTTAAAAGTGTGTTTACTTTTTGAAACATAATGGGCTAAGCATTTTTTTTAAACTTCATACATACATATTCTTTTAAATTTCTAATTTCAAATACTGTAAATATTGACAGATAGAAGTCACATAAACAAAAGCACTTAGGTACCCTCAATAATTTGTAAGAGTTTGAAATCTTGAGTCCAAAAGGGTTGAAAATTGCTGCTTTGGCAGAAAGGTAACCATGAGAGATTTTTGAAACTTCAGTTTTGTCTTCTTACACCCAGCCTTTATACTTCAGTAGAGAGTTGTGGTTTTAATTCCTTTTTAAATCTCCTTAAAGACCAAGCTCTTTAACAGTCAACGTTTCATATAAAAGCCCCGATGAAAATCCCTTAGCTTTCTTCCCCAGGCACCACTAACCATTTCGTGTATTACAATCACTTACGGAGATCAAGGGCAAACCCTGCTATGCTATTACACACCCTCGTGCCTTTGCTCCTCTTCTTCCCCTTGCCTGGAAAACTCTTCATTTTCCCCCCTTCCTATATTTAACTTGTCTATCAAGATCTATTTTGGGCACATCTCCTTCAGGAAAATGTAACTTAACTCCCAATCAGGGCTCTGTGCTATTTCTTTGTGCTTCTATATCTCAATTTTAGCATTTAGCATATTACTATGACATTTTTGCTTCTGTACCTGTTTTCTCTTGTGATTAATAAAGTTCTTGAGGACACACATCTGTGGCTAATACATGGCTGTCACTTAAAAATGCTTGCTTGCTTTAAATTTTCTTGCTTAATAATGCTTACTAAATGAAAATAAATTATGGCTTTAAAATGATATAAAATGCTTAAATTAGGAGAGTTAATCTGGTAACAGACTTCAAAATGGTTTTAAGTCAAGAAGGTCAACAATATGACTTAAGAACGATTTCGAGAAACACAGTATATAAATCAAACTTTCTTTTTCTCCTTGTTGACATGTAGGTTAAGTAACTAAGTTTTGTAAATAAACCTTTAACAATATATTCATGCAAACACAACTTTACTCAGCTTTCCAAAGAAGGAAGCAATTATTTAATTTTTAATATTAAAAAAATATAATGTTTATTTATTTTTGAGAGAGAGAGAGAGAGGGAGAGACAGAGCATGAGCAGGGGAGGGACAGAGAGAGAGGGAGACAGAGAGAGAAAGAACCTGAAGCAGGCTCCAGGCTCTGAGGCATCAGCATAGAACCTGACGTGTGGCTCAAACTCACAAACTGTGAGGTCATGACCTGAGCCTAAGTCAGATGCTTAACCAACTGATATTTATTTTATTTATTTATTTTTTTATTTCTAGGAGAGAGAGAGACAGCATGAGCAGGGGAGAGTCAGAGAGAGAGGGAGTGACAGACTCTGAAACAGGCTCCTGGCTCTGAGCTGGCAGTCAGCACAGAGCCTGACGCAGGGCTCGAACCCACGAACCGCGAGATCATGACCTAAGCGAAAGTCGGACGCTTAACCGACTTAGCCACCCAGCCGCCCCTACCAACTGATATTTTTAATAACACATTTATTTTACAAAGGCCAACTCTGACATTTTAAGGTCATTATTGCAAATTTGATTTCATGAAAATCTGTTCAGGAGTTTTTAAGAGAATACCAATCATATTGACTTGTTATAGGGATCATGACTTTTTCTCAGCCACTATGCTAATGTTAAATTAATGAACAAGCTAAACTTAATTTCTTGTTTGAATTAAATGTGGTCTTTAAATAGTAGTTACATTTTACAAAGAGCACTTTCTAAGAAATGTGCTCATCGACCTACAATGACCCAACTGTAAATTTATCTGGACACAGAAAAGGCATTTGACTACAGGACTGATAGATAAGTACTTACCATTAATATTTCTACACATTAATGCCATTGAACAGCATGCAAGGGGTGACAGGGACTTGTTTGATGGCTTTTCCAGGTGTCTTCCTATTTAAACTAATAGCTTAAGCTAATAGCCTTCGTCATCGTGAAGGCCAATTAGCATACTGCCTGGGTTGAGTTTCCTCAGCTTTCTTGCCAAGGGCTGCCCTGCTGTTGCTCCATCATTGGGGTAACCAGCTGTTGCTTACTTAAAGCCTCCATCACTTTGTATGACAGAGTAACTTCATTATGTCCTGCTTTGGAGATGTTAAATGAAATTATCTTCAAAACAAGTGCACTTCATTTAATATTTTTCTCCATCAAGTACTTGAACTCTGACATTTACGTCATAAGCACTAAGCAAACACTTTGTAAATTGAGGCCTTCAGATAGAGTAATTATCAATTATCATTGAGGCAGAGCTTGTGCTAAAGTACCTGAGATAAAAATTGTGGTGGCTGATCCTCAGGTCTGTATAAAAGGGCTTGGGAAAAAAGAAAATTTGATAAACAGATAATGAGCTGCAGTTATCTACACCGTGACCCAAATTTTGTTTTTTAGATTTGGGATAGGGTCACACCTGTGGTTGTTGTAATCCCTTCGGTGGATCAGGAAGTCTGTTGAGGATGAAGATGAAGGGTCAGCTAAGGATTAAACTGTATACAGGTTTTGAATGGCTCCTTTGAAAATTCTGTTTAGTTGGAGGACAACATTTCACTTGGGAATGTGGAAAATAGAATATTCCAAATTGTCTTAGGAGAGCAACTGATACTAATTGATTAAATGTGTTCGACGTTGCTGAGAGAGAAGGACTGAGCAATGGTCATTTGGATTTGGCAACATGGAGGTAAACACAAAGTGGAGTTTTCATAGAGCCTGATTGGAATGGGTTCAACAGAGATTGGGAGAAAGGCACTTGGATTCAGCAAATAGAGATAACAATTTCACTGAATTTCACTCTAAAATGGTAAAATAAATATTTTTAATGGTTGGGAATTAGAAAGGGGAAATTATCAGAAGTGCTGTCCTTTAACAGGTAAAAGAGATGGAATCTGGCTCACAAATGGTAAATTGGCCTTAGATCGTAACAAGAGAAAGACAGAAATAATTATTACAGAAGCCAGTAGATTCCAAATGTGGTTTAGAAGTATGTGGCTGTTCTCTGTCTTTTCTGCTTTCTCAGTGAAATAAGGACTAGCTATCAGATAAAGGTGAGAAGAGTGGGTATTGCAGTTTTGAGGAAGGAGATGTAAATTAGCCATGTTCTTAAGGAGCAGGTCAGTGATTTCATGACAATCTAATAGCATCGAAGGAGGCCCATTTGAAGGGCAGTGAGTTCTATTTAAACAAGCTTAGGATTCAGTTTTCTGGAACGAGCAATGATAGGAGAGAGGAATAAGGGAGTAGAGGATGTTTGCAAAGCAATCTTTTTAATGGCAGTCAGTGTAATGTAAGACAAAAAAGAAAGGACTAGAGAAATGTGAGAGGACTTAAACATTGGTTGGAAAGAATCAGGTTGAAGAATGATTAGCACTGGTACAGAAGGAAGAAGCTGAAAAAGTCAGACGGTGGTCAGAGCTTAGGATGCTGTAAGGATAAGAGTTGGGGAAACGTAAATTATTACTAAGACAAATGGGATGAAGAGCACAATTATTGTGAGTAAGAAATGCAAGAAACTGAGAAGCCACGGAATTGGACCAATGTAGATTTAGATACTGATATCGACAATGGAGAGAGAGAAATAATTTGTCTGATAAATCTTCAATATTACATAAATGGTACCTGTCTCCTTTCTTGTTATTCAACATTTTTATTCTGTTTGTAGCAGTTGTCTCTGATTTTAAGCATGTGACATGGGCAGATATTGAAATTTTATGGTCAATACCACATATCCAAAATATCCTACAGCACTTTACGGTCTTTACGGTTTATGAGACAATTTCACATGCATTATCTCATTTTATTTTCATGGTTATCTAGTGATGCAATTAGAGATGGTATTGTTGTAACAGTTTTATAGATGAGGAAATTGAAGTTTGATGATATTAAATCATTTGCCAAAGTTGGTATGTCTAGAAATGACAGATTTTCCTTGGGAATATATTCCACATTGATATGTTTTAAGAGTGTTCAGTGGAAGAAATTTATTAAGTATCAAAACCAATTATATGTATCTCAAACTTTGATGTTTTTATAAAAGCCTTGCCTTTGCATGTACAGTTTTACACAATGAGAATTTATGATAAGAAAATGTATTATTTTTAAATTTTAAGATGCATTTTAGTTTGGTGATAAAATACACTTTGATTTTTTTTTTCTGTCCTTTCCTTAAACACTGAATGTTTTTAATTTTTTAGAATTTACAGTATTCTTAAGATGCCTTGGTTATTATAAGGCAATATGGTATTAAGAATGTACATGTTACTTAACAGCTGCTACACTATTCTTATGAATATAGATATAAAAGTAAGTAAAATACTGAAAGCAGCAATTCAACAGAACATTAAAACACTTTCAAATTGAGAAATAATAAATATACCAGGTTATCTAATTAATTGGCCAAATCATAAAAGCCTTAGGGCACCTGGGTGGCTCAGTCGGTTAAGCATCTGACTTAGGCTCAGGTCATGATTTCCACTTTGGCACCATGGTCATGGTGGGTTCGAGCCCCACATCGGGCTCTGTGCTGACAGCTTAGAGCCTAGAGCCTGTTTCAGATTCTGTGTCTCCCTCTCTATTTCTCTCTCTCTCTGCCCATGCTCTGTGGTGCTCTGTGTACCTCTGTCTTTCAAAAATAAAGAAACGTTAAAAAACTGAAAAAAAAAATAAAAGTCTTAAGATCCTATCAGTGGATCATGCCAAACAAACAAAACAAAACAAACAAAAAACAAACCATGAAACTTTCACTACCTGTTATTTTTTAAAAGAAAAATATCTTTGAGAAAAATAATAATAGAGAAATGTTCCCATTTTATAATGAAGTGTATGTATCTTAAAGATTTAGCATCATTCATAATGATGAGATTCTAGAGGGATTCTTTTTAAAATCATCAACAAAAGAAGGATGTTTATTTACATCAGTTTTACCTAGAATTTGTCCAGAAATTTAGGCTACTGCAATTAGATATTAAACAAAATTAAGAGTCTTAGCTTGACAAGGAAGAGGCAAAAGTATCTTTTTTTCCAGCTACCATATCCCTAGGATATCAAAAGACATCAAATAAATGCTTCTTACATTAATAAGAAATTTTAGGGCACAATATAATGACATTACAAATAGCAACAACAAAAAAAATCAACATCTTTCTTCTGTCCTACCAGGTAGAAATGTAATGGGTAAAAACAAATACCCTATTTATAATGGAATCAAATCAACTCCAAGAATAATCCTAGCAAGAAAACATAATATAATAAAATATAATTTATAATAAAAAGTATAATATAGAATAATAATTCTAACAAGAAAATTACAGGATTCTGTTCAAAGACTGAAAACAAGATTTGAATAAAGTATAAATTCTGTAAACAGGAAGACAGAAAAAGTGTAAAAATGCCAATTCTTAAGTTAATCAAAATTCATTAAAATCAATATCCTATAACTTAACAGCATTGTTATCAAATTAAGAATAGGAGCTTAAACTTTCTTGGGGACGTCCGGGTGGCTTAGTTGGCTAAGTACCTAACTGTGGCTCGGATCATGATCTTACGGTATTTTCAGTTCAAACCCAGCATCGAGCTTTGTGCTGACAGCTCAGAGCCTGGAGCCTACTTCAGATTCTGTGTCTCCCTCTCTCTCTACTCTTCCCCTACTTGCACTGTCTCTTTATCAAAAATAAATAAACATTTAAAAAAATTTAAAAAGAAAAAAAACCTTATTAATCTGATAGTAAATAGTTTAAAATGCAGAAAAATCCTGCTTAATGGTGAATTATTGAAAATTTCCTTCCTGAATGATACCCATTATCCCTATTACTCAGTGTCATGATCGTATTCTTATCCACTGTAAGACACCAAGACAGACAAATAAAAGGCATAAGGTTTAAAAAAGAAAAAAACTTAGGGCACCTGGGTGGCTCAGTCGGTTAAGTGTCCAACTTCCGCTCAGGCCATGATCTCACGGTTTGTGGGTTCGAGCCCTGCATCGGGCTCTTTGCTAACAGCCAGCTCAGAGCCTGGAGCCTGTTTCATATTCTGTATCTCCCTCTCTCTCTGACCCTCCCCTGCTCACGCTGTTTCTCTCTCAGAAATAAACAACAGTAAAAAAAAGAAAAACTTTCATTATTTACTGATGACATGAATTGTGAATATAGATATTCTAAAAGACTCTACAGCTAAGTTGTTAGAATTAATAAGTAAATTTAATAAGGTCACTGGATATAAATCAATATATATAATTAATTATATTTCTATATAGAAAATGAACACATAAAAATGAAATTTTATAAAGAAATCATTTCTAATAACACAAATATCAAATACCTAGAAATAAATCTGACAAAATAAGCACATGATCTTTATACTAAAACTACTAAATAATATGGAAATATATTAATAAGAGGACCCAAATGAATGGAAGTATATAAAATATTCCTAAATGGCAAGACTTAATTTTGCAAAGATATCAAATCTGCAAATTGATCTATATACTAATGCAAACCCAATCAAAATTGCACTAGGTGCATGTGCATATATGTGTGTGTGTATGAAAACTGATATGGAATTATAAAGGACAAAAGGTATCCAAGGATATTATCATCTATTTATCACCATCTATCTATCCATTTACCTGTCTATCCATCATCTACTTATTATCTATCTAATCTTAGAAGTTGGTTCTGCTTTTCTGATTGAATCCTGACTGATATGATCTACAAATATTTTTGTCTAAATAAATCCATTCTAGTAGTAATTCTAATGAAATGTTATATTCAAAGTAAAAATACCTAAGCAAAAGATATCCATAAAGATGTGGAGGAGGTAGAAAATATGTAGTAAGCAGGAAAAAGTAAATAAAAATTAAAATAAAATAAAATAAAATAAAATATGTGGTAAGCATGAGGTAAACGAGTGACTAAAAGTTCAGCCTTTGAAATATGGATAAGGAGTGATGAGGAATGTAACTTTAGATAATATGGTCCCAAATTAGAACCAAAAATCTAAATATATAACACCAGGATATTAATTTTATTTGTTGTCAATAGGATTGAAATTATGCAGCTATTAAAATGTGATTAAGAAACATGGATATTATCTAAGAAGTGCTTTTGAATGTCTGTGGCCAAATACTTAATATTTGCAGTATTCTAATTAGGTAAAATGTATGTTCATTTAAGTATAATATAAAACAATTTATCATATATAATGTAACAACTGAAAGTTTTTGTTAAAAATGAGTTAACTTTCTAAAAGGAAAATTAGCTTCCTATCAAGATCACAAATTCCTTAAATAAAAAGAAAATTTATGGTAAGAAATTGTCAGTCTTTTGACACAACAAAGTTCACTAAAAACTGCACATTGTAGAACTGAGTTATCAATGGACTGAATGCATATAATGTATAGGTTTTTTGAAGTAAGATAAAGTTTATAAAGAATTTCTTTTTGACCTTGTGTAAATACATTGATAAATGCAAACTAGTGTTCAAAAGGGTTGCAAAATCAACAATAAATAGTCCATAAGCATATATTTGTCCATAAGCATATAATAGTCCATAAACAAATATTGAAGAGTTATTCAATTATTATGTTCCTAAATTAAAGAAACAGCAACTATGAGTTTTAAGATTTTACTTTCTAATTCATTAAGATAATCCCTATTTCAGAGACAGGAGTAATTCTCTATGAGGGTAATTAGCTTTATTCATTGTCATGTTCGAAGAGTCATGCAAGCCCCAATACAATAATATTTCTATAAATTTGTCTGGTTAAAAAGGGATATGGCTTACTTAGTTCACCTCATCCACTTCCTCAGTGGCAAGAGGGAGCTACTAAAAGGTGATCTCATTTGTATCCTTTCATTAGTTATTCTCTTTGTTGTTTTTAATAAAACACACACATATACATTCATGCACCTGCAAAATGAAGGGCATATATCCTTTGTTTAGTTTCTCCTTTGTTTAGTTTGTAAAAACAATTTATACACAGTGTGGAACATTTTAAAAACTTAGACCAAAAACCCAGAGAGAAATATTACCCATGATTCCATTGCCCATGAATAGTCAGGGCTAATGTTTTGATTTATTTCTTTCTAACCTTGGTCTTAGAGGTAAATGTCTTGGGATGGTAGCATAGATGCAGATCTGTCTCAACATATATTATTTTTTAAATTATTGTTTCCCATAGCTGTGCCATTATTTACCTGTTCATTCTATTTTTTAGTCATTGAGTTATGTTATTTAACATTTTTAAAAATAATTATTAGTAATCATCTTTGCAAATAAATCTTTGTTCACATATATGATTTTGTTTATTTTATTTTGTTTTTTCTTATTGATACAGTATTTATTTGTCTTCCCTCTCTCAAACCTTGAGCCAACCACATTCCCAAGCTGCCTGGGGAGGTATGGGAAAAGGAGCATACAGGGCAGATGAGACACTGGAGAAAGGCCTATGAGAAGTGGAGACAGTTCTGTCACATGGAGAAGAGGAAGAGAAAGGCCAACATCAGGCAGAAGAGTCCCATGGCCTCCGGGAGGGCAAAGCCCAGAATGGTGTAGGAGAAGAGCTGCTGCTTGAGAGAGGGGTTTCTGGCATAGCCAATGACGAGGCTCCCAAACAGTCCCGGGTCCAGCCCAAAGCCAGCCACCCCTACCATGGCAGCCCTTGCCCCAGTGCACGTGGCTGCTCTGTTGTGCCCTTGAAATGGCGCTGGTTCGGAAACTGCGGCTGGGAATAGTGAGGTCAGGGGGCGTGGGGCCGCCAAGCTGCAGACAGTGATAGGCTCAGCAGCTGAGAGGGGCTCCTGACCAAGAAGGGGGTGGAGACTAACTTTGCACAGGGGGACATTTTCAGGGGATGAGGGGCTGTGGCCAGACAGCTGCTCCAGGTGCAGAGAAGACAGAGAGGGATGGGGAGGGAGGGGGCAGGAAAATAAAAAATGATTTCATTTTAAATAGAATGTATTCCTAATGAGAGATTACTGTCTTGATAACAATAAAGAGCAAGTTAATATTTTTCATTTTTCCTGATATTTTAACTATTGATGGTAGCAACTTTTCTTAGCAAGAAATGGTTTAGTTTACCTTAGTTGATTATCAATTTTCTTTTATGTTTTTCCCTTGAATCCAATGGTTTTATAGAATTTATGAAACTTTGCTCCTTTTCCTTTTTTAGAGCCATACAATCCACTGATCTGGTCAAAGGGATCCCACCTGTGTTCTCATTAGCCCTATGACCTTGGACAAGTGTCCTAACACTCTGCACCTCATTTCTTCATCTGTGCAGTGTTTATAAACATTGTACCTGCTTCAGAGAGCTGTGAGAATTCATATAAAGCAAGAAGGCATTAGAAGTGCTTAGAAAAGCCTGGCATGTAATAAACATTATTATAAATATTTACATTATCCTAGGTTTGAGAGAACTCCCTCCCTTCTAGTACTCTCTTTGGTTTTGTTCCAGTTAGTAAGGCGTGCTTTCTGCACTCTGACTAGAGTTTTCTGAGTTCCCAACTGGATCATGATTTCCGCAGGATGACCTGATCTTTACCTCTAATTATCTCTTTGGCTTGGTTGTATTGTTTCAGTCTTATGGCCCCTGATTAACCCTTTGTGAAAGCCAGATGTTCCTAAACTCCTTATATTTGACAGAAAAGCTGAATGCAGAAATACTTGAGGGAATATCGGTACTGAATAATATTAACTTTCAACCATTGTATGTTATTTCAGTATTTTCAGTATGCTTTTTATACAGTATACATAATCAACCCTGTTAGCTTATCAGGTCAGGAATAATTTTTTCTGTTTTACATGTGAAAAGAGACTCATAGAAGTTAATTTACTGGCTCGGAGTTATATCTGTTAAAAGACAGATATGATGTACACACATTTAACTTTGGCCTTCTGACCTCCTTCATAGGATGACCTTTCAATTGCACCAGATTGAGTCTCCAGAATATATTAGTTAGGCTTTGCTAGTGTATGCTGCTGTAATAAACAACTCAAAAAAAAAAAAAAAGCAACAGTGGTTTATTTGTCACCCGCATTGCTTGTCAGGGATTTATAATTGAACTGCTGAAGGACAGCTCCATCTGGAATGTACAATTCTCTTGGCAGAGAGAAGAGCAGGAACCAACCACTCAATGATGCTTTAAGCTTCTTCTGCTCAGGCATGATGTACATCGTATTTGTTCCTAACTCATTATTTAAAACATATCACATGATGAACTTTGATAAAGATGAGATGGAGAAGGAAATCCTTCCCCAAGGAGTGGTTCAAAAATCATATGACAATAGTCAAAGCTGTGTAATCATTATGGGGAAGAGAGGAGTGAATAATTGAGGGCAATAATACTTAATTGAAGAGGATACAGAGGGAAGTCTTTGCAATAGAAACAAAGTATAAATGTAAAAAAAAAAGAATTAAGTTATAGACTTGGAAAAAGTTTACTGCCTGAGAGAAGATTTCTTGATGATAATTCTGGAGCTTTTCTTTTCTTTTTTTTTTTTTTTTTAAGGTATTCAGTGATCGGCAATAGTTGTTTCCAGTGACAAGGAAGTTGGTTAGAGGCAGTGTCAGATGTGGACTAGCTGAGGGAAAGAGGTCAGAAGAGAGAGCTGTACATCAGGCGCAGGTACTAAGCTGCTGACTCTGGAAATTTAGACGATTAATTTGATGGTCCAACTTCCTTTTGGAAGTGCTGAGTTATATAGGTTTACTTTCCTATAAACTTCCTCAGGTACTGAAACCTATATAAAGTGCCTGAAATGATTCTTCCTTGAAAATTTAATAGAAAACCTAACTTGGTTCTTTTTTTCCCTAACCAAAGAGCGAGGTCACTGAACCTAGGAATAAATTTCATGGCTTGGGATAATATTTGATACACTAGACACTTTGTTAGAACATGGTAATGATGTTCTCAAGGTCGATCGTTACAATCCGCCTGAGGATATTGTAAATTCATTTTTCTGACATAGCCATAGACAGTATTCTTCAGCTGGCTCAGCCATCACAAATTAGCCAGAGGGGCTGACTAATCACTTGGTCAGTACAAACCCAACATCTGTAGAGAAATAGCTCAGAGTGGATGTTCTGAGTACCCACTGTATTTCCCGCTCACATAACAGTCTGAAGCTGTTTATGGTTTTCTGGCTGCTCTCTTCCATGTGGTGACTCAGGAACTCCTGTTTATTCAGTCTTACAGTTTTACCGTCTTCCAGTTCCTCATTAACATAAATGCACAGTCAGCGAAAGGGGCAAAGGCTGCGGAGAAAGTACACATACCTCTTGGTTTCTCATAGTACATTCTCGAAAAACACTTTCATGGCATTTGTCCTTTATTTTCATGTTAAATTGGTTGGAAGCTAGTTGGAAGCCACACTGTTTCTAGTCAGAGTTGCCCCTGCCTGACCAGGAACTTCCCAGAAACAATTCCATAAAATAGGAGGAGGAGCACACATTTTGATACCTATACCACGCCCGTTATCCCAATTAAAAATGTATGTTTTTTTCCAAAAATGTTCTCCATGTTAAGCTACCATATTTATAACTTTGCACTTAAAGTTCCTTGGTAGGGTAACAAAAGGAAAAAAAAAAAGATACAAGACTCTTTTTTCTATAACATTGAAAGAAAGAGTACTCAGAGCTGTTTCCTCCAAGGCAATTAAAGGTTTCACTCGGGTGTAGTTATTTTGAAGTCTGGAGCATCAGTAGTTTGAACACATTTGGAAATCAGTCTATCAGGTTCACCAATGGAATAATTTGTCCACATAATTCCCTGTGCCTGCTCTTAGGAACACAGTTTTAATAACAGCATCCAGATGGTCCTCCAACTTAAAAATAGTTTATGTTCCAAAATTCTGTTTATAATTGATTTGTGGTCTTTGAGATATTATTTTATACACACAATGGTACATATGACAATTGTCTTTATGCCATCCATAAAAGTTTATTTGATCTATCATCTAATAGGAATTTTGCAATGAAAACTATAGCAAATATTGTTGTGATGTTGGTAATTAACATAAAACCCCACACGTGTTAAGTTGCTTTCTGAATATAAAATATTTAATTTAAAATGTTGACACTAGGGGCACCTGGGTGGCTTAGTCGGTTAAGCGTCTGACTTTCGCTTAGGTCATGATCTCGCTGTTCTGGGTTCGAGCCCCGCGTTGGGCTCTGTGCTCACTGCCAGCTCAGAGCCTGGAGACTGTTTCAGAGTCTGTATCTCCCTCTCTCTCTGACCCTCCCCTGCTCATGCTCTCTCTCTCTCCTAGAAATAAATAAAAAAAATTAAAAAAATAAAATGACACTATATTGTAAAAAAACAGCTATTATAACTGTGCATACTGTATTTGACATTAGTTGGGTTTACTTTTTTATTATTTAGGAAAATACAAGTTATAGTACTTTATTACTTAGGAAAATCCAAGTATTATCACACTTGGAAAAGTCCACATTCTATTACAGTGAAGTATGATCATAATTAACAGCCTTGATTTTGAAACACTTTGAACAAGTCATAACCCGTTTTATCGCAAAAGATCCCTGTACACATTTACATTAATTCTGGTACCTTAATAGGCTGTCTGGCAAGCCATTTCCTTACAGAAACATGCATTATGAAAAAAGAGAGATGCCCATCCCTTCTGGGCATTAGCGACTTGTCACACCTGGGCATCAGCACTCACTTCACTGAAGCCTCTGATCACAGCTCTATATTTATTCTAAGTGAAAAATGGAATGACTTAAAAAAATACAAGATAATGTAAATAATCTTTTACCAAAAACCAATATGTTAAACAAAAAGTATTTTTTACAGCTTTTATTCCAAGAAACTTAAAAGCTTCTGACTCTGATCGTGAGTATGAGTGGCTGAGATGGATGAAGTACAACATCACTGCAAATGAGGAGGATAAGGAAAAAATCTAAGTAATATATCAGACATGTAAATGAATGTAAATTTACCCAAAATAACTGTATTGATTGAGAATAGAGAGTAAGGTTGTGAGCCAGAGTGAGATCCTCCAATGACAGAGGGCAAATGATGCCAGGTATAGAAACAATTGAGAGAGGATACATGGTTGAATGTTATTATAGTTAATAAGACAAGATAGTTGAGGAAAAGGATGACTCTGTAATGATTCAGAAACAGCAAAGGGGAGTAAGGAATATCCTAACCTACTGTCTTCCCCAAGGGATATGGATTAAGCGAATAAAAACAACCATCACTTGAGAGATGAGGGGCAACAGTATTTTTTAGGAGAAGACAAGTTTCAGTTAAAGCCACAGGGTAGAAGCAGGGAGGAGAGGCTGGGCCTGTGGAGGACTTTGTTGTAGAATTGCACTACAGAGCACTCTAAATTTGGTTTACAGTTGAGCGTAGGGTAAAGAGCTGAGTGAGTTTCAAGAAAATTCCAGTATTCTGCTTGATGGTTCAGTAGAATATTTAATGTCAAAGTTCATTTTGGATGCTGACAATCAAGAGTAATCTGATGACTTTACTCTCAGCAAACAACATAGGCCCCCAGGAGAAAACTCAGATGCCAGTGAGTCAGGCCATTCAGGACCTAAGCAGTGGTCCAGTTGATCTGTGTGGAGTCAAAATGAATCATCTGCATGCAGCATATCAATGAAGCCAATTCTGGCAGTATGCTTTCTGGAAGGGGAGAAATTGGAGATGAATTCTGGGTTCAGTATCCCAGGAGAGTTATATGCTTGAGATTTCTGAGTGATTTTGGCTCTAGAATAGACTTTATGAATTTCTTGGTTCTAGCTCATAATTTACAATCTTGTTCTAACTTACATCATTTCCAGGACTATTCATAGGATAATATGAATGCCAAGAAATAGTCCTGGTGGCTGGTTGAAACTACTGTGCAAGGGACCTTAAGTAGTTTCTAGAAACTTCAATTTAAGTATATGCCTCTGCTAAGACTGGCAAGGTTTTTCAGCTTCAGTGGGATTGTAGAACAACCAAGCTCTCTTTAACACCATAGAATTTATTAAATAATCTGTTAGGAAGAGGAATTTTTACCTGTGATAGAAAATGTAAGCCTCTGAAAACATTCTCCACCTTTCACTGGTTGTTATTTGATACCCACAACTTCTTTAGGCTGTGGTTGCTGGGTGTGTCGATGTCTCAGACCCATTTGAAATAATTCCCTCTTCCTGAAAGCTGTCATTACTAAAAATAACTGAGCTTCCAAGACGAGGTACTTAGTACCAATTTGTGTGCTCAGTACACAGTGAAGCAGATCACTGGTCTAATATTAGCAGCATGTCTTCACCATGGCTAGACACGAAGACTTGGGGAGGTCACCCTATGTATTGGTAAAGTTTTAATTCTCCTGAATTCTTCTGCCATCGTTGGCATTCTGGCAGATCCATGTGTCTGTGTCAGACATGATACGAGATAGTAATACAAAGTATAAAACAATATTAGGTCTGAAGTATTTCCTCCACAGAATTCTGTCTAGGGCGCCTGGGTGGTTCCTTTGTTTAAGCATCTGACTTCTGCTCAGGTCATGATCTCACAGTTTGTGAGTTCGAATCCTGCTTTGGGTAAGCTCAAGCCCCACTGTGGGTGAGTTCATGCCCTACTTCGGGTAAGCACAAGCTCCGCATCAGGTGATCACGAGTCCCACTTCTGGTGAGCACGAACTCTGCTTTGGGTGAACTCAAGCCCTGGGTGACCCCTACTTCTCTCTCTCTCTCTCTCTCGTGCACACACACACACACACACACACACACACACACTGTTTTTCTGCCCTTTGCTCACTTGCATTCCCCCCCCCCTCAAAAAAAGTAAAGAAAAGAAGTCTGGCTACGTTGACATTCATCTGTATCTTTTGGAGGCATCACTTCTAGGAGTAAGATTTCCCTGCACTGAAAGACACTCCTCTATGGACTATCTTAGAAATGGTGTGACATGATGAGGTCAGAACAACCAGAACGTAGGCACTGGGCATGTACATGACAAGAGTAGGTGAAAACATTGCTGGAGCAGAAGCCATGATCCCCAACTTATGGAAGATGCCATTCATCAGAGCTTGGAACACAGGGAAGGTTTTGAGTCTTTGAGGCTAAGTCCCATATGGAGTGATAACCCTTTCAGACAGGGCTACATTTATCCCTTCCCCAACTCACCTATCTTAGGGAGCATCTTAGTAAAGCAGCCAATCTTAATCTTCAGGCTCTTCAGAGATAGTCCATGGATACGGGGTGAGTCATGTCTTATCTCTCTTTTATGATAAAATATTACCAAATATGTCTTGGTTTTGTTGGTTATGTCTCCTGGCTTTAGTTCCTTATCTCATTCATTTCTTCTTTTATTTCAGATCACAGATATTTCCTTCCTTCTACATTTATTGTTTAATTTTTTTTCACTTTTACTAGTTTCACAGTTATTTTTAAGACTTAAGTATTTCCCAAGATTGTCATTTTAGTCTTTAAATTTTTCTGCAAGCATCGTTTAGGTGTCATCCCCACGTTTCACATGTTCTGCTCTTATGATTATCCTTTTCTAAATAGCTCAGAATTTTCTTTGTAATGTAAGCTACTTACAGGGCTGATACTTATTTTACAAACAAAATTGTCAGCTAATTATTAATTATAATTCTAATTTGATTGCTTTTTGAGGAGGACAAAGGTAACATATGTTTCTTGTATTTATTTGTGTTTTTTGATAATCTAATGCATTATCTTTCTCTGGGAAGAATAATGCAATTAAAATGGCAGTTTTTTTTACTGAAATTATTTAAACTATTTTTAACCTAAATTTTTATGTTGTATATTTAAATTTAACTCTGAAAAGATAAACTAAAGTCTCACATGATAATTATGGATTTGTCGATTTCTCCTTGTATCTCTACACATTGTGATAATGTATTGTTGGATATATAAGTAGGTAGACAGATGGACAGATCTTTGTATAATTTAAGATTTTATCTTAAATTTTATTTTGTTCTATATTAGTATTACTATTACATCTTTCCTTCTGCTTACATCTTTTTCCAGTACATCTTTTCCATTTAGTATATTTTTGGCCTTTATAAATAGTTTTCTCCTTATTAAAATAACATTTAAAATCTATTCTCATAAGCTGTTTTTTAAATGGGGAAGTAATCTGTATCATGAAAATTACTGATTTATATTTGCCAACTTATTTGATTTTATATTTATTATACTCTCATGTTTCTGTTCTTTTTGTTTTCTGAAGTTTGGTTAACTGATCAAATTTTCTTTCTTTTCTATTTTGATGGTTCAGAAGTGTAGATCCTATTTTAATTTTTTCTAAGTCACCTTTAAATTTTAAACATATTTATTTATTTGCTTACTTACTTAATTATGCTAACAACACCTGACCCTAGTTAGTGGTCTGTTTCCATGCCATGTCTTTCTCCTCCTGGTCTCCTGGTCAGCTTTGTGAGTAGTTCGTTATTTTTATAGTATTTAAAAGAATTTATGACTTTGTTTATTGTTCTCTACTTTGTATTTTTGCATCTGTTGTTTTTATTTATTTATTTGAGAGAGAGAGAGGGAGAGAGATCATGGGGGGTGGCAGAGAGAAAAGGAGAGAGAGAATACCAAGCCACTCTGCACTCAGCACAGAGACCAATGCTGGGCACAAACTCATGAACTGAACCTTAAAGAGTTGGATGCTTAACTGACTGAGCCATGCAGGTGTGCCACCATCTGTTTTCTACTTCATTGATTTTTATCCTTCATTATTTTCTTCCTTTTATATTCATTAGATTTACTGTCTCTCTCTCTCTCTCTCTCTCTAATTTTGTCAGACAGATGCTTAAAGCAGGATCTCTCTCTCTCTCTCTCTCTCTCTTTCTTTCTTTCTTCCTTTCTTTCTTTCAATTCAAGTTAGTTAATATATAGTGTAGTATTGGTTTCAGGTGTAGAACCCAGTGATTCATCACTTACATATAATACCCAGTGCTAATCTCAACAAGTCTTCTAAATGCCCATCAGCCATTTAGCCCATCCTCCCACCCACTTCCCCTTCAGCAACCCTCAGTTTTTTCTCTACGGTTAATAGTCTCTTATGGCTTGCCTCCCTCTCTGTTTTTATCCTATTTTTCCTTCCCTTCCCCTATGTTCATCTGTTGTGTTTCTTAAATTCCACATATTAATGAATATGATATTTGTCTTTCTCTGACTGACTTATTTTGCTTGGCATAATACACTCTAGTTCCATCCACCTCATTGCAAATGGCAAGATTCATTCTTTTTGATTGTCAAGTGGTATTCCATTGTTATATATATCACATCTTCTTTATCCATTCATCAGTCAATGGACATTTGGACCCTTTCCATAATTTGGCTACTATCAATAGTACGGCTATAGATATTAGGGTGCATGTGTCCCTTTGAATCAGCACTCCTCTATCCAGATACCTAGCAGTGCAATGACTGGGTTGTAGGGTAGTTCTATTTTTAATCTTTTGAGGAAACTTCATACCATTTTCCAGAATGGCTGCACCAGTATCCATTCCCACCAACAGTGCAGAAGGGTTCCTTTTTCTCTGTATCCTCACCAACATCTGTTGTTGCCTGAGTTGTTAATTTTAGCCATTCTGACAGATGTGAGGTGGTATCTCATTGTAGTTTTAATTTGTATTTCTCTCATGATGAGTGAGTGATGTTGAACATCTTTTCATGTATCTGTTAGCCATCTGGATGTCTCCTTTGGAAAAGTGTCTATTCATGTCTTCTTTTCTAATATATAGTAAGTCTGCTTTAGCTGTATCTTACAACTTTTGATATGTTGCATCTTTATTACTCAGTTCAAAATACTTTCTAATTTTCACTGCAGGTTCTTCTTTGACTTACAAGGGATTTTGAAATGTGCTGTTTAATTTTCAATCATTTGGTGCTTTTCTTGTGTTTTTAGTTACTTATCTCTACCCTAATTCTTCTTTTACCCTAATTCCCTATTGGTCAGATTAACACTCTTTATTGATCCTTTGAAATTTTTTAAGACTGCCCAGAATGGTGGTCCTTTGGTAAATTTCCTCTGTGTAATTTAATAATTTAATAGACCATCTTTTGTTAGTCTTTGAAAAATTCTTGGCCATTACCTCTCGTTTTTTTTTTTTTTTTTCTTTTTACCTACTATATCTCTATTCTTTTTTCTGGGACCCCAAATTTATCTTCAAATTTTGTATCTTATTTTATATTTCTCTAATAATGTTTTCTGTATTTTTAAATTGTAATTATAATCTAATTGCTTCAATATGGACATTTTCTACTGAGTTATCTTTCAGTTGACTAGTCATGCTCTGTATGTAACCCATTGTTAAACTTTTCTTTCGAATTCAATTATTACATTTTAAAGTCTTATCATTTTTTTGACTCTTAAGACATAGCTGTATATATTTGTTTTCAAATATACATATTCAAGTTATATATGTTTTTAATATATTTATGTTCAATTTTTGTAAACTTTTGTCTGAGAAGTTCAGTATTTAGATCACCTGTGGCATCATTTCCACCCTCTGATATTTTTTTCCCCCTGGTTTTTTGGTCATTTGTTCCTGTGTCCTGGCATGCCTGGTTGGTACTCGTTAAATGTATACCTGACTCTCTGCATTAAAAAAAAAATGTAGGGCAGGTGGGTGGCTCAGTTGATTAAGGCTCTGACTTCAGCTCACTGTCATGATCTCCCAGTTCATGGGTTCAAGCCCCACATTGGGCTCTGTGCTGACAGCTGGAGCCTGGAGCCTGTTTCAGATTGTGTATCTCCATCTGCCCCTCCAGTGCTCATGCCCTCACTCTCTCTCTCAAATATAAATAAATATAAAAAATAAAATAAAAATAAAAGTAGATGTTAGAGATGTTTCTTTTTCTTCCAGAGAAGCTTCAACTCTTTACTAGTAAGCAATTAAAATAGAGGCATTTTACCTTGTTATAATCTGGGACCAGGATAATTTGAGGCTACGTTTTGGTCTTTCTATGGGTTTGTCTATTTTTGATATCTCTTTTATCCTGGAGAATATCTCCTCAGATATATTAGCTAAAAGTCCAGGATGCTTATGATTACCCATCCTAATTAGTGGACCTGAATTCCAACTTTTATTTCCCTTGCATCATGATATGGTTGCATAGTCTGTGTTGCTTTTTAGCCTCTGAAGCTGAATTATGTTTGATTTTTTTTTTTTTAGCCTGTTGGTGTTTGGCAGTTTCAAGAAAAAAAATCAGTGTAAAATTTCAGGTTCACGTCTCTGTAGTACCCTGGCAGTCTTGGGTGCTCAAGTCTGGCTGTGTTGGTAACCGTGAATTCCAGTTTTTGTCTCCCCAGCCCCATGAGACTGCTGAAAGGTCTTTCTAGAGGTTTCTGCCCTCGAACACTCATACACTGAATCAGCACATTTCTTATGGATAAAAGCAGTGGAGAATGCCTGGCTCACACCAAGGTTTGTGGTTTTTTTTTTTTTTTTTTTTTTTAGTTCCTAGGATCTTGGCCCCTTGAATCCTGCTGCCTTGGTTGTCTCTGATGCTCCCAAACATTCCTTCTTTCTTCTTTTTTTTTAACTTTATGATTCTTTTATAGTTATTCTTAGTGAGTGGCTTGGTTTGATTATAGCTGCTCCTTCATAATCAGAATCAGTAGTCCTTCATCTACAGAAATTTTAATTTTAATGATAAAAATTTTAACTTTTAAGATATTGATTTGATACTTTTTCTGGATGCATTATTCTTTCAAAAGTTTTCAAGGATAATTATTTTTACTTCTAAGCTGTTCTTGCATTAACTCTATCAAATCTCTTTCCTTGGGTTTTTATTACTCTGTTTGTGGAGCTTAATGCTTCTCTTTCATAGTATTGGTTCTGTCAGTATTTGCTAATTCTTGCCTGTCTGTTTTTCTGGATATGTGATTCCCACCCTGTGTCTGCTGGCTGTGAGATGGAGTGGTGTCTGTGTGGGAAAAGTGTGTTGGCAAATTTATCTCCTGTTGGAAGGGCCTCCTTGTTCCCTCTAGTGCTCATGGTACAATCAGGTACTTCTCGGGCCAGTGCAAACTCTTTAGAAAGATTAATTCATTCAGCTCGTTGGGTTCATATTTCCAGATTGATGACTCTGTTAAGTTCATGATCTAATCCTAAGAAAGAGCTTCTCTAGGATCGACAGTGAAGTTTCTTATGAGGAAAGTAGCTGACCGATAACAGCAGTCCTTAGAAAAAGAAAAGAATAGAATAGAATAGAAAAAGACCTCTAAATTTTCAGTTAAGTATTAATGGAGTTTCTTAATTTTTAAGAAATTTGGCCTAACTCTATTATAAAAAGGATCATTTCCTGATTTGGTGAAGATTCAAACCATATTATTCCTGCTCTTTCACATCTCTGTGTACTGATCAGAGGCATTGCATATAGTAAAGATATGGGCTTTCAGTTTAAGCCTCAGCTTTATCTTCATGAGTTGTGTGATTTTGATAATGGTATTTAAGTTCTCCAAAATAGACCCACTCTTGAATTAATAAAATTATTGTGAGGGCATAATGTGCATAAAATATTTGGCATAATGCTGATACCTTATTCTCAATAACTGATAGATATTGTGGTTATAATTATTGTGTAGTGGCTAAATTCACCTCTTTAATCAAATCTGAAATCTTTGAGATGTTATTAGTATGTTTAAGCACAAACTAATTATAATGACAGAACTTTTAGAACTCTCCATGTGATATTAATTCTCCACTTGTGTTAAAGTGCTAGGATTGCCATCATGAAGTATGGTAGACTCGGTGGCTTAATATAAATTTATTTTCTCATAGTTCTGGAGACTAGAAGTCACAGATCAAGGTGTTGATAGCAATGGTTTCGTCTGAGGCCTCTCACGGCCTTTTAGGTGGTACCTTCTTTCTGCGTCCTCAGTTGGTCTTTCCTCTGTGCACACACATCCCTGGTGTGACTTGTGTGTCCTTATCTCCTCTTCTTATAAGGACACCAGTCAAATTGAATTAGGGACCACCCTAAAGACGTCATTTTAACTTAATTACCTCTTTAAAGACTCTATCTCCAAATACAATCGCTTAAAGTCAGGAATCTGACAAATGAAGTTTGGGAAGGACACAATTCACCATAACACCATTCCTCTTGGTTCTTAGTTACTATATTAAGTAATATCACCAGGAAAAAAATATAGTATTTCTATAACATCTTATGTCTTCACAAAAGTTCCTGCACTGAGGTACTGATCTAATTCTTTTGGCTTTACAAAAGGTTATATGGGAAGGATCTAGTTGAACAAAGATTGAGCACCTTTTACAAAATTATACTTGAAACTATTTCCATAGTGTTACCAAACTTCCTTCAGTAATGCAACCTAAATAAAAAATTCCTCCTATAATTTACATTCCAGCAAAGGATATATATATATATATATATATATATATATATATATATATATATATATGATTATAGTTCATAAATTTTGTTTTTGCAATAATTGTTTCCTCTCCCTTCTTTCTAAAGAGTTTTAAACTTTTATTTGATAATATAATATTTATTATATTTTGTATCTGTTCAAATAGATACTGTCCAAATCATTATAATTAATGGTATCTCCATTACTGTTATTCTCAGTTCTGATCATGCTGTTGCAAAATGATAAAAGGCAGCATGAAAGCAGGGGTCCATGGAGGGAAGTATGGAGAAAAATACGTGTAAAAGAGAAGTCAATAAACACACAGCAAGGAGATGGTGCATATTCATTTGCATATATCACTGTAGAAAATGCAACATCATTGAGAAATTATTTCTATTATGTTTCTATGAATACTATGTAGAATAATTGAAAATTAAAGACTACATTTTATTTAATAACACTCTACAACATCTACTTTAGAAAATGTCTATCAGACTTTAATAAAAAATAAATTACTGTATTTACTAACCCAATATTAAATATCATGTATATTTAATTATAAACACTCATTATAAATCCAATATCTGTTCTTCCTCTTTAGAGGATTGTGAGTTTCCTTCCACTTGTCCTTTTCTACCCTTGGCAGAGCGAATCTCTTACTTATTGGTTGACACTTTATTATTGTGTGCATCTCGTTCCCACCATTCCCAATAAGTCCAAGGTTAAGGATTCAGACCTCATGTGTGAACCAGCTCAGTTCTGCAACCATAGGCTTCACCCGTTGATTTGACTCTTCATTTTAACATGTCTCAGGACCAAAAGGGGATGTGATGAGAGGCTGCAAATGGATCAGAGCAAACCTATGTTCCTCTCCTCTAATGAAAGCACAGCGTAATGTCTCTGACCTGTGGGTAGGTCGGCAACACAGATTTCTACCTGACAGAAGCACAACACTCAGGATGGTGCTTTTTCCCAGAATGAAACTAGACTGAGTCTTTGAATGTGCTGTCCCTAGAGTTTCTCACAAACATAAAGCATATTTCCATGTGAATAGGTATTTTGTTCCTATATCTTGTGTGAATGCCCATGTGTGTTCTTTATTTAAAAGGTTAAATATTGCGAGGCTGATTTTGAGAGAGCAGTACTGTTAAGTCTTATTGTGTGAGGCATGGAGGAAGATGAATGGAGGACAGGGTCAAGGTTAAGTTATGACAAGAGTAGGTATGGCTTATTGATTACCGTATGTCAGGTGCTGTGCCAATGTTTTATGTCCATTGTCCTAAAATCCTTTGAGTTAGGTCTATGGAAGCTTATAAATACTGGGAGTGAATTACCCTCAGTTATAATATTCTTACATGGGAGAGGGATCCAGGACTGAGTCCAGAGTTCTTATATTCCCAAATATAGACCATTGACTTTTAATTTATATTGTCTGTTGTTGAGAACAATTGTCATACTTAGTTTAAAAGAACAACATCATGTTGCTATCCCAGCCTAGATGTTGGAACTAGGAATTTTCCATTTTTTAGCTTTCAAATCTTATTTATTGATTCCTTCTCAAAACTACATGGGTTGTTTCCTTTAACTGCCAAAATCATGAGTTAACAATATAGCAAATGTATTCCATGCAGGCAGTGTTCTTGGTGTTGAGTTTATAGCAGCGAATAAAATGGGTAAAAATCCTTGTACTCAGGGAAGTTTTGTTCTAATCAAGGGAAATGGACAATACATAAATTAGTAAAATATATAGACTCATGATAGAAAATGTTAGGTGCTGAGAAGCAAAATGAAGCTGGGGATTTCTGGTGGAGGGTGGGAGTTACAGTATTTAAGTGTTTAGGAAAGTTCTCACTGGAAAGAACAGTTCAGGAGAGACCTAAAGGAAATGAATAATGAAGTCTTCAAATATAAAACCCTGAAGCAGAAGCATGGTTGTTATGTTCCAGGATCAGCCAGGAGGCTAGTATGGCAGTAAGAGAATGCACGAGAGAAAAAGTAAAGCCAGGTCAGTTCAGAGGACCTTGTAGGCCATTGTAGACACACCATCAATGAGAAGTCATCGTGAAGTTTTGAGAGTAGGATGACTTAGCCAGACTTGTGAATAATAGGATTATTCTGTCTGCTGTGTTAAGTAAGATCAACCCTTGGATCAGATGGAAGAGAGCACGGGAAGAAGAGAAGTCAATAGGACAGCTCTAGTGATAATCCAAGTAAGAGATGGTGTTGGCTAGGGCCAATGTAGTTCCAGTGGGAGTAGCAGAAAATGACTTCAAATTTTGAAAACGGAATCAACAGGATTCTTCATAGGTAGCACAAGAGTGCAAGAGAGGAGTCAGGAACAATTTCCAGGGTTTTGTCTCTTGGAAAATTCATGATGGAATTAAGACAAGGAATATAAGCCAAAGAGCAGGTTTAGAAATGAAGATGGTTTTGGATGCTTGTTAGTTTTATGTATACATCAGACATCCAAGGGAAAGACCCAGAAGGTGATCAGATTTCCTGAGAAAAGCCTGGAATTCATCAGCATGTAAATGGTTTGTTAAGGCACAACTACCTATATGACTTGTAGGGCCTGGTGAAATATGAAAATGCAGGTCTACTTGTTCAAAAATTATTAAGAATTTCAAAACAGTGACAGCAGAGAATGAAGTCAAGAGTGAAGGGACTTCTGAGTGAAGGCACTTGTCTACAGGTAGTACACTCAGGGATCCAGCCCTGGTTTAAGGCCATAATTATGACAAATTATGACAAATGTGATAATCAATAGAGCGATGTGGAGAGAGAGAGAGATACCTAAGGACTGAGGTCTGTGGTGTCAATTTAAAAATGATACAGAGATGAGAAGGGTCCCTCAGAATTGGCTGGATAGAAGAAACCAGCAAGATATTTGAACTAAAGAGAATAGAAACAATGGTAAAATGTCTAATAGGGACTAATGATCTTTTACCAGCATCCAAGTTCAGCCAGAAGAGTTGGATTATTGTCTCTGGTGCTTGCCAGAGCAGTTTTATTAGTGTTTGTTGCATGGGTTTGTTGATCTGGGGCTTTTACCATCACAAGGCAAATCCACAGTTTCTTTGTAAACTTGCCTATTTAAAATTGTTTTCTAAATGTTTTAAGTTTATTTATTATTTGAGAGAGAGAGTGAGAGAAAGCAAGCATGAGTTGGGGAGCAGTTGGGAGAGAAAGAGAGATAGAATCCCAAGCAGGCTCCGTGCTGTTCATGCAGAGCCCCACATGGGGCTCAATCCCACAAAACTGTGAGATCATGACCTGAGCCAAGATCAAGAGGACGCTTAACCAACTGAACCACCCATACATATATTATTTATTTTGAGAAAGAGAGAGTGCGGAGGGGGGGGGGAGGGACAGAAAGATGAAGAGAAAGAGAATTCCAAGCAGGCTCCATCCATGCTGTCAGCACAGAGCAAGATACAGGGCTCGAACTCATGAACCATGAGATTATGACCTAATAAGCCGAAATCAAGAGGTGGACACTTAAACGACTATGTGAAAAGCAGCCAAGTAGAATCCGGATGAGTGTAGTCAAAAGTGAAATTAAACCATCCTAAGGCAGAAATATTCAAAATAATGAATTTGTTTCTTATTACATGGCACAAACTTGCCTTGGGTTTTAGGTCACCTTAGCTAATAAGAAATTCAAAACTTACCAGGTTGGATATCTGAGTCTATAGAGTTCTGTGTGCAGGTAGAAGACTGACCTTTTTCCTGAAGTAACATAATCTCCTCCCTCCTCAATTCTTCCTGGAGTTGCTAATAATTCCAGGCTATGAACTACATTCAGTAGACCCTACATGTGCACAAATGACCCCTTTAGAGAATGAAGAGTGAGTATAATAGGTCCCAGAAAAGATGTCATATTACTGTGCTCCATTGTGCCAGTTCTCCTTGGCTTATCCAGAAATCATATAAATCTGCTTCAGTGCATCTGACTCAGGTTCAAAATGTCCACGGGGTGTGGAGGCAGAGGAAATGACAGACTATCAGTGGATGTGACAGAAAGACACTCCCCTTCCTCCAGGAATTATTTTGGAGTGACAGGGGCTCAGAAGGTGGGGCACAGAAAAAAGTGGGAAAAAAAGAAGCCTACATTAACATATCCGATACCATTGTCAGCATCTCTCAATGGATTTATGTTGGTTATAGAAAGTTAATATTGTTCCCTCTGCTTTCTGGTGAGCTGTAACTTTGATACAGGGAGCCAGTGTGTTATTCTAAGACTGTAGCACAGACAGTGAATGTGGCCTTGGCATCAGCAAATAGAATTGACTTTTCAGAAAAATTTTATTCTGTCTGCTTTGAAGTACGATTACAAAAGCCTTTTCCTTGTCATTATATAGTTAGAGCATAGCTGTTTGCTATTCACTAAAGCACTGTCTGCTTTGGATAATGGACTCACAGGCCCCTCTCTTATCCTGTATACTTGGAAGGATGCTTTGTTAATGCCCTTTTAGATTCAAAGTTGTAGGGTAACTGATCTTTGTTCAACTACTGCTATTTTGCACTTTTGAAACATTTTATGAAGATTATGTCATTCTACCCTGTACCACTTCTATGAAAAAAGAATCATTTCACCCCAACTTCACAGGTAAGAAATTAAAGGTCAGAGAGGAAAATAAGATCACACAGCTGTCTAATTGTCAGGGAAGTTATATTAGAGTTTGGATTGTCACCTGGTAGGCTGACTTGCAGCTTTTACCACCCACAAGGCAACTCCAGAATTTTCTGTAAACATCTTTATCTTAAAAACAAGGACAAAAACTAAGTGGTGGTCTTCTTTTCTTTCATGGCACATATAATTAGAATTTTCTATAGCTATACAAAAACCTCAGTTCTTTGGAATCAAATGCTCATTTTCAGTATTTCAACCTAATTTCTCCATTGTTTCTTAAATATGGGAAATATTTGGAATCCAATAGCTCGTGATGCTGAAGATTAGTTTCCCTAGAATGAGAGCAGGGATTTCCTTGTGTGTTTTGCTGTTGTTGCTTTGGGTTATGTGTATTAGACTTTTTTATTTCATCAAATACTTAGAGATGAAGTTCAAAAACTTAGTTTACTCACAGTGCAATGCCCTGTAACAAATGGTAGGCCACTGTAAGATTTTGGATTTTAGGGTACAGCTTTGTATAGATGTTTTTTCTGTATTAAATTCACATTAAGGGCACCTGGGTGGCTCAGTCAGTTAAGTGCCCAACTTCGGTTCAGGTCATGATCTCACAGTTCGTGGGTTCGAGCCCCGCATTGGGCTCTGTTCTGACAACTAGCTCAGAGCCTGGAGACTGCTTCGGATTCTGTGTCTCCCTCTCTCTCCGACCTTTCCCTGCTCACGCTGTCTTCTCTCTCTCTCTCAGAAATAAAAATATATATATACATTAAAAAAATTAAATTCACGTTAAAATTTTTAAGAAGCTGTTTTAAGAGAGTATGTCCTCATTTTGGTGTAATTTGAAAGCAGTGTCTAATAAAGAGCTTGGACACTAAAAATTTTGGTTTGCTAAAAGGATAGACCTTCAGTAATATACTTAATATGGAACCTAACATCCAGAATCTTCTTCATGCCTAATATTTAGCAAGATTGAATTTACTGTATATTACAGAAATGATTCTGAATAAAGGAAGAAAATTACCATTTATATGTATGGTAGCAGAGAAAAATTACAACTCTTTCAAAATAGAAAGGTATTTATACATTATTTAGACTAGTAGTATACATTTTAGCAAGATCAACATATTAAGACATATAGAAAGAATCCGGCTTATCAGTTTGAGTGTTCCCATCGTTTCATGTCTGTTTGACCTCTAGGGTTTTCTTGTTAGTTTCTTGTTTGTTTTTTAAGCTAAACTGAGTTGGCAGGGTCCAACTGGGACACAACTGATGGTTACCTATTTAAATGGCTTTGGGATATTTATGTCTGTGGTTTGCATTTGGCGTTGTTTCCCCGTTTTTATGTCCTTTCTCTATAGCCTATTTTCTGCATAGGCTTTCTGCCGCAATGCTAACTGGAGAATAAATAGAAATTTAGAGCAGATTCACCAACACTTTGAAGTTTAAGAGCACTGATAATAATAAGTTGCTTAAGACTAGGTGGCAAAGCTTAGGGGGATTTATGAGGTTTGAAGGCACATATCCACAATTTATCAAGACCTTCTTAATTGTTGTAGATCCTTGGTTGTCTCAAATTTAACATGGGATTTCACTTATTGGCAGGAGAGGTGACGAAGTATAGTAATTTCTCACTTTGCTAAAGAATGTATTTGAATCATGTCTCTATTGAGGCTGATGTGCATGAGCCCAACCTAGAATCTGGATTCATCCCCACCACTTTGAGTTTCTTACTTAAAAGGTCTTCAACACTGTGTGGTAGCCATGGCTGATATCCATTTGATGGAGTGGAAAATTTGGAAGGCATAATTTGTATGATATGTGTAAATCAGATCCTGTGTAAACCTGATCTTCTTAATCACATTATATACCTAAGAATAATGAGAAGTTTTTCAGGAACTTTTGTGTGTAGAATCTTATATAATTTCTTAGAGGTTTGTAAGAAAAAAAAAAGTAGGTTACAGGCTCTAAGGAAGTTTATACACTCGTTATACATTTCATATAATTTACTACAAAGTTCACATAAATCACAGTTTTAATTACATAGTTATGCATTAGTAAGTGCTCCATTGTATTCATTTTTCAATGCACCAATGCTTAGAAGTAAAATAAGAAAACATAGGGGCACCTGCGTGGCTCAGTCGGTTAACATCTGACTTCAGCTCAGGTCATGATCTCACAGTCCGTGGGTTCCTGGCTCAGAGTCCGGAGTCTGTTTCAGATTCTGTGTTACCCTTTCTCAGCCCCTTCCCTGCTTGCACTCTGTCTCTCTCTCTCAAAAATAAATAAACATTTTTTTTTAAAAAAGAAAACATTATAACATTATAATTAAGGTCTGTCATGGAGGAAGTCACCTTTGAAACAAACCCATTTATATCCCCTTGCTGAAGGGTATTCCCATACTCACAATGAGGTTTTATGCAAAGGACAACCTTAGTGGTAGATGGATTGAACAGTAAACTCAGTAAGCTGCATGGTGTGATTTCACAGACAGGGATAGTCTCTTAGTGCTAGTGTCTGAAGTTCCCCTCATAGTTTGGACAGTTCTTTACCTCACAGCTTTGTCATCTGTTAAGAGAAGTACTGATTCAGCCACTTACCTTTGAAGGTAGACATTTTTTGATCCTTTATTTCAAAGGACACAATTAGTTTGGCTCCTGGGGATTGCCTGATACAATGACAACTTTACATTTTCAGAGGTATTATTAGAGTGAACATATATTAATGAGGATCATAGATATGAAAAAGGGGGCCTCTAAGAGCTTCTTTGTGGCTTCAGTATTCCAAGTTATTTGGGGGAAATTCTATTTTGAGCTCAGGACATGAAAATGGGAAGTAGATCAAAGATTTTTATTTTTAAGATGTGATATATACCTATAGTGGATTATTATTCATTCTTAAAAAAGAAGGAAATCCTGCCATTTGCATCAACATGGATGAATCTAGAGGACATAATGCTATACAAAATAAGCCACAGAAAGACAAATACTAATGGTCCACTTATATATAGAATCTTAAATAGATGCATCAAAGCAGAGGGAACAGTGGTTACCAGGCAGAGAAGAAGGAGGAAAGGGAGAGATATTGGTAAAAACACACAGTTTCAGTGATGCAAGATGAGCAAGTTCTGGGGATCTAATATGCAGCATGGCAACTATAGTTTACACTACTGTGGTACGCACTTGAAATTCGCAAGATGGTAGACCCTAAGAATTCTCACCACAAAAACTTAAAAAGAAAGAATGAAAAAAACAAATAGTGACTTGATGAGGTGATGGATATGTTAATTACTTGACTACGAAGATCATTTCACAGTATGTACGTTTATCAAAACATCAAGTTGTACACCCTAACTACACAGTTTTTGTTTTTCAGTTATAACTCAGGAATACTGAGGAACATAAAAAAAATATACTATCATGCCTGTTTTCATACTGTAATGAAAAAAACCAAAAGCAGTGATTTTAGTTTTAGATTTTTCAGCTTGTTGAACTCTAGATCATAGGAAGAAGAATCTTCCAGAGACACTGCTTTTTTTTAAGTCCCGGAGCAGTTAATTTCGGTGGAATAAGTATAAAGAATGAACACGGGAGAATTTTCAAAATGCAGGATGCTATCCACAGAGGGCATATTTAAGTCTTAGAGGAGAACATTTTATGTATTTTGTAAAAGCACCCATGTTCATTATGATATGACGCCATCATTGAGAAACCCTCTGGAATTGTACTTTGGGGGGACTATAAAAAATCAAGCCCTTATGGCATGCTCATGATTTATCATGTTTGATGGCTGGAATTAAGTCATGATGTGAAGATGCAAATGCTGGCATTATTCAAGGACTGGTGGACAACAGTGACGTTCTGGAATATTTCACTCCCACTCACTTCCACCATAACCTTCTAGGTTAAGTTTATTGTTAAAAGAATTACACTTGACCCTATAATATCTGTCTGAAGAAGGGCTGTGTAGCATAAAATCTTAGTCTTTGGCCAGAATGGCTTTGTTCCCTGTCTTATACATGTTTAATTATAATCTAAAAAGGAAACTTAACAACATCAGCTTATTTGTTTGTTTGTTTTAAAGAATTAGGCTTCATAAATGATACAGCTTAACACATATTTGCAAGGAGGGGGATAAAGAATTGTTTGAATATTATTAAGAGCAATTTCTAGAAGTACCTTCTAAAGTATCCTGAGCAGAGAAGCTGCAATAATTATAGATGATGGTTGTGCTATTTGCTTTATCTTAGATGAGGCTTGCCAACATTGATTCTTTCTGTTTTTCCTCCCCTCAGATGTACATCCAGACAACAACACTTACTGTCTCCATGAGTTTAAGTGCTTCGGTGTCTCTGGGCATGCTATATATGCCCAAGGTTTATATTATAATTTTTCATCCAGAGCAGAATGTTCAAAAACGCAAGAGGAGCTTCAAGGCTGTGGTGACGGCTGCCACCATGCAAAGCAAACTGATCCAAAAAGGAAATGACAGACCAAATGGAGAGGTGAAAAGCGAACTCTGTGAGAGTCTTGAAACCAACAGTAAGTCATCCGTAGAATTTCCGATGGTCAAGAGCGGGAGCACTTCCTAATAGATGTACGTTGAACATCTTCTTCTTCTAGTCTTGGGGACTGTGCTGCAAGGTTCCAGGGGCCTGGTGGTACTTGCACACCATGAGACCACAATGGCAGTTAGAACAATTTGGTTAGAACCAAATGATTTTAAGGCAAGTGGTTCTTCAGAGCATAACCATGCACACAAAGTCTCTTTTACAAAGCATGACACTCATGGCTGTCTCTCTTTTGAGGCATTACCAAGCATCTGAAACCTGGAACTATCTTCCATTTATAGAATTACCTTTTAGCACTTAGGAACTACCCTCCAATCTTTGTTACTTCAATATTGGTTGTTTTTTATGGGTTCATTGGTTGCTCAATGATCTTACACAAGTAAATTATATGCTATGTAGGTATTTACGGAAATGAGAAAACCAGTGAGCCAACATGTTAGGTTAAATTATAGTTAAAACTTATTTTCCCCAAGTGGCCCCTTCTTGGATATATTAAGATAATTAGAACTCTTCTCTGAAAGTCTCATGACCCTGAAAATCCTTCCTGCAGCCACCACTCCACTTGTCCTTTCCTCACCTACCTTCCTCTTCTGTGCAATCACCCTTGAAGAAGCACATGGTAACAATACACTAGTACCAAGCTAACCTAGTGGTTTAACTGGTCCATCTTGGTATCTACAAAAGAGTAGCAAATAGGTTGAAAATCTGTATTACAGAATACCAGATGACTGAGTATAGCTAAAAAAAATTAAAAATACAACTTTTATATTACTAGTTTTTATAGATGGATCAAAAAATAGAAAAACTAAGGTTCTTGCATTAGACCTTAAGTTTCCTGTCTTTTGGAAATATACCATATGTATTTAACAAGTAAGGATAAAACTCTATGCAAAAATACTCTCTTCCTCTCAGACTCTTACAGCAGGTTGTATTCCCCATTCTCTGTACTTCTGACACAAAATATAGAGAAGATTAAGCGTGGATTTTATTTGATTTAGTTATTCTAACAATACAGTCTCCACTAGATTTATAAACCTTTCCTTACATCAAGATTTGCAACTGAATATTGTCCAGTCTGTTGCCCCACATGCAGAAATGGGCTTAAAAATGAAGTATTGATCAATTAGGCTTACTGGCTACAATAAATCCAAGTCTTATTGGAATTATTGGTCAGATTTTCTGGGAAAATTGCCGTCAGCTCACTAATAACAAAATTTAGTCACTTGTATATAAAGAAGCCTTGTAAGAATTCCACAGACATTCTCCACGTAATCATCTTCCTGCAAACATGAAACCCTAAGAAACTGCAAGAGAAGTTATGATAAGGATGGGTTTTGGTAACAAATCATTATAATCATCTCTGATTATAGGTAAGCAATTTAGTAATAATGGGGCTATTTGGTCTCTGAGCAAAAGATGCACTACAACTACTATCAAAAATGTCAGAGTTTAATGCCTGTGATTTGAGGGCAGAATTTTATCTGTGTTTTTCTACCTTGAAGGCATCAGTGCAGGAAGTTAAAACTCATTGTAGGATGCCAGTAAATTGCTGTTGGTCATCTGTTGGCATTTCCTCCTATGACTCATCACAGTCTACAGTCAGATTTATTTGTTAACAATAATCCAGAAAACTTTATATAATATGGTTGCAAATGAGAACAATCAAACATACACTTAAATAAAATCAGTCATCTCAGACTCACGTCTGGAAAGTGGAGGGAGAAAAAAGCTACTGAACTTTTTCCACACTTTTAAAAAACAGGTTCCATGAAGAAGAATATTCCCAGCTCTGATAAAGACTAATCCCATATTTAATTTAAGTGAGTCTCACATGTTCTGTTGTCCTTCTGTTATTTTCTGGTGATGTCGAAATGGAAATTATGTAGCAAGCATGCATTTCCCTATTTTCCCTGAAATAAGAATGAAAGGGTTTAAATGCAGGTGCTGTATGTAAGGTAAGCCTGTACTATTCTGGAGGACTCAGGGGCTCACTTTTGGAAGGTAAAAGAAAGTGAAAAAGGTGAATCAAGGTAAAGTCAATTGTTACCTGAAAGATGGTTAAACTGTACTATGTGACTTTAGTATATTCATCTTTTATAGTAGTTTGGATTTTAATAAATTAGGTCCAGATGATGTGATTATAGTTTATACATTTAGGAGAAGCGGTGTATGGAAATTCATACGTCCTTCCACAATCCGACTCCAGGTAACCATTGCTGACCTTTGTTCACTTGCATAAGAAAGTGTCATGGACTCCATGTGTTCCCGTTACCTTTACTACACCTACCAGTGGTTTTAATTGAGGAAAAGTTTTCTAAAATCACATTGTCTACAGGTATCAATAAACCTAATCACTTAAATACAGTATTTTTCTTCTAAAAGTGTCTTATGTCTTTAGAAGTAGAATTGAATATTGGAAAGGCCTTTGTCCTTCAACTGCCTGTAACTAGAACCATGCCTCCTCAGATTTAAAACGCCTTCTCTTGAGATGGGTGGAGTCCATTCTCAGTTCTCAAATCAAGGGCTGATTAATCCACTGGAAGAGTATCCATGTTGCCATGTTGCTGCATTCTCATACTGTGTGCTATGAGACTTGTGATAAGTCACCAGTACTATAGGGAGATGACAGTGACACACGAGAAAGTGTTTTGTAAATTACAAATCACCATATAAGTAAGGTAGAAGTGTCATTGCTGCCTTGAAAATGTAGATTGCTCTGTCATTAATAGAAAAGACTTAAAATTCAAAAACTACTGTTTTAGTATCCCTTTTTCTTCTTTTTAACATGTAGAGGATTTTGGCAATTATGGCTACTATTCCATTGCTGGGATTTTTTTTTTCTAATTAGCAATGTATGTATGATGTGCATGCAATAATGCTTTTCCTTCATGTCCATGCAGCTCTATAAATCCATTACACTTAGGGCCGCCTGGATGGCTCAGTCTGTTAGGCATCTGACTTCGGCTCAGTTCATGATCTCACGGTTCGTGGGTTCGAGCCCCGTGTCGGGCTCTGTGCTGATGGCTCGGAGCCTGGAGCCTGTTTCAGATTCTGTGACTCCCTCTCTCTCTGACCCTCCCCTGCTCACGCTGTCTCTCTCTCTCTCTCTCTTTCTCTCTCTCAGAAATAAATAAAACATTTTAAAAATTCCATTACAGTTAGAAACTTCATCTTAAAGTTTGTTAATGCCAGAAATTTTGGCCACATAATTAAGGTTTTTAAGGCTTCAAACTATGTAGAATAAGTATAAGTAATGTGAAGCTAGAAGGCAGACCATGAGCCCATGTTAATTACTAAATTTGCAGCATACTACATTTCACAAAGAAGGTCATATGTTCCATAAAAGCATGTGGGAAGGGATTTAGACACAAAGTTGACTTGTATGAATTTATGAATTGTACCCAATTAACAAATGCTGTTAACATGGTATTCCTTAATCTATGTCCATGAATAATTCATGAACTCAGCTGCTGCTGGAGGTGGAACTGTTTTCTCTAGCTTATGAACACAGTGTGGTGTCCACAAGGCAATTCACTATTGCTACATCCCCAAACCAATTGTCATATAAGCTTATTCATCACTGCTGTAAAAACTCCCTAGTAATTCTCACGTATACCTCTGATCCATTTCACTCTATAATAGTTCCAGGATAAAGATTCTCACAAGACTTTTCAAGTTGACTAAATCATCTATATCCACAGCCTTTTATCTAACCATTAGAAAAATTAAGATGACTTTCCTTTTGTAAACTATAATCTCAGTTCTCAGTAGAATTCTACCATCTTTTTCCCTGGAGATAACCTCAAGCAAGGAGTTCAAAAAATAAAGTATGAAACTCAAAGCTGGAATGGTCCTTGAATGGCCTGATCCAAATTACTTTCTGTTAACATCTGAATATCATCTTCTTCAAGGTCTTTTTGGCTCTTGTTCCTCTCTTTTGGCCATATTTCTTTCTAGCTATCTACACACTTGATAAATATTTCCTACATTTTTAGCTACTGTTGAAGATACTGAGAGGGCAGGAAGTTGAACAAGCGTTTTGAAAGTGGTTTTTCTAACTCTTAACAACAATTTTTCTTCATCTTCAAGATTATATGAAAGTCCTTCACAAACACAGTTGAAGTACAGATCGTGTTTTCTTACAGGAAATTTAGAGCTATATCAGAGCATTATATATTTAGGAATAGGGATGCCTTGGTGGCTCAATGAGTTAAGCATCTGATTTCGACTCAGGTCATGACCTCATGGTTTGTGAGTTTGAGCCTCTCATAGGCTCTGGGATTTTCTCTCTCTTTCTCTCTCTCTCTCTGCCCCTTCTCCACTTGCACACACACTCCTCTTTCTCTAAAAGTAAATAAACTTTTTGAAAAAAAAAAGAGATTTTTTTTTTTTAAGTACACAGGCATAAATCCTTGTATTCCAAATGGAACAGACATGTAGTCTTGCAGAAGGGGTGAGTAGGAAAGTAGGATTCCATATTCATTCTCCCAGGCAGATGCTGCTTCCCCACAAATCTACGTCACCTCCAACCTTACAAAAATCCTATGTTGTGGATTTTGCAACAATGATGAAACTGAGGTCCGGTGACTTCGTTCACTGATCTTTTTAAACTCATTTTATAGGGAACAGAATGTGTTTTCAAACCAGGTCTAAAACCTCCTTCCTTTCCACGGGCCACAATAATAATCTAGAAGTGTGAGCAATGGAGACAAGAAAAGCAGATATGTCAGTTATTTTGGGCATGAATCTCATAATATTCAATGAAATTTTTTAAAAAAATAGTGAAAACAAGTATGGTTAGCACTTCCTTAGGCTCTCTGCATTTATTTTTGTGACTGTGAACTTCATCGGATCTCAGTCTCTGGTAAGAACTTGTCTGGTCAATTATGATGTTGATGTAAATGAAAATGGAATGAGTCTGATTGCCAGTTATTTCAAAGGAGGAGCTTTATAATGGGCTTATTTAATGTTCAAAAACTAAATAATTCTCTAAAAAAATGGTTTCATCCTGAGTTGGATTTATGTAGTGAATATATACATGTTTAGCATCATTTCATATCGTTCCTCTTATGATTATGCATTCCAGAATCCCACTGAAAAATAGGACATCACATTTGAAATTTAGAACAGAGATTTATTCCATCACTGGAATAAATCAAAAAACCAAAGGAATTATTTGGATTTAAGTTTATATTCTCTAAAAATTTAAGCATGAGTATAAAATTGGATTAGAATACTTTGTTATTCATATCTTTCTAATAATCTTAGAATAATAGGTTTTACTTCATAGTGAGTTGGTACCAGACCAATTAAATATTTACTTCCTTCTTTGAGTCTTTATTTATTTTTAAACATCTCCATTTGTATCCTTTGGTTAAAACCAGAGCATAAATATGTATTGGAAAGTACATATTTACTTTAATACTTACAAATATTCTATGTACTTCATATTTTACTATGTTTTCCTCTAGAGTCTAAAAGTATTTGTTTTTGGGGGTGCCTGGGTGGCTCAGTTGATTAAGTGTCTGACTTCGGATGAGGTCATGATCTCACGATTTGTGAGTTCAAGCCCCACGATGGGCTCTGTGCTGACAGCTCAGAGCCTGGAGCCTCCTTCAGATTCTGTGTCTCCCCCTTTCTTTGCCCCTCCAATGCTCATGCTCTGTCTCTCTCTGTCTTTCAATAATAAATTTAAAAACACATTAAAAAATAAGAATATTTGTTTTCAAATGGAAAATACTCATTCTCAAAGCACAACTAGTTACAATTACCTGTTTTTGGTCATCAAATCAGACTCAAAGACTTGAGGTTGTAAACTAGTATATTTTTGTCTTTTGCAGGATAGATAATTTATGTGTTCTTTCATTTTTTATATTGTATATCTTTGTTACTCAAAACACACATTTGACTTGAATTTCCCCTAAACTTATTAAAGATTAGAACTTTTCCATTTTTAGTTTTCTTGCTAAATACTTATACTATAAACAAGACTAGTGGTTTTACAGATGAAAGTTGCTGCTGCATTATTATTCCCGTGATCACTGATTTCCTACTACATGATTTAAAAAATAATCAACAAGTAAAAACCGAATATCATAAAAGCGATGATTATAGGATGTGAATTTTAAAATCATTTCAGCAAAATAATTTATTACTATATACTATTAATTTGTCTTACTTTGTCTTAACAGCTTCCTCTACTAAGACAACATATATCAGCTACAGCAATCATTCGATCTGAAACAGGAAAATGGTACAATATGAAGAAATCTGGTATGTGATCTTAAACAATAAACATGGCACCGCCAAAACTCACTCCTGGAGATCTCTGTAGACTACAATCAATCAAATCAATAGTCAATCCTGTAAGGAACAAAAAGTAGCCATGAGCCAAAAGTATCAATAACAGAGTGAAAAAAAACCATTTTATACAGTACAACCAATGAGTGTCAAGCTAAAGTATTGCTTACTCATAAGCAGTTTAAAAAAAAATCACGAAAGGAAAACTAATGTTAGCTTGTGAAAAAAAAATGCTGTTGAAATAAATCATGTCTGATGTTATTCTTGTAAGTATTTTTCTGTGATTGTGAGAACTCCCGTTCCTGTCCCACCTTGTTCAACTTGTATAAGACAATGAATCTGTTTCTTGTAATGGCTGACTGGATTGAAGCCCTGGGTTGTGCTAAAAATAAATGCAATGGTTGACGCATGCACTTTTTTTATACAAATAATTTATTTCTAATAATAAAGGAATGTTTTGCAAATGTTGAGAGTTGTTTCGTTCCAGTTTTAAAGGCAAGGGACACTCTTTCAGGTTGGCACTCCTGCTGCTAAATACTGATGGAGAAGCCCTAGTACTCCATGGTAATACAGTTTCCTCAAGGACTGTGTTTTTTTACATTTATGTGTACATGAAGAAGACTGTCTTTTATTCCTCTATGAAAAAGGATTATTTGTGTAAGATTTTGTGAATATTTCAAAACTGATGTGGTAACTTTTCATAGTGATTGCTTTTTTTATGAATAATCAAGCAATAGCTCAAGGTGAATTGCTTCAAGTATTATAATTAACAAATGAGGAGTTAAACTTTACTATGGAGAACATAATATGAAAAACACCATCTAAAAGTATATGAAAGGGTCACTGAAATTCTCCATTTTCTAAGTCAAACCTTTCATATAAGGAAAGAGTTCAAGGTATGTGCTATTAACCTTTTCTTACCTGAGCCTGGTATCCATTGAAATCTGTGAAGTAATGGGCCTTCCCCAGTACATTCTTCAAAGCACAGAATTAGCATATTTATTCCCTTGGCATCACTAAAGAAACCACAGTTCAGATAACATGTCAATGCTTTCTTATTTTCCAAATGAAAACATTCATTGGTTCATAGAACAGTATCATTAAAGAGAAAAAACAGGAAGCCTATGTCATGCTAATAAACCATGCTAGGATGGGTAAAAGAAGCCTACTAAAGGCTTTCAAATCTGTTACCATTTTTGTCAGGGGCTCCTCAATTCTATACAATCCCAGACATCCATCAAATCAATGGGTCTCAACAATCATTTTGTTAGTAAATGTTCTCTCTGCTGAGTTAGCCTGAATGGCTCATTGCACTCCTTATAGATATAAAGAACGATCTATGCTCTGTAGCTTCAACCCAGAGATATTGACAGTCACTTTATTTAATAGAGAGTTAAAGTAGCACAGCTCAGGCTCCTTCACCATGTAGTAACATTTCCTAGATATCTACACAGGCAGAAAGTCGCATACAGAAGGAAATGTATGCTTACTGACCTTTGGTTGAGTTTCTCTTAATAGTATTTGTTATTTGTAGACAATATTTAAACCAAGGAGTGAGGGCATTATTTTCAAAATTTCAGATAATCTGAGTTACTGATAAATACAATGCTGTAACCAGGATCCTAAACCCACCTCTAGGTGTGCCTTTCTAGATAAACATACTTGAAAACGAAATTATATCCTCACATTTAGTATATTTTATTATGCCAAGTAGCTGAGAACCAAAAGCCATACCAAGAAAAGAAACTGTAAGTGTATTTTAATTTTTAAGTTGACAATTTCCTTTGTATTGAAGATTATTAGTGTTTTTTAAAGATTTTGATTTAATTTTAATTAGTAAGGATCCATACGTTTGGTTGAGGAAAATGCTTGAATTTTACAAGCTTAGCATTTGATTCAGAGAGCAATATTCAAGTATGTTTTCACTTACTAATTGACTCTAATCAGGGTAAGTGGATGCAAAAGGGTGATTATGAGAGCAGAGCTGGCTCTCAGGTCAAAGGTCAGTTATTATTATTATTATTATTATTTTTTTTTTTTATTTATTCTAGGAGAGACAGAGACAGTGTGAGCAGGGGAGGGTCAGAGAGAGAGGGAGTCACAGACTGAAACAGGCTCCAGGCTCTGAGCTGGCAGTCAGCACAGAGCCCGACGCGGTGCTCGAACCCACGAACCGCGAGATCATGACCCAAGTGAAAGTCGGACGCTTAACCGACTAAGCCACCCAGGCGCTCCTCAGTTATTATTTTTTTAGGGCTTTGGGAAAAAAATTAAATGTTAAGCATAATTCATGACATTTCAAAATTGTTCTCCCTATTACAAACTTAGCAATGGCTTGTTTTTTTCAAAATACTTTTATAATTGATACTTGTTTGCTGTTCTACAAAATCTTATTTAATTCAGAATTAAATAATAGTCCTTATAGATTTATATATCCCAAATCCTTTACAAATTATCTTGGGGGAAAATTTTCTTCCTGATGAAAATGATCACCCTCCCCAGGCGCTGGGAGGATAAACCCCCACATCTATTATAGCCGGAGCTGCAGAATTCTGGCCTCCACTGTGTTTTTTTTCTCAGGGATTTTGCTGAGGGCTCAGGAGGCAGTCCTATAGGCTGGGACAATGCAGGAAGGCATCCTGTAAGGGGAAGGATTTAGCATGTGCTAGTAGTGGTTCATAAGTCCTCTGCTTTAAAATGAACTGCCTGTGTACTATAGATAAGCAAATGCAAAGTTGCATGGAAAAAATATATAGCATTATATTCTTCAGAATCGACCTTGTGTTTTATTCTGGCCAAGAAACGTCACATCTAATCTCAGCATGCCAGAGGGAATGCTAAAAATGTAGCCCAAGGTAATATTCAGCAAATGTCACTAGTAGACAGTGAGCGATATATTAGTGTGACCTTGGGCCAAATCTGACCTCCATTTAAGACAAAAAATTTAGCTGATACTAGTTAATATTTCAAGGTGTCTAAATCACTGATGGTTGATCTGTCCCAAACTAATTTTCTTCATAAGAACAACTACTCATAAACTTAATCTTGGAGGATGATCATTATGAACATCAATAGGAACTGAATGGCAAACTTAATTTTTAGAATTTTAAAGAAATTTTTACAAAAAACATTGTCACTTCAGATGAACAGGATTTTACTTTTTGAAATTTAAATTACCATAATACAGGAAATCTCACTAGGAACAGAAGTTTGTACCATTTATATTTTCTTCCCCTCTTGATCTACATTCTCTATTATTTACTGATGACAGTGTTGAAAGAGTACTAAAAATTTTCGAAATTACATTAGCTGACACTATTTATTCAGTCAGCAAGTGGAAGAAACAGCATTCTTAACATCTATTATGAAAACTTACCAAGTTTTTATCATTTAATTTCTCTTAATGTCATCCATCTTTTGTAATAAAATTGCTAAAAATAACAATGAAGTCATATAAAAGGATGAGGGAGAAATAATCCAAAATAGTAGATATGTTAATCATAGGTAATCATCTTTACAGATGTTTCTTTTACTGTGACTATGGTCCCCTTTGATGAAGATATGAATAACGAAGAACAACTTGACCATAGATAGAAGAAAAGATTTCCTTAAGAAGAAATTATGTCTGTGAACGTTCAGAAACTTGCTGACAGTCATTGTTGGAAAGCGTCACATTAAAGGCACAGCAGCAAAAAGCACAACAATAATTGTTTTGAGAATGCATTTTCTGTGACTATTCTGTTTTTTCCCCTTTAAAATTTTTTGCAGCATAACCTTTAATGATACTGCTACCTGAGGCTGCCATTATTTCTCATTTAATTTAATGCTTCAGTAGGACATTCAGGAATATTTTTCTCTCAGTTGAGCTCAGTGTAAAGTCTTGTATCAAATGTTGACTTACATATCTGCTTTCAGAGTGATAAGGGCAGAGAAAAAATGATCTATAAAATATTTTTTTTCTAATTGCCTACTGTTTAAGTAGCTTAGGCAGAGCTAACTTTCACAAATACTTGTTACACAGTCATGAAAGCCAGGATAGATTAGGAACTATGAAGAAACAAGAATGGACAAGTCATAACTTGGGTGGGAAGTAGGGGTGATGTGGTGACAAAAAACAGGAAAGACAAATGACTTCCATTTTCGAAGTGAGCATAAAATTATTTACCAATGAACTGTAAGTCCCATTAGGTAAGCTCACTAGAACACAGAATGGTGTTTGAGAGCTAATGAAGAAACTTAGAGTATTAAAGCATAATTTTGAAAGTTAAAAATATAACTCTCATACAGAGGTAAAATAAAAAAGTCAAGGATTTTACTCAACTCATTAACAAATGAGGGAACCAGTAAGATGTTAAAATTAGCTCAGAGAGCATTTGAGAAGCTAGTAACATATACAGCTATATGAAGATACATATGGGTAAGTCCAAGGGCTGGATACAAAACTAGTTTAGTGTCTCATACAGTACAATAAACTATAAACACTGAGGTTTTCTATTTCATTGGACAGATACTGTTTGAACCTACTCAATAAAAATCAACAAATTCACCGCTGTGCCTTAGAGCTGGAAGTAACCACATTGATAGAAATCCAGTGCTGCACTGAAAGCATAACCATTAGTAGCCTTTGCCTGTTTCCAAGCTTTGGATTATTTTTCTGATGTGTGATATTTCAGTGTTTTACTTCTCCTAATTCCAAGCTTTATGTTTCCAGTAGTTGAATAATAAGGATCACACACACACCTAAAATCATATTAAGCTGATCTAAGTTAGTAATGGAAAGGCTCTGGAATGAGGCTGCATTTTAATTATTCTTCCTTTACTCTTTGTCTGGAGACAGAGTAATTCAGAGGCTGGATAGACTAAGATGATATGGAGGATAAATGTGAATAAATGTGTGGCTGCCTTCAGCTAACAGTTCCCTATAGGACAGTTCTACAAATAATCTCCGAACGTGTGACTTCTTCCATTTGCCCCCGGGTACTGTCATCTCTAGCGTGTATTTTCTCTCCCTTTCTGTAGTCTATTACCTTAAAAGGGGAAATGTGCTTTCAAACAGTATTTCTGAAGACGATAAATCATGGATAATTTACAGGATCTCCATGCCCACCTCCTATTTGTTATTGGCTATTAAACCTGGCCTATTCTGACAAAGTCTCTTTGAGGATCACTGGCATCTTCCAGGCAAGAATGAAGTCTTCTCAGTCAAAGGGTGGAAGTGGAAAGAAGACAGATGTATGAATAGAGCTCTGCTTTTCCAAAATATCCTAGAATTTAAGCACCCAATCTACCCCTCGCTTCCCTCTGGTGCTCTAGGCTCTGCAGACCAAGTTAATGGTGAGTGTAGGGACTCTCTCTGTATATGCGTCCCATTTTCTGAATGCAGTACTAAAAGCATTGAAGCTCAGTGATTCCTTTTATGGATCTTTACTAACATCCTGGAAGAAGGGAAAGGCAGGCCGTATGAGGCGAAGTTGTAAAATAGATGAAATGTGGTTTATTGACTTTTGTTTTCTTATAATGTTCTTGAACTTCTTTATGCCTCTTGACAATAACACCCAGATGACCAACATCCTCAGTGTAGCTCCTTGGTACTCAGAGGTCCTCTTTTCTCACTTTCCATCTTTGGACTCACTAATATTTTCCTGTGTTCCAGGAAATCCTGCCTCAATCCCAAATTACTTTTCTAGTCAAAATATTTCTCACCCCCAATACACACAGATAGCAAAGAGGCATAATGGAGGCCCCCAGGGAAGCTACTGCAGCTGGATTTTAAGTAATGACCATGTAATTAAAACCATTTACTCATTTTCTTTAGAAACTCTTTTCTGAGGATGTGCTATGTAGCCGATGTTATAGGTGCTGAGAACAGAACCGTGAATTAAAAAACCAAACAACAATAACAACAAAAATCAACCCTGACTCTCACGGCATTTATATTTCTGTGGGAGAGATAAGTAGTGAACGATATAAATATATAAATATAGGATGTGTTAGATAGTGATAATGCTGAGAAGAAAACCCAATTAAACCCAAGAAAGTGGATAGGAAATAGGTTAGGTAGTGCCATTTGTAGAGCACAGGGTTGAAACTTTAGGTTGAGTGGCTGGGGAAGGTGACATTGATTAAAGGCCTGAAGAAAATGAGGGATTGATGTGAGTGGTGTCTTGGGGAAGAGAATTCTAGGTAGAGGGGGCAGAATGGTCCTGAGGCAGGAGCAGGTCTAAACCAGGGCACGGTGAGGGTGTGGGGTGGAGTGCATTGCAAGATCTGTGCGGCCTTGTAGGTCACCAAAAACCTAACTTTTACACTGAATGACAGGAGAGTTTGTAATAGAGTTTTGAGCAAAGGAGTGACATAACAGGTACCAATTTTACTTGAGTCTTTTAAAATAATTTTTCTATGTTTGTTTTTGAGAGAGAGAGAGAGGGGGCATACACACACATGGGTGCGAGCGAGTAAGGGAGGGGCAGAGAGAGAGAGAGGGAGACTGAGGATCTAAAGCAGGCTTCAGGCTTCATGCAGAGAGCCTTATGCAGGGCTTGAACTCACAAGCCAGTGGATTATGACCAGAGGAGAAGTTGGACGCTTCACCTTAACCAACCGAGCCATCCAAGGGTCCCTAATTGAGTCTTTCTGACTGATGTATTTTAGAGGAGATTAGCCTCAAGGAGGCATTAGCAGAAGTACAGACACCAGTTAAACGACTGCTGGATGATCCAGGGTAGAGATGCTCTAGGATGGCGTGGAGCAGAGCAGTGGAGGTGGGAAACAGTGCTTAAATTCAATGTATATTGTGACAGAAGGTCTTAAGAATTTGTTGATGGATTAGAGAGAGAAAGGCCATTCCAGGGCTTCTGACCTGATTAACTGAAAGGGTGGTGCTGCTATTTACTGAAATGGGGGAGATGTGAGAAAAACGAGTTGAGGGAAATATAGCTCCTTAATTTTCATTTTTAAAGATCGTTAATATGCAGAGCTTGCATAGAGCTGAATGTATCAGCTGAGGACAAAACAGAGGTCAGCTGGATAAGTTAGGGACAAGTCTATGAAAGAAGTTCCTGGAATCCTCTGATTTGATTTCAGATATCAATATGCTATGTGTTACAACCTATTTTAGGAGAGCTATCCTACCTTCTTTGCTTTGGGAAATATTTTTAAAGGGAGGGATATCCTTTGGATAAATTCAAGTTAATGACAACATTTTTTATTTGATTTTTTTGTTTTTATTGAGTTGCTTCTAATGTGCAGTTCTTAAAATTATCCATGCACATCACAAGACCAGAAATGGAATGTAGCCCTCTTTTCTCATGGTTCATGATTTCTCTTATTAAAAAAATTTTTAAATACTATGAAAGAAAGAAACTGGAAAAAAATGACAAGACTACTTGGGGGTTTATTTACAACTTAGGGTTAAGTTCACACGTCAACTTAGGTTTACAGTTTGCTATATTTAATGTAACTTTATTCAGAAAATTCATTCAAATCATTTGCAAATATGTTATTATACCCTTAGGATGGCCAACCATGATTATTTCTTTCATGCACAAATAGTTTCTTAGGTAACTAGTGCATGATCTCCTTCATAAGATATACACATTATCATAGCATCTTTCAGCTAGAAAGATCAGGGCTGAGGACTGATAAAGTCAAATCATCCACCAGTAATTGAACCAAGAAAAGAACCTTATAATCCACAATGCTGGGCTAACCCTCTCTCTTAGAACACATGGACCCAGATTTCATCATTCTGCCTTCAACACTGTTATTACCTAAGAGCTACTTTTTGGGCCCACAACTTTAGTATCATTAGCAGAAGGTGTTTACATTCTTCTTTTTTTTTTTAATTTTAGAGAGTGCGAGAGCTGGGGAGAGGGGCGACGGGGGGTTAGGGATAGAGAGAGAGAGAGAGGGAGGGAGAGAGAGTGGGAGAGAGAGAGAAAGAGAGAGAATTTTAAGCAGGCTCCACATTCAGTGCAGAGCCCAGCACAGGGCTTGATCCCACGACCCTGGCATCATGACCTGAGGAGCAATTGAAAGTCAGATACTCAACTGGCTGAGCCAACCAGGCACCCTAGGTGTCTACATTCTTGAAGTCTATTAAAGTGGAAGCTCGTGGCAAACCAAAAAGCAGAGAACTTTCTGCTTTCTTATTGGCTGGTCCAAACCTTCCAGGTAAGAAGGAAGAGGGAATATGTCTGCATACTGAGCTGCCAATTACCTTTGGTGGTACTATCCTGGATTCAGTAATCAATTTGGGAAAAATGTTTTCCAGGTGTTTTCAAGTTGTAACAGTCTAAAACCATCCAGTCCTCTCCCACCTATCTTCTGCACTACTTTCTCTCTCTCTCCCACATATGGGATATTTTTCAAGAAGCAAAAACGAGACCCAGTGAGAGTTATGTAAAATGGAAATTTCAAATTTAAAAATTATTTTACCGATTTATGGATTGTAGCCGGATTTTACAACACGTGTCTTCTATCAGCAGGGATCTGAGATGTGAAATAGATCTTTAATGGATCCCTGGGGCTGCTGGATGGGCACAATAGTCCATAATGACTTTATGTAGTAGGTCAGTGAACCAGAACACAGAGGGTTTATGTGATAGGCCTTAACCATTATGAAGAAGCTATAATAGTCTATTGTAGCAGAAACCTCACTCTTTGGAATGTACCTAAATACCAATTTACACAGTAGGGATTTTTAAGTAACAGTAAGAGCTGTCTCCCACTACAGAGGTATTTTTTTTACTCATAACCAATAAGATAATTTGGCTGCTTCGCATATTTAATTTCTAAATTATATTGACTGCATAGTATTCAAATATAATTACCAGATTTATGGGTCTCTTTCTGCCTACAGACTATAAAAGTGGCATGTTTAATATGAATAATAAAGAAAAAATGTCTTCTTAGTATATTCCTTATTGCTGTCGGCTTTAGAAATTCACAAGTGTATTCAAATATATTTTAACTTAATTTTCACCATTAATACATAATAATGATTCCCTCTTTCAATCATTATATGTTCTTAGGTTAGCATTAAAATCCAGGAGGAAATGACTCATGCTGAAATAAGCTAAATAAATATTTTTAAGTCACTTTGAACACACATGAATGACAAAATTAAACCATACTGTGGAACTGAAATATTTAGTGGAGGGGATTTTGTTTAGAGGTTCTACACAGGTCACTAGCATTCCTACATGCTGAAAGAATTTTTTTTGAAGTTTTAATAGCTGGGTAAAATCCAAAATTATTGCATAGACTACACATACTTCTTTTCAGTGGAAAATTTAGCAGTAAATATTTGAAGTATTTTCTAAAATTATATGATTTTTAAGGCAGAATTTAAATACTATGAGTATAATATAGTCCTTGACCTAACAAGCTGGCTGGCATCATTTCCTGAAGCATAAAATTAAAAGAAAAATAAGAATGTACACTGCATATGGTGAAGATTTTCTACATTAAAATATATAAAGCCAGACTGTCTGGGTGGCTCAGGTGGTTAAGCATCTGATTCTTGATTTTGGCTCAGGTCATGATCTCACAATTCATGGGTTTGAGCCCTGTGTCCAGGAAGCTGCATGCTGAGAGCACACAGTCTCCTTGGAATTCTCTCTCTCTCTCTCTCTCTCTCTGGCCTTCCCTCTCACATATGCACATGTTCCCTCTCTCAAAATAAATAAACTTAAAAAAAAAAACACTTGTTCTTTAAATATATATATAACTTATATATATATGGGTGTGCTATTTTATAGGAGAGGCAAGAAGCTAACAGAGAGCTCAGTTCTCATGTTTCTACCAAACATAAACATCAACATTTCACCATGCTGAGCACCATCAAAGGACCATTTAAGAATTAAGCTTTTTTAAATAATCTATAAATCTGTAAGTTTAAAATCAGTTCAAATTAAAGTTTTTATAAATCCGTAAATCTGCCTCACCTCTTTTCTTTGATTAGTACCCATGAGTTGCAGAAATTTCTTTTGAGGGTAAAGTGGGACACAGATATTTCAAAAACCAATTAAAATGGAGACACTTTATGGATGCTTTGAATCCAGTGTTTCTCCAAGACTGGGCAGAACACCACTGCATTGGGGGCAACAGGGATGTGGTTTAAAATGTAGATTATGAAGTCCTCAGGGTTTGAGAGGTTTCAAAGGTTTAAGAATCTGCATTTTATTTTTTTTTATTTTTTTTTTAAATTTTAATGTTTTATTTATTTCTAGGAGAGAGAGAGAGAGAGACAGCACGAGCAGGGGAGGGTCAGAGAGAGAGGGAGTCACAGATTCTGAAACAGGCTCCAGGCTCTGAGCTGGCAGTCAGTACAGAGCCCGACGCGGGGCTCGAACCCACGAACCGCGAGATCACGACCTAAGCGAAAGTCGGACGCTTAACCGACTAAGCCACCCAGGCGTCCCAAGAATCTGCATTTTAAATGTGTACCTCCAAGCATCTGGTGCTCAGTAAGTTTGACATCCACTGGGTTGGATGAGTTGGAGAAACCTGTATCCTATAAATGGCTCATGAACACAATGCATTTTAAGTACAGTTTTCATTGTCAAAGTTTACTATTTTTTAGCCTAACTTCTATAGGTTCTTTGTACTACACTTTAATTACTTATAAGTGTATGAAGATTTTAACTGACTACGAAATTATAGTAGAGTTTTCAATGGCCATGACCATTTATGGTTCCTTTATGATATGATGGCTCTATCTTGGCTTTTTCCTTGGTCTAAATGAAGTCTTTACCATAAGTAGTGTTTTACTTTTCTCTATTTAATAAATTCTAGGACCAACACCATCTATTTTTTAGTTCGGCAAACTAGAGAAGACTTTCATCTAATCTTACTCTACACAAAAAAATGTGTATATGTAAAAAACACAAAAATATTGTGTTTTTTCCAGCACCTTGCCTCTTTCTGACACAGGATAAGGGTTGTTTAGACAACAGAAGCTTCCTCTACTGAGAAATCAGACTTCAGTAAACCCTTTTGAAGAGGAACCTCTTTTCTAGTTGAATAGTTGGATACTGGTATATGGTTTTCTCAAATACACCAACAGTTACTTTTTCTCAAATGCAACATTTCTTTTCTCAAATACACCAACAGTTACTTTTTCATTTGGGTGATTATAATGCATAATTCACTCTTAGGAGGCAATGGGCTCTCATTCAGCATTAAAATGAGCACTGTGTTCAGACCATGAGAGAAAGAGTTTCACACCTTAATCAAACCAAATCTATCGTTTTATATTTGGAGACACAGAGATAGTGACAAATGAGTATAATCAGATGAACATGAAATGAAACCATTATACTGTAGGAAATTCTGAAAAAGAAAAAAAAGTGTGTTAAGTTAAAAGAGTAGACTTGTAAATAAAAAGCAAGAAGAGTGACTTCAGATACAGATAGTGCTTAAAAGAAGGAGTAAATCTGGTCGAGTTACCAAGACAGATTTAAATTGCCTTGCTGTGTGTAGTACAGTTTCAGACGGAAGCTATATGACCACCCCTAAGAAATTATGTGCAGAAGTTTCTTGTTTTGTATCACAAAGTGTGATTAGATGACCCTTTAGATTATTCCAGAAATTACGAGCTAAATATCTATATGGTACCAATCGTCCTACCAAGGACTGCAAAGAGCACAGAGCAAGAAAGACATCTATATTCTCAATAGTGACGGAGTTTAGAGGAATGCAAAAAAAAAAAAAAATCCTATGAGGTTTCAAAATGGAGATATTTCATCTCTAAGAATCTCTGATTTGAGCGTCACTTTTGAGATGCATCAGGTAGTTACTACTGTGACACTGAGTAAGATAAAACAAGGATTAAGATTTGTCATCTCTAAATAACCTGGAATCAAATCATCCTAGATATCAGAGAAGTCCCCTGTTCTTGAACAAGTAACCCTGACCACAGAGGGTGATATGGCGTTTATGGAAGATTGTAAGGTGATTCTGAAGAACAATTAAAAAATTATCTGCTCAATGACTAATCATATATCAGCCTGAAGTGGGTCTCTCTCTGGTATACATGTGCATTATTCGCCAATAAATAAAAATAAATATTGTAAAATGCAAATATGAGCACACTAGAAATTATTAGATGGTCTCACTGGTTTATATTTTAACAGAAAATCATATCAATTACCTTAAATACTTTTGTGACACTTAGCCTAGTTAGTATAAGTTTCAAGTTTCTGGAAAGGGTCACCTTCAAATGGTTTGCTATTTTTGGGGGGTTTTTTCTTCTTTTTTTCATTGTTTGTAGGTCCATATGTAATTTCTGAACAAAGCGTCATGAAATGTTTTTGAATACTGTCATGTGACTTTTAGTAGATGGATAGCACTAAGCTAACCCATGACAACCCAGGAAGGAGGAAGATAGAGGAAGCCCTACCCTAACCCCACTCTCCTGCCCTAAATTTTCTGTGGATGTCTCCTTACTGACTGAACTCAATGTCTTCCATGTGGGTTACTCTACAAGCCACAGAACAGAGTGTATAAAGATAGAAAGTGCTTCTAGAGAGGCGAATGGAATAGATCAGCCACACATGCCTGGTAGTTTCAAGGCTTTGTTCTATGTAGTTGGGGTACAATGATAAAGGGAAGACTTTCTGCCCTTCGGTGATCAGACAAATGAAGAGTTAACTCCAGAGTGGTGGGATGGGCATTATGTTAGAAGCGAGTATAGGGAGATCTGGAGACAAGAAGAAGGTACTAACCTAGAGTTACTTCTTCCTACTATATACTGATAGTATTTGTATACAACCACACTTGTCATAAAGCTAGCACAGTTTAAAGATGAAATACATGGCATAGCAGAGTTTCTAAGTACATCTCTGCCTTCCCAAAGTTCCAAATCCAGGGAGATTTTTCTGAATATAGCAGATTATTTATATAAAAGAAAAATATATGTTAAACATTTTTTTCTAAGTTGATATTTAATTCTCATGCCTACATCTAATTTAAACAGCAAAAAATTGAGAGTAAAAGAAAAAAAAATGTTTTATTCCATGAGTCAAGTATAAGTTTTGATGAATTTTCCAGAAAGTAAGTTCCATTCTCTTTTAGGTTGGGAGATTATAAGACAGATATTTCATGCAGCAGAATTTTGCTTTTATTTCTATATCTTAGACCCATGACCCCAGAAACTCAAGGCCTCCAGATTTTGTGAAACTACAAAACAATCATTTAGCCTTTGGGCCTTGACTGCTTTATCTGTAAAATGGAAGTAATAAGACTTTCTATCTCCTACAGAAGGCCTCAATTTTGATAACTAATAAGAAACTAATAAAATGCTTTGAGCTCCTTGGAGATCAGTCACTAGCTGGGATAAAGTGGATTATTATAACAGCACTTCTTGAGCTATTGGTACTTACAGCAACCAAAACCAAAATATATCACATCCTGTTGAAACTGCCCTTGGATAGGAAGAGTGCAATTATACAAGGTAAAAATTGATTGCAGAGTGACTGTGAACTGCTGGACTTTTATAAAGTGTGTGTTTGGATACCTAAGATATGTGGACTATTTACAAAAGTGCTCTCGTAGAAGAAGTAAGCATAATGCACTCTTCCTGTCCCTACAGCTTTTGAATGTGTGGTAGGGTCAGAAAGCTAAAAATCCTTTTCCCTTTCAGTCTCAGCCACCAGCAATGCTGTCATGTTTAGGTGAGAAGATGGAGGTGGCTTTTTCTCTTTGGTGGGGGGATTGTCATCAATGTCACCTAATTTAAATAGAAGCAGCCAATGTAGAAACAGCACAGGTTGTTTCAGGCAACTGCAATAGCAGGTTCCCCGTTTATGAAATGAGACCTACTCAATCAGACTCTCTAGGAGTGAGGCCCAGGCTGCCATATTTTGAGAAGGCCCCACAGTGGACTGGTAAGTGGCCCATTTTCAAATAAGCTGTACTGCAGTAGGTGATCACCAAATTCTCAGTTAATTCTCCCTCCATTTAGAAAATGGTCTCAAGCAACCTCATATCTTTCTCCACAACCTCTTAAGACTTCCAGTTTAACCTCAACTCTTCCATGCACGGAAGGAAGTTTGCTTGTACAGACCTGTCATGGGCCTAGCGAAAAATCATTTCAGGCTCTTCCTCACCTACAGGCATAGAAAAACTGGCAAAGTCATGGGGGGCAGTTCTGTTTTGTTATCTATTACGGGCACAGTAAAATGAAAGTGGTTGGTTGACTTATTTCTGCCTTACCAAAATCCCTGATTCTGAAATACAGCTCAGAAAATGAAAAGCATAAGATTGCCAAGGAAGAATAGAGTTTATAAAAAAATAGCAATATAGAAAGAAGAGAGAATAAAAAAAATAGAAGCAGTATTTGGGTCCTGTTCTTGGGAACCATTCAAAGGTTATTTGAAAGGCTGAATTTGGTTAGGAGACTTGGAAATGCTAGATTATGCCCTTAGCAGCTCCTCTTTTAAGAGTTCCCTGGGAACACACACACACACACACACACACACACACACACACACACACACACACTACTGAGCTGGCAAAGGAGCCAAGACAACTTATTTTTACCACCTAGAGTTCCGACCCTAAGTTCCAAAGCAAGACCTAAAGCAATTGTTATCAAAGTATGGTCCTCAGACCAGCATCATAAGACTTATCTGGAAACCTATCAAAAAAGCAAATTGGGGCACCTGGGTGGCTCAGTCGATTAAGTGTCTGACTCTTGATTTCGGCTCAGGTCATGATCTCACAATTTGTGGGTTTGAGCCCTACATCAGGGTATGTGCTGTCAGTTTGGGGCCTGCCTGGGATTCTCTCTCTCCCCCTCTCTCTTTGCCCTTCCCGTGATGTGCTCTCTTTCTCTCTCAAAATAAATAAACTTACCAAAAAAAAAAAAAAAAGAAAGAAAGAAAAGAAATGCAAATTCTCAGACCCGACCCAAACCTATCAAGTCACACATTCTGGAATGGGGCCATTCAGTCTGAAGTTTAACAAACCCTCCAGATTATTCTACTACTCAAGTTTAAGAACCACTGATTTAAAGGAACAATAAAAAACTAATGGCCATTGGATCTTCCATCCCTGCTTTCTCCAAAGTCTATCCCAGATCTTTGGTTTTTAATTCCAAATGGTGGAAGAGGCAGCTCCAGAGTTAGAGAAACAGGAAGAGGAGAGTAAAAGAAAGCATTTACTTCACTGCCTTTAGAGGCTATTAGTGTGGGCTGCCTGCCCCAAAGACCAGATCTTTTCCATAACAGGGCAATAGCTGTCGAACTGACACAACAGTGCTTGGGGGGGGGGGGGGGAGACAGGGAATTAGGGATAACCTAAAAGGTAGACTCACCATTGTGCTGGGTGCTACGGCATTTTTGCAAAAAACTTTGTTGACTTTCTTTACATTTATTTTACTATGTTGTTTGCATTTATAATGATACATGAATGAAACACCATAATCTTTAAGAGTGTAGGGCTTCTCAATATCTTAATCTTGTCCTAGAATAGAGGTGAGAAGAAAGAAGGGAGAGACTGCCTCAGGTGGATTATGAGAGCTAGCCAGCAAGTCTTCTACCTTTTGGGTATCAGGCATTTATGGCCTTCTCACGATTCAAGTTTCTAGATATTTATATCATTATCTTTGTGTTCCATATTCACTGGTCAGTGCTTTTTAAAAATGTTTTATTTATTTCTGAGAGAGAGAGTGTGAGCAAGGGAGGGTCAGAGAGAAAGAGAGAGGGAGAGGGAGACACAGAATCTGAAGCAGGCCCCAGGCTCTGAGCTAGCTGTAAGTACAGCTGTAAGCACAGAGCCCGACACGAGGCTAAAGCCCATGAACTGTGAGATTATGACCTGAGCCAAAGTCAGACACTCAACCGACTGAGCCACCCAGGCACCTGGACTGGTCAATGCTTTAATCTGTACTCTCAGTCCTTAGTAACACTTGATCTCATTGGGTAGGAAGGGCCTAACTAGGAATTGGTTTCCTCTGTAGCCTGAAGTGAGAGGTATTCAGGGAAGGTCTTGGGCTCCGTCCAGAGGTGTTCACCTGAAAAGCCTAAGTAACATCATCTTGAGATTAAGGCCTCCATTAAGAGCAACCTCAGGCTACATGTAGCCCCAGTTCCAGGAAAAGCCTCAGATTGTTCAAGGCTGAAGCCATCCTCAGACCGCCCTCAGATCAGCTAATCAAAAAAACATTCCTGTGGTCTGAGTCAGGGCTGAGAAGTGTAGACAGTTATTTTATACAAACTAGCCAATTACTCACCACTTGCCTAAACCCCACATAGGCCCTTTGAGCTCACCTCATAATTAGTCATTTTCAAAGGATTCTCAAAAGTCATGATTGCGTCCCTGCCAAAAATAACAAACACCTCACAGATATTGAACAGTCAAAACTGTTACCATGAGTGCTGTACAATTATGATTAGTACTTATGTGACGACGCTATACGTACAACATGAACACTGTAACACCCCCATCCCTTACCCCATAAAAACCTTGCTCACTATTGTTTGGGGCTTCACCTTGCTGCCATTACACCAGTAGGCGGGTGAGCCCCTGCTCGAGCTTGTAATAAAGACCCTTTTGTACTTGCATCGGTGTCGGCTCCTTGGTGGTCTCTGGGGACTCGCGAATCGGGCACAATATTTGAGGGCTCGTCCGGGATTCCCCAAGACCCCCAGGACCCCCAAACCGAAGGGTCAACCGGCCGGCCGGTAAGAATCTATTTGTCTCTACGTGTCTGGTCTATTTCTGTCTATTTCTATTCTTGGTCTTGGGACAAATCGGTATTTAGAAGTGGTCAGTTACGGTCAGGCAGACGCACCACAGGACTGTGACCAGGGGGGATCCTGTGAAAACATTCCAGGCCCCCATCGGTAACAGGGTTTGAGACCCCTCAAATCAGGCACAACACACTTCTTATGTACTCAGGATGCCAATTTTCAAAGGGCGACACCTCTTGCCAGTCATGCCCTGGAGAGGAAAGGAAGGTTCAACATGCCCTAGTAAATTGCTCAGTCATATGACTTGTGACGTTGCCAAGCCAATGATATTTCCAAGTCACAGCCACAGGTGACTATTCAATTTTAAATTAATTAAAAGCTCAGTTCCTCAGTTGTATCAGACACATTTCAAGTGCTCAGCAGCCACGTGTGGCCAGTGGCTACAATACCAGGCTGTATGTAGAACATTATTATGTAGCTTGAGGTTCCGGAGGGAGAGCTACAGCTAAAGTGTGGCAATAATCTAATGTTAACAAGAATAAGCCCCCTACTAGGGAAGTGATATTTCAACATACAGATGGTAGCTAGTGTTTTCAGCACAGAACAAATACTCCTGAATTAAAAGTCCACTAGAGGGAAAAAGGCATTCTGCATCCTGGGCCTAAAGTGTTTCAGGGACACGGCTTTATAACCACAGAATCCTCCGTGATGAAAAGCTTCTCTATGCTTCAGGGTTCTTCTGCCTTATCATCACCCAGCAGAGCCTCTAACTCTTTCCCAACCAACCCTACTCCCTACACTACTCTACATAGTTCCTTCCTTCACTTTGTAATCCAAGACCCTGCTCACAGGCAAACTCAATTAAACACACATAAGTAGGTAACAGCCTTAAATTCCTATTTACCTCCAGCTTATTGTACTCCTTATCCTGTCTCTCTCTTTTCCTGATCATTGTATGGATTCACTTTGGAGAAAGAAAGAGCCAATTATCCAATATGAATGGAAGGTCAACAGATCTTCCAAGTTTCTTCCCAGCCCTTCCCCCAGATGAGCACAGCAGTGGTAGAGTAGACTGAGTAAGGGAGTCAGTTTTATAAGTAGAATAGCAAGTGAAAATCATTTAGCAAATACTAGTAGTTTCCCTGGCAGCCTTTTTATTTTTCCTTTGCTTATTTGGCTTGAAGGCCTTTATGAACTCTACCAGTCCAGTCCAATTTAAGTGATCCGCTCCTGGAATAAGATGATTGCAAAGCATTATGCTGTACTATATTTCTGAATTTACTTATCAGCAACTCTGTTTCTGAAAAGATTGAAGGGCAGCACTTCCTGTAAATATTAACTATTTTGGGAAAAATGAATCTATAACCATATAAGGAGTGGTTATAAAATTATAAAACTGAACTCCCAAATCACACACCCAATCAATCTTATGAATTTATAGCTATATCTCATAAATACACGTTTTATCCATGTCAGATTTACGTTCCTTGACATTCATAGAGTACAATATAATTTAATGGAAATACGTCAGATACAAATTAGAAGGCCTTGAACATTAACAAAACAATAACTGACTACAGCTTTGAAATGTAATAAAAATAATACAATAACAACTTCTACAAGTTAAGGTCTAATTCCATACGTAAAAACTGAGTAAAGACAGGCACAAACAGAGTAAAACTCCTCCAAATTATATTAATTGGGAGACAAGGTAATCAAATTTGGGAGAAAATCTGAATTATACTTTAAGAATGTGGTCTTGTTACACTCAGAGAAACAGTAATATCGATGACAATAAAATTAACTACTCACAAGAGAGCTCCAGGTACCAGCTGGCCTCTCTTCATCAGCAGATTTTACTGCAAAATGAATACAGGAGTGTTTGATTGGTTACGACCGGGGGGTTAACCCAAATGGCTGTGCAGGATCTTTCCAGATCCCAACCCATGATTCCAGGGTCTGCAAGCAGAAGTGTTTGGTCACACAAACTAATAGTGATAAAATAGTTAAATATTGTCCTTTCAACTATGTTAAACATATTTTCTACAATGTTTTTCATGTTTTGCTTTTTGAAAGGGAGTAAATATAAAGAGAAATACAGAAAGACCAGGCCAGATGATAACATTTCATATTAATGGAATCAAACTTAGTCCCATGTTTCTCTGACAAATGTGTCCAATGTATATATCTCAGGGAAAAGATGTGGTTGGGGTCTGGCTCTGTCTCAGGTGACTATTTTACAACCCCTTTGACCTCCAGTGCATGGTATCAAACCTCTCCTCTCTGAGGGTCTTCCTTCCCCAACCTCTGCTGTTATGTGCACAGTTGTAGTTTCCTCATAATCTATGCACAACATGTGGCATTAATCCAAAGAAATTTAGGGATTAAAGTCCATTTCTTACTGAATGGAGTTATTTCTTCAAACCAAAAGCAAAGAAACATTCTTTGTTTTGCTTTCTATCACTGAAGAGATTGAAATATTTTTCTGGTCATGATTACTTGTATATCCAATCTGAAACCCTTCATATTTATACCTCAAGGAGACGACACACAAAAATTCTGTAATACTCTCAATTCCACTTGTTTTGCCATTGACACGTTGAGATACCTTGTGGCAAGAACAAGATGGGAAGCCAAAGACCACTCCTAAAATACATTCCCCACACAAATCTCAATGACAGGTGATCTGGTGGAACTTATCATACTTTCATAATATTGATTTCTTTCAATAATGGTGGGAGGTGGAGATCTGTTATCCAGCATGGTGGGAGTACTTATAAACAAAAGCCAGAGAGCAGAAAAGCAGTATCTTGACTAATTTCTAGATTCAAAAGACTTCTCTGGAGCTTACATACCTTGTTTTTTTATTTTTCCTTTTTTTCTTTTGCTCCATGTAATAAAATAGGAAAGGAGCAGAAATGATACTGTAAACATTAAGATTGGAAAAGTTACATACTCAGTGGATATCTTGAAAGTCAGGTGACAGTTTTTATTTTGAGGAAGATGAAACAGTAGGTAGAGAGAATAAATTCATTATAGATAACAATTGACAGGGTACCCACTGTCTATTAAATATTTGGCTTTCATGTGTCACTCAAGTGCCAGATTTTGGAGAAGACGATCCAATTCATAAAGGTTGTCTTCTCCCTTTCAATTGTTAGTCTGCCGATAAACTGGTCAGTCCAGTTACCAGTGAAAAATTTCAGTTAGTATCTATATTTAGATTCAGAATACGATTCTCGAAATACAAAGCAGTATTTCTAGTGATCTTACGACTTTTTATATGACATTCATTAATGCAGGACATGTCAGTGCACCGTGTTAACATGGCTGCAAAATTTTGGAACTCTGACTTAACGACAGTGTCAGCTGACCAACAATAAAACTTTTTTTAATTAGGAAGTTTTGAAAAATGTTCTGACCTCATTATGGGTGGTCTCTCCATGACATATACTCAGCAGTTTCCCTTCTCCCATGTGCTTGTCAACTTTACAGCAGCCCTCACCCACACTTGGTCAAGGCTTGTGTTCAGCTGTGTCATTCAAGGAAGACTGAAACATGGGGAAGAAAAAAAGAATAGCAACATGACTTTGGGGATGAACAAATACCCAATTGATATTCAGCTACAGCTTCTGAAAATGCTCACAGGATGTTCGGAAATTGCATTTCTAAATGTTATGGGCTTCGGGTCTTTCAACCATGTAATGAATATATATTTTTTCTCCATTTATTTATTATTGGTAGAAATTGAGTGATGGACTTTTCCACTGGTGTCCCATCCATGTTTATTTTTCCATTGCCCCAGTCAGCATTGTTATCTGACAATGCAAAACAAGTTACGTTTGAGCTGATACACAGAGGCAATCCTTCTTTCAAAGAATTTTCATCTGTCACCATCATCTCCACTAAAATGCACAACAGGGAATGACAGAATGATTGGTTTTATCTACATTTTGGTATATTTTTCTTTGAATGGCAGCCCCAGAGAACACAATTTTCAAGATAAAATAACAAAACTGTGATTATTTCAAATGGTAAGGTCTAATGGAGGATTATAAATTATTGCCTAAAGTGCCAAATACTTTGGACCAGTAGCTTGAAATTGTGTTCTGGAGATTGTTTGGAATGACTGCTTCTCAGAATCTCTTCATTTAAGAAAATGAACTGTTTCTTGAAAATGGAAAATGACCAAAAAAGGAAACAAACAAACAAAAAACACTGCACAAAACAGCAAGGTCAAACTAATTTCACCTAAAATGGTCTATACATTTCTCTTTACATTAAAGCTCTTAATAGTACTTGTCAAAGGTACGTGCCTTTGTTTTCTAAAAGGAAAAAGATTTGTTAAAGCCTATTTTTGCTTTACTTTTTAAATTATAAAATTCAACACAATTGCACACATTTGATAAATTTAAAATATATTTATCATGAACTCCTAACTGAAGGCTCATTTAACATGAAGTACTTAAAAGTTCATGAAGAAGAACTATACAATAGAGGCTAACAAATTTTTGATTTAGCTACTTAATTATGATGGAATTGCTAAATAAGACACCTGTTTCTTGGGCTTGGGTTGAACTGAGTAGCAGCAACAGGAGACCAGGCCAAAGATGATCAGAATGACTCAAATATTTTGGTGAAAACTCTTTGGCTATCACTCACATCAGAACCATAACAGTATTTTCAAACCTAAAAAAGAATATTGCTATGCAAAATCATCTTAATGTTAAAATGTAGCAGTGGGTTACCTGACCATCTTTCCTTCTAAGTGGCTTTCTAAATCAAAGAAGCAGCTTAAAATGCTGAAGTCAGCTCTGTCTCCATAACCTACAAAATCTGATCTGATGTCAACCACATGTGTCAACTTATTCCCTGTTGATCTATGACAGAGGACAATATGTAGGGAGATTGGTGTGATTGTTTTAAGACTAAAGTATCTGATTTCAGTGAAAATATTTTTGGCACTCTGAATGAGCAATAAATTATAGACTCCACTGATCCCCCAACTTTTCTGCCCCCTGCCAAGATAAAACATTTTGGAACTCAGCGATGCCAACACTGTCAATATTGACTCTGTCAAAACAGGGCTGCCCAATTTCCTAGCCATCTCTCAGCTATGGATTCAGAGAATCTAGATGCGGCAGGCAGAAAAATTCAAGCCTTGGATTAAAAGTACCTGAATTCATGAATGGATTATTGTAAATTCTGCTTTCCTTAGCTAGCGAAAGGCAAAACATTACTTTGCTATGGGGAACAGCAATACGATTCTTCTAGCACTCCGTGGAGAATTGGCTGTGCAAATTCTGAATGAATGATTGATTGAAGGAGGTAGTTTATGTGTTGGTTAGCATATCAATAAGATCAAAAAGCTAAATAGGTAAGTATTTTACAGGACAATTTTAAAATTGATTGATGGTAACATATATGTCTGCTTTTGGGGCCTGAGATAAAAGGAAAATGAGACTTTTTCCTGATTCTGCCTACATTAAGTGTGCCAGCTTTTCATTTCTTACTATACCTGTAGTGTAAGCAGCAAAGAGGCAAAGGAAAGAGAAAGAAGGAAAAAATGTAGTGAGAATAGATGTGGCAGGAGAACAAACAGAAGTGAAGAGCATCTTTGAATGATTTTATTCTATCTGGAGAAACTGAGACATTATAATAAGACCTTAGAAGTAATTTCTGTATTTTTCACCCTGTTTCAAAATATGTGTGCAGTTCAAGAACAATAGAGAAGAACTTCCTGGCAAAGATTTTTACCATTTCAATGGGCCATTGAAAATCTTTATGGAAAGAAACAATGATTTAAGGTGTGCTCAATCTTATAGTAATACACGAAAACTATGATGATAAAATAATTTTATTTTTTATACATATATAAACATACACAAATGCACTCATGCACACACATATATAAAAGGAAACTAAGCATTAAGATGGTGCTATAAAAATCAAAAATCAAAGTCCTGGGGTGCCTGGGTGGCTCAGTAGGTTAAGCATCCAATTTCGGCTCCGGTCATGATTTCACATTTTCTAAGTCTGAGTCCCGTGTTGGGCCCTGTGCTGACAGCTCAGAGCCTGGAGTCTGCTTCAGATTCTGTCTCCCTCTCTCTTTGCCCCTCCCCAGCATCGCTTTCTTTCTCTCTTAAAAAAATAAACATTAAAAAAATGTAAACAAAAAAATAAAGAAATCAAAGTCCTATAGAGTGCCAAATTTTGCCAGTACAATTAAATAGCCCTAGAAAAGGCTCATTTCTACCAAAAATAAAACATGGCTTTCTTTAAAACTAGGCCTCGAAGAAAAACAGTTCTATGTAGTTAACACTGTACATTTGAGGGCTTTTCATGTTATTCTTCCTTAAGTAACTTTGGCTCTTATTTTCTTTAAGAAAAGATGCAAGTTGATTTACTCTTCTCCAGCATGAGATGTGACAGCACAGACTATGGCTAGTGACATTCTGTCTCCTTCTCTTCAAATACATGCTCAATGGAAAAAGTAGTTAACTGTAGAGCCACAGCCTATGGAATAAAAGTCAGTGTTACATCGACCAAAAACCAGCAGCCTTCCACAGGCCGTCTTTTGTAAGAGGGGTGTTCTATGAAGTCAAATCAGTACTAGAACTCAGACCAACTTCTCTGGATAATCTCTGAAGAGACAGCACCATGATTAGAATTAATGATGAGGTAGAAGTTGAAGTTCACAATTTTCAGATGCAATAAAAAGCCATTTTAAAATAATCAATTAAGCAAAAGTTTGGATACTCAGTGGAACTCCACACATAAACAAAACAAACAAAATAAAAAAACCCCACAAAACTTCTCAAGGGCAAATATTTTCTTCTGTTTTATTCACTAGTAAATTCCAAACTAGAATAAGTACATGGTATTTACTTAGATAACTTTTTTGTTGAATGAGTAAATAAATGAATAATACAAAATATTGAAGTTTATGATGAGAATAAAATATTTACAATTGGTCAAACAATTTTGACAATATGGATTGTCTCCTTTACTAGAACTACATATTTATTATTTAATAATATTACTCTCATTTACATGTGAAAAAACCCAATTAAGATTATGTGGTAGGATGATTATGTGGTAGGATCCCCTCCCTAAGGAAAGAAAAGAAAAAAAAACCTCAAGGTAACCTGGCTATATGTGTATGTGTACATGACAACATCCCTCATGACCTTGTAACATGAGACCACTTATCAGATTACATTTTTGTGTGTTGCCATATACGGGAGACAAAGAAGTTAAAAAAAATTATATATATGTATATGTATATATATATATATATATATTTATATATAAAACTTCCACTTGGCGTTCAGGGCTCAGTTCTTTGGGTGTGAACCCAACTGAGCAGTGCTGGCAGGAATAAAGTTGCTTCCTAGAAAAAAAAGTCCTCATTGTCACGACTCTGTGTGAGAATGCTGCTACAATTAAGTAAGTCACTTAAAGTATCACCTTTTATTTTAAAAAATAATGTTTAATGTTTATTTATTTTTGAAAGATAAGACAGAGTCGAGTGGGGGAGGAGCAAAGAGCCAGAGAGACAGAAACCTGAAGCAGGCTCCAGGCTCTGAGCTGTCAGCAGAGAGTCCAATGCAAGACTTGAACTGACGAACCGTGATATCATGACCTGAGCTGAAGTCAGATGCTTAACTGATTGAGCCACCCAGGAGCTCCAAGATATCACCTTTTAAAAAATAGTACTGCTGATGGGGCACCTGGGTGGCTTAGTCGGTTAGTCAGAAGAGTCTGACTTTCGCTTAGGTCATGATCTCGCGGTTCGTGGGTTCGAGCCCCGCGTTGGGCTCTGCTCTGACTGCCAGCTCAGAGCCTGGAACCTATTTCAGAGTCTGTATCTCCCTCTCTCTCTGACCCTTCCCTGCTCACACTGTCTCTCTCTCTCTCTCTCTCTCCTAGAAATAAATAAAAATATTTTAAAAAATTAGTACTGTTGAGATGTCTGACTTCAAAGCGCTCAGTCTTAACCACCCACGAGCCTGGTGCTTCCCTTTACCTAATACTCATCTTTCCAGTACAGAGAAATGTAAGTCAAAGTTGACTGTTAAACACCTCTGGATATATGTCAAACTTCAATGATAAATGTGTCTAATACATCTCCCACTAATGATAAGATTTAACACCTGATGCTGGTAGTTCTGAGGACTTTTTTTTTTTTTTGACATATTCATATAAACCAGCATTAAAGTTAATAGAGTTATTGTTGGTTGATCTAACTTCTCAGTCTTCTGCAATTTCAAAAGGATTTGGGACCATAAATATTCATATTTGCAATACTAAAAAAAAGAGCTATAGTCATCTTTCCAGGCTACCTTTAAGAATGCTAAGTTATCAATCTACCTGTCTATCGCTCCTGTGAAAGCCTAGTACACACATTTACAAAATTTATCACTTTTCAAAGTGGAAAAAAAAACATAATAAAGTAACAGGATTGTCAGTTTTTCACACAATGGGTCCTAGGCAATCAGGTTCATCTTTTGCCAATGTTCATTCCTTGTTCTTTCTAGTGAAGCTCCCATGCCAGCTGCACCCTGGTGCCAAATCAACTGAATGCTGGCCAGCCTAATTCTCTTGGAACCAGAAAGAACTTAGCATTTGATTAAACAAGGAAGATTTTCTAATAATGTTCATTTGTTCCTCACCCAGGTAAACAATGTCAGGGATCACTTGGGCGCCATTTGAATAGCAAGCAGTACACAAGCACTACCAGATGAGAAAGGGCATGTCCTTGCTCTCTCAGCCTTTACAGCTCAGACCTGAGGTTTCATGGTAGAAAAGTGTACTTTCCCTGAGACTGAATTGAGCTTCACTCACCAACTGTGTCTCTTGTTTCTCCCTTGTAACTTTCAATGTTTGAAGACGGGAGATGTGGCTCTTCCATTTGCATAGTTTTACTATGTTTCATCTGAATCAAGAAAATCTCAAGATCTGAAAATACTGAACTTTGGGGACAAGTTATTAGCTGTCTAAACTTGACCAGAATTGAGTCAGAAGTAGAAAGATCATGAACCACAAATAAAACAATCATCTAAAAGAAATCAAGAGTGGAATGTGGCAGTCCACATATAATTAAGAAGAGAGGAAGGCCAAGGATTGTATTAAATTCCAAAGCTTTCTTAGTGAGGCACAGCAGAAAGTGCTTGGGGATCTTCAGGCCCAAAGATGTCAACCATGTCACTTCTCTGCCAGATTCTGATGGGAGGGAAAATCTGACCAACTGCTGATGCACGTTTTGCTTTTATTTTCAAATGACAACTGCTCTGGTAGACTTCTAAATGTCCCTGTATATTCATATCCTCCTCTTATATAGTAATAGACACCCCAGTTTTCAGCTGGACACATGTCCACCTGAAAGAAAGACCATGCTTCCTATCTCCATGTAGTTGGTATGAGCATGAACCTTCTCTTTTCTTTTTTGCTTTTCCTCTAGTGAAAAAACAGATATGAAAATAAATGTGCCCAGCTGATTTCTGATGAAGGAGAAAAACCACTGGATGAGGGGTGCCTGGGTGGCTCAGTCAGTTGGGGGGCGAACTTCGGCTCAGGTCATGATCTCATGGTTCATGGGTTGGAGCTCCGTGTCAGGCTCTGTGCTGACAGCTCAGAGCCTGGAGCCTGCTTCAAATTCTGTGTCTCCCTCTCTCTCTGACCCTCCCCTTCTCACACTGTCTCTCTCTCTCTGTCTCTCAGAAATAAAGTGTTAAAAATTAAAAAAAAAAAAAACCAACTGGATGAAAGAAAGGAGTCTTCTTAACAATTGGCATCAATTTTAAAAAGATATGAACATTGACCTAAAGCCCACACTTTATACAAAAATTTCACTCAGAATGGATCATACATATAAATGTAAAATATTAAAACTATAAATTTATAATAAAAGAAAATCTTCATGACCTAAGGTTAAGCAACACATTTTTATACATGACATCAAAGGCATGATCCATAAAAGAAAAACTCAATTATTGGACTCCATACAAATTAAATAGTTTTGCTTTGTGGAAAATCATGTTAAGAAAATGAAAATACAATCCCTGATTTAGAGAAAACATTTGCAAATCAAATATCAGATATAAGACTCATATACAGAATATATAAAGGTTCTCTAAACTCAACAGTAATAAACCAAACAACCCATTTAGAAAAGAAGCAAAAGATTTCAACATACATATCATCAAAGAATGTATACAGACAGGAAATAAACATAAGAAAAGATGTTCAACAATATCAGTCATTAGGAAATGCAAAATAAAACCACCATGAAACAGCACTACATATTTACTAAAATGGCTAAAATTTTTAAAAAAGTATATTGATAATATCAAATGCTGGTGAGTTTGTGAAAAAAAAAAACAAACTAGATCTCTCCTACATTGCTGGTAGAAATGTAAATAATACAGCCATTCAGAAAATTTGTCTGGCAATTTCTTCAAAGCTAAACATATACTTACCATATAACCCAGCACTTGCACTTCTGGGCATTTATCTTAGAAAAGGAAAACTTCTGTTTATACAAAAATCTGTACATGAATATTCATAACAGCTTTATTTAAAATAGCCTAAAACTGGAAATGACCCAAATGTCCTTCACTGTCAATTATTAAACAAATTGTGTACATCCATTTAATGGCATAATACTATTTGGAAATAAAAAGAAATGAACTATTGATGCATAAGACAAATTGGTTCAATCTTAAGGGCATTATGCTGCCAGAAAAAACAAAAAAAGCTTCAAAAGTAAACATACTGTATGATTCCATTTATATAGCACTCTTGAAATGGCAAATTAAAGAGATGGAAAACAGATTAGTGTTGCCAGGGGTTAGGGAAGAGGCGGTGGGGAAAGCACACAAGCAGTCTCTAGGGCTGGAACAGTTCTATATCTTCATTATAGTAATAATGGTTATATAAATCTATACATGTGATAAATTGACATAGAATGAATTACAAAGACATACAAAAAATGAGTACAAAATGGTGATACCTGAGTAAGGTCTGTAGTTTAGTTAAGTTTATACTGTTCTACTTAATTTCCTGGAGTTGATGATGTTCTATAGCTACGTAAGATATCACGGAACTGGGTGCTGGGTACATAAGACCTCTCTGCACTATTTTTGCATCTTCTTATGTGTCTCAGTCTATAATTATTTCAACATTTTAAAGTTTAAATAAAACATCCCTGGTTATAGAGTTACTAAAAAAATTATAAAAAATTTAAATACATGATTAATTTCCATGATCACACAAATCTTTGTACTACTAATACATGCACTATGATTCTTCCTCTCCTCTAACATGAGTGCAATGTGGGATGAGAAGATTCGATTTCAAGAGCTCATGGATTATTAGCCATGCCACAGAAACCTAACTCTCCCTGAGGCTATGCAACTAGCTGGCTCTGGGCTATCACAGGGTTCTTGATAGCGAAGTGACTTATATACAATATTCCATCCAGATCTCAGAGAAGCCTTTTTCATAAATTTACTTTACACATTAAATATTTTATCATTTTATAATTAGTACCCCATTCCCTTTTTCTTTACTACTGTGCAATTTAGAAAACTGAGCTCATTCAAAAGACTATTCTATCAAAATGGTGCCATTTAGGGTTGAATCTTGGTGTCTTCCTTTCAACACAAAGTGGCTGATCTCAGTGGGTCATGCTGGTTTGTGGTTCTGAACATTTTGTACTAAGTAGATTTCATCCTTTGAACTATTTTACATTTCATCCTTCTAACTGGAATTAGATATGACTCTCAAATTAAGGTTTATATTATTATCTTAAATAGCTTTTAGGTGTATGCCATATAGTCCAGATTACAGGGTATAATACTTCATCCCTATATCCAGCTGAATTCTTGATGTATTTTTGACCCAATAGAGAAATTTCATTAGAAAGCTTAAAGATCACAGAAGATGTAAATCTTCCAATTAATACGTTAATGCAGTGTTTTCACAGTTTGATTATCCTACCTAAGTACTGAGTTTTTCATCTGCCTTAACCAAATACAGATACCTAGTAGTCATGTCTGTCCACCTATTTGTTTTAATCTATTTTAGTTATGATAAAATATCATAAAATTATAATAGTTTCTAGAAACAAAGAGAAATGCTTTAATGTGGTCCATTAACTATCTATATTATTAGCATCTTTAATAACAGAATGTTAATATTTTCAGTATAATTAACACATAAAAATTTCAGTATTTAGATCCATAAGAAGCCCTTGGCAAATGATACCTCTTATCAAGCAGATATGGTCCTGTTCTTCTCATGTTTAATTTCTGAGTGCAGAAAATAAATCCAAAAGTACTATCATTCTCATTCATTAAACTTTTGTTGAGTGGATAAATAAATGTATGTATGAACAAAATAAATGGTGGTGGCAGAAGCTTGCCCCCTGTCATCATGCTATAGCTATAACCCCAGCATGTCTTATATAGGATAATAAACTATTAAAGATGTATGAGGTTTGGACAAGGTTGGATAATTATTTTCCAGGGAAATTTGGGTATGAGTTGATGAAAGAACTAGCCATGGAGAGAAAAATTATAAATCCATCATAAAGCTACAACAGATTGCTGGAGAAGAAAAGCTTAAACCAGGCTCTGTACAGACATAAACTAGTTTGAGGAAATTGGTTAAAACAAGTAAGTGGATCTTTTGAGAGGTATATATGACTATTTAGAAAGTAAGCATTTTTATTTTTTTAATGTTTTATTTATTTCCGAGAGAGAGAGAGAGAGAGAGAGAGAGAGAATGAGCAGGGGAGGGTCAGAGAGAGAGGAAGACACAGAATCTGAAACAGGCTCCAGGCTCTGAGCTGTCAGCACAGCCCAACGCGGGGCTCGAACCCACGAACCGTGAGATCATGACCTGAGCTGAAGTCGGATGCTTAACCAACTGAGCCACCCAGGCGCCACAAAAATAAGCATTTTTTAACTCTTCATCATTAAAATAAGTTGTTTTTTGTACAATTTTCCTTTTTGTTATTAATATCTTTAGTCTCTTTGTTTTCCCAATTTGTTTTTTTTTTTAATGTTTATTTATTTTTGAGAGCGAGAGTGCAAGTGGGGAAGGGGCAGAGAGAGAGGGGGACAGAGGTCCCAAAGAAGGCTCTGCACTGACAGCAGTGAACCTGATGTGGGGTTTGAACTCATCTACTGTGAAATCAGGACCTGAGCCAAAGTTGGGCACTCAACTGATTAAGCTACCCAGGAACCTCCCAATCTTCTTAATAAATTTCTAACAGTGATGTTACAGAAAGCAAGTGTTCAGTAAATACTGTTCTATAGCTTTTTTACTTGATCTATTCAGGGCTTTCATGAATCATGGATATTTTGTTCAGTTCTGATGGCTTGGCCATCATACTCTATGCTAATTGTAGAATTTCAAACCAAAAATGATTTCCAAAGTTTGGATTAGAACCCAATTAGATTCTGCCTTTTTCCCACTGAATAATCCATACTTCATTTACAAGTGAGTTAGAAAATGTAATATTATGTGGGATGGGTGCTATTTCTAGAAAACGTGGTAAAATATTTGGCTTTTTTCTAAAAGTATCTAAGGGTTTTAAAGAATTCTCTGTCCTACATGGGAAGTTGTGAATGATTTTTCTCTTTTAGAGGAAAGGAGATTAAATGAACAATCCAATGTTTTAAGTGTTTAGAGGTTTTTTTCCCTATTCTTTAAGATAATTAAGGGCTCTGAACAATTCCTACATGGTTCTTTAAAGGTGAAATTCAGTTAGATCATAAAAGAGCTGACTAATAGCTCCATATCAGCCATATTCAATTGAAGTCGGTTTACGTATCCTGTGTTTTCTGTTTCTAACATATGGAGTGAAGACAGGACACTGTCAACTCAACCATAACTCAGACATATTACTAAACTCCATATGCAAATTGTTTTAGATATTCCCTACTGATTTCCTTCACACAACTATTAATTTTAGAAATAACTGGATACTAACTAGCTAGTAAATAATTTCTAATGTAGTAACAGTACTCTAGCTGGGATGAGATCCAAGTATTTATTGAAGCCTAAATGATTAGTTGTAGAGGAAAAACAGCAGCTTCAAAGCTGTCAAGTTTTTCCCCATATTCTCTAGACTATCACATTTTGGACTCAATTTTGAAAGCAGATTGCACTTTAACTTTGGGAGAGAAAGGAACAGCCTTTGTAGGTTTTTTCCCCCTAAACTGAAGTCAATATTTCAGTCTGTAAGGGAATATTTAGAGGTAAGCAAAAGCCAAATATTAATGAAAACATGCATAATAATGAAAAGCCTGTTTTCTTTTAGATTAAGTTGCAGCTTTGCAATGGTTTACATTCAGGGAAATAAAAACAATAAAACAACATAAAACAATGGAAAATAGCTCTAGTTTCCTCACCAAGAACTTCAGAAAGGGTGAGAGGCTAGACTTCACGCAGGGTAGCCAGAGAGAGGGGTTCACTCCTCTGTGGCTGGTGAACTGGCATCTTGAAATTACAGTAGGCTTGGGGTTGAGAACCACAGCCATTGAGTATGAGAACCTGCAGTGGTACAAGCCTAAAAATATCCTTTTCTTAATCTACTTTTGTATTTCTTTAAAAAAAATTTTTTTAAATGTTTATTTATTACTGAGACAGAAACAGAGCATGAGTGGGGGAGGGTCAGAGAGTGAGGGAGACACAGAATCTGAAGGAGGCTCTAGGCTCTGAGCCCCCCGATGCGGGGCTCGAACCCACAAACCATGAGATCATGACCTGAGCCGAAGCCGGACGTTCAACCAACTGAGCCACCCAGGCGCCCCAATCTACTTTTGTATTTCTTTATCTTTCCATTACCTCCAAGATTTTGGTGAGTTTTTGCTAAAAGTGATAGTGTCTAACGTCTTTAGAAAAGTAAGAGAAGCTTTTATGTTGTCCTTTAGGGCGACATAGTCTGGGAGACAGGCAGTATCTGAAGCTGGCTTGACAGCAGAGTAGAAGACTATGAAGACAGAGGAGGAATAAGTGACCATCAAGCCACATAAAACACAAATGCAGTTACTGGGATTTCTCAAAAACAGGAAGAGGCAAAGACCTGGCTTCCTCTGACCAAAACAGAGGCAATGTGGGTATCAAAGAAGGATGATCTATAAATGCTGGAGAACTCGAAGGTGGATTATGTAGGCATATCTGGTTAAAAAGGTGATTACTGAAGTGAATAAAGAGCTAGTGTATAATTAGTTGACATTTAATAGATACTGTTTATTGAGCTAAACTTTTTTGAAAAATAAATAATCTTGTTGAGCTTTGGTATAGAGCTTTATATGAAAAATACATTTTAATTAGTAATGACATTCTTTTTGAGACACATTTACATGAAGCACAACAAACAAACATTCTTTGATTAATTGATTCAGCAATTCAGTTTGAAGAGAATGAGACTAACTATATACCCCATGCGCTTAAGGCTTTAGGACACCAAGGCTGTGTTGATAAGAACAAAGCTAAGTGATTAATCAATCCAATGAATTGGATTAATGCAATCAGTCAACCTGGATAATACAGAGAAAATCTTTTTCTTTTTCTCAACAGCAAGTATTTTTTTGTCTATAATTGTTCTTAATCATTCAAATAATTGAATTAGCTATTTTACTCTGCTTGTATGACTGACTTTTCTTATTTAATTTTTTTCTCTTTAAGTTTCTAATTTCTGAAGGTTTTCTACCATACATCCTGCCTTTGTTGGTGGTCATCCAAAAATTGTTCTTGTGATGTGATTTTCCCTGTAAAATCTGTATCATTTCAATTACCTGATGTTTTTCCCCTTTCTTCATCATACTGGTATAAATAAGTTCAGTGATAATCAAACATAGATAGTGACCTTGATTTTCCTTTCTCAAATCTCACTTTATCTTCTCCATAAAATTTTCATTTACTTTGTCTATACATTTATCTTAATTACCTTTCAATCCTTCCATTAAGTATATCTCTATCAATGTTTGCTGTGACCAGGACAAGTGGTGGATAACAGTGCTATTTTAAGTAAGTATGAGTCAGATAACTGTAGCCCCAGGAATGTTATATCTTTTTTTTTTCTTCCTTGACAGTCCAAGGACCAAGAGAAGGACAAATGAAGTAATTAGAATGAGAGTTATTCTTTCATAGTAGAGGCAAGGTCAAAGTTGTTCTTCAAATTCATTTGAGTGGCCATCGGGAAAGTCATTTGGGGCTGTGATGATAATAAGTCAATTGTTTAAATAACATTAAATGAAAATGAGATATTTACATAGAAACCTTTAGATTTTGGTGAAATATATCATTTACTTTGAGTAGATTATGAGGTAGACTCATGACAATCCAATCATGCAGAAATTTAAGAAAAAAGACAATTGACTCTTTAGCTAAGATATTGTATTAGACTGGGGAGAAGTAACCCAAATCTTATAGCATTTTATTTTCCTATTTCCCTTGTTTGCATGAAGATGTAGAGAGTAATATTAAGAAAAGGTAGGAACACAACATTTCCCTCCCATGGTCATAAAGCTCCTGTAAGAGAAATTACCCTCCAAATGGATAGATTATGTGTTTAATAGAGGACAACCATTTCTGACAGTAATTCATGGATATGTTTAGACATTCGCATTTATAACTTTGTTACTCTAGATATTTTTTTTGCTCAGATCTTACTTTATTTTCCCTGCAATCTGTGTGATTTGTTGATTCATCTCTACTTTTGTACCGTATAAGATTCTTAAAGAAATGTTGTTTGCTTTATTACTATAAATTGTGATTCTGTAACTTTCATAAATCCTTTTTGTTACAAAGTGAAACTATAGTTCAATATATCCAGCTAACTCCCACTGTTTGTTAAAAGATTAAGAACAAGTAATAGGGGGATACAAGGAGAAAGAAATATATAGGCTACGCAGAAACATCTTTTTGAATAGAAAACTGTGGCCACTTTTTTTTTTTAAAGTAAATCTATCATAAGATTTTAAATCTGCAGGAGATATTAGAAAGGATTTTTCACCAATCTAGAGGCTGAAACAAAGAGATCTTATAATGCTTGCCTCGAGCTATTAGATCAGAGTACAGTCAGTTGTTAGGGTATGTACCTGACCTGAGGCTTAGCCGGTAAATGGGTGGAAAAGACAGAGATAGAATTTACTCTACGTTAAAATTCAACCTGAACCTCTGGTTGATGAGGACAGCCTCCTATCAAGGTTCCAAAAGGGGAGTAGAGTCAAAACTCCTCCTTTCCCCGTTTTTTGGTTACTTCTCCCTGTCTAAGCCAAAGCCAGGTGTGTGAGATAAGTCCATTATCTCACACCTGCTTCTTTAACCTCTCACTATACCGTGCCTTAGGATCAGGGATAAATAGTATGTTTTATCTTTTTTCTTTACTTGCCTTTCGCCTATGCCTTAGCCTCCTATTCCCTTTGATCAGCAGGCCTGGCAACCTCATACTCCCAACCCACCACTTCATTACTGGGCGACTCTGGGAACTGAGTCCTCCAGATTTAACCTTTAATGTATTGAATATAATAGAAGAGACTGGAAACTCTTCTCTCAAGAAAATGTCTTTGTTTGCAGAGCCATTGTCTCACTAGAAAATCCTATTTTGAATGCCAAAAATGAAATATTATTTCATTTCTTACTCTAGGTATTCCGAGAAAAACCTAATGAAGCTCCAGAAAGATAGATGCTTAGGTGAGGCTCAAAGAGAAATGCAGTAAAGGAAGTACATTAATGATTTTAAAAATAGAATTATGATAATATTTAGTCTGCAAATAAACACATAATCCAGGAAGAAATCATTAGATAGAGTGATATTTAATGCAATATTGCTAGTAGTTACTAAACTAGCATCTCTAAATGCCTTTAATCAGAAGTTACAGTATATTCAGGGAGGACATTTTTGAACATGGATTATATTGCTACTGGGATTATGCTTAAAAGACATCAGAAAAGTTGGGATTCTAATAGATTTGGAACATTTGGGGCATCTGGGGATACTGAGAGGTCTTTCTACCTCAGAAGTTGCATAACCTTGCACAAAGAGCTGAAATCTACTAACTGGATCCATCTATGAGGTACTTCAATGGTTCTTTCTAGTTCTGTCATTTTGGGGGCCTCTCATTTTTATGACACTTCCAGGGGAGATGAATTGCAAGAGAAAGTTCTCTTAGAATGAAAAATCAAAGGCTACCAACTACTCAAAGAAGTCATAGTCTTAGCCTCACCTCTTGCTACCCTTATAGCATCTATAAGTAATCAAAGCCATTTTAAGGCTTTTATGTAAGCTTTAATTATTTTCCTTTGCTGTGTACTTTTCACTGGAGAAAGCAAAATTTATTTTGCTGATCCACTGCTGATCAGTGGACTGACACATAGTAACCATTATCTAAATACAAATGAACCTTTGGGAGAACAAGGAAAGGCTTAATATGTGAGGATCAGCAAACACCCCCTCCCCCCCAATATGGGCTTATTTTTTAGTGTTTAATTCCCCCAACCCCCTCCAGATGGCATCTAGTATAATTGTGTTTTCAACAGCTCTTGTGATTTTAACAAGCTTGCTTGTACAGCTTTTTTCTTTCTTGGCCTTTTTTTTTTTTTTAATGGGATCTTTTATGGAAAGATGTTTCTGACATTTGCTTTGATTTTTTTTTCATTTACTTTCCATTTTTGCTCTTGTTCTATTATTTCTAGGAGGTGGGGAATCCAAAATTGAATATGATCAAGGTTATTAAAAGTGTATGTACTTCCACTGAAAGTTCTTTACCATTTTGTTCTCAGTGTAGGCTTCAGTGTGGAAATATAAAGGAAAAAAGTTAATGTTTACCAGGGTGTATTGCCCTTCATTTTTATTTACTTTTAATAGCCTGGGAATTATGGCTATAATCCTAATGCCACTTAAATAAGGAAGCTCATATCTATGTATAAGTTTTATATATGAAATGATATTGGAAATTGGTAATAAAATATAATGATTTGACAGTGAATTTTCTCAACCAAAAAGTGGAAATAAATAAGGCATTTATAATTTTTTAATTAGGTAAGTATACACCATAGATCATGGCCTTAATGTTGTTTTCTGACCCTATCATTTGCCAGGACTTCAACTGTAATTTGTTTAGCTTTGAATCAAGGACACCTTGTACCATGATTCCTTTGGTACACCTAAGTCTTACAAAAGTGATGACTTAGCCTTTTTCACTTGTACATTCATGAAAACATCTTAACGGCTATCTTATTATGATAAAGAGTTCAGATTACAAAGCCAGCTTCTCTTAAATCTTGCAAAGAACAGTTTTTCTTCAGCTAGTACTAAAAGAGCATTCTTTTTTAGATTTAAATATTTTATGAGAGGTCAAAAGTTTTGAACCTACTTACTAATTCAATCAGTTGATATCTATTGAGCACCTACTCTGTGCTAGTTGCTGTTCTGAGCTCTAGAGATACAACAGTAAAACTAAAGCAGGTCATCAATCTGGAAATGAGAGCTCGGTTCTGGGCACCTGCATGCAAAGTGACTATGTCACCTGGGTTAGAAAAGTCAAGAAAATAAAAATGACAGCTTCCTTGTTTATTTCTTGATCTGATCATAGATTTACTTTTCCAAATTTTTTTCTTTTTTTTTAAATTCTAAAGTGTAAGCACAGGTACAAAAAGATATACAAACAATCACACAGTTTAACGAGTTTAATAAGATCAACACCCTACTACCACTGCTCAAGGTGAGAAGCAGAAGTATGCCCAGAACCGCAAAGGCCCTCTATAGGCCTCATCCATCACTATCACTTCCCTCCCCACAAAAGTAGCCACTTTCTTTACTTTAAAATAATCAGATCTTTGCATTTCTTTACAGTTTTATCACCTAAATATTCAAGGGACTAGAACAAAGCCTTGAAAGTTGAATGAATTCAATAAGTTCCTATGCAACTTAAGTCACTGATGGTGCGTTCCCAAGTGTGCATCCACCCTCCCCCAACTATGTATCTCATCCATTTTTAGATTTTTTAGTTTTTTTTCCTTTCTTTGGTGATTTTTGGATGTGTCTCTTATGTCACTATTACTCTACAGTTTTTCCTCCCATTCCTTATTTTCCTTACAATTTAATTTTTGAAGAAAGAGTTCCATTTGACCTATAGTACTGAATATCCCTCTGTCCTCTGTATCTCCTGCAACTTGGCAGATGATGTAAAGGTCTGATTAGACTCAGGTTAAGTCTTTTTGGCAACACTACATGTTGTATTGTGTTCTTTTATTAGGAGGCATATGTAGTTTGGTTGCCCTTTTTTTAATATTAGTAGCTGTGAATGCCATGACCTAGATCCATTAATTTGATGGGAGTTGTAAAATAGTAATATTCCACTGCTATCATTTATTTTTCATTTATTGACTGGAACAATTCTATACACAGAGGCTCTCCTTCAACTATTAATTTGGAATTCAATAACATTGGCAAGGCAGGATAAATGCTTTCTTTTTTTATTTCCCATATATCACAATAAGAATATTGGACTTATCTATACTCCTCCTCAGTAATTGGCCTGATGTTCTTTCTAGTGCAGACATGTTGGCTATTAAGTCTCCTATTCTGAGGTCCCTCACATAACCCTGCTTCTTCCAACATGGATGCTAACACAATGCCTATTGTAAGTCTGCTGCTGATGTTTCCCCATCCACTTATTCTTTGGAATTCATGAAGGATACTGTGTCACCTAGTTAACTGTAAGTGTGCAGTAATTTGGGGGGGGGTCTCATGGTGATTCTGTTATTACAAAGAGTTGTAGGGAGATACATAAACTATGGGGCCTGCTGCCATGTTCTTTGCAGATTTCCTTGCCTTTTTCAGCTTTGTGTTCTCCAACTTCTGTATTCCCTCCTCTACATTAAGTCCGAAGTTATCCAAAACTGTCATTGTGCCCCTTATTAATAATTAATCCTTCAACTGAGCATCACAAACTATCCTTCTGAGGTCATAGTCTATTATCTAAAAAATAAAAAAAATAAAAATTTTTATTGATTAAACATTTGTATTGATTACAAATACCTTCCTAACAGATGCTTTCTTCTCACTAGCCTAAAGCACTGTCTACTAGTGCCCAATAAGGATGAGTTTGGATGATTACTGACACTGTGCAAGTCCCTTTGGCATTTGGTAGTGTTATAAAAGAGGATAAAAACGGGTCCGGATACCAGCATCTCAGGAAACTGCTGATACTAGATTTCCCAAATGGACAAGATGGGAACTGGGGCATGACTTTCTCTAACCTAGCTCCAAAGTATTTGTTCTGATTAAAGTATACATAAGGAAGAAAATAACCCCTCCTTTTCCAGAGCAACATTTCAAAGTGTCCTCTTGGTTAAATTCCCATTCCAAAATAGCATGAAAATCAAACATGAAAACATGACAGGGAAAGAGGAGAATTTTATCTGGGTTAAGGACATAGATTGGTTTTCCATAGTAAACTTGCTTTCTCTTCTTTCTCAAATAGTTGATTTGCATGAAAGGATATAAAGTTTTAGCCTGTTCCTCCTTGGGATTAGTCATAATTATTTGCAATAACAAGCCAAGCTTAGGCATAGTGTCTGAAACTATGGAACAAAGGGAAACTAACTGGATGCCTGGCCCTCATGAACACCATGATCTTGCCAAGCAAACTCACTGAAATAGAAGTAATTTTTAAAGAATTATCAGCATGTTATCTTTAATGCAAGAACTAAGTTGCTAAAGTCATGTTTATTCATTTAAAAGTAAATGACACATTTCTATGTGCACCAGGAAAAAGTGGCCCATGCTGAATTCAAATTAAGTATTGCAAGCCTCATGTTTATAGATATTTTCTTAATTATGAAAATTGCCAGGAACCACTCTTTGATCTAAAACCTGTCAGCCTTCATTGAATTACAATGCAATTTGCTTCCTCCATCCCAAAATGACAAGTTTGTATTGTAACATGATCTTCTAATGTGGTCTGCAGTACCTGATCTAACAAAATTTGATTTTTATGATGAGCAGATACAAAAATAGTACAGTAATATTTGTGTTGAAAATGACTTAAAATGCCTTTTAGCTAATGAACTTGCTTTAGGTATACCTACATTTCCAGTGTCTTTGAATCCAAGCAGCTGATGGTAGTGAGAATCAAAGTCCCAAACAAGTACTTACTCACAATGATTTCATTATAAGGATCAAAAACATGGCAAAGTCTATAATATCATGTGGTTTTGGACTTCACCTGAAACATGCATTTGATAAAACTGTTTTAAAAGTCGGCAAACCCAGAGTCGGCTAGGTGGCACCGTTGGTTAAGCATTCTGACTGCTGATACTGGCTCAGGTCATCTCACAATCTTGAGTTCAAGCCCTATATTGGGCTCTTCACTGGCAGGCTAGAGCCTACTTGAGATTCTCTCTCTGTCCCTCTCTCTCTGCCCACCCCCCCCCCGACTCTTTCTTTCTCAAAATTAAAAACATTTAACATTAAAAATTTTTTTAAGTCAATATATCCAGGGGCACCTGGATGGCTTAGTCAGTTAAGCATCCAACTTCAGCTCAGGTCATTATCTCACAGTTTGTGGGGTCTGAGCCCTGCATGGTGCTCTGTGCTGACAGCTCAGAGCCTGGAGCCTGCTTTGGATTCTGTGTCTCCCCTTCTCTCTGCCCCTCCCCTGTTCATGCTCTGTCTCTCTGTTTCTCAATAATAAATGTTAAAAAAGTGCTAAAAATATGGAGCACCTGGGTGGCTTAGTGGGTTAAGCGTCCGACTTTCAATTAGGTCATGATCTCGCGGTTCGTGGGTTCGGGCCCCGCGTCGGGCTCTGTGCTGACTGCCAGCTCAGAGCCTGGAGCCTGTTTCAGAGTTTGTGACTCCTCTCTCTCTGACCCTCCCCTGCTCACGCTGTCTCTCTCTCTCTCTCTCTCTCTCTCTCTCTCTCTCTCTCCTAGAAATAAAAAACATTTAAAAAATTAAAAAAAGTGTTAAAAATAAAAAAAAAGAAAAGTCAATATATCCAGATCCACATGTAAAATCATATCACTCCCTTCCTCTTTAACCTTCTTGAATATCGTAAGTAAGAAATTTAACTTCTTAGGGTAACTTTCAAGGTATTCAGTTATTTGGCTTCATCCTAATTTTGAAGGTAAATAATTTTCTGGAAGGTTGGACAGCTGGAGAGTGGAGAAAGGAAACAAAGGACGCCAGGCATTGAAATTGCTTTTTCCCTAAAATAGAATATGATCTTGTCAATGTTAAGTAGAGCATAGGGTAAGAAAGCCCAGCTGTCTGTAATTTTTTCTATTGAAAGCATAAAATGATTGAATACATTTTTCCTGAAAACTGATGAGAATCCAAATTATAAATGTACTGGGATACAGCAAAAATTTAAGATTTTCAGATCTAAAAAATTCCGACTTTTCTTGTACAGAGTCATTGGCGGCTGATTGCCATCCCCACGCACCCCAGGGACAAGGATGGCATTCTACAAGGGAAATGAAGCCACTGTAAAAGTATTTTGAATTCTTTGCCTAAAATAACAACAACAATAGTCATAAGGAACTTGATCTAAATTTATGGGATGAGTTTTTTTGTTCCTATAAATTCCTAGTCCCTTCTTAGAAGCTGCACCTACCCTGCTTCATCTCAAGATATGGCATATTCTTTGTATTCTATCCTTAGTCACACCATTTCCTTCTTCTGTGTTGGTTCATGCTGTTGCCTTCTCTTTTAATGTCCTTCTTTCCTTCCTTCATAATTAGATTTCACTTAAGTTTCAAAGTTCCCTTAAAATGCTGGTTCTATGAAAAAACCTTCTTGAGGTGGCATTTTGATTTTGCCTCTGTTCTTGCATTTACGTGATATTTTCCGTGTACAGAGGTTAACTGATTATGTGTCTGGGAGCTGACCGCGCTGTCATTTCTCTATCCTCACAGCTGCTATCATACCGGTGCCTTTCTTTGGGCAGTTGATTAATTATATTTGCAGTGCTGGGACTTAATGCGCCAGCATACACGGGGGCAACTTTCATTGCAATGGGATCCTTCGGGACAGGGATCTCTCCCAACAATAAGACTGTGAAAATGCATTTCAGCGGATGCAGGTGGTAATCATGAGACGAGGTTGTTTGTCTGTTTGTTTATCACCTTAGAGTATTCAATTCAGTGATTTCTAGTATGTTCACAATGTTGTGAAACCACCACCACTATCTTATTTCAGACACCATCCAACACCCCAAAAGACACACTAGACTTCCCAATTCACCCTTCACCCCATTCCCTGGCAACCAGTAATCTATTTGCTATGTTTGTGGATTTACCTATTCTGGATATTTCATGTAAACTGAGTCATGCAATGTATGCTTTTTTTTGTATCAGGCTTCTTTCATTTGGATAATGTTACTAAGGTTCATCCATGCTGTGGTATGTATCAGTACTTTCTTCTTTCCTTTTTATGGCTGAAAAATGTTCCGTGGTACAGATATGCCACATTTTGGTAAGATTCAACAGCTGATGGACATCTAATTTGATTTTATTTTTGGGCTATTGTGAATAGTGCTGCTATTAACAAGTTTCTGTGTGGCACACGTTTTCAGTTTTCTTTGGTATATATCTAGGAGTAATACTGCTGGGTCATGCGGTACTTCTGTATTTAACTTAGTGAGGAATCCCCATGTGATTGTCCACATTGTTGCCCATTTTGTGTTTTCATCAGTGATGTCTGAGAGCTTTACTTTCTCCACATCCTCACCAACACTACCAATACTTGTTATTTTCTGTTTTTTTTTTCCTTTCTCCTTTTTTTTAATAGCATCAATTCATGTGCTTATTAGCCATTATATATCTTTTTTGGAGAAATGTCTGTTTAAATCCTTTTTCCATTTTAAATCAGGTTATTTGTCTTTTTACAGTTATGCTGTAAGAATACTCTATATATTTGGGATTCTTAGCCTTTCTCAGATATATTATTTGAAAACATTTTCTCCCACTCATGGGAGTTGGTTACATGCTGAACTTCAGCTCAGGTCATGATCTCATGTTTCCTGGGTTTAAATCCCGTGTCAGGCTCTGTGCTGACAGCTCAGAGCCTAGAGCTTGCTACATATCCTGTGTGTGTCTCTCTCTGCCTCTCCCCAACTCGTACTCTGTCTTTCTCTCTCTCTCAAAAATAAATAAACATTTAAAAAATGCATATTTTATGGGGCGCCTGGGTGGCTTAGTCGGTTAAGCGTCCGACTTTCGCTTAGGTCATGATCTCGCGGTTCATGGGTTCGAGCCCCATCGGGCTCTGTGCTGACTGCCAGCTCAGAGCCTGGAGCCTGTTTCAGTCTGTGACTCCCTCTCTCTCTGACCCTCCCCTGCTCACGCTGTCTCTCTCTCTCTCCTAAAAAGAAAACATTAAAAAAAAATAAAAAATGCATATTCTTGTGGCCTTGGTATCATATTTAAGAAACCAGTACCTAATCCACAGTCCCAAAAATTTATGTGTATGTTTCCTCCTACAAGTTTTATAGATTTAGCTCTTATATTTAGCCTTGAATAATTTTGAGTTCACTCTTGCATATGATGTGAGGTAAGGGTACAGACTCATTATTTTGAGCGTGGATATCTAAATTGTCCTAGTGCCATGTGTTATAAAACCTCTTTCGCCATTAAATGGGGAAAATTTGTGTAAATATTCTAATATCTAAAATTGTCTGCAATCAATTAGGCCATGAAGGTAAAGCTTTCCTGAATTCAGTTAATGCCCTTACAAACAAGACCTGCGAGAGCTCTCTCCCTCTTTCTACCGTATAAGGACATAGTGAGAAGATGGCTATCTATGAACCAGGAAGCAGGCTGTCACCAGACACCAAATCTGTCGTCACCTTGATCTTGGACTTTCCAGCCTTCAAAACTGTGAGAAAGACACTTCTGCTGTTTGTAAGCCATCTAGGCTACAGTATTCTGTTAGCACAGCCTGAACTGACTAAGACAACTACCTTCAAGCTATTATGGTTTTAATCAGAAACCAGCTATTACTTTTATTGGGATCCCTGTATATGATGAGTTCCTTCTCTCTTGATACTTTCAAGACTTTCTTCTTTGTCACTGGTTTGTAGCAATTGGTTATGATACATGTTGATCTCTTTGAGTTTATTTTACTTGAAATTTGCTGAGCTTCTTAGATGTGTACATTACTGTTTTTCATTAATTTGGGGAAGGTTTTGACAATAATTTCTTCAAATATCTCTAGCCTTTCTCTTTATTAATATTTTATATGGATTACCCCTACTCTCTATTCTTGACAATGATTGTAATTGGATAAAGCCAAACACACATACTCCAATCACAGAGAGTGGTTGTATATAAACAACCTAGTCTGGTAAAATGGACTAAAGATGTTTTCTGGATATTTGGTTTATGTGAGCTTCATACCTTTCTGTAGGATCTGTTGGAAGAGATGTTTCTCTTCTGGATAGTATGCCTCCATGGTGCAATGCTACCATGAGTAGCTTGATTAGAGTGCCCCTGAGGAGGGGATTGTTAAAAGGAAGATAGAGAAATGCAGTTGAAGCCCTGAACCTATTTGTTTTTTAAGCCTAGTTAAATTGAAATTCAGAAGGTTGTATGTGGATATGTGTCTGGAAGAAAACAGGCTGAAAAGTAAGATTTTAGCTACAAAAAGATGAATACTTGTGAAAATTTATTAATAGTTTGCTTCTAAGCATTATGGAGACATCTATGACTTTTTGTGTGAGGGACAAAATTTTTTTTGTGACAAATGTCAAATTATATACTTCTGCAGTTAAAGATAAAGGAAAGCTAAATTTTGGATAGCTAGTTTTAATATGCAATACAGTTTCTGTATAATCGCAATGAAAAGTGTAATCGATTAAAGATTATCAAAAGTTAATTGCAATATGAATGGCCCAGGATGCCATACTTCATGTCAAATTTAATTTGACTCTTTTTAAAAGGTAAGTTTGGCTTTTAGTTGGCTTGATGTCTTCCCCAAAGCAGGACTTTCCAGTTGAAATCTTTTCACTGTGAACAGGAATAGAGTGATGTGCTTGACAGAGCCAGATGAAACACATCACATTGCACCTGACAGCCAAGAAATTTAAACTGACAAGAGCCTTTTAAAAGAGTCATAGAAAAGTTGACTTTGAACTAGGAGTGCAACCAATAGATACCGGTGTGGCCTTGGGCACAATGGGGGGAATCTTCCTTTTTTAAACATCATCTTTCTCATATATCTACTTAAGGAACTAGGTTGTTGGGTTTTTCCCCCTCTTATTTATTGCTTCTTAGAGAGCTTTGGGTATTTAAACTCTAAAAGCAGAGGTAATGAACTAAAAACATGTATAGAGTTATACAACCTATTATTTTGGCTTTACTTTCTATAATTATAGATGAACCTAATTCTTCCTTTGCCTCAATGACAGTAAAGAATAAAAAATAGATACAATGTTATACGCCACATTATTTTAATTATATTTTAAAGATAAAGTTGATGGTTTGCTCCCCTCTGTTTTTATCTTATTTTTCCTTCCCTTCTCTTATGTTCATCTATTTTATTTCTTAAATTCTACATATGAATGAAATAATATGATACTTATCTTTCTCTGACTTATTTTGCTTAGCATGATATACTAGTTCCACAGAGAAAAAACTGAGGGTTGCTGGAGGGGTGTTGGGTGGGTGGATGGGCTAAATGGGTGATGAGCAATTAAGGAGGGCACTTGTTGGGATGAGCACTGGGTGTTATATGTAAGTGATAAATCACTAAATTCTACTCTGGAAATCATTTTGATACTGTATGTTAACAAACTTGGATTTAAATAAAATTTTAAAAACATAAAAAAAAGATAAAGTTGATTCTCTCCTCTGCCTCAACGAGAACAAAACCTGTTTCTCCCCATTCTTCTACATAATTCTGACACTATCACCTATTCAGCTGGGATGCTGGAAGTTTCCTTATTTCATTACCTAATTACTCAGTAAATTCTGTTGCTTGTGTATATAAATATATTAAATAAATTTATTTATGTTCATCTCTGTCACTTCCTCAGTCCATATAAACATCATTCCATAACTAATATGTTAATTAATAGTTATGTTCAGTAAGTATTTTGAACTGTCTGCTTCCCAGGGTACATCAAGAATGTATTTTCCACCCTATTTGAAGTTAGACATAGCCATGTAACTTACTTTGGCCAATAAAATGTGAGTAGAAATAATGTGTGTTAGTTCCAGTTGTAAACTTTAAAAAATCAATATTTAATTTTTCCTCTTCCCTTTCTATACCTTCACAGTTAAAGAAGCTCAGAGATGGAGCTTTCCCTGTACATGTTCAAGAAAGAATGACAGGGTGCAGAGTCCCCTTATTGACCCTTAATGGCCATGTGACTCATTCTGGCCAATGAAATGTGAGCAGAAATGGCACATCCCTTCCAGATTGACACCAGTGAGTCTTCTTTAACTCTCTCTATTATTTTGTCAAGATTAATACTGAGCCATATATTAAAAAGTTGTTTCTACCATATTGAGGTGATCTCTGTCTCCAAGTCACCCTACATCCACGCAGGAGGCCTTATCTGCAATGGACTCTGTATGAGTAAGAGATGAACTGTATAATGACAAAACTTTCAACTTATGATGATATAAAAATTCTAAATCTGAGGGGCATCTGGGTGGGCCAGTCAGTTAAGTGTCCAACTCTTGGTTTCAGTTCAAGTCATGATCTCATGGTTTATGAATTGGATTCTCTGTCTCCTTCTCTCTCTGCTCCTCTCCCACTTATGTTCTCTCTCTCAAAATAAATAAATAAACTTAAAAAATTAAAAAGATTCTAGATTTGAATACATGTAATAAAATCAGAATATATGAAGCTAATATTGATAAAACTACAAGAGAAGTTGCTAAATTCATTGTCATGGTCATGTCAAGAATCACCGTAAAAGCAACAGCATAAATTAGTGAAGAAATTGAATATCTGAACAGAACAATCAGTAAGTTTAATTTAATAGACCTATATAGATCCCTGTATGGAATAGAGAACCCATATTCTTCTCAAGCATGCAAGAAGCACACACAAAAATTATGCATACACTTAGTTATAAAGCAAGCCTCAAGAGACTGACATCATATAGACTCTGGCAGAATGTTGAAAATAGAGAAAACATTATTCAGTTGTGAGCTGGCTTAACATAGAACCTTAAAACAAGGCAAGGATGATGTATGAAAGGTAACAGTATACATCTCAACTTATTTGTGATCTTTTAAGCAAAATATGAAAACAACAAATTTAGGAACTTACAGAAAATGAAATCAAGTATCATCATTGAGCAATATATTATAGGAATATAAAGATGGCTATTTTAAAAAATACTATAAATGACATTCATCTTGGTAACAAATACAAAGAAAATAGTCTGTTACCTCAAAAGGTATAGAAAAAGTATTTGATATATTTCAGCACCTATTCTTGATTAAAAAAAATAATTAGGAATTTAGGAAGAAAAGGAAGCTCTTGCCCCTGTTTAACTATCTACCAATATTCTACAGTAAAAATATGTTTACTGTTGAAAGTTTTCTCATTCAATCAGGGACGAGCAAAGTACCAACTACTACTGCATCTCCTTAATATTTTACTGGGCACATCAACAAACATAGTAATATAAGTTAAAAAGACAAACAAAAAAAGATATATGATCAGTCAAGGAAAAAACAAAACTGTCAAAACTGTCCATTATCACATATGATAAAATTTTTTTAAGCAAAACAAAATGTCAGTTACAGAATATTATTAAGATGAGTAAGTTTGGCAAAGTGGTTGAATATACAATTAAAATAGAAAAATTTATATTGGTACCTATTAGCAGCAATGACCAACTTGTACTCTCAACCAAATCTTGGACTTGCTACTCAGCATTTTGTTGATGAAGCCAATCTATTTTGCAGTCTTATATTAGATGATCTGTTGTTTCTCCAATTCTGTCATCATGGCACATATGGAAATAGTAATACTTGTTTAGCAACCTGGAGTAAATGCACAAGGCTACTCCTGGAAGGAGGGAACCAGCCCAGAATCATCTGAGGCATATGCTTTTTCATATTGACAAACCAACATAAAGCTTACAGAGTGCTTTCATGGGCATTTAACAGACATTTTATCTAGCAGGTAGAAACACATAGTCATTTCCAGTGAAGTTTTTATTTAATAGACCTGCATAAATATACATGTATACCCATCATCTGATATACACTCCTTGCAACACAGCTGACATAGGACTGATTGAAAAAAACTATAGTTAATTCCTATTATAATGCCTAACTGACTCATAAAACCATTATTTGCTTCCCCCTCCCCATTTTTATTTTTGCCAAATATGAAGACAATGTTTGGATCAGGTACAGGAGTCCTCTCTATGTGAGTCAGACTTCAAATGCTCTTTTCATCTCAAGCCCTGTGAGAGTTCTAACGTCAGTATTTGTCAACATTAGCCAGTTTCAGATAAAATGGATAACGTTAAGGCCTGACAATTATTTTGGAAGCTTTGCAATAAAACTTGTTTTTAAAAATACAACTGAACAATTTCCCTTTCAATCTAGTTTTTGTCTCTGAGTTTATAAATTTGAACACGTCTTAATGTAAAGAAGCATATGATCCGTATTTTAATACCACTTTAGCCGTGACTTGAGGCTGACTAGATGGATAAAATATTAATGTGGAAACAATATACACACTCAGGAATGAAACTCCTGAGGTTTGTAAATCAGTCTCCTCCATCCTCCACATTTCTTAACATTCAAAGGATTTCAACCCATGTCAGAGCTTTTTGTCATTTATTAGGAATTCAGAGGCTCTGGTTTGCTTGCTTCATTTATCTGCTTATTTTTGGTCTCCATTTATCATTATTTTTTAACAGTTGTCAGCATTAAATGTGATTTGCCACATCAGCCAACTTACACAGCAAATGCAAATCCCTTTGAATTTCACTTGCAATTTCTGGACTTCTCCAGTCATTTCAGCTTTGCTTTATCAGCATCATTTGATTTTCTGCCATTAGGAACAGTTCTCAGAGATTTTTATCATTTCAAAGGAAATAGAAACTGAAACAGGCATGTTCAATTAGACATGGTCCTACAGTATTACACAACTAGGGCACATGTATTTCAATAGCACCATTCCAGATCACTAGTAAGACTTTACTATTGGGGACAGATAATACAAGTAAATGTATTTTTTAATCTAAATTTTGATCCAAGTTTGGGAGAACAACATGAGAAGAGTCTATATATGCACACCTTTTAAGTATCCTGCGTATTTCCCTACTATAGCATTTAACTTCATGCTTACCTTTTAATGTACTATTGTTTGCTTTTATTCCTGACAATGACAATTCAAAAGACATTTCTTTATGAATGTCCTAACATGATATTTTTGTTTAGAAATCTAGCTTTTTGTTTGGTCAGTATTTCTCTAGATTTTTATAAGATTTAATATTTTAAAAACTCTCTGAGCTTCATAATCAAATTGTTTTATGTCCTTTGTCATAGATCATGGTTATATATGTGTAGGCATAATTCCAAAGCTGGCTGAGGTGTAAAACCACATATACGTGTCTGTGTGTGTGTGCACGTGTGCGTGTGTGTGTGTGTGTTTGTGTGTGTCTATTTCCTTTACTACAGGGAGTAGCAAACACATTTACTTAAAACCAAGGCAGAATATCCTGGCTAAATGTGGAGGAGTAAAGCTAAGATCATAAAATCTTTTAATTCAAAGACCTAATAAAACTCACCTAATTAGAAACATAAGCAAAAGAAATTAATTGGCAGTGTCTTGATCATACACCTTTAAACCATACACTTCAAAAATGTTAACCAGTGAAAAGCAGCAATATTTGAGTCAAAATTGTTTGACTTCAGATCCTCTCCCTTTGCCTACCTCTTGTCTCTCCTGACATGTACATGTTGAGCTTGAAGCTGTTATTAGAAAAGCACAGTCCTTTCTTGGAGAGGCTGTCACAGACTTCCTTTACATCACTGGCCAGATGTGGCGGCATGAAGCCTGGGGAAGGGGTGTGGACAGCAGCCCTGTGCTTGGCTAGGACATATTCTGAGCCTCTGTCTGGGACCAGGTGTGTGATCACCTGAATAATCAAATTGGGATTATTTTAGCAAAACGGGGGAGGTGCAGATCAGGTATGCAACTCTGTGTCTATCACACCTCTTTTGTCCTAACTAAAGAAGATGACTACAGTGGTTTATCCCTTCCCTCTTCCTACTAGAGGAAGTCAGAATGGCTGCTGCAGGGAGACGAGGAACAGTAGAGAAATAAACAACTAAGATTAAATTACAAAAACATAGAGTTTATGGCTCCATGTGGAACTGGAGGGATACCTCAAACAATATTTATCTCTGTGGTGAGCTGAAAATTGAATCACCACTTCCCAAAGATATGTACATCCTAATCCTCGGACTCTGCTATGTCAAAAAAAGAAAAGGACCTTAGTAGATGTAATTAAGTCAAGAATGTTGAGATGGGAGATGATACTGTATTATTCAGGTGGGCTCTAAATGCCCTAAGTCCTAAATCTCTGTAAGAGTGAGGCAGAGGGAGAATACACACACACACACACACAGATGAAGAAGGCATTGCGACAACAGAGGCAAAGATGTGGGCATAAGCCAAGGAACACTGAAAGCCACGAGAAGCTGAGGGAGGCATCCTGAACTTTCCCTCCACATTCATGAAAGCACTCTGAAATGCATTAACAGGATTTACCTAGACACAGGTAAGGTATAATATGTTGTATTAACAAAGAGGAATAAAATCATTAATTTATATTTTATAAATTATTTTCCATTTTCTATCATAGGAAATTTGCTTTCATTGTAGTGAGAACATGTTTCTATATAATGAGATTATGCTGATAGCAAGAAAAAAAGTTTAAAATTTTTAATGTTTATTTTTGAGAGAGAGATAGAGTGTGAGCAGGGGAGGGAAAGAGAGAGAAACAGAGACACAGAATTCAAAGCAGACTCCAAGCTCTGACTGTCAGCACACAGCCCAATGCGGGGCTTGAACTCACAGAGCTGTGAGATCATGACCTGAGCTGAAGTTGGGTGCTTAACCGACTAAGCCACCCAGGTGCCCAAGAAAAAAAGTTTTAAAAAAAAGAAGAAAACTTTTGAAAAGACAAACACTCTCTTAATTAAGCAGATAAGCGTGAGGCTAATGTAATGGTTAACACAGGTGAATATGCCTTGTTGCCGTGTATGCAATATGGCACTTTAAAGTCACTTATTAAATGTTCATAGTTCCCTAAGGTATACTTTATGTCTGTAGGTTTATCCTCATTTCATGAATGAAAAAGTTGATATAATATGAAGTTGAGACACTTAAAATCCTTGCTATGGTTCAATGTTCTAAATCTTTGCATGATATAGGAAAACATACTTGGAGTCAAATAATTTCCTTAATGTATTATCAAGGAACAGTCTTGTGCTCCCCAGGTTGTTGGGCTGATACTAGTTTTAGGTACATGTGTAGTGGTGTTTCTTATTCTCAGGAAGTAGAGAAATTCCTTAATCTCCTACCCACCCCCAAGTCCCTTCACTAAAACCTGAGATTTCTCTCTTGAAGCTACATTATTTTAGTTGAAGTCTTTGTTCATTTGTTAAATTCAATAGGCTATAGCAGAAGGTAACATAGTGACTGTTACCAGTAAGTTAGAGTATTTAAAGCTTACCAAATTACAGTTTCTGAATAAAGAAATATGCATAAATCCAAAGATCCTAAATGGAGAGAGTATTTGTGGGAGGCAGATAATGATCAGTCACCATGAAGAAAAAAAAAAAAAACCAACAGATTGCGAGAAACACTAATGCTAAAAACAAGCTTCAGCTCTTATAAAAACCTAACAGAAGGCTGAATTGTAACTATTGGCGGGTCTATCCTGAGTTGATAAACATCTCGGAGTATCATATAAAGATACCAACCTTAAGTGAATCCCATTCAATATCTAACCTGTGTGATACAACTCTCAAAACTATGTAACAAACAAAACAAAAAGAATATTTTATAGTTTCTATTCTTTTCCATAAGGAAAAAAATCTGTACTTTATGCACTTTGCTTCCTCGATACATATTCTTGTAACACATATATCTGTAAGAAGCTTAGTCAATAATTTGTATGCACTTGGAAATTAGGAAATGGGTGAGAATACCAGAGAACACTTGACAATAAATTTTTTTAAATGTTTTTTATTTATTTCTGAGAGAGAGAGACAGCGTGAGCAGGGGAGGGTCAGAGAGAGAGGGAGACACAGAATCTGAAATAGGCTCCAGGCTCTGAGCTGGCTGTCAGCACAGAGCCCGACATGGGGCTCAAACCCACAAACCGTGAGATCATGACATCAGCCGAAGTCAGAAACTTAACCGACTGAGCCACCCAGGCGCTCCAACAATAAATTTTAAAAAAATGCTTAGTGCCTATTCAGGGATGCATGAATAATCTATCATATTTATTCAAGTATACTAATGTGACATATGTATTAAAAATACAGCCATTTTCCCCTTTTTCTGTCCCCCACTAGATGCCTGAAACAGCAAACATACTAAACCTTAAATAGGGGTGCCTGGGTGACTTAGTTAGTTAAGCATCCAACTTTGGCTCAGGTCATGATCCCATGGTTCACGAATTTGAGCCCCACATCAGATTCTGTGCTGACAGCTCAGAGCCTGGAGCCTGCTTCAGATTCTGTGTCTCCCTCTCTCTCTGCCTCTCCCCTGTTCGCACTGTGTTTCTCTCTCTCAAAAGTAAACACTTTTAAAAAAAAGAACTAAACCCTATATATACTATGTTTTTTCCTATACATATATATCTATGAAAAAGTTTAACTTAAAAATTAGGCACAGTACGAGATTAACAATAACTAATAATAAAATAGAACAATTATAGTATACTGCAATAAAAGTAATGTGAATGTAGTCTCTCTCTCTCAAAATATCTAAATATCTTATTGTACTGTACACACCCTTCTTGTGATGATGTGAGATGGTAACATGCTTACATGATGAGAGGAAGTGAGATGAATGATGGAGGCACTGTGACTGACAATATGTCAGAAGGAGGATCATCTGCCTCTGGGCCATGGCTGACCTTGGGTAACTGAAACCACAGATAAAGGGGGACTACTATGGCTTTAAACTAGTGTATTTTGAAACAAGTAAACATATTATGTACCTAGAATAATATTGTTGCTTTAGCGGACTACCTGCCTTTAAATATATCTGACATTTTAAGCCCTATGCACTCCCAGTTTATGTCAAAAAATAAATAGCTATAAAAGGGATTTTATATTTGTGTGTAAATGTATAGAATCCTACTTAGATATAAAGATAGAAGAAAGTATTTGTAAGTATTTGAGTATCATCAAACTGAGCACATATTTTCCCTGAAATTTGGAGGTTATATCCTATTCCCAATTATCTGTAAACCAGTGAAGCAGTTGGGATGCTTTTAATTATTATTCCTTGGGAATCTGTACTTAAAACTGTTCAGAGAAAGGATTGCCTGACTGAACGTCAGAAGACTTCAAGCGTAAAACTGCTGAAATGATCAAGAATCAGCGGAATATTCTAAATAGGTGTGTTGTGCCGGTCCAACCACAAGGGGACGCTGGAGGGCACCCAGCTCTCAGCAGAGGTGGAAGCGGACACGGAGCAAGTGCAGGATAAAACTCAGGATCAAAACTTTTGCGAAGTACGAGAGGAATCTTAACTAAATCTAGTGGGACGGAATCTAAGGAGGAAAAATTAGAACTGAGAGTGAAGAATTTCGTGTAAATAGATATTGGTGATTCTGAGTTGATGCTGAGATGACACTTGAGTTGGAGGGAAGAACAAAATATGGTGGGAACTGCAGTGTGAATTTTTTCTTCCAGATTTACTGAGATAGAATTGAATACAATAGTGTGTATGTTTAAGGTGTACAACATATTGATTTCATACCCTTATATACTGCAGCATGATTACCACTGTAGTGTTATTTATATATTGCATTATGATTATCTCCATCACATAATTCTTTTTTTGGGGTGGGATTGGTTGAGATCTACCGTCAGCAGTTTTCAGGTATACAATACAGTACTGTGAGCTCTGATCACAATGTTGTGCCTTAGATCCCCAAAACTTATTTACCTTCTTACTGAAAGTTTTTACCCTTTAACTAAGATCTCCCTGATTCCTCCCTTGCTCCTGGCAACCACCTATCTCCTCTGTTTCTATGAGTTTGGGTTTTTTAGATTCCACATATAAGTGATTCGTATACAGGAGGCATAATCCTCTAATAGACTACATCAGAACTTCTCAGGGTGGGAGGAAAAGGAATAAAAGAATCTATACACATTGATAAATAATATGGAGTAAAATTTCATGTGAGAACAAGCTGAGTAAAGTTGATATGGAGAATATATTTGACATGCTCAGAAATTAAGGCACTAAATGAGATGAGTAACAGTTAGTGAGAATGTATATCAAACTTTGCCGATATGTTTTTCAGTGAGTGTAAAATGCATTGGGCTCCTCCACAAGAAGATCTATATCAAGTCCCTCATGTTGCAGTGGATTTATTGTTATTAATGGTCCAAACAGGAATAGAGTTCATTTGAACTCCCATTTGCTACTGAATGAGACAGCCGATCTATTTTAAACTGTATTATGATTGAGAGGTCACAGTTGAGAGAACGGATTAGGAACTACTTCAACGTGGAAAATAAAAAACTCATTATCTTAATTTTCTGTTAACAGGTCTTTTGAGTCCTTTTAATCACCACTAAGTTGATATGGTGGCAAAAAAGTTAATGGTGGACTAGGTGAGAATTCTGACCTTTGTCAAGTGGCTAACAAGGTTATTCTTTCACAGAACGGGGTCCACAGCTTTTCAGAGCTTGAGAGGACAGAGATAGTTTTTAATACTAGAGACTTAAAGTGGAAGCATCTCCTTAGCTTTCTTGAAGACTCTGACTTTTCTTTCGGGGATTTTTGGTGCTTGAGCCTTTTGACTGAGTAATTTATTGTGTTTTCTTTTATGAGGATCATGCTGTGGCTCATTCAGTCTTTGAGCAAAGTCATTTATTTTGACGCCTCATCATATCATAACAAAAACTACCTCAAATACTTTTACTTTTTAAACCCCAAGCTTATTTTCATTTTACATGCAAATGATGTAAATATATTCAAGACTGAAGAGCCCAATTCTGTAGTTTTCTTTCCTCTCTCTCTCTTCTGCCTCATAAGAAATGGAGAAATATTTCATGGAACAAGACTAAAGTTTAAAATATGTGCTCTTTTTGATTATTCTTCCTAGTTTGACTGGAATCCATGCTACTAATCTTGAAAATAATTCAGTAAACTGAGAGATTAAGATGAGTTCTTAGTGTCATCTATACATTCTGTATATCTGGTCCTATGATGTAAATGTGGTTTATATAACTCCCTAGGAGTGGTTCAAAGAGAGTGATTTTTCTTAAAAGATCACTCAGGTAAAAGAGATCAAGAGGGCTTAAGTAAAATCTTGAAGGATTTTCTTTAGAAGATGGACATTATTGTTTACCTAAGGAAAATCAGAAAGATATATCCTAATATAAGCAATCTCATTGTCTTCTTGTTTGGGCTAAGCTGAAGGTCAACTGTATAAGCTTTGTGTATACAAATATGTATTTCTTTTATGGAGTCCTATATTGCATTTATGATCCTTGACCTATATCATCAGCACAATACAAAGGCTTTACTGCAAATTAAAAAAAAAATAGCATTTTGTTTAACCCTTGGCTTATCAATTGTAAAATCACTGGGTTGGTGAAGCTGGTAAAGTAGGAACATGTGCCCATAGGCTGATACATAAAAATGTAGACTCCAAGGTCTAAATGCCATCCTTAGGTCACACTAATTTCAGTGGCCCTAGGTAGGAGTGGTAGCTTCAATCTCTGAAGACTATCAAAAAGATTATGAATACTCTTCCCTTAATCTGGAGCCTTCAGAGGCTTGTAGAATGGTCTTCTCAGACTTCTCACATTTAGGTTTGTCAGTGCTGGTTCGTCCCCACTTTTCACCTGCACAAGCTTTGTCTCTCTAGCCTGTCAGGCAGGCCTGACTAGTGTCATTCCCTGGTACTCTGCTCATTTCTGCCCCTGTAGTCTTTAATAATATTCTCCATACCTTGAATGAATTTTCCCTTTTTTATTCCACTAAAGAAGTCATAAATGGTATTTTATTCACCTAAAAATTAGAGTTAGCACAGCCAGCAAAACTAACAAAATGGGCCATAAATAAAGCAGAGTGCTGGCAGGACTTACATTCACTTAAGGTTGAGCTCATGACACCATGGAATTCTTCTGAACTAAAAACTGTTCTTTTTCTGTTATTTTGATTTCTTAAAAATATAGCCTATATTACTGTGTTAGAAATGTTTCCTTAGTACTTCACTGACATATATGCAAAGGTTATTTAACAAAATGTGTTTTAAAATTCATTCAGCTATAAAAAATGGGATCATTAGTAGTGATAGCATCTATTAAAATTTCATCTCCATGACTGAAAGGAGATCATTAAATGTCAACAATGATCTATGATTTTGAAATATACCTGCATTCTTTTTCAAACTATACTCTTAAAAGTCCCTCAGCAAAGAAAGTAAGAGCAACACTTAGTTTTTCATATTATAAATTATCATTGCACTCCTTGCTTATTTACAAAATGTATGCAATTTTAGAAGATAGGAAACTATAGAAAATAAGTCATCTGTATTATTGTAAAATGTAAGAAAAATGTTAAAATTTTTGTGTGTACCTCTCAGGAAAAAAATGTACAGAAATTAAGTTAAATGTGTTTCTATGGAATTATTTATATTTTATTAAATTTTATAATATGGTGTTACTATGTACAGACTGCTTCTTCAGCTTAATAATTGATGACTGCCCTTACATAATGATACACATGCATTTATAATTTAAATGACTTCCTAGTATTTTTGTCGTATGAATATATCACAATTAATTTAATATGTCCCCCATGTGAGGCTATTTAGTTTGGTTTTAATTTAAATAAGTTGCAAGGGGCATGTTTATAGTTTTAATTTGGTAATATTTATTTCTCTATGATACATTTCTACATGTAAAATTGCCTGATAAATAAGTTTATGTTTTAGTTTTTTGCTGTATTGTCTCAAAAATTTTTCCCACAAAATGCTTTAATATATACTCTCAATAGAAGTCTATCAGCATTCATTTCTCACACCTTAATACTCCTCTGCTGTTGGGAGTCATTCTGAACTGACTAGTTGAGAATATTCCTTGTGAGGTTAAAGCAGGCTTGCAAGGTCTCCTGCCATCGGATGGCGATGGATAGCTGCCCCTTTGTTCTTAGGGTTTCTGCTTGAGCACCGTACCCCGGAGGGCTTTGTTGACTGAGATCAGGAATGACTTGTCCCCTTGTTCTGGCCCTGGTATGATGATTGCACCTGGTCAGGGACTTGTTGTGATATGGAGGGACATTGATATTCAGTGCCCTGGGAATTATGACTAGAGCTGAGCAGTTGATGACTCCAAAAGGTCAGATCCCACCCTGTGTTTAACGATTAATAAAATAATATCCCCACATAGAGTAACACGCTATTCCTGGGCATGGATGATGTTGTGGGAACCACAGTCCCTGTGGCTAATGCTAGAGACATCTTCTTTTGAGGTTGTGAGAGCAGACGTGTCTCCAGCCGATCCTCTTTTCCTCCATACTTCCCTTGAGCTATAAACAGGCTAATGACCCTTACTCATAAAAGATCATCCTTTACGTAGACAATTCTGTTTGCTTCTTGGTAAAAAGTTTTTCTCAAGGCTATGCTAGAAACACTGTATATCTTACTTTTGCTTAAACGTTGGAAAATCTATGTTATTCATCTACTAAGGCAAATGCCACTTTTCTTGTTCCCTGTACCTTCACATATAAATACAGTTGAGAACCCAGACTGAGCAGAGATGCCTGCCTGGTGATCAGAAAGAATCTCGGGCTATCTCATCACTCTCTGGCCAACACCATCCACCATTCAGGGAACCCAGGACTGGCTGGAGCTGCACTCTGGGACTCTGCCTTTTAGGATGGTTTATGATCAGCTTATATATATTGTCATTTCAGCATATAATTAATACAAAATGAGATACTTTGAAGTCCTTTTTGTTACTCAATCTTTGAGTCAGTGTATTTTTTACATCTACCACATCTCAATTCAGGCACTAAATTTTAACTAGATAATTGATTCATGTTTAGATTCAATTAAATTTACAATTAGAATATACTCACATCCTCAAGTTGTTTGAAACATATTGACAGGTTTCCCAATAACTGAACTGATTATCAATTAAAAATTTTTAATTTAAATTAAGTCAAATTAAAATTCAGTCACACCAGCCCCATTTCAAGTGCTCAAGAGTGACATTTGGTCCATGACTACAGTACTACACAGCATAGGTCTAAGGGCCTTAGTACAACCAGCATGACCCACATGATCTAGCCTCTCCCATGAACTCTGAGCCCTTGTTTCTACTGATCTCACCCGCCAGCTTTCCCATTCTGCTTGGAACATGGCAGGCATCTTGGGAACTTCATGGGAGCTATTCTTTCTGCCAAAATGCTCTTTCCTCAAGTATCCCAAGGGACTGCTGTTACTACTTTACATCTTTGCTGATACATTCCCTCATCAATGAGAGTTTCCATGACCACTGCTACTCCCTTCTCACTTCTCTATGATCTTTATCTGAGGTGTTTTTCTCCTGATACTAATTTCCTCTGGTTACTGCTTGTCTCCCCACAGTGGAATTATAAACACTGTGAATGCAGGGCATATGTGTACTGCATCCTCAGTGCCTGGCACATAGCAGATGTTCAAATATTTGTTTAATATAATGAAAGATCATTTATAATTCCTAATTATCAATAGCTCTTGCGTGCATGTCTGTGTGTGTGTGTGTGCGCACACGCGCGTGCAGGAACTCATGCACACTACTACTACTTTTTCTCCCTCTCTTCCTTCTCCTTTCCTTTTCATTATGATCATCCATCTTAAGAAGCACTTTCTCCTACCATAGTTCTTACCGTGTACCCTATTAGGTCTCCTACAAAACCTTAAGTTTTATTGATGGGTAAGTGGGTGAGAAATACTTTCACATCAAATATGGGCTTTGTCAGCCTCAGACATTCACATAAATATTGTTAGGAATTAAGAGCTCTTGGCAAGAGCTGTTCAGAACAAGGATTACAAAACAGTATGGGCCACAGGTAAGTTCCACCATATAAATGAGGATATGTGATTTAAGACAATTGATTATCCCCTCATTTCTTCTGTTACACAAAAATCAGTTATTCCCAAAATAGAGCTTATCTATGATTCTGGAATAAACAGTAATTACAACCTCATGCATATATGTATTTTAGCACTGTTTGCATAATGAATACTTGGCTTTGAAGAGATCATATAAACTTAGAAAATTATATCAACAGTATTAAAATAAGGATCAAATCACCAATAGCTCCATCAGTCATTTGTCAATCAAAAAGCTTAGATCCTGTTTATAAATATTTAGTATAAACACTAGTAATCTAATATAATGCAAAATTTTAATTATAGTAAAATCATAATGACAAAAAAGCTATCATCATTTTCAGAGAGCTCCTTTCTGTTTTACTGTATCTTTTATAATCTTCTTTCTGATGTGTTTCCAGGGACAATGCAGAAATTAATAAACTAGTTTTAATGAATGAAACACATTTTAAAAATGTTTCTCATCCTAAGATAAGTTTATGTATGCCAGTCCCTTTTGTGATATTGCATAATTACTGTCTAGGAGACAGTTTTCTCATTTGTCCATTTGCTTAATAGAATCTTCAGTGAGTGCACCAAGTTTCTCACTAGGGTAACGTCTTCCTATGGCTACCATTGCCTTTGTTATTTCAGGATGAGTTTCTTTAATGCTTTCTAATTAAATCTCTATTTGAAGACTCTCAAGGGAGTCAGGTCGTAAAGCTGCTCATTTGTAGTGAAATGGAGCATATGGAATGTGTGATGTTGGTCTTGGTGTCCCTGGAAGCTCACTATTTGCTACCGTTTGAATTCAAGATCCAGATAAACTCTATTTTAGCATAGCTCACCAACAACCAGATTAAACAGAAAATTAGAATTGCATAGGGATTGGTTCCTTGCCTTACGTTTCTTGGCATTACCCAGTTGGTTTCTAATGTGTCCTTCTCACGCTTCTCTGCGTGGTAAGCTAAAGTAACCCCTCTATAGTAATCCTTCAAGATTCAGGGCAATTTCCACTTTTTCTGGAAAATTTTTCTCCAATTTTCACCAGCAGTTAAGTTTCTTACTCAAAGATAATACTGCCCTTTGCTCATACTGCCTCTTTAGACACTTGCTATTGCCTACTTCTCTGTTTCTACTCCCTTCAAACCTATGAATCTTCCCCCACCCCTCCCATTCCCTTCTTTGTCAGGCACCAGGTACTGGCATTCCATCTTTGGTATGTCGGATAGGGAGAATAATGTTCCCCTGAAGATGCCTGCATCCTAACCTTACTATTTGCATACATACTGTGTATGTAACTCTTTGTGCTCTTCATTCTTTGTGTGTAAAGTGGGGGTTATACGAATATTTAAGAGAGTTTTTGGGAGAACAAAATGAATGACATATATACATCAGCACCTGGCATGAGTAAACACTCAAAAATGCAATAACTCTGAATAGTTCTTCACCCGCATTGTCTCAATTTGAGAAGTGCAAAACTCCATGAGGTAAGTCTTAACATTATGCCCAATTGCAGATAAGGTCACTGAGGATTAGAGAAGCTAAGTAATTGTGTGAAGGAAGGTCAGAACTTAGAATCTCAGCAATCTAGCTCCGAGATGTGTTGGTTTACATTACTTATTTGGATGACATATTATTTTTAATTCAGAAATGATTTTACTTTTAAAATTTGAGAATGATTTTCCAAATCAAACTGCTAAACCTTTACAGATCTAACAAACTGAGATCTCTTAAAGAACTGATGGGGCTTGGAGGAAGGGAAAGGATAATATAAAGTTCCCAGCATAATAATATTGAGTTGTTCACTGTTAAGGGGAGCTAGATTCAGAGCAAAAACATTCTCTCAAGTATGAATTCAAAGTGACATATTATAAGGGTGAGTCTGATGTTCATCCTTGGGCCTTGGACTTATAGCATGGAAGAATCATGCATACTAAAAAGTCAGTAGCAGGGCGCCTGGGTGGCTGAGTCAGTTAAGCATCTGACTTGGCCTCAGGTCATGATCTCGCAGTTCATGAGTTCAAGCCCTGCATCAGGTTCTGTGCTCGCAGCTCAGAGCCTGGAGCCTGTTTCGGATTCTGTGTCTCCCTCTAGCTCTCTGCCTCTCCCCCGCTCATGCTCTGTCTCTCTTTGTCTCAAAAATAAATAAACTATAAAAAAAAGAAGTCAGTAGCTTATATGGTAAGTACATTTTCCAAGAACCAGGTAATATATATCTTTTACAGAAAGGATATATACTTTTAAGTAAGGAGTTGGAATCAAATAAAATTATTCCAAGAGAAAAAGAGAAGAGTTGGTCTAAGTATCTTGGGTGTATTATTTCTCAGAATTTGCATTTGTTCCTAATGAGCACATTTACTGTTTATGAACTTTCATTTGGACACAAATGAAAATGTTCTAAACTTACAATTTATACAAAATGTTCTAAATTATAATGCATGAAGATGAATGTGAGACTCAGCAGATATCTCTCTTTTACTGATCTCTTTCTTCTCTCTCATCTCCCAGAGGAATAACTATTTTGACTTATGATGTTCATACTTTTACTACAAAGGTTGCTAATACATTTTTTTTTCAGATTTTAAAATTTAATATATAGGGTAGTACCATAGTCTCAATTGTGCCCCCTGCACTCCCATTCATATGTTGAAACTCTAATCCCTCATGTTATGGTATTTAGTGGTGAGACCTTGAGCAGGTAATTAAGTTTAGAAGAGCTCAGGAGGGTGGGGCTTGATGAGGGAGCATAAGGCAAGCTGACAGGACACAAACACCCCCTCCCCCAACCAGATGAGATACATGTCAGAGTCCTAGGGCACTCCTGGCTGCCCAAGAACAAAGGAATGGGGGAAAATGGTTAACTGATAAACATCATAGTCCTGAAGGACTTAAAAGTCTCCATCACCCCTCCATACTGATGTGGGAAACAATGGCAGAAGGAAATGGCAGATAGAACTAAATTTCCTTATACCCTGTAGCCCATTGACAGATATTGAGGCAGGCAGAGTAAAGTTTTTCCAGGAACTCCCTACTTTCCTAATGCTAATGCTTTGCTAGAGGGGAAAACAACCAGAGCTTGACAATAGCTAGGCCTCCACTATCTTGGAAGTCTTCTTTAGCATATGAAAATCTCACTGGAAACTTCCCCTAGACTTTAACTCCCCCAACCCCATAGTATACATATAACCAGTCTCTCTTCAAGGTCCTGGGGCAGCTTCTCCTGCCCATGGGTCCTGTCCTTGTGATTCAATAAAAATCCCCTTTTTGTGCTAAAGAGGTCTTCACGAAAGCTTTCTTGGCTGTCAGCTCCAGACCCCACAAACCCACTGTCACTCCCCAAAAATCCTCATCATAGCTCACCATGGGATTAGTGCTCTTAAAAAGAGGCCCCTGAGAGTTTGCTTCCACTCTTTCTTTCTCCACCCTGTGAGGACACAATGAGAAGACAAGACGCTGTCTGAAAGTCAAGAAGAAGGTACTCACCTAGAACTGAATTTGCCAGCACCTCCAATTTGGACTTCCCAGCCTCCAGAATGGTGTGTTGTTTAAGCCACTGTCTGTTGTTTAAGCCACTCAATCTATGGTGTGTTATTATGACAGTCCAGGCCAACTAAGACAGGCACCAGAATGTAGTCTTCTGTAAATTGCTTGGAAGACTGCTTCTTTGAGAGATTAATCTACGATGATATTCTTCACTCTTGTTCATTCATTTTCCCCTATGATGCAGTACTCCATTAAAGACTATATTGTTATTCATTTATCTATTTTTACGTTGATGGTCATTTACATAGCTCCTTTAATTTTCATATAAAAACCCATGCTGTTTTGAATAATTTTACGCATCTTTTTGTGGACAAATGACAATTTCATCTGTGCATGGTTGGTGGTGGAATTTCTATACTGTAGTGTATGTATGTGTCCATCTTTACTAATTTTTGCCAAACTGTACTACAGAGTTAAAAGTTCTTCACATCTATGTCAACACTTAGCACTGTCAAGTTTGAAAATTGCCCATCTATTAAATGTGAGATGGTGTTGTTTTTACTTTGATTTGCATTTAATTTTCACTAACAAAGCTGCTAAATATTTCATATGTTTCTTAGCCATTTAGACTTTCACATCTTTGAATTTCCTGTCGGTATCTTAGCCTAATTTTCTACACAATTATTTGTCATTGTCTTAATGACTGAATGAAGGGACTGAATTCTTTACTTTAAAAATATCTCCAGGGGCATATGGGTGGCTTAGTCAGTTAAGCAGCTGACTCTTGATATCAGCTCACATCAGGATCTAACCGTTGTGAGATCGAGCCTCGGTGTGTCAGGCTCTGGGCTGGGTGTAGAGCTTACTTGAGATTCTTTCTCTCCCTCTCCCTTCCTGCTTGCACAGGTGTGTGCACGCACACCATCTCTCTTTCTCTCAAAAAAAAAAAACAAAAAAAAAAACCCCAAAAAACCTCTAGTCAATATCAACTAATTAAATCTCCGCAGGAAGAACTTTTGCTACTCTATCAGTGGTATTTAGCCTCCTAACTAAAAACCTGTGTCTCCAGGCTACTTTTTGTTTTTTGTTTTTTATTTAAAGAGAGTAATACATTCCTCACATATTAGCAGAAAACTTATTTGCCAGTAAGAGAAAAATGTTATTTTACAATACAAATAAAAAACATCAAAGAGGATTTGGCACCATGTAATTTTGATAAACTCTAGAGTTTCAGTACTCAAAGCTTTCAGGAAAAATACTGAATCCAGTCACTCTGGAAGTGATGCAGATAACAGTACTGAGATTACTTTAATTTCTATTAAAGTACACAGACACTACTATAGCTTATCAAACATGAATCTTCCCTTTCATATAAACAGAGATTAATATGGTAAGTGGAAAAGTATTTTTTTTGAAACAGGGTACTAGTACCAAAGCAGAATAGAACACAAATGTTACTAATTAAAGAACCAACAATTTATTTTATTTCTTTTTTTTTTTACTAACACACAGCCTGTTTTTCTATTGTGAGAGCAATGTATGAACACCAGCCTGTTCAAGTTTTTAAAACATGAGTGAGGGGCCAACATTTCCAATTTTGCCTCTGTCATCTGTCTTTTATAATCAGAGCATCCATCAGTGCAGAGTCTGAAAGGAATAATGCTAATAAAATTAGGGGACCCTCCCTCCCTTGTCTTTATTTCTCCCTTGTGGGCAGTTATAAAGCTTCTCCTGAGCTCTGTGGAATTGCAACATAAAAATACAGGAAGTTCCTAGCAGCAGGGGCAGGTCAAGGAAGCACCCCCTGCTATTCCTGGCCTGTATTGATGGCCACATTCTAGTGCCATTCCCCTTAGCTCATTCACCACTGGGTCCTCCTCCACAAGGGCCCTGGAGTGTTTCTAAGCTACATTTATTATTCATCAAATACACGGGTTCACAGTCCCTGACTGGAATGAAATCAATCTACATGTATCTTCCTTTTACATTTTGCAAAGAGGTTTGATTTTATCCATTAAAAACACATAGGATTTGTAATGATAATAATTTACATGATTCAAAATTCAAAAGATACAAAATAGAGCACAAGGAAAATGCTCCCTTTCATGTTGATGTTATCCCTCTTCCTCAGACAACCAATATTAATGGTTTTACATGTGACTCTAGCACTATTTTTATTTTTTATCATATATATAACTATAAGGCCACAAGTCTAAACGTCTAAACCAAACTGACTCCATGACAGGCTTTAAGTTTCCCCTCTAAACTAGAAGGGGTGAGTTTCAGCTTCCCCAAAACTATCAGGTAGTTACACATTGCCCAAGGCAGGAGAAACCACCCTTGCAATACCCAATCAGGAAAGGCCAGCGACCACCCTCCACATTGTTAAGGGAAAGGTCTGGAGATAGAAACTATAGATAGGACCCTGTTACCTAATGTTAAAGTTAACCTGTTAGTCACCAAACAAGACCCTAGGCTCACTCTGTGATTGGTTGAATTTAAAGGTACTCTAAATGTTGTAATTGGATCCTGCCAAAAGTTAACGAATACTCTAGACAATGTGTATGGTCAAACCCTGTCAATGATGTTGAATAATTATGATTGGATCACTCTTCCCATGTTACAACTTCTGTAACTCCCCCGTCTCAAACTCCATAAAAACCCTACTCTGCCCTTGTTCGAGGCTCTCAGAATGGATTCATTGCGTTGGTGAGGTCTGGGAGCCCGAGCTTAAGCCCATAATAAAGCCCTTTGCCTTTGCATACGGACTCCTTGGTGGTCTTGGGATTTTGGGGAGATCGCGATCTGGGCATAACAATAATCTTTTCATTTTTTAACATTTATTTTGATGGAGAAAGCGATAAAGAGAGAGTACACAAGGGGGGTAGGGTCAAAGGGAGGGATGAGAGGGAGAGGGAGAGAGGGAGAGGGAGAGAGGGAGAGGGAGAGGAGAGGGAGAGAGGGAGAGAGAGAGAGAGAGAGAGAGAGAGAGAGAGAGAGAGAGAGAGAGAGAGAGAGAGAGAGAGAGAGAGAGAGAGAGAATCTTCAAGCAGGCTCCAGGCTGTCAGCACAGAGCCTCACATGGGACTTGATCACACAAACTGTGAGATCATGACCTGGCCGAAATCAAGAGTCGGATACTCATCTCGACTGAGCCACGCAGAGGCCCCTAATCTCTTTGTTTTTAAAGAGACATTAACATTATATTCACATGGATATGTATAGTGGTAGGCAGAGTAATGGTTCCAAAGATGTTCATCCCCAATCCTTGGAACTTGGGGCTATGTTCTTAACACAGAAAAGGAGACTTTACAGATGTGATTCATAGGTATGTACCTGGAGATGGGGAGATTATCTGGATTATCCAGACAGGTCCAATCTTATCACTTGAACACTTAAAAGCAGAGAACGTTTCCCAGCTGTGATCAGAGAGGTGTGCCCACAGAGGAAGATTCAGAGTCTTTTTGATGTTGCTGCTTTTCAAGAGGAAGGAAGGGAACCATGAGCTAAGAAACACAGGTGACCTCTGGAAGTTGGCAAAACCAAGGAAACAGATTCGTTCTTGGACCTCCAGCAAAGAACACAACACGGACAACAGCCTGAATTACCCAGAAAGGACCCAGCCCTCTGTCTGACCTAGAGAAATGTGAGATCATATATTTGTTTTGTTTTAAGCCTCTAAGTTTATCTTCATTTGTTACAGCAGCAGCAGCAGAAAGCTACCATAACACACTTACCTTGTGGGTTTTTTTTTTCCATGTTTAAAAAACTAAATTCATTCCATATCAGTACATAAAGAGCTCACTCAGCTTAAATTCCATGCCCCTCACTCCCACAGGTGTATAATATCCCATCAGATCATTAAACTGCTATCACAGGTATTGAAAACTAGTGAAGTCTCTTTTGTTATTCCAGATAGGACACCAGTGGCATATCCTCATATAAGTCTCTATTCTTACACATATTGATTAATAGAAAGAGCAAATCTTAAGAAATGGAATTAACGATTCATGGGGATACACATTTTCCACTTTGATTAATATTTCCAAATTAGACTCCTTAGAGGTTGTTTCAATTTACTTTCTACATCCTATTTCTACATACATTTACTATTATCAAATATCAAATAGTATATTATCAAATATTTATCTTGATCTACTTGACAGCAGAAAAACAGAAACCTAGTTTAAATGCATTTATCTCTTGGGATGAGGTAGGATGAGGTTCTTTTCATATGTTTAAAAGTTATTTGTATTTTCTATTCTGTGAATCTCCCCCCTCCCTCCCTCTCTTCCTTCCTTCTTTCCTACCTTTCTTCCCTCTGTTTGCTTATTTTTTTTCTGCTAGGTTGATGGATGTTTTCTTATTGATATATCAATACTTACTATCTCCTAAAAAAAAAAAACCCAAATCCTGTTTCTTTTGGCTTTGCTTTTGGAAGTTTTATCAATGTAGTTTTTTTTTTTTTTTTAATTTATGTCATTAACAGTGCCTGGGTGGCTCGGTAGGTTATGGGTCTGATTCTTGATCTTGGCTCAGGTCATGATCTGACCCCTGAGGGAGTTCGGGCACCATATTAGGCTACACACGGTCAGTGCAGAGCCTACTTAGGATCTCTCTCTCTCTCTCTCTCTCTCTCTCTCTCGCAGGCCCTCCCTGTGTTCTCCCTCTCAATAAATAAATTTTAAAAAATTCTTTAATGTATGTCATCAAATTTATCAGTATGCTATTTAATTTTCTTAGATTTGTGGTTTTATTTCATATTTATTAAAGAATCTTCAACAATAAAACTTTTACACTTCCATGGGTTATTTAGTATTTTTATGATTTCAAAATTGACATCTTTGATTCATTTTTTTATGATGCAAGTTATGAAAAAACTACTTTTACTTTCTTCCAGAACGCTATTTAGTTGTTCTAACACCACTTATTGAATACCACACATTGGCTTTTAATGATTTTTAAAAATCAATTACCTTTAAATCAAAGTTTTCAGGTTTAAAAATGGACACATTGCCTACACCTAAAAGATTTTAACCTCAATTTACATTAATTGCATTAATATTTATTAAGCTCTTATAAAGGACTAACATATTTTCTGTATTTTTATGAATGGATAAATAATTTAACATATCTTGGAAAGAGATATAGTAGACCCCAGCTGGGTTGACTGTTCAGCTAATACCAGTTTATAAACTGCCCATATCTGTCCTACAGATCTTTCTTTGAGAAATGGTTCCTATTCTCCCTGTTCTAGTCCTGGTCTGATTGCATTGACAGTCATGGTATCTTACCACTCTAGACACACATTTAAAAATATAATTCATCTTGGTCTAGTCATTGAAAGTAATTCATCCTCCTGCTAAGTTCTTCTTGAGCTCACTCCTAGATGGTCTGAGCTATCACAGCAATGAAAAACAGGTATGTAAACTCCAGAACCCAAGTTTCTTTTTGCCTGTCACTTCTTTCTAGTGTATTATTAGAACAAGGTGGGGAGGGGGAAATTTTCTTCCATAATTCTGTTCCTTACCTTACCTTAATTGAGCTTGATCGTTCATCCATAAAAGCTTGATCAACCATCATAAGGAGACGTTGGCTCTTAGAGCACAAAACCTTAATCATCCAGTTTTAGGAGGTAGAAAGATTTTCCTCCCATCCTGGATAGGAGTACACATTATTTTATTCCTTTCTGATACATCTCACTTCTGGGAATAGGCAAAAGAGCTTCTTTCTGAAGTAAAGAAAACACACAAAATATAAGATGAATTATTAGCAATTCAAAATCTGGCCACACCCATTTGTTTGAAGATTTTTTTTTCTCTCCCTGAAAACTATGCCAATTTATCAACTTTGGATCCTAGGGACCTAGTACAAGTACAGAGAAGATACTTAGTAAGTGCTTGTTTAATAAATGGATAAATGCATAAACAGCCCCTAGTTGGAGCTATTTCCTCTGGGAGAAGCTAGCAGAGATGACTCACTGCCTTTTGCTTAAGTAATTTTTCTTACCATTCTTTGCTATTAGCAGTATGCCCTAGGAGATTTCAACTCCATGGCTCTTCCCATTGATGATTCATTGCCTTTTTTGTTGTGTCTTCCCTCCTTTGCTCAGGGCATGAGTGACCATCTTGGACCATGCTGTTCAGGCCATTCTGGCTACTTTAATTGGAATCCACAATTGCCAAGAAGAAATATGAGCTTAGCATTTCCTGATTTCTCAGAACATTATTCAAGAAAATGACTTTTCTCATCTCTTTTGGAACTTTCCGTTTGCCCAGAAATGTTGATTCTCTTCCTGGATAGAGTAAATAAAACTGGGTCCCAACTCTTTGGCCCTGCCTACTCCTCAGCAGTAAAGGTAATAGTTCCTGAATTTACACCCATGAGGCACTGCACAATGATAGGAACTTTAGCCAGAGGACCTGCACATATCCTCTGTACATGTGCATGGCCTGCAGTACTGCCTTCAGCATTATTTGTGAATGGGGACACTAGAGGGATGAGAGCTGGATTCCTTCTCTAAAGCAGAAGATATTAGTTACCCACACAGCTTATTCAAAATTCTGGTTACTAACTCTGCCTGGGACCTGAGCTATGCATTTTGGAAAATGTCTCCTATGATTCTGATGGACATGCTAAGTCTTACTGTTGAGTGCTTATCACCACCAGTCCAAAAGTTGACTTCAAGGGTTAGCTTTGCCACCAGTAAGTTTTCTATCCACAGACAAGTTCCTTAACCATTATGATCCTCATTAATAAGCCACAGAAAATACAGCCTCTTTCCCAAATGTTTGTGAAGATTAAGTGATAGAACACATCTATAGTGCATGGCACATGGGAATTCAAGAAATAAAAATACTATTATATAACTAAGTGATGTGACTCTATTCCCAGGGAGAAGATGAAAGATGTATCTGTTCATTACGGTGTAAACAGGAATAAACATCTTTTAAAGAAAGGTAGATCTGATCCTACTTTAAAAATATTTTATTCTGGAAAACCTCATTTGGTCAAAGGATGGTATTAGAGTGAAATCCAATAAAATACAGGCTAAGTCCATGGAAAGAGCTATCACAGAACCCAATGAAATTCAATTTAATTCTTTACCTAAGCTTATAAATAAGTGCTGAAGTTGACTTTCTCCATTTAAAGTGCTTTCAGCTAAAACACCTCAAATCCTTTTATTTTCCTTTAGTCGCCTTTAAATGAACACCTTAGTTATTTCTGACATCTCTAATCCAACCTGGAGTCCTCCATACATTCTATAGCTGCTATTTATTCTCTCCAGAGTCTAATAGTTCCTGTCTTTCTATAAGATAAATTCTGAGGCCTCTCCCAGATTTCTTTCTCTTGCTTCAAGTCAGAGAATTTACTTCAAAACTCATCATTTTTCCAAGCAGTAGACCTAAGTCCTTTCATTCATAAAAGGGATATAAGACTGTAAGAAAACTTGCCTCACTATTTTTGAGCTAAAAGATGATAAAGCAACAATTATGGAGTCCATAGCTGGTGATTAATTGAAAAATCTTGGCTTCCAATGTGGAGGGCGGTGACAGAGAAAACACTGTAGGAGTGATAACTTTAGGGGGATTCAGACTTAGAAATCTTAATGTCATAAGCAAAGGAACTGAGTGTCATTGCTGCCACTCAGAGCAAAATCAAGTTGGTCAGATATGGCATTCACAGACCAGAACTACAGCTTAGAAAGATAAATTATTCTTCCTCTAACAGATGCCTACCCCAACTCTTTTCTTTTTGAAGAATCATGATTTAAAAGAAGTGTAGTAGTACAGCAATTAATTGGTGATAAATTAGAAACATCGATAAAGTGGCCAATATATAGTTGAAAAAGATTATAATTTAAATATGCTCTTTGAGCAATGGTAGATAGGTTGATACTTCCGTGAATAGAAAGTACTAACTTAAAGTGGCCACACTGTTATAGAATACATGATACATATAACGATATGGTGCACAGTTGAGGAAGAAAACAATGAGAATATACATTTCCCTTAGTCACTCTTGGTTAAAGATTTCAATAATTCTGTAATAATGAGAAATTCAATATATGCTATAATAGTTCTAATTTTATTATGGGCATGTGGGTGTATAGTAATTCTTTATCACATTCCATAGTACAGATATTCCCAATTAAATTTCCTTGGTGCTTTAAAAAGTTTCACCCCAAAACAACTTCCTCAAGTATTAGTTTGTATTTTAAAAATTGCATTAATATATATTTTAATTTAAAAATAACTCAAATTGTTACCTTGAATGCACAAATTACATGTTGTCTTTAGCAGCACCATTTTTTAACTTTTAATTTTTGTGTTCCTCCTTTTTTTAACAAAAAAATTAAATCAAAGTAATACATCACATGAATATTGCTTAAAATGCTAAATTTATTCAATCTTTTAATAATTATTTGAGTTCCTACTATGAGTCAGCGATTTTTCTAGGCACTGAGAAATTCAATAATAAACAAAACAAAAACATAAAAAACTCTATCCTGATGAAGCCTATATTCTATTGTTGCTCAGATGATGCAGTTATAAGATCTATGAGAAAAATAAAATGAAAGGGGCAGAGAAAGGCTGTACAGCATAGGAGCTGGGGGGAAATACAGTAACAGGTACCAAATTTAATTATGTCTTTACTTAAAAGATCAAGCCCACAGGTATAGTGTTTCAGATTTCCCTCTTAATAAACCAATTCTGTGCATTTCATTGTAATTTGATTTCATATACCATTTCAAAAAAACTGTCCGTAATATATGATGATGACTTAGTAATTGGCTTCTAATGAATTTAACTTCTGCTTGTTTCTGGATCATATCTATGTTCCCATCTTTTCATTAAGATACCTAAACCAAAGGAGAAAATGTATCTTATGGTTAATGGATTTCTTAAATCTCTTTAATTCACAATATATCTGTCTAGAATACACCAGACATTAGGCTAAGCTATGATGAGTAAGGTCATAAAAAAACCTCCTGCATAGCTGGGAACACATACTGGGTTGCAATGCAGTATGATGAGAACCATAATAGAGAAAAGCACGAAGTCCCATCAAAGTAGAAAGGAAGGCGGGCCTTATTAACAGAAGTAACCAGGGAAACAGAATGCTTTAGAGAAGAGGGGAAATCTAAACTCTCTGGAATGATGAATAGTCCAGACTGTAGTCAGAGCAGGACATTCTAATACATGCTGTGTACAAAGGCATAGAGCAGTTAAGTTGGTGTAGGCATCAAGAAAACTCCAATAGTTCTACTGGAATTTTAAACAAAGAGTTCCTAAAAGTTATGAGTTTGTTGGGAGGAGAGCTGAGTGATAAAAAGCAAGTATCTTGAAAACTTCAAAATTTCTGGGCCTTGAGTCCAGTAGCATCGGCTTTGCCTATGTCTACTGCCCCGTCCACTGAAGGGTGCTAGTTTTCAGCACCTACATTTCTTGTTGGAGGGCTCTTCTGTCCCTGAAGCCTGCTTTGCCAAGGTGTACAGCAGGTCAGGAAGGCTGGGGAATTACTGCTTCCTGAGGTCACTGCTTATCCAATGTCCTTAGTAGTTGGTGTTAAAATATTTTTATTCACTTGCCTGTATAGTGGAACAAACTTGAGGAGCGTGTTCTTCCTCATAGCCAAATCCTCAGGATGGATGCCAGCACTAATGATAGTAAGTGGGCATGCTGTAGCATCACAATTATTAAGATACTCACCCATGCTGAACTGTGTTGGGTACAGGTTGAAGCAGATGCATTGCTTATATAGTATTTTTAGTATTTGAGAAATATTGGGGTAATGGCAATTTTAAGATGTGTGGAATATATTGTTGTTAACTGTCATTGAAACAATTTAAAAAAATGGCAGGCTCAGGTCAATCAATTCCCAATTCAAGGCATAGTGGGAAAGCCAGAGGGTCTTTGGGCACCATTTAAAGAGATTCTTATCTTTATCAGAGATAAGAATGAGTTAAAACCTAAATTTCAGATAGCATTATAAGATTAGTGGATTTTCAAACAAGTCTGAATTCAGAGCCCTTGTTAGTCTTCTCTCTTCAACTTAGGGCCCTGAGACTTGGGATGGGAACACTGGATGGGTTTGGTTCAGAATGCAGTCTTGTGTTTAAATACCAAAAAGCATTTTATGCTCTGTGGTAGAAGCATTTGCATCCCTGAGACTCTAGTCTAGTGAAAACCAAAGCTGTGGGAAAGGAAAGCACAAGTTAACCAAAGGACTCAGTAGGAAGAATAATGAGATTTCCTCTTATGCCTACCCTTTGGCTCCAATCCCATATCTTCTAATCATAGATGGTTCAGAGTATATTTTCATCTTGACTGATCACATCTAATCCCACAGCTAGCATCTCAACTCTATTTTTAAGGGGACATTCCAGTGTTCTACTGGATGGTAGCTTCTCAGATATAGGGTAGGATCGGTAGATTCGCTGGTCATGTGCCCACTGATGTATCCTGCCTCCAACATGAAGTGGGGTCAATAATCCAAGACTACATTATGTAAGATCAAATGTCACTAATCAGACACTCTATGATTCCTGGTGTAGTGGTGACAGTTGAAGCACTGATGGAAATGAAGATAAACACATTGGACCACTTCAGATCCAATTCTGAGCCATGTTAAATTCAATCTGTCCTGTCAGTGATGCTTTAAATTGGTGGTTTAGTCATCATTTCTGAAAAATAAAAGCAGGGGTGAGGAGGAAGAAAAAGACTTACAAAAGGAGCCACAGTCAGGTAAGATATACCCACAGCTGCAGTTTCTCCTGAGAAATTGATGCTTATTATCTTCCTTCTCTACCAACCATCATTTCCCTCCAGTCTTCAGATCTGTATCAAAGCTGAGGCTTTGATTAGCATTCTGTTGGTAAGACGTTACTGCAGTTGGCCAGTCATGGTTATCACCACTTATAAAAGCACCAAGAGCCTCTGAGGGAATCAGTCCCTGAGTTCTAATCTCCACACAGCCTCCGTTATATAGCAGCAAGTCTACCTCCTCATGGAAATCAGGGTCAACTACTGCTGACAGTAATTCTATTCTCTCCTTTGGTTTTCTGGCATGATAAGCTCACAATAATAGAAATCATACACTGTCTTTAAGGTGAATTTTCATATCTCTCTGCTCTTTTTCATCATGGTATGATTTTATCGTTTAAATGAGAGGATAATTTTATTTCTTTTATTTCCAACTATTTGAGACATGCCCTGGAGACCACAATTCAGTATCACTGGAGGTATATGTGAGCTGGCAGGAAATAATTCTGGAGAAGGAATTAGAGACCAATTTGTGAAGGAGTTTAGAGCATACAGTAGGCAACTGGATGCTGTGGAAATATTTTTAAACAATTCAGAGACAGGTCCAGGTATGTGATTCTGAAAGCTAATTTTATTTTTTTTATTTTAATTTTTATTTTTTAATTTTTTTTAATGTTTTATTTATTTCTAGGAGAGAGAGACAGAGACAGCGTGAGCAGGAGAGGGTCAGAGAGAGAGGGAGTCACAGACTTAAACAGGTTCCAGGCTCTGAGCCGACAGTCAGCACAGAGCCCGACGCGGGGCTCGAACCCACGAACCGCGAGATCATGACCTAAGCGAAAGTCGGACGCTCAACCGACTAAGCCACCCAGGTGCCCCTGAAAGCTAATTTTAGTGGTTTGGTGGGACAAGACTAAAGGAAGTGTCAAGAGGATCTCAGGGGTCCAGTTGAAGGGCAGTATGATTGGATAAAAGGGGATGGGGGAGATTTGAGAAATATACTTCAGGAAAAATGTTTAACTTTGGTAGCTAATTGTGTGTGAGGGCTAAGAAAGTAAGGAGAGCCCTAATGGAATCAGGCTTCCTCTTGGGGATTATATGCTGTCTTACCTCTCAGCTTCTCCTGATTGTCACTCAGTGAGCACTACAAGACTCAGAGAAGTCCCAAGACTCCTCTGAGAAACGAGCAATTTGGCTTTATAAAATAGGACACGGAAGAATGTTAAAGGAAAATATTGGTTGAAGTACCAAGATACACTAGAGAGACATCCAAGACAGGTATCAGGGTCACACATTTTCTAAAGCTTTAGCTAAAAAAAAAAAAAAAAGTTGCGTGGTTTTTGCATACATTCCCCATATCTTAGGTATAAAAACTCCAGAGATTGTTGGGAAAGAACATTTCTGAGAATGATTCTTAAAATGTGTTATAGCTCCTACCCCTGTCGCCCCCTGTCACTACCACCAAAGAGGGAAATACATTGTATGTGGTGAGTTCCAGCTCCTCATCTCAAGACTGTTAAGAGGTGCTTCATGGGTCCACTGGCAAATTTGATAGGTGTCTCCTGAAGGTGGAGGTGGTGGTACACTTGATAGACTGTTGTCTTATTCCCATTATATGTAGAGATGAGAGATATACTCACTAACTATAAGCAGCAGGACAAAGGAGAAATTGCTGAGTTAGGAATGTCATCATTCCACTCCCAGGATTTGTCAGAGCAAAGGGTCTGAGTGTTTTCTGTGGGCATGAAAGACAGAGAAGCCTGAGGCTGCTGTGAGACAGGCTGTTCCATTTAAGGGGCTTGTGAGACTTTGTGTTTGGATAAAAGAAGGAATTAAGTGTATGCATTAAGTATATGAAATCATCAAAGCGATGGAAATGAGTAAAACCGTTCATTAAGCGTCTGCAAATTGGGTCACTTGGGTGGTTTCGTCAGTCTGGTGTCCAACTTTGGCTCAGGTCATGATCTTGCCATCTGTGGGTTCGAGCCCCGTGTGGGACTCTGTGCTGACAGCTCAGAGCCTGGAGCCTGTTTCGGATGCTGTGTCTCCTCTCTCTGCCCCTCCCCCACATGCACTGTGTGTGTGTGTGTGTGTGTGTGTGTGTGTGGCAAAAATAAATAACACATAACATTAAAATAAAATTAAAAAGAGTCTGCAAATAAAATATTGGGGTGCACTGACAATGAAGTGATGAGACAAGATTTAAATGAAGTTAGGGGGACAACAAAGAACTCGCCCTAAGGGGGTACATTAACACTGCCATGACTCACTGTCATTACAGCCCTATTTTATTTTCTCTTCACAGACATACCTTGAAGGAGTTGCCCATAGTTGCTACTCTTACTTATTTATCTATTAATCCCTTCTCAACCCAGTCCAATCAGACTTTTCTCTACACCACTCCATTGAGAATGTGCTAATGAAGACCATTACTGTATGTGCTAAGACCACCAGTATTACGGGTGTTGACAAATGCAATGGTTACTTTTCCATCTACCCTTATTTGAACTTTGACTGGCTTTCAACACAGCTGACTACTTCTTTCTTCTCTTGGCTTTGGGGATCCCACACTCTTCTGATTTCTCCTGCCTGCTCTTTCTCCGTCTTCTTTATGGGACCTCCTTCCTTTACTTGAAATATGAATGTAGAAATGTACCCAGGATTTGAACTTATCTACTTTTCCATTTATGTTTACTCTTTATCCTTAGATAATATTGCCTAGTACCTTGGGTTTAGAGTGCCATTTGTGTGCTGATGATTCTAAGCTAGATCTATAATAGTTACCGAATTATTAACTTGACAGAGCTAGTTAGATGGCTAATAGGCATCTCAAACTTGTCATATCCAAAACAGAATTTTGATTTGTTTGCACTCTATGTGTCACCCACTATTCCCTGCCTTAGTTAACATCCAGCCAATAGCCACTCAGTTCCTCAAGCCATGTCTAGGAGTGATTTTGATTGCATTCTTTCCTGTTTTATGTTATCTGATAGATCCTACATTAACAGGCATTTATATCTGAAATATATCCTAAATTCCTTTACTGCCCACCATCCCAAGTTCTATTTTCCTTATGCAAAAAAACCTACAATATCTTACATAGATGACTTCCATAGCCTTATACAAATTTTTACGGCTTCCACAAATAATTCTCTACAAGGCACTCCTCCATCACTCACTGCACACATGACTTATGGATCATCACATCACATAGACCTTTTCTGACCACTCAGCCAGGAGTGGTCATGCAGTTTTATTTCTCTGTGTAGCCATTGCATTTTGTTTATTGTTAGTATTTTTGTTTTGCTTTGTATTCTCTCCATTCAGTGTAATCTATTTTAAAAAATAGTGATATCATGTCCCCTGTGTCTAAAACAATGTCTGAAGTACAGTAAATACCCAATACATAGATGTTGAGTAAATTAAAGAATGGATGAATAGTAGAAATAAAAGGCAATTTGTATAGGATTAATGGCTATGCCAGAAATATTTGAAATGTTAATATTTCAAGACTTTGTACTTGAAATGGAGAAAATAATAATAAAGTGGGAATTTAAGAAAGAGATTAGCTAGGTAAAGCTTTGTTTATTGGTTTGTAAGAATAGGGAGAAAAAAACCCTGAATCCATGTGAATTTTTTTGAAAAGGGATCAATGAAGCAAGAGTTTACGATAATAAAAGGATATAGGATGAGACAGGGTCCTAAATAATCAGGATCTAATGGATCAGAGCTGCTGATTTTTATTGAAGGATTAGCCTCAGAAAAGGGAAAATGTGGGAAATCCTGTCTTCTTTCTTATTTCCTTCCTTCAATTTCCTTCTCTCAACCTTTGTTTCCTTCCTCCCCTTTTCTTTCTTTCATTCCTCCTTCTCCAATTCCTGTTTTAGTACTTCTATAGTATCAGGTGCTGTGAAATAGATAGAAGATTTAATTAGAATAAAAACAGAAAGCAGATCTGACAATAGACAAGAGGGAAGAGAAATTGCCTTTGTGCCAGGGAAATTAGCAGCAGCATCCCTAATGGGTTTATTATAGCTACTCTATTAGTCACAAATAAAGGAAATGGACTCTGGTTGATTTAAACAGAAAATGAGCGGGTTGAAATTGCAAGGGGGGTGGGTTCTCATAGAATCTACAAGAAGGCCAGATACAGGTTATGGTGAGAGCCAAGCAAGACAGAGCCAAGACAACCCAGACATCACCTGTCACCAACTGCTGCTTATGCAAGTGACATCACTCTGATTATCCTTTTCTTGATGCACTGCAGTACTCTTGACTCTGGTCACCACACCACTGGGCTCTGCACTCTACTGCAGGGGTCATCAGAAATCCTTCATTCCCTCAGGAATCAAACAGGGTCATCTGACTCGTCACCCTAAAGTCACAAAGGACCCAAAGGGGAAAGGAATACCTAACCTTTTCTTGCTTCTATATGGGGGAGTGAATCTGTGTCTTTGCTCTGGGTTTCCACACACATGGTTATGTCCCCAAAGTCAAATATTCATTAGAAGCAGTTCCAGAAGAGGAAATGTGTGTGGTGTGAGGGCAAAAGTGACTCTGGCTCCCTGAGCTCTTGTTCATCGCTTTTTCTGAGTCACTATGTGACTTTGTATAAACTATCCTTACTCTCCAGGCCATTGTTCAGTTCTCTGTAAAATGTGGTTGCTTTTCCACATGTTCGCTAGCCCTTTCCACTGCTAAGATTTCAAGATAGCTTCTTAAAGCTGAAAAAATACATCAGTAAAACAAGTCATATTCAGGTTTGCAGCATTTTATCACTAAAGATCCTTCTTGGCAAGCCCTTGGGGGGTAAGTAACATAGAGCAGAATATCTTTACTGGGTATTATAAAGGTAGAAGAATACAAATGAGAAATGGTTATGGTCGGGCAGATATTCACCTATCAGATGAACTTAAGTGGGACTCAGACACAAAGTGCCAACACTGTGGTTATGTTTATTCTCCTGAAGAAGGGGGGGTGGGGGAGAATGCCAGGGGAACCAGAATTCCTTCTTATATAGTTCAATAAAAACAGTAAAAAAAAAAAAAAAAAAAAAAACACACACACACACACACACACAATATAAAAGGCAGGATATGTCAACCCAACACAAAACTCAGCTGAAGGTAACAGGCTAAATACAATTCAGGCTTTGTTCCACAGAGATGTCTCAGAGCCTGGAAGTTCAGTTAAGATGAGCACAGACTACAAATGATTCAAGGCTCATCTTTGTGAAAGGATCATCAAAGGCCACAGAGGAAAGCATCAGGAACACTGAAAGTTCAAATTACCCCTTATGTTTTTCATAAAGGGAAGTAGACAACAATGCACTAGAATTATCTTCAGGTCTTTGGTGGTTTAATAGATACACTGGAAAGTAAATTAAGTTAAACCTGAAAGGCAAAAGAAGATACTTCAACATTGTATTTGTTCATAGTACCCAAGAATGTGCTCACTCATTCTGGCTGACAGAAAAGGTAGGTAAATTCAAACTGCAACTTTGAATTTCTCTGAGATCTTAATGATATTTTCTAACATAGAAGATGCTGATATCTAAAGGGAGCATCTCTTTCTCCTTACAGCAATTATTTGGAGTAAGGTATTCAGTTTAAGAGTTGATGAAATGTAAGAGACAACCAGTTAATAATGAACCAGGAGATGCTCTTTTAGAAAAGTACCTACAACCTCAGTTTTATTACAAACTACTTATTTGATTTCTAGCTTGACAAGAATGCTTTCCTTTATATGAAAATTAAAAGAATCTGAATATATTCAGAGAGATAGGTATTTTAGGTAGGCTTTTTCTTGGCCTCTATCCTTTCTTTTCATTACTGGGGAATTTTTACTCATGAATACTTTCTGCAAAACCAAATTCTAACAGCAAGCAAGAAAGTGGTTGTTTGTTTTATAAAACTGTATTCTATGATGGGACTAAGGCAACCAAGGCTTTGGGAAATACTCTGTTATTCAAGAGAACAGAGAGAGTAAAAATGAAGTGATAAACGCTGTCATGGCCCATGGATCTTCCTGCTGGGGATTCAAACTTGAACACAACCACATGCATCTTTCAATCATGACAGTCTAGTGGAAGACAGCGATGAGTTTCCAAAGATCATGCAGGAGTACTATGAAGGAGTTTCCCTAGGGAAGGTGCCAGGATACTACCATGGGGGGGGCGGGGGAGGGGTGGCGCACCAAAAAGGAAGCAGTCAATATGATCTTCCAAGAGGAGTTACTCCTCTAGGGGAATTTGACTTTCACATTGCAAAGCAAAAAAGAGACCAATGTTTCCCATTTCATTATCTGTACTCAGGGATCAGCAGCTCTTACAGTTCTGGTCTCTGCCTATCTTTCCAGTCACATGTCTTGTGACTGCTCGCTTGCTGTCTATACCCCAGTCTCTCCAAAACCCACACACACCCTCACATCTCTTTACCTTTGCATATACCAGCCTCCTAACCTTGAAATCATCCCCACCCTCCACTTACTTGGCCCCTCCTAGGGCTATAAGCTCCCCAGGACCAACACTGGATACATCATTAGCTAATTTTTCAGTATTGTGTATACCACTGGGTTTTGGTACATATTGGTGGAATACCTGAAAAGATGAAAACGGCAGTGTGGATAATGGGTAAAACCAGGAGCTCTGGAGACATACTGGTGAGTTTTGATTCCTGTATCTTCCACTAACTCTCTGGATAATATGGAGCAAGCTATATAACTTCTCCATGACTCAATTTTTGGATTTAAGATAGGATTTCCATGAGGATTAAATGAGATAATACATGTAAGTCTCTTAGAATAGTATCTGAAAGATGGTAACCATAACTGGTAGGTATTTATAACTAAAAAGTTCTTGGATGGATATTTGTGGCAGAGATAGTATTTATTCTCAAATATTGCATTTGCTTTTTAGATTTCCCACTACCTTTACAGTTAGGCAAGGACATACAATGAGTTCTAAGAAACAGGTTATCATGAAAGAGTTATCATTGGATTCTCCAAGCTCTGTGTTCTCTTGCCACAGAGAACATAAGGCAGAAGTTAAAACAGAAGAGTCTTGGGACTCAAGCAGCCTGAGTGAACGTTGTATTTTCTTAACAATTAAGACTTTAGAGTTATTGTGAGTGCAGCATAAAGCCACCTGTTCTGAGTAATTCAGGATCACCCTAAAGTCATACCAAAGAGATGATGGCCCACTTTATAGGCATACACTTATTTTGATGGAAAAAAGTAAGTGCAAATAGCTTTAGCAGCATTGCTATAAAGGCTCAAAGTATAAAATAGGAGGTTGTAAAAAAGAAGCTGTCATAAGGATAGAGAAAAAGGAAAGAGAGAAAAGAATGTTGACTATTCAGGAGTGACTGAGTGGCTCAGTCAGTTAAGTGCCAGACTTTGTCTCAGGTCATGATCTCATGGTTCGTGGGTTCGAGACCCACTTTAGGCTCTGTGCTGACACCTCAAAGCCTGGAGTCTGCTTCAGATTCTGTGTCTCCTTCTCTCTCTGTCCCTTCTCAGCTTACACTCTGTCTTTCTGTCTCAGAAATAAATGTTTAAAAAAATTAAAAAAAGAATATTGACTAATCTTGGTTTAGGTATGATTGGGATCAGTAACACATTTCCTAAGATAAAACAAAACAAAACAAACTTAAATAATAATCAGTGATGTCATATTCTTTTATTTGGGATGTGGTTTTTATTCCTGTCAGTAAGACTAAAAAAATCTAGAACTTAGAAAAAATAAATCTCACTATTAGATTAAATTAATAAAAATATATAAAAGAAGTAACAGCATTTATTTTTAAAAATATTTTCTTAATATTTATTTTATTTTTGAGACAGAAAGAGAGCAGGGGAGGATCAGAGAGAGAGGGAGAGAATCCCAAGCAGGCTCTGCACTGGCAGCAGAGAGCCTGAGGCAGGGCTTGAACGCATGATCACAACCTGCCTGAGTTGAAGTCAGACACTTAACCTACAGAGCCACCTAGGTGCCCCAATAATTGCATTTCTTGAACATTATTCTGGAAATGGGTAGATTTTTGTGAGTGTAGGTGGGAGAGAAAATATCCCACCTTTTAAATATCATTAAAAAATATGAACTTTTCCCCTGGGGAAAAATGAAGGTGCCCAAATAAACACAAAGTTTCCAGGGCTCTTGGACCCAGAGTTACAAAACCTTTTGTTGTGGATTTCTTTTTCAAACCCTGATTTGAACTATCCAGAAACATCTTGAGAGAAATTCCTTAACAATTTTAATATATCAGTTGGGCTACCCTTAATAACAGTATGCGCTTCATGGGGGGTATAGATGCACCATCAACACTTAAATTAGTATACATGTTGTGGAAGGCAAATAGTCAATATTCCTCAAATTGAAGAATGGTACAGTCTGTGAGGCAGCAATTCTTTTTTTTTTTTAATTTTTTTAAATGTTTTTATTTATTTCTAGGAGAGAGAGAGAGAGAGACAGCGTGAGCAGGGGAGGGTCAGAGAGAGAGGGAGTCACAGAATCTGAAGCAGGCTCCAGGCTCTGGGCTGGCAGTCAGCACAGAGCCTGACGCGGGGCTCGAACCCACGAACAGCGAGATCATGACCTAAGCGAAAGTTGGACGCTTAACCGACTAAGCCACCCAGGCGCCCCTGTGAGGCAGCAATTCTATAGATAGGAATTATCTTTATAGATACACTTGCAAAGTTATGCCACAATATATGTTCAAGGGTCTTCATTATAGTTTTGTTCCTTATAGCAAAACTCCTGGGAAATAATGACCATTGACAAGACACAGGTTAAACTGGTTATAGCACATTTATATAATATTCTCAGCAGCCACTAAATAAAATAAAATTATTGATATGTATGTAGTGACGTGGGAAGATGATCCATTTAGTTAAATAAACATGACTACATATTAAATGGTCTTGTTAGAGAATTTTTATACGAATGTGTATGTGTTATATGTGCATGCGTGTGTGTGTGTTCTGAAAGAATATGTAGAAAACCATTAAAAGTTTTTTAAAACCTTTGATGAGATATATGCCCACACATGACACTTAGGAACATTTAATAAATATGTTTGCACATATTTATTTGTTTGTTTAGTGAGAGAGAGTGCATAAGTAGGGGAGAAAATCATAATCAGTCTCTCCACTCAGTGCCTCAGTGTGGAACCCAACTCTGGACTCGATCCCATGACCCTGGGATCATGACCTGAGCCAAAATCAAGAGTTGGACGCTCTACTCACTGAGCAGCCCAGGTGCCCCAATATGTTTGCATTTATTTAGTATTTACTGAGGTCACAATTTCTCCTTGCTCACAAGTTTCAATGCTTTGGAAATACAAAAGAACGTGGAAGACAGTCATTACCTTTGACTTTTAAATGTGTTGTCAATAAGAAAAACAGATATTTGAAATAGAGAAAATGTAAAACAATACACGGATAAGTAAAACCTGAAATGCTAAAATTACTGAATAATAAGTGCTAAACAATGTTATTAGACTTGGGAGAAACTGCTTTATCAAACAAAATACTCTCACCTAAGGCAAATGTGTGTGTGTGTGTGTGTGTGTGTGTGTGTGTGTGTATGTGTGTGTGTGTGTACACATACTTTGAAAAGCAAAAAACATGTGAATCATACAATTCACATAGGAAGAACTCAGGAAATTGCAACCTTTAATTCCAAAGGGCTAAACACACACACATACATAGATATACACACATATTCACCCCCTACGAGGATATCACAAACTTCTTCCCCATAATTTTGGTTACTGAGTGTAGAACAAACACTGAAGATACAACTTATTTATCAAGGATCAAATAAGAAAAGAGCAAATTCAATTCATATACTGTGTGGTATTTCTCTAGTTGCTTCTAGATGTATACTATAAGTTCTTACACGACTTCAACATCTCAGATACCAGCAGCTATATTTGGCAATGTGGCAGCTTTATTAAGATAGCTGTTAGTGGTGCTAAGAAAGTATGCTCATTTTCAACCGAGCCTGACAACATCTGATACACAGGCCACGTTGACAACTGCACCAGCTGGATCATTCTGAATTCTTACAGTAGACAAGTCTGTCAAAAAAAAAAGGTCAACTGGGCTGTGTGTGTACCTACACAATCATGGGTGTGACTGACATTTTTTTCAGTGATCCTGGGATCCTATCTCTCTGGGAGATAATCCTGATATTTATAGTGGACTTAAAAAGAAATGATGGTCAAAACATCCTAAAATTCAGTAATATTTCTATGAAAAAAGGTGCAGTCAGTTAAATTATTAGAAAATCTATAATGAAGAGCTATTTCAGGTAAGATCATTTCGGTTCAAAAACCACTCGCTTTTATATGTTGACTAATTGTGATAAATGTGGTACTTGTTGTTTCGTGTTGTTGGGAAGTGATTTCAAAATTTCCTTTGTAAATAAAATATCCTAAGTAGCACTGATCCAGTCTGTTGGTTGGAGGTTACAGGCACAGAATTGAGAAAATACAGTGGTAGCAGTTTGGGACCAGGATTAGTCTCCAATTTTTCCAGCTATTGAGAGGAGATGAGGATTCTGGACTCCTGGTAAGATCTAAACACTGGTTCATGTTTGTATATCGTTTGCATATTAAGAGTAGTACTGGCTATGACAGCACAGTTCCACCTCTGTAAAAGTCTTCTCCATGGGTTCATCTGCTGGACTAATTTGAGTATACATTTGCCTGGGAGGTGAGGAGGTGTGTATAGAATAAAGGATACTTTTTCTTACATGTGTGTGAGTTTTTAGATTGCTTGCTTGTGATTGAGTTGACATCTTTCTGTATTTCATCACTTGTCCAGAAAGTCTGAGAGAGAATTTGTGACAGTTGAGCCACATGCGCTCAGAGTGCCTTAATTACACTATGAATCAAGCCACTTTTACCTCTCCCTTCTAAATTCTAAAAATTTCTTATTTAATAGATTTCATTTCTTCCATTTGCTTTAGAAAGTAAAGAAATACAATGTAGGTTATTAATTTAGATGATGCAGGATATCTCAGAGTTTCTGAAAATTTATTGCTTATTTAGGAAAATGACTAGTATACTTATCAGGAACAGCTGTGACAAAAGAAAAAGGATTTAAAAACAAAACAAAATGAAATACTAGGCTATTTAAAATGCTCTGGATTCCTAATGATTGTCCTTTCCTAAGATAAAGGGGAAGATCTTTGGGGAGTACACAGATAAGCAAATCAGTGAACCTCAGATTGCCCGTGGTGCGAGCAGAAGTATGCATTGTCGCTTCACAGACAGACAACTCTTTGTTCCTGCACCTGGAGACATCTATTAATAGGAGTCACCTAGCCGTTGGTTATACATAATTTAAAAATAGGAATACAAATTACTGGGCTAGGTAGGTCTCCCACAGAAATCAGCAGGTGATACAAGAGAAGAAGAGTTTTCTTAAATACAAATTCTTAGTGCCTATACAGTGGAGAGTAAAATTGACACGATTCAAGGATTAATTAAGACATTCCTAAAGTTCTTTTTTAGTTGCTAAATACAGGGGGGGAAAAAAAAATCAACCTAATCATAGACAAACGCTCTGAAATATAGAATTGTCTTATGCTAACTCATTTCTCTCACTTAACATCTAGCAGCCTCCTAGCAGCTACCAAACATGTACTCTGCATAACAGATTCTAAGTAAAGAATTGTGTTTTCCATAAGTAGCTCAAAATATATTAGTGATACTTTAAAAACTATATTGGATTTATCAAATTTAATATGTACGGATACCCTCAACTTGAGTGGGGTGAGAATATCAAGAAGATTTTGGAGATTGCTCAAGTTTCATTGAGATCTGAATTCAGATATTCCTAAGAGGTACTGACAGATACTACAGTGTAAGCCTTTTGGATAGCCTCATGAAGGAATAAAATCTCACCTTAAGCTCAGCTAAGAGCAAGATGCCTCAGAATTCAAAAAAGTATGGAGACGCAGATATGATATTAATTCCATGAGATATATCATTCCATCAGTATGAAACCAGACAATAATGATGTCAATAATAACAATAAAATGTATATACATTAAGTGCTACATATTTAGAATTTTATATGTATCTATCATCTCACTTATCCTGCTAACACTCAGGAATTATATGATATTATAATTATTATCATCATTATTATTTCATCTACTTCACAAGTAAGAAAACTGAGACTTCATACATATTAAGAAAATTGCTTAGAGCCACTTTCCAATTTAAATGGCAGTGCCCAGGCTCGCAACACTGTGCTGCCTTGAGCTACCCACAACCTGCTTGCCTTTCAAAGAGGCAAGAGACACCAAGAACCTGACTAAAATCCCATAGTAGGGTCTAATGCAGAGAGACAGTGCCAAGAGCCATCAATAGTAAAAATTCCCTGATGATGGGAGCAATTGCTATTATGAAACCTGCAAAAAGCATCACTGAAAGATGATGCTAGTTACAAAGCATTTTTTGCTAAAATCAGCAAAGTCCTAGAATATTACTCATATTACTCATATTACTCATAACCCCTTCTAGTTGCAGTTAACTATACCAGTGATTATCAAACCATCTGTGGGGAAGGGCCAATATTTTTTTCCTTCCCTATTTCAAATCAATAAATATAATAAAAATTAAATTACAGACAATGAAATAAAGTGGGCATAAAACATAAGTTTTTTTTATTATTAATAGATTTAATGGATATTAAAAACAAGGCTATCACTTTGCTAAGAAAGTGTATAAATGGCTACTCTTAATGTCTGCTCTTACCTCACTAGGGATGAGTAACAAGTTATGTACCACATTAGGAGGAACACTTTTTCACATAACTTCAGATTGTTCTTTCTCATCCTTTAAAGATTTTACGTGTTGGTTCACTGTTATTTCCTCCAAAACTGCTTCTGTCACGATTCTTGGTTTTTTTAATATCCATTTGGATGATTTCTCCCAATAACCTGGACTCTTAGATATGTGACCTTTAATAATCCTGTTCTTGATCTTTATGAGACTTCCAAGTCTGTGGACATATTCTAAAATTTGTCATTGCCAATCTCTAATTATCCCATTGTCTGACTACAGGGAAAGTCCAGGCAAATCAGGATGAATTGATTATCCTACTTCACTGCCATAGAGGTAAGAGCAGAAACTGAGAGTAGCAATTTACATGCATTTTTTTAAAGCAATTCAATGTTTTTCATATTAATTAAATCTAATAATAATCATAAATTGACTTTATGTTTTATGTCCTTTTTCAGGTCACTCACTCCCTCTACTACCTTTACAAAAACAAAATTTTCAACCCCACCGAGATCTGTCATCCATTAATTCTACCGCCTTTGAAATTTTCATTAAATTTTATTTTTATTATGAAATATAGAGAATCAGTTTCTCAATTCTGAAAATAAAACTTGACTTTTTAAAATTGAATCTATAATCAGTTTTGAGATGATTGTATCCTTACAAAGTAAAACTTTGTGCCTGTGACATAGTATATTCTCCACTTATTTCAGTTTTACAAATTTCTGATATGCTACATATTTACGTAACTATTTTGATTGACTATCTTTATCCACTAGAGTGTGATATCAGAGAAGGCAGGTACTTTTGTGTTTTGCTTACTGTACTATTGTTTATATAGCACCTAAAATTGTGTGTCTGACACAAAATAAGCCTTTAATAATATTTAATCTTTACGTTCATTCATCCAAATTCATATGCAAGGAATTCTAAGATAACTGAGAAACAGAATCTATTTTTAAAGATTTCATATATTTGGCTGACAACTGCATTATAACAATCAGTTATAACGCAAAGTGTAATATGAAACAGGTTAAACAGAGATTTATGGGGACACTGAGGAAATGTATACAATTCAGTCTGGGGCTATAGTAACTTTGAGGAAGACATACTGCTTATTCCATAGGGGGTGATCAGAGCTATTGAAAGGAAAAGAGAGATGATTGAGGGTATATTCTAGGAAGTTCAAACTACAGAGACAGAAACCTTAGGGAGCCTGAATGGGTGTTTATAGGCTATGAAATGACAATTAGGGAGAAATGAGGATTGGAAGACACTGGTGAAAGTTAGAGAAACCTAGAGTTTAGACTTTTTTCCCCCTCTCTTTTATGTTTGTTGTACAAAATCACTGAGGAGTTTTACATATGGAAGTGAAATATACAGATTCATACCTTAATAAAGGATGAAATTGAGCATGTGGTAGCCTAGAGAATACACAATAACAAATTTGAAATTGGGAATGGTTTATAGCAACAGAGAAAATAGAATAGATTTTAATGTTCTTGGTATTTAGGAAGCATTAATGAGAGCACTGACAGATGCACAGATTTGGGGGGAAAAAAGGGAAAAGAGTAAAGTTCACGATGACCGTTAGCTAAAAGCAATCAGTACTGTGACCAGGTCAAATTAAAAATTAACCAAAAAGCATCTTTCCTATATAGAAACAAAAGCGTTTCCAAATGACAATAAAGTACAAAACACCTAGGAAGAAACCTAGCAGGAAATTTGCAGAATATATGTAAACACAATTTAAATTTGTATTAAGACAGGAAAGAGGGATGCCTGGGTGGCACAGTCAGTTAAGTGTTCAACTCTTGATTTCGACTCAGATCATGATCTCATGGTTTGTGGGATAGAGCCCCCAATCAGGCTCTGAGCTGACAGCATGGAGCCTACTTGGGATTCTCTCTGTCCCTCCCTCTACCCCTCTCCCACCCAAGTGTTCACGTGCATGTGCTTGTGCGGGCTCTATCTCTCTCTTAAAACAAATAAATACACATTTTTTAAAAAGACATGAAAGTAAAGTTTAATAACCAGTGATTAATTGTGGTTGCACAGAAATAGTGACATCAACTCACTGTAAATTCAAATATATATTAAATATATCTAAATCAATTACTTTTATGATTCTCACTTCTTCTCCCCTTTCTCATTCTACTTACTGATTTCAGTCTTAAAGAAAAAACTTGATAAAACTTATGTGTCTAAATTAATGTGTAAGAATAAGAAGAAAAAGTCAAAGACGAGTTTTTAATGGTAGAGAACTATTCTTGTTAAATATATACTAAGCTGTGTTAATTAAACCATGAAATAATGGCTTAGGGGTTGACAAATCAATGGAATAGAATAGAGGACAAAAATAGGACCACGTGTATGGGATATTTAGTACATGATAAATATAGGTTTCTCAAAACCCAGTGATGGAAAAACACATTACTCAATAAACTGGATTAAGGTACCCAGTTATATGTTGAGGAAAAAGAGCTGGACACTTGCTTTTATTAACAAAATAAATTCCAAATGATTCACCATCAACAAAATTTAAAAACAATAAACTCTGAGAAATGTTTGTAGTACCTATGGCAAAATTTCCTTAATGTATAAATAAGTATTAATGATTTATTTCTTTTAAAAACGCAACCACATAAAACGGTCAAACGATCTGAAGAATCAGTTCTCTCTCTCTGTCTTACACACGCTTATATAAATGACTAATAATATACATAAAAGGTCACCTCACTTAATTAAAATATGCCAATTAAAACAAAGTGTAGCTGTTTTTTTGCCAAATAACCTGACAAATTTTGTAAACATTATAAAATTCCATGTTATTTAAAGCATGAGGAAATCTGTGCTATCATCCCCCTTTGCCAGAAGTTTACAGATGTTTTATACCAATTTTTGTAGGTAAAGTGCAAAATTTCAAAATATAAAATATATACATCATTTGGAAATTAGTCTGTGATACAATTTACTCACACAACTGCTCCTTAAATAAATAAAAAGGGTATTGAATTGGGCGCATAGATGAGCTACATACTTCCAGTGCAATACTATGGAGCTATTAACGAAGAATGAGTTATAGCTGTGAGTTATGTTATAAGAAAATTATATGTAATCCAGAGGACTTGAAGCAGGCTCCACACTAACAGCAGTGAGCCAGATGTGGGGTTCGAACTCACAAACCATGAGATCATGACCTGAGGTGAAGTGAGATGGTTAACTGACTGAGCTACCTAGGCGCCCAATGTATAATTATATTTTTAAGTGTAAAGCAAGTTGGGGATCAGTACATGTCATTTGGTTACATTAAAAAACAGCATATGCACATGCTTTTTTTATTTGCATATGCATGCAAATATGTGCTGGAAAAATACACCCCAACTTGCTAACAATAGGTACAGTTGAGGAAAGAAATGAAGGAAGCCATGAATAGAGAAAGGAAATTTTCATTTTTTTTATTTTGAACACTTCAAGATTTTCTGCAATCTTCAATAATGACCATATGTTACTTTTAAATAAAGACTACCTTGTGGTGAACTAAACACTGCAATATTTTACACTTCTAACTGGATTTACTAGCAATATCAAATTTGGAACAAAAGTAGACACATTCCCTCCCCAGTAAGGAATATGTTTCAGTAGGACCTAGTAAGACAAAAACATGGCCTATCCATATGATTGCATAAGCACTCTCCTCCCCGTCCCCCTGCCAAGTGATTGACCTGCAGACCAAAAAAGATTCAGTAAGTTTTGTCAGGAATTTTTCTGAAGGCAGAGTTAAGTGATTAACATAACCCGATGTTGAATATTTACAGAAAAATCCGTTTACATTCTTGCGGTGGTTTGTTGTTCACCAGACAAACTTCTTATAAGTTTGCTTCCCAAGTACTTCCACTTGTGTTGTAAATTAATAAATTGATATTCTCATTTATACTTCAGGCTCTGTGAACTTGATTAATGTGAGTCTCAACCTCAGCAATTGACCCACTCTTGGACTGCTGACAAAATCAAATTTCTGAGCAGGTGGAACCAATCCTAAGCCCTAGACTCTGGTAGCTTCTCCAAGTCAAGTGCTAACTTTAGAAACCTTTCATTGAAATAAAACAGAATTCTGCTGAAAATAGTTCTTCTAACTAAAATACTCCATTTCTATCAAATTATAGCCATTATTAAAAGCTTGATCCAAACCTTACCTCCTACATAAAAACTTCCATTATTATAGGGGTGCCTGGGTGGCTCAGTCAGTTGACCGTCTGACTTCGGCTCAGGTCATGATTTCATAGTCCATGAGTTCGAGTCCCACATTGGTCTCTGTGCTGACAGTTCAGAGCCTGGAGTCTGCTTGGGATTCTGTGTCTCCCTCTTTCTTCCCCTCCCCCACTTGCACTCTGTCTCTATTTCTCTCTCTCAAAAATAATAAATACACATTTAAAAAAAATTAACCTTCCATCATTATAACAGGTGACTTGCTTCTTCAAAATGTTCGTAGAACTTGTTTCCCTTGTACTTACTGGGCATTTATCAGACATTAATTGTATTCTTGTTCATTAACATTGATCATATCCTGTACAAAACTTGGCTACTGGTATATTTTTTATTATCACTGTTACCTGGAATAACCCCTTACACTTAATATGGTTCAAATTTAGAATATATTTCTAAATATATAGAAATATTAGAACCAAGCTTTCTCAATTGCCCTCTTCTGCTCAGTGTCTCTCCTTCTCTGAACTTATTTCCTAGATCACCATTTACACAAGTGCCTTATAATGTTTCTTAAATTTTATTTTATATTATTAACTTGCATTAAGTGACTATCTCTCCTTTAGTCCACACATTCTTTGGTGTTGGCAAGCATTTATTAGTACACATGAAAGAAATGCTTACTGAATGAATCCACATGTGTACACTCCCTAACCTAATCTTGATGCATTGTGGAATATATAGATTCCCTCTACATGAGTGTTAAATGAACACATACCCATATGGAATTACAGGAACTCCTAAAAGAAGTTTTATGAATTAAAATGATTCAGAAATATTTTTAGACAATTATTCTTACACTTTGAAGAAAAGCAGACAAATGCAAACTTTATTTGGAGTTACGTACACTTTAAAGAGTGGCACAAGGTAGATGATAAGTTAGCAAAGAGGTATTCACCCACCAGCTATGCAATAATTGTTTTACTTTTGTGCTCTCTTTCTGCTTCCAGAGTGAAGCAAAATGTTCTGAGTTGATATATTATTTTCATATGCTTGAAAGGCTGCATTAACTTTTGTTAATTAACTTAATTACTGTGACTCAAGCAACCCTGGCTTTCCTGAAACGTTAGTCAGGTCTGGAATAAAGCGAGGGATGCCTTATGGAAATAATACCTCCTGTAGACTTTGTCTGGTATTCTCACTTTATTACTATTTGGTCACCTTGCTTTATGGAGTTTGGCTATCAATGACCACATATTACAGGTTACAAAAGTGATACACTGAACTTGAATAAAGAGAACATTTTTATGGCAAGTGTAGATTAGTTACGTCCAAAATTCTATTTAGGAAATTAGTTCTCATATTCATTGCAACTTACCTTGAGGGTGTAAATTAGAGTTAGAATGAATCTATAAAAGTTATACTTCCTGTTTATATTTGCATATATGATCTCTGCATCTATCTATCCCTCATTGGGGCTATAAAGTCCATTTGTCCCTCCAGAAAGATTCTTCTATTTCTCAAGTTCATAAAATTGGGTACTGTCCTATGTTACTCTTAGACATTTCTATCATCATTTTTTTTTCTTTTAAGGACTTTCCAAACCATTCAGAAATGGTGGCCAAACTTTGAACATGCTGTCCTGATGCTACCATAGCAACTTGTCCTCCCACATGTCAACATGACAAAGAATTGAGAGGCAGATGGCCATCTGATCTTCTTGAGAGAGAAAAGTTAAGGTGAACGAATTCCACAATATGTGGGATACCAATGTAGCGGTATTCCCCCTTGCCTCCCTAATGGCGGCCTGCTATATAAGGCTTTGAAAAGACAGAAGTGGATGAAAAAAAAGGGGGTTAGTAAAGTAAGGGGAGAAAACTATATTATTCTAGAGCAGTGTGTACCATTCAAAGTGGGATTACTGACCCCAAACAAGAATGCAAACATATTTTCATTCCTCCTCTCTCTCTTCTGTATCTATACAGATGTCATAACTGTGAACTTTACCTAAGGTAGTGTCAGGGAGAAGAGGAAGTGAATAGGAATGGAAAAGAAATCTCTGATTTTCTTGGCTTTGGAGAAAGCAGCTAATTTTAAAACCACAGAGTTATTAAAAGGATGGAAGATTTGTCCAAATTTTGATTTTGTCAAATATTTTGGTTTTGGCTGAGCAAGAAAGATTTTCTTAAGAAAAAGGTTTACAGACTAAATTATAAAAAGAATTAGAAAGTTGTAAGTTATTTCTGGTTCTAAGGTTACCACTTAAGTATGGGCATGTACACTGCACAAAGGGGCCACATTGAAGAGTCTGCTATTGACATCTTACATATTTATTCACATATATGAGCATCTGGGATGATTTGAAGACTCTTGGCTTCTAGGATTTAAAAAGAAATCTCTTCCATATAAACCCACACCTGTAGGCATGTCTGCGTACGCAGATCATGCTCTGGGCTTCCACTGTTACATCCTTTCGTTACCTACAGGATGTTCTTAAATGTTCTGTAATTTCCACTCTCGCCACTCCCTCTGACCAACAGATTTGATCCAGACCTAATAATCTGATTATCTCACCTCAGGCCAAGGCTGGTAGTGGTCTCAGACTGGCATGCTGTGTGCTGGGTCCATTATAGCTTTGGTGAGTGTGAGCCAATAAGCGTTGGTACAAGAAACTCAAACACATCCACTTTCTTTCTAAATGTACCTATAGAAGCAATGGCAGATAGCATAAATTAATGATTCTAATCCTGCGAATCACAGCAGACCAGTGGCTTGGTTTCATCAAAAAGTCAGTATTGATACCTTACAGTTCTTTTAAGCTTTTTCCTCTTCTGTTTCTTACTTCCAATCTGCCTCCATGTCCCATAAATTATACCTTCTAAATGCTTATATTTATTCATAATTTTAGACCTCTACCACTAGAGATTTATTTAAAACTCTCATCATTTCTTATATGATTTACTATATTTATCTACTAGATTATTTTGTTTGCTATCCAATCTTTGTTTATCATCAGTCTCTGACACTTCTTAATAAGCTTTGTGAGAAAGAGGAAAAGGGTGACAGAGGGTTGTGGGCAGAAAGAGAATGAATGCTTGTTTTGTTCTTTACTTACTTCCATCATGTGCTACATTGTTCAACATGTAGTAAGAAAGCAAACCTTATATTTGAAGAATAAGCATATGCTTGAATGAATGAGTGAAGAGTTGCATGCATTGCTGAAAAGTTGTATCAGCTTACCATCCTGTAAGCTATAGACATAATGACTTCTCAAAATGTAAATCTAAAAATGTCACTCCCATCCTTGATTTCTATTTTTTCCTCTTTGGCCTTAAATATGAAGCCTACCTGATGTGAGATTTAAGAACATCTTTTATGACAATTTTTACCGTACTTTCACATATCTGGTGTATAGCTCACCCTCAATCATTAACTTTTGCCCTTCTCTGAAAACACTATTTTGTTTCTCATTCTGTATCTTCAAGCACAATAGATTTTTGTTCAGATTATTCACAGAAATTCTGCAGACATTTACTTCAAGAAGGAAGTTGAACACACTGTTTACCTCCATCAGAGACCTACTAAGCCGGCTGTGAGTTTTGATTCAATATTGCCTTGCCATTTTGGAAAGTGAGCCCCTTCAACGTAAAGATAGAGTCTTTGCGTGCCCAGGACTTTATACATTTCCCTGCTTTTAATAGGCATTTAATATATATTTATAGTGAATGAGTTAAAATGAATGAACCATGACACAACAAAAGGTGCACTGGTGCATTCAGGCACTTAGAGAAGCTTCAGTTTGGGGTAATCATCCATCATTGGATGGAGGGTATTCTCTTTTCTCTCTGGTACCCAGTTTTTTAAATAAGGAAGCTGATAGTTAAGACTTAAGGAAGCTAAGGGGCACCTGGGTGGCTCAGTTGGTTAAGCATCCAATTTTGGCATAGGTCATGATCTCATGGTTCATGGGTTTGAGCCCCACGTCAGGCTCTGTGCTGACAGTTCAGAGCTTGGAGCCTGCTTTGGATTTTGTCTCCCTCTCACTCTGCCCCTTCCCTGCCACACTGTCTCTATCTCTCTCTCAAAAATAAATAAAACATTTTTAAAAATTTAAAAAGACTTAAGGAAGCTGAAACTTAATATTTCAGCCTTGATTAGACTGGTAAATAAAAATTATAGGTTTCTCCAAACAAAGTTTCAGATAACATGGTCACATTTTTCCCTCAGAAAATAATACTGTACTTACTTGTATGTATTTGATTTTTGCATATATTACTCAAAAGTTCTACTGACAGTTTTAGATGCATATTCAAATTATAAACTAATAATCTGGCTCTACAAGGGCATAGAAGATTTAGACAATTCTAGAGTTTTCTCCTTGTATCTATATGAAATTTGACCCTTTAACTAACCTCTCAAACCCCCAGTTTCCTTGAATGTGACCCAGTAATAACAACATCTAATTCACGGTCGGTGATGATGATGGTGGTGGTGGTGGTGGTGGTGGTGATGATGTTAATGTCAATTATTTAACAATTATCATGTGCAAGCTTCTATGATAAGCACTTTTGTAACTTATTCAATTCCCAAAACACCTGAATAAAATACTGTCTTCCTTATGTGAGTATAAAAAGATAATTGCCTAAGATTTTATAGCAAGCAAGTTATGGGATTAGAATACAGGTTAGTCGGGAAAGGCAATATGGCGGAGAAGTAGGGAACTCTGTACACTTCAGTCACCCCCATCTCTCAAACAGAGAAGGCCTGAAGCCATAGGAACCCTTACAGAATCCAGGAGTTGGGGAGGAAAAGGAGACAGCGTCCACTGAGAAAACCTTATAGCATGAGTGCGAACTGGGGAAGATAAAAAGAGGGGACTGGAGACATGGAGGGAGCCCCCTTTGCGGGGAGCCGTGGTAAGTCGAAGGGAAAAGAAAGAGCGGCTAAAACTGCTCAGGGAACTGTCCCTGTCCCTGGAGAAGAGAAAAACCTCACCTTGAGACACAGAGGGATCTGGTTTCCAGCTGTGCAGCTGACCTTGAGTGGGACGCACTGGTCCCAGGCAAGCCGGGCCGGGAGAAACCAATCCTCTCCTCCCCTGCTCGACCTGGAGGGGAAGCGGTGCACCTGAAGCCACTCCACCGCTCTTCTGATGCAGCTCCATTCCCAGTGGGGAGGTGAGAGGCTTAAAACTGCTCGGAGGGACTCACCTGTGGGCTTATATTTCAGTGGGGCCTGCTAAGATCTGGAAACGAAGGTGGCTTGAGACATAGAGCACGGCCCACCTTGGCTACGCCCATGGCACACGGAGATCAGACCCAAAAGAGTGAGTTGCAACGCTTGGTTCGAGAGAGGACTGGGACACCGCCATTTTTCTCCCAATAACCACCAGGGCGGAACCTCAGGGCGTGACATGCAGGATGCAGTGGAGGCTAAGACCCGCCTACATCAAACCACGCCCATCCCCGCTAGAGAGAGGCTTTTTTTTCTTTACCTGAGCCGTGGGGCAAGACCAACACGGATGCACTGCCGTGATTAATTCTAGATCAATTCTTTCTATTCAGATGTATTTTCCCTTGTCTCATTCGTATCCCTCCCCTCTGCTGGACTGGGCACTCTGGTCACTGGTTTGCTTAAACAGTCACATTTAATCCATTCTCTAGATGTATACTCTACACCTCCACTGCTACCTTCCTCTCTCTCTCTCTGGAGTAATCAGACTATACAGTTTCTCTGAGTAACACTTTCTTCATTTTTTTCTCCTCGTCCCTCACCATTTCTCCTCTTTCTCTCTGAATTAAGCCTCTTAGCCTCTCTGCCAGGTCATTTCCAATTTCGCCTCCTCCCCACCCTGTCTTTTCTCTCTTTGTTTATGTTCTTCCATCAGCACCGCATACACCTGGCTCTTTATTTGTAGCTGGGAATTCTGGTTTTATGCTTTTAGACTGTCTTTTGTCTTTTGGTTTTTTTCTTTTCTTTTCTTCTTTTTCATTTTTTAATTTATTTTTATTTTTGTTATTTGTTTTTCCTTCTTCCTCCTTTTTCTTCCCCTTCTTTTTTTTTTTTTTCTTTTTCCCTTTCGGTTCAAGTGTTTATTAGATTTGTCTGTGCATTTGTGTGCCTTTTTTCCTGTGTGTTTGTCTGTCTTCTTGCCAGGGCTACCTCAAGAAACAAACCAAAGTACACATGGTGGAGAGTCCTGAATACCACTATGAGTAGGGAAATAAAACAACCAAAGTCTCAACAAGAGAGACCAAGAGACACCATTCAAAGAACATTTCCTGAAAGGACAGGCCCTGGACAGTCAAAGAGCCTTCTTTAATACAGCAGTATTCGCAGGTGCAGAGTGCATAACAAGCTTTTAAAACTAACAAGAGACAGAAAGCTAGGCAAAATGACAAAACAGAAGAACTCTCCACTAAAGAAATTCCAGGAAGAAATGACAGCTTAAGAACTGCTCAAAACAGATATAAGCAACATCACTGAACAAGAATTTAGAGCAATAGTCATAAAATTAATAGCTGGGCTTGACAAAGACATGGAAGACATCAGAGAAACTATTGCTCAAAGACTATGGAGCTTAAATATAGCTGTGATAAATTAAAAAACGCTATAAATGAGATGCATAATAAAATGGAGATGTCCAATGCACGGATCGAAGAGGCAGAGAATAGGTGAATTAGAAGACACAATTATAGAAAAAAAGAAAACCGAGAAAAAGAGAGATAAAATGATCCAGGAACCCAAAAGGAGAGTTCGAGAGCTGAGCAATACAATCAAACGGAGCAATATCCATATCATAGGAATTCCAGAAGAGGTAGAGAGAAGGAAAGGCACTGAAGGAGTCCTTGAACAAATTATAGCTGAGAACTTCCCCAATCTGTGGAAGGAAACAGATGTTGAAATCCAAGAGACACAGAGAACTCCCCTCAGACATAACTTGAATCGATCTTCTGCATGACATATCACAGTGAAACTGGCAAAATATAAGGACAAAGAATTCTGAAAACAGCTAGGGATAAAAGGGCCCTAACATACAAAGGGAAACCTATCAGAGTGGTAACAGACCTATCTACTGAAACTTGGCAGGCCAGAGGAGAATGGTAGGAAATCTTCAATGTGATGAACAGAAAAAATATGCAGCCAAGAATCCTCTATCCAGCAAGCCTGTCAGAAGTCCCTCCTGAGAAGCTAATAAATATGATTCATGAATGGATTGTATAACTGCTCTTATCTCTTATACTGATTTCTTTCTTAATTTGCTATGGGGAGCTAATATTCTATTATTTATTCAGTTCAGATACCACAATAATGTAATACCATAAAAATAAATTGAAGTATTCTGAGTAGAAAGCAAGTAATTAACATTGCTTCAGCTGCGTTCCACAGAGTGAAAGAGTGTTTCATGACCTAAAAGCTTGTTTTCTTTTTTAAATATATTCATCTTCTGAAATGTAGTTGTATTATTAACAAATTTTCTCTGCTTTTGTTATTTCTTGAAGCACTTTTAAACTGGATATTTTTTCTACCCATAATATGAAATGTTATTCAAGAATAGTCCTAAAATCTCCTTATGGTCTCCCTGAGGTACACTAAAACTTTATCATTTGCAATTTCTTTCAGTTGGATTACTGCTTGTAAATCATCAACATTATCATCATCATCGTCGTCGTCATCATCATCATCATCCATCTACCTTGTAATGGGTTTTCATTTTTTTGAAATTGTGTGGGTTCCAATTTAGCAGTTGACCCCATATTCCTGAACAAGGAGCCATGGATAAAACATGCTGCTTCATAAGGAAGAACGATGCTTACTCTGGATTTTCTTAAGTCTAAGAGATGATGTGGGAAGGAGGTGAAAAGACTAAATGAGAAAGAAAATAGAGAAGAAGGAAAAGGCAGGGGGAAGTTCTAAAGTATATCAGAAGTACTAATTCCAAATATATGGACATTCCCTACTTCACTGCACAACCTCTTATCAATTTTTTTAAAGGTAAGGTCTACTGAATATTTCATTTTGTTATTTTGTCAAAAGTGTTTCAATCAAACCAAATAAAGTTGAGAAAAAAATAATGAAAACTATATTCATAATTCCACTTAAGGAATAAAACATTAAAGTTATAGCAAATCTATATACTATCTCTCCACAATCACATCAGAGCTAATTACATCTGTACATCAGTCAGGATAGGCTGGATAATAAACTATGTCCTAAATTAAAGTCATGCAAAACAGCAACAGTTTATTTCTTAACTCATGGTAAAAGTCCATATAGGCAGACACTCAGGGTCATAGCCATAATTTTGAATTTCAATAGCCTCCATGCTAGTAAGAAAAGTGAGATCTCTGGGAAGTCTCACACTAACAATTAAATGCTTTAGTTGAATAGAAATATTACTTCTAACTAACATATCATTAGCTGGAATAAATCACCTGGTCCCTTAAGCCCCAAAGGCATGAGAAAGTGTGGAGCTACCATGTACTTAGAAGGCACAGGAACCAGAAACACTGGTGAGCAGCAATAATGACCACTTTACCCTGATGTTCTTGTTTATCTTTTTAATGTATACATGCATGTGTATTTATACCCTTTTCCAAATATAATATATGCTTTATGAGTTATTAATATTTTATAGAAATTATACTTTACTATTTTCTTCCTGAGACTTGTTTTTCTTTTTGATCATATTTATATTTATGGCATTATCCAAACTGATACATGTAGACTTGTTGATATATTGCTGCAAATTATTTCATTCTCTAAATGGATCACATTTTTATTTGCCCAGTTTTCTATTGATGGATACTTTGGATATTTCCTTTTTTCTTGGTCCTTTGATGCATGCATACAGTATTAGAATCACCTTGTTAAATTCTATAAAAAAAACTACCAGCATTTATTAAATGTTTATTTGTCAGAGAGAGAGACACAGAGAGCGAAAGAGAAAGCTTGAATGGGAGAGGGGTGAAGAGGAGCAGAGAGAGAGGGAGACACAGAATCTAAAGCAGGCTCCAGCCTCTGAGCTGTCAGCACAGAACCCAACAATGGGCTCAAACCCAGGAACCGTGAGATCATGACCTGAGCCAAAGTCAGATGCTTAACCGAATGAGCCAGGTGCCCCAATTATCGGCATTTTTCTTGCAATTCAACTGAATTTATAGATTTACTTGGATGTAATTAGTTTCTTAACAATATTGAATTTACTTATCAATAATAATAGATATTTCTCCATTTACTTAAAACTTTTTTGAGAATGTCTTTTGATTTTATTTAAACTTTTCCTTAAATGATAAGTATCTTTAAATATCTTTTATTTAATGATCTTATCTTTTGTTATAATTATTCTCAAGTATATTCTATATGTTATTGCTAGTATTATTTATATTCTGTTTCTGGTACATTTTCTAATGCTTTGTTATGAATAAACAAGAGTGATCTTAATTTTCTATATCAACTATATATCCAGGGAGATTGCTAACACTCTTAACAGCTCAAGTAATTCATTTGTAGAGTCTTGAATTTCCTACAAAGGTAATCTTACAGTTTTTAACACAGCATTTCCTTTTTACCTTTCTCTCTTTAAAACAGTTCTTTGTTTTTTTCTTGTCACACTTCATTGCCTAAAACCACAAGTACAATATCAGATAGAAGTAATGATAATGAACATTTTTAGATTTCTCTAGAGTTTTTAGTTCTATTGTTTAACCCTTAAATATGATATTTGTTATTAGCTTTTTACAGATATTCCTTATCAGTTTTAGGAAGTTTTTTCTACTTCAAATGTTTTATCCTGCACAACTATAACTTTGTCTCCTTTGACCAATATCCCATTTCTTTCACTCCAATAAACAGATTTTTAAAACTGTTTATTTCTAGTTTACCCTTTTGTTGAGATTGCTAACATTTGAGAATCCAGGCTTTATTTGTGCAACTCATCCAATTTTACTACTTGAATTAGCCCCAAACTTGCCTCCTGTCTCTTAATTCATGCTAAAACCAAAGCTCCTTTTTACGGAGATTGGCAAGTAATCAACTGCAATATCATTCCCACTTTATCAATCTTACTTTCTGCTTCCCTTTCATTTTTTCATTTATCTTTATATAGCCATTGCTTTCTTCTGAGTTCTGAGCACCTTTAAAAGGTGAATGATATGTTGTTACATTCCTAATTTTTCCATGCTTCACAATGGGGTTTAAAAATTGTATTAAGATAGTCAATGATTTTTGTAAAATAGTCTTTACATAACTTGGCTGAGATCAATCATAGTACCAGATAACTTGATTTGAGGATTGATAAGAGAAATGTAGAAGGGAGAGGAAAAAAAGGCATGAGTCAGTTCCTAAACCTTCCATTTCTTGGTATTCATCTTTTTACCCATTCATTCATGCATCATTCAGCAAAATTGAAGCTTGGCCATCAAGCAAGATTTTTTAATAAGGATTCCTAGTTGAAATGATACCTGATTTAAAAAAAAAAACGTAGGAGTTAATTAGAAAACTCAATGGAAGAAAATGAGGGCAAGAAAGAAAATTATAAATTAAAAAAAAGCATCTTAGAAGTATGGAGATTTCAAAGTTAACATCCATATAATTATTATAATGGCCTTACAAAACATATCTTCAGTATTTTTAATGTATTGTTTTACTTTATTTCAATAAATTCAGTAATCATTTGTTTTGCTTACCTTATAATACCACTTTATAAAATACTGAAATATGTGGCCTTCTCATTTCAAATTTACTACCTCAGAGATTTAGTAGCACTGCTTTTTTATTAAAGTATCCTTATTTTTTTGGCTCTCAACTACCATTAACAGGAGATATTTGTCAGTTCACTTCTTTAAAAAGTATTTTTTTCAATATATTTTCTTTAACGTTTATTTACTTTTGAGAGACACAATGTGACCAGAGGAAGGGCAGAGAGAGAGGGAGACACAGAATCTGAAGCAGATTACAGGTTCCGAGCTGTCAACACAGAGCCCAGTGCAAGGCTCAAACCCACAGGTCATGAGATCATGACTGAATGAAATCATGACCTGAGGCGAAACCTAACTCTTAACCAACTGAGTCATCCAGGTGCCCCGTACTTCTTAAAAAAAAAAAAAAAAAGTATCAAAGTATCAGCATAGGTTTAGAACAACCTCCTGCCTTCCAATTCTCTGGATTTACAGTTTGGTCATCTCTATTTGTACATTTTCTAATATATGTAGATGCGTATGTTTTCCTCAGTCTAAACCTATAATCAGCCATCTTCACATCAGTGGTACCAATGCACGCAGGGTTATATTATGCTAATTTCATCAGGAACTAGATTTGTTTTTCATTTGTCAATAATGTGTCCACCCAAACCAGGGATATGTTACAACTCTCAAATCCAAAGCCAATTGGAAGTCTCAGGAAAGGCTTCAAGATTTTGTACTGAATTCATGTCTCAGGGGTTGTCCTCTACTTTTGGGCTCCATCTCTACAGTAAGGCCTTAAATAATTATTCAAAGAATGTTCCAAGTTTGTTTGGCTTAATCATTATACCAACAGTGTGCAGGAGTTTAGAAAGCAATTTAAAGGTGACAGAAAATATATTTTCATATTAAAATTTTAAAGCCTAAATATTTGTATAAAGCAAACCACAGGAATTACGTTAACAGAGAATGAAGAAAACTTTTGAAATTATAATGAAGGACATAGGAGATGGTCTGAATAAATGCAGAGACACGCTCTTGGATGGTATAAATTGATTTTATAAAGATGTCTATTTTCATAAAATTAATTTGTAAACTTTTCACTGAGATTGTTTTGTGAAATTTGATAAAGCTATCATAAAATATACATGGAAAAATAAAGGTACATGAACAACTAACTAAAATTTAGCAGGAGTGTTTGCTAGATGTTGATGGGGAATTGATTCACTATCTCCCTGGCTTCCCACCTAACACTAACACAACTAGACACTAGATTAAATACACTTTCAAATGAACTATATGTACACTTAAGGTAAAACTATGAAGTTAAGAGAAGAAAATGTAAAATAATTTATTTGGGACTCTCATATCTTCTTTCTATTCTCATCCCCTTCTCATTTGATTTTAATCCTCTTTCTCTTCCTTCTCTTTTAGCAATTGCTTTAAAGAGAGAGGTAAAACATTTGCTAAATCCAGTTGCAGTGTCAATCTTGACTGCATTTTTGATGGGTCAAACATACATGCTAAGGTGATCCTAAAGTCAGAAGGAATACATAAATACCTATGTATTTTGTTTTGTCTTAAAATCTAAAATTTGATTTTTTTCCTTCTAATTATTAAATGCAGTTTACATTATACAACTAGGTTAACTGTCTAAAATGAAGTGAAACTAAACCATCTGATTCTCATGAGCTGAGTACAAATTAAGTGATGTAATCAGGAAAAGAATGAATCCAATGCCAATATATAAATGATCTTAAGTTTTTTTCTGACAGAAGAACACGGTCTCAAGTTATTTTTCCAATAGGAGAAAGCTCCTCTAGTTCCCTGACAGCTGTAGCAGGTTGCACTCAGAGGGCATGAACAGAATGACATTAAACTTGTCCTCAAATACATAAACTTGTGACCTTGGCCTCATTAGTTGTGTGGTGTGCTCTGAGTTAACAAGTGGTAGCCTAAACAATCTGTAATTGCCTTCACATACTACACATACCTTGAGAATCTGTGCATAAAGATAAATAGTTCTGGTCTTTCACGGCTCAGTGTTATGTCTAGGAAGGTGTTTACTGCCATTCTTTGTGTGGAGGGAAGTCATGGGCTATTGATCCAAATACCAACATGCTTTCAGCATCTTCCTCCCCCTTCAGGAACTTAGCCTTAGTTCACTCATCTCCTATACTTCTTGTTTACAGAGAGAGTTCAGGCTCTTCACTGTCAAAAATTCATTGTGTAGCTTAAAGCAGCGATGAGTGATGGCAGCTCTCAACTGCAGTGGCAATCCAACCCAACCAGTACCGAAGCTGCAGTCCACAGGTAACTGCTCAGCAGCCACTGGGGGATCTCAGCATTCAGTCCTCCATTGGGAATTGTGCAGACATTGCTTCAAGCTCTGTTATTTAAAACATGTTTTGCATCCTTTGTATACTTCATAAGGCATGGAAGACAGACCAAGCGTTGAAGAAGCAATTCTGCCAAGAAATCTTTCGGCTCTGCCTAAGTCATCTAACCTATTTGGTCTCAAATTCTGTAACTATAAAATTAAAGGGTTGGACTAAGGGGCACTTGGGTAGCTCAGTCAGTTAAGCATGACTTCGGCTCAGGTCATGATCTTGTGGTGTGTGCGTTTGAGCCCAGCGTCAGGCTCTGTGCTGAGAGCTCAGAACCTGGAGCCTGTTTCGGATTCTGTCTACCTCTCTCTCTGCCCCTCCCTCATTTATGCACACATGCTCTCTCTTTCTCAAAACTCAATAAATAAATTTAAAGAAAAAAAATAGTAAAGTGTTGGGCTAAGTGACCTTGAAGTGGCATTTAGCCTCTGAGATTTAGGATTTCAAATTCAGGGGAAAATCCAACCAATGTCCTTATAAAAGCCAATTTTGCTCAAGATCCTTGTCATAGTTTAGACTGGAGGAAAAAAAAAAAAACTTTAAGGAAGAACTTACTGCAGTGGTCGCTAAGGAAACCAGCTGCATAGTGATTTAGGTTATTAATCAGTAATATCTTCCTAAGTAGTGGAGGATGGGGCGCCTGGGTGGCTCAGTCGGTTCAGAGTCTGACTTCGGCTCAGGTCATGATCTTATGGATATGAAGGAGGAGAGTGGTTGTAATGGAAGAGATGTACATGTCTCAGAGGAAATGATGTCAGTGAAGAAATTCACATTAAAAAGCTTCCAGAAATTTCACAACATTGGAAGTTCAAAGGATCCAAACATGGAAAGGATTATGACAATTTTCCAAGTCACAGAAAAGATGCTTGCTCCATATTGTAAGCTATATAAGAGAAAAGCAAGCACTGTTTTTCTCATAGGAAATAAACATCTTAGTTTTCAATGTTTCTAATGTTTTATAGTGTCCTGAATATTATTTTTGCTACTTTTTCAAGTCTCTGTATGTTTATAATCATAAGATAGTTTTTAAATGTTTTGATAAAACCTTTAAAGGTCATGACACATTCATAATTTTCCCATTGGTTTTTAAAATTGTTTTGCTCACTTTCAGGTTACGTGGTCAGTTTACAGTCCCACATTACCACAGGAAGAGAGGATGCTGTATATAACAGTTCCAAAACTAGACTCCTGAGTTTCTCCAGAAAACTTTCTCTACCTGCAGTGATTCCCAGCTTAGCTCATGACAACTTCATCCTTACCTGCTGATTAGATCCAGAGCCATGGAGCCATCCTTGACTCCTCTCTTCCCTTCATACTTCAAATCCAACATGTCAACAATCCTATTGGCTTTAGCAGCAAAATGCATACAGAATCAGATCTCTCCTCATTTCCTCTGCGGCTACCATCTTGATCCTGTCACTATCACCTACATCTTTCACATTAATTCCAAGAATCTCAACTGAGCTCACAACTTGCACTCTTGCTACTTGCCTCCAGTCTGTTCTCAAACCAGCAGCCAAAGTGACTTTGTTTAAACAGATATCAGATCCTGTGAGTTTTCCTAAGAATCCACCAGTAGCTTTCCCATTTATTCAGAGTAAAAGCTTAAGTCTGTCTAAAGACCTTTAAGGTCTGAAATAATGTGAACCCCTCCTCCCCTAGATTTTAGCCCTGCCATGTTCCTTCTCTGATCGGATTCCTTGCCTTCTTCTTCTTGCTGCCCTGCACCAGTCATACTAGCCTCCTTGTTGTTTCTGAAGCACGGTCTTCTTGCCTTAGGACTTCACACCCATTGTTACTTCTATCTATAATATAATAAATTACATTATATTTCATCATCACCTTCAAATTGTTGAATATCACCAGATACTTTCATCATCACCTTCAAACTCTTGCTAAAATGACATTTTCTCAGTAAAGCTGCCCTAACTACCCTAATTAAAACTGCAAATCTCCACTCTTGCCCAAATCTATTTTACATTTTCCCCCCAAAGCATCTATAACCTTCTAATATACTTTAATATCCCTTTTATTTTATTAACAGTCTTCCCTTCCATTTTTTCCCAATAAAGCAGAAGCTACACAAAGGCAGAAATTTTTGTTATTTTCACTCATGTATTCCACAGCCTTAAATCATGGCAGGCACGTATCTGGCACTCAATAAACATTTGCTGAGTAAATAAATGTAATGAATAATGCATAAAAAATAAGGTGTCTCTATATTGTTAGAAGAAAGGTGTACTGAAAGAAAAGAAGAAAGGAAAGGAAAGGAAAGGAAAGGAAAGGAAAGGAAAGGAAAGGAAAGGAAAGGAAGGAAGGAAGGAAGGGAGAAAAGAAAGAAAGAAAGAAAGAAAGAAAGAAAGAAAGAAAGAAAGAAAGAAAGAAAGAAAGAAAGAAAGAAAGAAAGAAAAAGATAGCAGTATAGATATGTATTCCAAGAACTTTTTCTTCATAAGCCAACTCAAGAGGTGTCAAGGGAAATGTTGCTTAGGGCTTTGAAAGTAGAGACTCCAAGGGGCGCCTGGGTGGCTCAGGGGGTTAAGTGTCCAACTTCAGCTCAGGTCATGATATCACGGTCCATGGGTTCAAGCCCCATGTCGGGCTCTGTGCTAACAGCTCAAATCCTGGACCCTGCTTTGGATTCTGTGTCTCCCTCTCTCTGCCCCTCCCCTATTCATGCTCCGTCTCTCTCCATCTCTCAGAAATGAATAAACGTTAAAAAAATTTTTAAAAAGAAAGTAGAAACTCTGAGGCAGGCGGGTGGGGACAAGTGGTTTAACAGCAGGAGACTGATTATCAAGAGATACAGTTCTCTCCGATCTTCCTGAGAGAGGAAGAGAACTGTGTGCCTACTGAAGGTGCAGAGAAGGAGGTAGAGCACATCAGAACAGTCTGTATTTGAGGCAACAGTGCTGAAAGAAGGGAGATATCATGAGTAATTTTAAGCAGGTACAATTAGCAGAAAGCTTTTCAGAGGAGAAATGTTTAAGTAGGAGTTTTCAATTTTCTTGTCAAGTATATGTTGTGTTTGAGAAAGTCTACATTAAAGATCTGCAGGATTCTTCACAAATTCTCTAGGATTCTGGAGGAGTCAGTAACTCTTGTTTTACTAATGCAAAACTGTAAAGTCCTAGGCCAGGAAGGAAGTTTGATAGTGCCTTAATTTTGTTATAATCACAGAATCATAAACTCTACCTGAGTTGGTGAGTTTCCCTCAATCCTTCCTGATCAGTATTTTCTTAATAGTATCCTCTATGAAATAGGCAAACCAAACATGAATTCTAAGAGAAATGAAGAGGGAGTTAATTAATGACTCAAGAAAAATGTCAGACAAAAATGGTATCTTACACTGGATGTAAGATAAATACCATGAACTATTTTATTTAATATTTAATTTTATTGCCACATACTTGGTATGTGGTTTTTCTTGAGCGATTAACCATCATTAAATAAGCAAGTCTCTGTAGCCACAACCTGTGGGGCACAGTGTATATAATTGTCCAGGTGAGAAGCAGCTCAATTACAGATCAGCAGCCAAGTGCAAAGGATCAGCCACAAGACTTCCAGTCTGGAGTTAGTAGTTGAAACTACTGTTAGTTTTCTGTTCGTGATGTCATGATTTATATGGATGTCACTCTAGGTCAGAATGTATACGATGGTAGCATATTTTTCTTCTTTTCTGTTTTCTAAAAAAGTAGTTGATACACAGAGTTACATTAGTTTCAGATGTACAACACAGTGATTCGACAACTCTATACATTATGCTGTGCTCACCGGAAGTGTAGCTACCATCTGTCATCATACAACCCTGTTATGATACCACCGACTATATTGCCTATGCTCTACCTTTCATCCCCATGACTTATTTATTCATACTTCCCTTTGCCCATTTTGCCCATGCCCCCACCTGCCTCCCCTGTGACAAGCACCGGTTTGTTCTCTGTATTCATGGGTCTGCTTTACAGGTTCTTTCTCTGAGGTGCCCAGTAGGATAACCTGAAACCTCATCACACATGAGCACCCTACATGTCTGATTCTATAAACACATCAGGCAAATTTTGTAATTATTCATCCAGATGTTAAGTTGAATGGATGAACAACTGGAAAAAAAAACACAGACATTTAATTTTTAATTTTGTTTTCACTTTTGGGATATATTTCATTATACCTAAAACCCAAAAAAAGTACAAAGAAGTTTTCAGAACACCATTCCAGTTGATAATATTTGGAAAAAGACTTCCAAATGACACACTGATATAATCTTTACAAATGCAATCATAGACTTATGCCTTATTTTATGTTCTCAACGAAGGTGTATGTGTGTGTGTGTGTGCGCGCACGCGCGCCTGTGTAGATTCACAAAATACATCAATTATTTCATTCGTTATATATTTATTCAACTAATTTGTATAAAGTGTTCAATTCTAGTAGATGGATGTGAGGACAACAAGAACTATCTGCCCATACAGGAATCCAGATTATGGAGAAGACGGCTGGGTGATTCCCAAGGACATGAGGGATCAAATAAACTGAGGATTTTCACTAAGCAGAGTTAGACTAAATCCCAGTGACTCTAATGCTTTACAAAGCCTCCAGAGGAGGAAGTGGTTTTATAAACTATTTTTATTATGAAGTTCCCTAAGGAGGATTCTAGCATCCCACCCTCTTCCCACGAGTCTGGCATTGTCCTATGTCCAGCCACCCCTGGTGAAGGCTGTCTTTCTCCAACACCAGCAGAGTAAGCTACAGATACTTTATCCTTCTATCTCATCCCTGCTCCATATTTCTGCTCTTAGTATTTTCTTCTGAGGCAAAAAGGGTAAGACACTGAAGAAATAATAATGACATATTTTAAAAGGCACAAAATTTCTATCTTGGATCTGGGTTCTGTCTTAATTGACCATAGGGGTAAAACTCTCTGCCATGGAAAGGATATAAAGAATCATACTTATGGCTTTTAAATTCATATCCAAGAAAATGTAGCATTTAAATATTCTTAGTCTATGGTAATTTTCATCTCCGTACATAATTTAAAAGTCATCATCCTTCAAACATAATTTAAAAAGCAACGGGAGATGGTGAAAAGGGAGGACTTTTGGGGCGCCTAGGTGGCTTAGTCGGTTAAGCGTCAGACTTTTGCTTAGGTCATGATCTCGCGGTTCGTGGGTTCGGGCCCCGCGTCGGGCTCTGTGCTGGCTGACAGCTCAGAGCCTGGAGCCTGTTTCAGAGTCTGTCACTCCCTCTCTCTCTGACCCTCCCCCGCTCACGCTGTCTCTCTCTCTCTCTCTCTCCCTCTCTCTCTCTCTCTCTCTCAGAGCCTGGAGCCTGTTTCAGAGTCTGTCACTCCCTCTCTCTCTGACCTTCCCCCGCTCACGCTGTCTCTCTCTCTCTCTCTCTCTCCTAGAAATAAATAAAACATTAAAAAAAAAAAAAAAAGGTAGGACTTTTGCAGTATGAAAGACCTGGGTCTAAATTCCTACCATTCTATCTCCTCTCTGATACTCCCGCAGTTTCCTGAGCTGCTCCCATTATCAGTTTCTTTGTCCGTGTGAAAGAACTAATGAATCTTGAATATAGAAGAGAGAGGAATAGAGTTGAAATATACAATGACTTTTCAATGATTATTTGTTCCTTCCTATTGAACAGATACAGATATGATCTTTAATTTTCCTATTCTTTAAACTGAGGAATGAGAGATAACATTTATTGAGAACTTACTATGTTTCAGGCACTGGGTTAAGAGCTTTCATAATCCATTAATTACATCACATTAATCTATTTAATTCTTACAATAACTTTATAAAATAAGAACTATTGTTATTTTTTTTTTATAGTCAAGGAAAATGAATAATGTAGAGTTGCTTTATTGTACCTGAGGTTGAAAATCAGACAACTGGAGTCTGGCGGTTCCATCTCATCTATGCCATCATCCACTAGACTATAGATTTCTTTACTGAAGCATCATATCCAAACATTTCTTTCAAATCAGTATTATATGAAATTTTGGGGAAACACTTCTATCTAAAATAGTGAAGCACTTCACTAAAATAGTCCTATCCTGCACATTGTTTAAATGAACTATTATTGATGAGTTATAGCAAAAGGTTAATTCAAGTGATAAATGAAAAATTTCAAGTTCAGATGACAACACTTAAAACTGAGCTGGCTGATAGCCAGACTACCAAATGTCACTAAACTCTTTACCTATGATCTACTCTTTTCTAATTCCCTGCATCTCTGGATTAGATGTGCTTAATTACTGAAGTTAATCTCAGTATTTCCAAATTGTTTAGCTATAGATAAGAGAGGGATTTTGTTTAGAAAGATGCTATACACATATCTCTATCATTAAGACTTAGAAATGCTTATATCTTCTTTTAGGTAGAAAGACACACTTCTCAATATAAGAAATTTAAGTATATTAAAGAAAATCAAGAAAGATGAAGATTCTAATACATCAGGTCTTTGGCAATGGAGTACTGGTAATTACTTACTGAGTAGTAACCATCCCTTCCTATAGTTGGAGAGATGTGGTACATGTGTGTGCTTGTGTGCATGTATGATTGTTGGAGGTAAAGTAACTCTTTAAGCCAAGTCAGATCTGGTGATTCTCACAAGGTTTCTCCAGCCATTGGCCTGATGAATTTCTGACAATTCTGATGGCTGATTGTATTTCTGTTCCAGTAAGCTGCTAGAGATGAGGGATATAACTCTCTCTGAATCCCTTATCATCTTCACTCTAAGGCTTTCCTTTATATGTCTGCCTCCGTCACTGTACTTTTGGCCCTTCAATCATCACCTCCATGTTCACAGTCAAAGCTCTTACTGAAGGGTTCCAAAATGTCATGAAGATAAGATATATGAAAGCATGGAGGAAATGGAGAACCCTTGGTTCTATTTGTGTTCACCTTAATCTTGCAGTAAGAAGAGAGCGACATATATTACTTTCTGGCTGGCAAACTACAAGAAAAGGGCAATTTGCCACAAGAACACTATATAATTTTTCTCCAAAAGAATAACTGATTTAACCTCTTAGAAGCACCCTTGCAAAATGTGTTGGGGTGTATGTGTGTATCAACAGTAAACCTTTATTTTAAACAGATCAGTGTTGGTTAAATATATGATTTATCTTAGGGTCCCTAACATATATTCTAATAACAAAGAAATATTTTTGAGACAGAAGCTGGTTTAGTTTTACTATAATACATGAATTTCAGGATAAATAATACTTTGTAATTTTATTGTCCTGTAGATTCTCAGTAACAATTGTTTGTGATGTATATACAATACTTTCATTTGAGAGGAAGTAGGACTAGATAAACTCTGGATTGCCTTTCCAGGATGCATGGTATCTTGGTGTACTTAAGCAGCCAAAAGAAGAAAAGACAGATTGGTCAGTTTTTTCCATTGTCTGCCATGACAGTTCTGGCACCTCTCCTATGCTTGGGGTGGCCATCACTCTTCAAGGTTCCAGGGGCCATCTCACAGCATGTTTGCAATGTCTTCTACGATCTACATCAGGATATTAAATCCAGATCTTAGGGGAGTGTTTGCATCTCGATAAACTCTCCCTATCTAATAACTTTGCCTTCTCCCTGAGCCTCTTTCTCCAGTCCCTTCAGACTCCAGCCCCATGTATACTCTTCTGATTCCTGTCCTTACAAGGTGTCCGGGTCCCACAGCTTCTTCAGCATCTAGTCCCATTCCTCCCTTGGCAGATCCAGCTCATCTCTGACCATCTTATATTGCTTTTCAACCACCCGATACATTTTACCGACCACTGCATCTCCTTCCATCAGGAAACCATCCAGGTTTACTATTCTTGAGAATTTTGAGAATTACACCACTACCTTGTTCCAGGGTATATTGATACTTCATCTACTGCCAGTGATGGGGTCCTCATTGCTAGATAGGCACTGTGTGATCCAGCTCTAAGATTTTAAATTAGATCTGCTCTCCTTAACCACTTCAAGTACCAACTGCAAGAGGTTGAGTTTCCAGGAAAATAGACCCTGGGACACACATTAACATGCAAGAAGTTCCCTGATGAGTGCTCTTGGAAACAATCTGTGTAGAAACAGAAGAGAGTAGAAATGAACAGAATAGAAAGCAGGCTGCAGTGCAGTCACAACAAGGCCTCAACTGACTCACAGGAAACTTGAAGTCAGACTAACTTACTAAGGCTGTCTCATGACACAGCAAGGAGGCTAGACCTTTATACTTCCACATCAACCAGCCATGCTTCCAGGAAAATGTTTCTTTGGGGAAAGTGATTCCCTCAGCATAGAGCAATTCGCTGAGAGGATGGACATCAGAGATCTATTATTCAGCAGCTGAGGGATGCATCCTTCAGTCTTGAAGAGGATCTGGGCGGCAGTACACAGCAGCCACTAAGGCACCTGGTCCATACTGCTGATGTGGGGGGATCTGCAATCAACTCTTCTCACTTGGATTATTACTTCTATAAAGACTCATCTCTTTTTTACCCCATAACACAAACTATGTATTATTTTCATATACTGTCATACATTCTACACATTGAAGACAACCAAAAAATTGTTTCCCTGTTTTAGTCATCCCATGAATCCATGCATAATTTCAGAGAGGCCTCACATCCGTAGGAGCACATGTACTGAGAACTGATAATATATTTGGGGCATGGAGCAGTGTGTTGGGTGTGCAATGCAATGTTTTCCATGGAATTTATAAACATGTTTTGGTTACTTGAGACTGACCTCAAAATTGAAAGAGTCCTTTGTCCTCACCAGTTAACAGGCAGAAATTTGGAGTCAGACATTTTCTGTGCATTTTTTCTATGTTCCCCTATATTAGGTCATGTTATTTATCAAATACTATGCAGAAAAATTTGTGATTTTTTTTCTAACATAATTTAAATTTCCCTCTTTTTGTGATTTTAACTTATATACATCAAATTTTCATAGTCATCTGTTTTGTGGATGCCGGAATTCGGAAAAGATCTCAGTGATATCCCCATGATGCTAAGAGATTATTGAAAACTCAAAGAACAAAAATTTGTAAAGAGAAGGTAGAGATTAATGTTAGGGTTTAGTCACAAAGTCTCTGCTTCTATTATATTCAACATACACACACACACAAAATCATCCACATCCATATATGCTTATTGATTAAAGACTAGCCACTTAGTTAGAATCTAGACTTATCTGAACATAATTACCAATAGCAATTTTTTACTTGTGGATTTACTTATTTAAAATTCTTAATTTGTAATTACTATTTTTAGAGTTCATAATTTTTAAGTTAATTATTTTTTTAGTTATTACTTATTGACTCATTTATTAAGGTCTAGAATATAACACTAACAATGTTATGATGTGTATTTTTGGCTAAGGTAATGAACAAAGGTAATTGGTCCCCATGCCTCAAATCAAATACTAAGAAACTAAGTTTGGGGCTATTATTTGGGATTAACTGATTTCCAGATTTTTCATTTTGAGAGACCTATAAAAAGTAGTGAGATTACTAAGAATTCCCATGGACACTTGAATTCCCTAAATGCTTAACATTAAAATTTTTTTACTATATCCATCTCGCTCTTGCTTTCTCTTTCTCTTATTGTCTATTATGTACGTCTATTTTTTTCTGAGCTTTGTGAGAATAAGTTGCAGACATGACGTCCTCTAACTCCTAAATACTTTTGTGTTTTCTTGTAAACTAAAATATTAATTCACATAACTGCAGTGTAATTATCAAAACTGTAAAATTAGTACTGATACAATACTATTATCTAATTCATATTCTTGTTCAGACTTCACCAATTATCTCAATAATGTTCTGTCAATTTATGATTAAATAAAGTATAATTATGACTGCCATGTCTTTCCTTAGAAGATTTACATTCAGTAGGGGTTCTTAATAATAGATAAAACATCTGAAAAAGTACACTATATTTTTTATTTGTGTCCATGTATTCTTTTCTCTGGGGAAGAGCCTATGTATTTCATTAGCTTCTCAAAGATACCATTGACCCCCAAACAGTTGATGGACCACTGACGTGAGAAGTGAGCAGTGACATTAAGGAGCAGAAATATATGGCTTCTTTATGCTCAAACACGATGGGGTTCTAGGTAAAGGGATGCATATGAGACTCAAAGTTTGTACCTGGTTTTGTTCCACTCAATAGAGCCTGAAAACAGATGGTATTTGAGATATAAATCCTCAAGGTAGGAGTATACAATGCATTTTCAAGGCTTCAGAGAACACATGCCAAGATGGAATTATACATTTAAGACATTCTTAGGAGACATGCCAATGAAGAAAAATGAGTAGGAGCAGGAGAATGTAGAGAGAGCCTACAGGCAGTGATGAGGTCTGATGCCTGTGAAGGAAAGGGAAAAATGAAGGATTGTGCACAAAGAATGTCAGACTGCAGTAGAGTTCTGTCAGTGAGAGTCTGTGAGCCAAAGTTCTCTACGAGAAAAGTTCCAGTTTGGGCAACAATGGACTTCTTTGGTACCTTTGCTATGTTTTTACATTGACTGGAAGGAGCCACTGAGAAGTATGGCCTTGGAACAAATGTAGTGATGGATCCAGAGGACAGCAGCTGGGTCTTTTAGTCAACTCTGCTCCCAGTAGCAGGTAAGTGTTAAATTTCATACAGGTAAGTTCGTCTGGTTCCCCTGTGCCACTATCTCAGGTACACCAAACAAGCTAGTTGTCAGCATAAGGGGAGTAAAGTAAAGCAAACAGGGGTATGCATTCTCACTCAGCAGACTTGACAAACCACAAGTGTGTCTCATCAATTATAGTTGAATAAACATCACAATTGGCCTCAATGTTCCATATGAGTTTCTAAGTGGTACAGAAAATATCTAAATCTCAATACTAACACTCCTTTTTATGCTAAGCATTTGAATTGACAGGCAATTACAGTTATGTAAATAGGAATATAAAATATCAGAGACATTATAGAGTTGACCTGGTAGTGTGTTTACGTCTATATATTTATTAAACTCTTTTAAAAATTATTGCTGGATTTTTCTAGTTGTTATTGTTAGTTTTCTTATATCAACAAAACTTTATTTTTGCTTTTGTCACAACTAACATTAAAGTGAAAATACACATTTGAGACTATGGTCTGCATGCAAATGCAGTCTTCTTTAAGAATTTGTGAATATTTCCCAGCTGCTTTGTGATAGGAAAACAATTATGTACAATATATCATAGAGAGGAAGCAATTACATTCATTTTCTTGGGCACTGAGAAATTTGATAAGGTTGACACTTGGCACATTGAGCTGTGATAGCAGTTAATTTTTTTAAAGGCATAAAATATAGGCCAGTTGAATTGAAGCCATTTGTTTTTAAATTGTTGGAAATTGTGTTACCTTAGATGCTTTCAGATGACAACAGGGAGTGAAAAAATTAATTTAGAAATCTATTCTAAATGCAAAATGAGTACTAGGCCCATTCAATTAAAACAAAATACTTCATTTTAAGAAGAAGCCAACTCTTGAAACCTAGTGATTAGCTTCAGATGGGGCTAGACCTTTTTAAAACCATGAAGAAGGCAGTTCTCTCACTGTTGATGTGTTACTGAATGCTTTTCCAGGTTAAAAATGATGCTCCTTCCCCCTTTTCCTGCATGTACCCAACACCCACATATCTTTTCCTCTTCGTTAAAATAATCTCTCAGGAAGACAAGATAAATTTATCAATACTCTGAGATAAGTGACTTGCAGTTCTAAATGCATGGAGCATTTTCCATCCATTTGTTTACTGGGCATATCTGTACAAACTCTATTTATTGGACAAATGCTGTACAATCTACCGTACCATGTGTGCATTGAATGATCATGTACTAGGCACAGTGGTACATTCACATTCACACACACACACACACACACACACACACACACACACACACACACAAAGGGCTTCACTTGAACTAGAACTTGAAGCACATTTGCCATATGGGTGTACTGAATTGGAGGAAGAGGTTTGTGATTCAGTCAGAAGTACCATGATCAGCAATGAGGTGAGGATATTGGGATGCATCTGGGAAATTATAAGAGATACATGAAGTTTGGAATAAGTGACATGATGACATGTATTCTGAATTTTCTGGAATCATCCTAGTTTGTATCTGTTATCTTGGCATAATTAATAACAGGACTAACTTGTGGTCCCAAATGTCTGGGTTTGGACACTCTATTTTATGATTATAAACATAGAAAAATTTGAGACAGATACCTGATGAGGTTAAAGACATGGGCAGGGACTGTATTATGGGTACATCATATGCCCAAGCGAAGTGTGTAAACTTTACTTGAAGACAGCAGGAAGGTTTTTCATCTAAACTTAAAGAAACAACAACAGAAAGCAAAACCAAAAACCCTACAGAGGTCTAATAGTGAGTGTCAGGCATTAGTAAAACAGGGGAAGCATTATTGCAAGATCATTCCCTGATAACATCAATTCATGCCACATAAATCATCTGTCATTTGAAACACTGGCTTTCCTACAGCTAAATCTATCTCCACATATAAACATTAAAGTCTGACAGCTTGGTAACTGGCTTTATTATTTTAAACATCAATGTAAACAAAATTTTTCTTGGAATATCTACTAAATAAAAAAGGTTCCTTGAGAATTGCTTTCAGATATATTATGGGAAGGATTCTGTCTCAATGAATTGTTAAAAGAGCATTAGCGGGGCACTTGGGTGGCTTAGTCGGTTAAGCGTCGGACTTTCGCTTAGGTCATGATCTCGAGGTTTCTGGGTTCGAGCCCCGCGTCGGGCTCTGTGCCAACTGCCAGCTCAGAGCCTGGAGCCTGTTTCACAGTCTGTGTCTCCCTCTCTCTCTGACCCTCCCCTGTTCACGCTGTCTCTCTCTCTCTCCTAGAAATAAATAAAAATAAAAATAATAAAAAAAAGAGCATTAGCAATTGATTAAACAACCATGGAGTATTTTACACAACTTTCTTTAAGAAAACACAACTATTTAAAATAAAGAGAATAATTAACACTCACTCATAAGATTGTTTTTCCTTTCTCTAAGATAAAATTCTGCAGGTACCTGTCCTATAAGTTTACAGGTCCCCTGAGATCAGGTATCCTTGGTTCCTGGGCAGAGAGCCATCCTTCTCTGCTGTGAAAAATGTTGCCTTTCTAGTGACTCCACAGAGTTCAGTGCAAGCCGTGGAAAGTGGAAAATGAACAGGATAAATACCAAGTACCACTGGCCATTTTTATGACAATTCTAGTGATGTCTCTCACCCACTACATACTGGAGTTAAATAAACAGTCTGCTAATCCAGGTCAAGAGCTACAAGAACAACAAATTCCATCGATGTGGACAGACAACCAAACACAAGTGGGAAAAATGGAAAGCCGCGAACATATTTATACGTAGAGAAATTTAGAGTTCGTCATTAGGTAGATTAGTGATTGATCTATGTTTCATTTCTTTCAGTATTATTACAGTATTTCACTTGTTCTCTGAGGCACAAGCTTTAATTTTCTTCCATAATATATAGATTATTATGTTTTTTTCCTATGTGAATTCTTTGCAGTCAAATAAAAACACAGGTTATTTTGAGATAACTTCTGACCGTTCCTTTAGAAGAACTATGTGAAGTGAAGTCAAGATAATGGAGTAGAGTGTAAATTGGCAGTCTTAGTTTGTCCGGGAATCATTTCTCAGAAGGAGGTTAAATTACTCTGGGATCAGTTAGTCCATTGTCAAGTTTCGTTAGTCCACATCCACCCAGGAGCATCCATTTTCATTCTACACACTTTTGTTTGTGAATATTTTCTTTGCTTTATTGACTTGGTGTAATATGGATTCCATAGGGGGCCAAAAGCGTAAAATAACTGAATGAAAAAAATTAACAACAATGTCAACAAATGCCACAAATTAACACTGAAACTAACTCAGAACCATACTCTATGAAGAGGTAATTGCTCTCACAAGTTATTAGACATTACTCATTCTACATGTTCAGATGAAATGGAGATGACTTTCCTTCTTGGGGACAATCATCCTTAAAATATAATCAAGAAAATTACACATAAAAATTATTAGGTATTTACACAAAGGGCACTAAAATTCAGATTCGAAGGGGTTCACACACCCAGTGTTTATAGCAGCATTATCAACAATAGTCAAACTATGGAGACAGTCCAAATGTCCATTGACTGATGAATACATAAAGCTGTATATATACCATGTGTGTATATATATATATATATATATACACATGTATACATATACATATGATAGAATATTACTCAGCTATCAAAAAGAATGAAATATTACTACTTACAACAACATGGATGGAGCTAGAATGTATTATGCCAAGTGAAATGAGTTAATCAGAGAAAGACAAAAAAACATATGATTTAATTCATATGTGGAATTTAATAAACAAAACGGATGAACATACGGGAAAAGAGAAGAGAGGGAAACAAACCGTAAGAGACAACAAAGTGAGGATTGATGGAGGGAGGCGGGTGGGAGATGGGCTAGGTGGGTGATGGGTATTAAACAGGGCACTTGTTGTAATGAGCACTGGGTATTGTATGTAAGTAATGAAACTAATTCTACTCCTGAAATCAATATTGCACTGTATGTTAACTAAAATTTAAAGAATAAAGAAAACTATTAGACATTTTAAACTAAAAGTAATATTTAAATATGCATCAATGTATGTTACCGTCAAAATATAAAGAATTAATAAAAATAAGCAGAACACCAACACCTCAGTAGGAAAAAGTGTCTAGGCTGAAATAATAAGAGAAACAAATTGCTAATAAATATCTAAAACACTATAAATAATAAAAGAAAATCAAGTGAAAATAACAGAGTATCAATTTTCACCTATGAAGTCGAAAAGAGAAAAATAAAATAATGTTATGATGGTTAATTTTAAGTATCAACTTGACTGGAACATGGGGTAATTATTTCTGGGTATATCTGAGGGGGTGTTTCCAGATGAGGTTAGCATTTTAACTGATAGACTGAGTAAAGCAAATGGCCCTCTCCTCTGTGGATGGGCATCATCCAATCTGTTGAAGGCCTAAATAGAACAAATGACAGAGGAAGGGGGAGTTCTCGGTCTCTCTCTCTCTGTGTCTGACTGAGTTAGATCATTGGTATTCTCTTGCCCTCAGAATGAGACCGGGACTTAGACTAGAACTACACCACTGCCTTTCCTGGGCTTCCAATTTGCAATTGGCAGATCCTGGGACTTCTCAGCCTCCATTATCACACCAATTTCTTAAAGTAAATCTCGCTCTCATTCTGTCTCTTTTGTCTTCGTCTCTCTCTCTGTCTTCCTGTCTCTAGATAGATATATAGATGATAGATATTCAATGCTAGTGACGGTATAACATATTGGACACTTTTATACAATGCAGGAAGAATAAAATAACTTTCATATATTTGTATATGAAAGTACAATATTTGTATCTAAGAATCTATTCTAAAATAATAATCTGAGATGTGTACAAGTATAGATGTAAAAAGCAATCACTGTTAAAAAAAAAAGCAATCACTGTTATTAGTTACATATATAAAAATTTTACTCAACCAAGAATATCCAACAATAAAAAAATGCTCAAAGAATGATCTTTCCATTCAGTGAGAATCTTATGCTGCTATTATACAGATTGTGCAGATTTGTAGTATAGAAAATTACTCAGAAAATAATGTTAAAACGAAAAATAGCAAAACATAAAATCATATATAAAGTATAAACCAAACATTAACTTAATCTAAAAGGGAAGAAAGATATCAAAAGTAAATTTGTTTTATGTTGGTTAAAGACATATGAGAGCTTTACATTTTCCACTTTAAAATTTTCCAAAACAACTTGTTTTAGACTATGGATATATACTGTTTTTTATAACATGAAAAAATGTTGATTTAAATACTGCTATCTTGATAATGATAGTAAAATAGGTGAAAGTTAATGACTAGAAACTATAGTTGAAAGGACTTGCAGGGTCTAGATAGAATTATTCATAGATGTTCCTGGAAACCCATAGTCTTTGAAAAGTTTATCTAAATTTGGAAAAAAAGATTCATGATAACCTCACTGATACTTCTCTGGTTGTTTTTCCTTTTCCTCTTAAGAGACCACATGCTCTCTATGTCATAAGTGATTCATAATTTGACATGGGATTTTAAACTGTAATAAGTTCTTTATGTTATTTGATTTATTCTACTAAATAGAATTGTCTATATTTCTGATTCTTCTAGTGATTTTGCATTCCCATAACTTGTTATTAACTTTTGAAATAAGTTCAGAGACTAAGTCATTAACAAATGTTTCATTTGGTATTTCAGGAAAACTTTCATTCTATTCTTCAGATTTAGTATTTTCTGATTTCATTCACAATCTATAGAATTACATTGACTTTGTAAGGCATAAAGGAGTATAATTTGAGTTTTTTGTACTATCAAGATTAGAGTCAAGGATAATGATACTTAAAACTACTGTTAACAAAAATGAATTCATATTCTGTTAACAGAAGTGGAAAGTTCTCAATGACAAAAGAAAAGAAAATGTCTATCATTTAATTTATAAAAGTCAGAGGTGACAAATGTACCACTTGTCCAGGGGGGAAATATTATGATGTCTAGAAAAAGAGTATTATCCAGAAATAACCATAGATTAATAACACTTTTTAAAATTTTTTTAATGTTTTATTTGTTTCTGAGAGAGAGAGAGAGAGAGAGAGAGACACCGTAAGAAGGGGAGGGTCAGAGAGAGAGGGAGACACAGAATCTGAAACAGGCTCCAGGCTCCGAGCTAGCTGTCAGCACAGAGCCTGATGCGGGGCTTGAACCCACAAACCGTGAGATCTTGACCTGAGCCGAAGTAAGACGCTTAACCGACTGAGCCACCCGTGCGCCCCTAATAACACTTTTCTTTAAAAAAATACCCCAAAGTTGAATGACATTCATGATATTATAGAAACTTGATAGAAAGATAATATTCAGCCTCTTTTGTTCTGATTCTCTATTCACAAAACGTTAAGATCTGAGCTAATTTGGGAGCCACTTGCAGATTAAATTATCCATTTGTTGGGAAGTTACCAAATAATGAATCAGCACCTGGAATACAAGTCATCCTCTAATGAGTCTGCCTATAGTAAATTAGGTTCTCATGGCCCTTTCACCCACACATACACGTATACAATTAAATACAGTGTGGTGGGTAAGAGGGCTGGCTCTTGAATCTGATTGTGTATTAATAGCCCATCTACTTATTAGCTACATGACCTTGGGCAAATTCAGAGACAGTTTTTCACCTGGAAAAGAGGGTAAAAATATATACTTCAAGGATTTGTTGTGAGAATAACGTAACAGAAGAAATAAGTTAGAAAATGTAAAAGTCTTAGAAAAGTGACAACATGGTAAATGCTCAATAAAAATGAGCTGTTCCTACGCTATCATCTGAACTTGCTGATGTGCTTAACTATAGCCAGAAAAAAAAAATAGCTTTGATGATTTTCAGTGCAAATAGCCTGTTAGTTTTACTACTACATGACTAAGTGGAATCTGAGGTAGAATAAGATCTATACTTTGATAAAACCAGTAGGTATGAGGTTTGCTGTTCGAAGTTATTTAGTGTCTCGGTCTGATCAAATTTAAACAATTATATGGAGAAAATATATTCATATCTCATCCTAGTTCTTAATTATTTAGTAGCATATGTTTTGGGTTCTATAACTCTAAGCATGAACTAATACAGATAATGCCTGTATACACTTTGGCATTATCTGTATATACTACATTTCTTTCTTACAATTAGAATAGCGATTACAGTGAAACAAGTGGGGCGGCTGGGTGGCTCAGTTGCTTAAGCGTCCCACTTCAGCTCAGGTCATGATCTCAACACTTTGTGAGTTTGAGCCCCACATTGGGCTCTGTGCTGACAGCTCAGAGCCTAGAGCCTCTTTCAGATTTCGTGTCTCCCCTTCTCTTTGCCTCTCCCCTGCTCATGCTCTCTCTCTGTCTCTCAATAATAAAACCATCAAAAAAATAAAGTGAAACAAGCAAAAGTAAGCTCATTGTATTACAATCTGAGGTCACTTCCTAGAGATTGGCACTTGCTGAGTATTTTACCACAATAAGAATGCCGACAATTTGCTTTAATTTATGACAATTAAGAAAGTATTCTATGTTTCAAGCTTTATTAAGAGCATTTATCTCAATAAATGACAAAAAATGCATCCAATGTTTTGCAAAATTGACTCATTTCTACTCTTATGTGGGAGGTTCAAGTCAAAATGTTTCTGTTTCAGTATTTTGGGTCCTAATTATTCACATATTTCTGCCCTAAAAACACTGGAGAAAGCTGTGCGATTAAGTCTTTTGCAATGTGAGCAACGCAGCATCCCACAGGTCTGTCACAGTCACTATCCCAAGAGACCTTCCATCTCACACGGCTGACCAATCAGTTATCTTTTTCACACATTTCCTGATAACTGCATTGAAATATCACTCATATATAGTGTAAGGCTGCGAAGAAGAAAGATAATTGCGTTGTGCTATCATGGGCTAGAACTAGGGTTTGCAATGTCAATCTTAAAAGAAATTCTAGTTGGTTCATGCACAATGAAATAGTTAATAAGCAAAATTCAAAGATAGGCATTTTAAAAACCTAGAAAACAACCAATTTTACTTTTTAAACAGAGAACTGAATTCTTAGTGGCCAATTCATTCATTCCCTCATTCAATAAATATTTGTTTTGATTCCAGCCAGAGAGATCACCAATTGCATGGATGGAAGGTGAGCTTGGGAAATGGACAGAAGCCAGAGAGGTGAGCAGAGGCCCCATCACAGGATGACCTTGGGGACCAAGTCAAGGGGTAAAGGCATCAGGGAAGTATTAAGCAGTCAAAAGGAGGAGGATAGTTCACCCAAACAAGTTGGTTTTAGAATAGATAAAGGAAGATTGGAAAATAATTTTATTATGGGCGTAATGTAAAATTTCACTTTTTTAGATTTCTAAATCTGGATTAATTAGAATGCTAGCCTTTTATGTAAAGGAGTCAATGACACATAACCCATTTTGAGACCTCAGAACTGGAATATGTGCACCAATATCGGCATTATTCCTCTTTTATTTGTTTATATTAATATTTGCTAAGCTCTTGTTAGGTCCCTAGCACTGTTCTAGTTGAAAAGGGCAAGGACAAGACCTGAAGCCATGTGGCCTTCTGAATCTTCCTGGCTCACTACATACAGTATGGTGGGGGCTGAGAGCCGGAGTCTGGACTATACCTATGGTGAGTACTTCCCCACTTTTCTCCACACGGGATTTCTTAGAGTCTGAACCAATAAAACAAACATAAGTCAGTATCTTCTTTATAGATAGCAAATGCTTTTCTCAAGTTTAGGATTATTCTTATTACTATAATTTGTTTCTTGTTATTTATTGTACATGCAGCTTTTCTTTCCTACCAACTGGATGCTGGGTTAACTTTTGGAGATGAAAAATTAAAACTAAACTGTCTTTGCTCTCATGGAGCTCATTTAAAGCACAAACTCATACCTAAAATGATATGCATGAATAACTGAAACATATTTTGATTAGGCAATTAGAATACAATGAAGGAGGAAAATTTAATTAACTGCCAATTACTTTGTTTTAGCCCATACGTTGTTGATCAACTCTGGGCTGACTCTGTTCCTGGGTAATTTCAGATTCTGGAAAAATCATCAAAATGCTTTTGATCCCTGACGATGATGAAAAATTGCAAAAAGAACTGCCAATCCAAAATTTATGAGATTGTCAACTTCCTCATCATGATGATCATCAATATCATCAATGCATAATAAAACTAGCAGTTACAGAGAAATTACTAAATTCCAGACATAAGTTTTATTTAAATTCTAGTTAGTTAACATACTTGTAGCATTATGTTCAAGTGTATTATTTAGTGATTCACCGCTTACATACAACACCCAGCGCTCATCATAACCAGTGCTCTCCTTAATACTCATCATCCATTTAACACATACCCCCACCCACCTCCCCTCCAACAACCTTCAGTTTGTTCTCTATAGTTAAGAGTCTCTTTTCTGGTTTGCCTTTCCTTTCTTTCCCCCTTATGTTTTATGTTTTGTTTCTTAAATTCTGCATGGAAAAATGGACAGAAATATGCAAAGGAATGAAACTGGATCACTTTCTTACACCATACAGAAAAATAAAATCAAAATGGTTGAAATGTCTAAATGTGAGACAGGACACCATCAAAATCCTAAAGGAGAACACGGGCAGTTACCTCTTTGACATCAGCTGTAAAAATTTTTTATCAGACATGTCAATGGAAGCAAGGGAAACAAAAGCAAAAATGAACTATTAGGGCTTCATCAAGATAAAAATCTTCTGCATGGTACAAGAAACAATCAACAAATTAAAAGGCAATCTTTGGAATGGATATTTTGGAGAAGATATTTGCAAATGATATATCTGATAAAGGGGTAGTATCCAAAACATATAATGAACTTATAAAACCAAACACCCCAAAAACAAATAACCCAGTTCAAAAATGGGAAGAAGGCATAAATAAAGATTTTTCCAAAGACATACAATACAGATGGTTAACTGACACATGAAAAGGTGCTCAACATCACTCATCATCTGGGAAATACAAATCAAAGTTATCATGAGATATCACCTCACACCTGTCAGAATAGCTAAAATTAACACAGGAAACAATACATTTTGGTGAGGCTATGAGGATACAGAAAAAGGGGAACCCTCTTGCACTGCTGGTGGGAATGCAAGCTTGCGTTGCTACTCTGGAAAACAGTATGGAGCTTCCTCAAAAAGTTAAAGATAGAACTACCTTATGAACAGCAATTGCACTACTAGATATTTACCCAAAGGATACAAAAATACTGATTCAAAGGCATACGTGTACCTGATGTTTATAGCACCATTACCAACAATAGCCAAATTATGGAAGGAGCTTAAGTGCCCATCAATTGATGAATGGATAAAAATGTTGTGATATATCTGGAGTCCTTGGGTGGCTTAGTCAGTGAAGTGTCCAACTCTTGATCTCAGCTCAGGTCTTGATCTCAGGGTTGTTAGTTCAAGCCCTCTGTTGGGCCCCACACTGGGAATGAAGCCTACTTAAAACAAATGACAGGAAAAAGCTGTGGTATATATACACAATGGGATATTACTCAACCATAAAAAAAGAATGAAATCTTGCCATTTACAATGATGTGGATGGAGCTAGAGTGTTATGCTAAGCAAAATGAGTCAGTCAGAGAAAGACAAATACACTATGGTTTCAATAAATTACAAGTATTCCAGATGGCAGTCTTTACATGTTCATTTATTTCTTTTGATCTATAACTGTTATTAATTTCCAGTGTCCTTAAACAATGAGCATATAATGCCATCTATATTATTTCTACTTTGGTAAGTTAATTAATTGAGGTCTTACTTATACCTTAATATGAGGCTGCTTTTTGTGAATGTTTTAGGAAACCTGAACATAAGTGTTAGGAATATTGTTGATTATACTTTTATTATTTTGTTTTATAAAGTATTTTCTAATGTGTTTTGCCTTGAGTTTAAACTTTGGTATTACACCACGGTTTGAGGTATTTGGCCTTGCCCTCAGTCTATTCAGTAGGCCCATGCTTTTATTTTTTGCTACTTTATCAATTTTGCTTTAGATATATTTGAGGGGAGATAGACCCAGATACTCTGAAAGCTCATCCCTTTCCACACTGAGGTAGCTAAATTAGAAGCTGGCTCAGGTCTGAGTTTTTTAATCAGAATTAAAATACATATTTATATTTTCCAATAATTTATCTGATTGAGCAAACAAGTTAATGTCAGGGTAGAGCTCTCAATAAAGCCCCTCAGTAAGGAGGCCACTTCCTTGAATGTAAGCTCCCTTATTTCTTCCTACTCTCTCTATAAATATGAAAGCATTATGGGGCAAGCTTCCTCTCCTGAAATCTTCTCCTTGGTGAGTCCGATACAGATGCATTTCTTGCCACAGTATGCCAAGAGGACAATGTCCAATGCACATTGTTTCTTCCCAACAGTTCATGTTTTATTTTATGTGGACAGAATGTAGGGTTAGGACTGAGTGTCCACTCCCATGTCATGACACTCCCTCCTCCATAAACACATAGCCTGGCTGTGCAATGTGAGCTAAACTTAATCTGCACCTTTATACATTATGGTAATAAAATTACCTTATTGGGGTGCCTGGATAGTTGAGTTGGTTAAGTGTCTGATTCTTGATGTCAGCTGAAGTCATGATTTCTACAGTTCAGGAGGTCAAGCCCTGGGCTGGACTCTGACTGTGCAGAGTCTGCATGGGATTCTCTCCCTCTGTCTCTGCCCCTACCCCACTTGTGCTCTCTCTCTCTCTCTCTTTCTCAAAATAAATAAACTTTAAAGAATGCCTTATTTAGGGGTACCCTGGTGACTCAGTCAGTTAAGTGACCGACTTCAGCTCAGGTCATGATATCATCGTTAATGGGTTCAAACCCTGCATCGGGCTCTGTGCTGACAGCGAGCTCAGAGCCTAAAGCCTGCTTCGGATTCTGTATCTCCCTCTCTCTCTGCTGCTCCCCCACATTCTCTCTTTCCCTCAAAAATAAATACACATTAAAACAAATGCCTTATTTATATACTTACTTATTTATATTGTAGATGCATTTGGTCTAAGTATTGTGACCTTTCTGCTTTCCTTTTTATGCTACTGTTGTTCCCCTCCCCCCCCTCGTTTCTTCGGTTTTCCATCCTGCATTCACCGTAAGATTGTGTTTGCTTTGGGGATGCCTGGGTGGCTCAGTCCATTAAGTGTCTGACTTAAGCCCAGGTCATGATCTCACAGTCCATGAGTTGGAGCCCTGCATCAGGCTCTGTGCTGACAACTCAGAGCCTGGAGCCTGCTTCAGATTCTGTGTCTCCCCCTTCCTCTCTGCCCTGCCCCCTCCTCACTCTCTGTCTCTCAAAAAAATGAATAAAATGTTAAAAAATTTAAAAAATATATTGTATTTGCTCTGTGTTGTTTTGCGCATACATGCTCTTTCAGAAAATTTTAGTTTGTCCTTTTGTGGCTAACTTTACAACACTAATATTACAGTGGATAATTCATTTTTAGAGTCTGTGTCGCTTCATCACTCAATGTAATGATATAATTACTGTACTTCCACTGCAGTCCACCTCCCTCTTCTCCCCCTTGCTGTAACTTCCTGTTACATTTAGTCCTCTAGTAGTTCCCTTTTATTGAAAATACATGATTACATTTATAACGCTCAGTTTATCAACTCTAAATGTCGCATTTGCTACTCTGTTCTTACATCTCATCCCCCTCACCCTTTCTATATTTTCAGAGCATAAACCTAAAAATGTCATAAACTTATAAATTATAAAATTTTAAGAAAAATTCCCACTAATATTTAGGTTAAAGCTTATATTTAAATGAACTCAGTGCTCATGTTGAATCCTTTGACACAGCTTTCCTATTCATCTTCTACTTGGCTGGGTCTTTTCAACGAGGATTCATGACATCTTGAATGAGTAAACATATTGGCCCTTGTTCTCTTACTGTATGGATATAAAATTCTAGGATCAGATGAGATCAAGTGCGTTCAGGGTGGGATGGTCGTTGACTGGATATAAAAGTCTAAAGGGTTCATACTTTCTTTCCTTGAGGACTTTGAAATAATTAAATTATCAGTTTCTATTTCCTTACAAAAATCTGATTACTTTCCCCTTAGGTGATTTAATATTTTTGTCCAGATGTCCAAACACTTTTTTAAATCTCTGAAACTCTACATCTTTATTTATTTATACCTTGGTTTGATTTGACTGTATTATTTTTTCTTTGGACATGTCATATACTTTCAATTTTCTAAATCTGATAAATTTTATCTAATTGTGCCTTTGAATATTTTTTTTCTTCCACTTGTTTAGTTTTCTTCTTTAAGCTGGCTATCTGTCATCAGGGTCTCTATTATTATCAACCTAATCTTTTCAACCTCTGTGTTCTTTTCCATTTCATTTTCAATTTCATTTCCTCTGAAGCTTGCTTTCCATGGCTTAACTGTTAATCAGTTAGCCCAGTCAAATATAAGAAAAATTAAAGTTTTAATTTTGTCTTTTTACTTTAACTTCTTCCTTCTTTGATTGTCTTCCTTTCTTTATGAAGAGCTAAGTTTCCAACCAATATCATTTTCCTTGTCTCTAAAGATCTTTCAACATTTCTTGCAAGCTAGGTCCAGTGGCAACAAATTCCCTCAATTCTTGTTTGTCTAGAAGGCTTCCCTTTGGGAAGGTAATTTCACAGGCTAGAGGATTCTAGCCTGGTGTTTTGTTTTGTTTTTTCTTCTCAAAACTTTAAATATTTCACTACACTCGCTTATTTGCATGGTTTCTGAGAAGTTGGATGTAATTCTTACCATCTTTGCTCCTCTAGAGGTGAAGGATTGTTCTCTCTGGTTTCTCTCAGGAGTTTTCACTTTGCCTTTGATTTTCTGGAGTTTGAAAGTGATATACTTGCATTTAATGTTTTGTCTGTTTGGTTTTTGTTTTGTTTATTTGTTTTTGTTATTCATCCTGCTTGAGTTTCTCTGAGCATCCTGGGTCTGTGGTTGGATGTTTGATATTAATTTGGGGGAAACAGTCATTATTTTCGCAAATATTTTTTCTGTTCATTTCTTTCCTCTACCTGGAATTCTTATCGCATGTATGTTACACAATTTTCAGCAGTCCCACAGTTCTTAAATATTCTCTTCTCCCCCTTCTTCTTCTTCTTTTTTTTTTTCTGTTTGCTTTCAGTTTTGGAGGGGTCTACTGAGATATCCTCAAGTTCAGATATTCCACCCCCAGCCATTCCCAGTCTAATAAGCCCATTGAGGCCAATTCATTTCTTTTATAGCAGTTTTGGTCTCTAACATTTCTTTCTGTTTTTTCTCAGAATTTCCACCATCTGTCTTTATCTATCAGAGCCCTTCACATACCCACTATAGTTGTTTTAATTCCTGATCCAATAATTCCAACGTTCTTGCCATATCTGAAATTCAGGTCTTATGTTTTCTGTGTGTCTTCAAATTTACTTTTTGCCTTTAAATATGTCTTGTAATTTTTTCTTAACAGCTGGATGTGATGTCCTAGGTAAAAGGAACTGTTATAAATAGGCTTTAGTTATGTGGTAATAAGGTGGGGGGGGGTGAGGATTATCCCATAGTCTTTTGAGAATATCTCTTGTCTTTTAGTGAGCTCATGCTTCAGGACTGGGAACCTCACATGTGTTTATCATTCCCCCTGACCCTTAGGTGGTGCAGGAAAGCTAGATCTGGCTGGATTTGAGTGTTTACCTTCTTCTGTGTTAGTGAGGCTCTGGTTAAATAGTTTCTCTGAGGGCAGACCTTATTTAAAAGAATACAATATTCTGGCATATTTAAAGATGTTCCTTTTCCTCCTCTCCTGGCAGAAATATAAAAGGATTGTTTTCCTCTATTCCCCATAAAGACCTAGAAGAGATCCTGGAGGCAAAACTAACAAAAGTATGGGGGCATATTATGGTTGAGTGTCCCAGTGGGTTTTAAATCTAAGATATTCACAATGAGCTTCCAGCAATTCATATTTAGGTTTATATTCCTATTCGTGCTCAACCGTATTCATCAGTACACTTCAAGTTTCTCGATCCTGGCGCTGGTTCCTGATCTTGGTTTCTGTGCTGTTCAGTTTTGACTCCCCATATTCACTCATGTGTTCCCCTGTGGTTTCACTTCTTACACATGTAAGAAGAAACACTAATATATATATTTTTTAGTTTATTCAGCTTTTAACTTCTTGTTAGAATGAAGTGGTAACATTCAAGCTGGCATGGAAACCTATTCATTCATAGTAATTTTTTGAGAATCTATTCTATTTGAGTTCTTACTGGGAAAAATGTTGTGATGTTTTTATCCCTAAGAAATACAACATTTATTCTTTTCAGGCAGAGTCTTTGTTAGACATATCTTATGAGTATATTATCAAGTAAATAAATAACAGTCATATTCAGTAAGGGTCTTTGAATGTACTACACTAATATTTCAACTTTTCACACATCTCTGATCCATCATGGGTTGGTACCAAAGAGGCAGCAAAACCTGGTAGTTTAGACCAAATAATCCTTGGTTCTATACCGAGATTCAAACTTATAAACTGAGTGACCTGGAAGAAATTAGTTATTTAGTCATTGTTCATCCCCTACCCTATGAAGTGAGCTTATCAACCATATTTATCTAATAAGATTATCATGACAATTAATGTAGTAATGAATGTAAACTCTAGAGAAAAACATTACATGATGAGCACATAGTAACAAAATTTGGCAGCTCTGTTAAGTAGACAGAAGATTGCTATAGAAAGAAGACCAATAAACAGACAGGAGACATTTATCTATTGGCAGACTCTCGCAATCGGACTGATAACTTCATGTTGAGATGAAGTAGTAGAGTCTATGGGATCAGGTTTTGAGCACAATGGCAGTGTCTATGAGGCTACAGCATCTTGAGAGTTACAACACTCAATGAGGGTTTCCAGAAAGTATTGTCTAAATAAATATTCATTGGTAGACAGCCTGGCAGCTTTACTGGCATAAAGTTTTGCTTGTACCGCTGACAGCTTTTTGTTGTCCTTGTTCTATGAATAACATTTGCTTTGTTGATTTAGGGCCCCATCCTAAAAGAAAACTCCCAGATTCAGAAAACTGCATACTAAGGCTGAGCAGAGTACATTTTCGGCTTTTTTGTTTGAAGTTTGTAAACAACTGTAGCTTGCATGGGTACTTTAGAAAGCATCTACAGATTAACAAATTTTCTTCTGTTATCCATATCTTTTCCAGTGATTTAGAGCATCGTAGTCTCCACAACTGACTCTGCAGATAAGAGTCTGCCTTCAGCAACAGAAGGTGGAAACCATCTTTCTTTTACTTCCTGACTGTGTGATTCTGTTCAAGTAGTAAATGGCTTCATAATTTATATGAAACTATAAGAACAATCGACATCATCATTGAATCATACAAAGAAATACTCCTTCCTCCACCCCCAAATTCATAGCTTAATGGATTTTTTTGCAATGCTGCACGAAAACAAACTGGTCTTTACTTCAGAACTACACATACTTTGCATGCCCCATAGTGACTTTAATTGCTTTGAATTTATTATGCATAGAAAAGACATGGCCAGGAATGAGTGTTGAGCAGTCAGCTTATGCATGTTAATGCTCTTAATGAAATTATTTTGCCCTGGGCCATGCTGGCAGCAGTCGATTGGTTTGAGTCTCTCTTAGCCACACTGAGAATGGAGCGGAGATAGACATGGCAGCATCTCCTTGCCTCTCCTCTGGCTTATAGGCCACATTTCTAACTTTCTGCAGAGAGCATGCAGGGAAGGAATTATTTGGTTGGAAAAAAAAAACACAAATGCTACTAAAAACAAAGTTTGGACTCATGTATCTCATTCTTCTTTATCCAATAGTGATACATGTATGTCACAAAAAAGGATAAGTTCCACACAGTCTCCTATGTCTGTGTTAATTGGTATCAAGTACGTAGGAATACCTGTGTAATACAGAGAGGTATCAAGAGGCTCCTCTCTACAGCAGAGATGGGCAGCCAGCCTATCGTGTGAAAATAGCAAACTGGGATCTCTCCTGTGATCTGGCAATTTCAGAGATTTAAATGTGGGATAAACGCTGCATCAAATATGATGGAAGCATGCATATGCCACATCAAACTGCTCAACTCTTGACCTGCATAAATACAGCCTGAAGAGATGAACCCATAAACATCTCTAAAAAGATTCTGCAACATCTGTGTAGTGGCAAAAATATATTCCAGCTTCAAAGCATGAGGAATTTACTTTGAAGTCCCCATTTCCATTCTTTGTATCCTACTTTCTGTGGTCTACTTTTCTGCCTGGTAGGTCTTCTGCAGTTACGCGTGAATGCTGGGCCTTCATGGCTACAGTGCCAATGTTACACTATACTCTGGATCTCTTCTACCCATACCAAAATACCACTCCTAAGATCGAGCCTCTGAGGTTTTGCCAAATGTTTAGTTAATAAATGTAATAATAGCTAGATGCCTGAAAATTGACTTGAAAGGATACCCTCTCAGGCAGCATTTATATTTTACACAAAGAGCTTCCACTTTTTAACTGAATATGTGACTAGTATCTGGACCGCAAACCTGCTGGTAGTCAGTGGGGGAGGGGTCTGTATGGGCTGATTTCTCTGTGCATTTCAAACCACACAAGAAGGGAAGCTATTGATTTTGCTTGTGTGTGTTCAGGGCCTTGTCCCTTGGTGACCATTTAGAATTGATTAAGTCTATCCAAAAAGCATTTCTGTTATCAAATCTTAATCAATCTTGCAAAAGAAATGTATGCAAGTAAGAGCTGAATTTAATTACTTCTACAGGAGACCTTTATATCTTCTTAATGAAGTTGAACCGTTGTAGGGTATGCCCATCCTTATAAACTGATGCTCTGCAAATATTTACAAGAAATTGTAGTGAGACTTGAATTTTAACAAGTCTTAGAACAACTACATTGTTTTGTTAAGTTGTTATTGTGCTTTCATGTGTATTAAGGGATGTTTAAAATCTAGTGCCTGCTGTATCTTACTGAAAATCCAATAGTTTTCCGAACCATCATATTATATAATGCCCCTATGGGTAAATTTATGTCACTCAGAATTCTCGTGTATTGAAGAAGTACGAGATTGACCCAATTATGAAAATGTACTGGCTTAAAAATATATATGAAGTTCTATTTAAGTACAAAAATTCAGGAAATTAGATGAGAAATCATATTTACAGAACTATTTTGTTTTAGAGAGAATTAATGAAACAATTGTTATAATGCCTTAATTGAGAATATTTATGTAATCTAAGATATAATTTACTCAGAATTGATTCTAATAATTACTAGGGAAGGCAATGACTTTGATATTTCTGTCCTAATTCCTGGTTAATGTTAATGAAATTAAATATATTCTGTTTGCTCTCACAAACTGATTTTCTGATTATACCATGTATCTCTCAAGAAATATAACACCAAATGGGTTAGCTGATCATACGAGTTCAAACATAATCAGCTTGTCAATGTCCAGAAAATACATTTAAGGGTTTGACTAGGATTGCATTTAATCTATAAATAAATCTGTTTTAGAAAAAAAAAAAAAGATTATTTTCTAATATTGACTTTTTAAATACATGAGCAAGGTTTTTTTTTTCTATTTATGTCTTTAATTTATCTTAAATTTGTAGGTTTTATTTTTATTATTTTTTGATTTTAAAAATTTTTTAACGTTTTTATTTATTTTGAGAGACAGAGATAGACAGAATGCAGGGCACAGATAGAGGGAGACACAGAATCTGAAGCAGGCTCCAGGCTCGGAGCTGTCAGCACAGAGCCCAACATGGGGCTCAAACCAACGAACATGAGATCATGACTTAAGCCAGACTGAGCCACCCAGATGCCTCAAATTTATAGATTGTAAAATAAAGTCTTACCTTGTATTCTATGAAAATTAGTCGTTCGATTAAATAGTTCTTAAGTATTTGCTATTTTCGTTCTACTGTAAATGAAATTTAATATATATAATTTTTAATATGTATATATATTTTCCTGGCCAATAGAAATATTAGCTTCCCTTTACAACTGAAAACCCCTTGAAATACAACTGATAGGTGGAGAAAGTCTCTTATAAGTGGAAGGAAGAAAGTGTGTTTACTAGAGATCTTGGGACTTGTGAAATGCAAAGCAGTGAGTTCCTTGGTTTTTCCATCAGTCCCAAGTAGTACATTCCTGGAGCCCAGAACTGCCATCAGGCACAGATAAATCTCCAAGATAAGCCTGTTTCCTCCAGCCAAATGATAGAAAAAGGGTGGCCCATATTTTGGCAATATCCATCCTAATTCAGCTAAGTGCTTACAAAATATTTGTACCCCTACCCCTCACTCAATGTGGATCCAACAGGAAGTTGATTTTCCACTCCATTCCTGCCTTGTCATTAAGGAAGAAACAGGTAGTATACTCATACTCACAGGTTCCCTTATGGGGTGGTATCTCTAGGGCTAAACAAGGAGCTGATATTCCATTACATTCTGGCAGAAGCAGGCAATGCTCCAATACCTCCTTCAAGATGATGCTGGGTTCCAACAGTAAGCTGAGCCTCTGCCCCCACCCAGCATCCTCAAGGAGCAAGGTGGTACCAGTCTGACTACTCAGTCTGCTGATCAGTTCTTTGAAAGACACTTTTCAGAAAATGAAAAACAAAACAAAACAAAAACAAAACAGACCACAGACTGGGAGAAAATATTTATACTATGAATATATCTTATTAGTATCCAGATATATAAAGAATATTTATGACTAAATAAGAAGACATAAGACTCGATAAGAAATTTTAAAACATACTTCATATAAGGTAAACAAATAAGTACTTGAAAGTATGCTTCTATTGTCATTAGGGAAAGGAGAATTAAAACTAGAAGAAATACCACTACACGGAAGTCTCATATATTGGTATTGAAAATGTAAATGGTACAAATGATTTTTAAAATAGCTTGGAATAGTCTTTAAAATTAAACTTACCACATAATCTTGATATTTCACTCTAAATTATTCACACACAAGTTATGAAAACATCAGTCCACTTAAAAACTTGTGTGTTAATACTAATAAGTTTTATTTATAATACTAAAAAAGTAGAAACAACCTTATCAACCAATCATCCTTGCAATTGTTAAACAAATTGTGGTATATAAAGGTATACAATGTGGGGCGCCTGGGTGGCTTAGTCGGTTAAGCGTCCACTTTCGCTTAGGTCATGATCTCACGGTTGTGGGTTCGGGCCCCACGTCGGGCTCTGTGCTGACTGCCAGCTCAGAGCCTGGAACCTTCTCTCTGTCTCTCTCTCTCTCTCTCTCTCTCTCAAAACTAAATAAACATTAAAGACATTTTTTAAAAACCTTTAAAATATTATGCTGAATGAAAGAAACCAGACACATAATGTACATACTGTATAATTCCATTTATCTGAAATTTCAGAAAAGACATATTTAATCTATAGAGATGTAAAGTAGATCAGTAGTCTCCAGGTTCTGGTGATGGGATAGGGAATGGCTGCAAAGGGGCTCAGCAGAACTTTTGGGATGATTGAAATCTTTTATAGCCTGACTATGGTATGGTTACGTAGCCATACATTTACCAAAATTCATCAATCTATGCACTTAAAATGGATGAATATGTAAAGCATAAAGTTTGATTAAACACACACACACATACATCTATATCAAAATATAATAAGCATGATATATCTGTTTTAAAGCCTTAAAATTACAACATATACAATTATTTATTTTAGCTGTCTCTTTCTCAGTATTAGATGAGTGGCTCAGTATAGTTTTTTACATAATGAGATTAGTTGAAACACCAGAGACCTGACCTTTTCTTATTTGTAAAGGTGTAAATTGCTCAAGTTTGGAAGCTTATTAATCTGCAGGCCACTGGAGTATAGTTACAAAATCTCATCTTTCCCTATGTCAAATGACACTCACATGATTTTCATGATGCTAATATACATTAAAACATCCATTAAAATAAATTGTTTGTCTATTTGCAAGGAGTCATATAATATTTGTATTAACCATATAGTATTTATATTACAAAGAACCAATGTGTCTGTTAAACAAAAAATTGAAATTGGCCTTCTACTTATTTGGTGTAAGTAATCACAACATCCTGCCGTGACGGGCATGTTTCATATCCGTACTGTCCAATATGATACCAACTAGGCATGTGCAGCTATTAAGCACCTGAAATGAGGTTAGTATGGCTCAAAATCTGAAATTTTAGTTTCATTTATTTTTAATCAATTTAAATAACAACAATTTGATTATTGGTTCCCATATTTGGCAGCCATATATAATGCCTGGAATGGATAAGGTTGGTCATTCTTTGCACTTATATCAATCTATTGTTTTGCATTACAAGGGGTGATTCTATTTGTTCTCAGTCCTAGTTAACAGTGAAATACCTGATTTAGTCATATTCTGAACACTTGTATCAACTTTATGTTGGGAGGATTATTCCATATTAAATGATGCCATAGCTGAGTATGGTGACCCCTTACTCTTGTGGCAGATGGAAAATGCTGAGACCAAGTCTGTCTAAATGGGCATTGTTTAAGCCAACTTATTTTCTTTCTTCTCTCACACAAGTTGTTAGGTGCTTGGAAGTTATTGGTACCGGTTAGTATTAAGATTTAAGTCTGAGAAATGGTAGAAGCCCATTAGCTGGTATCTAAGTTATTTGTTCTAGTTCAGATTACTGAAGAGACAATACTGGAAATAAGAGGCACTGGCTATTAGTGAAAAGTTCTTTAGTTCGTATTTTCTATTACTTTTACAGGGATACAAAAACTTTTCTACTTAATAGTGGTTTAAGTTCTGAAAGATTATTCACAAGTTCTAAATTACTAAAGAAGTGTTTAAACATTTTGTTCCTGGTTATTTTTAAATGAGGTACAAGTCATTTCTTGAATGATTTGTACCTTGCCTTTCATGATGGTTCTTATCATGGAGTGTTTTATCCTGTTTACCTCATGTAACATTCATCATTTTCTGAAAACACTTGCATTTCTTCTGTTGTCTCTCATATCTTCACCATCTTTACACATACTGGAAGGGATAAGGTTCAGCAATACATTCTCAGCATTTCCATAGGACATAAGGCAGATATAGATAGATAGACTAGTCTACTCGTCTTCAAACTGGGGTATTCATCTCATTCTGTTAAAAATGTCTCTCAAGAAATAAAAAAGAATCTTGGGGGCATTAAAGTAAGCATTGGTTTTGAAAAAGTTAATGAATTTAATGGTGGGTGATAACCATGTTCCAAATCAGGTATTTCTACTTCATTCTTTCTTAAAAATCAAAAGGGGAACTGATCAAACTAACCACTAACAGAATACAAATAAAATTTGATGAAAGATATCTCAGTGATACTTAGCATATAACTCATTAGTTCAGAGAATTTAGTTGCAAAACTTTCCAGATATGTCCACTTATTTATACAAACAAGATTTTTCAGATTTACATTTGAAGGTGAGAACTAGGGAGGAATAGAGTAGCTACTGAACTCTTTCACATTCTAGCAATTAATGGTATTAATTGATGGCACAGTATTTAATTATAAAAGAAGGCTCAATTACCTTAAATGAATTTTCAGTAATATTTGTTTTTATTTTACCATTATCCTAATAGGTAATATAATTGCTTTTTCTGTGTACTACTCATTGCTATAATTGTAACTTGACCTCCAAAGAAATTTTTATAAATCTTAGGGGTTTATAGTCATGGGAAATTGTGAAACTTAAAGAAAATAACTTTAAATTAATATACTTTATTTTCAGAGAATTAACAAATAATATGTTTTATGTAAATAATACCGCCTGGGATTAGGCAACACAGTGTCCTGACAGGGTGATCAATGAAAAATGTCTAAGAATAAAACTATGCTGCATTAATATTACATTAAATCTGTGAAGGACTTGGAATGGAAATACGAGTTAAAGGAGAAAAAGAAATGATGTAAAATTTCCAACCATTGAGAGAAACCTTGCATGTAAGCTTTAAAATGTTTGATGGTGGGTGTCAATTCTCTGCTTGGTGGTGGTTTATCGGGACCATTGGACACATTATTTGCAATTTTAAAGAAATTACGTTTTTGCAACCTTTTTTGTTTTTTTTTAACCTGTGACGGAGGAGCTGGTTCCTTCGCCCAAGCCCCTGCATCAGAACATAATCACTTTCTAACACTATGGCAGGTGTGGCCATCCAGGTAGAAGCCTGGTCTGAGTGGGTTTAGTGTGGGGTTTCCCAGGAAGCCGGAAGGTGTAGTATGAGCCCATAGGACGAGTTATACAGTTTCTGGTGTGTGTGGGAGTAAGTGTGGTAGAAATTGGTTTTGAAAAATATTTCTGCCTTGAGGTTTTCTTAGCAGCTTATATTCTAATCTTAGGGAAATTTTGCTTTTCTTGAATAAAATTATTGTTTTAATAAAAACTTGTCTGCTTTGGAGATCACATTGCCTTTTCAAATTCAGCTTGAAAAGCTATTTAAAGACTGAGAATTACTGAATTGTATTATTTTGTTTACATCTGGAATGCATACTTAATTTCTCTTGCTTATTACTTAATTTTGTTTTACTATCCCTTAATTCTTAGCGTTTTCATTAGATATTGTTTTAAAATACTACAAGAATTAATTGATTTGCATTACATCAAACATTTGTGTAAGACAGAGCCCTTGATATGTAACAATTGTATTTTTCTATATCCTAAGCATTCCCACATGGTTAACGCCATCTGTCGTAACTACCAAGATGCTACCGGCTGCTTCTTTCTCAGTCTTTATTTACAATCCAAAATGAACGTTGGTAAATGTGTAAAATTTATCAACAGAAACAGGAAACTCTAGGCAGGATGTGCATAGCGAAATTTCTTTCTCTGTCTCTGTTATGCACGATTTGCCTATTGTGTGGTATTCTGGAGCTCAGGAAGCTCAGTGGATAGGCCCTTTTGCAATTCAGCAATAAGATGATAATGAAACTCATCATAATAACCCTGAACTATTAGGTTGTTGATTCAACAAAGAAAAATTATATTTTGCTTGCTATAGACTTAATGTCAAAGATATTTACTTGAATCCTAATGTTTGGGAATTTAATTATCTATAAAATATGTACAGCTACTATTAATCAGAATATCTGATTAAACAGAACACTGATTAGCCACCCTAGGATCCTATCTGTGGAAGAAAATGAGGCATAAATGGGTAAGTAAAAAGACAAACAAATGGAGTTTTTTCATGTATCCGTGAGTCCGCAGACCTGGACCTTGTGATGAGAGCACTCAATGATCAGAGACATTCACCTACACATGTGTTTGTGTACATGACCACACATGTATCACTCTACTTACATAGCAAATGTACATTCTAGCTGCAGTCATTTCCATTATTTCTCAGGTCATTATTTGGGATTCATGCTCTGCCTCTGAAGACCATTCATTATTTTCCTCCTTTTGCTGAAACTACTTCTCTGCCTGCCTCAAAGCAGGGGAAGAAGACACCTAGTCAGAGAGTCTGAGAAAACAGATCCTTGAGCTGGGCAAGGATCACTCTAGTACCTTTAGAAAGTGACTTTACTTCCACTTTTGTTCAATATTCTTTCATAAAAAGTGTGTTGAACTAGACCGCCATGTGCTTTAAAATAATGCTTTAAAACAACTGGACTAAGTTTTGTCCAAGATTTCTTCATTCTCAAATATGATTTAGGACAACATGCAGATCAGTTATTAAAGACTTGGAAAGTGGTTGAATTTAATGATGAAAATTGAATTTTACATCACCTGTAGATACATTTTACTTGTCTTTTACTTGGCAATTCTTCTCAGAACACATAATTGAGTTACTTGGTCACTGTTATCACTAGTTCTGAACTCCATTGTGTTTTGCCAAATGGTCTTTTTATGAGTTAAAATGACATCATTTCTATGTATTATTGAATGATACATTCTGTATTCTCATATGTTGAGGGGACTGAATTAGATGGACTTGAAAGCTTTGTCAAAGACTAATATTCAATGCTTCTCTGCATTCACAATCACGTTGACCAAATTTATATTAGATTAATTGACACAATTAAAATGAATTTTAATTAACTCCATATTTAAATAAAATTCAACTACAATAATTTTAGTAAGAACTTTACTCTTCCTGTAACCAGTAATTTACCCAATCACGTACATTCTTTCTTCTTTTACCACGTCTCTCTTTACTACATCTATTTTATTGCACTAGACTAAGTAAACTTCAGCTATTTCATTAATCTTCACACTCTAGACTGCTTTTTCATTGATACAACCTACCTGCTCTTGCAAGAGTATTCTTTTTAAAGCAGTCCAGCTTTAAAATCTGAGGCTTTCTGTATCATCATTGTTGTTGATTGCAAAAGTAACCACAATTCTTCCTTTCTCTGTGTTCATGTGTTTTGAAATATGAGACTTTGCAACAATTTTCAGAAAGAAGTTAGAGTCTACATCTTGACCCTTTGATTCTGTGCTGGTCTTGTGACATACTTGTTTATAGAATGTAGCAGGTGTAACTTGCCAGTTCCATGTGTAGGCTTCCAAATGTCTTGTTTGCTTCTGCTCCCTCTTGGAACTCTGTCACCTCTGTATTATCACACTTAGACTAGCCTCATGGATAAGGGGACATTTGTGGCTCAGTAGCCTCACTTCTTCAATCAACAGACACCCAATATATGTGAATGAGGCCACCCTAGCCTATGGAGACCTCAGCCTACCTGCTAGCACATCACAAATGCAAGAGTGAGTCAATCCATGGTCAGATGATACTGTTCACTTTATCAGATTCATAGGCAACTACAAATGGCTGTTATTTTAAGCCAATAAACATGGAGTAACCTGGTATGGAGCAGAAGCTAACACCCACTTTCACTGCCCTATTTTGTTCATTAAACAACTTGTGCATGAACTAAAAAATATTCTGTCATTAATTCTGTTTCCAGTCTTCATATTCTCTATTGCATTGTCTCTCAGTAGTCTTCAAAATGTTGTTTCTGTATCCATGGCTATAGAAGTGGTAAAGGATTGCTGAAAAATACATGGGAACAGATAATTGTAAGGAATCCCATTCCTCATCCTCCATTTCCATGGGTCCTCTCTCCTAAAACTGACCTGCCTGAGAATGTGCCCGTAACCAAAACATCATGCTGTTCTTCTTTGCCATGTCCTGTTCACTAGATGATGGGTTAGTGATGGTTTGGGGAAAATATTATAAAGAGTTGCTACATTTTTTCAAAATATTTTAAAAATATTAATATAGGAGCAAAAATGTTTGAGAACTACTGCATCATTGCCAAGTGCACTTTTTAGCTTGCAAATTTGGCCACTTTCCTCTCTAGTCCAAAATACACCAATAGCTTATCATTCATAGAATAAAATCCTAAATCTTTGTCTTGGTCTCAAGATACTTCTAGATCTAGGTCAACCTAATTTTCAGATTGTACTTCCCCTAAGGAACTTTGTTTTGGTTATTCTGTCCACTTAGAGACTTACAGCTCTGTTTGTCGTCTTGCCTTTGCCTTGAAAGCCTCCTCCTTAAAGTATTCTTCTCTGTGGATCCAAAGCCCACTATTTCTTATCACTGTTAGAGGCCCAGCTCAAAACACTTGCTCTTCCATGAATCCCTTCTCTGAATAGCCCATCTCCTTCACCAACCAGGTACAAATCATTTCACTTCTTTTAATACAAGAGAGTACTTTATTTCTATCTATCTTTAATTTTTTCCCCTGGTATTATTCTTGTTTATATATTATCTCTCCTGATTAACTGTGATCTTGTTCAGAAAACACTTTTACTAATCTTTGTATTCTTTTAGTGCTTTCAAGGAAGTCTTAAGTTAAATATTCGTTGAATGAATACATCAGTGAAAAAGTTAAAAAACAACAATAACAACTATCTTTTTCACTTATTGAGAAAAAAACCCAGACCTGGAGCATTGTTAGGAACTGGGATGGAAGAAATCTTAAGCCATCTGTATTTGCAAATTAGCCTTATCCATAGGTGCCTCCTATAGTTAGTCTACCACTGGAGTGAGGCTCCTATCCTTCCACAGACACAGGGGGGATAGAGCATTATTTTCCTTGATGATAGTATTTCAAAGGGATAGTTCCTAGGACCTTGAGAAAGAGTCCTGGATTGTAAAACTGACACGAACTTTAAAAAAATTTTATATCTCAAAGAGGCAGAATTGACAAGTACTAGTTTTCTAGCATAAATGCTCTTCTAAAGAAAGGGAGGTCAGGGACCCAGAAGCAGGAAGAACCCTCTCTGACATTTGGCCAAGCTGAGGGAAACCTTAATATCACCTTGGTTGGTATGAAACTGAATATTTTGAAATGTAATGTCATACCAAGTTATCTAATAGGATTTTGAGCTAGTTTTTCTATTAATCCTCTTTTAAAGTCTAAAAATTTTAAATTTAAACTAAAAATTAGTCACGTAATCCACCTATTCTTCCAATGTAGAAATTTCTTCTTGGTTGACTTTGAGTCAGTCATTCACAAAATTCTTTATCAGTTCTACTGACAATTAAGTCGAAGCAGTTATATTTTATACACACACCCAGTTATATTCTATCTTTGCACAGTTCTAATTTGAAAAAAAAATATTTGTTTTTAATTATAATACAAATGCTTCTGAATATCACCTTGTAGGTTGACTATTCCATGGGAAATTATATAAAAATAATGCAATTCAGGGCTCCTATTTTCAGAATAAAATTAATATATTACCAGTTACGAGTTTTCTTAATTTGGGAGTGTATGTAAAATTTATTTTTGTTAGAAAATAATCTGATGATATACATTTTAAGGGCCTATGCAGAAACTGTGGATACAAACTTTTATAATGCTTAAAATATTCAATTAATTCTTTTTTTCCCCCTGGGCTTTGGATAACACATGAAACTAACAATTAGCACAGAAGTGTCAAAATACTTGATAGAGATATTGAATCATCAGAGTCATCTGTAAAGTACTTTGCTGGTGCTTCTTACACTTTCCCATAAATTTACTCAAATATATTTTAGGCAAAAAGCTAAGGCATCTAGAGAAATGGGTGAGGCTATCAAAATATGTTGTTGTTTTAGTGTGCCTGAAACCGGTTTTAAATGCAGTTAAATCTGCCTGCCTGTAAGTCATGCTTTTCTCCTTACCTCTTCTGCCTTCTTGCAAAGATTTGGTAATGGTTATAATATTAAGGTGTCCCTGCCCCTTCATCTTTCATTAGCTGGAGTCCATAAGGCCAGATACTAACAAGCTCATGTCTGCTTTCTTCCTTGGCTTCATTTGACTACAGCAGACAGCAACCTGGAGCCCAATGCCATACACTTTGGTAGAATGAATGGTAAGTAATACAGAGTGAGGTTCTATGCCCAATATACAAGGTGAAAAGCTTTAAAAGAAAATTGAACTTTGAAAATTCTCTAGGCCTTCCAGAGTTGAGGGATATTTCCATTTCTTTATTCAAGCACCAGATACATCAATTTACTTATGTTTGTATGTTATAATTTGTGAGAAAATATTTTAGATATACAAATCATATTCTCAGCATACAGGACTGAGATAACTGAAGGAATATTAGAATTATGCTTTATATCTCAGTACCTTTCAAGAACAATTAGGAAGATGGTAAGTATCCACATTCATTAAATTATAATTTTCTCTTTCAGCCACTCCCCAAGGCTTAGAGACCTCTCTCTCTCTCTCTCTCAAACACACACACACACACACACACACACACACACACACACACACACACACCAAAATCACACACAGTGCCACTGGAATTCAATTCTTCTAGGCTATGGAACTGAATCCAAGATAATTCCCTGTCCTTGTATTAAACTATGCTGGAACCAAGCAAAATTAATTTAGTTGCTTACTCCAGGAAATACCTGCTTCTAGAAGATAAGAGTATGAACCAACTAAATGGATTACTTATCAAGACTGTTTCCTGATCGAGACTTGCTTTGACCCTTCCTTCTATGTACCCACCAATGAAGTTATGATGTCTTAAATGCTACCAAATTCTGACTAATTTCTATGAGAAAAGATCCCCTTAAAATCATCCAGTTCAGTCCCCTAAAACTCTACAAACACCTTGCCCTAATTTCCCATTTTGAGACTATTAAGACTCGGCCAAGGTTGCATTCTTCCTCACTGTGCTAAATCTAATAACTTAACTTTCAACAAGTTTTTCTGGCTTTTTTGAAGAATCAGTAATTGACAACCAAGTATCTCTGTGATGTGTCTCTACCACATCAGTGTATATGAAATTCCATCCTTCTTCATTTCCCAACTATATGGACTTGAGCATGTGAAGTACCTTCTCCTAACTGTCCACTGTCAGCTTTCATACAAATTGGCTACCGATTTTTTTCTTCAATGTCAATTTTGGCTGGAACCTGGCCTGAGTCCCCAAACATGTGATGAAGCCCTAGTTACCGATCTTCTTAACCTATCTTAACAATTAAAGACCCGACTTTTACAACTATCATTAAACGACTAGTATAAATAGAATTTATATTTGACTTAGTATATGTTTGAATCAATTACCTAACACTTAGTAGTTTTGTAAAATTTAGGACTAGAGAACTTTCCTGAGCCTCAGATTCCTCAGTTATATATTGTAAAACATATTAAATTAGCATTCTGTATGTGGATATATTTTACGAATATAAAGTATCAAAGATGTACTATTTAGTTAGTAGTCTCTCAGTGGGCTAGAATATTTTGTTTACTACAGAAGCAAAACAAGATTAATGGCCTTGTGAATTTGGATTAATAAACTACCTTGTTAACTTGAGCTACATTCTTTGTAGCAGACAAAATATAGCTCATACAACAATCTACAGCAACAATTTGAGTGGTCAAGAACCACTTATTCAAATTTTTCCATCATTCAGGACACTAATGCCTTATTCTCCCGGCTCTTGCTAACTGACAGTTGGCTACTGAAATTCATTAGCATCAGAGTGTGAGAGTGAGGGAGGGATGTGAGTGGAGATAAAACTCCATTCTGTATGTGACTTCCTGTTAGCAACTGTGAAATATTTGTTAGGGAGCAGACTTTACTTTTGCAATTATCCTTTCCTCATGCAAGGAAGGGCTAAGAAAAGCATAGGCTATAAATATTTAACTTTATGGTCTGTGTACTATGACATCAAATGGCTTCAGAGGGACAGCTATGCCAAAATGTATTATAACTTATGTCATTAATTTCTGCCAGTTGGGGCTATAATTCTAACTGTTAAATCTATGCCATTTGTATGTACATAACATGACATATATTTATATATTCTACATAAGTGTAAGTATGTATTTATTTCATACACATATACTTGAAAGAGATGAATATTTAAGGTTAATTTTTCTAAGAGCATATGCTTGTTTTGTCTTTAGAGTAACATAAATACTTAGCAGTCACTGAGAGAGAGAGAGAGAGAGAGAGAGACAGAGAGACAGAGAGACAGAGAGAGAGACAGAGACAGAGACAGAGACAGACAGAGAGAGACAGAGAGAGGTGGAGGCTTACATTTTCTTTTCAGGCTGACCCGAACCTGACTTTCAAATTGAAATGGATAAAAGATGGAAAATGGAAAAGTCCTAGATATGGTAGGGGCTTTTTAAAAAAGTTTTTTAAATTCTCCATCTTTAAGTGACTGAAAGGGGATTTCCAGTAAATAAGAGTTTGATTCAGCCATTAATATCAAATGAAGCACCTAGGGAGGTTTACATAGCTGGAGGCATTATTCAGAGGCAGAACTCCTCACTGTTCCCTCAGGGCACACATTGTTAGCAATCAGAGGCAGTTAACAAGCTCTACGCTGTGTTCTCCCCAGGTTGCAACTCCGGAAACTTATGAGAAGCTCTTCAAGAAATGCTTCATTAGAATTCCTCACAGTAGTCCAGCTTGGAGGACACAAAGGGCAAATTCAGCTGTGACCAGGACTATATATAAGAAAAAGTTTAGTGATTAAAAAAAAAAGAAAGAAAAGAAATCACTCCTATGGCTAAAGCTAATCTCACAAAAACGCAGTGACTTACTAATAATACACATCTAACATTCCTTTATTCATTTTGACTCTTTGTAAGAAAGGAATAAGCTCACTGAAAAACAAACTTCCATATTATTTTATTTATTTTGAAAATATATAGTGTGTGGTTATAACAATCAATTAATGCTAAATATGGCAATTTTACAACTAGTGCTTTAAAACTACTAGCTTTTAGTAATTCAGCAGTGAAAGAAGGTATGCACATTTCTCAGTAATGCTAAGGGTCTTGGGCAGTTCTAGGAGGTCAGAATCTACTTCAAGGCCATAGCAGCTTGAATTGAAGGGGTCCTATACTCAAGGATCAATCAGTAGTGATCCCATGCTCAGGCTGCCCTCATCTTCCCTTACTGTTTCTGAGAAACTGTCAAGATCTTTGCAATATGTAATACTCCATGGAGAAAATCTAAACCCAGCTTTCAGAAATAAAGTAAGCAATTTAATTAAAGTACACCATTAAGAAAATAGACAAACCACAGACTGGAGAAGACTCACACTACATTTATCTGACAAAGGATTTGTATCTAATCTATATAATGAATTCTTACAGATCAACATTAAAGGAAAACTAATTACCACTCCCCTCCTCCCCCACGCCCGGCAAAGGCACTAGAATTGTGTGGATGGGTTTTTTTTTGTATGTGTATCCTTCTTCATTTTCTTTTTCTTCTTAGATTTGTTTAGATGTTTTTAAAAAGAGGATATACAAAAAACCAGCAGGCACATGAAAAAGGTGTTAATCATTATTATTTGGGGAAAGCAAATTAAAATACGCACAAGTGGCTAAAATCAAAGACTGCCAATAGCAAGTGATAACATAAACGGAAGAGCTAGAGCCCTATAGACAGCTAGGAGCATAAAATGGCACACTATTTTTGAAAACTGGAAATTTCTTGCAAATGAAACACATTTCTCCAATAATTACACATCCACTTCTAGGTATTTACCCAAGAGAAATGAGAATGTTTTTCAAAGTCTTGTACAAGAATGGTTATACTAGTCTTATTTATAGTAGCCCCCAAATTAAACATAACATGAATATCCATCATCAAAAGATGACTCAGCAAATTATGTTATATTCATACAGTGAAATGATACTTAGCAATGAAAAGGAATGCATTAGTGATGCACACAGCAACATGGATGAATTTCAATAACATTATGTTGAAGAAAAAGAAATGGAATGTGTATACACACACTAACACATCTGAATCTCAAAAACATGCTAAGTATAAAAGTAGTTGCCTCTGGAGGAGGTTAAATTTCCCAGAAAGGGGCATGAATATAGTCTCTTACCTCCTAAATGGTATGGGGGTATAATTTTCCCCACATCACCGCGCAAGTTTCTGGATGTCAACAATTCAACCCTTTCTGACACCACCTAGAAACAGCACCAGATCCCACAGGTTAAGGGCTCAGGCCCACAAGATTACCCTCCGCTTCAAACGCCAGTTGCAAGTCCAAGTTGTTACTATACTTCTGACCAACTGGCTATGAATCAGAGGTCTGCATGTCTTGGGTTCCACTGATTGGTTAGAGTTGCTCACAGGTCTGAGGAAACCAGTTTACTCACCACATTTCCAGTTCATTATGAGGGTATTGAAGAACATGAAGCAATAGCTGGACAGATGAGCAGCATAAGGAAAGGTTTGTGGGAAGGAGCGAGAAGCTTCCCTTTCCTCTTTGAGTGCGCCACTCTCCACGTGTCCACCAACTCGGAAGCTCTCCAAACCCTTTCCTTTTGGGTTTTTATGAAAACTTACTTAATCATTGGCCACTGGCCATTGGTTCAACCAGCTCCTATCCCCTCCTTGGAGATAGAACTGATTCAAACCTCTAATTACAGGTTTAGTTACCCTGGTAACCAGCCCCCACTCTTCCAGCCTTCCAAAAGTAACTATTAACATTACAAAAGACACCTTCACAGTTCTCAGCACCTAGGGAATTTCAAGGATTTTCGGAGCTCTGTACCTGAAACTGAGACAAAAACCAAATATATGCTTTTTGTTCTAAATCACAACATCACAGTGGCATTTCCTTGTACCTTTGTGTGATTTATGTCTCTCACCATAATTATATTTAATGATCTTTACCATTCCTGAACAGTTTATATTCAATGGTAATATTCTTTATCATTCTTGAGTAGTTTCTGAGACACTGAATTTTCAAATCAGGGAGAATTTTAAAAAGTCTTACCTTCCCCGTTCAAATTCTGTCACAACAAAAAAACTGGGAAAGAAACCCTACATAACTTTTAGAATTAAAAAATTATGCTACTTTCAACATAACTATCATATCTGTTTCCCTCATTTATATTTGCATCCCCATTTTGTCATTTTAAAATTAAAGTGTTATACCCAGATCGCAGTATCCTCACCGACCAGAGACCACCAGGGAGACCGAGTCACGCATGCAAAGGCAAAGGGCTTTATTACGGGCTTAAGCTTGGGCTCACAGACTTCACCAGCGTATGGGTCCATGCTGAGAGCCTCGAACAAGGGCAGAGTAGGGTTTTTATGGGGTTTAAGATGGGGGAAGTTACAGAACTTGTGACATGGGAACAGTGATCCAATCATAATAATTCAACATCATTGACAGCGGGTTTGACCATACACATTGTCTAGAGTATTCGTTACTTTTGGCGGGATCCAATTACAACATTTGGAGTACCTTTAATTTCAACCAATCACAGAGCGAGCCTAGAGTCTTGTTCGGCGACTAACAGGTTAACTTTAACATTAGGTAACAGGGTCCTATCTATAGTTTCTATCTCCAGGCCTCTCCCTTAGTAATGTGGAGGGTGGTTGCTGGCCTTTCTTGATTGGGTGTTGCAAGGGTGGTTTCTCCTGCCTTGGGCAATGTGTAACTGCCTGACAGTTTTGGGAAAGCTGAAACTCAGGCCTTCTAGTTCAGAGGGGAAACTTAAAGCCTGTCATGGAGTCAGTTTGGTTTAGACGTTTAGACTTGTGGCCTTACAAAAGTACTAAATATATTTGTAATAAAACCCATTTAAGTGTGGTAACGTTAGTTTATAGTAACCACAATCGAGATGTTGATTGATGAGAGGACATAGGGCTAGCTGACCTGCCGCAAACACCCAGCTTCCACCCTAAGGTGAGAGATGCATGCCTGAGGCACTCCTGGCTGCCTGTGAACTAAGGAAAGGAGAAACACAAAGGGTTAACTGATAGAGATCATAGTCCTACAGGACCTTAGTCTCTATCTATTTACCAATATCTTAGTAAGTCACAAGAAAAAGGCAATCTTGTCAATAGCCTAATCTCCAGAAACCTATAGACCCCCTTTTCCTCGAGCCCCAATGAGCCCAACATCACCTCTCCATATTGATATGAGGAACAAAGGCAGAAGGAAAAGGCATATAGAAGTAAATTTCCTTATACCCTGCAGCCCATTGACAAATACTTGAGGCAGGCAGAGTAAAATGTTTCTCCAGGAACTCCCTACTGTCTTAATGTTAATACTTTGCTAGAGGGAAGAACAACCCTAGCTTGGCAATAGCTAGGCCTCCAGTATCCACTGAGTCTTCTTTATTTAGCATATGAAAATCTCATTGGAAACTTCTCCTGGACTTTACCTCCCCCAGTTCCAGTCTCTCCTCATGGTCCTAGGGCAGTTCTGCCTGCAACTGGGTACTATTCCCATATTTAATAAAACCACCTTTTTGTACCAAAGAAGGCTTCAAGATCTCTTTCTTCATCGTCTGCTCTGTATCCCACAAACCCCACTGCCACCCCAAAAACCTCATCACAGATCACATCCCTCATTACCAAGTGTTAAATAGAATAAGTAAGAATAGATATCGCTGTCTTGTTCCTTTTCTTAGACAGAAAGTGTTTAGTCTTTCACAAGTGAATCTGATGCTAGTTTCAGGCTTAAATAACCGGTCCTGAATAAGGATGAGGTAGAGTCTTCCTGTACTTGGTTGGTTGATGTTAAATTGTAGAGATTCTAGATTCTGTATTTTTCTCTGAATAGTGTCCTAATGTTTTAAGAGAATCAGTTTAGTATTTCTTTTAGCCATTTATAAAGGAGTTTTCTTTATTTAGAACTGATAGATCCTAGGTGGTATGATGCATTTAATATATACAAATATACATAAATAATGTAGACTCTAGTAGGAAGGAAAATGTGAATTGTTAAAGAAAATAAATCTATAGTTTAACAAAATGGTTATTCCTCAGAGAAAACATACTTTGGCTGCCCTTGCTGTACTTGGTGTGTGTGTGTGTGTGTGTGTGTGTGTGTGTGTGCGTGCGTGCACGCGCGCGCGCAGGGGCGCTTGCGCTGAAAGTATGGGTTTGTGGGAGACAGGAGAAGACAATATTCTTTTGAGTGTCATGCAAATTCAATACTGGCAACAGAATTTTTTAAAATATAGTTTATTACCAAATTAGCTAACATACAGTGTATACTGTGTGCTCTTGGTTTTGGGGATAGATTCCCGTGATTCATTGCTTATATACAACATCCTGTGCTCATACCAAAAAGTTCCCTCCTCAATGACCATTACCCATTTTTCCCTCTCCCCCACACCCCCCCACACACACAATGACAACAGAATTTTTAAAAATTTCTTAATGGGGTGCCTGGGTGGCTCAGTCAGTTAAGCATCTGACTTTGGCTCAGGTCATGATCTCACGGCTGTTGGAGCCCCGGATCGGGCTCTGTACTGACAGCTCAGAGCCTGGAGCCTGCTTCAGATTTTGTCTCTGTCTCTATCTGCCCCTCCCTTGCTCATGCTCTGTCTGTCTCTCTCTCTGAAAACAAATTAAATAAGCATTAAACCAAATTTAAAAAGCATCTTAATATATATATGCATGTTAATATATACTTATGTCTCTTAATTATACATAATTTGTTACATGTTCTTATGTATGTATGCAATGTGTAAATTATAATGTATTTGTGGTATTCATTTTAATTTATATAATTATAGTGTTTATAATGTACATATTTTATATATTAATACACACAAACTTTTAGAGTGTGTATATCCTATTTACATTACTATGATAAAAACACAAAAATAATGGAGTACATTCTTGATTTCAGCCATGTGTTCCCTCATTCTATAAATATTGGAGGGACTGACACGATATGAAAACTCAGAACTGTGATGATGATTGAAAAGGTTCCAACAATAAAGGTGAGTGATACTTTGGGAAGCACAAGATTAAACCTTTCTGTTTGTGTTGTCTGGCTCTTCCCCTATAATCCTATTCACATGCTCTCTCATATGTAAATAACTAGATAAACTCTTAAATAGATTTGAAGCAATTGTCACTCCAGGAATAAATGGGATAGATGTAGAACAGGAAAAGAAGGGATAAAGCTCCTAGCTTTATTAAAAAAGGAAACTGCAGAGATGAAAGAGCATGATCTTCGCAGTCTGACCTGGAAATTCAAGACAAAAAATTTATGTCCCTAATTTTATAGCTTCTTCACATTATAAATAACATTAAAAATACTCGTCTCTTAAAGGTGTGAAAATGAAATAAGTTTACAGTATTACCAAGTTTATATTTAATAAATGACAGTTCTATGATTCTAACAATAGGTAACCTAACAGCACAAGAAAACAATAAAACATATTCAGAGAAGTTAAAAATGACAGAAAGCAGACAATTTTGAAGAGGACAAAATGGCATTTGCATCTAAATTAGGCTAGTTAGATGGAGGCCTTCTCTGAAAGCTCAAACTTACTATAATGGAATTAAAGATTTCATTTATAATAAGAATATCCATAACAATTTTATCATGTAGTTATGTAAACAAAAACAGTAAGCACCCATGTTACTAGTTGGGAATTTGGCAATTCTTTGCTTTATTAACATGTATTTATAATAATTACTTAAAATAATGAAGTATATAAATACATGTGAATAATGCTTAGCAAAATTTCCCTGTCTATGTGCATAAAATACATGTTAAAATCATTCATTTAGAGTTCAATCCTAACGTGTTATTCCAATGGCTCATGTCACCAGTCAAGTGTAAGTATGAGGTATGGAGGGAGCTCATATCAATGCAACTGCATCAGGGAGAAGAGATGATCAGAAACCAGGGAGGAAACCTACCTCTAGGAATAGATCTGGAACAAATGTACCAGATTCAGAAGCATAGCAAAAAAGCCAGGTAATTTAACACATAGTGATCCGTGATACATGAAGTAGGTAAGTAAGATTTAGTAGGCAATGTGGGTGACAGTTGAAAGTTTGAGAGTTTTATGACTGATAATTGTCTTACATGGATTTTTTCCCACCAGTGTCTGCTAATTGAGAGTTGGATACCAGGAGTGAATAGAAAGTTTAAATTTAAATCAGAATTCAAATCACAGAGAAGGAAAAAGACAAAAGCTAGTGGCTCTTCTGAGTTCTATCCAAAGAGGCTATGGTAGATGATAAAAAGGAAAGCCACAGGTACTTCAGAATGGTAATTTGGTATTTCTAGGAGGATTGGATGTCCTATGAAATGTGGTTAAAGATAGACAACCTAGGTGGTTGGTTGAATATAGGAAGTTCTAAAACCTAGGAGTAGACACATTTAACTTTCTCTAGGCCAAGATGTGGACCATTCTTAAGCAGTGGATCCCATATTCATGATTAAGTGTGTGAACACTTGAAAAAAAAATTTTTAATGTTTATTTATTTTTGAGACAGAGAGAGACAGCATATATATATATATATATATATATATATATATATATATATGGAATATATATATGCTATAAATATACATATATATGCTATGTGTCATTTACATGTATTTTACATGTATTTTAGTTTGTTACTCTTACAGAACACATCAAACAGATGAATCTCAGTTGAGCAATTCAGGGCTAGGCTTCAAGGGTAGAAAGTGTTTTACATTGATGAGGTGTATGGGAGTATTTTTTAGACTTTATAATGAGCAGCAGATAAGTTTTCATTTATCTGATGACAAAACAGGACAAGGAGTTATATTTGGGTACTTTAACTTTGCATAAAGTATGCGATCAACTACTTTCAGTGGGACACATCATTTAAAAGTGATTACAATCACAGCTGCTACAATGATGAAGGTTCCATAAGAGTTCTTTTTCAGGTATACAGCATGTTGTGACATTTTGCAGAATAGGTTTTTACTTGCTTTTCCATCTTAAAAATTTACATTACTCATCTATATCCCATTACTCCATTGAAGATGGAGATTTATGTCTTAGAGCAATGTATATTTTGTGGCAACAGGCTGGAGAGTGACAGCAGGCTAGTACATACTTTTATGGGAATGGTAACACAGGAATGGATTGCAAAGCAATTCTCAATCATCTGCAAAATGCAAACTTGGTAAGCTTGCAAACAAGACAAAACTACAAATTCTGCCATTACATGTAAAAAATAGCAGATCATGATAGAAATCCTAGCTATGTTTGATGGTTGCGATATTTTCTTAAATCTGAACATGAAAAACGCCTTAACTTTGATTTTATCCATTTTTTCCCCATAAATTATAAGTGAAGAAAAAGAGGTGGTCAAGAATAATATGTCCCAGTGGAGATTAAAGAAAAGAAAACAACTCTTGTCCATATACTGGTATAAGTGATAATACTCAGATAATTTTATTGACAGTGATCTATTTAAGTCCTATTCTGAACTGTGTGGTTTCAAAAAATAACACACAGTCAGTATGTATTATGAGTTATCTTTCTATTTAGTTTAGATGGGTTTCTGTAGCCTATATATAAAAGAAATGAAATGGTTATACGGCAAAAATTCAAGTGTGGGAGAGCTAGCAGTTCCTGATAGTGGGAAGGAGGCCATGAGTTCTCTCTACAACGGATTTATATCCTGGATGGAGTGAACCTAGAAGCACTCTTCTGTTATGAAAGTAAATTTGTATGAAATTCATCCATTGCCTCAACAGTGATCGGCCAGCCACAGGACTACATCCAGAGATGATGGATGTAGCAGAAATTCAGTTCTGAAGTAGTAACAGTCATTGAAATTATTAAATACTTGTAATGTTTCAGGCATTGTTCTTTAACATAGAACTTTACATATGTTATTTAACATTCACAGTAGCCTCATGACCTGGATACTGTTTTTTTTTTTTTAATGTTTTGTCTTTTTCTGAGAGAGAGAGAGAGAGAGAGAGCGTGAGCAGGGGTGGGTCAGAGAGAGACACAGAATCTGAAACAGGCTCCAGGCTCTGAGCTCGCTGTCAGCACAGAGCCTGACGTGGGGCTCAAACCCACGAACTGTGAGATCATGACCTGAGCCGAAGTCAGACGCTTAACTGACAGAGCCACCCAGGTGCCCCAGATACTGTTTTTTAAACTTACCTTTTCATTGTAGAAAAAACAATATAACATAAATTTTACCATCTACCTATTTTACTTGTGTTTATTATATTCATACTGTTGGGCAACCAAACTCCAAAACTTTCTCAACTTTCCAAACTGAAATTCTATACCGATTAAACAGTAATTCCTCACTTTCTCCTTCTCTCTGGCCCTGGAACACACCATTCTTCTGTTTCTATGAACTTAGCTTCTCTAGATGCCTCATACAGGAGGAATTATATAGTATTTGTCTTTTTTTGTGGCTGACTTATTTCATTTAGTACAATATCTTCAAGATTGATCCATGTTGTAACATGTTTCTGAATTTCTCTTTTAAGGCTGAGTAATATTCCATTGTGTGTGTGAGTGTGCATGAGCGCGCACACACACACAAACTTCATTTTGTTCATTAGTTGATAAACTCTTTAGTTGCTTTCACCTCTTAGTTATTGTGAAGTGATGCAATAAATATAGGTGAGCAAATATCTCTTCAAGATTCTGCTTTCAGTTCTTTTGGCTATATATCCAGAAGTATAAATCCACCCAGAAGTGGATTTGCTAGATCATATGGTAATTCTATTTTAAAGTGTTTTTCAGAACTGCCATACTATTTTCCATAGTGGTTGTACCATTTTACATTTCCACCAACGATGCACAGGGTTTCCATTTCATCACATCCGTATCAACACTTTTTAATTTCATTTATTTAATTTTTAGTAGTAGCCATCCTAACTGATGTGAAGCGGTATGTCATTGTAGTTTTCATTTGCATTTCCTGGTATCATCTTTAACCTTGTTTTTCAGATGTCAAAAACTAAGCTTTAGAGCCCTTATATGACTTCTAAAAAGTCACAGAGGTTAAAGTGGATCTTAAAATCCACATTCTTTACCTCTTGTACTTGAGGTTTTTTAAAATTTTTATTTAATTAATTTATTTTTTAAAATTTGCACCCAAGTTAGTTAACATATAGTCAACAACGATTTCAGTAGTAGATTCCTTACTGCCCCTTACCTGTTTAGCTCATCCTCCCCGCCACCACCCCTCCAGCAACCCTGTTTGTTCTCCATATTTAAGAGTCTCTTATGTTTTTGTCCCCCTCCCTGTTTTTATATTATTTTTGCTTCCCTTCCCTAATGTTCATCTGCTTTGTATCTTAAAGTCCTCATATGAGTGAAGTCATATGATATTTGTCTTTCTCTGACTAACTAATTTCACTTAGCATAATACTCTCTAGTTCCAACCGTGTAGTTGTAAATGGCAAATTTCATTCTTTTTGATTGCCAACTAATACTCCATTGTATAGATACACCACATCTTCTTTATCCATCCATCCATCGATGGATATTTGGGCTCTTTCCTACTTTGGCTATTGTTGATAGCGCTGCTATAAGCATTGAGGTGCATATCTGCACTTGAGTTTTGACTTCTACCCTGCAGCCAGCAATTACAGGCATAATGAAAAAGGAAAACTTCTGTGCAAGAATAGATCAGAATAGATTTGTTGATGTGCACACTGTTCTGGGAATATGAAGGAACAGAACAATGGAGAGACAGAGTTCACCTTAACTAATACTAGAACTCTCCCAGAACAGGCATAGCCATTTTGTTACACTGTGAATAAAAAAGTTTAACAAGTGGTTCCACATGTAGCATATAACCAATTTTATATTATGAACTATAGAGAATTTACTCAAATGTGACTAGGGAAAATTTTGATCTTAATTGGCTTTTTACTGCACTAGACCATTTTGTCTTTATATCTTTGCTACTTGAAAGCATTAAAATATTTTGCCAGGTGTAATTTCCAATTGTCTTCAATAAATGCTGATCTCCTTCCTTTCTCATGGAGGAGTGATCAGTAACAAAACAACACAATAATTGACCAGTAGTTTTTATTTTTTGTACTTAAAATTTTTTTCTTTTGATTCTCTGAAGGTGTTCTGAGATTGTCATTTCTATAAGGAAAACACATTTGAAATTCTTTTCATGACAAAAAATAGACAGGGGTAGAGGATTTTAATGAATCTTCAACACCAGAAGTTTGGAAGCTTTTTTCTTGTGCCTCTTCTATCTCACATCACAAACATGATCTGTAGAACAATTTGATCACATATTCAGAACACAAGCAATTTTTCCTCTTAGCAAGAAATGTTTGTATGTCTTTATTTCTCTCTTTTTAAGCTTCCATTTATTTCTTAGTATACCCTTTCTCTGACTATATGGGAATGAGTATAAATGGCAACTATTTTATATGTTTCATACTTTTCCTCAAGCAATGTTCTTTTGGTCCAACTGCAAAGTCAATACCTTAGAGGTACAAAAGCTGAATGGTTCTCCTGTGAATGGATTCTTCTGGCAACCTGCTATCTCTGGTGCTCCCTGCAGCCCTTGGCTGGAGTTGTTAAAAGGTGCATTCAGGCTGTAGGTGATGTAAACATAGAGAAGAATATATTTGAACTGATATTACTATCTGAGCTGCTTTAAGGATCTGCTATCACAGTCAAGCAATCAAATAGATGTTCAAATGTCAGAATGCTCCAAGATGTGGCCTTGGATTCCCTTCAAATACTTCTGTGCTTATCCCTCAGTGTGACTGGCAAAACTTGCTAGTGCTGCATTATGTGTGGCTCCAGTTTTGTGGATGACAAACTGGTTTTGTAGCCTTTAAACTTTTATCACTTTAGAAAGAGAGAAAGAGAGTGCAGGCAGGAGAGAGGGGTAGAGAAGGAGAGATTGAGGGAGAGAGAAAGAGAGAGAGAGAGAGAGAGAGAGAGAGAGAAACTCTTAAGCAGGCTCCATGCACACTCAGCATTGAGACATGGATTTCAATCCCTCATGATCCTGTGATCATAACCTGAGCCAAAATCAAGAGCTGGATACTCAATAGACTGAGCTACCCAGATGCTCACATTGTATTTTTTTAAAGATTTTATTTGTAAGTAATCTGTACACCCAATGCGGGGCTTGAACTAACAACCCTGAGATCAAGAGTCACATGATCTACTGACTGAGCTAGCCAGGCACCCTGGTTTTGTATTTTTGCTGAGGAATATACTGCATCATAATTTGTCTTAATTCCCCCATACATATATATGATAATTTAAATTCCCTAAGAATATTGATTTTTTTTTATTAGTTGCAGAACATGTATCTTTTGAGTAAAATAAAAACCTTTCAGGTTGTCCTAATTTGTATAATATTTTTTATGGCTGTGAAGTCTGTCTTAATAAAATACCAAGAGGAAGCTATACTATGAACATATGGTACCTATTGCAGCTAAAGTCTTAATTTGAAGAGAGATAAGAGATAAAAGTCCTTTTAACTTCAAAATCTAGATCCACCAATTGAAGGAATTATGACAGTTATTTATTGTACTTTCTAAAACAAAAAGAGCAAAAATTAATTTTCAAGGTACTTTATTGATCCTTTGGCTGATACTTCTATACATATTTATTTCTGGAAAGCATTCTCTTGGCAGCTCCCTGGAGTTAGTGAAGTGAGACCACTTGTACTCCCTTTGGTATTCAAATATCATTTTAGGCAACTGTACTTTTTAGTCACCTAATTAAGTCCCTGGGTAAATTGATGAAAGAAATAAAGTTTTACCTGAATCTCTCTAAAGGAACTTGAATTTCCCCAGCTACCAGTAGCCTGCAGTTACAAATGAAGTTATGTTTACCTTTAAACAATTATCTTCTTAGCTTATTCTCCTAACCAGCTCGACTCTAAGATTTTGGTCACTAGAAAAATTTTTCCATCCGTCCCCACTCACACATTGAGTATTCTCACACATTCTTTTGAACAAAGTCACTGAATTTTTTTCTTTTTTTTTTTTTACTTTATTTGGGGCGTGTGGCACACAAGCCCATGGTGGAAGGGCAGAGAGAGAAGGAAAGAGAGAATCCCAAGCAGTCTCCATGCTAAGCGCAGAGTCCACATGAGGCTTCATCTCCAACCAGGAGTTCCTGACCTGAGCTGAAATTAAGAGACAGAGGCCTAACCAACTGAGCCACTCAGGTAACCCTGAACAAGGTCACTTTTAATAAAAAATACTGATGTATAACAAAAAAAGCACTGCTGCCCTTTAATGGACATTCCTTCTCCCCAGGGTCACCACTGTTGTGCTTTCATTGACATTAAATCCTAGAGAGTTCTCTATTCTATACAGACATGGAAAAATCATCTTTCATATAGTACACTCTAATTTCCTGTCTCCCAGCTACACAGAGAACTTCCTCCTTGTGGATATCCTTTGGCCAAAGAATCTCATGCAAGTAGACATTTGTGGGGATGAATTTTACATCTGTAGATGTGACTGACTCAAAATATAGTCTCCATTTGAGTCCTGTACTATCAGTTTCCAAGTTTTTTATAAAGTTTTCTTAAAAAATTCATATAGAGGATAGAAATCCCAAAGATGAGAGGTAGGGCCTCAAAAAGAGTACAGATTAGTATTAACATATTATTACATATCAACAATTAGGATTATGTGGTCCTACTAGCCATTATAGCATAGCATTCTGTATCTCCTGGTGGAAAGTCTTACCTATTCTATAAGCTGACCAGCCCTGTACTACCTCATCTAATCCTTATGTTTTATGTTGTGATCTATTTATTCTCTTCCATCTGAGACTCTTTGAGTGTAAGGGCTCCATTACATCCATTTTTGTTAGCCAGAGAAGTGTGCAACTTGTTGTGTGAGTTCTTATTTAATCAAGACATAATTTCGATACTAAAAATATGAAAAAATCAAGAAGCTCAGAGACGTTAGGTAGGGAATATGAGTGCTAATTTTTTCCATTGTTTATATCAGACATCATTCAAAACCATCCAGAATTTTTTTTTAAATGTTTTTTATTTGTTTCTAGGAGAGAAAGAGAGACAACATGAGCAGGGGAGGGTCAGAGAGAGAGGGAGTCATAGACTGAAACAGGCTCCAGGCTCTGAGCTGGCAGTCAGCACAGAGCCCGACGCGGGGCCCGAACCCACGAACCGCGAGATCATGACCTAAGCAAAAGTCGGACGCTTAACCGACTAAGCCACTCAGGCGCCCCTAAAACCATCCAGAATTTTAAAATGTAGTTAAAAAGATAATTCTTACTTTTGCTAAAAGTTAGTTCAGCAAATGTGATTAGAAAAGAAAAGAAAAGGAAAGAAAAGAAAGGAGTCCAAGAATAATTCAACACATACTTGCTAAGGGCACCTCTCTGTAAGGGTCTGTATTACATGACCATTGGCTTCATAAATGGGTAATAATGGGTAATACAAGAGGCGCTGTGGGGGCAACACTGTGGGGGTGTGGTTTCAGCACTAGAGATGCTATTGTTTTCTGCTCAGTTTTAGTCATACAAGCTGATTATCATAAAAGAAAAGTGGAAAAATCATGTTGTAACTTTTTGGTTCTATTGAAAATGACCTTGTAAGGGCACCACATTATTCATATTGGAGAGAAAGTGTTTCTTTTCTGTTTCAAAGCAGCTTAGAAAGCATGGAATTTTGTCTATCCTTTAAAGGTCTGCCTTTGTTTGGTTCATGCAAGAGCTGCACAGCTGTTTCAACTGAACCTTGATATAGAGTTTGCTGGAAAAAATTCCATTTACTGAATCAAAGCAGGGTGATATTATTCCTCTACAATTATACAACAATTAGATATAGAGATTTCTGTCAGCTTCAAGAGAACTGGCTCTGATGCACTAAAAACCCATGAGACAGATCTGTAGGATTTTGGCATGATATTAACCTACAAAGACATTTGTCCTACATCTTGCCTTTCTATATCCTCCCATCTTGGAATTCATCCCAGTCTTTGGATTTAAGCTACAAAAATGTTCATTATCTTAAGGGAAATATAGTAAGTACAATGGAAAATATGTTCTACTGGTGTATTAAACTTTATTTTAGGTGTGTCTTGAGATAAAGGAAATCTTTCTGGGCCCAATTTTATATATATTCCTCCAGAAAAACTTACTATGGCAAGGTAAATTATCAGATGAATTTGATTAATTCATAGGTAAAAGACAAGCAGGTCCAGGTTTGTTTTGTCTATTAAATTTTTAGTAGCTATCATGACTTTCCCAACAAGGCTTTTTATTCTTTTATTAAAATTTTTTAATGTTTTTATTTATTTGTGAGAGAGAGACAGCCTGAGCAGGGAGGGTCAGAGAGAGAGGGAGACACAGAATCTGAAGCAGGCTCCAGGCTCTGAGCTAGCTGTCAGCACAGAGCCCGACACGGGGCTTGAACCCATGAACCATGAGATCATGATCTGAACTGAAGTCAGACGCTTAACCGACTGAGCCACCCAGGTGCTCCCCAACAAGGTTTTTTAGATACATGTTTTCTTATCCTGTGATTTGACTCTTTTATTTGTAATTATATATTATAAAATTGAAATGTACCTTATTTACTTTTTCATGAAATGTTCTGAACTCATCCAAGTCTATGCTCTTTTAGAAGTTGCACAAAAATGGGTAGATGAAGCAGCATCACCTAAGTCTTCAAATTTAGAAAATTTCTAACAAAACAGGTACTTTTTGACATTATTTAAAATTCTAATTTTTTTAAGTAGAATTTTTTAAAGTTTATTTTTATTTATTTTGAGAAAGAGAGAGAGGAAAAGCAAGAGCCATGAAAGCAGCAGAGAGGGTCCCAAGCAGGCTCCCAGCTGTGCTGTCAGCACAAAGGCTGCCCCATGAGGTGCTCCGTCTCACAACTGTGACACCATGAGCTGAGCAGAAACCAAGACTCAGACGGTTAACCGACTGAGTCACTCAGGAGTCCCTGAAATAGATTTTTTTAAAAAATTTCTTTAATGTTTATTTATTTTTGAGAGAGAAAGAGAGAGACAGAGTGCAAGCTGGGGAGGGGCAGAGAGAGAGGGAGACACAGAATCCAAAGCAGGCTCCAGGCTCTGAGCTGTCAGCACAGAGCCCAATGCAGGGCTCGAGCTCATGAACTATGAGATCATAACCAGAGTTGAAGTCAGACACCAACTGTCTGAGCCACCCGGGTTCTCCTTAAATAGAATTTTTGAAGCGTATTTACTTTGTAAAGTAAAAATTAAAAAAAAATTAGAGAAGAGTTGCACATTTTTTTTTCTCCCTATGCCATCCTCCTTATTTATTTTCATATTATGCCTCTCAGTATATCCTGCAGAGGCCAAGCATCTAAAAGTTTATTTAGGAGTAAGTTTCAGCTACTTTGAAAATGATTTTCTGTATGCATTGGGACTGCATGCCTGATGTTAAGTGTGTTGTGCTGGCCAGCAAGAATTGTTTCAAGACACAAATGAAAGCTTTCTTTTTTTTTTTTTTTTTTTTTAATGTTTTTATTTATTTCTGAAAGAGAGAGAAAGTGTGAGCAGGAGAGGGTCAGAGAGAGAGGGAGACACAGAATCTAAAGCAGGCTCCAGGCTCTGAGCTAGCTGTCAGCACAGAGCCCAATGCGGGGCTTAAACCCACAAACTTGTGAGATCATGACCTGAGCTGAAGTCGGACACTTAACCGACTGAGCCACCCAGGCGCCCCACAAATGAAAGCTTTCTTAAGACTTACCTTACTTTTGTGCCTTATCAGGTACTTATAGGAAAATCTTAAAATTTATGGTTGGTTCTTCTGTCACGAGTGTGGAACATTTTTAAGAAGCTAAAAATCCAGGAAAATATCTCCCTACTGTCTTTATTCTAAAACCTTTATATTTTTCAATTGAGCTCAGATAAAACTTTTGTACTTGGCATTATATACACTACTGTCTTATTTTATTCAAATTAGAAATACCAATTAGAAAAATACACAATAAGATTGTTCATTTTTCAATCATGTATATATGTTTTAATAAATGAAAATGTATTATTTGGATAACACTTTAGAGGTACCAGTGAGTTATTTCACTTAAAATTAGAACAAGCATACATTTAAAACTTCTGGTGATAGGTCATTTTCTTCTCCAAACTTGATGTTTCCAATCCTCTCCAATTTCATTTTAGTTGATGTAACTTTGGGAAAGAACTTCTACTTGTACAGTCTAACTTCCAGATTGTCATTTATATGACTCGTGAACACTAGTGCTTGAGTTGAGTCCAGCATTTCAATAAGCTCAGGGGTTACAAATCAGTTTTCATGAAGAACTCCAGAGAACTAAGGAACATACTTCAAGCATCCCTAATTTGAAGTACTGAGATTATTGGTTGTACTGGTAAAAAGAAGATCCATTATTCTCTACCATTTTTAGCATCTCCATGTGGTTGTGTTTTTGAACTTTCCTTAATTGAGATAACTGTAATATATGTGGATAGGTTATTTTTATAACTTTTCTCCTTGAACCAGGATTATATAATATAATCAGGCATCCCTCACTTTAAAAGATTCCCTAGTTTTCTAGGTTATAACCTATGAGTATTAAGTCCAAAGGAACTAAAGTTCATTAATTCTTAACAATTAGTATTAGAAACATTTTATATATATGAATATCTCTTTTGAGTATGGAAAACATAAATGTAATCCACCACTTGTTATTACTATCTATATCCATGAAGATAAGATAAAACTCTGAATATCCTATAATTAAGAATGGTATTCTTCTTTACTATATTATCCAGTAATTCCATTACTGGGTATTAACCCAAAGAAACTGAAAACACTAATATCAAAAGATATATGCACCCCTATGTTTATTACAGAATTTTTCATAATAGCCAAGATACAGAAGTAACCCAAGCACCCATTGATAAATGAATGGATAAAGTTGTGGTATATATATATATATACCTACACCTAAACATACATTACAATGTAATGTTACTCAGCCATAAAAAAGAACAAATAAGGCTAAATGAAATAAGTCCATCACAGAAGACAAATATCACTGCATTTCTTCCTGTGTGGAATCTGAGAAATAAATGAGCAAAGAAACAAAAAAAAAGAGACAAAAAAAGGATTCTTAAATAAGAGAATAAGCTGGTCATTGCCAGATGGGAGGTAATTAGGGAGGTGGGTGAAATAGATAAAAAAGGGATTGAAAATACATTTATCTTGATGAACACCAAGAAATGCATAAAATTGTCAAATCACTATATTGTACATTTGAAACTAATATAACACTGTATGCTAATTATACTTGAAAAAACTAGTATTCTTAATGATAGTGTTTCAATATGGTGCTTTGATATAAAATTGATATTTTACATATACCTTCTTTGTTTTAATTATGTATACATAAAAACAATAGCAGATTTATCATGGGCAATAGGCTTATTCTATTGATGGCACACAAAAAAAGGAAATCTTTTAAAATGACAAAAAAAAACCCCAATACATTATAATCTATAATTCTTTTGGTTTTATTTTATTGTTGAGACTCAAGAAATAAAAGTTGTATTATCAGTTAAAGATCACATATTCTTTTCCTTTTAGAACATTTGTAATTATATAAAACCACTGGCTCTTTATCTGCTTCTAAGCATGTTAATTTGTCAATGATAATTATCCTTAACAAAACACAGCCTACTTATTACAATCAAAATGCATGACTCCTAAAGGCACCTTTATAATGAGGATAGAGTGCATTAATTCTTTTACAAAGCTGTCTTTAGCCTGAAAGACATCAAAGCCAATAAAAACTAAAATTAAGGGCTAGATAATCAGAAAAAGAAAAAAAGAAAAGAACATCACTAATGTTGCTTATCTAGTGATTGTGACCATTCCACTGAGGCTGTATATCAAATAATAGTCTTCCTGACATCATTCTACACCCAACAGTAGATGTCATTAAATAAATACATCTGTGACAGTTCCTTACGAAACCCTACAGGGATATTTTTCCCCACAGAACATCAAATATTCTATTACAGAAACACAAATACACTGTTTTCATGAACTGTATATCTGACCTTGAAAATAAGGTTAGAATTCAAAGTTATTATACTTCAATTTCTTGAAAAAATGCCATGAAAATATATAGTCTCTTGTTACTGCCTGATTGTTAAATTTGATGGGAAAGTCATGAAAATAAATGCTGTATTGCATCACCAGAGCTTAAATGAATCTGTGAGGCTTTAAAAAGAACCACCCAGAAGCCAAAATGAAAGAAGTATGAGTAGTATAAGAAATTTTATTTGATTTGCTTCTGATTTTCATTCGTTTCACAAGAATAGATGTTTGTGGCGCAATTTTTGGGCATATTTCATGTAAGGCACTGCTTGTGTTTGCTTAGAATAGAAATTAATGGAAGAATGGAAAGAAAAATTAGGTTCAATGATTTAGTTTCCACTGTGTTAAGAGTCATAAGAAGACACCATGTAGTGTATATTTACATTTTTGTATATTATGTTGATTTTTGAACAAAATGATATGCATGGTTATAATATGGATTTTTCTGTGATCACACTATCAAGAAAATCTTATCATATATCATGCTGTTTTATGTTATCCCTCTCCCCCAAATGTGACCATATGTAATTTCAAAAGACTCTGAAGAAGATGAAAAATATTCTCAAAAGTCTTTGGAAATCCTGTTAAATGACTCCTATACCATGTACATAGATAACATACAAAACATATATGCAGGCTGTATATGATTTGAATCCTAATAGTAATTAATAATAAAACAAACATCAATTTTATAAGTAAAACTTTACTTATATTTCACACCCTTCATCAGGAGTACTCCTGCTTTTTCATTGTTTCTTATCATTGACTTGCTGTAATTATCAGTTGTCAAATATGCATATGTCCTTAAACAATATTTTATCCAGTTTTGCCTGTTTTTAAACCTGGTTTATACAATGTATGTTCTTAAGCAATTTATCATTGTTCAGGCAACAGTACTTTTCTAAAATTCATATATGTTGTTGAATGTAGCTTTTGTTCTATCTTGGTCACTGCTATATAATTATATTCTATTGTGTGATTGTGCTATAATTTATTTATACATTCTTTTCTTTTTTTTTAAATTTTTTATTTATTTCTGAGAGAGAGAGAGAGTGTGAACAGGGGACAGTCAGAGAGAGAGGGAGACACAGAATCCGAAACAAGCTCCAGGCTCTGAGCTAGCCGTCAGCATGAAGCCCAACGCGGGGCTCGAACCCATGAACCGTGAGATCATGACCTGAGCTGAAGTCGGATGCTCAACCAACTGAGCCACCCAGGCGATCCTATACATTATTTTCTGATGGGCATTTAGAAGGTTTCCAGTTTCTCGGTATTCTAAACAATACTGCTATGAATATTTGCATACTTGTTTGGAAAGAGGTGTGGACATTTTTAAAAGATCTGTATCTGTTCAGCTTTGAAAGATAATGTCAAATTGTTTTCCTTGTGTGTGTATCATTTTTTTTTCTCCCAGCAGCAATGCTTATTATATCATATTGCTTCATATCTTAGCTAATGCTTGGTACTTCATGCATGGGTTATAATCCTTTTAAAATCCAATGCAACAGTAGAAGAAGGATTTATAGGGTGCCATATTCCATACTGCAACCCACTTTAAAGACACTACCACTTGAAAAGGCTATGAAATATTCCTTCCTATTCAAAATATATATGCACGTGAAAGTAGATTTTCTTTTTTTCTTTTTTTTTTTTTATTTCTAGGAGAGAGAGACAGCATGAGCAGGGGAGGGTCAGAGAGAGAGGGAGTCACAGACCGAAACAGGATCCAGGCTCCGAGCTGGCAGTCAGCACAGAGCCCGACGCGGGGCTCGAACCCACGAACCACGAGATCATGACCCGAGCGAAAGTCGGACGCTTAACCGACTAAGCCACCCAGGCGCCCCGAAAGTAGATTTTCTTAATAAATATATCACAACCAATTAAATACAGAAGTAGTTATGCGAATCCAGCTATCTCCTATTAAGCCAGACATTGAACAGATTTGAAAAAAATAAAACACAATGCTAGTCTTCTCAGGGAGTTAATTTTGTTTCGAAAATATAGTTTTGTCCTAAAATATGCAGTGGATTTACATGTTTTGAAAGGTAGTAAAACATGTTTTAACCTATGTTCATAATACTGCATATAACATATTTTTAATTAATAGGATATATTTAAGTTTACAGAATTTTTTGTTTTTTGTTTTCTCTTTATTTTTTTTTAATGTTTTATTTATTTCTAGGAGAGAGAGAGAGACAGCGTGAGCAGGGGAGGGTCAGAGAGAGAGGGAATCACAGACTCCGAAACAGGCTCCGGGCTCTGAGCCGGCAGTCAGCACAGAGCCCTACGCGGGGCTCGAATCCACGAACCAGGAGATCATGACCTAAGCGAAAGTCGGACGCTTAACCGACTAAGCCACCCAGACGCCCCCAGAATTTTTTGTTTTTAACTAAATACATATTTAAATATTTTTACAGTATTAATTTACAATGCACTAAATATCAATAGATAAAACTCATGAAAACAAAAGCAATTTGAGGTCTTTGATATTATTTTGTTTTCCTTTTCTCAGTTTTTTTGAAATAATTTACAAAACTAAAATCTATCAATTTTAGCCATATAATTTTGTCAAATGAGTACTGTTCTGTAATCATTATCACAATCATGACACAGATTTCCATCACTCTCAAAAATTCCCTCAGCAATCTTTGCAATCATGCCTCCTCCAGCCATCCACCATAGCAAACACTAATCTGCTCTATATCCTATAGTTTTGTCTTTTTTTTAGAAGTTCATACAAATGGAATCATATAGTTTCCAGTTTTTGCATCTGTTCCCTTTACTTAGAATACTTCTGAAATTGATCCATGTTGTCGCATCTATTAATAGTTTATTTTATTTTATTTTTTTTTACTGCTGAATAATGTTCTAGTGATCAGATACGTCAAAACTTGACTACACATATCAGATGATGGGCAATTGAGTTTTTCCTAGCTTTTAGCTATTTAGAAGTAATGTTTCCACATTTATGCACACATCTTTGTATAAAAATATATTTTCCCTCTGGGTTAAAAACCTAACAGTGGAATTTCTGGAACATATAGTAAATAAATGTTAAACATTATAAGAAATTTTGAAAATCTTTTCCAAAGTGACTATACCATTTGTATTCTTTAAAAAATTTGTTTAGTTTATTATTATGTTTTTAATTTAAATTTTAGTTAACTTACAGTGCAATATTAGTTACAGGAGTAGAATTCAGTGACTCATCACTTACAACACTTGCTTCTCATCACAAGTGCCCTCCTTAGTATCCATCACTGATCTAGCCCACCTCCCACCTATGTCCCTCCATCAACCTATGGTTTGTTCTCTATCATTAAGAGTCTCTTTTGTTTGGTTTCCCTTTATTCTCTTTTTTCCCCTCCCTTCTCATATATTGATCTTTTTTTCCTTAAATTCCACATATGAATGAAATCATATGGTACTGTCTTTCTATGATTTATTTCACTTAGCATTATACAGTCTAGTTCCATCCACGTCATTGCAAATGGTGACATTTCATTCTTTTTGATGGCTGAGTTATATTCCATCACACACACACACACACACACACACACACGTATACATGATCTATCTGTCTGTCTGTCTGTCTATCTATCTATCTATCTATACCATACCTTCTTTATCCATTCATCAGTCTATGGATATTTGGGCTTTCTCCATAGTTTGCTATTGTTGATAATGCTGATTTAAACATTGGGCTATTGTTGATAATGCTGATATAATGCTAACCCTTCAAATCTGTATTTTTGTATCCTTTGGAAAAATACCTAATAGTACAAGTGCTGGATTGCAGGGTAGCTCTATTTGTAGTTTCTTGAGGAACCTCCAAACTGTTCTTCATAGTGGCTATACCAGTTAGCATTCCCACCAACAGTGCAAAAGTGTTCCCCTTTCTCTGCATCCTTTACAACACCTGTTGTTTTTGTGTAATTTTGGCCATTTTGACAGGTGTGAGGGCATCTCATCATGGTTTTGATTTGAATGTTCATGATGAGTGATGAGCAATATTTTCATGTGTCTGTTAGTCATCTGGATGTCTTATTTGGCAAAGTGTCTATTCATATATTCTGCTCATTTCTTAACCGGGTTATTTGTTTTTTGGGGTGTTGAGTTTAATAAGTTCTTTATAGATTTTGAATATCAGCCCTTTATCAGATATGTCATTTGCAAATATCTTCTCCCATTCTGTAGGCTGATTTTTACTTTTGTTGATTGTTTTCTTTGCTGTGCAGAAGCTTTTTATCTTGATGAGGTCCCTACAGTTCATGTTTGCTTTTGTTTCCCTTGCTTTTGGAGATTTGTCTACTAAGAAGTTGCTGTGGCTGACTTCAGAGAGGTTTCTGCCTGTGTTTTCTAGGATTGTGATGGTTTCCTGTCTCACATTTAGTCTTTAACCCACTTTGAATTTATTTTTGTTTATGGTGAAAGAAAGTGATCTAGTTTCATTCTTCTGCACATCATCAACCAGTTTTCCCAACACCATTTGTTGAAGAAAGCCTTTTTTTCTATTGGATATTCTTTCTGCTTTATTGAACATTAGTTGACCATATTATACCATTTGTATTCTAACTAGCAATGTTTGAGAGCTTTGATTGCACCATATCCTTTTCAAGTAACACTTGATTTGTTACTTTTAAAATTTTAGCCTATTTAGTGTGTTTGTTTTAAATTTGTGTTTCCCCGATAACTAAGGACACTGAGTACCTTCTATGTGGTTATTTGTCATTTCTATATGTTTTTGATGGCTCTTTACCAGAGAGTCTCTTTAAAGCAACATTTTTTATTAGATTCCTTGAATTCTTATAATTGAGTTGTAAGGCAAGGGTTATTTATATATTTTGGAAGTAAGTTCAAAATTTGCAAATACTTTCTCCTAGTATGTAGTTTGCTTTTTCTTTTTCTTCAGATGTCTTTGGAGAACACCAGTTTTAACTTTAAATAAAGTCTAATTTACTTTTTTGTATCCTACTTAAGAAACATTTGCTCACCCAAAGCCACTTAGATTTGTTCCAATGTCCTGTTCAAAAAGTTGTGTTGTTTTCCTTATTTCTTTTAGGTCTTTAATCTATTTGGAGTTAAATTTTTAACATCATGTGATAAGGATTAGTATTTATATTTTTGCATATGGATATTCAGTTAATTCAACACTTTTTCCTAAAGGCAAGTCTTTCCTTATTCAATTGCCTTACCACCTTTGTTGAAAATCAATTTGGGGTGTGTGTGTGTGTGTGTGTTATCTACTTACGGAATTTTTTTGTTCCATTGATCTATATGTTTTCTTTACATCAAACACATTGTCTTAATTACTGTAGCTTTGTAGCAACTCTTAAAATCATATAATGTGTATTTTCTATCTTTGTTTTCTTTTCCACAATTATTAGTCTATTTTAGATCCTTTGTACTTACGGCCTTAATTGGTTTGTGTATGTCTACAAAAAAGGTGATTTTAATTGGGATATGTTGAGCCCATAATTAACTTTGGGAAGCACTATGACCTTAACAATACTGAGTCTTTGATCAATGTTTTCTTTTTTTTTTTTTTTTAATATATCTCCATTTAGTTACACCCTTAAAAATTTCTCTCAGAAACATTTTGTGTATTTTATTGAACAAGTCTGGCACAAATTTTGTTAAAGCTATCCTTTTAAAATTTTCATTTTAATGTTATTTATATGGTACTGTTTTTTTTTTAATTTCAATTTCTAAACTGTTGCTAGAATACAGAAATACCACAGATTTTATACATTGAAACTGCATCCCATGAAACTGCCAAATACATTTATTAGATGTATGGCAATACTTTGGTATAGAAAAATAATGAAAAGACTTAAGAGTTGTAAAATTATATCACTATGAGATTTAAGATAACTTTGAAATATCCAGAGAAACCAAGGTGTTACATTGGCTACATTATCTCACTTGATATTTCAGCTGCAATACCTTTTACTTGCTCAATATTAAATTCAGTGCAAGAATCACAGGTATTTAGTCCAGTGGAAGATCACATGGTGTGTGGTGAAATGCACACTCCTGTTCCAGGATAGTAACAACAATGTTTTGTTGTAGCAAGTTCAAAACAATGGACTCACAGGCAGCTTTAAGTTTCTCTTTAAGCTTGGTGGGGTGGAATAGATAGGTTCACAAATGCAGACTTTGACATAAGTATGAAGATTTAAAGGCCACCATGTAGTGCAGTTAAAAACTTAAATTAATGCCCATTTATGTAATGACAAATCACTTAGAAAATTGTGCAAATTTCCATGTAGCAGGTAAGAAACAGAAGATATTTCTTTCTGAACAGGATGTGAAATATTCTAAAACATTATGTGCCAGATTTTGTGGGAACAACAAGCAAGACTGTTTTCTGCAATAAAAAAATTAAATCATTTTAAGTTAGTTTTAGAACTAAGTCTAAGATATACTGACACTCTTCACTTTCTTTTCTAGTTTTACTTAGGGTTCATGTAGTTGGTATTATTGAAAAAAGGTGATTCCTCCAAAACACTAATTACTGGCTGCCATGTATTATGAGACCATCATATTTGTTGAAACACTGGAGTTCTTTGTATTTAATGGATCCAGACAATGGTAGAGTTTCCATTACCCTAATATTATTTTAGGAACAATTCATTGAGTACTTCCTTCATTTTAGGCACCTTCACATCTGCGAGGTGATTTTCATTCTCATAATAAACCTATGTTTGAGAATTACTAAAATTACTATAACCTAGCCTTTGAGGCTGATTTCTTTCACTTAATTAATATTTGAGAGTCAGCCATATTATTGGTATAATATTAGTGCATCTCTTGTTATTGCTCCCATCACTGGGTGTTTATACAAATGTTTATCCATTCCTAAGTTGAGGTTATGTGCTATAACCATTCACACAATGTTTTTGTGTGGAGGAAATTTTCTTTTTGCTTCAGTAAACACCTACAAATGGAATTTCTGGGTCATCAGGTAAGTGTAAGTTTCACTTCACAAGATACTGAAAAACTGTTCTGAAAGGTATGTGGTAGTATCCTATAGTTTTAATTAGCTACAATAAAATTTTAATTGGCCTCCTGAAAGAGGCTGATGGTCATACATGAAAATATTATACAGAAATCCTTCATTTTCATTGTGAAAAGTTTAGTTAAATGCTACATGATCAGTAATCAAATAATAATACGGAAGTTTTTATCTCATCTCTCTTTTTTCCCACTGCTATGCATGGGCCCTACATAAAATGGTTATAAATACTGAGGGAGGGTGAAAACGACTAGGACCTTCATAATAAACAATTTATATATTCAGATTTTCAGTATTTAGGAAATTGTCAAATAGGTTATAGACTTTCTTTACATAAATCTAACTTACTGAAGTAAGAGTATTTTCCCCTGACAATAAGGGAACAGACTTAAGGAACAGATCTTTGAGCAGACTTCATAGATGGACACATACAAGACCACCCACAAACAGTTTCTAATTTACAGACTTTAAAAAAGAGAATATGTTATTTACATAAAAATCCACTAATTTCTACTATATGGGAATGAATTATCAAAACTTATGGTTATGTAAAGGCCTCAAACATCCTGAGAGAATCTTTTTTTTTTTTTTTAATTTTTATTTCAAGGAGAGAGAGAGACAGCGCGAGCAGGGGAGGGTCAGAGAGAGAGGGAGTCACAGACTCTGAAACAGGCTCCAGGCTCTGAGCTGGCAGTCAGCACAGAGCCCGACGCGGGGCTCGAACCCACGAACCGCGAGATCATGACCCAAGCGAAAGTCGGACGCTCAACCGACTAAGCCACCCAGGCGCCCCATGAGAGAATCTTAATGAAAGTATAGTTCATTTTAAATCCTCCAGAAAATAATACAAAGAGCAAAATACTATTGAATTATAAAGAATTTCTCTAGGATCCATGGGGAAAAGTTTTATAGAAAATGCATTGAATTTTTAGTCTTGCATTCGTTTTAAGAGAATACCTATCAATAATGTAAGCACAACCAAAATCACTCTGCTTAAGTGATACATTTAAAGAATAAATGTATGTAAATTATATTCAAGTTGACCATTATTTGAAATATTTATGTATGGGATGGCATACAAAGGTATCAAAAGAAAGTGAAAAGATGGTAAGTCAGATTTTAAATAAATGTTTATTTAACAGTTTAATTTAGTAAGAAAATTAATGCAAGAACAATTTTGTCAAAATTGAGTAAAAAATGAATAATGAATATCCACTCTCATAATGAAAAGCTACCTAAGTGATTTAAGACAATGGATCATTCTTTTTGTTTCTAGAAAGTGTTAGGGTATGCATCTATGTACCAATGGTAAGTTTTATGTTGAGTTAATTGTTTCAAGAGTTATCCAAAATTTTCTTAAAATACTTAGTTGTATGAGTGCACTCATAATTTGTATACTCAATTCTATTCCAATTAATGCAATTGTCAAGGGGGTGGTAGACAGAGGTGGTTTAACCTAGCACAGGAGGTAATAGGAGGCAGGTATTTGGACTTGCTCTTGTACTTGAATATTGTCAAATTGGGTAAACCATTGCATCTCTCTGAACCTCAGTTTCTTTTATAATAATGCAGAGGGAATGGACTACATGCATACTTCTCCAATATCAGTTGTTCACATACTACTTGCAAGATTTTTATCATATCTGTGCCATTTTTGCTACTATTTAATGAATATCACTTTAAGTCAACTTAGTTTCCAAAACTTATATTCTAACCCATGTAACAGTAGCTATGAAATCATGTGTACAAAATTTGACTCTTTTTTTCTTTTTCGTTTTCATGAAGTGTGAAACAATTAATGAATTTATGTGTTATCCTTGCCCAAGGGCCATACTAATCTCTATATTGTTCCAATTTTTTAGTATATGTGCTGCCAAAGCGAGCACTTGACTTTTTTCTTCTAATTTGCATTAAAGAAAATAATTTTGCTTATATAGAACATGCTCCTCGGGGCGCCTGGGTGGCTTAGTCGGTTAAGCGGCCGACTTTCGCTTAGGTCATGATCTCGCGGTTCATGGGTTCGAGCCCCACATCGGGCTCTGTGCTGACTGCCAGCTCAGAGCCTGGAGCCTGTTCCAGTCTGTGACTCCCTCTGTCTCTGACCCTCCCCTGCTCACGCTGTCTCTCTCTCTGTCTCCTAGAAATAAATTAAAAAAAAAAAAAAAAAAAAAAAAGAACATGCTCCTCTATGAACAACTAAAATAATCTTCCCATATGGAACCAGATTTGTTTTTAATACTAGTATATTTGAAGTTATGTTAAAACTTAATTAATACTGTTAGCTATTTAGGATTATGTAATCTATTATTTCAGAAAATGTTATTTTTATGTACTCAAAGTCAAAATAGAAAATTTAAATTTATGTAACTTTTTTTATTTTTTATGTTCTCATAGAATGACATGTGTGTAATAAAATTTACTATGTTTTTGCAACCTAAAAAAGATGCATAGGTGAGTAAAGAATGATTTTCTTAACTAAAGGATGGTTGGGGCGCCTAGGTGGCTTAGTCGGTTGAGCGTCCGACTTTCGCTTAGGTCATGATCTCGCGGTTCGTGGGTTCGAGCCCCACGTCGGGCTCTGTGCTGACTGCCAGCTCAGAGCCTGGAGCCTGTTTCAGTCTGTGACTCCCTCTCTCTCTGACCCTCCCCTGCTCACGCTCTCTCTCTCTCTCTCTCCTAGAAATTAAAAAAAAAAAAATTAACTAAAGGATGGTTTTATAGTGTAGTATTTTATTGGTATTTCATTCTATTAAGCCAAAACTGATCTTTAATACATTCTTAGAGAACTGGGGAATCCCAGTTTGGTTGCATTGTATTAATGAAAGATGCCCCATATGCTATGTAAAATTCAAAATCATTAGTACCTTCATTCAAATTATTAACATAACACAATATTTCTAAATACAATGATGAGTATTTTTACTCTTCAGTTAGTATTAATTACTTTTATTTAGAGTGGCATATTCTTTTATAAAGCTTATATTTTAATAAGAACTTCAAACTTTTTGAAATCTTACTCATTTTCCCCCCAAATTGCCACTTAAAAGCTAGAACTGTCAAGGGGAGGAAAAGATCATGAAAAACATTCACACATCCCTGAGAAGACCTGATTTTAATGCCTTAATAAATAGTTGAGTGTAACATAGTGGCCTTCAGATTTTACTTAGCACCACATTTCTAGTGCCATAGCTCCATTTGACCCTATAAAAATGCTGTTAACGGCTCTGTTTACTACAATTTATTGCTACCAAGATGGAAAGCCACAATGCTATGAAACCAGTAATACAGCAATATGCAACCTCAAGCCCTATAATGTGATTATATTTTGAAATCATTAAAATGCAGATGAGGATTAAGCTAAAGACTGATTTTGTGATTGCTTTTAAGATATTGAGTCGTTCTTAAAATATATATATGGGTGAGTGTATATAAATAACTTGCATATTAGTGTATTTCAAAATTGTTCTGATGGAAAAGGGTGTTTCCTTTTGGCTAATGATTTCCCAGTTATTTTTAAAATGTTCTGAGATTCATCGAGTAATCAGATAAATTTCTGGTTTTTACTATTGTGATTGTAAATATGCAGCTTTCTACATTTTTATTCAGTAATTTTCAGGTGTTACTTGTATGAGATACTCAAAGTGTTTTGAACAGAAATATTCCCTTTATAACTTCTTGCATATATCTCATATATGCTTCAGATTATTGTGGGGCATTTCAAATCAGTACCCATTATTGTTCTAGGCAAACTTCCTTAATGGTGTATATTCATATGCTCATATATTAACACATGTTTATATGCATAATCTCTTTGATAGATAAATTCTTGATTTGTATTAACTGATTCTATCAAGATATGAATTAATACACCTCTACAGAACGTGTTCATTATCTATAGGACAAAGTACAGATATTACTTACTTTATATAAAGAAATACAAATCTGTTGAATAATATTAACATCTGAAATTTCAGAGGGGAATTTATTTTTTAGAATGGATATTTCACACCCTCTTCACATTTGATAGCTACCTTGTATCTGTTTTAAAAGGTTGAGATTTATCCAGTTTCTTCAGGTTTCTTGCTTTTACTTGGCTCACTGCACATTAGTGGCACTAAATGGACAAAAGAGGACTCTTCACAGACCACTTAGCTCACCTGCATTGCTCGGTGCTCATTGATCCATATAAGCTGTATTTTTACAAAATGTTACCAAGAGGTTTATTACTTGATTTTTCTTACACTAGTTAGAATTGATGATATAATTCTGGGGACATCTTGACATTATATTTATCTTTTTCCTCTACAGTGTCTCAACCACACCCAATGGCTTCGAATACTAGCTATATTAACCAATGGCTTTCAAGAATAAATGTTCCCTCCGCCGACACTTAAGCCTCAGGCTCCCTACTCCACAGTTCTCCTTTGGAACACTTTAAATCTAGTATTTTCCAAATCAATGACCTTCTCTCCTCAGACTAATCTGCTCCTGCTCCCTTGTTCCCTTTCTGGATTAATGGTGTCCCATAGCATGCAAATCTTCTGTCTTTTCAGAACTAATGCAAAAGTCTTATAAGTGGCTTCTCTGGTTTCAGTCTTGCTTTCTCCAATTCCTTTACCCATGCTGCAACTGTGATGTGATAAATGTAAAGCATAAATCTTAACCTACTTTTCACATTTTAGGAAAATCAATACATTTTCAAACACCTATGGATAAAGGTCAAGCTCCATAAAGAAGCACACGAGTTTCTGTCTTGGGGGGGTGGAGGATCCTGTATACTCCTTTTCTCGCTTGTCTTACTGGCTTGCTTCTGCTCTGGCTTGGTCCAGCCCTTGGAAGACATTGGTGGGACAAGGACTGGGGGAAAATTAGAAGATAGGGAGAAACTGGGGGAGAAATACCTCCTCCTTAGTCTTTAAAAATGGCTACAACTGCTTTGCGGTTCCCACTTCTAAAGGGCAAGAGTCTCTCCTCTCTTTATAGTACCTCCAGTTCTGGGAGTGGTAATAGTTTCTTGCAATTCTGGCTCATCTCTGGACTGCTCTCGTTCATTTTATGTCCCCTAATCTCCTCAATCAGCTTTAAACCAATTTGTTATCTGTCCTTTTAACTAAATGGCATATCCAGATTTCCTTTCACTGACTGAAAACCGGATTAATATAATCTTTGCATTAGCATCTCTCAAACTTTCCTCAATGATTAAAAAAAAAAAAAAATAGAAGGGGTCTTTGGAACCAGATTTGCCTCAAGTCTACATCATTGGTGATCTTAGACAAATCCCTTAAAACTCCAAGCCTCTTTTTCTTCATCTCAGTGCCTGGGAGTATTATATGTGCCTCATTGGGTGGCATGAGAACTAAAATAGAATTTGATAACATGAGAATGTGCCCTCAGCACAGTGCCTGGCACTTGACAAGCACTCATTACCAGACAGAAATGGAATCAGTGACATTGAGTGATATTGTGAAGTCCTAATGCCTAGCCAAGTACACATGGTAGATGCTCAATAGCTACTGAATAAAGCATCAACTACACTTTTAAAAAGATGTCTCCCTTTTCTTTATCTTCAATGCCATGGCTTTCTTACCTGAATGCCAGATTGCAACACATTGTTTACTATTATTTTGTCACTTCCCATTTTTATTTCCTTTCTTTATCATCTTTTAAATATCTTCTTATAGCTTTTAAGATGAAGTGTAAACTTCCCAGCTTGGTTTAGGATTCATGTTTTCTTCTGAATATTTATTACAATACTAGGCTCATTTCTTTACCATGTTCTACCTTGCTTTCTCCCTTCCTCTGAGTGATAATTCCTCTCATCTATTTCATCTGTACTTGATAACTGTTCTTCCTTTAGCACTCTTCTTAGTTTCCAAGCAATCTTAACTTTGCTTTTACTCAATGACTCAGTTAAGGAGCTGATTTTCTTTAGATTATTCTTTTTTTTTAAATAGAAATTTCTTATTTAATTTATTTTTAAAATTTACATCCAAGTTAGTTAACATAATAGTGCAACAATGATTTCAGGAATAGATTCCTTAATGCCCCTTACCCATTTAGCCCATACCCACTCCCACAACCTCTCTAGTAATCCTCTGTTTATTCTCCGTATTTAAGAGTCTCATGTTTTGCCCCCCTCCCGTTTTTATATTTTATATTATTTTTTTCTTCCCTTCCCTTATCTTCATCTGTTTTGTATCTTAAAGTCCTTATATGAGTGAAGAGATATAATATTTGCCTTTCTCTGACTGACTAATTTTGCTTAGCATAATACCCTCTAGTTCTATCCACGTAGTTGCAAATGGCAAATTTCATGCTTTTTGATTGCCAACTAATACTTCATTGTGTGTGTGTATGTGTGTGTGTGTGTATCACATCTTCTTTATCCATTCATTTATCAATGGGCATTTGGGTTCTTTCCATACTTTGGCTATTGTTGATAGTGCTGCTATAAACATTGGGGTGCATGTGTCCCTTCAAAAGAGCCTACCTGTATCCCTTGAATAAATACCTAGTAGTGCAGTTGCTGGGTCATAGGGTAGTTCTATATAATTTCTTGAGGAGCCTCCATACTGTTTTCCAGAGTGGCTGCACCAGTTTGCATTCCCATCAGCTGTGCAAAAGAGATCCTCTTTCTCTGCATCCTCACCAGTATCTGTTGTTGCCTGAGTTGTTCATTTCAGCCATTCTCATGGGTGTGTATCTCAGTGAGGTTTTGATTTGTATTTCCCTGATGACGAGTGATGTTGAGCATCGTTTCTTGTGTCTGTTGGCCATCTGGATGTCTTCTTTGGAGAAGTGTCTATTCATGCGTAGATTGTTCTTTGAATCCTCTCCAGGCTCATCTGTAGACATCTCCAACATGGTAATTTCCTGATTCTGGCCAAGTCCCCCACACTTGATGGTAAACACATTTTTTTTCTAAGTGTTTATCCTATTGGTTGGCATATAGAAATCATGTGATAAATGTTTGCTTGATAATGAATCAAGAAAGAGCTGAGACTGAGTCCTTGCATAATGACCAAAGATGCCTCTTTTCTAAGTAAATTAGTCTGCTAATCTATGTCTCTAAAAGGATTATTCTCCAGATCTTATCTCTTATGTAAAAAATCATATGAAATTTGATCATATGCAAGATAACTGTTTTTTACGGTTCTTTGATATATTAATCTAGAAACCCTGGCAAAAAGCCGGCATAAGCCTCTTCTGAAGTACTTATTCCTACTGAATATGTTCTTTGGTCTTCATGAATTTTACTGCTTTCAAAGTGTTCACAAATTACCATTTTACTAATCCATTTAATCAATTAATTAATTTGAGAGAGAGAGAGGGGCAGAGATGGGGAGAGAGAGAGAGAGAGAGAGAGAATCTTAAGCAGGCTCCATGCACAACACAGAGCCCAACACAAAGATGCATCCCCATGCCTCTGGGATAATTACCTGAGCCAAAATCAAGAGGAGGATGCTCACCTGACTGAACCACCCAGGAGCCCCACTAATTCATTTTATAATCTTAGTTTCAGTTATACAAGATAAACATGTTCTAAAGATCTGTGCTACAATACTGTGTGTATAGTTAACAATACTGTATTGTGCACTTAAAAATTTGTTAAGATGGTAAATTTCATGCTACCACAATGAAAATATAAATTAAATCTTACCCCAAATTAGTAGCAAACCTTACCAGCTCATTTCTTTTCAGAACCTATTTTTTTATTTTTCCTATAAATTAAAATTTTTCTCTGGCTCTAATCTTGTGAAAGTTTGTGATTTCTTAAGAGTAACTGACCTCTCTTCATCTGTATATTACTACAAATGCTCTGTAGTAAATTTCTTTTTTTTTTTTTACTTCTAGGAGAGAGAGAGACAGCGTGAGCAGGGGAGGGTCAGAGAGAGAGGGAGTCACAGACTGAAACAGGCTCCAGGCTCTGAGCTGGCAGTCAGCACAGAGCCCGACGCGGGGCTCGAACCCACGAACCGCGAGATCATGACCTAAGCGAAAGTCGGACACTTAACCGACTAAGCCACCCAGGCGCCCCGATAGTAAATTTCTTTAGGCAGTGGAACTTAAACTCATTAGAGCAAGGAAGTGGTCATGCAAAAATCACTTCACTTCTTGGATTTCAATTATTTTTGTTCAATGTTGGTTTACACTTTAGTTCAAAGTTCAAGTCTCTCACAAAGAATACTGATTCTGATTCTTGTGTTGTAGGAATGATGCATCATGACTTCCTTACCAGATTATCCCCTCCACCCACCACTGATTCACTTAACCTTATATATGGGAGAAAAGAAGAGTAGTGGAAGACAACTTTCTCAAATATCTTTCCCTATTAATGGCAAATCTAAGAATTATCAGAGGAACAGAATGCCATTTTTTCCTTTGATTTTCCTTCAGTTTCAAGGCAGCAATGAAAACAGCTAACAGACTACTGAGGTAAAAAGCACCCAATGAATAAGAATATCAGTGCAAAATTCTTGATTATCTAAAATACATAAGACATATTTTAATGCCTATGTTAAAGGACTGAATTTTGCTTCTAGGTATTTTGTGTGTGTGTGTGTGAACTGAACAGCTGTGAAAAATCTCATATCCTTCCTAGAATGATTACATGCCTTAAAGAAAGAAGATGTGAAAGAATTATAAGAAAATAAATATAAACATTGCTATTGTCCTATTCACATCTGTAAAATGCAACATTCTGGGCACTCCATAAATATTGTTGATTATGAATAGAGAGTGAATTTCTATCAATTGCCAGCAACACAGTCCATCTCATTTATTTACTGAGCTATAAAAAAAGATAGATTGCATTTAAATCTTTTTTACTATAGTTAATGTTTTGTATTTTTATATTTAAGTACTACAAAGTTGATGTAAATTTTCTTTTCCAGGGAAAAATAACCGATGCTATTTAATATCTACTAAAGATAAATAATACCACAAGCTAATTAAAATAAAATTGAATCAAATGGATTTTTAATGAGTTAAATCTTAGTTAATATAAACATGAATGATTTCCTGTTTGTTTTCTTCTGGCACACAAGAAACTCAAATGTGCTTAAATTTTAGTAATCTTAGACAATGTGATTATTTATTGTCATATATGTACCTCATGGTTATGTCATATTTAAGTTTTCAACATTATTGTATGTTATTAAGCCAGTGCTATAGTTAATTAGTAATTACCTGAGACCCATGAATCAACACTTTAGGCTGGCTTCAAACTGTATACTGTCCAACATGTGGGAAATCATTAGAAACTTACTGATCTCTCTATATGAGTTATAAACCTTGGAAGTCATCAATTTTTAATTATGCAACTACTAAATATTCAGGTGATTGTTACTGACTCATAAAATTCATATTGTGTTATCTAAGAACCCTCATTCTAACACATGTATAATTACTAAGATTAGACTTTAACTGGTAATCAGATAAATTACAGTAAGTTCATATTTGTCAATTTTCCTGATTATTTAAGAAATGCTTATTCAATACAGAAAATCAGAATTACTGAAAAAAGCATTTTACAAATAAAATAAAATAAAGTCATCCTGCTTTCCAAAAATAACTGATTTACAAGTTTGATGTATGTATATACATACACATACACACACATGCCCACTGATATGAGTTTGTAAAACTTCTTTAGTGACCTAATGTTTTAAAATTTGTATAGTTCTTACACAGATATGTCTAATTTATTTTTACTAATCATTTATTGGATAACAATTAGGTACCTTTACATAACACTGGCTCCAAACAACGTCAAAAGTGGTAACACAAAGATTTCCAAGGTCAAATAGTTGCTATATTGCTGTGGGGATAAATACAGTTAAATCATTTTTCACTGAAAAATTTCTCAGAGATGTTAATATACTACTATTCATTATGAATTTCCAAAGGAGATATAATGCAGTGTTTCCCAGTTTATTTTATCATGGAATCCTGCTGTTTGCCCAGGTACATCTTTTGTGACTATAGGTCCTGCAAACACAATTTGGAAAATGGTGATTCAGACTTCTGACCTTATCTTCAAAGAGAATTTCGAGCCTGAGAGTGAATTCTTTAAATAATTGATTTTAGGCTTAGTGTGCTAATCAGGCATTCCAAAATATAGTTTTATCTTTCCTAGACAGACTGGTATTTTGACTTGTGATTGTGGATTTGCCTTTTTGGTATAATTTCATTCACATCTTTTTAAAAAAAATTTTAAATGTTTTATTTATTTCTGAGAGAGAGAGGGAGAGAGAGAGAGACAGCATGAGCAGGGGAGGGTCAAAGAGATAGGGAGACATAGAATCTGAAACAGGCTCCGCTCTGAGCTGGCTGTCAGCACAGAGCTTGATGCGGGGCTCAAACCCATGAACCATGAGATCATCACCTGGGCTGAAGTCGGACACTTCAGCGACTGAGCCACCCAAGTGCCCCTAATTTCATTTACATCTTAACCACTAATACTAACCCAGTACCGTTCTTGATATGTGTTAGAAAAAAATATATGTTGATTATATAAATAGATAGTAATGTTTATGATTATGATAAGGGTAATGATAATTATGGTGATGAGCAGAAGGTTATCACTCATTTAGTTCACAAATACTGCATAGGAATCATATATATTATTAAACTTCTACATTACTATTTTTTTAAAAAAATAATGTTTTATTTATTTCTTTCTGAGAGAGGAGACAGCGTGACAGGGGAGGGTCAGAGAGAGAGGGAAATACAGAATGTGAGGCAGGCTCCAGGCTCTGAACTGGCTGTCAGCATAGTGACTGATGTGGGACTCGAACACATGAACCCTGAGATCATGAGCTGAGCCGAAGTTGGACGCTTAACCAACTGAGCCACCCAGGCACCCCTAATCTTCTAAATTATTACCCCCTTGGCATAGGTGTATATTCCCAAGTTACATACACAAAATCAAGTATCAGTATGTTTAAGTAACTAGCTTAAAGTTACAGGGATAGTAATAAGGTTTCATGTGAATTATGGTTGATTCTTATACATTACATAGCAGAGGATGGGATTTCCTTCCACTTTAATGGGAGAGGAGCTAAGAGTAAGGATATTTTGTAAATCTATATTTATGGACTGAGATTTGCACCACCTACTGTAGCAACTTTTGTGTGATTTGAAATAATAAGTGGTGCATTATTTCTAGCATCATTGACTTATTTATTTCAAGATTAATTTAAAAATCCAATTTATGTCCAATTTTTGTCATGAAATCCTATATAAGACAAAATTATAATTGTAAATTGGCATTGCTTATTTGTATTTAAACTGTTCACTTTTGTTGGATAGTTCTTTACAGTTTTCCTATTAAAAAAGCGTCCGACTTTTGCTTAGGTCATGATGTCGTGGTTCGTGGGTTCCAGCCCCGCGTCGGGCACTGTGCTGACTGCCAGCTCAGAGCCTGGAGCCTGTTTCAGAGTCTGTGTTTCCCTCTCTCTCTGACCCTCTCCTGCTCACGCTGTCTCTCTCTCTCTCTCTCTCTCTTAGAAATAAATAAAACATTAAAAAAAAAGGAAAAATTAGCCTAAAGGAAATAGGTCTTTGTTAGTCATTTCCTCTGAAAAATAGTACAAATCAAGGACAAGTGGCTGCTGTGCCTCTCTTTTTTTTTAAACTTTACTAAGGAGAAAGCATTGTATGTGTGTGTGTGTGTGATGACAATTTACACTTCAAAATGTCACCAGAAGTTGTAAATATCAATAACATGCTATGTTACTGACAGGAATTCTTTAGGCATTGGTTTATTAGTTAACTATTATTGATATTCCAACTTATTCTTTTATTTTTTAATCCTTATTTATCTTTTATTACAGTCTTAGTACTTTCTGTGTCCAAGGGATCATGTCCTTTAAATTTAAACACATGTACAATTATGAAATGCAAATTCCATAAATCCTCTCACATTTACTTCTATTATTTATACTATAGGCACAGAGAAATCTGGAAATGTATATTTCTAGAGAAACCCTATTCACTGGAAATAAATGGGAAGAACATTAATATTATATAATTGAAATGAGAAGTCTTTAGGTTCATTCAAAAAATATCCTCTAAAGAAGGATGAAGTTGATAAACAGCTGCAGAACACTTGCTCAACATCAACAGGCATCCAGGAGAAAATTACATGCTGGGATCTAGAGTTAGACAACAAAGGTTCAAATTCTAACTCCACTGATTACTTGTTCTGTCGTTTTGGCAAGTTTTTAAAACTTTCTGGATCTGAGATTCCTCATTAAAGTGAGAAATTCCCTTGTAAGGTTGTGAAGAACATCAAGTGAGCTCATACCAGTAAAATTCTTAGGAGAGTTCTGATAAATAGTAAAACTCTGTTTCAACTATTAGTGCCCAAAGGTTATCACTTTCCTTCTAGAATATCTTTTAATATCTTTCCTTCTTTCCTCCCTTCCTTCCTTCCTTCCTTGCTTGCTTCCTTCCTCACTTTTTATCTTTAATGATATTTTGTGGTTTGCGTTTTTAGACTGTTTATAAAGTTTATGTATGCTCTTTAAAATATTGTCTTGCCAATAATTTTACATGATTTTTAGTAAATGAATGGTATTTTAATTATTAGATTAACTTAATTTATTCAACACATTCTCCTCCTCTCTCGATTGGCATTAGCTTTTCCCTCTTATTTTTTAATTATTTTAAACAATGCTGCGATAAGTATCCCTATAGGCACATCATCAATAATTTCTTTAGTATAACTTTGATTTGAGATTACCATTCCAAAGTGTATGCATGACTTTGAGGTTCACCATGGAAATACCACATTGTCTTCCTGAAATATTTACTGATTTACACACGTGCTGATAGTGTATGTGTCTCTTATCTCTAGTAAAATATTGTGACACTGGTAAGAGACTAAATATACAACCAGACAACAACATCCAGACAATATAGAAAAATAGAATTCTGACCCACAATATGCAGCAATCATCCCAGGAAGCCAACCTGCTATTGACAAGTCAGACATGTAGGAAGTCAGACCACTATGTCTAAAAATGAGTCTAGGAAGTCAAACAACAATCCATGTAATAATTGGCCCCAAATGACCATGACTTGATTAATCACTTTCAGCTTCCCTGATTTTTGCCCCTGGTTTAAATTAGTATGAACCGGAGAGAACCAGATACACATCCCTAATGAGTGACAGGAGAAGCCCTGCTTCTAGTTAGGCTGCCTGCAGCTCCCCCAGGCCAACCTGAAGCTTTCCCCCTTTTCCGCAACAAAGCTTCCGAACTCCTCTGCCTGCCTTTGAGTCTCTGCCAAATCCAAGGGATGGTGGCTGTCTCTCTTGCTGTACAACTGTGAATAAATAGACTTTGGTTATTCTTACCTGGTGGTCTTTATTTCTGCACTGGGAAATGAAAACTATCTACTTTTAATACTAATTAATTATAATACTAATTAAATATAATTACTTTTATTTATACCTTCTAGGCAAAACAATGGCATTTCTTTGCTTACACTGGTGTTCTGTTACTTGAGTAAGTGGGTATCTTCGTGCCACCACAGCTGCTGGAGACTTTCCTGTTTTCTTATTGATTTTTATTTCTGTTGCATTAAATTATTATCATATTATAATTTTAACCTATATTTTACAACTATGTTTTTCACTAATACAAAAGAGCTGTTACATTTTGCTTATCTATTTTTAATATATAATATATTTTTAGTAATATTCTTGGGATTCCTAGGCAGAAAATTCTATCACCTGCAAACAATTGTTAATCATTTCCTTTAGGATACATTAATTTCTAATTTTTATCCTTTTTATATTATTGTCTAGTTCTTCCAAAAAAATATTTTCAAAAGTTGTGCTGGTAGCATTATTATCTTGTCCCTCACCTAACAGAAATAGCTTCAGAAAAATCTCCAATGATTTTATCATCTAGAGTTGCTTTGAGGTAAATGTTGATAACTCCTCTATTCCTAGTTTATTAAGAGCTATTATCAATAATTATATGTTTGCCAACTATTTTTGTATCTCTGGATAAAACTAATTTATCCTTTGATCTGTTAAAGTAGTAAAATATAAACACGGATTTCCTATTTAAATATCCTTTGGTACTTAAACCCTAGTTGGTCATTATTTGACTAATTAAAAAGTTCAGAACCTTGGAAATTTTATTGTCTCTCTTTTGCTCTAAAATTAAAAAAATGTAATATAGAAGTCTAAACTATACTGTTAAGTATCCCCCACTTTTAATAATTCTCTTCCAAATCTAGGATCTACTATCTCCATTGCAAAAGGACTTCTGAAATTTCAAGGAAGAGTGGCAAAATTTGGGCAAACTTTCACAGAAATTGTAAGATTTGTATTGGCCGATCAGTGAAATGATGGATATTCACAGACAGAAAGGGAGTAGATGGCATGAAATCCTAAAGGGTAATTTATGGATAGGAAATAGGAAAGGAAATAAGGAGAGACAGAACTGTATTTTATATGTTCCACGAGCAATGATTAGACTTTTTGAAGAGTTCTAATCTAAGAGAAAAAATGATGAGAAATTTTATTGGAGGAATAGATTGGTATCATACTGAGTAGGGTGTTAAATACTAAGGGATCTGACTTTTATCCAGTAAATGTTTTTTGAGCCAGGGATTGATATACAAAATGATATTTGAGAAATAGAATTACTGTGGTGTGTATGGGCTCAATTATAGGAATGCCATCTAGAAGCAAGGAGATTAGTAATAGAATCACTGTAATCCTGTAAGGTGGTTTTTTCATCCTTCTGTGTATGCAAAATCTGATAAAAAAATTCTCTATTTCCCCAATAATATAGTTGTTTACAATTACAGTTTGTGCATTTTGGCCAGTGTTTTCCTAATTTTACCCTTGAGTTCTTTCAAAACTCTTGGGTAGGTGTCAACTGGCCTGTCAATTTATCTACATAAACAGATGTTCCTAACAGAAACCTTTAATTTGTATTGGAATGTATGATGCCACAAAAAATAATTCAACATCTTATTTGCTATAGAGGAAATATTTGTTGCTGGTGTATTATATTTAAAGACATATTTCACATGATGATACAACCAGAATTTACACTTTCTGGCCAAATTTTTCGACTGAGATTCTTTGATAACGCTTTTTCATGCTAAATACCTAAATACAAAAGAATCAAACATGATTTTAATTAACATCCTGTGAATGCTCCTATTGAATGGTTTTTGTTAGCTTAGTGTGAAGCTATTCTTCAGAAAAGCATAGGCTTTAGGCACAATGGTCTTATTAGAGGCATAGTTTTTCTTTGTGACTTTTCTCTATTACAGATAGTACCTTATTTGGAAATAAAATTTATTAAATTAAAATTTTCTACACACAGCCTGTGGTAACAGCTGTAGGCAACATAGATCACAATCTCTCTCTACATTTAACAATAAACAATCAAAATAGAAGTGAACACTTATGATATACTCAAGGAAAGCATGTGTGAGCCAAGCATTTCGTATCAAGTCAAGTAGTGCTTACAGCATGAAAGCTACAACCAAAGAGTTTTAAACAGGTAAGACCTCATGGGATATTGTTAGCATGATCTCTTCTTAGGAAACGACTAGATGATAAACTTCAAACAAGAAGTCACTGAGGGAAATCTTAGCAAAAGGTCCAAATATATTTTACTGCAAATTTTAAGACAAAACAAAGGTGCCTATAAGGGCAACTGAATATAATGCAGATGCTATATATCCAGCAAGTATAGAGATAGTATAAAGAATATCAGTGTGGATTGGACATGGAGTCAGCTAGAAGTAGTCAGGAAAATAATATCACGGATTGCTTCAGATGTATTAGCTCACAAATCTAGCTGTAGAGATATAAACACATTAATAGTACGAAGGTAAACATGAAGAAAAATAGTACCATTGATTAAACGGGATGTGAAGGAGGGGAAAGGGAGGGAAAAAACAGGTTGAATTCATAATAATGTGCGTAACAGGTAAGAGATAGATATGTCTAAAAGGAAAGGGCTCAAATGTTATAATAAAGAGCAACAACTAAAAATAATACAATTTCTTGTCTATATGAAGATTTATGCAAAACAGAAACTTAAACAGAAACCACATCAAATAGCATTAATGATCAGAAAATTGCCAGTTATACTAATAAGTGTATGTATGCATATATGTATGTATGTAATAGGCGAGCTTTTGCTTATTAAAAGGAAAATAAATTTCAAGGTTGCTTACAAAGCAAAACCATTTATATGTTGCATATGTACCTAAACCAAAGTGATTCCCAGACTGAAAATAGAGAATTGGGCAAAATGCAACAATGAATACAACAAAAACAATCTATAGATTTGGAATTTTATCCAAAATACTTAAATGGGGAGAACAGTATAGATACCATAACTTATGGTGTTCCAGTTCTTGGAACGGGTCAAAAATGTGACAGATTCAGAGTATGAAGCACCCTGCAAGTGTCACAGGACTGTAATAAATTTCCAGATTGATGCTATGACAGCTGATTCATTAGCTTATTAAAGACTGGAGAGGTCTTATAGAATGCCCTCCAAAAGAAATGCAAAAAAATTCAGAAAATAAAGGCATTTAGAAAGAAGAATACAGGGGCACCTGGGTGGCTTAGTCGGTTAAGCGTCCGACTTCCGCTTAGGTCATGATCTCGCGGTTCGTGGGTTCGAGCCCCGCGTCGGGCTCTGTGCTGACTACCAGCTCAGAGCCTGGAGCCTATTTCAGAGTCTGTGACTCCCTCTCTCTCTGACCTCCCCTGCTCACGCTGTCTCTCTCTCTCTCCTAGAAATAAATTTAAAAAAATATTAAAAAAAAAAGAAAGAAGAATACAGAATCGCTGATAGGTACTTTAATTAGTGATGCACACTATTAATTTTACTTTAAAAATTTTTTAATGTTTTATTTATTTCTGAGAGAGAGAGACAGCATGAGCAGGGGAAGGTCAGAGAGAGAGGGAGACACAGAGTCTGAAGCAGGCTCTAGGCTCTGAGCTAGCTGTCAGCACAGAGCCCGACGAAGGACTCCAGTCTACGAACCGTGAGATAATGACCGGAGTCAAAGTCAGACGCTTAACCGACTGAGCCACCCAGGCGCCCCGCACACTATTACTTTTAAAGTATTATTATTTCTGATATTTTCTTTTTTTAGGCTATATATACATATAATAAACATATAAAACATGTATGCATCACATGTTTAACAATTTATAGTTTTGTATTTTGCTTTTCTAATATAAGATGGACATTTTCCATTATTCTCTAAAATTTGTGATGCATATAATGTACTTTAGTGCCTTATTGTGAAATATATATTTGCATTGTAACTTTACTTTTATAAATATTTTTGTCATAAAGAGGAGCCTATGTAAATCCATATCTCTGAATCTATCTTTAGAATTAATTACTAGAAGCAGGATTTGTGCATAGAGATTTAAAGACATGTTTTTTAATGGAATTATTTTTTCTAATTTCCACCATGCTACACAGTGTATGTTTGCATACCTTATCTGCCTTTTTTCATTAAGTTTAAGTTTTAAGAAAAGATAAGCTCATCTATTAGGAAATTTAAGAAATCTTTTACTTGAAATAATTGCATTTTTTTCTTTACTAGAGAGAGTGAATATTTTTCACAGTGTTAATTATAGTTGATTCTCACTATTCATGGTAGTTAATTGCATAATGTTGTTGTAAACACTGAAATAGTGGATACTGAACCTTTGCTCCTAGGGGAAATACAGAATTAGGCTCGGACTGACAGCCTGTGGTTAACACATTCTCATCAACTGATCATGACATAATCTTTTTAATGCATGTTTCTATTTAAAGACAATAAATAAATAAATAAATAAATAAATAAATAAAATTGTTGACTCATTAACACTGAACTCAAAATGGTCAATATAGCACTACAATCCATGCCTGAAGGAAGCTTATTTAACACATGTATTTTTTCTGTATAAGGCACATAGAGTTTTCTTGCAGTTAGATACACTAGATAGCATTTCAGTGCTTGGGGACATTTTATGCTTGGGCAGCTATTTTAAACAGCAAACTCATGAACAAAAAACACAAAAATACCAAACATATGACAATGATTAGACTACAAAAAGAGCACTTGTTTATAGGGTAGTATAAGGAGCAATAAGGCAAAGCATCATCTTGTTTGACCTCAGCTGAGAAAGTGTGCATCTGATAACTAAAATTTTCCCTGTTCTGTGCATGTCTGTGACTGATGTTGATAGTGCCCCAAATATCAATTTTAGGGTTACAAATAAATTTTAGCAAGTAGGTGAAGTCACAACTATGGAATTGCCAAGTAATGAGGATTACGGTTTTCCATAATACATTTCTTCTTTTTCAAATTCATTGTTTACACCTCTGACCATATTAAACTAGGAATATTGATGTTATTTATTCAAATAAGCTCTTTGCCTACTAAGGAAGCTAACCCTTTGTTATATTTATTTTTAAGTTATTTTCCTCTAGTGTTTTCTTTGACTATTGGTATTCCTCAGAGTGTTTCTTCATGTCCAACCATTACACCTTTTGTGGAGTACTGTTGTATTCTTTTGTCACTTTTTCAATTTCTGTAGTGCTTTAAAAAAACTATCATTCTATGAAGAAATGAATGGGCTTCCACATTTTCTTCTAATTGGTGTGGTTTCTTTTTTCTTATTCAATTTCATTATTAATATAGATTTTATCACTGTAATTTATAAGATGAAATTTTTTAATTTTTCTTCTTTTGAAACAATTAAGCCCATTGTCTCAGTGCCATTTATTGGATAATACTTTTGCTATATGGAATTATAAAACTGCAATGTCTTCTGTACTTCAGTTCTCTTTTGCTGCTATAAGAATTTACCATGATATTAATGGATTAAGTTAACATTCACTTATTATCTTACACTTCTGTAAATCAGAAATCCAACATAGGTCTCACTGGGCTAACATCAAGGTATCTGCAAAGCTGCATTCATTTCTGGGTTCTCTAGGAAGTAATCTGTTTCCTTGCCTTTTCCAGCTTCTAGAGGGTGCCCACACTTCTTGTTTCCTGGCTTCTTTCCTCCATCTTCAAAGCCAGCAACTGTGGGTCAGGGTCTTCCCATATCTCTTTGATTTGGTCCTTCTATCACTGATTATCTTTATCTCCACAGCCAGGAAAGGTTCTCTGTTTTTGAGGACTCATGTGATTAGATTGAGTCCTCTTGGATTATTTGGGATAATTTTCTGCTCTCAAATTCCATAATTCTAATCATATCTGCAAAGTCTCTTCTGAAATCTAAGGTTAACAGGTTTATTATAGACTTTACAGACACCTTTGGGAATGGGAACACTAGTCTGTCGTCTTCATTCTATTAAACATTTTTGCATACCACGATCTATCACTGAGGTTTCCATTCTATTCTGCTGGTCTCATATCTACTCTTGCTATAATATCATGGTGAATTTTGTTGATTTATATTCTTCTTTACTCTCTGACAGTCCTAGTGTATCCTCATAACTTTTGTCTTTCAAAATGTTCTTGGTATTTATGTATTTTAGAAACTGCTTCAGAATTAATTAAGTTCAAGAACAATTCTTTAGATATTTAATTTGAATTGTGTAGATCTTATAAATTAGCCGAAGAGGAACTAACAACCCTTCCACACACATATGTCCATTCAATCTTTATAAATATGTAGGTATATAATTTTTTAATTTCTATAAAGTATGTTCCAGATTCTTTTTAGTGAGTTCATTCCTACTTATTTGTATGGTTATTGTTACATACGGGATACTGTTCTGTTATCTAGTATCTTGAGTACATAGAAGAATGTTGATTTTTAAATGTTTGCTCTTTCTCTAGTACTTCGAATTATCTCATTGATCCTAATAGATTCCAGTGATTCTGTTGAAAATTTTTAATATACTAAACATTTGTTCATAATGCTAACTATTTAGGCTGATGTGCCATATGCAAACAATAATCACTGAGTTTTTTCTAACTCCAGTTATAGCGTGTGGTTTTATACATTTACACCCTAAACCTGTTCTCATTCAGCTCAACAGATCTATGTGAATAAATATGATGCAACCACTTTTCAACAAAAAATAGTAGGCTGGGGGCGCCTGGGTGGCTTAGTCGGTTAAGCGCCGGACTTTCGCTTAGGTCATGATCTCGCGGTTCGTGGATTCGAGCCCCGCGTGGGGCTCTGTGCTGACTGCCAGCTCAGAGCCTGAAGCCTGTTTCAGTCTGTGACTCCTTCTCTCTCTGACCCTCCCCTGCTTACGCTGTCTCTCTCTCTCTCCCAGAAATAAATAAAAAACATTTAAAAAATAAAAAAAAATAATAGTAGGCTGTATTATGGATACTTTTATATTTTTAGCACTCTAAAATATATATAGTAAAAAATAAATGGCAAGACCATTAATAATAAAGTTGACATCAGGTATAATCATTGATAAATGAAAATATCTCTCTGATGATCTTCCTTAATCACCATCATCATCTTTGGTGAGCTCAAAAGATAACCAAGCACACTTTGGTTCAAGCACACTTGAACAAGTTGTGCTTTTTCATCATTGCATTGATGGAAAACAAACTCCATGGAGAATCATTAAAGGTTTTAGTAAATGGTGTAACATAGGGATTATTATAGGGTTTGAGCCTGTGTTGTAATTTAGAGGAGGGGCTAAAGAAGTGGGACTTTGTTCTGAATTAGATGATGTTAGGAGGCAGGAATTATTCTATGACTGATTACTTTAATGCATTTTTTCTAGATGGAGAAAAGAATAGAGTGAAGCTAACACTATTGGGCAAAGAAACAACAGTCACTCATATTTGCCAAGATAGAATACATGTTTTTTTGGTGGTATAAAGACTGCTCATGATATTTCTTTCCTGTGTTTAAATGTGATTTCTGAAATGTTTTGTTTTTATCTTCATCCACAATGCTCAATGAGTAGCCTTGCATGATGCTGCTGTTTTGTAAAGTTGTTCATGTTTATTAGAAGACCATCATATCTCTCTTGAGTGACACATCAGCTTCTAGACATTAGAGGCTTCTCATGACTACATACAGACCAAGATGTAATATTATGTATCCCAAAGGGTTTGATGTTAGTTATGAATAAAAGCATTTCACTGTCATTTTTTGGTGATATAAGTTTAACCATTTTAATTTCTATTGTTCTGTACTGTAGTTAATTATGGTAAATATATCTCTGAGGTTTTTTATTCTTTTAATAATCACAGATTTAGAAATTCACACTTTCGGAAATATTTTTCTCTTATACTCTACTAGGCATAATCATCTGTAAATTCACCTTTGAGGTTCTAAAATTCTGGATTCAGAAAGATAGTCTGGATTTCATTTCTGTGTGTATGTTTATGCAATATGTACAGTACATTAAGAAACAAGGTATTTTAGATTGCTGGTAGCTAAGTCTCTTGTCATATTTGAGTAGTTATTTTGCAATTCAGTTATATAAAAATTTATATAAAATGGAATATATATATATGGAAGATTTAACATTGTAATTGTGATATATTTTTTGAATTAAGTAAAATGAACCCTGAGATACAAAGGAATAAGAAAGTTTCCTCTCTTTTCAACTTTTACAAAAGAATTTTGATCATAATGAGTTATTTAATGTTTTAATAATCCCCTCTTAACTGCAATAGAAAAGAGCCACAAGAATTTTCCTACCATTTCCTATCATTAAGATAATCACTTAGTTCTTTGAATTTTCAAATAAATTAAAAATGGAAAACTGATTCAGCTAAAATACAATATTTACAAAATTATTAGATTAAGTAAGTCTTGTAATCTTTCTGTCAACTGGGGTTAAGTTTTCATTTAGAAATTTCCTAAGGCTAGGAAAAAATAGTGACATGTTCTTATATTTTGACATTCAGAAATATTAAAGACAGGATGACAATATGTGTTCTAAGTGGATTGGTGTTTGCATTGAATGAAAAATAGAAAATAAACTTTTCTGCTATTACTCTGATGAAGAACTAAGGTCACATATGAGACATTTTGATTTGAAGTAATACACCTAATATTCCAGAGCCAAGAATTACTTCTAAAGATTATCTTTCCACTGGTTAACTCATTGCATTGTTATTTAAACACAAAAGCTTTTAGTGGGGTAAAAGGTGATGAGCCCTAGTAGGAAAAAAAAATAAAAAGGATGAGTAAAAATTCATTTTCAGGATGACTTTTACGATGAGTAAATTTAACCTTAAAACAATTCTCTGTGTATCTGCTTTTGTTTGGTAGGAGCTATATTTCTGGACAAAGTGAATAGAAGATGTTACTACAGAACTAGTAGTATTTTACACTAATAAAGTGTACTTCAAAAATATCAGTATCAAATACATGATACTTACCAAACAAAACCCTAAACCATATTGTTATTGCACTCTGTGTGAAGTTTTTCATTCATATTGAATGAAGTTATTATAAATCTGAAAGAACATGATTGTGTTTCAGTTTTTAGAGTATAAGTTGAGTACTATTCTTGGCACATTTCCTTCTCTTCTTTATTCTCTTCTACATATGTATATTTACCACTGGTCATTTACTATAGACTTGGCAAAATGGGCTAGATTTAGTGTCTTTGATATTCTTTCCTGATAGTTTTCACTTTCCAACTAATTTCTTTTCTCATCACATGGTGTTGCACATTTATCTTGGGCATGATACATATACTTACCTCTCATTTTGACATATAAAGAAAAAAGCAAATCTGTATAGTTTATGGTTATTTGTGATTATTATTTGGATATGATTAAACTGGCCCTAAGCAATATTATTTTATGATTTAATAAATATATACCTATAATTTGGACTCACATCTGTAAGCTATTTCTTCCCTTAATTGGCCAAAATCAGAAAACAGTGCATTATCCTTAATGTTACATAGGAAATGCATCATATAAAGAATTAGAAAGAATCCATGAAATAAAACTGTAACAGAAGTTGATGCTGCTAATTAGAATTGGACTGGCACTGTCCCAATCATTTCAAGTTTGTAAACTCACTCAAGGGAAATGTTATTTTTAGAACAAGGGTGCAAAATGTGGAATATTTTGATATTCTTTGAGTTTTCAATGTGTTCTTGTTCAGAACATATGGTCCTCTTATGCATAATGAAAAAACAAAAAAAACTAAGGTCTCCCAGAGAGTATATGACAACAAGTTTTATTAGCAGATAGATCTCCTGTCCTCCCTCTCAAACAAAGGACAACTCAGTGTTCTGATCTGCAATGCAGAAGGGGAACCACGATATCAGTACAAACAAGACAGAGGCAAGAGATCTTCTGAAAATACCCATTGAAATTAGGCTCCATGCAGGTTTACTTGAAACCACTGCTGTCTCTCCAGTTTTGAGATCAGCAATCCATGCACAGTCAATAACATTAACAAGAATGCACTTCATTTCCCTGCCTTCTCAGAATCTCTACTCTGTCCTGCCAGAAATCTCCCATTTCTCAGCTGTGGGAGGTTTGGCAGATACAAATTCATGCAATTTAAATTCTATTATAAACAGTCTTGTTTTTAGAGGAGAAAGAGCAAGGGCAAGAAAGAGAGTGAGTGAGAAAGAGCTTCCTTATAAAATCCAGAAATAACAATTTTAGAATTAAACCTATATTCCATTAAATTTATTTTAAGGGAATGACTAAGTTGGTCTCATGACATTCCTAAGCATGAGAGAAAATGTAAGTTCTATTATCTTTGGTTATAGACAGGAGTGGGCACTTTCTGGCAACAGCTGGGATTTTGTAGAGAAAATTAAATATGCTTTTATGATTAGCATGCACATTTTCAAAGAAAATACATAATGAATTGTTTCAATATTAAAATGTTAACAAATATCTTCAAATTTATTCTTTGGCTACTTTTACAAACATCGTAAAGCATGTTTAATATAGAATATTAGACTAAATGATTATTCAGCTATGATTATCTCATAACTCACCTGTATATTTATGTACTTCATCTGCAAGCAATTTTTCAGATAATTTTTTTTCCTTTACATTGTGTGAGATATTTGACTGAAAGTGTTCAATCCTAGGCTTCTTATGTCATAATTGTTTAGAAATCCTGGCACCATGTTATTATTAGTAGTACTAATTTGGTATTATTATTATCCTTGTTAAAAATAGCAATTTTAAAACTTAGTATTGTTAGAGTACTCTGTGTTTTATGAAGAAGTTCACAATTGTCTATAAAAAATGCAACACCCAGTATTTGTTAACATTTATTTTTAAAATTTTATTTCACTTCATTTAATTGAAAATCTACTATGAATGGAATATAGTTGGCTTAAGGAAGTTTCATATACAGCAATTTAAGGGCAAAAAACCAGGACCCGATTCTGTTGGCTTGTAAGATTTTTCCCTATGGCTTTTATTTTTTACATAGTTGCAGTTATATGATATATGCATTTTTCTTTGTCTTTAATTTTATCATTGTACTAAAATACTGTTCTAAAATTGAAAAAGACCTTTCATAAGAAAAGAAGACCATGATCATTAAGCATACTGAAGATAAATTCAACTAATCAACACTTAAAGAATCATAAACCAATATTTTATTTGGGAACAGTTCTTGCCTATCAATTTTGGAAAACAAATGTTAACAATAATTCCTAACTGTGGGCAAAGAGCAGAGTCACAAGCTTTCTCACAAATCAATAAAGAGAAGAATAAATGGTCACAACAGTTTTGGAAAGTACTGTGGAAGCAGTTACAAGACCCTAAACACACTCATGTTGCTTGGTCCAATAATTCTACTCCTGTGAAACAATCTCAAAGAAACAATAAAAAAGAAAAGGTAGAGGCAAATATATATGTTCGGGAACATTTTTAAACCTAAAAATTAAGGAAAAGTGTAAATGTTGAATAACATAAACATAATTAAATATCTTGAAGACTATTGTCTCAGTTTTATGCACTGATTTAAAATGTTTACCAACAATATATTAAAAATTATATCTGTTCTTCTCTTGCATAGGTTTTCCTCTATTTTTGCTTTCCCCTCTATTTGGCTCATGTTAATAGCATCCAGAAGTAGACAGAATCTCTCTTCCTCTAATTGTTAAAGTCTAGGGCTTTAATTACAACAACTCAACTTGTTTCTCCCTGAACTAGACCACTGTGTCAAGAAGGGCTGAGGTCAGCATCCCAGGAGCTCATGACAGATCAATACCTCTACATGGGCTGCTGTGTAATAGGGACAGAGTATAATGGATGCAGGGGATGCAAGCCACTATAATTGTAGAAGGTAAGTGATGTCATATGCAGGTGTAATTGTCACATAGCTGATCTTAAATAAAGATAAATGTTATAAAAAATAAAATGACACTTATTTAACTTTTTTTTTCTTTTTCTTTATGAGGATGGAGAGAGAGACTAGAATCTTACCCAGTACAATTCCTCGTGGGATTAGAGAGGAATTTTCCTTGTGGACACGGGGGAACATGATTTGCCAAAGTAAAAGTTTCAATATCTAGAACCACTTTATTTTTAAATTCAATTTATTTAAACTAAAAAATAAAATAAAATAAAAACAATTCACGCATTAAACATTTTAAATTAATCTATTTAAAAATTTTTATCAGCAACCTAGCACAACTGATCCCATTGACAACATCTTACAAATGGAAACCCTGAGTCTTATTGAGTTGAATTAATTAATTTGCTCAAGGTAATAGTCATTGGAATTTTAAACCAGTTTTAAATGTAAATGCTATGGTTTCCGTTATTTCCTCACTGGTGTTAGCAGCAAGAAGTCACAAAGTGTGATATCTTTTAAACAAACTTCTTGAATAAATAATCTGTGCTTATTTTTAAAGTAAGGCATTTTTCTAGATTTAAACAATAAAGAAAAAATATAAAATAAACAATTTAAAATGAAATTGCAAAATTTATGTGAAAATAATGGGTGTGGGGGATAGTGTATAGTCTCTAGAGAGACTGAGGAATATGGGAACTCACACAATAGCATCACCTGCATAATAATCACTGGCCCTTGGGGTGTATCACTGTTCCATAGCTAAGTGTGTAGTAAGTGCAAGGCTGGAAATTGCTTCCTGTCATCTGGAAGAAAAGCAATCAACAGGAGAGCACGTCCAAAACTGTGAAAACGCTGACACCGAGGCGCAACTGAAGAGTATTCCAGAAAATCTCTAATGTGTTCTTACCAACAGGTTATCTTCTGTCTACAAAATACTTGCAAAATTGTGTAAATTTAATGGAGTGAAACCAAATCTGAGACATATGATTATGCATATGTATATTTCAGTATATTGCACATATGCGAAGTACCTAGATTTATAACACTCTTTCTTTAGAAGCCATTAAGTTTGAGATACAAATATAAGCTTGTTAAAAATAGCTTATTTTCTTATAGAGTATATCACAAACTCCAGCTCTAAAGCTGTATCAGGGATATGATCTAGGGTCACAGGGGCTTTATTATAGCTCTGCTGTGGGAACGTTTGTGATTTTGGCAAGTTGATTTATTTCATGATGACTCTTTCTTATAGTAAACTGATACAGCTGTTCTGGATTATATCTAAAAATTTTTTCTGGTTCTGAATGACTATTATTCAATAATTCCACTCAAACAAATAGTTCTTCCAGTAGAGCGTGCACATTTTATTCTGAACAGCGTACTCATAAATGCATGATAATTGATTTAACATGTACTGGGTTTCTACTCAGCTAGGGCACTAGGGATGCAGTGGTCAATGAGAAATATGGGTTCTATTTTTTTATTAATGTGCTCTTTGAAATATAAGAAAGTAATAGATTTATTTTTTCTCCAGTTTCTATCTTTAACCCTAGAGGAAATACTTTTGCTTTCTACCCTGGCATGTATGTGTGTATATGCATATATATCTTCTAGGGATTTTTTTCTTGTCACTTTTGTGTTTACATGTAAACATAAAAGCTTAGTATGATCCAGACTTTTCATTTTCATGTTGAATAAGTCTAGTGTCTCCTAAATCAAAACTACACTTTCTCTTACAATATGAGGCTTCTCTTACGTAAGCATATTGCTTCTCCATAGCCTTCTCCAGAGCCCTGTGTCTTACTCTTTATTCTTCCTGTTACAACCCCCTACTCACTGCTTCTGCCAATAGATGGGGTGATGGTTGGTAAATATTTCTGGAGTTATTTCAGTGTACTTTCCCAGAGAAAGGGAGCAAGCACAAGAAATCATTTTAAGTTCATAAATTGAAAGCTCAAAGGCCCCACCCAGAATATAGATACATTTTCTCTGATCTGACAATACTTTACAATGTTTTTATTATTTGCCAATATTTATAAAGTTGGAAGATTGTAATAAAATAGATGTCTAACTACTTTCATAAATTTGAAGACCTAGTACCCTTGAGTCAATGTATTAGCCTGACCCAACAGCTGTCCCCTCTAAGCACCAGTCATCAAGTTCTTTGCTATTCACCAGTGGATTATACCCTGGTTTGCTTTGCTTAAAAGATCTGTCTCATTGACATTTGAGATTTGAATACTAGCCTACAGGCATGAGGAACTGCAAGTTCCTTCATATCCATTTCAGTTTGGGTTCTTATTCATAAATATCTGAGCCAAGTCTAACAAATTTAGCAAAGCAATTGGATAAAGGATAGTGGATAGTTTACATCAACTGTCAGAGGAGCAAAAAAATTCTGGCTGGGAAGATGTGCAGCCAAGAACGACAGGCTTGTGCAGACCAATATGCTTTTCTGCTGCACTAACAGACTCCATAACAGGTAGAGTCACGAAGTCTGCAAAGTGTCGCTGGGCCTTGGCACTGCTGCGGAAAGCTTTTTCATTTTTCTAAAGCACGGCACCATCCTTTCTAGCAATAATGAATCTGCTCAACGTCACCATCCTCCTATTGCTTTCTTCTGAATGACTCTTTGAAGGAAACTAAGTCACATACCTATACTGTATGTCTAAGCAAGGCCAGGGAGTCAAATTTGGGCTTCTACTTTGGTAAAGTGGGAAAGTGTTCATAAAGTACTTAGCATTGATATAGGTGATTGTTTAAATGGTTTGTTTTAAGGCATATAAGCGAGTTTACTTGGTAAACATGAAATTCAAAGTCATGTCTCCTATGCCCCAATCCATTATTTAATCCATGACTCTAGCCCTATATTTATAGGATGCTATAATCCCAAGGATAGGATCTGAAAGAGTAGAACTTTCAGAAACTATAGGGAGCTTTTCACTTTTAATTAGAAAAATTTTCCATTTACAAATCATTATTTTTCAAAACATGCATTCAATGCTTCCTGCATGTAAACTTGGATACAACCAGAAGACATTTAACACTGATGAAAGAATACATCCTGATGTGCTGTTATGTCAGAGAAAGCATATAAAGTTAAGGAGTGCAGTCAGCTGTCGTTCTATAGCACAGACCTCTTATTCTAGAATTTCTACTTCATGAAACCCCGCAACCTGTCCCATGAGCACTGCCTGGCATCGTTTAATCTCACACTGAGGTCTGAGTTTTTCCATCAGAAATTGAATAAATAATTCAATAACAAATGATAACAATGTACTTTAATTTTCTGTGCATATGACAACTGGGTAAATAGTACAAGATATAAAATTCTTGGAAGTATGAATATGTGTGTGCGTTTTGAATGAGAGAATGCTTTTAATAATGGGCTTCCAGGTTGTCAGAACAGTTTCAGAAAGCTGAGCTGAGATACTTTCCACATCCTCAATCTTTTTCCACATTATAGTGAGATAAATAAAACGTCCTCCTTCTTTTGCCAAATAAATCAATTATCTGAGATGTAATTTAATTTCTTTTATGTGTCAGGCCAATAGAAAAGAAGGGATACAGATAGGAAAAGAAAAGTCGTAATCAAGAAATGATAAATTAATTACATTTACAGCCTAGTCTAAGCAGCTTGTTCGGACTTTTGTTTGTCTTCATCCATTTATATGACTTACAAAAATGGTGATTAAGTGAACAATAAATGATCTTTTCACAAGCCAGAAGAAATGTAGCTTTTTTACCTCGTCACTGATCACTGCTCAGTGAAAAGCAGGAAACAGAGGAGGAGGCAGAGCAATGACTCAGAGCAGTGGTCTAGAATCAAATCGAGACACGAAAAAGCACCCAGAAGTGCAAACCAAGTGTCAGAGAGTAGCCATTTCCTTCGCCTAATTTTATTACAAAATACGTTGAAGGAAAGAAAGAGCAAAATGAATATCTTCCCTTCTGTGGATATTGATTGGGACAACAAGCCCCCATTAGGAGGGTTCTCTTTGCGTTTCAATACAAAGATAGTTTGTAAAGATGAAGACATTTTAAGATATTACAGTCCTTCTAATTATTAGAATTCCACCATTTTGAAATAAGCACATCAGAGTAAAAACAAAGCACCTCTCTTCTCCTCTCTTTTTTTCACTCTCTTATTCTCTCTTGGTCTCTCTATACTTCCTGCTCTCTTGTTCTTGTACATGTGCTCCGCCCCCATCCCTCTCTCTCTCTCACACACACACACCCTTTCAAGCATGCACTTAGATACAATTTGGACTGCATAACAATAGAAGTTAACTCTGGGATCTACAGGAAAAAAGAGCATATTTAAATACTTAGAAATGCCAGAGTACTTTATAATGTGTGTTGCCATTGCTTATTATGAATATGACTATAATTAAATAACTTGCATCCCTAAGTTTACCATCTATTGAAAAATCTATATCATTTTTTTCCTTATCCTGAAAAGCCCTCTTTCAATTACCAGAGTGGCCCTTTATTGTGTATTCAATTATTTGGTAGACAACTCTGTGTTGATCTTACAATATCATAGCAGCAGTAGGCTAAGAAAGCCCACATAGCCCACTTGGATACGAAAAGTGAAATAATTCCTTTTCGGTATTGGGAATAATGTGATAATAGTTTCACACTGAGAGGGAAAAATGTATGCCTGTTTTTTCCTGACTTAAAACCTAGTACTATAAACTTTCTGTATCCGGTACTGGGGACTGGGTTTGGGAGTGGGCAGGAGGGAAATGCTGACACCAGAGGACAGTGCATAGTCTCAGTGTGGAGGGAATAAAGTAGGTCTGGAATCGAGGCAGAGTGCACACGTACACACCAAGGTTGTTGAACTGTGTCCCTTGTTCAAGTTGTACCTTTATCTCCACAGTATTTTATAATTATTCACTGGGTCACCCTGAAAAGCACTCTTCTGACTTGGTACAATGCTTAGTTAGGTCCTCTTTATACCACTTTCTCTATCTCCTTCTTCCCTCCCAAGCTACTGTTCTTCTTCTTCTTTTTTAATGTTTTATTTATTTCTAGGAGAGAGAGAGAGAGTGTGAGCAGGGGAGGGTCAGAGAGAGAGGGAGTCACAGACTGAAACAGGCTCCAGGCTCTGAGCTGGCAGTCAGCACAGAGCCCGACGCGGGGCTCGAACCCACGAACCGCGAGATCATGACCTAAGCGAAAGTCGGACGCTCAACCGACTAAACCACCCAGGCGCCCCACCAAGCTACTGTTCTTAACTCTTCTCTCCACCAGAGAGGTCATTTTCCCACTCTCTGTGGACATTTTATTGCTGTTGTTGTAATTGGGTTGCCTCTAGTTGCCAATTCTCTTTAAATTCCTTAATCAGTAGTTTCATTCCCAACCTACCTCCCAAGTGTAAGCCACACACTGAAAACTGCCTATTGAATATTGAATACTGCTTAAATTTCAGTTGTAAAGTAACTCCTCCTGTGGCTTCTACATTATATTATTATCATTGTTTTTGGATACATGATTCACTGATAACTTCTTCCACCTTTCCACTAACCCCTAAAACCAGTAAATTCCAAATCTTTTTATATTTATTAATTTTTAATATGTATAACTTATTTACCCATGCTCTGAATTAATCCCTGACTTGTGATTCCCGTTGTGACACCTAGAGTATTGTGACATGGCCCCTTGTCTTCTATCCATCCACTGATTAGCCAAACTGTCAGGAAATTTAAGAAATTACCATTCTGATTATATGCCCAACCACCCTTCAAAAATCTCTAGCAATTCTCTGTTTTATAACAAATGCTGTCTAGACTCATTCAAAGCTCTTAAAAAATGTGATGCTGAACTGTCTTATTTTATAAGGCTACATTTCATGTATTCTGTACCAAAATTACATTCCTTGGTTTTTCTGAACATGCTTAATGCTTTGATTTGTGTTGCGTCCTCTAGTTGACATGCCCTTTATCTCTGTATGTTAAAATAATACATATTGTTCAAGGATATGTGAAAATGTCATGAAGCATCCAGGAAGACTTCCTTAACTATGCTTATCTCTTTTACTTCTTTTGTATCCCTGTTTCTCTCTCTTTTTCAGTGTATCTGTGTCATTTTACTTACTAGTCTATAATGAAATTTTTAAAGAGAATGACAATGCTATAATGTCCAATCCTTTTTAAGGAACTTCCAGAAGTATATAATGAGTAGGTTAATTAAATATAGAATTAAAATTATATAAAGTGATAAATTACCATTTTACAAATGGGGTTGCAACAGATTATCTCTTAAAAACTCAAGTGTATTGAGATTCAACAAAAGCAGGAAGCTTAAAGATACATTCACATATGCTGATATAAATAATGAAATATATAGATTTTATATTTCTTAATAATGATTGCATTATAAAATGGAATTCTAATAAGTCACTGAAATAATCCTCCAAAACAGAACCTATCACATCAGTTGGTAATACCACAGAAGTGTCCATGACTGTCCTGAACAGACAAAAGTTCTAATTTCTATTATTGAATTCCTTTTTTCTATTTTTTTTTCTTTAAGTAGGCTCCACACCCAGCATGGAGCCTAACACAGAGTTTGAACGGAAGACCCTGAGATCAGCATCTGAGCTGAGATCAAGAGTCAAAGGCTTTTAACTGACTGAGTTACCCAGGCGCCCCTCCATCAATCTATTTCTTGATCCTTGGTGATGTTAAAATCTCTTAAGTGTTTTCAATTGAAGTCACAAAATGAACAATCTTAATTTTATCTCAGATTTTCCAGTATTATTAATTTGTATACACTATCACCATAGGACTAGTTTATGTTGACAGCATACACCTCTGAGCCTCACTGAAAATGTTTCATTGTTCAGGAAATGCTTTAAGATCATTAGGCTAGTTTATTATCTAGAATTTTTTAAGGGCACTATGTGTAGAGATTAGGTAAAGGTGAGGAAATACAGTAAAATATGACAATTAAAGTACCCATACAGTTAAGTTGTTAGATGCATTTATGGTTTAAAATGAAAACTAGCAAATTTTACGTGGCAAAAAGAGCATATGATAACATATGATAAAATTACTACTTATTAGCAGCTTAACCTTGGATTCATTACTGAAATCCTGAGCCTCAGTTGTTTTTATTTTGTTTTGTTTTTAAAGTGAGAAATGAGGATAATAAAGGCAAACTTACAATATTGTTATATAATGAATAATAGAGGTAATATAAGTACCCAAAAGTTAGTAAAGGTCCAGTCATTATGGCTAAACTTCTTTAATGTATACAAGTACATGAACTAATGTTTTCTTTTTTCTTTTTTTTTTAGTTTAGTTATTTTGAGAGAGAGTGCAAGTGGAGGAAGAGCAGAGAAAGAAGCAGAGAGAGAATCCCAAGCAGGCTCCACACTATCAGTATAGAGCCTGATGGAGGGCTTGAAATCACGAACCATGAGATCATAACCTGAGCTGAAATCAAGAGCTGGATGCTTAACAGAATGAATCACCCAGGTACCCCAAATTGATGTTTTCAGTATTCATTTCAAAATATAACACTTCACCAGATATTTATACATTTTTTGAACAAATATATTTCTAGTAACTTAATTGTTCACTTCAGGTATCAATAATCCTTTTATATAGTTGAAGCTGCTTGACTAGAAGGACCCCATTCATTAACTTATTTCCTGTGCATTGCAGTGCCTCTAGAACCTGGACAGTGCTTAGGACAAGTACAATGGCTGAAAGTGAATGGGACTACAGAGAGATATAAGCTCAAAATTATTTCCAATGGTTTTATTAAGACAGGACATAATTAAAGTGGAGACTGTACTCTCTAAAACTTCACATGACCAAAAATGTTTAGGAATCTGTGATAAGTAGCTTTATTTAATAATTAAATTTTATTAGAAATATAAGTAAGAGGTAAATCAGAAAAAGAGATCTAGGTAAGACTTGATAATAATTTGGGAAATGATTAAAAAAATCTATATCTTTTGTTGTCTTTGTATCTCTTAGAATTAAAATAAACCTATACTAAAACATATATCCTAATTTACTTAATCAAAACTGGTTCTATGATTTTAAACTATAGTTTCTATGATGACAATGTTTCTTGGCAATTTCTAGAGAATTTGGTTAAAAAAACTACTATTGGAAATTATTCTTTAATGCAAGATCATCATACTGGGGTCTTTAATTTCTGCCTCTGTTCTAGACTAGACTTGGTGTTTTCTTCTCTTCTTCTTATGCAAATGAGTGGGGCTATTTCATATCTTGATTCTGGCCTGTAATTTCCAATTAAATGATAATGATCCATGTACGTTTTGATACTGTTAAGTGTAATATAAATTGCACCTTCTCAATTACCAATCTTAGCTGCTTTAGGACCCTAAAGGGAAGAGAACTGTTGTTTCTTGGTAACTATTCTATGCCAAACATCAAAGACATCCTTCGTGAGGGCCTCTGAGAAATGACATCACCAGACTCTGGGGGCGGGGTGGGGATTCTTCCTTGGGAATTTTCATGACATTCATGCCTTCAAATTTTGATTTTAAATTTCCACTGCTTGTTATTATTCTAAGAGGATACCATAAAAAGACGCAAGTCTTTCAAAGTGAATATTCAATTAGTTTCTAAAATCTTTAAATGTTGTGATTTCCCAAGACTGCTTACTGTAAATATTGTTTCTCAAGATGTTTGTTTTTGAATGACTAAGAAAGATACAGTTAACTAGGGTTTTCCCAAATAAGGTTAGTTGTGTTAAATTACTTTAAATCAATAGTAAGTTGATGTGTTGCAGTGAATCTGACCACATGTGTTCAGTTCAGGTGATATAAGGTATCTAAAAACAATTATGAGGCTATATTTGTTTCCTTAAAAAATTTATTTATCCTGAAAAATTCTTTTAGGATAGTTAGGATATCCTTGAATATCCTTGAGGCAGTATTTCAGGAATAGCTATGAGTGGATGGCTCTAAGGTGTACAATTCATAAATGAGGTGCCTGCTTTAGAGAGGTGTCATGCAGCTTCTGAGTGCAAAAAAGAAAGCTACCAATAACAAGATTTTTATGAACAGACTGAATTGGTAAGACAGATTTTAACTCAGCGTAGAGAGGACTTTAGGTCACTAATTCTTATTTTTGATCTTCCTTATTATATTTAGAAGTCAGTAATACCATCTTTAGCACCATCTTTAAGTGGAATAATATGATTTCTCCACCTCATTCATCATCAGCCTCATCATCATCTCTGTCTCATTCCACCAGATTATTTCTCTGTCCCAACATTCTGTGAATGTTACAGCAATAATTTCATGTCCAATTGGAGGGATTTTCAATCTTGTAAATTGGTACTCATTGCCATTTCTCTTAATAATTCAGTTTGTTTCTGTCTAATTCAATTCCATTATTAGAGAGTCTGGATGTCAAGTTTTATTTATCTCTCTCTGGTTCTGACTTCAGACTTTATTTTGTTTATAGAGTAATATTTCAATTCAATGAATAGGTTATACAAATAAAAAAGCCCCATAATATTTGTGAATCATAGTTCTTATCTTCATGCCATATGAATTATCCAACACATATTTTTTTCTGCCTAATTTTTATGGCTTGCTTAGTTTGATATTTTACATTTCAAAATATGTCCACATACAGATAAATTTAAAAACAATATTCTTGAACTTTGGGGAAAATGTGAAGGTAAAAATCAATTACTTTTGCTGGAATTGAAGTTTAGTCTCCATATAATCAAAGATAATCTATGTAAATATCAGGTTGACCACACTATGGCAGAGCTACCATTACATCATTGACATGAGCATCCATGAAGCATGTACTTCCTAGATGTGTTTCTGAATCTAGTATGGATATTTTTGAGATGTTCAAGATTAAATATGCATGACTAGGAGGGAAGCATGATCAAATCCCAACCAGGAGAAGAAGTTATAACCTGGAATCATGAATAAAGAAAGAGCCACTATGGATATCAGGAGTTTTAAGTTATCAGACACTGGGAAATCTAAAGCTATTTCTGCACTTTCCTGTTCCCAGAGCACTCACCTTTTTTTTTTTTAATATTTTTATTTATTTCTAGAGAGAGAGAGACAGCGTGAGCAGGGGAGGGCCAGAGAGAGAGGGAGTCACAGACTGAAACAGGCTCCAGGCTCTGAGCTGGCAGTCAGCACAGAGCCCGACGCGGGGCTCGAACCCACGAACCGCTAGATCATGACCCAAGCGAAAGTCGGATGCTCAACCGACTAAGCCACCCAGGCGCCCCTGGAGCACTCACCTTTTAAAGATCACCAAATGCAGGTAAGTGCATTAAAGTGTTAACATGCTGTGGAAATAAGAGAATAAGATATCCGTGTCCAGGGGAAATAAATAATAATGCGACAGAACGGAAAATGTGGGGATAAATGTGATAAGAAAGGGAGAATTATACCTCAGTGATCAGTTACACTAGGTTTTTTCTTGTGGTTCTTTTGTGTGGATTGTTAACTGTTATATAACATAATACAAAGAAACCCCTAATTCTTAAGCAATTGAAATAAAAAAGTTGTGAACTAGATACTTGAGAACTTTTTTAAGAGGGCAAGATGAACTCTCTCTGGTTTTCTGTTCTTTCTGATTGAATACAAACTATTCCTCTCCAAGACCCATTAAGAATGTAAAAAATTCCAGTTCAGCTCATAGATAGGTAATTCTACTGTCATTTTTCTATTATAGATTTTGTGTTACAGATGTTGATTATCTCCTGATAATTGGAAGAGGGCTAGGTGCAACCTATACAATAGACAGGCAGGAAAGACAATGTGATTGAGACCTAAGAAATAACCTGTAAGAAGACAATTAGGTAGAAGAATTGCAAAAAGCATTCTAAATGGTAGAAATCCAATCTGGTCTAAAGTGCCCTGTGGACTCTTTGTTTTCCTAGGTTATGTAAAAGTATGATTGGATGAGAGTAGGGCATGAGTTGAGTTGCAAATATTTAGTGCAAAGAGAGTTGATATGTTGTGCCAACTCTGTGTGAATAGTAATATGATGAATCATAACTAAATTGGGATTTCAATTGATGCAGAAGAGACCATCTTCTCATTCACACAATTGTTAAAAACATTTATTAAGCATCTTTATGCCAAGCTCTGATAGACATTAGAGAGCTAACACAAAAGAGACATATGCTTATTCTCAGAGAACACATGTTATGAAGGCAAAGAGGAATAATGATATTTACCAACTTAGTATCTAACTTCTTATGATAGAGGCCTTATATTCTAGAATATGGCAGAGCATAGAAAGAAAAACTCAGTTTTCCTGGAGGGGTTACAAAAGACCTTAAAGAGAAGAGGATATTCTGGCTTAAACATATGAGGGCAACAGAAAGATATTTAGGTTGTTTGCAAGACAACTCATTTTCTGAGAGGGTGTTGCATGTTGAGTTCTCTGTAAAGCCAGCTCTAAAACAGGGATTAGTTTATAGGGTGTTAATATTATTAAGAGGTGCTCTTGGGACAAGATCCCAAGGAAGCAAAAGAGGAGAGCAGAATAGAATAAAGGATGAAGTCCAAGTGTGATGGAGGTCCAATTATAGCCCTGGCCTACCCCATAGGGAGCTCTGGAAAGAGTAGACTTTCAGGTTTGTTCTGAGTTAAACGGAGATAAGCATGCCCTATACCCTTCATATCAATCAGCCATCTGCATGAGGGCCACCCTAAGAGGGAGCAATCCTCCTAGGAGAGGCAGTAGTATTAGGGCTCTGACAACTACATGTTGTTTGCTGACCACTCCCTCCCAGCAGATGGGCTAAAAGTCTTGCTTTGAAAAGGAATTGGGGCATATTACAATGACCATGACAGAGGTGACATGAATAGAGGCTTGAGCTTGATGGAGAAGGTTTGGAATAGTCACTATGATAACGATGAAACTTATTGGATAAAATACACATTATAGAAGTTTCCAAAGGAAAAACTGAAGGTACAGTGGAGATTGGTTACCATGCTGAACATGCCATGTCCTGCTACCCCTCTAAGGGAGCACCAGTGATCTAAGGAGTTCTGAGTAGCAAACTTCGGGCCAGTTCAGCCTGGTGGGAAAGGATCCATGTAATTCCCAGAGCCTGTGAATATGTTACCTTAGATGGCAAAAGGGACTTTGCAGACATAATTAAAGGTATGGACCTTGAGATAAGGAGTTGATCATTCATTATGTGGGTGGGCCTAATGTAATTGCAATGTTCCTTAAAGGTAGAAGAGGGCTATGGCAAAGAAGGCCAGAGGATGCAGTGTGAGAAAGGCTGGAGCTGTCATTGCTGACTTTGAGATATAAAGAGACTATGAGCCAAAGAACGTAGGTAACCTTTAGAAGCAGGAAAAAGCAAGGAAATGGACCCTACCCAGAACATACTGATAGGATACAGCCCTGAAAACACTTTTATTTTAGCTTGATGAGGCCCTTGTCATACTTTTGATCTACAGAACGATATGATGGAAAATTCATGTTTTTAAGCCATTAATTTTGTGGTAATTCATTACAGTAACAATAGAAACTTAATATAGAAGATGTACATTAGAAGTTAGGTTCTAAATTCAGCACACAAGGTGAATTCAATTAGTCAACATTGAGTTTGACAATAATTTATATGGCTCATAAGATATAATGACCTGGTTTATATAACCCTGTACATTAATCTTTTTCTATAAATAAATAATATGTAGAATAATGTACAACACACACATCACATGTAGTATATACATGAAAAGTACATATGCAAAAAAGTTAGCCTCCTTTTTTTAAAAAAGTTTATTTTAAGAGAGAGAGAGAATCTATACAGGAGTGGGGGAGGGACAGAGAAAGAGAGAGGGAGAGACACGATCCCAAGCAAGCTCCATGCTTTCAGTGCACAGCCCGACATAGGGCCTGATCCGGTGAACTACAAGATCATGACCTGAACCTAAGTCAAGAGTGGGACATTGAACTGACTGGGCCCACCAGGCACCCCTGGATTCTTTTTTAAAAATCACACACAGGGGCGCCTGGGTGGCTTAGTGGTTAAGCGTCCGACTTTCGCTTGGGTCATGATCTAGCGGTTCGTGGGTTCGAGCCCCGCGTCGGGCTCTGTGCTGCCTGCCAGCTCAGAGCCTGGAGCCTGTTTCAGTCTGTGACTCCCTCTCTCTCTGACCCTCCCCTGCTCACGCTGTCTCTCTCTCTCTCTCTCCTAGAAATAAAAAAACATTAAAAAAATAAAAAAAAAATCACACATAATCAAAATTACATGAACTAATAGCATATATGATGTTCTAATCTATTAAATAAAAGGAGATAAGAAAAACAAGAGTATTATTGGAAATGAGGTTTAAATAATTCTGACGCAGGTGAATGAGGCAAGAGATCATCTATAAGAAAGAAGTTAAAACATCAGAGTATGAAACGGAATTCTGATCTCATGGATTACTGACGAAAGGGTCTTACTTTTCTTCCTGTCTAGGAACAGGATTGCTTCCAGTATTTGGGGCAGGACCAAAATTCTGGGAGACAGAATTCCACAGGATTCAGAGGCATGGAACTAAGTAGATCAATACAGAGCCTGTCGATTTATTAGTAATTTCCTTTATTCAAAAATCCCAGGAAAGACTTAAACAGTTTTTGGTTCTTTAGAAAATAATATAATGACAAAACTTCAGTGTAGTAGTACTTTTTAGCTAAAAACAATAGAATTATGAATTTTAATTAATGCTACTAAAAACCTATATTCTTATAAATTGTATTGTATAAATTTGAAAATAAACTTAATTTCAGTCTATAAGAACAATTATTGCAGTGGCTAAAAAAATAAATCTCTCATGTAGTTAACAGATAGCATATTTCTTTCCCTGTTTTGTATCCCAAGAAGCTGTAATAAGCTCAGATTCTCTTTTAAAATGATAGACATACAGCCAATAAGAGCTTCACCCTTGAGCAAGTTCATAAGTGCAGGAAAACAAAGTGTTCTGATTTTCCCCTTTTGGGAAACAGATCCATCTCATCCCATGGACTTTTCAGTGATGCAGAAAGTGTAAGATAAAAAAGTCCTCATCTGCTTATCCTTGAAATTATCCTTGAAAATCCAATGCCATACTAAGGAGGCTGGGGAAGAAAAGGTGGAGAAAGAATGCAGCAATAGTATATTTAATTTGTTTTGGGGTTTGATGTCACCATAGAAGCAAAGCAAATATCCATAAAGCTTAGCTTATGACCCTACTTTGCTAAATAAGAACAAATATATGGATTTTTGCATCATGATTGAGTAGTGGTTTGGTTTTGCATTATAAAGGACCAAAGCTGGGCATCATAAAGATGCAATTTAATAGCCAAAATGATACAAACACAGAAAAACAAAAATCCTTGGAATAAAGGAAGTGATTGTTGGTCATTACTCAAGATTGGTCGTGATTCCATGACTCCAAGATGCATTTTAGATCCTAACAAAACACATGGCTGTAGGAGATAATCCATTCCATCTCTTGGCTTCTCTAATTCTTCCCTCATGCCTGCTCTGCACATTAAAACAGAAGACACATTTTTAATATGTATTATTAGATACTCAATAAATATTTACATAGTGAATAAAGGAGTAAATGGATGATTTAACAAAGAATTTGTTCTTAAGGATGCTGAGCTGCTCCAATGGTCAGCCTACTGTAAAAATACTCCACTTTTGACATTTCTCTGTTTATAAGTGAGTGTCAGGGGTTTGTGTTCAGTGCTAATTAAGTGTACTCTCTTTTTAAATGCTAATTTCTCAAAAAGTGATTCTTTCTTGACTAATGGAACAGTTCACTTAAATCTTCTAAATTGGTTTGCTGAGGAGATGGCCCTGACCTTCTTCCCCTTTAGATACAGGCTCATGTTCTACATCTCTTAAACTAAAGCTATGTTCACACCAGAGTAATTAACTGAATAATTACCCTAATGGGATTTAACCTTACTCTCAGTCTTAATTGGGATGATTGCTCCAGTGTGAACATAGTCTAATAAGATCCTTGAGAACTTAGCATTACCTTCTAAAACCAAAGTCTGCTGTGTTTTCCCTTCATTGAAGTTACCTCATCAGGGATATAATGAATATTGAAAATAAAATACTCAAAATAGAAATAATGTGTGCTGGAAATAAAAATTCCACTGATGACACACTACAGAGGTATTAACCATTAAACATTTACAAAGCTTTCCAGAATTTTTTTCTCTTTCTCTATTTCTTTCTCTCTCACTTCCTTATCCTTCTCTCTTTCTCTCTCTCTTTTTCTCTCTCTGTATATATAAATGTTATATTACTAAACATAAGTTGTATTTAACATCTAGTTGTTTATTTCAATAGAGATTTTGGTTATAAAGAAGGAGATCTCCAAAGTCATGAATAACAGTATCATAATAAATAATCATTCATATTAGCAACCTATTTCTCTATTTAGCTATTTTAGTAATAATCATTTTCATGCAAATTAATAGCTTTTATAATTAACTTACTATAACATTTTATTTTTTCAATATTAAATGTACAATTAAGCTTCTTTATCCAATATATATTTTAACATATAAATTACCTAGGAGATTTTTCACTCTAAGGTATGTCCATAATACTTACTTACATTTAAAAATATCATTTATTGAATCCCTAAATATTAATGAATCTCTCTTTGTATATGTGGATATGTAGTTATCATGCACATGCATTTTGATATATGTTTAGACATACTTTATATAAAAACATAAAAACAGTGTTGCATTTTATTTAGCATCTGGTAGTCATGTTATTATAGACAACTATAACTATATAGATATAAGATACTTTTTGAAACCTCCTCTCATGGGCATGTAAGTTGTTTATAATTTTTAACTAATACAAATCCTGATGCCATGATAATTCCTTGTAGTGGACACTGTTTTTGCCTACCCAACATCCATTCTCCCATTTGCCTCTCTAAAAGAATCATAATTATGTTCAGGAATCCACTCCTTTTTCTTTGAGACCCTTCTTTTCAGATACATGTGACAATATTCATGGCTTGGTTTAAAAGCAATCCTGCCTGGGGGCACCTGGGTGGCTCAGTCCATTGATAATTATTGCACTCTTCAATTCAGCTCAGTTCATGATCCCATGGTTCTTGAGATCGAGCCCCATGTTGGGCTCCTGCATACTCAGTGAGGAGCCTGTTTGAGATTTTCTCTTTCTCTCTCTTTCTGCCTCTCTCTTTCACTCTCTTTCACAAAATAAATAAATAAACACTAAAAAAATAAAAGTAATTGTCCCTACTTTGTTATTAATTGGCTAATAGAGCTGTCTGGGCATACTGAGATCTGAAAAGAAATTTTCTGAGAAAGTTTAGTATCAGTATTTTCCTTTAGAACCTCACAGAGAAAAAAGTAAATTTCTTTGCAGTTATTTTGGTTTTATATTCACTATTCCTATACCATTTTCCCAAAGCTAGGGAAAGTTTGATTAGATAATTTCCCTGGGCTGTAAACCTCCAAAGCCAACATTAGAATTATTATCAGTTGTACACCTCATTATATTCCATATTTAAAATCTCTGATATTAAGGGTGCATCATACAATTTATGAAGAGTGAACTTAATTGGCAGTATTTTCAGTCTTATACTGGCATAAAATAATTTTTAAAGCTCCCCATTGATTCCAAAATGCAGCCATGTTTGAGAGCTAATGTTTAGAGTACATTTACACATTGTCAAATCTTTCCTTACCCATATTTAAAAATTCAGATTGTCTTTAATCTCAAAACCCATCTTGGGGCACCTGGGTGGCTCAGTTACTCAAGTGTCTGACTTTAGCTCAGGTCATGATCTCATAGTTCATGAGTTCAAGCCCCAAGTTGGGCTCATTGCTGACAGTTTGAAGCCTGGAGCCTATTTCATATTCTGTGCCTCCCTCTTTCTCTGCCCCTCCCTGCTCACATTCTGTCTCTTTCTCTCTCAAAAATCAATCTATTAATTAATTAAATACGTTAAAAACCCTATCTCATAAAAGAAACTAGCCTCTGAATTAGCTAAAAACTCTTACATAAATCAAAATGTAGTTAAATCCCTGAAAGAGATTTCCATCTTTTCCTTGCTAATTTAAATACATTCTTTTTACAATTTAATTCATTGCACACACATTAGGCATAATCTTTGCTTTGTTGCCTGAAGTGATAAAAAAGATATATGTTTAAAATTATAACAAAACTCACTGAACTGTGGATATTAATGGAATTTTTACTTGTAATATTCTCTCAAATTAAAAAGAAAAAAATAATCAAAAACACCTGCTTCTCTGGTGTCTTGCATTCCCTTCCAGCTGTCATCCTAATTGGTCCTTCTTGTCTGAATGTTAGTTTTGATCAGTCCTGACCTGTCCTATCCTCCTTATTTCAGTTCTTTTTCTTAGTTTGGAAGGGCAATTGGCCCTATCCTATGAGCCTTGGGAAGACTTCAAATAATTGGTTGTATGTATTTAAGTTTCTGACTCTGGGTGATAAAATGGGGGGGGGGGCAGAGGCTTTTTCTCAGAGTTGATCTGTCTTTGCCAGAGCCCTACATAACTGAGAATGACAGCAGCTGTGTCATGGCTCTAATGGTGTGGATTCAAGCATAGCACTAACAAGATGCACAGACAATAGGGAAAAATCATCGCAGGAGAATGTAGCAGTTTACAACGGCTGCTTCATTTGTGTTCAGATCTTGTCATTTCAAAGTGGGGACCCCTTTGCAAATGTGTTCCCCGAAGGGTACAGAGTTCAGAATGTCTGGGAAACTCAGGGAACTCTAGTGGTTGGTGATGGTGGCTAAGCTGGCAATTCGTAACAATTTATTGCCTGAGTGATAGGACTCAGAAATGAATGAGAAGGCAATGTTGGCAAGTGAAAATTAAGTAAGAGTGTGTGTGTGTGTGTGTGTGTGTGTGTGTGTGTGTGTGTGTAATAATTGTACAACTATAGAGTGAAAAAATTTTGTTGCAGCAATGTGACTTCAAGACATTCCTATGCTAATGCCAAGAGGCACTTAGACGGGTCATGTTTGAGCCTGCAAAGCAGTAATAATTTTAAGTTGTAATTTGTAGTTTCTGTCAGATTTCACCCTTCCCATCCTTTCATCATTTCTATTTAATTATGGAGAGTGTTCTAAAACTGTTCAAGAGAATCAACCTACGTTTAATTAAAAATTCAATCCTGCTACCTCTCCCCACTGCTTGCAATCACACCAAGTCTTTGATGGAATTACCCATTCGCCGCCACAAACCTAATGTCTTTTTCTCCTTTTCAGGAAACAACCTACTCAGCAACATGCCCTTCCTTCCTGTCCCAGCAGGAGAACTTGTGTGTGTGTGTTTTTTTCCCATAAGTTAGCTTTTAATTTGGTCGTCATAATAGCACCAGCGTGAGACAGAAATGGTTGCTTCTCACTGCTCCTCATAGACATTACTACTATTGTGCTTTTATTTATGAATGAATAAATGGGTGAGTGAGTAGATGAATTAGTGAGTGAGTGCTGGCAGTGAGATTTCCTACTAAGGCTTCTCATATTCCATAGAATTCTCATTTAAATCAGTCATGAGTATGAGAGAGTCGTTTTTATGCTCATCATCACTTCTCTTCCCACTACACTAAAAAAATGGAAAATTCTGGCTACTATCAGTGTTTAGCATGACGTTTTTCTTCACTCCTCATGAAGTGGTAACATGAAGTAATAAATAACAATGGTGACAGCAGCCAAGAGCCCGGTGGAGCTTTAGATACCCATTAAGCTCTATCAGTTTTCTCTCTCATTCTGACATTTTCTCAATCTCATGTAAATTGCTCTATAATCACAGCCTCAAACTGATTTCATTTACCTGCAAACAAATCACCACCCTGGAGTCTTCCTGTTTTGAAAACCTAGCTCTACTACTGAATATAGCAGCAGTAGCTTTTACTAAGTGTTTAATTTGTTTCAGAGATAGATGATCCCATGTCACAACGACCCTGTGAGAATGCACTATCATTATTTCCCCACTTTACAGATTAGGAAATTACAGTTTCGAAATATTAAGACATTGATCAAAACCACACGATTAGCAAAAGAGTCAAAATCTAAACTCTGAGGTTTACCCTTAAGCAGCACATTCTGCTGACATTGGCAATGGACGGCTCAGAAGCAGTTCTAATATTTTCTCAATTGTACTTTACTGAGATAGGTAGAAATTAATTGGGTTTCCACTGAAATTAGGCATATGAAACATTCACTTGCCATCAGCTATTAGTCATTGAGAAATATTGTGACTATCTTAGGACAAACAGTTTCTTTTCTGAATTGTGTTAAAGAATTTTATTCAACTATGTATCCCTAGAACCCAGCACAGTGCCTGTGTATGCAATAGGTATTTTATAACTGTTTAGTGTTCAACTGTTGAGTTTGGATTAAGATTATTTGAGATCAAGATAGCAATATATTCATTTTTGTAATTATTGACTAGTTCATAAATATTTATTGAGAGCTACTAGACATTGGGTGGATGTGGACAGATATTTTGAGGCAGAAAAAAATTACAGTCTAACCTACCAAGGAGAGAGAAATTATTTTTCTAGTTACTTTATAACTGATAAAATATAATTAGTACCTAAGAGAGAAAAGAAGAGATATTCCCAGTGAGATTTTTCCTAAACTTATATGAATCTAAATTTATCATACTTCTCAGGAATCACCTAACTACTCAGTTTGTTATAGTTTTTAGAGCATCTGGAGTTAAAAGGGCAAGCATCCCCATGAGAACCATTTATGTTGAAAGTTTAAAGATCATTGTGAATTTACAGATAATTAGTGGTTCTCTTCTTGGCCAAACACACTCTCTTAGGCCACATTTAAACAATCAGTGAATCTTTCATAGGGCTAAGAAGATTCACTAGTTTGATAAAGTGTGTTTGTGATGTCAAACCCAGTTTAGTGAGTTCTGAACATTATTAAGCTAACAAACTTCAAATTTTAATGTGCTAATCCACGATCTGAATTCTTTCCGTTTGGACACTGAAAAACTATACCACTTACAGACTTCAAATCAAACCTCTGCTTAAAGGCAGATGCGGGTTGTGATAACTTAATTCTATCTGTCTTAAAAAGCAGGTTGTATACTAGCATGTGCAACTCTACGAGTTCTGTTCTCATCTGTAAGCAATCTTTAAGAATATAGATTCATGTAATGCCTATATTCACTATTTATTCAATGATACTCATTTCTCTAAGAAAAGATCACAGAAACAAGTCCTCTCTGGATTAAAACAGTGAAATAAAACATGTAGAATCAAATTGTCACACTTGCGAAAGTTTATAGAAATATTTAAAAATTTTTACTTTTATCTGCTTAAAGTTGAATGTTATTATAAATCACTTCTTTTCCTGCTTTAATACTAATTGTCCTGGAGAGTTTAAGGTTTTATTTCTACTTAGATCAAATAACCTCAGTACTGCTTGGTGGTTCCTGGCTTCCTGTATTTGAGGCTTTTTTTTTTTATTAGGTTCCTAATTGACATGTAATTTTTACATTTAGAAACACAGCGATGTCAAGGATGTGGGACTTCCCAAGAGATACATAGAATGCCTGAGGGGTATGCTCTGGTCTGTCTGATCTCAAGAAGCAGACATGCTGTCCCTTTTACTTCGTGTTCTCTTTTGGCTCTGTAGCTCTAGCCAGATTGATTTTTTACTTTTTAGAAGTCAGAAGTATGCCTCTTCCTAATTATATCAAGAAATGCAAACAAAAGAAAGAGAGAGAGAGAGAGACAGAGAATTTTAAATATAAGCATTTTTTAAAGTCATTCTTCCCTAGACATGTGAAAGTCCCCAGAGCATTTTCTCTAGTTTTCATTTGTGCTTGTGGGTTTTATTTCTTTTCCATTATTTTTTCTTCTTTAAATTGAAAGCTGCAAAAGCTTAAACCCTATATGCATCTCCCATACAAGCAGCTTCACTGCCAGGTTAAGGTTCATAGGGGTGTAAAGCTTGATCTACCCCAACAGCTCTCAATCCTGTATGCACATTAGAATCACCTGGAGGATTTACAGGACTCCTGATGCTTGTACCCTCAATTCCTCATCCCCTACAGAATCTTTATTATTATTAATTATTATTATTAATAATGTTTACTTTTGAGAGAGAGACAGACTGCGTATAGGGTAGGGATAGAGAGAGAAGGAGACACAGAATCTGAAGCAGGCTCCAGGCTCCCAGAGCTCAATGCAGGGCTCGAACTCTCAGGAACTGTAAGATCATGAACTGAGCGAAAGTCGGATGCTTAACTGACTGAGCTACCCAGGCGCCCCACCCCCTACAGATTATGATTTGCCTTGGGCAGGGCCCAGGCATTAGCAATTTTAAAAGCTCCAGAGAGGATACTAATACACAGGCAGGATTAAGAGGCTCTCTGTTTGTTTTAAGTAAATAATTCTGGTACATGTAGATTTGGACGAAGAGCGGAGATTCAGAGAAACTTTAGGTCCTAACGTCAAGACTGAGCAGGTATGTGAATTCACACCACTCATTTTTGTATAAAGAATTCTGTGGGAAGTGACTGAGTTGTATCCTAAATAGGCAAGAAGCTCTCGTGGCCACCTCTCCTCCTTATTCTCTCACTACCACACACCATGACGTGTGTTTGCCCAGCAAGCATAGCAGGCAGAACCTCCCGGAGAGGACCTGCCACAGGGAAGAATTTCCCCAAGTGCCATGTCTCTTTCAATATGAAATAGGTTAATATGGTCTAATATTTTGTGCACTCATGGGCTGCACAGTTCTTTCAGCACCTAAAATGAATTTACTCCTTACATACACATACATACGTACATACATACATACACTTTTTACTCCACAAACACTAGACATGCAGTGATCATTAATAAAATGCCAGGGAACATTTAATATGCTTATGCCTGACCTGAAATCTTTCAGTGTAGACACTGAAAATCTATACTAGTTATGGACTTTGAATTAAACCTCTGCTTAAAGGCTGTCTCAGGAACTGAGAAAAGCATATAAGTTGCAGTAAATATAGACACACAAAACCTGATTCTTAGCAATTACCACTGAACCACAGCTGGCCCAAACCAATCAATAAGCAAGCGAATCAACCAACCCACTGTGAAATCAAAATAGGAACATTGAAAAATGACAAGCGTATGATGTAGCTCTCACTGAAGCAGTTCTACCTGTATTTTTTTTCTGAAATAAACTTATTTTAAGACAGTTTTAGATTTGTAGAAAAACTACAAAGATAGTACAGATATACTCACTATCCTTCACACCCATTTTCCTCCATTATTGTCTTACATTAGTAAGTCACGTTTGTTTCAATTAATGAATGAATGTTGGCACATTATTATTGAGGTCCATACTTGATTTAGATTTCTTTTTTTACCTAATATTCTTTGTAAGTTCCAGGATCCCATCCAGGATATGCTGCATTTAGTTGTCATGTGTTCTTAGGATTATCTTGTCTGTAACAGTTTCTCAGATATTCCTTTTTTTGATGACCTAGGCAGTTTTGAGTACTGGTTAGGTATATTGTGGAACATCCCTTAATTGGGATTTGTCCACTTTGTTTTTCATTAGACTGAGGTTATGTTCTCTTGGGAGGAAGACCACAGAGCTGAAGTGTCATTTTCATCACATTATTACAAGGGTACATAGTATCAACATGGTTCATCACTATTGGTGTTAACCTTGATCACCTGGCTGAAGAGTGTTTGTCATCTTTCTTCTCTGTAAAGTTATTCTTCCCTCCCCAACCCCCACTGTCCCTACTGTTCTCTTTGTAGGGAATTCTGTACGTGCAGCCCACATTTGGAGATTAGGGAGTTAGGCTTCTTCTTGAGAGCAGAATATCTGTATAAATTATTTGGATTTGCCTCTCCCCTCCCCCTATTTATTTATTCAATCATTTATTTATGTATTTAATCATCTATTCATATAAGCATCAACTCATGGATATTTCTTTTATACTTTGGGTTATAATCCAATATTGCTTTATTCATTTTGTTCAAATTTTCCAGCTCTGGGCATTGAAAGCTCTTTCAGTTGACTCCTGTGTCCCTTTGGCATGCCTTCTCATTATAATCTTTATATTATTATTATTATTTTAGGAATTAATTATTTTTTGGCACTAGAAGATACTCAAGGTTCATATTATTTCCTGCTCCATCAGTCTTTCTACAAAGAATTCTGATTCTTTTTACTGGAGAATGTTAGCAACCAAGATCTGGATGATAGATATGTTCATTGCTACCATATGTGGTCACTTCTATACCCTCTCAGTTAACAGAGCAACTTTATGTGTGCATAGTAATACATATGCATAGACATATATGTATATATATTTCCCTATGTAACCATCTACATCTATATTAAGATAAACATGAATTCACACTGTTTCCAACTCTAATCCTATTACTGCATGGGTCATTCTAAACTATTCCCCTTGCTTATCTATAATCTCCGACTCCAACATTGAAAACCTGGCCCCTGCACTCTGCCATCTCTATACTTAGTTGTTCAGTTCCTTTATATGAATGTATAATGGTATTAGAATGGTGAACCCTTATTCATGTGGGAAAAAACTTTGCCAGATAGCTTACTTGTGGATGTAAAGTTCCTTTTACTTTAATCCTTTAATCCTTAGTCAGTTTCCAGTTAAAACACTGTTTTACAAAATTTGTTAGGTCAGCAGAGTCTCCACACCTCCACCTGCCCCAGTGAGATTATAGCATAAAGTGCAATTCATCTAGATTCTTTCATCAACAGTGTACATTTAAAATCATCATTTGGGGCGCTTGGGTTGCTCAGTCAGTTAAACGTCCGACTTCAGCTCAGGTCATCATCTTGTAGTCTGTGAGTTCGAGCTCCACATCAGACTCTGTGCTGTCAGCTCAGAGCCTGGAGCCTGCTTCGGATTCTGTGTCTCCCTTCCTCTCTGTCCCTTCCCAACTCATGCTTTGTCTCTCTCTGTCTCAAAAATGAATAAATGTTAAAAAAAAAATAAAATCATCATTATGTATCAGAGATTATTCATACTGTTGGGAGGAAGAAATTGAATAAATAGCATGCATCTCAGGAACTTATTAAGGCTTCATACATGAAATTAGAACTAAGAGAAATCAGGTTTTTTTTTTTTTAAATTTATTTCTAGGAGAGAGAGAGAGAGAGACAGCGTGAGCAGGGAAGGGTCAGAGAGAGAAAGAGTCACAGACTCTGAAACAGGCTCCAGGCTCCGAGCTGGCAGTCAGCACAGAGCCTGACGCGGGGCTCGAACCCACGAACCGCGAGATCATGACCTAAGCGAAAGTCGGACGCTTAACCGACTAAGCCACCCAGGTGCCCCAAGAGAAATCAGTTTTAAAAATCAGCTTGAAAAGACTAAAGGAAGTGAGACACCTGGGTGGCTCAGTCAGTTAAGCGTCCAACTCTTGATTTTGGCTCAGGTCATGATTTTGACTCACTGTTCATGGGTTTGCGTCCCACATAGGGCTCTGTGCTGATGGTGTAGAGCCTGCTTGGGATACTCTCTCTCTCTCCCTTTTTCTCTGCCCCTACCCCACACACTCTCCCTCTCAAAAATAAGCAAACATAAATAAAAGAGTAAAGAAAAAAAGGAAAATAATAGGAAAATTAAGAGATTGAATAGGCAGGTAATAATAAACAGACCTCAGATATCAGAAATAATTTTTGCCCCTCAATAAGTCTTAGCTCCAGTGATTTTCATTCCAGTTATAAAAAAGGAAGTTGAATCTATAGGGCCCCTGGGTAGCTCAGTCTGTTAAGCGTCTGATTCTTGGTTTCTGCTCAGGTCACAATCACAAACTCAGTTTTGATAAAATCATGCATGATTTTATCTATCTACATTAACATTTATTGTGGAAGAACAAATGAATATTTGTTTACATAATAAAATTAACAACATTGCAATATTATTACTAACTATAAGTTAGATGAAGGCTGAAAAGGTTTGTGTGTCTTCTACAAAAGTTCATTTAATGCATAACTGTAGCTTTTCTAAAGCTTTCACTGATAACAGCTTTACTGCTCTTCATAGTCTGTTAAAAAGTTTTTTCGATTCAGCAAAAATGTATTGAGGGTTACTTTTCAGCTCCATGTTAGAAATGAACCACCTCGCCTCTGATTATTGCACATCAGGGTGCCCTGCCTGCTGGAGCTGTTTCCTGGCTGTCCTGAGCGAGGCGGCAACTCTGAAGCAGTTCCATAGTGTTTCTTTGTTACATTATTATAAGTAGTGCTGCTGCTGGAGCTCGCCTTACAGCTGATATTTCACATATAAATTCCATGCTATTGTTACTCTCCAGCAATTGCCTAATGCAAAGGAAATGAGTCCTAAACACTGCCTTATTTCTAAAAGAAGAAGTATATAAATGACAGTGAAATTATATAGACATTAAAAGTATGGCTTCATGCATTCTGCCAAATACATGCATTCATCTATCTACACACCAATTAAGAGCTGGAATATTACTTTACTCCCCTAAAGCTGCCTGTGTTCCTTTCCGAACCTATTGTTCTGCTTACCTAAGAGAACCATTTTTTCTGATTTCTATCATCATAGATTAGTTTTGTTACTGAAATTCATAAATGCAATTATATATTATATGGTTTTTGTGCGTTTCTTTCACTCAGCATGTCTGTGAGAGTCACCTCTGTGACTGCGCTTATTAACAGTTTGTTCCTTTATATACCGATGAGTTGTATTACATTTCAAGGATATTATTCTTCTGTTGTTGAATACTGAGTTGTTTTCACTTTGGCTATGAATAAGCCTGCTAAGGACATTCTTGGACAAGATTTGTTGGGGGCATGGGTTTTCATTTATCTTGGACAGATACGTAGGAGTGGAATTGTTAGGTTGCAAGGTCAATGTATGTTAATATACCTTTTTAAAACAAAAATTTTACTATTTTTTATTATTTATTTCTGAGAAAGAGAGGGACAGCGTGAACAGGGGAGGGGCAGAGAGAGAGGGAGACACAGACTCTGAAACAGGCTCCAGACTCTGAGCTAGTTGTCAGCACAGAGCCGGACGCGGGGCTTGAACCCGTGAACCATGAGATCATGACCTGAGCTGAAGTCGTACGCTTAACCAACTGAGCCACCCAGATGCCCCTGTATATCAATATATCTCAACTTGATAAGAACTTGGCAGAGTTTTCCAGGATGGCGAAAGCATTTTACACTCCTGACACTCACCGGAACTTTAGGTTATTCTGCATCCATGCTAAGATTTAGTGTTGCCTGTCTTTTCAAGTTTTAGACATTCTAGTGGCAGTATAAAGGGATCTCATTGTGATTTTAATTTGCATTTTACATGATAACTAATGCTGAACACTTTTTCATGTGTAGGTTCATCATTCATGTGACATAAGTGTTCATGTATTTTGCCCATTTTTAAATTGGACATTTCTTTTATATTGCTGAGTTGAAAAATCCCTTATCTTAGGAGTACAAGTCCACAGTCAGATATATCTACAGCAAAATCTCCTCTCAGTATGGCTTTCCTATTCATTTTCTAAACAGTGACTTATGATGAGCAGTTTTTAATTCTGATAAAGTCTAACATATCAATTATTTCTTTTATGTGTAGTTTTTTATCTTCTGTAAAGAAAAAAAAAGTTTGCCTTATGCAAAATCTCTAAGATATTCTCCTGTGTTTTCTAGTAGAAGCTTTATAGATTTACTTTTAGCCTTCGGCTTTACATATATGATTTCACAAATTAAAACTTATATATGATGTGAGAAAGAAAAATCAAGATTCATTTTACCCCCACATGAATATCTGCTTGTTTCAGCATTATTTTTTTGAACTGAATGCAGGAGTACTCTTTACCCTATTAATCAGTTCACTGTAAAAAAAAAAAAATCAGTGAACTGTATTACACATGGGTCTATTTGTGAATTCAAGTTAGTTTTATTGTTCTATTTCTTTTTGGCCATTATCACACTCTGCCAATTATTGTAGCTGTATACTACATCTTGAAAACAGGTAGTACAAGTTCTCTAACAATTTGTTCTTTGCTTATGATCCTATGGCTATTCTAAGTTTTTTGCATTTCTATTTGAATGCAAAACCAGCTTGTCAATTTCTACCAAAAATCATGTTAGTTTTTGTTTTGGATTACATTGAATCTATAGATGAGTTTGAAAAAAAAAACCTAAACCTTAATAACACTAAGCCTTCTAAAACATTAACATGATGTTTTTCCCATTTTGCTTTTCATTAAATTTACTTCAGCAAGGTTTTTAGGGGTCGAGTGTAGGGGTCTTGTAGATCTTGTGTTAAATTTCTCTCTACATATTTTATGGTTTTGATGCTATTATAAAAGGTGTTTTATATCAACTTTACTTGTGTATATTTTACATATGATAAAATAGATTTTAGATATGTTTCAATGAGTTTTGACAAATTTATATCCCATGGAATTACAACCACAAGAAAGACAGAAAACATTTTATTTTCTTTTTTTTTTTTAAATATTTTTTTATTTATTTCTGGCAGAGAGAGACAGCATGAGCAGGGGAGGGTCAGAGAGAGAGGGAGACACAGACTCTGAAACAGGCTCCAGGCTCTGAGCTGGCAGTCAGCACAGAGCCCGACACGGGGCTCGAACCCACGAACCGCGAGATCATGACCTAAGCGAAAGTCGGACGCTTAACCGACTAAGCCACCCAGGCGCCCCAGAAAACATTTTCATCATCCCAAAATGTTCACTTGTGTCATCTTTCAGTCAACACTCCACCTCCTAGGGCTGAGCAACTAGTAATCTGATTACTGGAACTTAAAATCTTTCTTCTCTAGGTTCATATAAATGAAAGAACATCGTACATACTCTTTTGTGTCACGCTTACTTGCCTCAGCATAAAGTTTTTGAAATAGTGCCATTTTGTTATGCATGTTGGCAGTTTGTTCTTTTTATCACTGAATAGTATCCCATTATATAAATCTCATAGTGTAATTGTTCATTCACTTGTTGCTGTTCATCAGAGTTGTTACCAGTTTGGGGCTATGATAGATATATGTGTTATGGACAGTCCCACACAAGGTTGTGTGTTCATAGGTTTTACATTCTTTTGGTTAAAAATCTAGTAGTTGAATCATTGGGTCATATGGTAGGAATATATTTAACTATATGAAGAACTATCAAATTTCCTAAACAGTAATAACATTTTACATTTTTAACAGAAATGCATGAAATTTCTACTTGCTCCTCATCAGCATTTGGTATTGTCAGTTTTTTTTTTTTAACTAAATTGACATTTGGTATTGTTAGTTTCTTAACTAAATTTCCTAATGTGTTTGAGTTCAGTCCTTCATTGAAGTTTTAAGGTGAAATTCCCTCATTACTAATGATGTTGAACATAAACTGATATGCTTTTATTCTATTCTATATGGGTTTTGTTTTGTTAAATGTGTTTTCAAATACTAGGCTAATTTTTGGATAATTTTTTGCTTTTTATTGAAATGGAACAGCTGTTAGTATATTCTGGATATAAATCCTTTGTCAGATATATGAATTATAAATTATTGTAAATACTATACTGTAAAAACTACATCAAAATTTTTTTGTTGGGAACATATGTATTACAAGCATTAGTGAGATACAGGTATTTGCAAATATTGTTTGATTCCAGCAACTGCCTAGTTTAAATGAATGAAATCTTAGCTAATGTCTTTTAAATAATGGTAGTGAAATTACCGGATGAAGGCAAACAACATTAGTGGTGAAACCTTGTTGGTGGTGTCTTCCTGTCTTCCATCTAAAATCTTTCTTCTAGAAGTCTTTTCTTTTTTTTTTTTAATGTTTATTTATTTTTTAAGAGAAAGATAGAGTGTGAGTGGGAGAGGGGCAGAGAGAGAGAGAGACAGACAGACAGAATCTGAAGCAAGTTCCAGGTTCTGAGCTGTCAGCACAGAGACCAAGATGGGGCTCGAACCCATGAACTGTAAGATCATGACGTGAGCCGAAGTTGGACACTCAGCCAACTGAGTCACAGAGGTGCCTCGCGTTTATGTTGTTTTAAGCCACATGAGGTATTTTGTGTTATTTTGTCACAGCAGCCACATGAAATGAATATAGCAGTATTGGAATTCTAAGAATTTGTTCACCTTATCAGTATGACTTTGGGAAATTGAGGCAATTTAAGGAGTTGAGGTAAGGTGTCAATTTCTGCTACACTACAGAACTCAACTTCCTTTTTCCTTATTTCACTGATTTTTAAAATCTATCACTTGAATTATATTCTTTTTCTTGATTTCTTTATATTTTTTATAGATGAGCATATTCATTTTTTCTAACTTGTCATAATATTCTAAGAGTTTAAAATGCTATTTCAATACGAAATCCTAACATATCTGCATTTATCATTATAATTTTCATATTATGTCAACTCTGAACTTTTGGATATATCTTTCTCAGAAATTTTGCCCACTGATCAAATAATTATTGATAAATATTTCAATAAGCGAAACCAGTACTTTCAAAGAGCAAGTGCAATTCAAGGAAAAAAAAGGGAATCTGAAATGCACAGATTATAGTACTGGCAGATTCTGTAGTAAATGCAACCTCCTCCAACCCTGGTATTAGAGCACAAATCTGCTGTTTTCTCTTTTATTATCTTGGTTAGAATCAACTGCTGGCCAGACTCTAAATCCAGGTATTTAAAGTTTGAAAAACTAATTTTACAAAGTCACAGCTGTCATATAATAATGACAGTAATATTAAAAAAATAATAACAGTAACATTTTAGAAACAATTTGTCTTTAAGACATCATCTCATAGGGTCAGACACTCACTTAACTTTTATCAAGGTGGAGAATGTGGTGAGCAAAGTAACCTCAGCAAGGTCATATTTACAAGAAGTTTCTTGCAGAAAATTACAAAGCTACAAATTTAAAGTTTCTGTATTTCAGATGGGACTGATGGCATAGGAAGGGAACAATTAATAAATGCATAAATATCTTCCATTTCTCCTTGGGAAAAATTCATGAAATTACTGCCATAGCTCACTTATGTGAGATAGAAAGATGTTTCCTATTGGCTTTTTCACATGGGTCAAGCTAAGTTTAAAGTCCAAGAGATATACGATAAATACTTTTATTATATAAGATGAACTTGATCTAAGTATGTTTCTTAGTTTAATAAAATGTATAAATGGTGCCCTCATGGTTGAGAGGTCATATGTTACCAAATGACAGTTCCCTACACTATCTGACTTTTAGGGCTAGCTGATGGATTATCACCAGAAAGTACATTTTTCTCCTTTATCTTCAAAATCTCTTCGATTATTCATAGATACTTTATCTTACAATGTGATGATACCTCATTATCCTCATACTTTTTCCTTAAAATATATTTTTAAATTATCCTCTTAAATAGATGTTTTAACTCCTTTTAGGGAATGTAATTAAGATAAACTCTGATGAAACTAGAAAATTAGTATGATCAATATAACCAGAGGAGGACTAGATTCAATGTAGGTTTTTTCTAATATCATTTGAAAATCAGTCTTCTCAGATAATATGACAATACTAATAGCATCAAACCTTAGTATATCAGTATTTCATATTAACTAATACTTTTTATTTATTTAAAATTTTTTTTTACTCTTTATTTTTGAGAGACAGAAAGAGAGAGACAGAGAGACAGAGAGAGACAGAGTGTGAGCAAGGGAGAAACAGAGAGAGAGGGAGACACAAAATCCAAAGCAGGCTGACAGCCCAGAGCTCGATAGGGGGCCCAAACTCACAAACTGTGAGATCATGACCTGAGCCAAAGTCGAGTGCTTAACCAGCTGAGCCAACCAGGCCCCCTGTAACTAATACTTTTAAAATCAAACCTGTTATATAAGAAATGTACACTTGGCCTTTGTTATAATCAAAATGAAGAAAAGAGAACCATAGTTCCTTATGGATTCGATCAGGGTTTTGGATAGAAGAAAATATTTGGGCATTTATTAAATTGTATCTAAATTGTTAAAAATAGGTATAGCCCTGGGGCACCTTGTTGGCTCAGTTGGTTGAGCATCTGACTATCACTCAGGACATGATAACACAGGTCATGGCCTCATGGTTCGTGAATTTGAGCCCTACACCGTGCTCTGTGCTGATAGCTTAGGGCCTGGAGCCTGATTCAGATTCTTTGTCTCCCTCTCCCTCTGCCCCTTCCCTCCTCATGCTCTATCTCCCTCACTCTCAAATACAAACAAAAACTTTTAAAAAAAATTTAAAAAAAAAGATATAGTCTTATATTAACTAATTCTATAGGTTTACTTCTCATTTAATGATACTTTGTAAAAATCAGATTTCAAAAGTGCTTTGTTAACAGAAAATATCCTCCATGTAGCTAGTTTCTTTATGAAGAAATGGGAAGCTCTCAACTGGCTTCATATTTTGCCTTTCTGAAAGTGTTCCCAATGATAGTGCTATATATTGATATAGTGATATTGTGTTAAGTATTATTCCTAACCTTTCTCTTCAAATACTTGGTTGTTGAAAAACAAACATTTTCTTTTAGAAAAGTCGCCTTCTTTCCATCTCTCATTTTAGTTAAAAAATGTTTTTGATAAAAATGGATTTACAACAGTGTTTAATGTAGATAAAATGATGCAAGATGCCAAACACTGAGAAGGGCTAGGTAGGGAACAGACACAGGCTGAGATCCCACGTGGAACTAGAATTGATGCAGACCACAACTCTGTATTAGCCAAGAGTAGAACCCTGATAAATCTTAAGCTTACTCCTAGCCAATGCTGAGAGAGAAAGGTGATCAGCTATATAAATCGCAGTGTCCAAAACAGAAAGCAAATTAGTTCATTGGAAAAGGCACACATATTCATGACAATAAGTCATAAAGAAGTTTCTCCCAAAAATCTTCATAATTAGAATACATACTTCAACTTCAGTGCCTTTGCACAGTTCCAGCATCACGATGCACTCTAGTCCTTAAGGTCCTCATGTCTTCATACCAAAGTACAATCAGTAAAGCAATTCAGTGACTATAGCATATGGATGTTGGTGTATGTGCACTTGAATGTGTGTACCTGGCTAGGGCATCCTGGGAATGGGTCATTGCAAGTTGGGGCTAAATAAACAACGCTGAAGTGCAGCACCCACCCTTGTGTCTTACCAATCCACCAGGGATAGCAGAAGCAAACAGAGGAAGCAGAATGGATGCATTAAGTATCCTTCAGAAAATTCTCCTCAATACAACTGTCTTCAGCTAAATTTCAACTGATATTTGGTGGTATTAATTTCAAAATGATGTTCTCCTGTAAGGTTTAAATTCTGACAGCAGAATTTAAATTCTATTCCCATGGTATTCTAAATAATATTGAGAATTAAGTCTGCCACTTTCCCTTTTGTGTCATTGCTGCATGATCTGTTCGGCATCAGTATTCTCCTTTAATTAATCTACATTGCAGAAGCACATCTCCAGCCTAGTGAGCAATACTTTTCCAAAGCACTGCTAATTCATGTGTTATGTTGAGTTAGAGTTTCTCTGAATGATCATTTAGGTTGGAGTGGTGGTATGTGAATTTAATATGAAGATAATTCATAAAAAAATCAACTCATGAATAGCAAATTAGGTCTTCATTATTTAGACAGACACAGAACTTTATCAAATATTTCACATTTTACCAGTATATTTCTAATTTATGAAACTTGAGGCTTTCACAAGGGAGGAGTCTTCTTTTGTTTGATTAAATCGTTTTGTTGAATTAATCATTAAGAAATTAATATTAAGAATCACAGGCTTTTCTTCATTCCAATAACTAAGCTGCAAGATTAATCTCTGATAGGTACATAGCATGTAACAGGAGGTTAAACTTGTTGACCTCTATGTTCCCAAAGTGTAGTGAGAAGCTATTATCTATGACTCTTCTCTGTACTTATCATACGACTTCTTCAGAAAATCTTAATGAATAGCTTTATTAACGACACAGAGACCAAAGCCTTTGCCCTGCTCCCCAATATGAGTTGCAATTCTTCATTAAAGAATTCATTATGTTCTTCCCCACATCAGTGGTGTTTGCACAACATATGTGCTTGACTCATACTTGTAACTTTCTTTCCTCTGACAGCTCAACTCTCACCTCCTCTTCCTCCTTCATTCCCTTCTCCCTTTCCCTCCTTTTATTTCCACCTCTTTCTCTTCTTCTTGAAATGCATGAACATAGTCTTCATTACCTTGTTGGGCACTACTTTATATGTAATGAATTCCTATTACTTGTTCATTGTCCGGTTGTTTTATTCCGGTGGTTCCAGAAGAGTTTTAATCTTTTTGAGGCATTTTTATTTAACACAAACACACTCAGGAGGCTTACCTTCTGTTCTCATAATATCCTAGTCAACTGAAAGCAGTTTTAGAATAAAACTTGAATAACCCAATTTCTATTGATTTAAAAAAGAGAAAGATGGAAAGCATATAAATAAAAATAAAATGGGTTCTAGAGGGCCAAGAGTAATTTTCAACACCCATGCATTTTTTTTTTGTGAAACCATTTCTACTTCTATACAGTTTTTCTGCTATCCATGCTTTTCTTTATTTTTTTAATCTGTGCAAATTACACATTTCTTGAAGAACTGCCCCGATTTTCTTGATTTGCTTTGGACAGGAATTAGCAAATTTTATTGCATTCTTTGTCTTAACTTGTATTATAAGAAAGAAAGAAGTACGTAAAACAATGTGATCAGTCACTATTCGTTCTATTTCATCAAATCACCTTACATATTTACATTCCTAGAATTGTAAAAGTTGGTATTTAGGGAAGTCACCTTTTAGTAATAGATAAATCTCATCTGCTAAAGAAAATTTTAAATATTTCAGGGGGTACTTTTATTAATATCAACATTAAGGTTAACTAAGAGTTTACTATTTGTGTGTATGTGTTTCTCTGTTAGGCACACAGTACCTGTATGACAAGAACTTGCTGATTAAAGACATAAGTTTTATAAACTTGGAACACATGGTTACAGTTCTGCCAGTTGGAAGGTAAAATACAAAATTAAATACACAGTAGTCATCCCTTAACTGCAGAGGATACATTCCAGGACCCCCAGTGATTGCCTGAAAGAGCAGATAATATAAAACTCTACATGTACTATAGGTTTTCATATACATAATACTATGATAAAGTTTAACTTATAAATTAGGCACAGTAAGAAAAATAACAATACATAATAATAGAATAATTATAACTACAGTGTAATAAAAGTTATGTAAATGTGGTCTTTCTCTCAAAATACCTTATTTTATCGTACTCACCCTTCTTCTTGTAATGATGTGAGATGACAAAATGCCTACCTGATGAGATGAAGTGAAGTGAATGACACAGGCATCGTGATATAGCATTAGGCTACTATTGGCCTTCTGATGATATATCACAAGAAGGATCAACTGCTTCTGGACCACAGCTGGCTTCCGGTAACTCAAACTGTGGAGAGAGAGAAATCATGGATAAGGGGGGACTGCCGTATTTTCTAGCAACTGCAGATTGCAGCAAGTGAAAGAAAAAATTCAATCACTGTTCTTTTTTAAGTAGTCACCATGTTGATGTTTGTTTCTGATATATTCCTTTCCCCAAATGATAAGAGAAATAGTGCATTGAAAAATATTTTCGAAAACCATCCCACTTTTTCTTCATAAGAATTTCGTTTCTGTGCATTTGCCACTTTTTCATTGTTTTATATTCTGAACATGCTCACTAAACTTAGTCAATCCATTCTGATAAATGGTCATTCACAGAAGGTGCTACTTTCTATAAATGTTATCATCTGATTCAATTTTGTCACCTTATCCAACTTTTCGAAACTGTTTTATTTCCTGTCAGATCTTTAGTCATCTTGGATCTTGAGTAAAGTAGGATGTCAAAATATCAAATCATCCCTTGTATCCTTTTTTAGTTTTATTCTCTGGTGGTTTCTGGTAAATGAAGGGATTGGTTTTAGCAAGGTGAGGTTTGCTTGCTTAGAAAATGAGAATTCTTGCGTAGATAATATACTCATTTTTCATTGAAATAGCAGTGGTTGAAACACTGGACACCATGCTGGAAAATAAGATGACAGAAGTATTGTATTATATGGAAATCGATTCATTTTGAAAGACAGAACCCATTTGCCAGAGCCGTGGCCTCACCAAATAATATTGCAAGCTTTGTTTACTTATTAGTAACATGGTTTATAGTTCTGAGCTATTTCTGAACTATAGGTATGTAAAAATAATGATGGCTAAGGGTCCACATTAGATATAGCACAACAGCTGAAAAGAAAAGGGCAGGAGTCATAGAACCTCCCATATCCCTGACCTGTTCTTCCTATTTGCATCAGAGGAAGTCAGACTTCAGGCAATACCAAAATTGTGCAGTGGAAGTCATATGCATCAAGCACTTAACAGATTCTGAATAAATACTTGGACATAGTTTAGCTTTTACAGAAATGTCCTCTAACTTCTGAATCTAATCTAAAGTGTTATATATATATAAATATTTATAAATATATATGTATCAAATGTATTTATGTATAAAAACTTAAACCAAAAATTAATTGTGTTATTGTGATCTATAAGAAATATATACCTGGTTACTTAAGTGGCTACAATATATATTCCTCATATATATTTGCTTTTCATTCACAGTTCTGGCTCATAGTTTCCCAAAACCTTGGAATTTTCTGAGTGACAAGAGCAATGGGAGCATAGTTTCTTATAATATTTGGTCGCTTGTCCTCATTTCTTGGAAATGCTTCAGTGTTGTAACAGTGAAATGGGTATCTTCTTCCTCTTATTCATAATAAGCCCCTTTCCACAACTGGGTTTACATTAATGAGGTGACTTTTGGAAAGCACTTAAGGATGGTTAAGTTGTTGCCAGGGAAACCAATCCTCAATAGAGGGGTGGACATTCAGTCTCAGCCCCTGATTTCTAGGGAGGGGACAGGGGCTAGAAGTTAATCAGTCACCAATGACCAATGAGTTAATCAGTCATATGTATGTAATGAAAGCTCCATGAAAGCCCAAAAGGAGGAAGTTTGGAGAACTTCCAGGCTAGAGAACCAGAATGCTTTGTTGGGAAACCAGAATTCTTCCTTGTTCTATCATGCTGTTCCCCAAACTCCACAAGGACAGAGGCTCCTTTGTTTAAGACCTATGTGTCTCTCATCTGGCTGTTGACTCATACCTTTTAACATCCTTTTTAATGAATCAATAATCTGTTGAGTAAACAGGCTTCTTGAGTTCTATGAGCTGCTTTAATTGAAATTAGCAAATTAATGGAACACAAAGAGGGGGTCTTGGGAACCTTTCATTTATAGCCAGTCAGTCAGAAGCACAGCTAATAACCTGTACTTGCGATTGGAATGTGAAGTGTAGAGCGGTCTTGTGGACTGTCTCCAGGTAGACAGTATCAGAATTGAGTTGACTTAGAGGACACTCGGCTGGTGTCATACACATTTCTTGGTGGTGTGGGGAGAAAACACCTATTCTACACTTTGGAACTGGGTATAGAGCCCAAAATACTAATATTTATTGACTACTAAATGTCAATAAAAATATTTCAAAATAAAAGTTTACATTCTATTATTGTTCAACAAATGTGATTGTTATTACCCATATCCTTTTTCCTGTATTTTACTTTCAAATAAAAGAAATTTTAATTGGTTTAGTTTCCATTTTTTATATAAGCCGTGTACTGAAGTAGTTAAATAATTACTTTGGTTTGACTTATCATTTACTCTGAGAAACTATATGACCCCTGTGCTCTAACAGAATTTAGTGCACCGAGTTTCAGAATGCAGTAATTTATTTAATAACTTTCTAGAGTGCTAAAATAATATATTCCCAATGATTCATGAAATTGTCATTACTTCAGTGACATTTTATGTAAATAGATCAAAAAAAGTATTCTGAATCAATCTTCCTTCCAGAGTTATGCTTCATCTTTCTGAACCTGGGCTAGTTATAGGACCCTAAGTCAAATAAATAATTCTGACTGCTTTTACATTATGTAGCTCATTTAGTGACAGTAGATCAAAAGATAAATAAAAGCATCCCTGGTCTTTGACTTTTCACAAACTATTTAGAGCATTTATTTTTCATAATGAACAGCTGAAGTGAGAGAGTGAGTAGCATGAGGTAATTCCACCTATGCAGGAAAGGGAACGTGGAATACACTCTGTTGCCCATATCAATACCTCAGACAACAAAAAGCACCATATGTTTCCAGAGAAGTTAGTTGAATGCTTCAATATCATTTTGGTCTCCATTTAGTTTTATTATGATATCAAGGAATTTTAGCACATGGAATACAGCATGAAGAAAGAGCCCAGAGGGGACAATATTGTAGCAATATGCACTATCAGATTTAGTTTTTAAAGTATGTTTTATGATAAAATAAATTCCTTTTCAGCAAAGTACTTTCTTTGAAGTTTGAGAGTAGATTTTTATTAAAAGCTTAAAATACTAGATTATTTATTTTATGGACATTTATTCATAATCATTTCCCATTAGGTAATCATTTGAAGAAACTGAATAAAACTAGGTTTTCAACCAATGCAGGGACTTAGAGTTTTCTGTTACATTTTTCACCATTTACTTAAGTTACTTTCTTAAAACATTTTGTATTTGTTATAAACCGTATCATGGTCTATATTAATATTTTCATTATAACTATACTTACACTCCCCTATTCTCTCTTCGTGTATTTTCTATATCTAACCATACACATACATGTTTCAAGGTCTATCCCTTAACATTTATACTCAATTTCAGTTGATTGAAAATTTGATTTAATTTTTAACTTCTATTTGTGCTTTTTACCTTTATCTCTCATTATAGGTAGCCTTTATTTAAATCCTTCTCTGTTACCTTTACATTTAAATCTTTCTTGAGATCCCAAAGATGTCTTCCTCCTACCCACACAGGACACACTTAATACCTCAAGTCAATACCTTTTTGCTTATTTCTTCAATGCTTTTTACAAGATGGCCTCAATTTCCTATTTACAATTACAGCCCAATCCTCTGCAATCCTCTGCTCTAGTCCAGGTGGAATTCAGCAAGCTACCAACTGTGTTAAGACTCATCTTAGGAAGGACAAAGATGCCTTACAGGATGAACAGAGAAAGGCAGGGAATGGAGAACGTGGGAGGGAGCAGTTTTGAGCAGCAGCAGGACTGGAATATTAGGACATTTCCATACATAAGAAGTACTCGGACTCAGCAGTTACCTTACCCTAACCTTGCAGATTTTTTCTGCAAACTGATTAGTCCCCCCCATCCCAAAATTGATCCTTAATGCTGGAATCTTTAATGTCACTACTCAGGCTGTGTTTTTTGTTTGTTTGGGTTTTAAACTTATTTTGGCATCTAAGCTCAACATAACCACTATACATTCCAGCACCGGGTAATATTAAGCTAGCTGTTGCTGGCATACTCCATCTGGTTTGTCTGCACTGAGAGCTGGGTCTAACCCTACTCTCCACAGGGCCAGTGTAGACCTGTGCCTCATCACTGAAATTCCTCGGTAGCTGAGATGGCATCAATAATCAGTTCTATTCATTATTTGATTGAACATCATTTCTGACACTTTCATTTATTATTTTTGTTGAAACTTTCTACTCCTTTGGTTTCTTTGATAGTGTATTATTTTAATTTCCTTAATTCTTCCTTATCTTCTATTTTCATGTTGCTGTCTCTGCATCTTCCTCTTCTTTCCTCTTAAATATTGGTGTTTCACAGCATTATAAACTGTTCCATTACCTTCACTTTCTAAACTTTTTAAATGGATGAATTAATCCAATTTCATGGGCTTAAATGCTGTCTGTTAGATATAACATCATATATAACTATTATATGTTATATATAATATTAGATGGTTTATGTCATCTAATGTCTAGTGTATCCATCCAGATTATCTACATCAAACTTTCCCCTCCAAATGACTGAAATTGGTTTTGTCGTGGCTGCTAATGACTATGCTGCCAAATGTAGCAGCTTATTTTCTGTTCTCACCCTTCTGGGGTCATAGCAGCATTTTCACTTAGTGGCCTTAGCCTTTATTTTTGACATTCTTTTCTCTTGGTTTTCTTTTGGTTTCCATAATTTTTAAAAATTAAGATATAATTGATCTATAACATTATATTAGTTTCAGATATAAAACATGATAATTTGATATTTGTATGTATTGTTGAATGATCACCACAGTAAGTCTAGTTAACACCTGTCAGCATACATAGTTACAAGTTTTTTTTCTTCTTATGAGAGCCTTTAAGATTTACTCTTTTAGAAACTTTCAAATATGCAGTAAGGTATTATTAACTATAGTCACCAAGCTGGATATTGTCTTTCATTTTTTCATCCACTGATGGCTGCAATTTAGCTTTCTTTACTTCCTGTATCTTAGCAGTAAATTGTGCATGCTTTGGGAATTTGTTTCTGAGCCCTCTTCTCTTATAAATGTGAATTGTCTTCTTTAGTGAGCTCATTGAGCCTCATGGCCTGAATCTTATATTCTAATGATAGAGACACATAGATCAATACATAAATAATATGACATATATCATTTCATGATAATATGCTATCAATGTGTGTGCATATATGCACACTACATATACACACAATAGTATGTATATATATGTGTGTGTGTGTGTGTGTATATATACATATATATATATGTATATCATTGGTGTCATGTTCTCTAATAGGGAAATATTTTTTAATTCTATTACTATTTTTAATTTTTTTAGCCAAAGTAACATATGCAAATGGAAAAATGTTTTTAAAAACACAAAAAAACATAATTTAAAGCAATGCATTCACATGTCATCTCTTCCATCTTCAGGCCCATTCCCAGGGCTTTTAAAGCAATTCATACTTTTATTTCACTTGCTGAGTACATCCATAATTAATACGGAGGTAGTATGAAGATACCAAATCATCTTTCAAAGAGGAAGTGGTAAGTCACATCTTGCTATCCGTGCAAAAATTAATTGTTATAGATGTATTACTTGCATTGAAATTTTCACTAGCTAAGTTTGTAAATCTTGAGAGGAAAACAATGTAATGAATAAAGAAATCACACAAAATAAGAGAAGAAGATAAACACAACAAAATACTACAATCAAATTCTGAAGGCTAAAGATAAGAACAACAATTTTATTCATTTGTTTTCTATCCTTGTTGATATGGACTATGCAGGTATTTCTCTTAATCTCAATCAATTCTCAACTACTAAAAGGGAAACAGAGTCAGAAAAGAAATAGCTCTCTATTATGAAGAATGGTGCTGATGTCCAAGGAATTACAAAAAAAAAGTATACATACAGTTTCCTCCCCTAATCAGACAGAAGTTTCAAGCCTTGTGTGCCTATGAATCAGTTTGAGTATATCCTGAATACAGTCTTTTCTTTTAAGTTTATTTATTTGTTATGAGAGAGAGAGAGAGAAAGAGAGAGAGAGAGAGAGAGAGAGAGAGAGAGAATGTGCACGTGCATGGGAGAGGAAAAGAGAAAGAGAGAGAGAGATAGAGAATCCCGACCAGGCTCTAGGCTATCAGCACAGACCCCCAAAGAGGGGCTGATTCCCATGAACTGCAGGATCATGACCTGAGCAGAAATCAAGAGTCAGATGCCTTAACCCACTGAGCCACTCAGGTGTCCTCTTAAAAAAGTCCTTTTTGTTCTTCTGATCAGTCAGTATGTATACTTTATAGACAAAGAAATTTTCCTACTTTAATTGAGACATTATTTCAAACTTTGGGTTTTATGCAATTCTAGAATATTAAGTGGAAGTTTAAAAAAACAGTTCATAAGAGCTGGAAATCTTATAAATCTACTCAAGCAATAAGAATGATGGGTGACAAGGGATACAGAAATGCTGATGCATAGGAGCACATGTACCCCAATGTTCATAGCAGCACTCTCCACAATAGCTAAAACATGGAAAGAGCCTAAGTGTCCATAACAGATGAATGGATCAAGAAGATGTGGTTTATCTATACCATGGAATACTACATGGCAATGAGAAACAATGAAATCTGGCCATGTGTAGCAACATGGATGGACCTTGAGGGTGTTATGCTGAGCGAAATAAGTCAGGCAGAGAAGGACAAATACCATATGTTTGCACGTATAGGAGGATTAGGAGGAACTTGACGGAGGAACAAGGGGGAGAAGAAGGGGGGAAATGGTGGGGGAAAGGGAGAGAAGCAAACCATGAGAGACTCTTGAATGCTGACAAAAACTGAGGACTGATGGATGTGGGGGGGAGGGGGGATGGGCATGGAGGAGGGCACTTGTGGGGATGAGCACTGAGTGTTATGTGGAAACTAATTTGACAATAAACTCTTAGAAAAAAAAATAAATACCACAAAAAAAAAGAATGACAGGTGAAATTTTATGGACTATTATAAATATTAAAGACTAAAGGTAATTGCCAAACTGTACCTTGTATATAAATATCACAGTTCTTTTAAAACAATAAAACTGGTATAATTTAAATTGTGCTTTCCTTGAATTATTTTTTACAAAACAAAATAATCCTTCAGATATGAGATATAGTAAAAAGTTATTTATTTAAAATCAAATGATATCCATAGTAAATTTACATAGCTCAATTTAATTTTCAAGTACATTTAAGAGCTTATAAATTCTTCAAATATGTTTACCACAACTAAGAACCTTAAGAAAACCAAAATATAATACTGTAAACTTATATCCTTACCCAGGTTCCTCGCACCAGATAATGTCTTTTTCTTTGGCCTCCTATCTACCTTTGAAATTTACTTTGACTCCTTACACTGTAAAGTACCTGCTGGCTGTACTTTCTGCTCAGACATTTGCACTCAGCGGTCTCTTATATTCTCACTTGTAAGATCTCTTGAGTAGTTATAGAATGTTTTAAAAATTCATCATGTGAAGCTCTCTCCTCCCAACTGAAACATCACCTTCTTGAGATCACTGTTTGTAACCCCTCAGAACTCATCACAATTCCCTTCAAATAAGTGATAAGTTAGAGTTTTTTCATGATACTTCTTGTATCACAAAATAATGTTTTCTTTCCCTGAATTTGCTCCATTAAAAAAAAAGATACCAAATTTGAAATCAAACTCTTCGTCATTTAAAATAATTTATGTTAAAGTCATACATATTTTTTTATATTTTTTCAAAATACCTGAGGATTTCTTTTACCTTAGGTTCTTAATGCAATTGTTTTTTAAGAAGTATCCTTTTCTTTTATACGGTGATAATTTTCCCTAGCAATGCACATTTTTATATAAAAAGAAAAAAGTGAATTCCTTAAGCATCTTAAAAGAGTCCTGGACTTCTTAACATCTATCTTCAAACCTACCTACTAATGATGTTCTCTCCCTATTGCCATAATGTGTTTTACCAAGATGCTAGCACTTTGAAGAGTGATTAATAGATATTACACATTTTACATAAATGAAATAATGCAAATAAAACCCTTCAAATGGTACTTGGTACATAGTAAAAACTAATAAATGATAATAACTATTAAATTCAACCCATAACTTGACTGTTTAATTTCTTTTCCAAAACACTGAACTCCAGAATAATCCAGAGTAATCAAATATTACTTCTTTAAAAAGATAGAAAAAGTAAAAAAAAAAATTAATAATAATACTGCTTCACTTATTTTTCCCAGGGTATTTAACCTAGATAATTTAAGCTTCTAAAAGAGCAAGAATTTTTCTTTCTTTTCAGTATATAAGAAACAAAGAGATTTCTAAATTTTTAGGTTTAGATTTCTAAAACACCCTTCATTTTACTCTTGTAATCAAATCTAATTCTCTTTATATAATGTTAGTAGCATTCAGCACAGAACATATTTCCATTTTATCTTAGTGAATTCGTTAAGTGGATGAGAGTCATTGTCTAAACAGTACTGAGGATGCTAATGCTATACAAATCAGTGGTACATTTATTTTGCCCCTCAAAGTGAAAGATCAGTTAATTGCAGCAGTAATATCATATTCTAAATTGTGTTCCAATTGAGCAATCCTGAAAGAATTAATTTCTATTCACCCTTCTTAAATTGTCAGGTAGACTGAAGAGCTATATATCAGAGATAGACTTACATGTTCTTTTTGAAAGGTATTTGGAATGATTTCTTTCTTTCCGGACAGAATAAAGATATCTGTTATCTAGAGCCTACTTTTCTACAATTCCTCTTATTAGCAATGTCTAAAGAGACAATTTAAAAACAATCTGTTTTGGTTTACAACAGTATTCGTTGTGAACTGAGCTGACAACCAGCTATGCATGTCAACGAGTTCTGAAGTAATTGAGGGAAGTTTAGAGTCCTCAGTATGTTAAGGTTCTCTATACACAGGTAACAAATAAAATTCTGAAAAAGGCAGCACTCAGATATTTTTGCTCAGCTCTCATTGATCAAATTGCCATTTTGGTTGTGAATGTGTCTGGGGTTCATGAAGCTGTTTATTTTAAAATCATCAGTGGTTCTGATGGGAAAAAAGCACGTCCAAGGAACTAGAAAAAGTTAATTCAGTATCTAGCAAGCAACCATCTAGCTTAATTGAGTCTGCTGTTTACTCCTTTTAAAGGAATTTGGACTTTACCTTCCAGTTAGAATGTAGAAAAGTACAAAAAAAATTTGATCATATAATAACAATAAAAGAGAAAAGGAAAATTCATAGTTTTATATTGTTTGGGGGTAGCAAAGAACACCATCCCCCACTCATCCAACAGTGTATATCAATCTAACAACATTTGCTAAAAACTGAACTATTAGGTAACACTTAGCAGTCCCACTTCATGTTTGTGTAGACTTTTCCACATTTTAAAATACAAATTAGTATATATTTTCTGAGAGCCAAGGATGGAGGGCAACCAACTGGCCCAAAATATAAGGAAAATCACCTGTAAGGTGAGGCAAATGTGACCACTTAACTGGCGAGACATAGCTGGGCACTGAGAAGAAGAATTCAGCTACAGTAGTTAACTTTTCATTCCACTCCTTCAATTAATAGCTATTAAAATAAGGTAACTATTTATTTCATTATATAAAATTTTCTTGTCAGTAGCTAAATTAAAGATATTAATTAATATTAAAAGTTATCATTTATGAAAGAATGCGAGATAGAAAACTAGCTTTGTAAGATACACACGTGTTTTGGGGGTTGGGGGGTGAGGTGGGATAATTTTTTGATCAAACAAAAAAGTTGTTTTGGATAAAACAAAATGAAGCTGATTGTTTAAATAGTTTCTGATGGGTTTACTCTGAATATCCCAAATGGTTACATTATACACACCTTTCACAATGTTATTTCATGAAGAAACCATGGGGTGCCTGGGTGGCTCAGTCTGTTTCAGAGCACATCATGATACCACAGTCCAGCTCTAGGCTTAGCACAGAGCCTGCTTGGGATTCTGTCTCTCCCTCGTTCTGCCCCTCCCTCATTCACAAACATGCTCTCTCTCTCTCTCTCTGTGTTTCTCTTCCTCCCTCAAAATAAATAAACAAAAATAATAAAGAAACCAATTGTATCTATATTACTATTTTTTGTTTTTATTTAGAAGAAATCAAACTCAGATTAGATTAAAGCAGTAATGATGTATTAACTCATTTAACTGGGAAGTTCTGGGGACTTTCAGATAGTCATGATTGAGGAGCACAAATGATAGGGTAAGAAATCATTCTGTTTTACCATCTTTGTCTCTGCTTTTTAATCCAGCATCTTCAAATTGGTGGCAAAAGTGGCTGTTAGGATGCTGTATTATAACTGGCCAAGTCTAAGTCATGAACATTCGCTTGTGGATGAAAGCATCAATTTCAATCAAACAATACTGAATGTGCTGTGTATTAAATAAGAGTATTTTGATACCAAGTGAAACAGAAGAGGTTTCTGTTATAAAATAAACTCAGGGAAGATTTTATAATTTTTGTGAAAGGATGATATATTTTGAAGGATAAACAATTTTTCTATTGATATGCTGTGGAAATTTTTAATTTAATAAAGAAAGCCTCTACATAGGCAATGCAAAATTACCCATTTGAAGTTAGAGCATTGCATGTTAGATTATGTTTCTTTAATACAGCAAACTGGTTTATTTCTTTTACTGATACCTTACCGAGTTACATTGGCAGAACCTTAGAATGTTGAGTTCCATGATAGATGAGTGACCATGCATAATCTAAGGGATCAGTTATCATTCTTGTGCAGACTTCAAAGAGAAAATTCTTTATTAATTCTGAAAGAGAAGGAGAGAGGGGCGCCTGGGTGGCTTAGTCGGTTAAGCGTCCGACTTTCGCTTAGGTCATGATCTCGCGGTTGTGGGTTCGAGCCCCGCGTCGGGCTCTGTGCTGACTGCCAGCTCAGAGCCTGGAGCCTCTTTCGGTCTGTGACTCCCTCTCTCTCTGACCCTCCCCTGCTCACGCTGTCTCTCTCTCTCTCCTAGAAATAAATAAAAAACATAAAAAAAAAAAAAAAAGAAAGAAGGAGAGAGCTCTTTTTTTATGCATCACTCTGGTTTTTTTGAGAAGTTAGACAAAAGTGATTATTTTATCAAACTTATTTCCAAACCAATTTATTTGTATTGGTGAACTGATTATCATAAAAGCCTAATAATAATTATTATACTAAATCTGTTGTTACCTGATTATTTTAATAAAATTTATTGAAATGGAACTTACATACTACAAAATGCATCTACTTCAAGTATATAATTTTATAAATTTTCAACAAGTTTCTATATGTGTATCTATCAACACAATTACATTGTAAAGAAAAACAACAGGCTTCTAGTTCAAAATGGCAAATGAGCATAAATGTTTACTTGGCATCTCTTCAGAATACACAATAAATTATAATAGTAGTAAATAGTATTAAAAGGGAAGTAATAGGAAGGGATGGCCACACACAGACCACAGAAGTCTGTTGAGAGATGCACACAAAGAAGGCTACAGTTACACCATCTAATGGTTTCAGTATTAGTAAAAGGTATGTACCCTTTGGTATAGAGCAACTCTCTCTTTTCAGAGTCTCCTATCAGAACCCTGAAGGGATGTTTCTATTATCTTCAGTTTGGGAACCTAGTAAAAGTGTTGGGAGCCATTCTGAGCCCACTAGTCGAGAAAGCTTCTGGTGAGGTTAGAGCAAGTTTGCATGGTCTCTTGCCAATCAGATGACGACTGATATCCACCCCCCACCCCCATTCAATTATTTCTGCTTGAGCACCGACTCCCAAGGTACCTTGTTGATCGGTATCGGGAGTGACTTGTCCCCTTATTCTGGCCCTGGTATGAGGATTGCACCTTGTGAAGGAAATTATTGTAGGAACTTCTTTTGATTATGGAAACAGACATCATGTCTCCAGCAGGTCCTGTTTCCCTCAATACTTCCCTTGAGCTATGAACAGGCTAATGACCCTTACTCATAAAAGATTGCCCTTTACATGTACAATTCTGTTTCTACCGTTGTGTTAGTCCAAGATGTTTATACAGCTCAATATGTAAGTCAACTAACAAAAAATGTTTCTCATCCCCTAGCTATTCAAGAAATCGTAGATAAAAAACTAGACACAAAGGTAAATACACTCAAAGAGGCTATTCTATGTATTGGAAATGAGCTAAATTCTTTAAAGGTATGGTTGGCTCTCCGGTGCCATAAAGAATATAACTGGAAAATCAAGTCTTGCCTGGAGACAAGGAGCCTAACTTAGAGAGAAGGAACAGATACGAGCAGAACATAAGTCACTAACTGATGATGTATAGCAGTCCCTTCCCGAAGGCCTACATTCCACAAACACCTTCCCTTATTCTGGCAGCTGTGATCAGAATGGATAAGAGTATTTACAACTTAACCTATGACTTAATCTTAGCATTATTAAAATGTGTATGTTATCCTGTTTTTCACTAAGAACATCTGTTATTTTCTTAGTTACTCAACCTCACTATAATTGGGGCAGTTCTGAAAGAATACTTCTGTAAAACCTGTCTGTACATTTTCCAAAATATCTTATCACAGAGAACTATCCATTGTAAAAATTCCATTTTCTGATGCCATGTTAACGTCTGACCTATAAATAAAGACACCAAAACGGACAGGGCAGAGATGCCTGCCTGGTGATCAGAAAGAATCTTGGGACTCTCTCAGTCTCTCTCGCTGACACCATCCATCCTTCAGGGACCCCTGGACCTGGCTGGAGCTGGACTCCAGCATAAAACTCTTGGAAGAAAAACCCATAATATTGTGGAAACTCCCCACAGACGACAGACCCCCAGGGTTTTCTCCCTCTCATGGTAGTCTACCCTACCTCCAGCAATTCATCAAAATTATCCCATGGCTGGCTCTAGGGGCATTTCCTCTATGTAAAGAGATCTGGGCTGTATCTCTCTAGTTGGACTTGTCTCTTCAGATTTTGGAAGGGTAGTTTTCCTTGTGACCTCAGTGCACTGATAAATCCAAGAAAGTCACAGGTTTTCAGTCTGTTCAGATTTTCATTATTATAAGGATGAGGTTGATGACTTCCAATCTCTTTACATGTCAGAGCTGAAACCTGATGTAAGTTTCTTAATGTTAAACATTTAAAATCTTGTATGGTTAAATTTATTAATTCCCTTCATCTCTGCATTCCTTTTGATCTGATTTTTTTTTCATTTCACTATCCATTTATTCTTTTTTTTTTAAATCTATTTCTAGGAGAGAGAGAGAGAGAGAGACAGCGTGAGCAGGGGAGGGTCAGAGAGAGAGGGAGTCACAGACTGAAACAGGCTCCAGGCTCTGAGCTGGCAGTCAGAACAGAGCCCGACGCGGGGCTCGAACCCACGAACCGCGAGATCATGACCTAAGCGAAAGTCGGACGCTTAACCGACTAAGCCACCCAGGCGCCCCACTATCCATTTATTCTTAAGAACAATTTTGTTGAATACAGCACAACCTATGTTAGCAATGTAATTCTATTTCTTGCCATTAGTTTTTTTCTTATATCTCCTATATACTCTGTTCTCAATCATTAAGCCTATATTGCATCTTTCTGTTCATTCTTTTTAAAAAATCTTTTACATGTTTATTTTTGAGACAGAGACACACAGAGCGTGAATGGGTGAGAGGAAGAGTGAGGGGGACACAGAATCTGAAGCAGGCTCCAGACTCCAAGCTATCAGCACAAAACCTGACACTCACACGGGGCTCAAACTCAAACTGAAAGATCGTGACCTGAGCTGGAGTCAGACACTTAACGTACTGAGCAACCCAGGAGCCCTGCTCATTCTTTCTTAAACAGAACTTCTGTTTCATGATATACAACTATTTTTATTAATGAATAATGGAAGTATTTTTATTTTAAGCTTTTGTTCTTTACCATTAAATGGTACAGGGATTACATTTTTCTTTTAGTTCCCTAATTACGTTTTCATTTTTAAATAACATGCAGTTAATGCTTATGAAATAAGAAATATGTTAACAATAAATATAATGAATTATAATAACATTTTACCTGACTTCATAGAATAAAGTTTTGAACAGTAGGAAATTTGTATTCATGTATTCTGATCTTCCTGTCCATATGTAACTCCCAAATCCAAATTTTATTTATTCATGTATACCAAATTATAGTCTACTTGTAGAAAAATTTGAATTTTATGGTTTTCTTTTTACAGTTCTTGGCTTGGTTATCTTTCATATAGTAGATAGTATATAAATATTTTTTCTCAACAAAATCTTGTTTCAAAAAAATGCAGAATTCCCAGAACCATCTTGTTCTTGAACTGATTTATAATAAAACAAAATTTCCTATGTTGTGACTGTGTGGTTTCAGAATTTCATACAGATATTAATTCAAGTTATAGGTCTGTATTGCCTTCAGTATGTATAATTGCAGTCTATTCTGTTTACTTTTGTTGGTAGAGACTACGTATTTATTATAGCAGGTAAGGCCAACCATTTTTTATATACTTTCCTTTTTATAACTTGGAGAATACTTCTGCAGGTAATCTGAGAAAGCCATTAGGAAATACCATTTGATTGCACTTATCCTTTCTAGTTTACCATTATTATTATTATTATTATTATTATTATTTTAAAATGTCTAGAATATTATCAATTCATATACTTTGAAGAAACCCTCTTTTTCATCCACAGAGCAAGAATTAGATACATAAACATCTTTCTTGTTCTGATTACCATCAGTGTATTCAGACAGACGTATCTTAGAAGTAATATTTCATGTTATCAAGGTTTAATATATTCAGAAGTATGCATTTAAAAGTATACTTTTAAATACTCAGAAACTTGAATCCTGGCTGTCTTCATTTGAATTTTTCTAAATTTACTGCTGAAAGAATAGAGAACATTGAGAATTGACTGTGGAATGCTAAAATAAATAAAGTCTTACAGTTATCCTTCTGAAAGTTGATGATATGTAACACTCTGATACTAAAGTCACCTGACCAATTATTAGAAGCTGCAAGAGAACGACATGGTTCTGTTGATTTCATAACAATGTAATACAAAAAAGAAAATAGTACACGTATAAATCATTCTGTTGTAATTGAAAAAGATGGTTTTATAGCTGAACGCTTATAGGATGTTCTCAAACATGGAGGAAGAAAAGAAAGTAATGGAAAATAAGACAAAAATATAATTCCTAGAACATTGATTAAAGCATGAGGAGTTCGAAAACCGTTTTCAGTTTATGGAAATGTTATAGTTCAGCTTTCAACTGATATTAAGAAATTACTGCATCTAGCAGTCTATAATTAGTATTGTCTTACTAAACATAATTTATTCATTATCATCATTATCTCCAAATTACAGATTCCTACATGATTTTGCATACTACGTAATGCTTAGTTAGACATAAATAGAAATTTGTTAAATGGAAGTTTATTAGAAGTGCAAGTCTGAATAAAAATTTGGTGTTGAGTGACATAACAATTATCAAAAAAAGTTTGTTTTTTTTTTTAAATTTCCTTTTATTGTCTGACCAGGACTTGAGAGCTGGCTGCTTTTTCTTTTTCTTTTCCTTTTGAATATACTAGACAATAAATATTCATGTAATTTGGGTTTTAAAGCCCAAGAAATAATTGAGACTAGATGGCTAGTTTGAAATAATTTTTGTTTGTTTTTTGGTGACTAAAACTCCTGATTAGACTCAAAGGTATCTTCACTTTTCTATGCCTTATGTTACCAGTGAAGGGAGATGGCATGTTTTTTTGCTCCTGGTGTCCATCTTTAGTGATATGCAATATATTCCTACATCACAACCTCAAATCAGATTTTATTCAGAACCCAATCATAGTTTATATACATAAAATCACTTACATAATTACTTGATTAATTTATTTTTCTGATACTAGGTTGCAAGATCTATGTTGAACTCTAATTTTTTGGTTCTGGCTATATTCAATTGCCAAATGCCTACCATAACCTAACGCTCAAAAATATTAAAACACAAAGTGCACTTGGGTGGCTCAGTCCATTAAGTGTGCAACTGCAGCTCAGGTCATGACCTCAAAATTTGTGAGTCTGAGCCCGGTGTCAGGCTCTGTACTAACAACTTGGAGCATGGAACTTGCTACATATTTGTGTCTTCCTTTCTTTCTGCCCTTCTCCCACTTATGCTCTTTCTCTGTCTCTAGAATAAACATTAAGAAAATATATGTATTAACAAATATTAAAATACCCAATAAATAAATAATTCAGATTAAATTCAATGCTATACTAAAATCAGTTATTTTAATAAATAAAATAAAAAAATAAACACTTTCAGGTCAGTTAGCTGGTAGTAGCAGAATTTAACTTATTTTAGCCTATTCATTTTATCACAGAAAATGTAGAATCACCATCCAATTCATTCATACTAAGGCTGAAATATTTCTCATCACCTCTTACTTTCCCTCACCCCTCAGTGTGGGTTACAGTTTACCTCTAACTTGACTTACTGTTTTCTTATTCATAACTTGAAAATAATATAAGAATAACTCAAAAGAATTAAAAACTGTAAAACTCAAGATGTCCTTAGTTAAAATCTTGGGATACCATCCCATGCTACCAAATGTACTTGGCAAATGTTTGTGTAGACTAATGAGAAAATTTCCTCAAATCACTAGCATTGATTTGGACCAATGCACAAATTGTCAGAAGAACTTTTCCATAAAAAATATAAATTTGTTAAATAGCAAGATAAGCACTAATTTAACATAACCTTATACCCAAACATAGTAGGGTTCATGCATATAAAATTCAATCATAAAGCTAATACTATATCATGGCGATATATATAAGTGTTGGACAGTAAATTCAAATTAGAGATATTATTCATCTCTGGGAGGTCAATAGAATACTAGGGTGGCTCCTGGAATCTTCAAAACACGAGAGAAGTTCTATCCTAAGCTTGCTGTTAGGTTAACTGGGTGTTTGTGTCTTAGTTAATATGTCTTCTTTTGCATTCATGAATTTTTCATAATTAAAACAAAAAATAAAAATAGACATTACAATTTCTGTGTGGTCTTGACAAAACTTATATGGCTACTACACAATTTCTTAGGAGTAAAAGTATTTGATTTTGTAAATTATCTCAGTTCCTCTGAAATACTGGATTTGATATGATAACATAAAGTGAAAATAAAATCACCAATAGCATGCTTCCCTAGGTGGAAATGTTTAGTTTCACCAATAGAAAACTAAGTGATAGTAAGAGACAACAAGATAAATTCATAGAGGATGACAGTCTCCAGAAACAAGAGAACACGAAAGATTAGTTAACAGCTTCTGGCAGGAATAGTCAAACAAATTTTGTTAAAAAAATATGTATATATAACTGAGAAAGATAAAAAGAAGGTATAACAATCTATTATTTCTTTTTTTTTTTTTTCTAGGAGAGAGAGAGCGTGAACAGGGGAGGGTCAAAGAGAGAGGGAGACACAGACTATGAAACAAGCTCCAGGCTCTGAGCTGGCAGTCAGCACAGAGCCTGACGCGGGGCTCGAACCGACGAACTGCGAGATCACGACCTAAGCGAAAGTCGGACGCTTAACCGACTAAGCCACCCAGGCGCCCCAACAATCTATTATTTCTAAAACATAATGCAAATTGAAAATTCAATATGTTCTTTTAGTGATTTTTAAAATGGCATTTTATATTAAAATATTAGATATATTAAAATGATACAAATAGTTACGTGTGTATTTTTTATGAAATCACATAAACATATTATTATTATTATTTTTTTACAGATAGTTTATTGTCAAATTAGTTTCCACATAACACTCAGTGCTCATCCCCACAAGTGTCCTCCTCCATGCCCATCCCTCCCTCCCCCCCACATCCATCAGTCCTCAGGTTTTGTCAGCATTCAAGAGTCTCTCATGGTTTGCCTCTCTCCCTTTCCCCCACCATTTCCGCCCTTCTTCTCCCCCTTGTTCCTCCGTCAAGTTCCTCCTAATCCTCCTATACGTGCAAACATATGATATTTGTCCTTCTCTGCCTGACTTATTTCGCTCAGCATAACACCCTCAAGGTCCATCCATGTTGCTACACATGGCCAGATTTCATTGTTTCTCATTGCCATGTAGTATTCCATGGTATAGATAAACCACATCTTCTTGATCCATTCATCTGTGGATGGACACTTAGGCTCTTTCCATGTTTTAGCTATTGTGGAGAGTGCTGCTATGAACATTGGGGTACATGTGCTCCTATGCATCAGCATTTCTGTATCCCTTGGGTAAATTCCTAGCAGTGCTATTGCTGAGTCATAGGGGAGTTCTACTGTTAGTTTCCTGAGGAACCTCCACACTGTTTTCCAGAGGGGCTGCACCAGTTTACATTCCCACCAACAGTGTAGGAGGGTGCCCGTTTCTCCACATCCTCGCCAGCATCTAGAGTTCTCTGATTGGCTCATTTTAGCCACTCTGACTGGCGTGAGGTGGTATCTCAGTGTGGTTTTGATTGTATTTCCCTGATGAGGAGGGATGCTGAGCATCGTTTCATTTGTCTGTTGGCCATCTGGATGTCCTCTTTGGAGAAGTGTCTGTTCATACCTTCTGCCCATTTCTTTACTGGGTTGTTTGTTTTTTGGGTGTGGAGTAGGTGAGTTCCTTATAGATTCTGAATATTGACCCTTTATCCAATATGTCATTTGCAACTATCTTTTCCCATTCCGTTGGTTGCCTATTAGTTTTCTGGGTTGTTTCCTTGGCTGTGCAGAAGCTTTTAATCTTGATGAGGTCCCAATCATTTATTTTTGCTCTTGATTCCCTTGCTTTTGGCGATGTGTCAAGTAAGAAGTTGCTGCGGTGGAGGTCAAGGAGGTTGTTTCCTGCTTTCTCCTCTAGGGTGTTGATAGTTTCCTGTCTCACGTTCAGGTCCTTTATCCATTTTGAGTTTATTTTTGTGCATGGTGTGAGAAAATGATCTAGTTTCATTCTTCTGCATGTTGCTGTCCAGTTCTCCCAACACCATCTGTTAAAAAGGCTGTCTTTTTTCCATTGGATATTCTTTCCTGCTTTGTCAAAGATTAGTTGGCTGTATACTTTTGGGTCCACTTCTGAGTTCTCAATTCTGTTCCATTGGTCTATGTGTCTGTTTTGTGCCAATACCATACTGTCTTGATGATGACAGCTTTGTAGTAGAGGCTAAAGTCTGGGATGGTGATCCCTCCCGTTTTGGTTTTATTTTTCAGTATTACTTTGGCTATTTGGGGTCTTTTGTGGTTCCATACAAATTTCTGGATAGATAAACATAGTATTTGATCTGTTTGTTGCAATGTGCTAGCAATTTCTCTTGCTCTAGGGTTCTGGAGAGGAACTCCTCAGCGGTATGGAATGTTGTCATAAATGATTATCTGAAGACTTTTTGTTGTTTTGGTCTTATGTGTTACTCATAGTACACTATTTGAAAAATATTAAGGTTCAAAATTCTCCGTAAGTTAATTCATAATATATATAATTGTGAATATATATGATTTATAAAATATCAAAGAGAAGTTATTTATGAATGAAAGATATTCCATATGATTATCTGACAAGAAGCCCTCATATAGATACACTGAGACAAGCAAACCAGCTCATAGTGTCTTTTGTTTGTTTTGGTTTTTTTGGGGGGAGGGAGAAGGGAAGAAAGTCATCTTATTCTGATTAATTTACAAACAATAACATCACCAAAGCTAGTTTAAAGAGGACACACAAATAATTCTTTAGTCCCAAACTACCATATCAATGAACTCCTAAATAAGTAAGAACACTCCCTTGCATTGCAATTGTGCAGCAGAGAAGCTATTAATGATGGAGAAGAGGTTTTACTGGTGGTTTTAACTTCATACTTTCACTATCAATTATATTTTTATGCTAAATTAACTTGGACATGAGAGACAATTTTTTATTTCTTTCCATTTGAACTTCTTGATTAGGCTAATCCATTTGTAAATCTGTACTGTTTTAGCACATTGATGAAACCCTCACGAAGCGTTAAGGTCACCCAGGTTCTGAGCACATTCCAAATACTGTTTCATCTCACAGTGGCAATAGCCAAACTGCTGTTGTCGCGGCCCGAGTGCCAGCTGGGTTCTCTGAGGCTTCTGGTGAGTAATATCAGGCCTTGAGGCATTACTTCATCCACTGAAGCCCCCACTGATCCACTGAAGCCCCCAGTGATGGCACAAAGTCCTAACTTTAACTTAATCCTTAATTATCCATTTCTCATTTCACTATCACCAGTTGAAAAGCTCTACTCTCTTCTCTCTGCCAAAGAGGATCTCATTTTCTTTGAGAGCTTCCATTTACCACCTTCATGAAATATACCCTGGAAAACTGCATCCACTCTGAATTATCTTTTTATTTTAAACACATTTATTAAGTTTGCACTATGAGGTAGACTAGTTGTCTGAGAAAGGAGTATGATATTAATTAAATGTCTAGATTGTCTACAGGTTAACAAAAAATTTCCCTAAGCAGCCCATAAATTTGGAATGTTTCTTTAGGTTTTACTGAAGAGCATATGCTTACTCAGGATTATTTAGAGGTGTTGATCATGACAGTAAGAAGTATTATTTCTAGGTAAATGGGGGAAACGTGGACTCTATTGAAATGGTTTTTAGTCAATGGCAACTTGGAACTATTAGAAAGAATTGATGCAGTAGAATCTATTTTAGGATAAATAAGCTGACAAAGTAAAAAAAATATATTTTAAGATGTTAATAACAGTGTTTATTCGTTTATTTAATATATATTTGCTAAATACCAAACATGTATCTGATGTTTTCTCAGGAATGAGGGGGGTACATCAATAAACAGGACAGAAAAAATTCCTGCCCTTCTAGTGCTTGAATTATCTCCTAGTATAATTATGGCTAAGAAATACTGACAATTATAATCTTCTTAGAAGTTCTCTGGTGTAATGCCTTCACTCTCCCCAAAGAGTTCACCATTTCATCAAGCAGTATTGCGCAAACCCAGCTTTCCTCCACTTATTTAAAATGCCTCCTATCATATATACTATTTCTATATACATAAGCTTAAGTTTATTTTTAGACATTCTCTTTTCTTTTATTGGTTACCCTTATTCTTCTCATCCCAGGACTAAATAATTCTCATAAAAATGCTAGTATGGCTCTTTTTCAGGAGCAGCTGTTATTATGACCATTATTATCACCTGGCATCAAATCTGGGGAAGAATTCAACAAGTATCTTTATTCTTTATAACTAAAATATATTCCAGAAGACAAAGTGTTAAGTGTGAATTTTACTGGAAATGTGTTTTAAAGGAAGGGACAATACTGAGCAATACAGTTTAACAATTCATATTAAACATTTCTCTTTATCAAAATTGCTTTCTTCTAATTCTTTTTCTTTCAGATTCTCAACTTCCCCAGCCTCCAGCCTTTTGGTTCCAGCCTTCAACCTCCTCAAACACTTTATTCTTGGTCCTTCATTTTGCATGTAAATTTATTTAGTTCTGGCTCTTTCAAAACCAGAAGTTAATTTCCTCTAAGAATGTGAAAGTTTTTTATTCTGAGAATGAATTTGTGCTCAGGAAACAAAATGTTCCAATTATTTAAAATCCACCCCACTTAAGAAAAGACAAGGATGGGGTGATAGTTGAGTAGTATAAAGATTATGGGTTATAAATAACAAAATATCTTTTTGTTGATGCTAAATGCAACTGAAAAACCAAAATACCTTCCCATATAAAACTTATTTTCTAGGGAGTGCTTATGATGTGCTCGGCACATTATATGCCAGACATATTATGTGTCATACATATTCTTAACTCTATTTTCCATTTGAAGCTATTGAATTTAGAGAAAAATTACACAAATTGTTCAAAGCTACATTAGTAAGTGGCAGCATTGACATTTGAACTCCTATCTGATTCAAAACTTTTGATATTAGGCTTTATATGCGGTTCTGATATCCGAAAAATCAGGTGCCCACTCATTAACTACTAGTGTGAAGTTTTCTTCTGTGTACTCAGTTGCTATTATTGCATCTAATAGATATAATTTAGTGATATGTATATATATGTATGTATACTTAAGCAATTAGACCTTGATTAGCTACATTCACAGGTATTTACCCATGATAGTCATTTTTATGTGTCAACTTGGTCACACTATAATAATATCCAGTAATGTAATTAGGAACTAATATAGACATTGCAGTGAAGATTGTTGCTGTGGTTAACATGGCTTGTGTGCTAATGAAACCAGTTAATTTCAAGTAAAGAATATTACCCTCAGTAATGCAAGTGGTCCTCATCCAATCAGTTAAACATCTCAAGAGCAAAAACTGAGGTTTTCAGGAGGAAAGAAATTTTGCCACAAGACTGCAAAATCAATTCCTACCTGATTTCCTAGGCTACTAGCCTGACCTATAAATTTGAGACTCATCAGCTACCACTGCACATGCAATTCCTTAAAATCAATCTATATTATATACATATCTAGACCTATATAAGATGAATAGCTATGTTTAGGATGATTTATACTAAAATATACATATAAAAATGTGTGTATATATATTTAATCAGTCAAAACATACCTATGTATCAATATATGTTTTGAATAAGTAGATATGAATAAAATATATATGTCATTAATATATACATACATTAATATCCTATCGATTCTGTTTCTCTAGAGAACTTTGTATCATATAGTATCTAATCAGGTATCTTAATGGTGCAAATAAAATTTGCCCTTTCACAATGTTAGAAATGTCTATTATACTCATTGTTACTTAAACAAATAAACTTTAAATTTTACCATACTACAAAAGTGATTTACGTAGTGTATCCACTGGCAGAAAAAGAAAAATATTTTTAAATGTTTACTTTTCTTTTTAGATCATAAATCCTATAGGCAAAATATATTCTCAATAAATTTAAATAATTTATCAGGAATTTGATAATCTCTAAAATTTATAGTTTACTTGTGGATAATTAAGAGGAAAATATTTTGAGATTATATATGTACATAGATAAAATCAAATAAAATTGGTTGTTTGGAACTAACATAATTTCTTATTAAACTACTTCTTAATTATAAGGTAATTTTAAGTAAATAATTTTAGAATTTCTTAAACATTTGTCTAATTTATTTACTAATTAATGTAAACAAATAAACCTAACCCAGAAAACCATCATAGAATGCCTGCGAAATTATTTAAGTAACGTCAAATTTAACAATACAAATATGCACACAAAAATATAAATATACATGTATACACTACACAAGAAGGTAATGAATAAAGCACACTTTGTTATCTAGTAACTTCAATACTAAATTACTTTATTTCCTAATGTAAAATCTCAAGTTTATTGAATTTCCTATTTAAGTACCTGACCATAGTTCATAAAATATGATGAAGTCATGGGATTCAGTTCTAACCATGGAGAAGATATAGCAATTTCCATATTTATGAAAAATAATAATGCCAGTTAGAAAAGGAATTACTGTCCTATTTAGAGTTAAAATTCAAGGGTTATACTAGGGTGCCAAAATAATAGGCAAGAGTTGTGCTGATTCAAAACCAAACTTCTTTACCTGATAATATAAGAATGTGGCTCATGGTGATCTCTGTAAAAAAGAATCACAAGATATATCATTAAATGGATCCTAGAAGGAGTCCTCTCTACAGGTCTTTTGTTGAAATTAATTATTTTCTAAGTTAATTTAAGTAATGCATTTAATAATGTAAGTTATTCTTCAAAGCTATTATACTAGGTCAGTATTTTTAAGTTCAACATGGCCACATCATAAGTGCAAGTAAAAGATCTAAAGAAACCATGGGCAACAAACAAGTAACTGGTAAATGATAATACAGGTAGAGCTAGCTAAAACTCCCAAATGTTGTTACCAGCAGGTGTCTTATGCTACTTATTTCAACATGATTTTATTTTTAATTGGATAAAACAAGCTATTTTGAAATAAAAAATTTTGGATTCCACTTTGAGAATATTATCACCGCCACTGCTGGTATACATGGTGTTCCTAAAATGTGTCTGATTTAATTTAGGTATGAAAGAAATATTAGGATTCTCAAAGCAGAGCCACTGAAAATCAATCTCTATAAATCTAAATTATTTGGTTAAATTTTCACATATGCATCTCTATCTTAAGGTAATACAATGATAAATGTAAATTCATCAAAACTATTAGGGGCAAGTAGAAAGAACATAATATAATTATACATAGCTGTAACATTTATCTTCATTTAGTACACAGTATCAAATGTAGGCAAAGCACACATTATTTTTAAAAATATCAAAGTCACCATAATAAACTATGCTTCTCCTTTGAGAAAAAAAAATAAATTCCTCTTTGAGATTTTTCAAATTAAACATTCATAAATTATAGTGATCTAATGTGTTTTTCCCCCAACCCCTTCCACCTCACCTTATCAATTTGGTAGTTTAGTCAAGATTGGATTACAGGAGGAACCACAAGATGAATTAAATACCACTTGTGATAAAATGAAAGTCACAGTTATTATGTAGGAAATTAAAGGGGACTTCTTTCCCTGAAGAGTCACAAAATTGCTGGCATAAGACAGGTTTTTACCTGTTGCTCTCTGTCTTTTCTTCCTCACTCACTTCCAATAGAATCCAGGGCTGTTTAAATCACACTCTGAGTTGCAAGGTCACTAAAAAATCCAAGGGAAGAAAAGGAGATTTCCAGAATTCACTAATAAGCAGCATCTATACTAATAATACAGTAACTAAATAAATGAATGGTGTTCACAATTAAGCTTTTCAGATATCATCCTGCACATTATCTGATCTCGTTCTTCTGGGTTTGCAATTGACTGTCACTTGCTAACTGAAATTCTACTGCCTTGCTAGCTGTTGGTAAACTACAGCAGAATCTGTGTTGTGTGTTTCTATTAGACTAGTAGATATTATATGGGTCAATATAAATATGACCAAAATAATTTCTTATAAAACATATCTCATTATGAACCTCTGGAAGGTTCAGGATAATGAAATCATAGAGGACATTAATTTTACTTTTCTTCAGACCCTGTTTCATACAGTCAGGTCTAAAGCCTGGAGAAACAAACACAGGTATACACACACACACACACACACACACACACACACAGACAATCATTTACTCATTCGTTTTGAAATTGGTATAAAAATTAAAATGAGCCATCAGATTCTAACTATTCCCTATTATTTTGATTTTTTCCCACTCTGCATCATAGTATTTGATGCAAATCTCATGTTTCATATTTGAATAAAATTGTTTTATATGCAAAATTAATCAATTAAAAATAATTTGCTCTGGAGGAAAGCACTCTCAGAATGAGGTAGGTCCTCTGAAAGTGCATTCTTCCATAAATACAATAACACTGACAAAAATTGTCAAAATCAACATTCTTTAGACCTTTGGAAATAAACCAAAAGCTTATAATACTACAAGAAGAGTTTATTCCAGGAAAATGGCTGATCTTGGTAAGAAAAGTGAGTTTTGTGATGTTTTCACTTATCCTATTCTCATACTTTTTTCTTATCTCTATGGTATCCTTGAAAACCAATAGCCTTACAAGTAAGGCAGCTATGAAAAATCGGAAACCTAGCAGTCACCAGAAATAAAAAAGTGGTTTGGAGAGAATGGTCACTATGTGGTGTGTCTGGCAGTTCCTTAACAAGTTCTATTTTCAGAATTTGTTTTTACTTCATCTGATTCAGAAATAAGTCTGTGAACGGCCCATTGTTAGGACATTTGATGATAACAATTAGCAGCAGTGATTTAATATCATTGCTGATGGACATGGTGTTATGAGTTGGGGCTAAAAAAGTCTGATCCAAGTCTTAAAGGGTCTAACTGAGGAAGAGATTTCCATGGATATCTTGGCAAAGATCTGATGTATTCTTAGGGATAGAAAGGTCACAGATGGGTGCAATATTGTGTACAGCAAAGACTTGAGAAGGGCTACATTCTCACCTGTGGCTGACCTTGAGGATCTGTGCAAGCAGAAAGTGAAGTCTAAGTTAGAATTACAGACTTTGAATAGAGCATTGAAAGCGTTTCTCACAGCATCAGAGTTCCCAGGCAAAGAAAGGTTCAGAGCATTTAAAGATATCTCTGTCTAACCATCTGACCACAGAGTTAAGGAAGCAGAGACTTTAGTGGCTGCACTTCACAAAGAATACAAGCTATAAATAATTAGTTCAGGAAAAGTGCTAAACAAAGTATCATCATCAACAACCACCACTATAATGACAACAACCAGCAACAAACCCGAACAAATTACATAAAATCTGATTTCCAGGGATACCATATTCTATTGTTTAATATGTCCACTTTTCAACAAAAATTATGAAGCACATAAAGAAGCAGGAAATTATGGCCTACACATAAGCAAAAAAAAAAAAAAAAAAAAAAAAGGAAGAAAGAAAGAAAGAAAAAGAAAAAAACAAAGAAAACAGTTTCTGTGGAAGCCCAGATATAGAACTTATTAAACAAAGAAACTCATCAGGCAAAATATTCTAAGGGCTAAGATATTCTGTCCCAGGAATAAGGCAAAGGCCAGTTCTCTCTCTGAATAAAGTTAATTCTTTAATATACAGATATACTATTAAACATTTACTTAAAACAATAGAAGGTACTTTGGGAAGAAGAGAGGAACCAAACCTGGTAATAGCATGTGGAAAACATATAGCAAATAAATGACATAAAACTCCTTTCTCAGTAATTAAATGTAAATGGAGTAAATGCTCCAAGTATAGGCTGGAGATTGGCAGAATGATTAAAAAAAACATTATACAACTATGATGTCTTCCAGAGACAAACTTTATATACAAAGACACATAGATTGAGAGTAATAAGATGGACAATGATATACCATGCAAACAGTAACCAAAAGAAGGCTGGCATGCCTATATGAATATAAGGCTTTACTAATAACATAAACTTTATGAACAAATTATTACTAGGGAAGATGAAGGAGATCTTATCATGATAAAAAAGTCAAATCTTCAGAAAAACCAAACGATTACAAACATACATGCTTCTAAGTGGCCATGTGATTTATTCCAGTCAATGAGTTGTTAATGGAAGTAACGAGTTATTTCCAGGCAACACTTTTACTTGTTGGTGTAAGAGTTTCTTGACTTCTCACTTTTCTTTGGTTATAGAGGCTATCAAAATTCAAGATAGTGGCTGCTCCATTATTCTATGTCTAAAAGGACAGGGAAGAATTTGGCAACTCTGATATTTTCTCCTTTCATCCATATGAAATTAAACAATTAACATCTCAGAGCCTCAATTTCCTTGACTGTAAAATAGGAATACTAAGTTTGAATACGTATCTCAAATTTCCGTATTGCTTTTTGAATAAGATATGCGTATTAAAAAGTATATGAGGGCAGTAAATACTAATTTCTTGGAAAACTTTGTAGCCATGTTTTCTCCAAACTTGGTTGGGAATTCCTATAATTTTTATTTTTCAACATATATCGAGGCAGAAATATCAATTCCCAACTTCCCCAGGTATCATTTATTAGATCTCTTACTCTAAGCTTAAAATTCAATTGCCTAGATACCTGATGGAGAATGGAAGGGAAAGGAAGGGAAGAGAAGGGGGATTGAAGGGAGGGGAGGGAAGGGCCTTGGTACTTAGGCCAAACTAAACCTTGCACAAACGTCAGGATGTAGCAGCACATTTTGTGTGTGTGTGTGTGTGTGTGTGTGTGTGTGTGTGTGTGTGTGTCCTAGCTCTACTGTTACCTGGAAAGGTTCACCTAAAGGGAAGCAGGGTCAGAAAATACTGAACCAAAAATCATAACAGAACTCAGGAGCTTCACATTGTGATAGAGGTAAGCAATGCGTTCAACTTCCTTCAGAAAGTGAATGTCTAAAGTGCTCTAGGAGTATTCCACCTAAAGACACAGAGATCAATAAAATGGTGTTTTCAGAGAAGGACAAAAATGTAAGGAATGAGTGTAAGCTAAATACTGGGTATGTGGAGTCTGTTGAAAACTGATGCAACAGATATTCTTAAATCCCATATTATACTAACTTCATACTTAAGACCATGCTGTAAAAGATATTTAGACCGAGAGTGACATGGCTATATTTACATTTAGAAAAATCACTTATGTATACAGAATATAATCAATGGTATTGAAAAAAATCACTATGGTAACAGATTACAGGATAGTAAGGCTAGTTATATCCCTCCAGCCATGCATGCAACCATTAATTAATTAATTAATTAATTCACTTGCATATGTATTCAAAACATGTTTTTATCACCTCTTATGAATAGGTCAATGTAACTCATGATGAAAGTAAAATAAAAAACAAAACAAGCATTCATTTTCTCCCTGTTCCTTCTCTTCGCTCCTTCCCTCACTCTTTCACACTGAGCTTACTGAGAAGATAAAATATAGTAGATGAATATAGCAAATTATGTAACAAATTATGATGGGTTGAACTAGATTTCCAGTAGTAGTTTTTAGAAACACATGAATATAGTGGAGGAGTACTTTGGAGTTAGTTCTGTGATACAGGGATGGATTGGAAGTAAGAATCCAGACACAGTAGAGCATATTGTATGATTCCACTTATATGAAATGACCAAAGTAGGAAAATCTGTAGAGAGATTAATCATTTCCAGTGGCAATGGGGGAGGAGAATATGAAGGGTGACTGCTAATGGGTATGAGATTTCTCTTTGGGGTGATTATTCTATTTTTTTTTTAATTTTAATGTTTTATTTATTTCTAGGAGAGAGAGAGAGACAGCGTGAGCAGGGGAGGGTCAGAGAGAGAGGGAGTCACAGACTGAAACAGGCTCCAGGCTCTGAGCTGGCAGTCAGCACAGAGCCCGACGCGGGGCTCGAACCCACAAACCGCGAGATCATGACCTGAGCGAAAGTCGGACGCTTAACCGACTAAGCCACCCGCGCGCCCCTGGGGTGATTATTCTAAATTTAGAAGGTGGTGATGACGCACAACTGTGATTTTACTAAAGAACACAAAACTGTATACTTTAAAAAGGCAAGCTATGTTATGTGAACTATATCTCAATGAAACTGTTATAAAAAGTAGAATGCTTAAATATTACTATTGTTCAAATATAACATTTTAGGGATAAGTGTAATTATCACATATGTCTGCTGATTTTCCAGTAAAATCACCAAATGGCTCTTAAGAAAAAAGTTCTCTCATTCTTAAATATAATTCTACTGTAAGGTATGCTTTATTTTTATTTTTTATTTATTTTTTTTAATTTTAAAAAATGTTTTAATGTTTATTTATTTATTTATTTATTTTTATTTTTATTTTTTTTACAAATAGTTTATTGTCAAATTAGTTTCCACATAACACCCAGTGCTCATCCCCACAAGTGTCCTCCTCCATGCCCATCCCTCCTCCCCCCCACATCCATCAGTCCTCAGTTTTTGTCAGCATTCAAGAGTCTCTCATGGTTTGCCTCTCTCCCTTTCCCCCACCATTTCCACCCTTCTTCTCCCCCTTGGTCCTCGTCAAGTTCCTCCTAATCCTCCTATACGTGCACACATATGATATTTGTCCTTCTCTGCCTGACTTATTTCACTCAGCATAACACCCTCAAGGTCCATCCATGTTGCTACACATGGCCAGATTTCATTGTTTCTCATTGCCATGTAGTATTCCATGGTATAGATAAACCACATCTTCTTGATCCATTCATCTGTTGATGGACACTTAGGCTCTTTCCATGTTTTAGCTATTGTGGAGAGTGCTGCTATGAACATTGGGGTACATGTGGGTATGCTTTCTTTTTAAAGGAATATCTTCAAAAGGACTTATGGTCTTTTGTGATTTGCCCTTCTTTACAGATACTATTTTGTTTTAAGAAGAATATAAGTATATAAATCACCAAAGCTAGATTTATATTCAGTAATTGTTTTATTATTGTGTAAATATCTTAAGCCATTCTACTGTGCTCCAGGTAACAATATTTTATCCACAATGTACGTCTTTCAAACTATGAATGAGTCTTTTGTTAGATTTATGTAAATAATATTGAGTTAATTTAAGTTTTCTTCCAAAAAATGAGTGAGTGATTTGGCATTTCTACTAGCCTCAAAAAGCTGTTTTTCAAAGAAAGTGATATTTTTGCTTATATGCTTCAATGACTTTAAATAAAGGCAGTTGGGAATTTGAAGTGCTAGAAAGAACTCAGCAAGAAATAACAATAAAATACTAGCTATATGAAAGCATTGTAAGAGAAGCCATTGGTATATAATTATTACCAACATTATTTTGGTAGGTGGGTTATGTTAGTGAGTGGTTAACATCAGATGGTAGGAAAATCAATGAAGCCACAGGATCACAAATCATTAGAAAAAAACATATTATCTGCACCAATTATTATTTATGTGTGTTTTACATTTGAAGTGCTGAAATGAAATCTGAATTGGCCTATTGCACAGGTACCAATTTTGCCTTTATGTAATATTCATAACCTTTAATTTTCCATAAGGAAGAAAGTTAAAAATTTGCTTAAATTACATTAAAAAGTCCTTATTTCTATGAATGTTACATTATGTATCTTCTTTAAATGCAGTCGTTCTTTTCCAAATTTCTAGGAACAGCTAGAACCTAACATATTGTTTTTTATTCATAGTTGAAATAATGTAGCTACCTCGTTTTGGAATGCATAAACAGGGATATAGATATAGAATACTCACATAATAAAAAGTGGGCCTAAATATTATTAACTGCTATAAGAACTATCCTTTCACTATCCACATATAGAAAGTGGAATGATATATGTGAAATGATAAAATGACACTTTTCTGTCATTGGGCAAAGAGTGGTGAATTCTGAAGGGAAAGAGAACAAAAGAAGTGAACCTCACATATGCCTCAGTTTACTGCTGAAGGCAGTTTCCAAGCTTTAGAGAAAAAAGAATGGGGAAAAATGAACAGACTCAGTGACCTGTGAAACAGCTTCAAGAGAACCAACCTACATGAAATGGAGAACCAAGGAGGAATGGAAAGAGAGAAAGAGGTGTGACAATTTTTTTTTACACCTTAAAAAACATACAATTTTCACCAATCACCCCACTAAATTTGGAACAAATTAGAATTTTGCTAAGGATAGGCAAGAGTATAAATAATACAGGAAATCAGGATTCCATCTCCTAATACCATCACATTGATGGTTAAGATTTCAACATATGAATTTGGGCAGGGGGGATAAACACTCAATCTATAGCACTTCTTAGGTAGTCTGTGCAAGTTTCTGAATAAGAATATCATTGTGATGAATGACAAAAAATAGAAAATTTTTTAAAGAACTCGGCATTTTAGACTTCCCTCCAGAGTACAATGGGGAAAGCTAATATCAGACACATATAAATATGTCAGGTTTGAGTGGATGAACAAAGTCTTCTCTGTCCTCAAAGCTGAAAAAGTGTGAGGGAATACAAAAGAGAGGGGAGAGATGATATCTCACAGTAACTGCCCAGGGAAAGAGAGCATGACTGACATCGCGTTAGGAGAAAAGGCTGATTTGCTTTCTAGCACATTTAAGATTACAAACATTTGGTATACTCCAGTTTTTCTTTCCAAGTCCGTAGCCAAGCACATATCCTGCTCTGTGGTGAAGGAGGGTAGCTCTTCCAGATGATTCTCTGTACTGTCAAGGTTGGGTATGATGAAGTCATGTATGGGCTCTAGGTTGTCATCAAATCTTCCAGCTTTTTCTCATGGCTTCAACTTTCTCCTTGTTCTCCATCACTTCATATCCAGCTTTACTTCCAGAGTGACAACCTTGCTGACCTCCCGTGATTTTAAGCTTATGATCAAACACAGAGGCAACAGACATGGGTTTTTTTTTTCTTTTTCTTTTATTTATTCTAGGAGAGAGAGAGACAGCGTGAGCAGGGGAGGGTCACAGAGAGAGGGAGTCACAGACTGAAACAGGCTCCAGGCTCCGAGCTGGCAGTCAGCACAGAGCCCGACGCGGGGCTCGAACCCACGAACCGCGAGATCATGACGGAAGCAAAAGTCGGACGCTTAACCGACTAAGCCACCCAGGCGCCCCTAGACATGGCTTTCTTAACCAGCTCACACAATTGTGGGAGGTCCAATCCCTACAATAATTCCCTGCTTGTATGTCACTCACAGTGGTTCTTTTATTTATTTTTAATGGAATACTAATTGATATTAACTCAGTGGTAGGGACTGATGAGGATTAAAAAAAAGCAAGAGTGGAGAGTTAAAAAAAAGATGTATAATCTTTCGAAAAGGCATGCAATAATTGTATTTAAGTATTCATAAAATTCTATATAAGTAGGTTTATAATAAAGATATTAATTTTAAAGTAAGTATATTTCCTTACTGCAGTATTTCTTTAAATTTAGGAGAAAAATTATTCCCAGAATCCTTTTCATCTCTTGTAAGGTCCACTGTTTAAACTGTATGATAAGCACATGTCTGACATATAGACGTTCTGCAAAGGTAATGCAAATCCAGTAACTTCAGTTTTTTTTTTTAATAAGATGAGGTTTATACCAGAGAAATATAAAATATGTGTATCAGAGAAAAAAACTCTTGTTAGAAAGCAATAAAGTTCATCACTAATTCCCAGGATAGGAGAGCAAAGCGAATACAAATTACAAAATCTTAATTCCCAAATATAAATAAAATAAAAATAATAAAATTTAGCAAAAATACACCTCCATAAACATGCACAGCTAAATTTTTTAATTTTTGAAAAATCACAGAGAAAGAAAGTCAGAATGCCAAATCTCTACATTTCAGTTTATCAAATAATTTTATTGAAAAAATACTTTGAGTGACAAAATTCATATAAAAATATCACTAATATTTTTCTTAAAAAATATTTTAAAGTAAACTCTACACCCATAGTGGGGCTTGAAATCACAACCCCAAGATCAAGAGTTAAACATACTCCACTAACTCAGCTAGCTGGCCACCCCAGAATATCACTGATATTTTTCTACTTTGTGATAAGGTAGTGATATATTTTATTGATGATGATTTATTTGTAAGCAAGTCAGTATGAATATTTATAAGCTGTGTGTTTGGGTAAACAATTTGAGTCAAATTCGTAGTAACAGTATAGACTTGGATAAATTTATCATAAAAAATTATAAAAGTAGCTTCTGATTGGTGAAATTAGTGTGATTTAAATTAGTCATAATGCAACTGAAACCACTCTATCATTTCAGCTCTTGGATCCAGACGAGATCGGTCCCTAATGCCTTCACTTCATAGAAGAATATGTCATCTAGTTCAACTACAGTGCTGTCCTTAGTATAAAAACATTGTTATATCATTTGAGGTGTTACTCTGTGATTCTGAGGTCAAAGGAAGAGAGAGAGATTACTTTGAACTGCAGACAAAATGCAAAACTGTATTTTTCTGCTCTCTTGGCAGAATTGCAGAATATGCATTTCCTTTCATTGTGATGCACAGCCTACTAGCAGCATTCAGAGACAAGTACATTCAGACCCCACCTGCATCCAATCATCAACAGTGTTATTTACCAAAAGAACCTATCATTTGCCTAATGAAAAACTGGCTTATCTCAGTTTGTGACAGCCAATTACAAATATGTAGACAGTCGTAGGAAGTGTTTAACTTGACAGTAAATATCCCTGCTTTCTATTTTAGGATTTCACACTGGACAAAAAAGAAAATTATCAGGAGCCTTTATCTGTTTACCCTATCTGATGTAAATATGAATAGGTTAGGCAGCACAATAATCATCACAAGGAATTAACTACCTGTAATAATAAATGGTGGTTCATAAGAGGAAAAGAAAAAAGAGGAAACACATAACAGATTCAGTAGTAAGACTTTTGTTTCCGACAGTGATGGAGTTAACAAGGATTGGATTGTCTGACGTTTCACCAGAAAACTGAACAGAATGTATCAAATAATGATTTTCACATGTGTGACAACAGATAAGACAGGGCTGTGATCTCAGATTCAAGAGAAACAACAGAGGTGAGCCTTGTGCTTGCAGGGAAATATAGAGGGAATCCAGAAATCTCATTCTGTCATTGATTAAGTAAGAGAATTCATGTAGGCTAGTGCAGCTATAATTTGGGGGGAAGAATACGAGAAAAAAGGCAGCTACACAGAGAGGCCTGCTCAAGTTTTAGCTGAGTAGTGGTATGAGCATAAAACAAAAGGAAATTATGTAAACACACCAAGAGAATCATTTGAAGTAGTAGGCTTATCAATTTAAGGAGCTCACACAGGGCTGAGAAGAACTTATCTTCTCAGCTACAACAGAAAGACTTCCTAACCCAGAGAATGTGCATGGCCTGAGAAGGATACTGTAATTAATAGTGGGGCTGAATTATGTCCAAAGCCATAGCTGCTCTGTAATCACTCTAACACATCTCTGAAAGTATTCAACTGATCTAAATAGTTTAAATGCATTCCAGGTAAAAATTCAACACTGTTTAAAAGAATACAACAAAATCCATCACCCAGGTGTAAATTCAAAATGTTTAGTACAGAATCATCAATTATCAGGTGTCTCAGTCAGTGTTCCACCAGTGGAGTAGAGACATTAGGAAGGCAAGCTGCATGATATGTATTATTATATAACCTATAATATACATATATATCATTATATAATATATAAGTATTTATTAATATATTTATATAGTTAATAAATATATATTTTACAGGGGACTATATTATATAAATATGGGATCTGGCTACACAGTTTCTGCAAGTCTGTCTCTATATGTAATGCTGGAGCCCAAAATTCCATAAGCAGACAGCCAGAAAAGGAAGCTCCCAAGCTGTCTAGAACCTTGAGATCTGGGATCTCATGAGATCAGAATGACACTTGTGCCCATTCTTGTTGCTTCTGACCTTGGTGACAAATACAAGCACATCTTGCATAAACCAGGACTATTTACTCCCGGAGCTGAAAGCACACATCAGGGCCAGAAATCAGAGAAACTGAAGGAATATCCAGAGAGAGGGGAAGGTAACTGAAACCCACCTACTGCTTTACACCAACAGAGGGAGGCAGTAGATCACTAACAACATGTATGCCACCAAATGGTTGTTGCCTCCCTTTTGTCTTCCAACACTAAAATATGTATTAATTATCTAGTGGTGCAAAACAATATTACCATAAACTTAGTGGTCATACATTTATTTAAAACCCATTTAATTTTTCACTGTTTCTCTGAGTCAGAAGTCCAAATTTGACTAATCTGGGTCTCCTGCAAGGTTGCAATTAAGGTGTCAGTGAGGGCTAGTTTCTCATCTAGAGGCTCAGCTTGAGAAGTCATGTCCCCACTTATGTGATGACTGGAAACATTCAGTTTTTTGCAGCTGTGTCCTGATGGCTTCAATCTTTTTTCTTGTCTGCTTAGCAGTCAACTGAAGGCTCTGCTCATGCCCTATAGGCTGCCTAGTAGTTCCTTACTATGTCGGGTTTCCTAGCACGGCTGCATGCTTCCTTTCAGATAGAAAAAGGCAGAAGCAGAAACAACAGACATATGTATGTGTACACAAACATGAGATAGAAGGGGGGGAGGGAAGGAGGGGGGAGACAATGAGTGAGAGAGAGAAGGAGAATTCAACAAAAGAATTACAATCTTAAAAAATATTTTAGTGTTTATTTATTTTCGAGAGAGACAGAGTGAGAGAAAAGGAGAGGCAGAGACAGATATGGAGACACAGAATCCGAAGCAGGTTCCAGGCTCTGAGCTGTCAGTACAGAGCCTGATGTAGGGCTTGAATTCACAAACTGTGAGATCATTCCTAAGCTGAACTCGATTAACCAACTGAGCCACCCAGGTTCCCCCCCCACCAACTTTATTTTTTGAAAATTTTAATGTTTACAAAAGAGTTACAATCTTATGTAACATAATCACATACAAATAGTAATGCACATCCTACTACTTTTGCTCTATTCTACTGGTTAGAAGCAAGAAACCACATGACCCATCCACACTCACAGGGACAAGATCACACAAAAGAATGAACATCTGTAGGTGGTTGGCTGAATAGAGATAAAAACCCAGACTCCATGGGTCTTGATCCAATGCAATTTTTACAATTATAGGGTTGTTTTCTTTGGGAAATGATGTATTTGTACACTCACGATTATAACAGCACTATTCATAATATTCGAGAGGTGAAAGCAAACCAAGTGTCCACCAATGGATGAATGAACAATAAATATATTGTATATATACAATAGAACATTATTCAGTGAAAAAGAAAGGAAATTCTGTATATGCTACAACATGGATGAGCCTTGAAGACATTATGCTAAGTGAAATGTCAATCAGTGAAAAACAAATACCATCTTAATCATTTTTTAAAAAATTAGAATTTAGTAATATTATTTGAATGAAAAAGGAAAATTACATTTTCATTGAGTGATTCCTATGTGCCTGAGATTGTTTTGTAAACTGAGAAAACTGAATTTTTAGTGTGATAAGGATTGAGATGTTACTTTTCAATATTCCTAATTTACATATTAGGGACTTCAGAGTCAGAAATTTCGAATTTTCCCAAGATTATGCATTTAGTGACAATGTATTGAGAACTTACAGTTTTCATATTTGCTATATGAGAGAGCATATTTGCTAGATGCTTTATATGTTATCTTATTTAATGTTTACCACCACATAATGATTTAGTTAGTTTTATTCACTTCACTTTATGCCTGAATACAAAGACTTCAAAAGGTGAAGTAAAAGTTAGTAACTCTCAAACAGGAAAGGGTGTGAAGAACATTTGCTTTACTTAAAGTCTGCACTCTAAAACTAGTACTTTATACTGCCTTATTCAGCTTGTATCTATATTAATGTCTTCTTTTTTTGTACTCTACCAGTAGTTGAAAACACATGTGTTTCATTTAACTATTTAAATGATTAAATTTGAAAGTCTTATCCTCCTGCACCATGCCCTATTGAATGTTATTTAAATTTTTTTAATGTTTATTTATTTTTGAGAGACAGAGACAGAGCATGAATGGGAAGGGGCAGAGAGGGAGACACAGAGGGAGACCCAGAATCCAAAGCAGACTCCAGGCTCTGAGCTGTTAGCACACATCCCCACACAGGGCTCGAACTCACGAACTGTGAGATCATGACCTGGGCTAAACTTGGACGCTTAACAGACTGAGCCATCCTTAACTGAGGCATACCAGGTTATTTTGAAAAAGAATTGTGTACCTGACAATAACTGTATGTTGGCACTACTTTTTTAATATGTAACAAAGAGTAGAACAGAGGTTAAAACACAGCATCTACCATTAATCTATTTGAGAAGACAAAATTAATACAAAATTGATAATACAAATAATTGCAAAAACTTTTCAATCACTTTATTGGCCAAGAATACATATTTAAGGGTGTGTGTGCGTACATCAGTGTACAATCAATTTTATGAACAACCGAAAGAAGGATTAACATGATCTCTATTGTATAGATAAGAATCTGAGGCACAAACAACTTATATATACATGCTGAAAGTAGAAGATCCAGTTAAAGCCAGAATATACACCCATGAACTTTGATCCAGAGGCTTTGCTCTTAATCACTAAGCTAATCATTTAATGGTAAAGTAAATTACTATCTTTTTCATATGAAGGACTGTTATGGGTTAAATGTGTCCACCCCAAATTCATATGTTAAAGTCTTAACACTCAGTACCTCAAAATGTGAACTTACTTGGAGATAGGATCTTTATGGAAGTAGACAAGTTAAAGGCAAGTTATGATGCTGGATTCTAATCCTGTATGACTGATGTCTTCATTAAAAGAAGTAATTTAGACAGAGACACATATACACAGAAGACAATGTGAACAGACATAGGGAAAAGACCACTTACAAGCAAAAAAAAGAGAGGCCTGGAACAGATTTTCCCTCACAGGCCTCCAAAGGAAAAAGCCCTGCCCACATCTTGATTTCAGACTCCAGCCTTCGGAACCATAAGGTGAGAAATGTTGTTGTTTAAGCCACACAACTTTGTTATGACATTCCAAGCAAACTAATATAAAAACCATTATAAGAATTTTCATTATGTGGAATAGTGTAAAACTGGCTTTGTTGACTGTGCTTTCAGGGCCTCAGTTCTTTAATACTTGTTTGTTATTGCAAAATTAAGATTTTGGTGTAGATATTATCAGGGAAAATAGAACTATGATAGCAATGGGTTTTATAGTATCATCAGACTTCCTAATGGAATGTTTACATAGAGGAGTGAGTTGTGTATGTTATTATGTAGTTTTGGTCTCTGAAATTCTTGAATAGCAGTCTCTTTCCTGTGGGAAGAATTGATATTATTAAGGTAACCACTGAAAACTTGCCCATAAAATGTAATTTTAGATAAGCCACACCTTTTTAAAAATTATTCTCTTTATATTGGTTACTGCACATTCTGATTGTTTAAACCAGATCTGAAGAAGGAGTTTAAGAATCACTTACATTAAACAAGATTTAGGGTAAACTATACAATGAAGGAGCAGAATTTCAGCCAACCATGGACTTTGAAATCTCTATCTTATTTACATACTTTTTCTAAGACATTATCACCTGTACTCCAGAATAAGAATGCTAATGTTCTATTACAGTCACTGTGTTTATTAGTACTCTTATAATTTAAAAAGGCTCTTGCTACTTTATTGGCAAGTTAATAGGACTTTTTTTCTCCCTTTTGGATTTCCTTTATGAGATAATGAAAATAAGCAGAATTTACATTATATAAATTTATAACTATTGTAGATAATATGAAACAAAAAATATTTCTTAGGGTTGAAATCATTTGTGCACATGTTTTAAAATATAAAATTGGAGGCGCCTGGGTGGCTCAGTTGGTTAAGTGTTCAACTTCAGTTCAGGTAATGATCTCACCGTTGGTGTGTTCGAGCCCTGTGAAGGGTTCTGTGCTGACAGCTCAGAGTCTGGAGTCTGCTTCCAATTCTGTGTCTCCCTCTCTCTCCACCCCTTCCCAACTTGCCCTCTGTCTGTCTGTCTGTCTGTCTCTGTCTCAAAAATAACATTAAATTTTTTAAATAAATAAAATATAAAATTGTGTTTTGATTGACTATGATGTATATCCAAAATTTAGAGATGAGCTGAGGGTTTGAATGAAGGAGTATTTGAGAAAAAAACAAAAATGCAACCATTTTTCCTTCTAGTGAAGCCAAAAAGACTACCTACATATTTTCACTGGGATTGCTAAATTCATCACTGGTCTTTGTCATCACACAATTAATTGAAATATTACTATAAATCTTTTCTTATAAAATTTTCTATTTAAACCTATTCAGGAATAAGTTTTTGCACACAAAAATCATTGGGTGTTTTTAGATCTCATTTAGGTGGCCAGTTTGTGATGGATTTAAATACTCTTTTATAGATCATCTAGTGTTTGGCGATCAGGCTGTATGTGGCAAGTTCCTGGGATGGTGGCTCTGAGGATTCCAGTGGAAGAGGGGGGTGTAGTGTCTCCAGTGACACTTACTGGTTAATACATTAATTTCTTATAGTCTAGTAATGAGCGCCATGAATGCCATGCCACTACTTTCATACTTTACATTGAACAATATTTCTCTGAAATTAATGCATGTTTCCCATTTTATTATTGAAGGCTGGCTAAAATTGGAAACCTGAAGAACAAATTCTTTGAACTACTTGAAAAATAGACACAATATTTTTGGACCATGTACAGATTTTGAAAAGAAGATAAATATACAGAAGAACTGAAAAACATAATCTAAAACTTCTCCTGAAATACAAAGCAAAATTTTTTATAAATCTAGCAAAAGGAAGATTTGCTCTCATTCTGTAAGATCAACATAATAACTGCATGAGCAATATATACTCTTAAAAATATGTAAATGTAGATATTTCCATCAATTCATTCATTCATTCATTCATTCATTCATTCATTCATTCTTACATTCACAAATATGTGCTGAAAAGCTGCTTTGTGCTAAAGACCAGAAACTAGGCATATAAGGTTGCAAATTGCATGGACTTTACAGTTTACTAATCTATCATTAATATTAAGAGTTTTAAAAGAGAAATTAAAGTGGCCCAATTCTTTCCATATAATGTGCTACATATGCCCCTTGATGTTACTCACAGTTTTAGCTATACTATAAAAGAAAATGGTGGCTATATACTGTTTTAGATGACCTTAAGAGCTTTATTAACCTTTATCATTTTCTCCTTCTTGGGGACCTCTTAGTTTTCTGAAGATTTAACTTGAGTTGCCTAATTATCTCCTTGCAACCTTCTGGATTCTTTCATCAAGATTTTAAGTTATCTCATCTAGAATGTTTAGTAATAGAATAAATTGTTAATCTGCTCCCTCTTTTGTTAGACAGTGATTCATCAGTAAAATGTATCTTCATTTCATGTTGGTGTTTTGTCATATTATTATTGTTGGACTTTTGGATTTTAGAAAAGACCTTTCATTCTAGGAGTTCTATGCAGATGTGATTTTCCAAAGTACATGATAGAACCAAAATTGCAGTGGAAGAGCACACAAAATGTATTGTATGCCAATGGGAGTAAGGAGAGTACATATAATTCCTCATAGTGCTTCTGACTTTGTTACTTAAATTGCTTAGTGAAACTAAACTAGACATGGGCCTAAATCATGTAAGAAGAGTTCTCTCTTCAGAGTAAAACTAATTATTGATTGGAATTGTTGGGTTGTTTTTGTTTTTCTTTTTTTCCTGAAGTCAACACTGGCTAACATTGTTTCTTGCTGTTATTGTCTTTTGGAATTTTGTGTGTATTTGTTCACTTTCTAAAAGATTTTCTTCTTGTAATAAGAAAACATTTCCTTGCAAAACCAGAAAGTAGCAAGACAAAATATAATTAATATTCACATAATATTCACACTATCCTTTTCTTCAATGAAACATTCCACTAGGAAACTCTTCTCATGTTCAGAATGTATTTTTTTAACTTTCATTAATATTTTGTTAAAAAATGCCTAAAGTGAAGAACAAATGTACCATTATCATGACATATAACAGGTTAGAGAAACACCTGGAAGGAAAATACAGTATCAGTGGAATTCACACTTATAGCTATACATTAAGTCACATGGAAACTTTAGAATGTAGAGCTTAACAATAGTAAATTCTCTACAAGCTGCCTCACAATCCTGAAACCACATGTTCCTCAAATACTTGTTCACTGTGTGGAGAACAGACTTTTACATTAGTTTTTCTAACTTCCTGGTGAATTTTGCCACGGAGAACTTGTTGACCATTACCTAGAGCATCATCTCTTCTAGGCTTTAGGTAATCCAATAACCAAGTTACTTTATAACTGAAACTTAAAGCAAAGGAGTTGGGTGTGTCCATTTCTTTAATCTGGAACTGTTAAGGATAAGGATACCAAGTATAGCCTAGCATTCCTGCTAACTTTGTGTTTAGAGATTAGAGATTGATAATGTTGAAGCAGACATAATTTTCAGGGTAGAGTATCCAAGAGTAGGTACCTGACTCCCTCTCTCTCTGAACCTCCCCTGCTCGCACTGTCTCTCTCTCTCCTAGAAATAAAAAAAAAAAAAAAAACATTAAAAAAAAAAAATAGAGTACAAGTCCTAGAAATCAGCAGAGTTATACCCTTGAGTTATGCCTTGGTTTAATAACAACATCTGAATGAGTAGGATAAAAGACTACAAAGCGGAGAAAAACAAATGCCAGGAACAGAAAAATCACAGTAAGAATTCATATAGCTCATAAAATGGTAGGGAATGTTCAAGTTCTAACTCAATATAATGAAGTGAGAACACTGAATATAAAGGTGTTTAATGGGTCAGAACAACTGGATGTTAGAAATCTTTAGAGCTGTATTTCCCCACAGGAACTTGCAAGCCAGAAGGGAGTGGCATGATATATTCGAAGTGTTGAATGGGAAAAACCTGCAGCCTATAATACTCTATCCAGCAAGGATATTATTTAGAATGGGGGGAGAGATAAAGAGTTTCTCAGACAAACAAAAAATAAAGAAATTCAGGACCACTACACTGACTCTGGAAGAAATATTAAAAGGGATGCTCTGACTGTGAGGGAGAAACCAAAAGTGACAAAGTCAAGACAGGAACAGAGAAAATCCCCCAAAACAATGAAAAAACAAATAATAAAATAGCAATGACTACATATATATCAATAATTACTTTGAATGCAAATGGACTAAATGCTCCAATTGAAAGACATTGGGTGTCAAAATATACTTAAAAAAAAAGACTCTTCTATATGCTGTCTACAAGAGACTCATTTTATATATAAAGACACCTGCAGATTGAAAGTGAGGGGGTGGAGAAACAGTTATCATGGGTGTGTAAAGAAAGGAGTATTTATATTGGACAAACTAGAATTTAAAAAAAATAAAACAATGACTGTAAAAAGATACCAAAAAGGGCATTATATAATTATAAAGGGAGTAATATAACAAGATATAAAAAATTGTAAATATTTATGCACCCAACATGAAAACACATAAATATATGAAACACTTAATAACAAAAATAGGAACTAATGTATAGTAACACAATAATAATATGTATTCCAGTTACATCAATGGAAAGATCAAGTAAACAAAATAAACAAGGAAATATGGCTTTGAGTGGCACATTGGACCAGATGGTCATAACATATTCATAATATTCCATCCTAAAACAGCAGAATATATATTATTTTCAAAAGTACATGAAATATTTTCCAGAATAGATTACATATTAGGTACAAAACAGGCTTCAACAAATAGAAAGACTGAAATCAAACCATGCACCTTTTCTGACCACAATGCTATTAAACTGGAAATTAACCATATGCAAAAGTTTGGAAAGACCACAAATATATGAAGGTTAAAGAGAATGATACTAAACAATAAATGGGTTAGCCAGGAAATCAAAGAAGAAATAAAGTACATGGAAACAAATGAGAATTATAACACGATGAGAATTATAACCTTTGAAATGCAGCAAAAGTGGTCCTAAGAGGGAAGTATATAAGCCTACCTCAAGAAAAACTGAAATAAACAACCCAACCTTACATTTAAAGGGGCTGGAAAAAGAGCAGCAAATGAAGACTAAAACCAGCAGAAGGAAGGAAATATAAAGATTAGAGTAAAAATAAATGATATAGAAACTAAAGAAAAAAATATAATAGAACAGACCAATGAAACCAAGAGCTGGTTCTTTGAAAAGATTTAAAAAAAATTGATAAATCAATGGCTAGACTTATTTTTTTATAAAAGAGCTAGAATCCAACTAAATAAAATCACAAATGAGAGAGAAGAAATAACAACCAACACAGGGGCACCTGGGAGGCTCAGTTGGTTAAGCATTTGTTTCCTTATTCTGTCTCAAGTCATGATCTCACAGTTCATGGGATAAAACCCCACAACAGTCTCTGTGCAGGGCCTGCTTGGGATTCTCTCCCTCCTTCTCTCTCTGCTTCTTCACTGCTCATCTCTCTCTCTCTCTCAAAATAAATAAACATTAAAAAATACCACAGAAATAAAAAAAAATATAAGAGAATATTATGAAACACTATATGCCAACAAGTGGGACAACCTGGAAGAAATAAATTAATTTCTAGAAACATATGAATACCAAAACTGAGACAACTAGAAATAGAAAACTTGAACAGACTGATTACTAGCATTGAAATTGAATCAGTAATCAAACAAACAAAAACCAAAAAACCTCACAACAAACAACAGTTCAGGGCCAGATGGCCTCACAGGCAAATTATACCAAGCATTTAAAGAAGAGCTAATGTCTTTTTTTTTTCAAACTACTCCAAAAAACATATATAAGGAAGGAAAACTTCCAAATTAATTCTATGAGGCCAGCCAGAATCACCCCAATATCAAAACCAAATAAAGACTCCACTAAAAAAAAGAGAACTACATGCCAATGTCCCTGATGAAGATGGATGCAAAAATTCTCAATACTCGCAAACCAAATCCAATAATACAGTAAAAAAAAAAAAAATCATTTACCAGGATCAAATGGAACTTATTCCTGGGTGGCCAGGGTGGTTCAATATTCACAAATCAATCAATATGATATACCACATTAATAAAAGAAAAAAAATAAGAACCATATGATCATTTTAACAGATGTAGAAAAAGTATTTAAAAAGGTACAACATCCGTTCGTGATAAAAATCCTCAACAAAGTAGGCTAGAGGGAACATGCCTCAACATAATCAAGACCATCTATGAAAAATCCACAGCTCATATCATCCTCAATGGGGAAAAACTGAGAACTTTTCCTCTACAGTCAGGAACCAGACATGGATGTCCACTCTTACCACTGTCATTTAATATAGTCCTGAAAGTCCTAGCCTCAGGAATCAGATAACAAAAAGAAATAAAAGGCATACAAACTGGAAAGAAAGAAGTAAAATTTCACTATTTTCAGGTGATATGACATTCTTTATAGAAAACCTGACAGACTATCCCCCCCCCCAAAAAAAAACCTGATATAACTGATTCATGAATTCAGTAAAGTTACAGGATACAAAAATCAGTGCACAGAAACCTTTTACATTTCTATCCACCAATAATGAAGCAGCAGAAAAACAAATTAAGAATCAATCTCATTTATAATTGCACCAAAAATAATTAAGATACCTAGGAATAAATGTAACCAAAGAGGTGAAGGGGATCAAGGAAAGCATTTGTTGTGATGAGCAGGTGATGTATGGAAGTGGTGAATCACTAAACTATACACTTGAAATTAATTTTCAGTGCATGTTAACTAACTGAAATTTAAGTAAAATCTTAAAAAATAGGAACTGATTATAAATAAATTTAAGGAATATATTTCAGTTTTATCTAATGAAAGCAGCAAAACATTATTGAGAGATATTAAAGAACTGCATTAATAAGAAATATATTCTTGAATTAGAAGACTCAATATTGTTAAGATGTCAATTATCCCTAAATTTATCTATGGATCCAGACAGACCATTCTCAATTGAAAATGCATCAGATTTTTCTTTAGAATAAGCAGATTCTAAAACTCATATGGAAATGCAAAGAATTACCAAAACAAATCTGAAAAAGAAAGATATCATTATAGAATTTATGTTGCTTATTTTTTAATATAAAACCATATCAATTATCCTAATGTAGAATTAGGCCAATGAAAGACATAAAGATCAATGGAGCAGAATAGAAAGTTCTAAAATTGACCTACACTAATTTAATCAACCTATTGGTAATAAGGCTTCCATGCTAACTCAAAATGGAAAGATAATATATTCAACAAAAGGTGCTGGAACAATTGAGTATTGGATTAGAAAAATGAAACTTGATCTTTACGTCATGTAGTACAGAGATATTCATTTAAATATATTAAAATATGAAAAATATACTTTTTTATTAATATGTGTATTCTCAAGGTATACAATTTCTACAGGAAAACAACATATTTGTGACTTTGAAAAGGGCAAAGATTGGGGCACCTGGGTGGCTCTCACTAAGAGTCTGACTTCGGCTCAGGTCATGATCTTGCAGTTTGTGAGTTTGAGCCCCACATCGGGCTCTGTGCTGACAGTCAGAGCCTGCTTCAGATTCTGTCTCCCTCTATGCCCCTCCTCCACTTACACCCTGTCTCTGTCTCTCAAAAATGAATAAACGTTTAAAAAAGTTTTAAAAAAAGACATGGGCAAGGATTTCTTATATAGGACACAAAAATATGGAACACACAGAAAAAATGAGCAATTTTATTCTTTATCAAAACTGAAATGTTTCCATTTTGAATTATATTGAAATGAAAAGTAAAACCACAGATTGGGGGAAATATCTGCAGTTGGTATCTAATGCAAGACTTATTTTTGCAACACAAAGATGCCCTACAACTCATTTGCAAGAAGATTAGCTAATTAAAATGTACAAAATATTTGAACACATGTTTTCATAAATTTTTTAAAAAATTTAATTTTTTAAAAAAATTTATTTCTGACAGAGAGAGAGAGACAGCATGAGCAGGGGAGGGTCAGAGAGACAGGGAGATACAGAATGTGAGGCAGGCTCCAGGCTCTGAGCTGGCTGTCAGCACAGAGCCCGGCATAGGGCTCGAACCCACGAACTGTGAGATCATGAGCTGAGCTGAAGTCAGACGCTTACCAACTGAGCCCCTGAACACATGCTTCGTAACAGAAGATATTCAAATAGCCATTAAGATGTTCAACATTACTAGCTATCCAAAAATAGTAAATCCATGACAATATAGTACTTTACAACTCTTAGAATGACAAAAAATTAAGAAATAATGAAAATACTATGCTTTGGACAGAATGTGGAGCAATGGAAACTCATACATAGCTTGCTATGATGGAAAATGTTATAGCCACTTTGGAAAATAGTTTGGCAGTCCATTTGAAGTTAAACATACATTTAACATACAATGTATTTATCAGAGGTGAAGATGTATGTCCTCAGAAAGACTTGCATATGAAAGTTCATACTAACTTCATTCACTGGAGTCAGTGTAAGCGAATGGAAACAAAATTTTATATACTCTACTCCTCAAGTGGAATTTCCACTCAACAATAAAAAGCAATACTTTCCAGATGTGTACAACACAGATAAAGGTCAAAAGCCTTTAGGCTGAGTTGAAGCAGCCGAAGAAAAAAGAACAAATATTGTGTCATTCTATTTACATGAATCTTTAGAAAAGACAAATCTAGGGGTGCCTGGGTGGCTTAGTCGGATGAGCGTCCGACTTTCGCTTAGGTCATGATATCGCGGTTCGTGGTTCGAGACCCGCGTCGGGCTCTGTGCTGACTGCCAGCTCAGAGCCTGGAGCCTATTTCAGAGTCTGTCACTCCCTCTCTCTCTGACCCTCCCCTGCTCACGCTGTCTCTCTCTCTCTCTCTCTCTCTCTCCTAGAAATAAATAAAAAAATATTAAAAAAAAAAGAAAAGACAAATCTAATTTATAATATTTATAGTTATTTCTGGGATAGGGCACACACACGCAAATTTTGAACTAGTATCTTGACTGTAGTGAGTTACGTATGTAAATATATTTTGCTGAGCCTCTTCAAAAGATATTCCCTAGATGTCGATATTTTATTGTATGTGAATTTATCTCAATATGGCTTATAAAGTAAAACAATTCACACACATGCACATATACACACACACACACTCTAGCCATTATTTCTAGATTAGTTCTTTCTCTATTACATACACTTAGTACTCTATGAACCATTTTAATCTATTTTACTATCTTCTAGTAAAATAATTATTTGGGGGAGAATATATAACCATTAAATTGGATTTCTAGGTTCAATCTTCTTTCCTATTTGTTCCTATATTGTTTTATTTTGTATTCTTGAAAGAGCCTGAAAGAATATTCTCCACATCAATGATGTCAGTTGTGTGTTTTATCACCAATGAATAAATTCAAATTCTACCATTCTTTTCATATTCCATGTAATTTCCCTCTGCACATCTGCTTTTAACCTTTTAAGATCTTAAGTTTGCTGTCATTTTGCGTGGACTCAGCTACTACATGTTATGTGATCTGGGGGAAGTTCTTAAACTGAACTTCATCTTTTACAGAATGTGGTAACAGTAATATTTATAAAATAAAGTTGATGTGAAGACTAAGATACTACTTTTAAATACTTAACATTTTTAACAAGAAAAGCAAAATCAGACCTATAAATAAAGGAAACAAATTGATAGTTGCTAGAAGAAAGGAAAGGGGGAATGGGAAGAATGGGGGAAGAGGAGTGGGAGATAGAGGTTTCTGGTTATGAAATGAATAAGTCACAGGAATAAAAGGTACAGCATAGGGATATAGTCAATGGCATTTTAATAGTGTTGTATTGTGACATATGGTAGGTATACTTGTGTTAAGCATCAAGTTGTTGAATAACTATGTTGTATAGCTAAAACTAATGTAACATTTCATGGCAACTATACTCAAATAAACATTAAAAAATAATATAAACAAACACTTAGGATTTTCAAAGGTATGTTCCTTCTTCAACTTAGGGATAGTATTCCTTTTTTTTTTCTTGTGATAAATAAAATAGATTGTTCTAAGTAAAATACAAATTCTATCCTTTGTTTTAATTACATATATATATATAATTAAGAGGTTTATATATACTATATAATTTATTTATTATATATACTATATAATATATAAAGTATATATAATATATAAAGTATATAGGTTTTTCTTTACAGAAAGCATTTTCTTTTAAAAATAATACATCTTAAAACATAAAATTAACATAAGTACATGGTAAAATAAATGAAACACAGGTATAAAATGCAAAATACAAGGATTTCTCCATGTATGTCAGTCTCCTTTCCCAGAATTAACCACCTTCATCTATTTCTGTTCTAGATATAGTATTAACTGTAAGTCTAAACAATAAATATATGCATTTATTTTCTGCTTGAAAACATTAACATCTATTATTGCCTGTGTGAAAGCTAAAAAATTTAGAGTACTTTCACTACCACCTACTTCCCCTCCCCCTCTTTCTCATGATTTTTACCTAAATTATTATGTTATCTCCTTTAGAGGTCATTTTTATGAGTTCAATTTAGGTTTCATTATGAAACCTAAGAGGAATAGATCAGATTCTTATTGGTTAATAATGATATTAATAAAAAAATACCACATTACATTCCATCAATTTTTTTGCCAATTCTTAATGTGTATGATTATCTAAGTATATTTTTATCAATCTCCTTTGGGGGTAGGATAGTAAATATTGTCAATAACTGTGCTGTGGGAGTTTTGCCATCATGATACACTAAGACATTATCAGTGAGTATGGTAATAGGCATGGAAGAAACTTATGGTTGTTATAAATGTTTTGTAAACTATAAAGTTGCAATATATTTGTCAATATTTCACAAGTAGTTCTTTTTTTAATTTTTTTAATGTTCATTTATTTTTGAAAGAGAGAGATAGACAGAATGTGAGTGGAGGAGGGCAGAGAGAGAGGGAGACATAGAATCCGAAGTAGAGTCCAGGCTCCGAGCTGTCTGCCCAGAGCCTGAGCAGGGCTCGAACTCATGAACCATTAGATCATGACTTGAGCCGAAGTGGGATGCTGAACCAACTGAGCCACCCAGGTGCCCCTCAAAAGTATTTCTTACACCACAGCTTTAACCTATTGTAGACCCCTTTACTACTCTAAGTCTTATGCAAAACTTTCAGCCTTCCATACCACTGGATACAAGAGATCAAAGTTTTCCTAGGTGTGAAATGTTTTGCCTCCAGAACTTACAGAGGCTATCACATGCTGCACTTCCTTCTTTGTGGTGGTGGAGGTTATATGAATCAATCTGACTTTCACTTTGGAAGGCATATCCTACTAGATCCCTACCCACTTTAGTGAAGTGGCAGTTTCTCTCTCTCCTGTGGAGTGCATGGATTATACCAAGGCCTCCAGCATACTATCCACACATCTTATTTATCTTGTCATCATAACATGATGTTGTCGATGTAGATCACTGTAATGTTCCTGGGCTGTTCAGGTGGTCCAGATCTCTTCAGGCTATATCTTGAGCAGAGGGCAGTAGAGTTAACATTGCCCTGAGGCAAAGTATAAATGAATATTGGGATCCTTCCAACATGAATATAAACTGCTTGTGATCCTTTCTCTAACCAGAACAGAAATAGTGGATTTACCAAATAAATTACTATCTCCGTGCAGCCATTCCCTTATGCTGGGACCTCATACTGGGAGTGACCATGTCTGGCTGACCAGCTATGCTGCAGGCCACAACTTAATTGAGCTTGCAGCAGTTGACAGTCATTCTTCAGGAATCATTCATTTGGTTTATTCAGGGTTGTACTGGCAAATTAAAGGCACAGATGATAGGGGACACCTATCATCTCTGTATCTTTTAGGTTTTTTAATGACTACTAATCCTTATGAGCCCCCATGACACACAGTTTGTCATTTACTTCCTTAAAATATTTGTTATTTACTTCCTTAAAATGACAAGGACTCTTTCAGAGGCTTCTTCTTGGCTCTTCCCAGTATTATAGATTTTACACTACAGCCTAAGGGTCTAATTCTAATTATACAAGCAAAAACTGAAGACACAACTATTGGGTATCACTACTTTTTTTTTTAAGTGGTTTTATTTATTTATTTATTTCTCAGAGAGAGACAGCCTAAGCAGAGACAGAGGGAGATACAGAATGTGAAGCAGACTCCAGGCTCTGAGCTAGCTGTCAGCACAGAGCCCGATTTGGGGCACGAACCAACTGTGAGACCATGACCTGGGCTGAAGTCAGATGCTTAACCGACTGAGCCACCCAGGTGCCCCTGGGTATTACTACTTTGAACCAATGGTCACACTGTGAGGTGGACTTTGGCTAGGATTCTGTACTCAGCTAACCTCAATAAACCCTAATTTTAACATGTTTTTCATGATAATACTTTGGTTATCTGAATACCAGTATCACCTGAGACCCTGTGTTCAACAGTCTTCAATGTGTCTTGATATTGTTTTACCACTTTTATAGTCTAGTATATGGTCATAATTTCATAATAATGGAAAGCTGGTTATATCATTTCAATTTATACTCAATGTGGTTTTGCAGTATCCTTTTTCCTAGGATGTAGCCAGTCTCTGGTGATTTAAAAATTGGCTTCCTTTTCTTTTTTGAAAGTTTATTTATTTTGAGAGAGAGACAGAAGGAGAGGGGCAAAGAGAGAGAAAGAATCCCAAGCAGGCTCCACGCTGTCAGAGCAAAGCCTGGCATGGGGCTTAATTCCACGAGCCTTGAGATCATGACCTGAGGTGAGATTAAGAGTCAGATGATTAACCAACTCAGCCACCCAGGTGCTCCCCAAATTTCCTTCTGTCTTAAGAATGGACCAAAGGGTTGTGACTTTTTACTTGGGTGACAATTTTTATCATCCTATTATTCATTCTTGCTTTTTTTTCTAGTTGTATACATTAAGTAGCTCCTTTCTTGCTGCCTGCCCATTTATTTTGTAGTAGGAGTGTCATGCCCTAAAAGCCATTTCCACCACTCCTACTGGAGCATGCCTTTGGATACCCTTCCACCCTTGCTGGTCATTATAATAACTGTGGCCTCTTAGAAGTTATTTTTTCTGCAGTGGTTAAGGAGTATAATTCTGTTATAGCCTCTCTTACATTCTACTTTAGCCTACAGAGGAGAGCTTTTTGTGAACTTCTCAGGCTGATTCCCTTCTGAATAGAACATCCCTGATGGCCTTAGTAGATTGCTTTCTGTATCCTCCTATAAGAAAAAAAAAAATACCCTCATTGTTTTTCTGGTCTCATATTCCATTCCATTCAAGTATAGCCACTTCTCACAGCCACTTTATACTTCTCATTACTACATTCCAGGAAACTTAGGCATTTAACTTATTTTACCAGTGGCTATAATTATCACCAGGTTTCTAAGAGCCACCTTACCAGCAAATTTCCTCCATTTTCTATAAATGAATATTAAACTCTGTGTCTTGAGAAAATGCCCAAATCCAGTGAATCCTTGATTATCCAGTATTATCTTTCAACCTGCTTGATCAAGTGGCTTCCTTCAATTCCAGGGATAATGTCCTTCTTCCTGACAGTATATGCCAGTTCATTCTTAAGGCTCTTTTAGTGTATATCTTTTCTTCCCTTATCAGATGCAGCCAGTATATGCCTAGATTTAATCCTAATTATCACTGTGACATCCAAAAGAGGAGACAGGAGAAACTTCTGAGGGGTATCTATTCCCTTATGAGTGTGAGGCTTTTGCAACATATTCTACTGTAGTGAAAATATTACCTCTTACTAGGGAAGAGTGAGCCACTTTGGTAAATGTGGTTAAGAAAGTCTTAACCATATAAGAGCCACATATAATTTGGGGATCCATCTAGATGTCCCCTAGCCATGTTTGAGGGTTCCAGGTTTTTCTCATTCAGGGGTCTGAACTTAATATAACACACTTACTTTAATGAATGCACCTTCCTTCAATAAAGCAGTTCAACATCTCTGTAGCTCTTTGACTCTATCAGCTCTTTAGCTAACCGTCAGCTGTATATGCCCTTCCACTGAATGATGCAGTAATATGAGAGATTCTATTTAAGCTCCCAAAAGGATTCTTTGGCTCTCACAGTTAGTCTTTCAGTCATATGCTGTGCATGAAATGTACCTGAACAACTGGCTGACTCATGACTCATGAATGTATAAGGAGATTCAAAGAACCACAGTTAAATTCAATGTGTATAGTTTGTGTTTGTGTAAGTGTAATATTATTTGGGTTATGAAGCTAGAAATGCAGACTGGAGTTTGAGACTAATCTAATTGATTGATTGCTACTTCAAAAATATTAATATTCCTCAGAAGAGCATAACAAATCCAAAATTTCTAAAAAATGTCACCCCAATGCCCAGGATGCCATCCAAATGAAATTCCAGGTAAATATGACCAAGAAAGAAAAGACAATTAAGTCAAGATTATCTTCAAGGTTACCCACATGTGAAAATTAGTAGACAAAAATTTAAAGTATCTATTACAACTATGGCCAATGAAGTAAACTAAAATATACTATCAATGAATAAAAAGATGGAAAATTTCAGCATAAAATATAAATTAAAAAATGTAAAATCTAGAACTGAATAATAAAATATCTTAAGTAAAAAGTATCTTCATTAGATTAACAAGAGAAAAGATGATAAAAAATCAGTAAATTTGAGATCAGTTTAATAGAATATATTTATCTAAAGGACAGAAAGGAAAATATTAAAGGAAATATGGAAAAAGCCTCTGGGAGATGTGGAGCAACATAAAAAGGTCTAATGTATGTATGGCTAGAGTCAAATAAAAAGGATAGAGGGAATAGTGAATAAAAAAATATAGATATTTTCAAATAAAATAAACCTCAAAAAACCCCACCTGTAACAAGCGACCCACAATATAAAAAATTATAGAGGAACTTCCTTTTTTTATGTTTATTTATTAATTTTGAGAGAGAGAGAAAGCATGTGGGGGAGGGACAGAGAGAGAGAGAGAGAGTGAGAGAGAGAGAGCATCTTAAGCAGGCTCTGTGCATAGTGCAAAGCCTGACACGGGGGTGAAATCCACAGCTGTGAGACCATGACCTGAGCCTAAATCATGAGAGCCCCACTCAAGTACAATTATCACCAGGTGCCCCAGTAGAGGAACTTCTTTAAACTGAAGTAAAGTGATATCCATTTGGAAACTTTGTATCTCCAGAGAGAAAAGAAGAACAGTGGAAATGCTAAATATCTGTATAAATATAAAAAACTATTCTATTGCATTTTTTATAAAATGCATAGGACTGATTAAAGCAAAATTATAATACTTTCATATGGAGTCTGGTAATAGGTAATGGTGTAATGCACTTGACAAATACAGCGTAAAGAACAGGGTTGAGGGTAAAGGTCTGTGAAGTTACAAGATTTATAAATTTTATATTAAATAGTACAACATCAATTCTTAGTGGAAAATGTTAAGAATATATAGTGTAATCACTAGAATAATCACTAAAAAATATAAAGGCAAAGAGGAAATTTACAAATTTAATATATAAATTACAAAGGAATTGTAAACAATATTTAATAACTTAAGAGAAGGGAATATAGAAACAACAGAGAAAAATTCAGAGGGCCAACATGAAACAGATAAGATGGTAGATCCATTTTACATAACTATATATACAATTACATTAAATGTTAATGGTATAAATACTGTGGTTACAGGACTATCAGAATAGATAAAAAAGAATACTCAACTATGTGCTGTCTACAAGGATACACATGCTGAATGGCTGAAAATAAATGCATGGATAAAGATAAACCATGTAAACAGTAAACATAAGAAGGGTAGAGTGATATATCTGATATAAAATTACTATTAAGTTAAAGGGACATTTTGAAATGTTGAAATTATCAATCTACTAAGAATATACATTTACATCTAGGCTATGTATACCTCATTAATCTCTACTATAATGTATTAAAAACAATATTAAACAACAGCAATATTTTCAGTTATTTAAAATGTATCTTACCACCTCACTTTGAAACAATTTGATACACATAGTATTAGATGTCTTAATAGTTAGATGTCTCTAACTTATTTTATAACATATATTGTTATCCAGTCAGGGGTTATTATTTTGTTTTACTTCCCATAGTATATGGAAAATAAAGTGAAAGCTTTATCATAGGAATAAGCTCAAATAAATAACCAAGTTGAAAGGAAACTGATTTGTTTTAGTGAACTAATTGTTCAGTACAACTATTGGTACCAAAGTAGAAAAAATCTGAAAGGATTTTGAGATTTTTATGCTTATTCTTTTTTTCTACTTAAAAAAAATTAGATTCTGGTGTACAATTTTGTGATTCAACACTTTCATACAACACCCGGTGCACATCACAAGTTCACTCCTTAATCCATATTACTTATTAACCCACCCCCATCCACCTCTCCTCTGGTAACCGTAAGTTTGTTCTCTAGTGCTAAGAATCCGTTTCTTGGTGTGACTCTCTCTCTCTTTTTGCCTTTAAGCTTGTTTCTTAAATTCCACATATGAGTGAAATTATATTTTTCTTTCTTTGACACTTATTTAGCTTAGCATAATTATTTTTAGCTCCATTCATGTCATTGTAAATGACATTATTCTTTTTATGACTAATATTCCATTGTATATTTATTCTAAAATGGCTTGCTAATTATAATTCACAATTCTAGCTGTTTTTCTGGGACTTTTACATATTTCTAGTAAAGTGAAACTATTATGTATTTATAGTAAATTAATAATCATACATGTTGTTATACATATATCAGTTTCTTTTCACATCTTATTTTAATACAGCTAATAATTTACAAGGAAGAATAATAGACAACCTAGACTGAAATTATTGTTACATACATCTGTTGGGTCACCCCAGTGTAGATCTTTTCGAACTTCAAATGTACAACTTTTGGCCAACAAAAAAGGAAGAAATAGAAATGATTAAACACTGAGACGATCTGACAATAGCCCCATCAGTAACTCTCCCTCCTCTTTTTTTAAAAATATTTTTATTTCCTGATATTTAGGTGCAGCATTTCTGACTCTGATGTCAAATACTCTCAGATAATAGCCATTTTCACATTTTATTTTATGAATAATTTCTCTCTGAGGATTAAAATTAAATAATAAAAACAAATCTTATATTTAAAGTTTATAGATAAAAACTAAAAAAAAAATGTTTATTTTTGAGAGACAGAGACACAGAGTGTGAATGGGTAGGGCAGAAAGAGAGGGAGACACAGAATTTGAAGCAGGCTCCAGGCTCCGACCTGTCAGCACAGAGACTAACAATGGTCTTGAAACTAAGAATGGTGAGAAAATGAACTCAGCCGAAGTTAATGCTCTACTGAATGAGCCACCCAGGTGCCTCTAAGATGTGGATTTTAGATTTCTGGACACTTTTAACTAAAAATCTAATTAATATATAAATAGAGACCTCTATAGCTTCATGGTACAAAAGATTGATTTGTACTTGTTCTTGTATTCTTTGTTATTTTTGATGTACATTTTTTTTTAATTTTCCTCCAATTAGATAAAAGATCTTGAGGGCAAATCTTATGACTTCTATCTCCTGTATCATCAAAATATAAAGCTTAATATTTCTAAGCCTAGTATAAACCCAATGAATATCTACCTATATGTTGATGTTACATTTAAAAATTGTAGTAGCAGTATCCTCAAAATTGAGATTTTGATGGCTCTTCTCAGTAGACCTCCAAATGATTACTTTTTTTCCCTGTTATCCAGTTGTTAATTGGCTGACTAATTCCCTGTACTCAGTCCTCAGTATTTTGGTGTGTATAAGGTGATAAGGTAATAAAATATCTATAGTAGATTACTGTGTTAGATATTTTCTAATTCTCACTATAGGACCACTTTCTACCATAAATCAGGAAGCTGATTTATTTGGGCTGCATCAATTAGACTCTTTGTCCTCTAGTTTCTATGTGGTTTTAGCTAGTGGGGGCACTAGTATGAAAAGAGAGAGGTGAAAGGAAAAGGTTGGAGTATAGTTTTCCCTAGTTTCTTTCATGATAGGCTTAAACTGGAAATGGGTACTTTTCTCTCCCTAAGGCCACATAGTTCTTTTTCAGGGTCAAGTGGTCTTTCTAATTCAGCTTTAGCACTCACTGTATTCTAGAAGACTAACCTTAACCATAGTTTCTTCAAGAATACTTGTGGGTTGTTTACTTTTATATATTTTTTTATAATTCTACTTTATATTTGTAAATAAAGTTGTCCCTTCATTAAATTGCCCTCAATTACTATGGTTGTGCTAGCTTTTTCTTTGGGAACCCTATATAAAAATGTTTCAAGTAAAGGATAAAAAGATGATTGCAGTCTACCTCTTCTATACTTAGTCTTACCCAAGTATTTTTAGAGAAAACATTTGTACTTGATATCAATAAAATATTATTTATAAGCATTATAGTGATCTTTTTCAGGGTCAAGTGGTCTTTCTAATTCATCTTTAGCACTCACTGTATTCTAGAAGACTAACCTTAACCATAGTTTCTTCAAGAATACTTGTGGGTTGTTTACTTTTATATATTTTTTATAATTCTACTTTATATTTGTAAATAAAGTTGTCCCTTCATTAAATTGCTCTCAATTACTATGGTTGTGCTAGCTTTTTCTTTGGGAACCCTATATAAAAATGTTTCAAGTAAAGGATAAAAAGATGATTGCAGTCTACCTCTTCTATACTTAGTCTTACCCAAGTATTTTTAGAGAAAACATTTGTACTTGATATCAATAAAATATTATTTATAAGCATTATAGTTGATGATGCTTTAATAAATATAGTCTAGGCAATATCACCTCCAAGGGGGTAGGGAGATTCTGCTCAGGATGACCTTCTGCAGAATTAAATAAATTGGAAAAAAAAAACATATTGGCAAGGAAGTAATGACATTTACCAGCTTCTAAAATAGGCATTGTGTTCTCTGCTTTCTTAAGCCTATAAGACAGCTAACTGAAAAGATCTCAAAGTGACTTGACAAAATATTGGAAGAAACCTATAAAAGAGTCTGGTTGACATCTTGTTGTGTTAACTTTATCTCTGCAAAGTCAGATGTTCTTATTCTCCTTTACTTGATGTAAGAAGATTAAGGTGCTGCATGACAGATGGTTTTAAAAAGTGAATACCATTCCATCTGGTCCCAAGTGGAAAAAGGAAAGTCACCCACAACTTTTCATCTAAAAATTGCAGTGAGAAGACTCTCAAAAGTGAACTTTAACACTTCACAAAGAAATTCTGTAAGATTCTAGTGATGCTAGATTCCAGTTATTATTCCATTATGAACACTTGTGTCACCTGCCACCCTGCAAAATACCTAATTTTGACACAGAAACAGTTAAACTTAGTAAGCTCCAGAACCATTTTATGGCAGTGAACTTGGCTCAAGTTTCAGTAACTTCTCTGCTCCTTTTCAATTTTGATAATCTTTCTTTCAGGTTAAGGTTTTATCAATTAGTCTATTCTTTTATATAAATGATAGATAATACTTAATGCATTCTTTTACTGAGTATTTTCATTTATAGAAAGAGCCTATAACCAAAGAAATAAAGTTCTAATTATGGCATTTTAATTCCTAGTTAATCAAGTTGAAGGTGGCATTACGGACCCAGAGGGCGTTCTCAGTACTTTGAATTTTCTGAAACATATAAAATCTCCTACTATCCTGATCTAGTATTCAAAGCTATAAAAACATTAGGTTGATTCACTTCTGTAGCAAATGAAAATAAATTTAGTTAAATGTCATTGGTGTTTATAATAACTAGGAGAGACTTCTCTTTAATAATAGACAGAAGGTTTTTTCTTTTATGATAAAGGATAATCAGGTAAGATTGGAGATTATATGAAAAGTTGGATGCAGTGTAGATATGAATATTACATAAGATGGGGAAAACTTTTTTCAGTGTCAGAACATTTCCACACTTTAGTTTAAAGTGTTATATAATCATGAAAGAGAAGGTAGGAGTATGAATCTAAGATTAATAAGATAGATTTATAGTAATCTACCACTATGTTTATAGAAATTAACAACTAATGATTAATAACAAACATTCATAAAATAGTTTGAGCTTCACAGTTACACTTATATTATGCATGTAATATATGTGTAAATAAATCTGTGACATAATCTTTTACAATGATGATAAATAACACTTCACTGAGAAATTAATAATGTATTATATTTTATTAACTACTCAATTTAATCCTCTGTATCTTTTTTAATTAGGAAAGAAGAGAAAGGGTATGAATTTCATACTATTTACCTATTTCACATTCTTATTCTCTTGGAAAATATGTATGAGAATTTTTTCCCAAGATATTGTTTATATGCCTTAGAATACGATTATTTGCGATATTCAGCTATTGTATTGTAAGCTATCACAAATTTTTTAAATGTTTATTTATTTTTGAGAGAGAGAGCAAGCAGGGAAGGGGCAGAAAGAGAGGGAGACACAGAATCTGAAGCAGGTTCCAGGCTGCAACCTGTCAGTGCAGAGCCCGATGTGGGACTTCAACCCATGAACTATATGGTTATGACCTGAGCCAAAGTTGGATGCTCAACTGACTGAATCATCTATGTGCTCATAAACAACCACAATTTTAAACGATTATTTAAATTGATTGAACTTTAACTTAACTTTGGACCAGTACTATTTGCATGAATTTAGGGAACAAATTTATTTGTCACATAATTGATTGGAAATATACTGTCATGGAAACACAAATTTCTTTGCTATTTCTTCGATCTTTTATTCCTTTTAAATGTGTGGACTGCCAAGTCTGCCAGGTACTAGGCTAAATATAGTATGTAAAATATTTTGGAAAAGTATATTATACTTATAGGATTCTTATATTCAAAGGCTTATGCCCTTCTAATGTTAAGACAGAGAAATACATATTAGTATACAAATTTAAATTTGTGATGTATACTTGTCAAACAACCAAAAAAACAAAAAATAGAAAACACATTATGACCAACCTGGACTTTAGTCCAAGAATGAACAGATGGTTCATCATTTGAAAAAAAAATACAATTCACCATTCTAAGAAGGTAAAAGAAAAATCATGGTCATGTCAATTGTGTAAAATGCAGTTGAAAAAATTCAATGTAATTTATGTTAAAAACTTTATATTATATTGAAGTACCTATAAATGGCATCTACCCAAATCTAAGATTATTCTTGATTGTGAATGTCATAATTATTTCCCCTAAAAAGTGGGAACATTGCTCCTATTCAACATGGAACCAGAGTCCTGGCCAATGACTATAGTTGAAAATTAAAGTCAAGAATATTAGAAATAAAGTAAAAAATTCTTTCCCTATTTGCAGACAAATGATTGTTAAAGTAAAAAATCCCAAAAATCTACAGGTAGTTTCTTCAAACCAGATAAGTTCAGAATGTTTCAGAGTACAAAGTTATCATGAAAAAGTCAATTACATTTCTGTATATAATTTTGCAGCCACTGCTGGCCTAAATGACATATGTAGCCTTGGACTCCACTCCCCTTCCTTGCAAACCCTCTTTCTTTCCACACTGAAGAGATCTAATACATCGAGTAATAAGCAAAACACAAGCGAAAACAAAAAACAAAAAAGCAAAGAAAATCAATTGGGAGCCAATTTATCTATATCATACGATTTACAATATCTCCAAAATATCAAAATACTAATGTATAAATCTATTAAGACATATTTTATTAGATGTTAAAATTAAAAAATGAAGATAAAAAGAATGAAAGATTTACTATTAAAGATATAGAAATCTCATGAATTTAAAGACCCAGCATTAGTTCTGATGGCAATCCTCCAAATTTATGTATAGATTTAATGCAATTAAAAGAATGTGGAAATGCAACCAAAGTATTACCTCCAGGGCAAAACTTCAAGGCAAATATTGTATTGCAAGAGTATTGGAAGAATACTGCAACTGCAAGAATATTATACTCTTGCACATGACTGTGCATGATTTTTTATAAACAGCTTTATTAATAATTGCCCTAACTCAAACAGCTTAAATGCTTTTCAGTGGATCAATGGATAAACAAAGCAATTCAATTTATCTTATTAAAATATATTTCCATACTACCAAGTAAGTAGATAATGCACCAAAACTATTCCAGCAGTATTTTTTAAAGTAATTTTTAATGTTTATTTATTTTTTAGGAAGAGAGAGCAGAGATGGTCAGAAAGAGAGGGAGATAGAGGATAAGAAGTGGGCTCTGTGCCGACAGCAGCAAGCCTGATGTGGATCTTGAACTCACAAACCATGAGATCATGACTTGAACCAAAGTCAGCTGCTCAACTGACTGAGCCACCCAGGTGCCCCATAGCAGTAATTTTTGTGTGTGTGTGTATGTATGGAGAAGCTGTTCTAAAGTTTACAAGAAAATGAAAACAACAACAACAAATTTGTAAGAAAATGCAAATTATAGTCATAACGATTTTGATAATAAAAAATAAAGTTAGAACTTACATTATATGATTTTAAGGATTATAGTATAGCTACAATAATGAAGACTTTGTGGTGTCAGAACAAGTATAAACCTAGAGATTAATGAGAAAGAATTAATATTGCCAAACAAATATCACCAATAGATTTTTGGCAAATGTGCAAAGGAAATTCGATGGAAGGAAAAAACAATGTCTTCAGCAAATAATGTTTGAACAACTGGACATAAACATGAAAATAAACCTCAACCTGTTCTTCACACTTTTACAAAAAGTAACCCAAAATGGATCATGTATCTAAAGGTGTAATATAAAATTATTAACCATATAAAGAAAACACAGGAGTAAATCACAGTGACTTTGCATTATGTAAAAAGTTCTTAAAAATGAACAAATGCAAAACTGGACTTTAACAAAACAATAAGAAAACCTCAATTTTATAAATGCCCAAAATATTTGAATAGCCACTTCACCATAGAAGATATGCAGATGACAAGTATGTTCAGGAAAGAGGTTCAACATAATATTCCAAAGAAAATTTAAGTTGAAATCAAAAGGAGATAAGAGTACCACCACATATCTGTTAAAATGGCTATAATGGGGGCACCTATGTGGCTCAGTTGATTAAGCATCCAACTCTTGATTTTGGCTCAGTTCATGAGTCAAGCCCCACAATGGACTCTGTGCTCACAGTGTGGAACCTGCTTGAGAATCTCTCTCTCTCTCTCTCTCTCTTTCAAAAATAAATGAACTTAAAAAAATAAGAAAGAATGGCTATAATGACAATACCAAGTGCTAGCAACAATGTAAAATAACTGGAACTGTCACAGTCTACTGGTGGGAATGCAAAAATGACATAGCTTCTTTGGAGAATAGTTTGGTAATTTCTTGGCAAACTAAACATAACACAATATATAAAAATCACATTCCTAGTACTTTCCCTGGAGAAAAGACAACTTGTACTCTTGCACATGCCTATCCATGATTTTTTATAAGCAGTTTTATTAATAATCGCCCTAACTCAAACGACTTAAATGCCTTTAAATGGGTCAACAGATAAACAAACTATATAGCACACCCTTGACATGGGATACTACTCAGAAATAAAAAGGAATATGCAATTTGTAACCAAACAATATGGACAAATCTCAAAGACATTATATTGAGTGAAAGGAGTCAGTCACAAAAGTATACATATTGCATAATACCATTTATATGCAATTTTTTAAAAGGAAAAAATTTGAGGATGGAGAACATATCTGGTTGCTGGGTATTGAGGTAAGAGGAGAGTTGAGACGTAGGGGCAGCATGGAAGAACTTGGGGGAATAATTGCATTATTGTGTATTCTTATTGAGATGAGGGTTACAAGAATCTATAAATCTGGGGGCGCCTGGGTGGCTTAGTCGTTTAAGCGTCCGACTTTCGCTTAAGTCATGATCTCGCGGTTCGTGGGTTCGAGCCCCGCGTCAGGCTCTGTGCTGACTGCCGGCTCAGAGCCTGGAGCCTATTTCAGAGTCTGTATCTCCCTCTCTCTCTCTCTGACCCTCCCCTGCTCACGCTGTCTCTCTCTCTCTCTATCCTAGAAATAAATAAAAAAAAAACATTTAAATAAAAATAAAAAAGAATCTATAAATCTGTTAAAATTCATGAAATGTATACAAAAACATGTTACTTGTGTAAGCAAAGTAAAGATCACAAAGAGTTACCCAATTATACTATCAAATGAGAAACAAATATTTAGACTTTTAAAATGTGGAATAATATGAATTCTTATACATTGGCAATAAGAATGCCATTTGATATAAAAAGTTTTGAGAGCAATTTGGCAGTATCTCAGATCCATCAATTCCATTCCTGTGTATATACCTAGATAAATGCTCATATAGGTGTGCATGGTGACATGTACAAAAGTGTTCATACTAGTGTAATGTGCAGTAGTAACAACTGGAAATCACTTCTATGTTAATAAGAAGTAAAATCAGTAAATAATTTTAGTAAAGTCACATAACGAAATGTTAGAATTGATAAAAATTTGCTAGTACCAATTCATCGTTGAGTATGATATTAACAAATATAATACTGAAAAATGAAAGAAGAATAAGATCAAGGAGATATCATTTATTACATTGAAAAGCATAAACATGTAAAATATTACTGTACGCATTATGTAGGAATACATATCTACTTCATAAAAGTCTAAAGACACTCATGATACGACTATTACAAAACCAAAGATGTCACCCAAAGGGTGTATTTGTGGTGGGGAAGACATGGAAAAAGAATGTATAATTAGGTAGGGATGCATAGAAAGATTTAGCTATTTATTTGATATTTAATTGTTTACTGTTTATATGTGATGGATACTTGATTTTTGTCATATAATTGTGTATCTAAAATATTCTATACAACACTTTTTTAAAATAAAAATAAGGTAAAAGTAATATGTACTAAGGTGCTAATAACTCAAGAATTTATCTTTTCAAAATTTTCTTAAATTGTGAATAATATACAAATAGTGTAATCTTTATCTCAATGGAGAATTTCAGGATACAACAATGAACTCAGATGAGGGCAGGTAGTTGAAAGTGAGAGATCTTTATGGAGACCCATCATCTGCAAATGAATTTGTAAACTGCTTCTGAAAAATGCTAGGCTTGAGTAGTAGAATTTATGGATTATGCTGCAACAGAATGATTTTCTCTTATCACCTAGATAGAAACCCAGAATCAGATTTTTAATTTGGCATTTAAAAAAAAAATTAGGCATTTTCGGGGCGCGTGGGTGGCTTAGTTGGTTAAGCGTCCAACTTTCGCTCAGGTCATGACCTCGCGGTTGGTGGGTTCGAGCCCCGCGTCGGGCTCTGTGCTGACTGCCAGCTCAGAGCCTGGAGCCTGTTTCAGAGTCTGTCACTCCCTCTCTCTCTGACCCTCCCCTGCTCATGCTGTCTCTCTCTCTCTCCTAGAAATAAATAAAATATTTTAAAAAAATTAGGCATTTTCAATTCTTTGCCATCTAACATTATACTCCTGTATGGGAAGAATTAAAAAAGAAGTTGTAATGAAATCTATTTACTATAGCGGAGAAGAACTATCTCTTTACATATTTCTCCCAAGAAATCTCTCCTGAATTATGGATGCTTCAGGAACTTCAAACATAGTACAAATGAAGTTAAATTCATTTTTTTAATGTTTTATTTATTTCTGAGAGAGAGAGCATGAGCAGGGGAGGGTCAGAGAGAGGGAGATACAGAATTTGAAACAGGCTCCAGGCTCTGAGCTGGCTGTCAGCACAGAGGACGACACGGGGCTTGAACCCATGAACCGTGAGATCATGAACTGAGCCGAAGTCGGACGCTTAACCGACTGAGCCACCCAGGCACCCCTCATTTTCTTTATGTACATATTCAACATCCACATAAAATTGGTCCTTCCAATCTGTAGCTTATAATTCGTTTTCTCTGTAGTTTTTGTTTTCTCACTAGGACACCCAAATGTAGGTACAGTTTTGGTGATTCTACCCCATTTCTTCTACCTCGATATGAAATAGAGCAACTTCACTTTTCTTGTTTCTAAACTGTAATGTCTGCATATTTTTTTCTTGAAAAATGTGTTCTAACCCTTTTATAAAATCCAAATTAAGTGGGGAATTTTACATCCTAGAAATTAACATCCAGATATCTTGACCCCAGTTTGAAGGCAATGAATAATTTGGTTTCAAAAATATTTGGAAATATTCTATTTCCAAAGCATAGTAGCATGAAATTCCACAGATTTTTTTCCCCAACCCACTGGACTGCTTTCAGCTTTCTCTCCATGCTTAGCATTTTCCTCTTTCCTGCTCTTGTTTGTATTTCTTACTGTCCTCGCCACTTGGACCAGAAGTTTATTTTCATAATATAATAATAATTCTACTTCCCCGAGCTGATGTGGTTCTCAAGATAAAATGGAAATGCTTTCTATTCTAGGCGATTGCATCGATTCCCCACAATAAATACAATATTGCCTTGTCTATGTGTTCTCTAAGCACTTCCCATCACTAATCTAACTCTTGCCACGTTCTGACCCAAAACTTTGGCACCTTACTTGTGTGGTACACTTTGCCAGGCTTACATAAAGTTAACCTTTCACATAAAATCTGGATTGCTAACTAAGCATATCTCCCTTGCACATGAGATCAGTTACGTAAATGGCCCTGAATTGAATGTAAAAGTTATTTTTCTTGTTCTGTTTTCTTGACACACAAGGGAGGAGAGGAAAAGGGAAGCATATAAAGAGGTGAAGATCAACATTCTGCACAATTTGTGAAAGAGTATATGAAACCAATAAATGCTGAAGCATTTTTGTCCTGTGGACACTAATAAAGGGTATCATAAAATAGGTACTGTGGAATTCTAACACTGTATATTATTTGCCTGAATAATAGCTACAAGGATATTCAAATTGGTATTTTTTACTGTGCTCTTGTAAAAATAAAGGGAAACAACAAAATTTCTAGCATAGGGACCATGGGTTCACTCTGCCAGAAACATTTGTTAGGAAATTAGGAATTAGCATTCTTAGACCCTAGTATTGGAAAACTGACAACCAAGTCAAATTTACAAACATAAAAGTTTACAATATCATAACTTAGGATTAAACTATTCTTGAGTTTTAATGTATGAAAGATACAATAAAACCAGAACAATCTGACAAAATCATGGCATAAGAAGATAAGACGGTGGTGCTAGAAATTATTGTTATTATCTAAACATTTACATCTTTTGTTCTCCATCACCATTATATAAGTTTAAGGCAAGGTCATACATGCCTTCTTAACCTTGGAAACTTCAAAACTGGTCCCCTGGTATTCATATTTTTATTCTTCTTCTCCCCATTATACCCATGGTGTCAAAATATTCATAAAACACAAATCAGACTGTCTCAGTTTTCATGAAACCATTTAATAATGTTTCAAAAATCCTTAGTATATTCTATATGGTCCTCTACATATGGTTCATCTAGTTAGCTTTATACTCTCCATTTTTCCCATTTCTACTTTTTTATAGTAATTTTTAAAAATGTTTTATCTATTTCTGAAAGAGAGAGAGACAGCATGAGCAGGGGAGGGTCAGAGAGAGAGGGAGACACAGAATCGGAAACAGGCTCCAGGCTCTGAGCTGGCTGTCAGCACAGAGTCTGAAGCGCGGCTCGAGCCCATGAACAGTGAGATCATGACCTGAGCCAAAGTTGGATGCTTAACCGACTGAGCCACCGAAGCACCCCTCTATTGGTTTTTTATTTCTATTCTCCAACAGCTTCTCCTCAGTCTCTATCAACTTCAGGCTTCCCTTTGTGTTTTCATTTCAGTAAAAATTGCTGGATATCTTAGATCATGACTTATTCCTTAGTATTTACTCATTCTACTTTTTAGGTATCCATTGTCCTTGACTATAATGTGGCTCTCATCTGTTGGGAGCCATTCTGAACCCACTAGTTGAGAAAACTCCTGGTGAGGTTAAAGCAAGTTTGCACGGTCTCTTGCCAATCAGATAATGACCAATATCCTCCCCCACTCAGTTATTTCTGCTTGAGCACTGACCCCTAGGGTACCTTGTTGATCAATACCAGGAGTGACTTGTCCCCTTATTCTGGCCCCGATATGATGACTGCACCTTGTGAAGGAACTGATTATGGGAACAACTTCTTTTGATTATGGGAACAGACATCGTGTCTCCAGAAGGTCCTGTTTCCCTCCATACTTTCCCTTGAGCTATGAACAGGTTAATGATCCTTACTCATAAAAGATTGACCTTTACATGTACAATTCTGTTTCTACCATTGCATTAGTCCAAGATGTTCATACAGCTCAACATGCAAATCAACTAACCAAAAATGTCTTTCATTCCCTAGCTATTCAAGAAATCATAAAAGTAGACACAAAGGTAAATGCACTCGAAGAGGCTATTCTATGTATTGGAAATGAGCTAAACTCTTTAAAGGCACGGTTGGCTCTCTGGTACAATAAAGCATATAACTGGAATATCAAGTCTTGCCCGGAGACAAAGAGCCTGACTTAGAGAGAAGGAACAGATAAGAGCAGAAGATAAGTTAGTACATACACCTTTGCTAACTGATGGTGTATAGCAGCCCCTTCCCTAAGGCCTACTTTCCACAAACACCTTCCCTTACCCTGGCAGCTGTGATGAGGATGGATAAGAGTATCCACAAACCTATGACTTGATCTTAGCGTTATTAAAATGTGAACACCTTGTTATTTTCTTAGTTACTCAACCTCACTATAATTGGGGCAGTTCTGCAAGAAGACTTCTGTAAAACCTGTTTCTGTACATTTTCCAAAACCATCTTATCACAAAGAGCTATCCATTGTAAAAATTCCATTTCCTGATGCCATGGTAACTTCTGACCTATAAATAAAGACACCAAAACCGACAGGACAGAGATGTCTGCCTGGTGAATCAGAAAGGATCTCGGGGCTCCCTCATTCTCTTTCGCCGACACTGTCCATCCTTCAGGGACCCCTGGACCTGTCAAAGCCGGTACGGCCTCCAACATAGTGGTGCCCAAACAGGGACCTGAAGGTAATCTCTTTAAATTATGTTGTTTTTTGTTGCATTAGTCGGGATGGTTAGGATTCCACCGTAGGGTGCCGCAGACCCCCCTGCATAAGATAAGTAGGGTTAGTTGGTGGATAAGCAAACAACTGTTTTTGAGAAGTTATGGGCCATAGAGAGTCTAAGGAAAGGAGACTCTTCATAGATGTGATACGAAATGTGCTTACAAAAAAAGGGGCAAAGGTATCCTCTCAACAAATTGCTCGATTTTTATGTTTTGTTCAAAAACTGTGCCCCTGGTTCCCCAAGGAAGGAACTGTTAATATAGATATCTGGAATAAAGTTGAAGACGAAATTAAACAATGTCCTCAAAAAACTCCCATTGAAATTCTTTCTCTATTGACCATCATAAAGGGGGCATTAGACACCTCAAAAGATACTTCTGGTGTCTTCAAGCCCAGCGCCCCCCAAAATAGTAATAAGGTGGACTCAGGGACTGTCCCGTACTCCACCACTACAAAGCTTTCAAATTTAACATCAGACAATTGGGCTTTCCCTGTTCAGACTACAGGGACTTTCCCTCCATCTGGGCCGCTTCCACTTCCTCCCATGCCACCTTCAAAATAGTAGGGCTCAGAGCCGCCATTAGAGAGGCAGAAAAAGAGAGAGATACAGATTTTGTTCGCTGCTTCCCCGTTGCTCTCAGGGGAGAATTTGATGAATAGGAGAGACATTACCCTCGATAAATTCCTAGGCGAGGGTGATTTTGACACTGCTCAAGCTCAAATGTATCTTGACAAAGCCACCTTACAGCAGGTCACTGATTGTGCCTATAACACATGGAGAGCTTTGCCAATTGCAACAGGCAGGGCCGCTACCTTGGGAGAAATCCGACAATGATCAAATGAAAGCTATGAGGATTTTGTATCTAGACTCATACAAACTGTTAGAAGAGTGATAACTAATGAGGCAGCGGACATTCTCATTAAACATCCAGCATTTGAAAACGCCTCTTCTACCTGCCAGTCTTTATTACGACCCATAAGACAAACGGGCACCTTAACTGATTATGTCAAACTATGCGCAGATGTAAGTCCTGCCTTTATCCAGGGCGTGGCTATCGCAGCAGCTTTAAAGGGAGAAACATACCCTCAATATGTCAGGTCCTTAGGGCAGTCAGGAGGTACTAAGAGCGAAAAACCTTCCTCAAGGTTAAATTGCTATTCTTGTGAGTAAGTAGGACATTTCAGTAGGGACTGCCCTACAAAAAAGGCAAATACCTCTCTGCCAATCGCACCCGTTCCTCAGGTGATAAACAATAACAACAGACCCATGACTATATGTCCTAAGTGTCAAAAGGGCTTTCATTGAGCCAAAGATTGTAAATCTAAATTTCACAAAAATGGCCAGCCACTGGGAACCAATCTCCAAAAATCTCAGGACCAGGGAAACAGATTGAGGGGCCAGCCCCAGGCCCCAACACTAATTGGGGCAACATCCCTCAGCCCTCTCCATCTGTTTGCCAATTCCAGTCAGTCTCTGCGCTCTATAGAGCAACACCAGGCAGCGCAGGATTGGACCTCTGTTCCACCACCAGCACAATACTAACCCCTGATTCACCTCCTATAACTATTCCCACCGGTGTAAAGGGGCCCCTGCCCCCTGGGGTAGTGGGACTAATTTTGGGAAGGAGCTCCATCTCCCTTCAGGGGATCACCATAATCCCTGGGGTCATTGATGCTGACTATCAGGGAGAGATTAAGGAGCTGGTCTCTCCTCCTTCTTCCACCAAGCAAATTTTTAAAGATCAGAGAATTGCCCAGTTACTATTATTGCTTTATTATTGGATGGGAAAGGATGCCACTAATCCCCCAGAGGAGAAGGTGGCTTTGGCTCTAGCGATATGGCCTTTTGGATACAGGAGATTAAAGCCTCTAGGCCCACTAAAGTATTGCAGGTTCAGGGAATTCTTATTCAAGGACTTTTAGACACCAGAGCAGATGTCTTCTGCATTGCAGGAAAAGATTGGCCTTCAGCTTGGCCAACTCAGAATGCTCCTGCTACTCTTGTGGGTATAGGACATGCTTCTAATGTGCCAAAAAGCTCTCAAATCCTAAAAGGGTCAGATGAGGAGCACAATTCAGGAACTTTTGTCCTCATGTTATTCATTCCATCCCTTTTTCTTTATGGGGATGAGACATTTTATCCCAAATGGGAATGTTACTTTACACCCCAGATGACAAGGTCCCTAATCAAATGTTACAAATGCAGCTTCATCCCAACAAAAGGTTGGACCAGACACAACAGGGTATAATAACACCCATAAATATAAAACCCCAAAAAAGGATTGGCTAGCCAAACTTGTAGAAGGGGCCATTGTTTCTTTTGCTGCTGACCCAATAATCTGGAAGTCAAATGCTCCTGTTTGGGTAGAACAATGGCCCTTAACTTCTGAAAAAATAGCAGCAGCAAGACAACTTATAGAACAACAACTTATGGAAGGATATATTGAGCCTCCCAATAGTCCATAGAATATTCTCATCTTTGTTACTGGGAAAAAATCTGGAAAATGGAGAATGTTGCAAGATCTGAGGGCCATAAATGTTACTATGGAAATTATGGGCTCTCTTCAACCAGGGCTCCCATCCCCTATAGCTGTTCCGGATGGGTATCAGATAATTGTGAAGTTTGTTTACCGGGCCCTTAAACCAGTTAGACAGGCTCATGACAACCTTTTAACCCAAGTAGATTATGGGCTGCACACTTAGCGTTCTGTGTTAACTCCATGCGGTCCCGGCCAATAATAAACACTCCCTTAATTCGGCTTCAGTGGTCTCGGTTGGTCTCTGTGCATCTCAGCATAATATTTTGGAGGTCTCAGAGAGATTATGGAGACCCCAGACCTCCAAATTCCTGTCTCATTCGCCTGCACCCTCCCTGGCTCCTGAAGATGTCCTGGGACCCTGGGAAACAGTCTTGTCTTTCCTGCCGCCCCCAAAACGGCCCCAGTTAATCTGTGGGAGTCACCTTTCTAAACCTCCAGAGGTAAGTCAATCTACCATCTGAATTCTGAATGCACATGTACTTTTGTCTGGGGGATTAAGTGAAAGGCTGGATGCAGCTACCTCCCACCCCGGGGCACACCAGGGCATCGGTGTGGTCACTTCTGTAACCTGTAAACATGTTTTATGTCCACTTCTGTACCTGTTTTGTCCTGTTGTCATTGTCATTGTTTTTAATCTCATCTGTAGGAATTCTGTGAGAGGGAATGTAATAACCCCTGGTGTGTATGTGAGTGTGAATGTGCGAGTCAGTCTGGCTTGCTTGCCGGGTTCGATTCTGAATTAGATAAAATCAGACTGAAGAGGGTGTTAACTCTCTCTGTTCCTCTGCCTAGTAGATGTGAGGGCTTCTCACTCATTCATATCCTAAGTCAACAGCTATAATTGGAGCCAACTGTGGTTAATCTATCTTGGGACGGGGACTTTAAGGGTTTCAGGGAAATTCCTTGTCTTCTCCAGACTGACACGGACTGCCTAAAAAAAAAAAAAAAGAAACCTGTGCTGACTGCCAGTTTGGAGCCTGGAGCCTGTTTCAGAGTCTGTGACTCCCTCTCTCTCTGACCCTCCCCTGCTCATGCCATCTCTCTCTCTCTCCTAGAAATAAATAAAATATTTTTAAAAATTGCATTTTTTAGCAATAATTTGTTTATTCATTGTTGAAAGATTAAGAGAGGCAGAGCATACATGGGGGAGGGGCAGAGAGAGAGAGAGAGAGGGAGACACAGAACATGAAGCAGGCTCCAGGCTCTGAGCTGTCAGCACAGAGCCCGACACGGGGCTTTAATTCACAGATTGTGAGATCATGACCTGAGCCAAGTCAGACACTCAACCGACTGAGCCACCCAGGAGCCCCCAAATTGCATTTTTTCTTACTCAGGTAATAGATTTTGTTAAGGTTCTAGAGAAAACCAACAGTTTTCAGGAATGAATGAAAATATTGTAGCTAATCCAGAAAAGATAATGGTGATAATGATAATTCACAAATACTAAAGAAAAATGACCAAAAGAATGGAATTCACACTTATTAAAAAAAAAAAAGTCACAGCATGTAAATCTATTTAGTTTAAAGGAAGAAAAAAATTTTAAAAAGACTATGGACTGACTTAATTGAAGGCTACAAATAAATGAAGGATCTTACGAATACATAACTATACCCATGAAATTTAACACTACACCCAGTTGTTTCAGTTAAACACTAGAAAAAGCCATCATAGATGATAAGAGAAATAAAAAGCCATCTTAGATGATAAGATAAATAAAAAACTGAAAGTTCTACTGAGAAAGCTTGAGGGGATCTATTCCTAGAGTTCATTAAAAAGAGAGTGACAACTCTGAGTTGGTAATTTAGTCACTTATCTGCTTCAAGGAAAATGTTAGGATCTGATGAAATTTCCTTATTTAAGAGACCAATCCAAGACCAGTCCCCAAAGAACTCTCACTTTCATATGATAAAGGGAGTAGGCAACAGAACAGTATGTTCTGTTGTTATAATGACAGATAGTGGAATATATTAATTAGCTCAATTGTGTTGACCCTTACACAGTATATATGTACACCTTAAATATAGACAATTTTTACATGTTAATTATATCTTAATAAGGCTATTTCATATTAAATCTGACAAAGTGTTTGATCCAGAATATATAAAGAGCTCCTTCAAATCAAAAAGGAAAGGAAAACAGATGACCTGATAAGAAAATAAACTAATAGTAGGCACTTCAAAAATGAGGACATCCAAATTATAGGTAAGCATATGGATACGGATGTCTCATTAATTATCAGGGGAATAAAAATTTTAACAGTGAGATACAAACAGAATTGCAATAATTACAGATAGGTAAAGCAGGTAGAATTTTTACACACTGCCACCAGGAATATAAATTTGATAACCACTCTGGCATTATTTACTAAAATGGAATATGTGGTTACTGTATGACCCAGCAATTGTACTGCTAGTTATAAACCCAATGCAAATGTTAGACATATTCATGAAGATCCATAACCCAGAATATTCATAGCAGAGCTTTTATACAGCCCTGAACTGAAAACAACCCAAGTGTTAGTGAACAGTGGAAAAGATTACCTTCTGAATTATTTGTCCATAGAATGGAATTCAATATAGCAATGAACATGAATAAACCACTACTATATTCAATAACAGGGATGAATCTTATTGAACTACTATTAGGCAAAGAAATCAGATATAAAAGAATAGTACTGTCTGGTTCAAAAGTAGACAAAACTTCTCTCTCCAGACGTTCTACCTAGTAAGGATAGTAGTTATTTTGAGTAGAAATAATGCCTACAAAGGCACACTGGAGGACTTTTAGAGGTGTTAGTGATACTCCATTTTTAAAGTGAATACTACTGGACCAGATGTACTTAACAGATATATTCAAAAACATTTCATCCTAAAGCAGTGGAATATATATTCATCTGCAGTGTGCATGAAATATTCTCAAGAATAGACCACATACTGGGACACAAATCAGCCCTCAACAACTACAAAAAGATAGAGATCATACCATGCATATTTCCAGACCCCAACCCTATGAAACTTGAAATCGACCACAAGAAAAATTTTGGAAAGATAACAAATACTTGGAGACTAAAGAACATCCTACTAAAAAACGAATGGGCCAATCAAGAAGTTAAAGAGGAAATTAAAAATTACATGGAAGACAATGAAAATGATAACATCATAGCTCAAAACCTCTGGGACACAGCAAAGGCAGTCATAAGAGGGAAGTATATACCGATCCAGGTCTTCCTAAAGAAAGAAGAAAGGTCTCAGATACAAAACTAACTTTACACCTCAAAGAGCTGGAAAAAGAACAGTAAATAAAACCCTAACCCAGCAGAACACAGGACATAAGAAAGATTAGAGCAGAAATCAATGCTATCGAAACCAAAAAACAGTAGAACAGGTCAATGAAACCGGAAGCTGGTTCTTTGAAAGAATTAACAAACTTGATGAACTCCTAGCCAGTTTTATCAGAAGAAGGAAAGGGCCTAAATAAACAAAATCAAGAATAAAAGAGGAAAGATCACAACCAACACAGCAGAAATAAAAACAATAATAAGAGAATATTATGAACAATTATTGCCAATAAAATGGTCAATCTGGAAGAAATGGACAAATTCCTAAAAACATTAACTACCAAAACTGAGACAGGAAGAAATAGAAAATCTGATCAGATCCATAACCAGTAAAGAAATCGAATTAGTAATCAAAAACCTCCCAAAATCAAGAGTCCAAGGCCAGATGGCTTTCCAGGGGACTTCAACCAAACATTTAAAGAAGAGTTAACATCTACTCTCTTGAAGCTGTTCCAAAAAATAGAAATGGAAGGCAAACTTCCAAACTTTTTCTATTAAGCCAAGAATCACCTTGATTCCAAAACCAACAAAGACCCTACTAAGAAAGAGAACTATAAACCAATCTCCCTGATAGATGCAAAAGTCCTCAACAAGATATTAGCCAACTGGATCCAACAATACATCAAAAAAATTATTCACCACGACCAAGTGGGATTTATACCTGGGATCCAAGGCTGGTTCAATATCCACAAAACAATCAATGTGATTCATCACATTACTAAAAGAAAGGACAAGAACCACATGATCCTCTCAATAGATTCAGAGAAAGCATTTGACAAAATACAGCATTCTTCCTTGATAAAAACCCTTAAGAAAGTAGGGATAGAAGGATCATACCTTGAGATCATAAAAGCCATATATGAGATACACAACACTAATATCATCCTCAATGGGGAAACACTGAGAGCTTTCCCCCTAAATTCAGGAATAAGACGGAGATGTCCACTCTCACCACTGTTATTCAACATAGTATAGGAAGTCTTAGCCTTAGCAATCAGACAACACAAAGAAATAAAAGGCATCCAAATTGGGTAGGAGGTCAAACTTTCACTCTTTGCAGATGACCTGATACTCTATACTGAAAACCCAGAAGATTCCACCAAAAAACTGCTATAACTGATCCATGAATTCAGCAAAGTGGCAGGATATAAAATCAATGCAGACATCAGTTGCATTCTTATACACCAACAATGAAGCAACAGAAAGAGAAATCAAGGAATGATCCCATTTACAACTGCACCTAAATCCATAAAATAGCTAGGAATAAATCTGACCAAAAAGGTAAAAAATCTCTACACTGAAAACTATAGAAACTTTATGAAAGAAATTGAAGAAGACACCCACAAAAAAGGAAAAATATTCCATGCTCCTGGATAGGAAGAACACATATTGTTAAAATGTCAATACCACCGAAAGCAAGCTACATATTCAATGCAATTCCTATCAAAATAACACGAGCATTCTTCAAAGAGCTAGAATAAACAATCCTAAAATCTGTATGGAACCAGAAAAGACCCCGAATAGCCAAAGCACTCTTGAAAAAGAAAACCAAAGCAGAAGGCCTCACAATCCCACACTTCAAGCTGTATTACAAAGCTGTAATCATCAAGACAGTATGGTACTGGCACAAGAACAGATACTCAGATCAATGGAAAAGAATAGGGAGCCCAGAAATGGACCCACAAACATATGGCCAATCCATCTTTGACAAAGCAGGAAAGAATATTCAATGAAATAAAGACAGTCTCTTCAGCAAGTGGTGCTGGGAAAACTGGACAGCAGCATGCAGAAAAATGAACCTGGACCACTTTCTTACACCATATGTAAACATAAGCTCAAAATGGATGAAAGACCTACATTAAAACAGGAAGCCATCAAAATCCTTGAGGAGAAAGCAGTCAAGAACCTCTTTGACACTGGCTGTAGCAACTTCTGACTCAACACATCTCTGGAGGCAAGGGTAACAAAAGGAAAAATGAACTATTGGGACCTCCTCAAAATACAAAGCTTCTGCACAGTGAAGGAAACAATCAACAAAACTAAAAGGCAACCAACGGAATGGTAGAAGATATTTGTAAACAACATATCAGATAAAGGGTTGGTATCCAAAATCTATAAAGAACTTATCAAACTCATCACCAAAAAAACAAATAATCGAGTGAAGAATGGGCTAACAGACATTTCTCCAAAGAAGACATCCAGGTGGCCAATGGACACATAAAAAAATGCTCAACATCACTCATCATCAGGAAAATACAAATCAAAATCACAATGAGATACCACCTTAAACCCATCAGAATGGCTAACATTAACATCTCAGGCAACAACAGATGCTAGAGAATGCAGAGAAAGAGGATCTCTTTTGCACTGCTGGTGGGAATGCAAACTGGTAGAGCAACTCTGGAAAACAGTTTGGAGATTCCTCAAAAAATTAAAAATAGAACTACCCTATGACCCAGCAATTGCACTACTAGATATTTATCCAAGGGATACAGGTGTGCTGTTTCAAAGGGACACATGCACCCTAATGTTTATAGCAGCACTATCAACAATAGTCGAAGTATGGAAAAATTTGAAAAGTCCATTATTGAATGAATGGATAAGAAGATGTGGTATATATATATAGGACTGAGCATCACTTGGCAATCAAAAATAATGAAACTTACCATTTGAAACTACGTGGATGGAACTATAGGGTATCATGCTAAGTGAAATTAGTCAGCCACAGAAAGACAAATATATGACTTCACTCATATGAGAACTTTAAGATACAAAACAGATGAACATAAGTGAAGGGAAGCAAAAATAATATAAGAACAGGAAGGGGAACAAGACATAATAGACTGTTAAATATAAAGAATAAACAGAGGGTTACTGGAGGAGATGTGGGAGGGGGGTTGGGCTAACTGGGTAAGGGGCATTAAGGAATCAACTCTTGAAATCATTGTTGAACTATATGCCCACTAATTTGGATGTAAATTTAGAAAATGAATAAAAAAATAAAATAAATTTAAAATAAATTTAAAAATAAAGTGAATGCTGATTACACAGTGATATCCACATTATGAAAATTAACTGAGTTTACATATATGAATATATATATGACACTTATCTGTAAGCATGTTATGATTTGTTAGATGGTAGGGGTCTTCATTTGTTTCACACACAAGATTCAATAGGTAAGATTATTCCAGCTGTGTCTAAGTTATTTTAATAATTAAATCCAATCAACACATAAATATAGAAAACTCAGAACATGGAATAGAATATTTTTAAAAATCTGCTTAATATCATCGGTACAATTCCCTGGCATCTGGATCCTGAACAGTTTGAGATCCTCTGATCTTGTTCTCTTGTTTATTGGTCTCTCATTGTTATTGTCGTATGTGGTTGACTCTATACTAGTGTCTCCAGTTCTTCAAGCCATTCTTACTAAAATGGATCCTGTTTATGCAGTTTTTCAATAGTAGGGTAGAGAATTTATTAATGGATTTTGCTTCCTTTCCATATGCTTTATATAATTCTGTCATGAACCACATATCAGAATTCCTGTGCTTTAATTTTCTTTAACCTCTGGGATGGGTGGTTGAGAAGAAAATGTAAATTCCTACTGGTGAAAAACAAAACAAAACGAAACAAAACACTTCATGTTTGGAAGTGAGAATGAACACATATCTCTATTTTGTCCATTATGGCTAAGTTATGTCCATGTATGCCTAAGCAATAATCTTTTTCTTTTAATTTTTCATTTTCATTCTTCTGTGTGTTGCTGTCCCATTTTCCCAGCACCATTTGCTAAAGATACTGGATATTCTTTCCTGCTTTGTTGAAGATTAGTTGGCTATATATTTTGGGTCCATTTCTGGGTTCTCTATTCTATTCCATTGATCTATGTATCTATTTTTGTGTCAATACCATACTGTTTTGATTACGGCTTTGTAATACAAGTTAAAGTCTGAAATTGTGATGTCTCCAGCTTTGGTTTTCTTTTTCAATATTACTTTGGCTATTTGGGGTCTTTTGTGGTTCCATGTAAATTTTAGGATTGTTTGTTCTAGTTCTGTGATGAATGCTGGTGCTATTTTGATTGGGATTGCATTGAATGTGTAGATTGCTTTGGGTAGTAGTGACATTTTAACAATATTTGTTCTTCTAATCCATGAGCACGGAATGTTTTTCTATTTCTTTGTGTCTTCTTTAATTTCTTTCATGAAGTTTCTATAGTTTTCAGAGTAGAGATTCTTTTTATCTCTTTGGTTATCTAGAAAATATATTCCTAGATATTTTATGGTTTTAGGTGAAATTGTAAATGGGACCAATGCCCTGATATCTCTTTTTGTTGTTTCATTATTGATGTATAGAAATTAAACCAATTTCTGTACATTGATTTTATATCCTGTGACTTTAGTGAATTCCTGGATTAGCTCTCACAGTTTTTTGATGGAATCTTTCAGGTTTTTCACATAGAGTATCATGCCATCTGTGAAGAGTGAAAGTTTGGCTTCTTTTTTGCCAATTTGGAATGCCTTTTATTTTGTTGTGTTGTCTGATTGCTGAGGCTAAGACTCCCAACACTATGTTAAACAACAGTGGTGAGAGTGGACAGCCCTGTCATGTTCCTGATCTCAGGGGGAAAGCTCCCAGTTTTTCCCCATTGAGGATGATATTTGCTTCATATATGGCTTTTATGATGTTAATGTATGTTCCAACATTTTACTTTGTTGATTCAATAAGGACCCAGTAAATGAAGAATACTAGATCTTATGCCTCCAGGTTTTTATTCTGCCTCTGTTTTAGAAAATTCCATACCTGAATTCTGTGATGTATATCTCTGTGGTCTGTATCTAAATCCGTTTTTATCCTTCTAAAATTCTAACTGTAGGTTTTATTATTAAAAAAAAAAAACAGTCATAATCACCTCTCTTATGCTTAATAAGTACTTGATTTCCTTACTTTCCCTTTTCTGAGGTCTGTTTGTTTGATATTTCTTTCAAATGAATGTCCTTCTGTTACCTACAGGTCATTTTTCTCGTATCTATAGAACTTTGCATGTGCTGGTAGCTTTATCTAGACTCTCCTCCTTGTCAGATAAAGGAATTCTTACTAATTCTTCAAGGTATAGTTTATAATCCACTTGTCTCTTGGATTGTCAGTCACACAGTCTTGCATGCCATCACTAGAGCTTTCACCTCATTGTGTTTTGACTGTGTTTACTTATCTTTCTCACAAACTGGATTCCTCGAGATCCTCATGAACAGGGATTTTGCCTTTTTATTATATCCTTTCCTAATTACCTCACACAGAGGCACAGTAATAGAGCCAAACTACACAGTCAGGCATGTGTGTTGACTGTCTATATCATACATTATAGATCTTATTATTTTTTTTTTGGTGACAAACTAGCATGACAAAATATGACCCACAATCATCTGAGTTTTTGTTCTATTGTCCCTGTGAGCAATATAGGTACACATGTTTGTGTGTGCACACACATATTTTATTTTATTATTTTGACCTTGAGGGAAACATTATATGAAAAGTGGAATAATGAATATCTGTTTTCTAAAAATATGTTGAAATAATATACAACATTCTTGAGTGGAAGAAAATTTGGAAGTCACCTGCCCCTACCTATCTTTTCATCTCAAATAATGTCTTTCAGTATTTATTCAAGAAAAAAATTATATATTGGTTGCCTAAGCAGCTGCAGAAACACATTCCAACTGTTTCAGGAAAAAATACAGCACCATATGCTTAAGAAACAAAAGGGAAATCATCCTGAATTAATATATAATGAAGGAAATGGTAATTATTTGATCCAAAGGTTTCCTGAAACTCACAGTTCTAATGTCTTTTGGAACTGCTTCATGCTGAGAACAGTACATACAAAAAAGAATGTGAAATGAAGCCATGTTGAGGGCTCTGGGGTTTACAAAAAGTTACTGTTCCTTTTAAGAATGATCAAACCAAATGCTTTGTTCTCCAGCTTCAGTGGCCAGCTCATGCTCAGTTGTTTTTCAGTTGGCTGTATTATCAGAAACATTATGGAGAGAACCAAATGCATCAGTCATAACTGTATGTAGCTCCTAAAATAGAGAGGGGAAGCATCACTGAATATTTCTTAGCTGAATATTGTCATAAGAGGTAAATGAGGTTTCAATCCTCTAAGCAAATATAATCCTTCTTTAAAGACATATTAGCTTTTCTTACAGAAGCCTGGTTAGTCATTTCACTCAGTCTTTATTTTCAAATATCCTGCAATAGAAGTCAATTAGGTTGATTTTCTTACTTGACAGCAATAGATGACAGAGTAGATGTCCTTGGGCATATTCCAAAGGCTCTTAAAATCATATTCTAGCTTAGTGACATAAAATCATTTTGATTTTAGTTGAAGAGCCAAAAATGATACCGATGTAAGTAGTTCATTAAATATAACTGGTCCAGAAGCTAATCCTTCATATTACTGGTCTGAGGACTTAGGAAGTACTTTGGGTCAAAACCCTTCAAGCCATGTTTAACTTTAGAAGAAAATATACTTAATTACTTCTTGCTTAAATAAGTGTTCCTTAATTTGTTTTCCACTGATAATGCCTAAGTAGTCCTAAAGCTAAAAAAAAAAAAAGAAAGAAAGAAAAAAAAAACCAGATATAAATTGGATGCTTTTTCTAGGTGAACTGAAAGTATTATAGTAAAATATTTTTGTATCAAGAACATCCTAAACCAAACCAAATTCAAATTATAACTACTCCTAAAATAGCAGCTTTCAGCCTATCTTTTTCTTGAAACACTTCCTGATGACCCAGTCCTCATTAAACAATCATTTTTGTGTGTTAACATATCTATTATTGCTTTTACATCTTAATACTATGCAGTTTAAATAATTCAACAACTTCATCATATCTGAGAAGCTTTTTCTGAAATCAGTTTTATATTGAATTGTCTCTAGGAGACCCTCTGCTCCCCAGCATTTAGCAAAATTCAGGATGTAGATCTATATTTTACAACTTGATGGAATCTTTATTCTCTTTATGTGAAAAAAATGTTTAATTCAAGCTATCAATCAATTTCCTACTGCACAAGAACAGTAGATGAATGGGAGACTTCCAGTTCACCAACTTCCAAAGAGCATTTTAGAGAGGCTGAAGCTTCATTCTAGCTACTGTTTCAAAATTATCAGAGATATGAATTACCACATCACCTTGACTAAGAATCTCAGCTTATACTCTGAAATATTCATTATCATTTTATCACTGCTATGAATGAAAGCTTTCTCATAAACATAATTACATTTTCATGGCCATCTAAAAAATATATTCACTACTGTTAGAAAATCATAGTTCAAAGTATTCAGAAAACATGTTCTGGCAAATTAAGTTATGATCTACATATGGTGGAATCCTCATTTAAAGAAAACAATATTAGGCAGAGTTAACTTTGAGATTTGATAGCTGTGCTTCAGTGACAGAGATCTATGGTAAAAACGGACCCAGTCATTACAGCCATGACTTATGAGCTTGGGGAAAGCTTGGTGCAAAGTATAACTTCTTATTCAATACTTTGGAGGTATAAAACACTATCTTAAGTCCTGGGGGAACTCTAGCTATTCACCATGCATGACACATACTTAACATCAGCATATTGAGGCTAAGACTAATACAACTGATAAAATTTACAAGGGAAACTGCAAAAACCTCATGATTTTCAGCGATTGTTAATGTCGGTGATCAAGCAGTTTGCACTGTAACAGCTGTAAATATTTTTTTTAATGTTTTTTTTTTTTAATTTTTATTTCTAGGAGAGAGAGAGACAGCGTGAGCAGGGGAGGGTCAGAGAGAGAGGGAGTCACAGACTGAAACAGGCTCCAGGCTCTGAGCTGGCAGCTAGCACAGAGCCCGACACGGGACTCGAACCCACGAACCGCGAGATCATGACCTAAGCGAAAGTCGGACGCTTAACCGACTAAGCCACCCAGGCGCCCCTGTAAATATTTTTTTTTGTCAAGTCTCCACCAAGAATTCAAAGACATATTTCTAATTCATACCTGGTTTGTAGTTGTGGGTTATTCTAAACTAGCTATGTGTTCTTAAACAAGTTTCTTAGGCTACCTGGACTTCAGTTGAATAAATATTAAAATTAGGCAATCTCCCAGTATTTACTTAATTCTAAATTATCTAATTCTAATCTTCACATAGAACTCAGAATTAACTGTACACATGTAGGAATACATGTGGTTGCAATAAAAATCTACTTCGACATTAATACACTTAGTGCCCATAAAACAGCAATACTCCAATATGCTGAACCAAGTTTCTGGATATTCATTACTTTGCTATTATTAGATAGTATCATTGCTTTTCATTTAGGAAAACTGAGTGAATACAGCAAATGAAGCCAAACAAGAATTCTAATGATGCAAAAGTTGTTCCTCTAAAGTGATTAAAGTGTGAATCTAGTATATTCTGCATGTTTAGAAAATGCATGTTATATAATTGTTTTTTCCTGTTTCTAAGGATATATCTTTAAAAATTACTTAAGGCTAGTTGAGACTATTACCATCCCAAGCTAGTTATGAAGTTAAAAATATACCTTATAACAAAATAAATCATTTTATTTACAGAATGGCTTTCATAATTTGTTTTAATTTTCCCTAAATGATTCAACCATTTGTGTACCTAAAATAAATGAATATGGTTTAACTGGGAACATTCTTTTTTCATGTAAGTGACAGCAGAGAATTCTCGTAGACTTAAGGAGAATTTGGGAATTCTTTCATTGTCTGATAAACTTATCTGAAGATAAGTTATTATGTCTTCACAAAAACTTTCTAAATATTTACTTACTTTTTTCTGGGAAGACTCTGTGAAGAGAAATATTACTTATGTTGGAAAGATTCTAATTTGGTTAAGGAGTGCCATACATCTTGGCTATTGTTTCACTTCTTTTTTCTAGATTTGGCAAATGCATTTTCCCCAGAAGAAAACATGTTTTTCATTCAGTTTTTCAATTTATTACAAATGAAATTTTAGAAAGAGTCTATAAAATTATACTAAAAAGCTTATCATTACCTTCTTTCTATAAAATTTTCACTAGTGAGAGGAAAAATGCCCCAAATTAAAATATTTCTTGCAAATGCTAAAGAATTGTGCTGACTTTTAAGATATTACGAAATTCAGGGTATTTTTATTTTAGCTTAATCATATTTTGTTGTTTTTTCTGACCTTGTCCACCTCTGTAAGTAGTCTCTTCAATAATTATTTTCAATTTTCCACTGAGAATGGGATATGTTTCTTGAACCTAACTAATGTACTCTATCTCTTAAAAGACAAACTAGGTCAAAATGGAATTCTGACTTGCAGGGAGGAAATTTATACTAAATTATGCAAGGCAGTTATATTAATCAGAAGTCTTTCAGTTCCAAATCTCATAAAACAATTCAAAATGACTTTCAAAACCACAATAAGATAAAAAGAAAATAAAAAATGAAGTATATTGGCTCTCTTTGCTATCAAATAGAGTCACTGTGTGTCCTACTCACCCTTTCACTTCTGTTTTCAGTTATTTGGCTTCCTTCTCTAGTGAGAACTCTCTCTATTCCTGGAAATAATTCTTCAGCCACTCAGGCTTACAGTCCATACAGCACATAATCTGATGTGAAATCTCCCATTTCTTACCAATCTCCTCAAAAGATACCTATTCAACCTACTTGAGCCACATGCATACAACTGCACCAAAACTTTGGTTCAGGAGAATGGTGTGCTCTAATTGTCTAGTGTAGGTCAAGGGTTTGAGTATTATTCAGGAAGGGCAGTCCCAAAAGAAAAAGGTCGTGAAGACAAAAAAAATTAAAAAAAAAAGGGGGGGTATTAGCAGATACCCAAAATAATTTTGCAAATATAAATATATTAGTATCAATATTCATTCATTCCTTTATTCATGGACCATAGGAAACAACAGCTGTATATAAGCAATAAAAAAAGGGTCCTCTGGAAGTATATGGGATAAATACTTGGTATACATGAAGACATAAATAACAGAATGTGAGCTTAATATTGGAATTTTCAACAACTTATTCTTCAAGGCTAAGATGGGAATTATGAAATACTTTTGTAGGGTGGCTCTGATTTCTTCATTTTTTTTCTCTGTACCTCCTGCTTGAAATGGAGATAATCATGTACAAACTTGAATCTGTAATGCATGTACAATTCATTTATTAGAGTCCATTTTCCATCAATGAATAAAGAACATTTTGTGTTTAATTTGTTAAGGTCAGAAGCTGTAGAATATGTCTGATTTGTAAATAATATGCCAGCAAAATTAAAGCTGTTTCCATAGCTTAGTCTGTTAAGGTATTTATATAAAATATCTCCATATTGTAATATATAATGTAAAAATAGTATAATACATATATGTAGTGTAGAGTAGTAGAGTCTACTATGCTCTTTTATTTGTACATACCACATCTAGCAATTGCCTGGAGTGCTTTGAGTCCCCTGGGAAGTTGGGTTCAGGAACAGCACCTCCCAGCAAAAGGAGGAAGACCTAGACCTTAGAGAAGCAGAGTTTGGGTGTATCTGCTTCTTTGAGAAGTGGGTCCCAAGTTGCAGTTGGCCCATTGTTCAGATGACACCATGCTCCTAGGGTCATTCCCAGACAAGCTTGTCAAACAACTTAAAAACGTAAAGCATTTGTGATATTTTGATAAAGTTTGGAAGTAAAACTAATTGATTAACATTATCTTTTCAGGACTTAGTGAAATGTGTTATTAAATTTGAATATAAAATATTCAAGAAAAGTAGCAGTTGTGATATCATTGTTTTAATTTTCCCAAATGCTCTATAAAATCTGATTGAATGGGAAAACCAAAAGTCTTCTAAGCCTGAAGGGCACTGCTGGGGAAGCTGCAGGTTCACAAGGCATAGAGTCTTGTGGAAAGATATGAACAAGATGAAAAGCTTTGAAATTTTACTTATTTGCTAATGGAGGCAACATTTTTTCTTATCTACCTATAAAATCCTTCTAATGATTACATTTTTTTAAATTTTTTATTTTTATTTTTATTTTATTTTTATTTTTATTTTTTACAGATAGTTTATTGTCAAATTGGTTTCCATATAACACCCAGTGCTTTAATTTTTAAAAAAATTTTAAATTTTTTATTTTTATTTTTATTATTTTATTTTTATTTTTATTTTATTTTTTACAGATAGTTTATTGTCAAATTGGTTTCCATATAACACCCAGCGCTCATCCCCACAAGTGTCCTCCTCCATGCCCATCTCCCCCATGCCCCCCACATCCATTAGTCCTCAGTTAGTTTCTCAGCATTCAAGAGTCTCTCATGGTTTGCCTCTCTCCCTTTCCCCACCATTTCCGCCCTTCTTCTCCCCCTTGGTCCTCTTTTAAGTTCCTCCTAATCCTCCTATACGTGCACACATATGATATTTGTCTTCTCTGCCTGACTTATTTCGCTCAGCGTAACACCCTCAAGGTCCATCCATGTTGCTACACATGGCCAGATTTCATTGTTTCTCATTGCCATGTAGTATTCCATGGTATAGATAAACCACATCTTCTTGATCCATTCATCTGTTGATGGACACTTAGTCTCTTTCCATGTTTTAGCTATTGTGGAGAGTGCTGCTATGAACATTGGGGTACATGTGCTCCTATGCATCAACATTTCTGTATCCCTTGGGTAAATTCCTAGCAGTGCTATTGCTGGGTCATAGGGGAGTTCTATTGTTAGTTTCTTAGGAACCTCCACACTGTTTTCCAGAGGGGCTGTACCAGTTTGCATTCCACCAACAGTGTAGGAGGGTGCCCGTTTCTCCACATCCTCGACAGCATCTAGAGTTCTCTGATTGGCTCATTTTAGCCACTCTGACTGATGTGAGGTGGTATCTTAGTGTGGTTTTGATTTTGTATTTCCCTGATGAGGAGCGATGCTGAGCATCGTTTCATGTGTCTGTTGGCCATCTGGATGTCCTCTTTGGAGAAGTGTCTGTTCATATCTTCTGCCCATTTCTTCACTGGGTTGTTTGTTTTTCGGGCGTGTAGTTTGGTGAGTTCCTTGTAGATTCTGGATATCAAACCTTTATCTGATATGTCATTTGCAACTATCTTTTCCCATTCCGTTGGTTGCCTATTAATTTTCTGGTTGTTTCCTTTGCTGTGCAGAAGCTTTTAATCTTGATGAGGTCCCAACGGTTTATTTTTGCTCTTGATTCCCTTGCTTTTGGGGATGTGTCAAGTAAGAAGTTGCTGCGGTGGAGGTCAAGGAGGTTGTTTCCTGCTTTCTTCTCTAGGGTTTTGATGGTTTCCTGTCTCACATTCAGGTCCTTTTATCCATTTTGAGTTTATTTTTGTGTATGGTGTGAGGAAATGATCTAGTTTCATTATTCTGCATGTTGCTGTCCAGTTCTCCCGGCACCATCTGTTAAAGAGGCTGTCTTTTTTCCATGGATACTCTTTCCCTCTTTGTCAAAGATTAGTTGGCCATACATTTGTAGGTCCAAATATGAGTTCTCTATTCTATTCCATTGGTCTATGTGTCTGTTTTTGTGCCAATACTATACTGTCTTCATGATGACAGCTTTGTAGTAGAGGATAAACTCTGGGATGGTGATGCCTCCTGTTTTGGTTTTCTTCTTCAATATTACTTTGGCTATTTGGGGTATTTTGTGGTTCCATACAAATTTTTGGATAGTTTGTTCCAGTTTTGAGAAGTACAAGTTGGTGCAATTTTGATTGGAATTGCATTAAATGTGTAGAGTGCCTTAGGTAGTAATGACATCTTAACTATATTTATTCTTCCTATCCATGATCATGGGAATGTTTTTCCATTTCTTTGTGTCTTCTTCAATTTCCTTCATAAGTTTTCTATAGTTTTCATCATACAGATCTTTGTATCCTTGGTTAGGTTTAATTCCAGGTATTTTATGGTTTTTTGTGCAATTGTGAATGGGATCAGTTTTCGATTTTTGTTGCTTCATTGTTGGTGTATAAAAATGCAACCGATTTCTGTACGTTGATTTTGTACCTGCAACTTGGCTGAATTCTTGGATCAGTTCTAGTAGGCTTCTGGTGGAGTCTGTCGGGTTTTCTATGTAGAGTATCATGTCATCTGCAAAAAGTAAAAGTTTGACTTCTCTTTGCCAATTCTGATGCCTTTGATTTCCTTTTGTTGTCTGATGGCTGATGCTAGGACTTCCAGCACTATGTTAAACAGCAGTGGTGAGAGTGGACATCCCTGTCGTGTTCTGATCTCAGGGGGAAAGCTCTGAGTTTTTCCCCGTTGAGGATGATGTTAGCTGAAGGCTTCTCATAGATGGCTTTGATGATGTTTCAGTAGGTTCCTTCTATCCCAGCTTTCTCGAGAGTCTTTATTAAGAAGGGATGCTGTATTTTGTCAAATGCTTTTTCTTCATCTATTGAC